>CANTUZ010000001.1:68651520-71051520 GCA_947846985.1 Fratercula arctica
TACCTATGGGTATAGATGAAAAGCATTCTTTTCAGTCTGCAGGAGTTTTCATATCACATACAGAAACAAGTATTAATAAAAAAGTAGCTTTGTGCTAGGTTAAATATGCTTCATTCCCATATGTTAGAAAGTGTACTTTAATGCAAGGTTGAAATTTGGATGTCGATTTCTTATTAGTATTCATATTATTATTTAATATATATCCTCGCTGCCTGTCATGTCAAGTACTATTTTCATGTAACAGTGAAAGTACATCTTCAAGGAACTTTCAAATCCCAGTGTCTCCTCTTTAGGCCCCATATTGACATCCACTGGGTTCATAAGAAGCCAAAGCTTGTTACCTGAGCTGAAAAAGTAACTGATAACAGGGAGGTCGTGCCTGTGAAAGGCATGTGACTAAGGCCACAGCCTGACAATTCTAACTTTGCATTTTCTAACTTTAAATAAATAAAAAAGCAACTACGTGATGGAAGGCATTGATCTAACATATACTCAAATTTCTTGTGGAAATTTGCTCCAAATATACTGGTGGGTTAACTTTGAACCACTAGGGCTAATGCGGTGCCAACATGACCATGTGCCCAGAGCTGATCTAGATCAAACCTGTACTCTCAAATGATGAACAGCTCATGGAGGCATCACAACTCGACGGTGGTATTTTCTGTATTGTCTTCACATGTGAGGCATTCGTGTTAAAATCAAACACCTTAACTCCATCTAAAATAAGAGACATAGGAGTAATTCTGAGCTCTCAGGTTCCCTGAGAGGCGTCCTTCTCTCTGTCACAGTGGGACGCAGGCACAGTATCTGCCACTCTTCCTCCCCTCCCCACTTACATATACCCTGGCACCTGTGGCATAAACAAGCCGGGTGAAATCCAACTGTGCAGCAATGCATTTCATAGACACCCCCCCCCAGTAGGATCACTGAGGGATCAGGGGTTGAAGACATACTACCGTGGCGCGTATCCACAGATCCATGTAGACACAGACTGGGAAGAACAACATTAGAAGTGAAGAACAAAGCAGAAGACAATATTCCCTTTCTTGTATAACATTCGAGCATTTTATATCTCACACCCATCAAAATAAACCAGACTTTCAATCATGTTCATGAGAATGGAATTGTATCAGATGTCCATTTACTGGTCAGGATCTGAACTTTCTGAGTTGTCAGATGTGTTTTTTTCTTTCCATACCTTATTGGAAAGGTGAACTGGCCAAACTGGGTCAGATTTCCTGGTTTTCTGGTATAGGGGTGTTTTTCATCATATAACTCTGAATTCATACAGAGTCAGGTCTTGAATCTAGGTTTCTCTCACGGTGGGCTGGAGAGTGTGATCTTTTTACCTTAGGAAAAAATAGAAGAAACCTATATCCCTTTCCAAAGAAAACTTCATTAAAATGGAGGCCTCTTATTATACGTCTCATGTTTGGCAGTCTGGATATTTTTAAAGGAATGAAATGTTATGCAAAGTTTTCATTCTTGATGTGATACTAGATTTCTCAGGCATTAGGAATGGCACTCACATGGTGAAAATCAGGTACCTCGGGTTTGTTTCAAGTCCTAGAGAAACAAGTTTTTCTCTTTCTGTGTTTGAAACAGGCAGCTTCCTTCTCCATGTGTCTGGGCCTAGCAGGAGGCATTGGAAACACTGGAAATTAAGTTGTTTTAATCTGCTCAGGTGTGAAGCAGTCTCAGGCAAAACAGTGATTAAATTTCAGGAAATGTCTTGCAAAACATAAGCTAGAAAATGCAGAGCATGCTCTAATAGAGGTGGAATTTCGGGGGAATTTAATCACTAAAATACTGAGGAACCTTTTCAACAGAGTGTTTCACTGAAATTGTTCCTGGAGACACTCCTGACTGTGATAAGCTGGCCTTCTTCCATTAATGTCTGCTGGAAAACTGAAGATCGATTCTATCCTGGAGTTCGGACAATAACTTTTTATCTTTTGATGTGGGGAAAATAATAAGTAAAAAAACAAGGATCTGTAGATTTTGGAAAATGACAAAGCCAAATCATATTGAGGTGTTGCCCTCCCGAACACTTTATACTCAGAGTTGATTACCTTCATCATATCTTTCTGGACTTCCTTTTTGGTGCTTATTTTATTATCATCAAAAGTTGTTCCTGCTCTAAGATCTGACTAGGCTAAGCCTATGTTTGCACATATACAAGTATACACAAAACCCCTGGCGTAAGAGATTTCTCAACTCCTGGTACTTCATATTCTGAGATTCTGCTTCCAACAGATACTCAACTGTGTTATTTTATGCTTGACTGAAATTTGAGTGAATTAGTGAAAAAAAATAGCCTTTTGATGTCACGTTTTGCTCATCTTTAAAAACAGTATTGATGTCCTATGTCTAAATTGTGATAATGTGCATTGAATCCCCTCTGTTTTCATCAGCCTGAGCACAGTACAGATTTTTAGATGTCTTTCTCTGTCTTTCACATGGAAAAAATCTGGCATCAAACTCTATTTTAATAAAGGCAAACTGGCAGTGAACTAAGGAAGGTTCTGGCTTGAATAGGCTGAAGAACAGCAACCAAACCAACTAGCAATTCTCAAGTCTGAAATGAACATTGCCATAAAAACAAATATATGCAAGACACTATTCAACCTTTTGAATTGGTATAGGAGTTGTCAAGTTTCTGTGGTTCATTCATATATATGACACTTCTTCCATTCTGCACAAGGAAAACTGTCCCGTTCATTTCAGCTCTAACACATTCTCCCTTGGTTTCATCATCTGGTGACTGAGACAGTGGATTAAGGTACAGAAGACAGTGAGATAATTCTGGCCTCTGCCACAAAATTTCTCCACTATCTTAAAAGACATTTGCAAAGAGATCAACAAACACTTTCAGGTGCTTTCCATATGCTAAATGCTACAAAGGGATCCATAAAATGACCTTCCTCTTCCTTCCACAGTAGCTGAGGGGCCACGCTATTCTTCAGTTAATTTCTCTACTTTCCTGGATGAGTTTCTGACCAAAGTGAATTATGCTAACCGCTGTGATATTGATTAGCCTGCAGCTCCTGTAAGGGGAGAGGAAGATGGAGACCATTTGCTATAGTTTTTATAAAGTTGTGCAAGACAGATGGAAGAAAGGGAGCAGAACAAAGTACATTGGTGGCTCCTGGCAAAGTACTTGTTTTCTGCCTTGGTTTTGCAGTTCCAGAAAGGGCTCCTTAGACCTCCTGCTAGAGCTGAATAAAGCAATCATATTCTGGAATGAGTGTTATTTCAAGGTACATCCTTTTCCTCTTGATAGTTCTGAGTGACTCCCTGAGTAGAGTCACGATTTTGGTTGTTCCTTCCCCAGGCTCCTCTGCATTTCACAGAGAGCCAAAATGTAAGCTAAGTCTTTGGATGCCAGCACAGGCAATAGGCAATTGAAAAGACATGGTTGAAACACTCAGGTTTGTACTGCCTATTCTGAAATGCAAACTTCAGCCTAGGGGGACTAGTCATCCGAGGATCCTCATACACTCCACGGAGAGACAGAAAGAGAGAGAAGCTCCAGGGGTTGATTCAAAGCCTATCTTCAAGCCCTGTGAATCATGCTCTGGAAATGTCTGACTACAGTTGCCTTTTGTGAATAGTCCTTAGGTACCTTTCTCAGTTTAGCCCTTAATCCTTTCCTTCATCTCTGTAAAACAGATCTAATTGTATTTCTCTCCCTCAGAGGAATATTGTAAAGATACCCTTATCCATGCCCAGAAGTCAAGTTTTCAAAGTGAGTATCCATGTATCGATAGATAAATATAATATGTGGGTTTATCCAAACACCATTTTTATTTTTGCAGATGTAAAAATGCATAGCCGTGTTAAGAAGAAGTACTATCTGGATCACTGAAAAAAAACCCCAAAACACGGGAGCTCAGTATGTGAAATGTCTAACACCTCAGCAGACCAAACTGATAGACAGTGGCTTCATGGACGGAATATTTCTATCTATTTAATAACTATTTTGTCCTTGAAGAACTGTTGAGATCCTTGCCATACCAGATGCTTTCTTTCTCGACTAAACAATTAAAAATTCTGTAATTAAAAGGCAGAGGATGAGATCATTATCCACCTGAAAAGCCTTTCGTTGATAGCTATCCACTAATATGAAGAAGGCACTAGGAAACAAGGTTAAACCATGTCACTTTATTTGTGACATACATGAGCTTTATCCTGTGTACACAGAAGTAATGGCAAATATCTGGTTGACTTTAGCCTTTCAGGATTGTGAACTTTCTGCACACACTTTCTTCGAGTCCCATTAGTACTAATAGGAGTTGCAGGCTCATGCATTGAGAGGGTAGCCTGTGCCCTAGGGAGTTTTTAAACATCAGAATAAATTTGAGAACTGTTTTCTCCTGCTTTAAAAAGAATCACTACAATCCTTGTTGAACGCATAGAACCGGGTACAGATATTACTGACGGAGCTGAACCACTAACCAAGAAATCAAAAAATACTGCATCTCTAGCAATGTTCCCTGATTATTATTCCATTTTGAAAAACAGCCACAGAAGCAGGTAATCCAAGAATTAGAATTTTCTTTATCTTCTTTGAAGTGAGTTGCCATTGCTTCACAGCAGTTCCTGGATGTCAAACAGGCTTTCATTATTTTACACTCAAGAAGGAGACGAATGGTTTTACAGCAAGATACTGCACATATATGTGATATTCTAGGCAATTTTTAGCCATTCCAATAGTCAAAAAATTGCTCAATTGTACTGCAAAGGAAAATAATCTTACCTTTTTTTCCTTATTTTATAATTCTTAAAATACCCAGATGTAAGCAACACACTATCCTTTCTGGCTTTCTTCTCAGCCACTAGCTGCACCCATTGTAATCACATAAATAAACAAAAATAAATAATAGAAAAAACCCTGATACATCTTGAAATGTAGGCACTGTCACTTCAGTCAGTTAAGAATACAGTCTATAACCTGTAATCTTGTATGTGATTCTGGGTATACTTTTTGTCATTGTTTTGAGACTTAGTTAACCATCAAATGGAAACAACAACGAAAAGTAGAATGGAGATCACTGAGGCATAGATGAGCAGATAATTGGCTTTCTTCAGGTTAGCCTGAAGGTTGGGTGGTAAAAGGCCTTTTTACAGTCCTATTATCTTTTTCTTTTTGTACCATTCTACTATAGGATAATCTTCAGTATTTCACAAATTTTGTTTATCCATACAGAAGGATGAACTTCTTAAATGGTGATCCAGGCAAGCCAGCTAAAGAACTCTTACTGTGCTGTTCAGTTGCAACAGTCAACAACTGGCAGTGGCTTTCATAAAGCTAGGCAAGGGTAGAGCTTCTCTTCTGTTCTGCTTTCTTTTATTTGCTCAAAACTTTATTTCAGTTTTATTCTGACTTTGTGGTATTCTTTCAGAAGTCTTTGGATGATTAACATCTTTTTCTGCAGAACCAAGATGCTGAACACATTCAAATCCCTCACCGCACAAGAGCACATGCTGGGAAGGATTAAATAGTAAAGCTGATTGTGCAGCTAGGATACATACCTCTAAATGGCAATCACAGCCTTTGGTCAGTTAACAGTTAAAGTAAATAATCTGAACTCTTTGGTGTCCTTCTGTGCAATGTTTTCAGAAGTCAGTCAATTTCCAAACCCGGGGAAAATTGTATCCCTATAGAGTTTCTTCAGATACTGAAGGCATTCACATGGTATAAGCAAATACAAGCGAAAATGACTATTACACTTCCACTTATTACTGTTAGCAATATTAATCATGACTTTACAGCCTCTATATTCCATGTTCCATAAAATGAAATGTCGGTGGTATTATAAAAGGTCTAAGCCTATTTAAAAACATTAATACCATCAATAAATATCACTATTTGCTCATAAGGCTAGACACTGTGCTAAGTGCTAAGTTCAACTCGTCACTTGATTATGATAAGCTTCTTCAGTTTCAGTTTGCAATTGAGGAAAAAGAGAAACCTACTTCTCAGTTTGTTTTCTCTGCTTAATCTTCAGTTTAATACTCATTTCAGTATTAACCCTGATTAGTTTTATTGATGTTTACAACATTTAGGCCCGAGTGATCCATTTGTCTGAAAGAAAAGTATTTCTTTTTAACACAGATGCAATAGCAGGCAAAGGCAAACGTTTTCAAGATGCTATAAGAAACACATAGCAGAACCCATGGATGTTATTCATAACTATATCTAAAAGTGGTTGACAGAATTATAATTAGCTTGACATAATCAAGCAGGTTGGCTGATGAAAACCAACAGTGCAGAGTTTGTTACTTCTGATTTCCAAAAACAAGTGTTTCAAATCTTTTAGTGCCTCAAGGCAATGTACAGTGCGTACTTCTGACTAAGTATTTTGTTACTGAAAATCACAATATCTTGCAGCTGCTGATCACAAGGGAGAATTCATATACGGGTATGAACTTGAATAAGCAGCCTGTAAACAATTCCTTTACAGTCTTGTAAACAAGCAATCCAAAAATCAATATATTGATTTACAGATAACTAATGGACTTGTCTGAATACTCAAGTGATCAAAGCACATTCCTTTATCTCCAGCAAATGCAGATAATCAGAAGCGCTTTACCAGACCACTTTTCTAGAATATTACAGTAAGCAGTAAGCAACCACAATCAGTTGGAAATCATACCCTTTGGTACTCCTATATCCCATGCACCCCATGCTGTTTTCCTTTGTGTGTCAGACAATAATACATTTCATGTAGCTCTTGCCAAAAAATAATGATAATATTAATAAAAAAGAATTTTCCCAAATATTTTGGTGAATTTAGTTTCCTGTGACACATTAGCCTACTACATCTGATGTGTTTGGGCACTTGGATGACTGCCAGGGAATAATGGAAACATCTGTGAATTCTGGAAGTTTCACATGGATGGTTGTTCATTGGCACTGTCAAAAACAGGCTGTGAACTAACCATGCCCCACTTGACTGAAATGATTAACAGCAACTGTAGTATTTAACTCACAAGGAAATCCCCAGATCATCATAATCCAGCAGACTCCGACCAGCTCATGTAATTACCTCCAACCAAAGTGGTCTTTTCATGCTCAGAAAAAAAAAAAACAAAAGGAAAAAAAAAATCATTACAATATTTCAGGTAAGTTCCATCCAGCTGGACACAGGCACATACAAAATCTCCCAAAGCAACACGGTAAGTTCATGTGAATAAATAAGGTGTGCTTCTGTAGCTGTGTTTGATATGAAAGGCTTGCTTAACTATTTGTCATTTACCAAGTGGATGTTGTTCACCTTGACTTTAACAAGGGTTTTGACAGTATCTCCCATAATATCCTCATGAGCAACCTGATGAAATACAGACGAGAGAAACAGACAGGGAAGTGTGCTGAAAACTGACTGAACTGTGGAATTCAAAGGGTTGTGATCAGCCTCATGAGGTCCAGTTGGAGGCCAGTCAATAGCAGGGTACTCAACAGGTTGAGAGCGAGACCAGTACTGGGCAACATCTTCATTAGTGACCTGCATTAGGACAGAGTCCACCCTCAGCAAAGTTGCAGTTGATACAAAACTGGTAGGAGTGGTTCATACACCACATGCTTACAGAGGGTGGAAACAATGACAGGTAGCCTGGGAGGAATACAGAGCAGCCAGGGATCGGGTTAGGGAAGCTAAAGTCATGATACAGTTAAATCTGGCCAGGGACAGCAAGGACAGCAAGAAAAGCCTCTATATATACATCAGGGACAAAAGGAACACATGGGAAAACGTGGGCCCACCCAGGAAGGAAACGAGATCCGGTCACCTGGGACATGGACAAGGCTGAGGTACTCAGTGGCTTTTTTGCCTCAGTCTTCACCACCAAGTGCTCTGGCCACACTGCCCAAGTTGCAGAAGCAACGGCAGGGACTGGGAGAATGAGGAATGGCCCACTGTAGGAGAAGACCAGGTTTGAGACCATCTGAGGAACTTGAAGTTGTACAATCCATGGGACCTGATGAGATATATGTGTAAATACCTGATGGAGGAAGTAAATACCTGATGGAGGAAGTAAAGACAACAGAGCCAGGCTTTTCTCATTTGTGCTCAGTGACAATACAGGGGGTGGGCATAAATTGAAAGAAGGGGAAATTCCATAAGAAAAAGCTTTTAATTGTATGGATAGCTGAACAGTGGGGCAGGTTGCCCAGAGAGGTTGTGAAGTCTCCACCTTTGGAGATAATCAAAGCCCAACTGGGCACATGCCTGAACAACCTGCTCTAGTTAATCCTGGTCTGAGCAGGGAAGGTGGACTAGATGATCTCAAGAGGTCCTGTTCAACCTCAACCATTTTGTGATCTGTGATTTTGTAAACAAATTAAGATAGAAAAGCATCTTGTCGTTTCATAAGTTTAAATGAACCTGTATCAAAGTGAATCACTTTCATTTAGATGGAACAAATGCTACTGTTTGCATGTTATTTATATTGTCCAGCTTGCCTAACCTTGACCACATACAGTTCTCACTTCTCTTTTCACTCCTGTTTTCTGTTGATCTTGGAAATAAGAAATCATTATGTAAAAAGAGAGGAGTACATCTTTCAGCAAATCAGACTGAAGTCTCATGTGTGAAGTTAGCTTCTCAGTGAATCCTTTTGAAATCCTGTCAGCCACAGCAGTCATAGTCATGATCCACCCTCACATCTGAGGACCTTGTGTAGACTCAGGGAAGGATGCTCTGTGTACAAATTCATTTCTTAAACACTGGGATTGATGAACAGGTACAAAAGGAAGATACTAGTAAAACAAGGTTAAATTTGTTGGTTACATGGTGCAATGTCTGTTTTTCTCTCCCTGAGAGAATCCCTCTGTCTGAGCAATTTTCTCACGTAATTGGTGCCAAATGAGCTTCCAACAGTCTGTGGCCATATTCCTAGTAAACTTGCCATAGAGATGTTGCTTCTTTGTTTCTTCACCTAATACCTTTCATAAAACCAATTCCAGTTACAAACCCATTAACCCAAAGCATTCCTAGGAATACATAAGTGTATTCCTTATGTATTTTCTGCATTTTCTGCATATGGGAGAGTGTGCTACATCTGCAAGGAAATATTACAAATATAAAGAGATCAGTCAGCTCTGTTTTCATAACAGAAATATTTAAAGAAATATTTCCCACTGCTACCAACTTTCATTGGGTACTTGCTTATATAAACTAGAAAATGCATATATGTTTCTGATAAAAATGTCTATATACAGAGAAAGACAGTGTTCTAGATAGCACAATTTTTCCAGAAAAAAAAAAGTCTCCAAGGAAAATATGAAAGTGAAAAATGCTTAGTTAACTTTTGGTTGTTAATTCTGCATCTGTCTTTCCTTCTTTCTTAGTTACTTGGTTGGGTAAAGGCAGAAATGATACATGAAGAAAGTTTTCCCTAGTGTATTTCTTAGAGTAACTAAAGTGATAAATAGGAAAAGAACCTCATGATAATTTTTTCCTTGTGAGTCTCGCAACCCAAATTTTTAGACCCAGTCAGATCACAGAAGCTTCATATAAGTAGCTGAATTTGTGGCTAGTTAACAGCAATGATCTTTGAACCTTCTGGTCTTATCTTTTTCACAGAATCACAGAATGGTTCAGGTTGGAAGGGACATTAAAGATCATCTAGTTCCAACTCCCTGCCATGGGCAGGGACACCTCCCACTAGACCAGGCTGCTCAAAGCCCCATCCAGACTGGCCTTGAACACTTCTACGGATGGGGCATTGACAACTTGCCTGGGCAACCTGTTCCAGGGTCTCACCACCCTCACAGTAACTAATTTCTTCCTTTTTCTTATAACTCTTTTTTCTTTTATATTACCCATTGTTGTAATTGCCTTAAGGTCTCTCCATCTTTCAGCAAATAAATTGCATCAACAATTAATCAGATCTCTTTATTATACTTAGTTATTACATTTTACAGATTTATTTTTCTTCTTTTTAAACCAAATAGATTGCTGGAAAATGATAGTTGCTGCAATTCTTCATATTTCTACTTCACATTGTTTTGCCTAGCAGTTTGTGCCAGCTGTTGTTCAACAAATAGGTCAGTTCCATTCCTGTGAACTTGAACAAGTTTCTTGAATTTGAACTCTTTCAGAAAGAAGCATCCACTTAGGCAAGGCTGTCATAAAAAAACAGATTTATGAACAATGGATTGTTTTCCATTCCTTTTGACATCATGCTCAGAATAGTGTGGTGCCACCTCCCAAAAAAAACAACCTACCAACACCAGCATCAACAGCCAAACACTGAACAATTTCGCAAGCTATTCTATTGAAAGATTTATTGGCTGCATACAAAATTTTTATTTATTGTAGTCTTTGTAAAGTCACATAAGTAAATACCTTTGAGAGTGTTAAAAATTTCACAGGGTAGACTAAGTCCCTTCCCTGCCTCATCTTCTGGCTATTGTATGAATGTCTTTCCCAAACCCAGGGCTTGAGTCCATGTCCATGAAACAACAAAAGAAAGCTTTTTGCTGGCCTCAGTGGGCTTTGCTTCAGCTTCTGGGTTTGGCATTAGGGATATCAGTATGTAATTTTCCATTAGCATCATGGTCTTTGTCTCAGGTTATTCTTGATACTCCCTACAAACCAACCAATGCTCCAGCCTACAGAAAACAGACTGTCTTCAGTAAGATAATGCATCTCAATAAGCAGAAAATCCACTACCTGCAGTTACTGTATTGTGCAAGTGTAAAATCTGCTCTCGTCTACCAGTGGTGATAAAGGGCTATATCAAGTTCTAGACAAATTAGGACAAAAGTGTTGCAACCAGAAGTTTCATTTTTTACTTTCTATAGTCATAAGGGGCCATGACAAAGAGAATCATCATCCTGCTGTCATCTACTGGATGCAAGAAAAGATTTTCTGAGTTAAGTTTATTAATAAGAGAGAGAAAAGGGGAAATGCCTAGAAGGGGACATGTGAAAAATGAGCTGGGACTATAACCAGAACTCTTTGCTCAGAAGCACACAAGAGGAAAAGAGAGAGAGAGATGTGGTGTAGTTCAATGCATTTCTAAAGATTCTCACAACGCATCCTATTTTTTATGTAGCAAGCACTGTGGGCTCTTAGACTGGGTCTCAGAAGCGTTGGTTACAGTCTCAGTGTCCTCTGTAACTAATTTTTTGATTTAGTTCTCTGTCTGTGAAATAGGAATACCACAAGTCACCTGGGGATAACACAAGCTACTTTGTTTGTAAAGCATTCTAAGATCACTGTTGAGAAGCGCTGCAGAAGAGCAATGTACTGCTCATTACTACAGTCTTTCTCACTTAATTTTTTTAAAAGGGGTTCCACTTTTTCTTGTGCTGCCCCAGCTTTTTGCAGCATGAGCACGTATGTAATTATTAAATATACATAAATGGAGTGAATTTCAAGTGCCAGGAGTGGGCACACACTCTGCTTCTTCAGAATTTCATAAGGGGTGTTAATATGCAGAGTTGGTGTGTGCACTTGGCAGCTGCACTGACATGATAGAGTGTCAGCTTCTTTGTTAATGATCCGCATAGGAAAGTATCCCCACATAGGCCTTGACAATTGACATACCATTACAGTCTATTGCGTCAATAATCCATGCATTCAAGTGCTCCCCACTCTTCCAGGCAAGCCTGACACAATAGTCTATAATAGCTCTGTGCAGTATGTGAACAGAAGGCCTTGATATTAGACTATGATGACTCTGAAAGAGACGATATGGTCTAGAGTGTAAATGATCCATGTATTATAAGTGTACTGATCCTCAAGGATCTTTGGATCTGATATAGTCTCAAGGAGAGTCCCTTTTCCCCAAAAAATGACACAGGATCTTTGGATTTTAAAACAAAAGGTTTTCTTCTTGAAAAATTGCAGCAGAAATGTAGGCTGACATCCCTAACATCTGTGCAGGGAATTGGAGATGGAAATTGGTATGAAGTCCTGTTCCATCCCGATGACATTAAAATAGCACCTTCTTCCTCAGCGACAGCTCTCTGTGGATTGAATCACGCAAGCTGCCTGCTGCGGCAAAAATAACCTGTGACTCTTTTAGTGCTCCACAGTCAATGAGCCAAATCTGTGTCTACATGACCGTCACTGCTGTGACCACAACAGAGCGGAGGCACAACCAGATTACTTAATATCGCTACCAAGAGCGGTTTAGCAGTTCAGCACGGCATGGAGCTCTGCCTGCCTGAGTAGGTGGGTGAATATTCACTCAGGAAGTGCTTGCTGAGCTCCCTGTTGCTCCAGCTAGAAGGTCTGTGGCATCTGAATTAGCTAATTTTTAAGCTAGCTTTCATATATTGACAGCATACTGCAGTGCTTGCAGCGTGGTCATACACTAAGCACCAGTGATATGCCAACGCTCTTTTACCTGTGCCAGCTCTAAACCGACAGGTTACTAAATTCTGGATGTTACTTTCCTAGAAACAAAAATAAACACTCAAAAGAGTGAAAAAGAACTGATTCACTGGCAGTGTCTTTGTCAGGACATCTACAGAGAGCAGTTTAAATACAGAGAGATACGAATAGTGGTAACACCTGATAGCAGCCGTAGGTCAAGCTAAAAATTCACCACCTGATTTCTATCACATTACAACAGAGAGCAGTTTACTGTTTTTCTGAGTTTTCTATGTAACTGTCAGGCTGGTTTAACTATAGTGCTATTTAAGGAGCTCTTAGAGGCACATAGTGCCTTAAAAGTTTTCACAGGGCATCAGCCCTTGATTTTGCTTAGTGTTTGTATGTATGTTCATATGCGTATGTGTTTTGCAGTGATGTTGTTGTCCTCTAACATAAGAAATCAGTACCCAAACACAGACCATTGGACAACTATCAGAATTTGTACCAGGTAAGAGCGAACCTTTAGACCTTTGTTCAGTGTGCATCCTTTAGCGCACTTCCTTTCTGTCATTCAGCCCAACAGGATTTGTAACCATTTTACTTGCTTACCTAAAGCTTTCATAAAGTTGCAGCTTCCTGCCAGTTGTTTCTTTTTAGGTGGGGTTTTTTTTGCGGTTTTCTTTTTTTTTTTTTTTTTTCCCAGAAGAAATGTGTTAGGTGGTCATTCGGGCACGTCCTCTACATTCTGAATAGCTAGGAAGTGGAGAAAAGCCACTTTTAAAAAACTCTTTCTCTTCTACCCTGTTTTATTTAAGATGGGCTCTTTGCCTACATGTTGTCTGAAGGAGGACATTCCAGTAACCCAGCCTATACAGGAAGGAGGTGAGGAGGTTTCTCTCTCCATTAATCTTTCAAACATTTCCTTTCCTACTTCCCAGTCACTGAAAGAAGGGTCCTTTATTTGTCAGTTACTGTAAGTAGCTTTCCTGAAATGGAAAGAAATGGTGCTACAGGACCTACATCTTACCCTTGGAGGTTCAGTGCATGTGTGTCTCTGCTGTTAAAGAGAAAGCTGAGAGAAACTGGTTTTGGTGTCATTTAAACGTATGCAAAGTAGATGTTATATGGTACCACTCTGACTTGTACAAGAATATGGCAATACCTATTATCTACTCAAACTGACTACCTTATTATTGTAGCATTCATATGATCATTGTTCAGCAGTCTCTGGAAACAAAGGCTATTTTTAGTTAGTGACTTTTGACATTACTTTAATATGCATCAGGGACAGTCTGTAAGTTCTTCTGGCATTTGTTGTAACAAAACGGTAGTTCTAATCGTGCTGGGTAGGATTCAACTCACTTAACTACAACCACCTGAAAGCTGGGTATCTAGTTTAAGCTAACCTAGTCTCCATTTACAGTCAACAGAGAATTAGGCACCTCCAAGGGACAGCTGATACTATTCTAGAACAGATATATCAGAGAGAAGTAATTGGAAATGCTGGTCTTTTGCATAGTTAAATTTAGGTGACAGGGATTCTGTGCATTTTTTTATGGTCTGTACATAACGTGCTAGAACCTCAAGGTCCCAGCTGGGACTCAGTTGTACTGAATGTTACACTGACGTAAATAGATTTATGAGTCATGTCATTATGGCTATCAATAGACTTCAGGGGTTTCACACTGTCTAATTTTAGGCACATAACTTGAGTGTTTAAGTGCTTAAGGTCAGTGTCTAAGCAGAAGTTCTGAATTTTTGGAGGAACTTGTCTCCCTCTGTTTATGGTGGATGGAGTCTGCTACTCTTGAAATAAATGCTTGTGATTCTGTAGGAGAGATCTTGGAATTTTCTGATAATTTGTCTCTGGGTTGGTTGGTTTGGGATATTTTCTCACTTAAATAGCAAAAGTGGCTTTATATCTTGTTCAGAAAAAACAGCTTCACATTAGTTGCCTTCTGCAGTATATGGATAAACTTGAATTGCCTTCAGAATACCCTTAATTACTCCTTGTACTGAAATGTTTTGTTGTATCAAGGCTACTAAATATCTCAGGTTCACATCTCAACACTATCCCAAGGAGGATCACCAGCACCAGAGTTACTCTGTAAAGAAGAAAAGAGAGCCCATTTAGAGTGCAAAAAGTGGTATATAAAAGAAGACAAAATCGGTGAGAAATAAATAGCATCTATCTTGCTCTGATTTTTTTCCCTCTTGACGTATATTGTTTCATGCAAATAATGACATTAAGTCTATACTTAAGGTTGAGTTTATAATTGCAGAAAGTCAGAAATTTCAGATTTAATGTTCCCATCGTAATACAATGAAATATTGAACCCAAAGCGACAAAACTCCCCAAGACTGTTGATCCTGAACTGAGGCATTATTAGCTGAATTTTTAATTTTTTTTTTTTAATATGAGAGCCACTAAGCTCTCATTCAGTGCTAGTGGGCCAGCTTGTTATCTGTACAAAACTGTTTAGAGTGCTTCCTAGGTCAGTCTATTCTCAAGAGACCCTGCAGCTGGACCAGAATCCTACTACTAGAATATAAACAGAGGCTGATGTGGGAAGGGAGGGGGTGGGGGAGAGAAAAAAGAAGGAGAAGAAATGGCCATCGTGAAAGTTCAGTCAAATGGAACAGAACTGAAGATTTTTGGTGCATCCTTTTTGTTGATTTTACTAATTTATCATTCAATGTGAGTGGTAAATGTTAGTGACATGATATTATGCTGAGGAGTTTATTGAATTAAGCATAACCATGAACTGACAATTTTGGATTGCACAGCTCCTTGGCATGAACCTTGGGAAATTAAAATAAAATACAACACGTATCCATGCTAAGATGAGCTTTATTCAGCTTTAAGCATGACAAGTGTTGCTTCTTTTTCTTTTGAATTATGTGGTGACAGACTGGCAACAATGAAGGAAAGATCAAGATTCAATTTCATTCAATAGCGTGGAGTTCTTGTACTTGAATGCGCACCAGTAAAAAGTAACCATCCTAGGTTACACGTTCAGCTGAGAGACACGGGATTTTCGTACTCTTTTATATTTATATTTAGTGAAGCTTTTACCATCCATGGATTGCACTGTTTCACTGCAAGCTTTACAGTCTCATGGTAGGTTCAAGGCACTGTATGAGACAAAAAGAGTTCAAGGAAATTGTGTGATGCTACTGTTAATATCTGACCCACAACTTTTCACTAGCTATGCATGATTATAGGCATGATTATTTCTAACCAGTAAGTCCTACAAAATGGTGCAACTAGTAAGGATTTACAAGTAGCCCATAGCTCTGTTACAGACGCTCCAGATGATCTTAACATGATCTCCTCTAGATAGAAAACTAAAAATGATCTGGTAGCTGATCAGCAAGTATAATTTATTGTTGTCTAGACAAAGTGGATATTTGAGTTACAGTTGAAGTCTACTTATTATACATGGAGTGGTATTCTAATTAATAATTCTCTCCAGAAACACGTGTTGCCCTCATGAACTGGTCCAAATTCTAGAGGAATACATAAACAAAAAAAAAAAGAGACACTTTCCCCTGTTTTCTCTACCTGGTCTTTCCAGAGAATGCTTGGAAGAATGAATGATATAAGTGACTCTGATCCCATGTGTATCTGTCATAATGAGATGAGCGCTAAAGCTGAACAGGTAGGATGCAGAACTGAAACTTATCCTGGTTCATATGTATCTGCATATGAGGATTTTGTTGTGTGCTGATCTCTATGGATACTCTAAAAACCTGATACTTTTCTGAAATTGCAGCCATATATTCTGTGGTGTGGTATAAAGCAAGCTGAAAATTAATAAAATTAATCTGGAGTAGTGGACAACTATAGTTTATGGCACACTGATTTTTATCATCTTGGTGGTTTATGAATGCATTCATTCTGAAATGCAGTCAGGCTAAAAGCCTCCCAGGTAGTCATAGGAAAGGGTAAATTGTAACAGGATTTCAGTATTCAGTAAGAATTATTCCTATAGCATAAATGGGAATTACAGCTGAGATTTGCTTTGAAGCCGTAGTCTGAAATGTTGGTATTTGTACTTAAAATGTACTTCTTTGCTGATATTGCATTGCAGTCTTTGACAGAGTCCATGCCAAAAGACACTTACGTGTACAAGTTGTATTTAAAATATCTAACATATAGGAGATGTCAGGTAAACACTGATGAAAAGAGCAGCCCTTCTTCACCACCACCACCACACACTGATCTCCAGTCATCTGATATAATTTGAAATGACAACTGTGGTTTTTACAACGCTAATCCTAGATTTCCTACCCTCATGCTCGCTTTTCAGACAGCAACCTGTATCAAGATGCAATATGTTAAGAGTGTTGCTTCATATAAAACATGGCAATTACTTGTTCATTTTAATTCTGAAAATGTCATAGTTTTTCTTGCTGTTTACTTGCTGTTTATTTACTAACTGCCCACTGATCAGAGCTGCAATAGCAAAATATACACCTGCACAAATAGGCACACACACATATATCCCTCCAGAAATATTAAGTATGACTATATATACATTATCTACATGAAAAAAAGACAACAGAATTAAACAGACCACATATCCAAAATAAATTGGCCCAACTGTAAATATGTTTAGGATCAAATAGGATTAACTTTGAAGTAAGTTAAGTTTAGTGTAACACAAGCTGTGGAGTGAATCTGGGCTAGAACATAAAGACATCCAAATGGTGGCTCACTCAGAACACACTTTCCTTAGGCGTACGCGAGGTTGGTTCCTTGACAATTGTTTACTAGCAGCTTTTAAGACACAAACAGCTGTGAGTGACAACAGTCTGTCACAAAATTTGTCTAAGTTCATGGCAGAGAGCTGCAAACTCTGACACCTACTGAAAGAGGTATCGTATTTGCAAGCAGTCAAAAGTGATTGAAAACCAGATGAATCTGTTAGGATACCTCATGCCATTGAACACTGTTGCCTATGCCAAATATGCATTCGGAATCTACAATCTGTTATCTACTTGCACTGATGCTATAAGGTAACATTGTTAAGAGTTTATTAATATGTAGGCATCTACTCTGAAATAAACGCTCATATTTAATCAGAAAGAAATCAACATGATTCATAAGATTCAACCAACATTACCACAGATGGAATGTTTAGATTACTCGCTTCTCTGAGTTGCAGTGTTTTTATATGATTTCTAACAGAATATAGAAAAAAATCAACAGTAGGATTACACATCAGGGGAATATGCCGCAAAAACTACTGCCTTTAATAGTAAAGAATTATGCTTGGGATAACCACAGTTGTAATTACTTTACATGCATGGACACTCTGATTGCATACCATGATGGGCAACAGATTTGGTAGTACTGTTTCTGTTATTTAATTATTAGAGTTGGCCTGGAAATGTTCCTCCTTGATTGTACTTAGCTTAATCAAATATGACTTGAGCATCTGAGTTGGCACAAACCCTGCAGGAACCCACTGAAATGACAAGGAAGTGAAAAGCTACTCTTTCATTCCTTTACATCTTAATTTGGCAATTTCTGGAAGGACCAAGGACCCAGGACAAGTGCCAGGAACAGGCGAGCTCTGTAAGCGCCTTTAATGGAAGTGTAAGCGATACAGCGGCGTCTGCTCGAGGGCTCGTCTACATGTGGGAAAGTGGTGTCAGCACAACAAGCCATAAAGATGTAGCTACGCCAGTGCTGACTTCACGCCTCTTCACAAATCCCGAGTCTTGATGCTGGTGCAGTCGAGGGCTCCTGGCAGGATGTCTCAAGAGTCCCAGGGAAGGTTGCCCAGGGACCACTGACTGCAGGCAGGACTCCCTGGCACTGGGACGGGTGGCAGGAGTCCCCTTTTCTCCTCCTCCAGACCAAGTGGGCTCCCATACAGCTACCTCCACCTTTAGACACGACAGTGACAGAGAGAATGGAGATAAGGTAAATCTCCTCCTGCTGTGGTTACCCTTGTTAGTCAGTGAATGCACTGTGAAGAGGGCACGGGTGCCTCCATTAGGTGCCAGTGGCCACGTTCACTGAAGAGCCTGGAAGCTCAACCACATCACAGGGTTGCTCCTGAGCACCATGTGGATGCTGTGCACCAGTTGAGGTCACTCTCCACAGCACTTTGCATGATATATTGTGGCAACGTTTCTTCTTCTTCTTGCTAAATCAACAATATTTTGTATACAGTCTTAGGTCCATTGTGCCAAACACAATCATTACTGAAGAATTTGGGGTTTTATGTTGAGGTGCAAAAATCATGAAATCAATTTCACTAAAAATTAAAATATTTTCTTTTTCAATGTTTAACATCAGGAAATCAAACAAAAAGCCTTTCCTTTTCTCTCTTTTTTTTTTTTTTTTTCATTTTCTCTTTTCATTGATCAGCAAGAACAAATGAGTTGTTGCCCACTATTACCTATCCATTACTATTGCCTGTGCAATATTGCAATTAGGATCATCCTTATGGTCATGGACCCACTATGATGGATGCTGTAAAGCAAAGAATGCTATTAAAAAGTCAAAAACAGATAAAGTAAGAGAAAACTAGTTTTGTCAGACAGGCACAGTGATCAGGTTAGTTTCACATTTCCATTTATAGCACGTTATTTTACTTTCCACAAAAGCCAAGCAACATAAGAGGGTAAAAAAGAGCATCATCTCTAAAAAGTGTTCACTTACTGAACACATCTGCATTTGGTGTATTGCTTGAAAACTGTTTATATTCCCTGTTAACCACCTTTGGTTAATATTGGTGGCTGGATTAGCTGAGCTAATTTTGTTTTTTCCCATTATATTTCCTGTAAGTTTCAAATGGAAGATCGTGAATAATCAATGATAACAGTGTAAAGCTTTCAGGATTATTGGTGTGTTTCAAAAAAGATAATATATAAATATTTTTACAAATAAGTCAGTAGACAGTTGACAAGAAATGTCTTTTGGGGTACTTGAAATACCCTGATTTTCATGTCACAATTTGTTTATTAATAGCTCCAGATTGTTTGCTTAAGAGACATTTCAAGACTGTATACAATTTGCTCCACGTTTAGTAGGAATAAAAATTTTGCGAGAATAAATGCTCAGTCATGAACAATTTTTGTGATGATGAGAAAAGTCTGATGAGTGTAGTCAGCAATGTTTTGGGGACGAGTGTTGATGTAATGATAGTTTTCTCACTGTTTAATGATAGCGATCTGAATTAGTTTAAGGTACTAAAAGTTCAAGCTTTTTTTTTTTTTTGGTGAGTCACAAGTTGGAAGTAAGTAGCATATATTTTTCAAGTAACATTTTAATTAATAGCTTTCTTATTAAAATTCAGGGATTTAAAATATGACTATATTTTAGTGGCTTTTGGACTCAGACTAGCTTAGTCAACCTCTGGTATAAGTTTTGCCATATCTACATTCACATGACCAAGATACATCAGGCATTTCAAAAATTGGTCTTTTAATTGCATGTCTCTCCTTGACTTTTGGGTGCTTTCTAGACTACTAAAAATACAATATTGTCTCCAAGCTCTGAAGGAGCTTTATTGACCTGAGCCAATACTTGCAGCTCTGTTTCTGCCCATGTTTCCTGAAGCTTTATAAAGCAGCTCAGAATTGCTTGCTAAAATTGTTGTCAAGACAGAAATGAGTATCCATAAGACATTAAAATTTTATTGGAGAAAACATCAAATGAAAATTGGGCCTCTATTTTTTCACTGTTAAAAGTTTATTAAAGCATGGTTTCCAGATCTTTAATTTAACTTGTAGGAGTACTGGCCAGACTTCTTCACTGCCTTTAAACAGCTATCAGTTTCTACCTTGCTTGTAGATATCTCCCCACTTGCACCAATTGCAAATGAAACTCCATTTTATGGCAGCATGAATTCTTCTAAGGCTAAATGATTGGCTCTCTAGCCCTCCCATCAATTTGCCTCTACTTCCTCCTCAAAGATATTTTTATTTAAAAATATTTTACTTGCGCAAGAGTAAACAGTGAAGACTTTGCATGGCTGGGATGATAGGGGGTGCACTGCATAGTCCTGTGCAGTATTGCCATTGTGAAAACACTGATAAAAGATAATCCCAATAGACTTTTCCAATAGAACATTGATATAAAATATTTCTGGTCTGAGAGACGATATGCACATTATTGAGCACGGCAGCAATCAGAGTTGTTATTCTCATATGGCTAGCTAAAGATATGGGATCTTGTAGGCTTATCCAGTTAGAAGAAGAAATATGTAATAAACATTCTCATACACAGTTTTAAAACATCTTTGCAGATTCAGATATGTTTCTGCTTCTATAACTGATACATGTTTTCTTTGCTGGGACACTCCAATTATTTCATATGTACAGATCCTGCATGGAGTTTAATGTTTTTTTCACAACTACCTTAAAGGAAGAACTGAAGTTTTAACCCTCAGTTTCAATGGAGTATTTTAGACCACACACTGAAGAAGCAAGACTAAGGAAAAGACTTGTCACATAAAAATTTCCTTTCAGAGTAGTAATTTCTGTTGTTTGTTTTTAAGTCATCGCATTTTATTTTAAAAGTAAGGGAAAAAATAATTTTCTTGTAATGCTCTATACTATCCTCAGAGGATTTACTGTTAATTTTACTATCAGTTATTATATGCTAAGGTTGTTTCCAGCCTTCCCCATCAAAGTGAGCTTATCACTGTGTCACATTCAGTATATACCTACACGAAGGTGACTGCACTCTAATTTATGGTGAAAAACCTGATTCAGTTGAGATAAGTTTAAAATTTAAGATGTTAGATGTCTGAACAACATGAAAAGCCCTTTTTATATCGCTGACGTTACTATGCATGCTCTTTACATGAGGAGGATATGTCTTGTATTGTTGGAAGATATTTTGGTTTGAAATATTAAAGCTAATATTCAGATAGATCAGAATGATAATCTTATTTGATTAGTCCTGCAATTTGAGGTAAAGGGCCAGGTAGTAGCCTTCCCTTCTTCCTTAGTATAAATCCAGAAAGAGCTGGATACCTAATGGATTTCCGAGTGTAGAATTGGGTTTCAAGGCTGAATATAAATCTTACAAGTTGCATCCTCTGTATCTGGATGATTTAAAGTCCCTTCCCACAGCTTCCTTGACAATTTCCAGAATTTTAAAATTGCAACAAGCAAAAAAAAAAAAATGTTATCTCCATGGAAAAAAAGAAAAAGAACCAAACCACAAAACCAAAACCAAAAGAAACCCCAAAAAAAAAAAAAAAAAAAAAAACAAACAAAAAAAAACAAAAAAACCAACCCTGAACAAAAGCAAAACAATACTGTATTTGCCAGGCACTTCTTTCTTGAATATCTGAATGTTTAAATTTGTGACCCTTGAGCAATGGGGAAGTATAGTCCTAATTTGTCACATAACAAATAGAATAAATATAGCAGAATTTTGTGAAATTTGCAGTGAACACAGCCTAACAGTCTTTTTGTAGAACAATTATCTTTCCTAGTTTAATAAACTTGTCACCTGCACAGCAGTTTATAAAATGTTTAAGCTAATGTTACAGGATAACAAACTCAAATAATGATCCTGCAGATGCATAATGGTAAGTGTACTTCAGTATGAATAAATGATGGGAGTCTCAGTGAGCACCAAATGAAGCCATCATTGGTAGAAAAGGGTCTGAATCTCTCTGAGCAAGAATATGTTCATCTAGTTACTCCAGAGTGAAGTGACCAGGTAAAGATGATCAGGTAAAGATCCACACCACTTGAGGCCTTTAAAATATAGATCTATATTTCAAAGCCCTTCCTTTGGATGGAAATTACAAGCAGAAAGAAAAAGCTACCAAGCAAGACTCAACATTCAGGGTTGTGTCTTGATGCAAGTATTTCCTTACCCCAAGGACATGAACCACCCCACTCGGTCCCACTTTACAGACAGCGCAGTAGAGACAGACTGCAGAGCTTGGTGCAAGTCAAACCATTTAACTTCAGTTTTTGGTCTACATTACAACAAAGATTTTAAATTTGTGAAGTGTTTTTCCTTCACTCCACTTGGCCCAGATTCTGGCTAAAGGAAATCTCACTGCCAGTTCCTTGCCAGGATGAACACCTTGGAAATATAACTAACTTGCTGTAGCTTAAACTTCTGAGCCTACTTGGCTCTTTTTTTTTTTGTTCACTTGCCCACTTGTATACTGTGTGTTATACCTTGAGCTGCCATCTGTTTGATATGTGTCTCACATTATATTAAATTTACTGTCAAGCCTGTAATAAAAGGGCAACACAGGGCTGCTCTGACCCACAAGCAGAAGTAGCTCTGTGTCCCAGCTCTTCTCCTCACTCCCTTGTTGCTGCAGAAGCAAAATAGCATGCTAATGATTTTGTGCCCAGTGGGTAGCAGAATAAAGATGCTGAGGAGAAATGTCTTTTTTTGCCTTGTTCCTGACTGCTTATTTTCTCCTCTCTGGGGGAGAACAAGTTGAAGTGGTATCTTGACGTAGTATTTATTTACTCCTGAGTTATTTAAATAAACAAATCAAATAGAAGTTTCTGGCACGGAGAATGAGTCTTTCAACTGGCAGAGACTGAGGCAGCGTATCAGTCTATACTTGCCATATTGTTTTCCAAAAGTACCAGCCTCTACCAGAGACAGGACAGGAAACCTTAGGTAGACTCTTGGTTTTACCTCTTATGGCCATTCTTCTAGTCTTACATCGTAACAGGCGAGAGAAATAACCACTGAGGAGCATAATATCCCAAGAGTTCTTTGTGCCAGGACATCACTGCTTCTTCATAGCTTTTCATTTACAAGTTTTTTTATTTTTCATTGTACCACTTACAAGGCCTCCTTGAAAACCTGTTTTAGTTTATATTCTGCCTGGCATATTGATATTCCAGTCCAAGTGCCTGCCCCTCCCCAGAATGAATTTCAAGTGCATAAATAAACTCTGTAAACTCTTTCATGGCTAAACTCCAGTGAATTGAGAAGTAGGAAATGAAAAAGACATCAGGAAAATTGCTCAGCTCCTTGGGATGAAAAGGGTCCAGCACTAATCATTGTCCAGTTAGTTTACACACGTTTCTTGCTACGTTGTTATTACTTCTGTCCTTTTTTTAATGAAGCAAACATTAAAGTAATATTATTTCAGTTGAGGGTTGGTATCTATAGCTTATACCTTGTGATGTTAATTAAAAACATAATTTTTATGTACTTATCACAAAGGAAATATCATTTCATTAAAATCCAATTAGATTCAGACAATATCTGTAAAGACTACTGAATAACTGCTGTTTGAACATAGTCTGCTTTGTTCTATTTTCATCACCCGAATAAAAGCAACCACAACAAACAAACCAAAGAAAAGGATTTTTTTTATTAATCTCTGAGGTTACAGATCCACTCGCATTTAGAACAGTGTTTTATGTGAAAAACATACCAAAGATTTTCTGTTTCACAGACTGCCGCATGAGTGACCTTATTTTAGAAAATTCTTATTTTCCTTCCCATATTTATATAATAAAACATATTTATTTTGGTAGAATGGACGCCTTTGTATAAACAGTTTGTCTCTGATAAAGTAATTGCATATTCTCACTAATATTACCAGAATGCTGCAGAGTTTAATGGATTTCAGCCTGCAAAGTAGTGAGGACTCAGGATAACACATGGTAAGTGCAATACAGAACAAGAATTGTTCCTCCATTTTGTCTTGCTATAATTAGCCGTCTTGCCGCATAGGCCGTTATCTTGCCATTGATTTACTCACTGAATTTCCTTGAAAACCACTGTGAGATTTCTCTAGGAACAGAATCAGGAAATGTTTTATTCAGATTGTTTTTTCTGTATGGGTACTATTTTGTGGGATAATATTTTTGGCTTTCAATCATGTGAGAGTCAATAATCAAGGGAGTGAGGCTGTCACACCTCTTCCCAATGGATCAAGAAAACAGAAGGAAAGAGGGGAAAGTGTTGATGGCCATTGCAATTAGGATTTGACTAAATGTAGTTGTGTGAGTTGGCTCTAGGCTGGAAAAATTTTGATCCCAGCTGTAGCCTCTGCATTGGATTTTTTGGGTTTTTTTTTTTTTTTGTTTGTTTGTTTGTTTAAAAGTTTCTTTTCCTTCTGTTACCAAAAAAACCCACCAACATCCTAAGAGAAGGCTGGCAGCTAGTGATGAAGTCTGAGCTGTCTGTGTTAGAAGACTGTTTCTTCTGATTCAGCAGTTAAGAACAAGTGCCTCAAAAAATAAGATGCCTACACAGGAATAGCGGTTGTAGTGTTTCCTATCAGGAGTACCTGTACTCACTGAGGCAGGAATGCTGATTCAAGAGGTTTGCAAAGAGAGACACTGATGTTGATAAGAACTAAAACAAAATGGTTTTGTTTGTGCTAAATAACTGAAATTACTACCAAATAAAGATTTGAAGATAATCTACAGAAAGATCAATGTTTGTGTCTTAGCATTTTGCAGACAACCAACACAATATTTGTTTGATGTCTGTCTTATCTGTACTAAAAAAACCTCAGTAATTCTATTTGAGAGAAGATTGTATTTTGATGATCCAGGTCATTGGGGAAGAAGAAAGAACTGCTGCTAATCTGCCATAGCAGGAGTATGTACTGCAAAATGGGATTTCCTAGTTTTGGAGGCACCAGTGGCCTAGTGGGAATGAGGATAGTGAGGGAATATCAAGATAAGAAAAGACAAAAAGGGAGGTCCATGTATGCTGAGACTGGAGAGAGGTGCAGGGTTAAATTAAATAGGTTTTTAGTTAAATAAAGAGTTTATGAAACCAACTGAGAATTTGTAAGACCAAACTTCTTCATAATAAAAGAAAATAAGGTGATAAAGAGAAGGATATGTTTTAATGGAAAAGCAAATCAACATAAAACTCCATCAGAGGACATTTTAATTTTGCATATACTTATTTTGACCTCATTTGAGCAAGAGCACTTGAGGGCAAAAATAGAATCCTCTTTTTCTTTCTTATAGTATACCCCACATTTTATGAAGTGGCCAATATTTTGATTTTGGTCTCAGTTCCTACCTCCTACAAAACCTTGAAATAATTCAGCTCTAGACCTTAATTCAAAATCTTCCAATTAATTCAGACTCTGAAACAAAGTTTGCAATAGAAAAAGGTTCATGGACAATATCAAGAACAGAATGGGACGCAGCTCTGGCAGAGTCTGCTTGGTTTTGTTTTGACATCATGTGCAGAGGCATGTCCAATGAATGAGCATGACAAATAGTGTTTTGTTGAAAAGAAAAGCAATAGAGAAATAACCTCTCTAACATTCCTATCCAGATCAGGGCAAACGCCAGCCCCATGCCTGATCCAGCCATCATGCAAGAGGGCTAGTGAGCAAAAAAACCACGCAATGTACTGCATATTATTATCGTAACTCTTCGTTCCTGGAAGTCAGCATGGAATTGGAAAGCTGCTGCACAATTACTAAATAAATAAAGCTTAATAGATGGGCTTCACCAATCATCTCTGGCAAGAAAAGCCACATTAAGCTCAACATATTCTCTGCTTTCATTTAGAGAATTGCAGCTTTTGTTTCCCTTGTAAAACTACATATTTTGCCAAAAGTCAAGTTGCAATGGATATTTAATAGGAGCCTGACCTGCTAGAAATGGTTATTATGTATTGTCAAGACAGAAATAAACCCTGGCAGTACCAGCATAGAGCCTGATTCAGCTCTCCTGATAGTCCAACTAGTCTTTTTCATTTTTACATCAGTGGGTATTTTTGCTGCACAAAACCCCTCAGAATACAATCAAATATTATAATGCGGACCCCATTACGAAACAGTAGCATTCACACTGGCTTCTCTGAGCAGTAGGCAATTTTTCCATTAGCAAATTAAACTTGGAGCTGTGTGAAACTTTCATTGTTCACGTATTTGTGTGAGAGAAGTGATAATTTCATTACTACTGTATTCAAAATTTGATTCAAGATGGAATGACACTTTCCTTTCTTCAAAACTGTCATATTTTATAGGGTATGACTCAAAGCAAAAATGATTGTATTCTTTCTGTCATCATGTAAAATCTTAGATTTTCTAGGGTATTTGTAGAATTTGCAAAGAGGAGGTATTTTTCTAATAGCTCAGGCTGTGAAAGTAAGACTTAATGAGAGAAACTAACGTATTTTAGAAAGATCACTTCTAACAGTACAGGTGATTGTGTTACTTCAGTGGAGCTACAAATTTAGCCTTTTTAAGAAGGACAGATTTTCTGTTCCTGTGCTTTTGTTACATCAGCCCAAAGCATTTTCACCATTAAGTTTACTTTCTCTGTTTATAAAAGGAAGAGGACGTGGCTTGAAGGTCAGTTCCACAAGAACCCAAAATCATCAGAGTGGTACACTTCAGGAGTCAGCTACACAGAGATGAGCAGATCTAACCAGATTATCTTTACCTCCTCTCTCCAAGGCTGATAGTTAATCTGCATTTTACTATTGAGTTGAAATATAATCTGACCAGAATATTTAAGAGAAACTGAAGAAGCTGAAACAAATTCAGTCCAGGTCCTCCTGAGAATGAAAAGCTTAATAAGCTGTTCTAGTGAATGCATTTCTGCATTTTAAGTTTTTGGTTACGTGGTCAGTTGGCTGGTTTTCTCTCTCTGCCTCATGACATCTTTCATACAGAAGTGGAACATGTTATAGGAAAAGCTCTAAGCAGATGTAGAAATTTCTGGAAGTATTTCTCAAACCCTATTCCTGTGAGTTTTTATCAATTATAAATGGCCACTGATATAAAGCCTCTGTAATTTTGATAATTATCTTAATCTTTTAAGATACATTCCTCATTAGGGGGAAGCTAAGAGACCATGCTGCATGAAGTAAAAATACAAAGAAAGTCAAAAACAAAATCTTTACCCCCAAATCCATTTTTTCCTGCTTTCCAGAGCTGATACATAACTCTGCTTTTGTTTTTGTTGGTTTTTTTGTTTGTTTGTTTGGTTGGTTGATTGTTGGTTGTGTTTCTTTTTTTTTTCTGGTGACATGTGCAGGAAACATTCCTTAGAAAAGAAGTATCATGGGAAAAACATGTCCGCAAACCTGGCAGAACATACAGGTTAGTCTAATACTGTGCAGCATTAAAGTCTGATACTTAAAATTATTTGTTTCATTTTCTTTCTTTTTTTTTTTTTTTTTTTTCCTGAAGGAAAAATAGGCAATTTTCAAGGAAAGTAGGGGTATTTTTAAAAGCTGTCAGATGGTACAGCATTGTGTCAGCAAATATGAAGAATGGATGATGTGAAGTATGTTGTAAATGGTCTAACTAGACAAGGTACATTGTGTCATAGACAATCAAACAGTTTAAAAATATTGGTGGCCAAGAAAGCTGAGAGCACTGAGTTATATCTGAGGAAAAATGGTGTTCCAGAAGGTGATGATGATCTTTGGAAAGATGATCTCCTTTTAGTGATATTATGCCAGGATGTGCTCCCTGTAACCTTATAAAGGGATTCAGAAAAGCAGGAACCTGTTATTCCTCCAAGTTAGAAGTGAATTCAGGCTCCTATTGGGATTATTCCCTGCCCCACACCCTCCGCCGCTTCCCAATGGCCATTGGAGATCTGCAAGGGCAGATAGGCAGACAACATTTCATATTGGGTGGTGTCAGTAGAACGTTTATAATCTTCCCATCCACCCTACCAAATGTTACCAGGGACTTCAAACACAGCTGCATCACCTATCATAAAGATCTGTCCCCTTCTTGTCCCAGTGACCAAGGAACAACAAAGCAATACCAAGCTTTAAGGTCTTCATGAACTCTTGCCTATAGCCTATGCTCAGAAGCCAGGAGCTATGAAAGAAACATGACTAAAAATCTCAAATTATTTTTCAGCCTAACTCTTCCCTTCACACGATGCTGGTGGTACTTCTCTACCACGAGTGAGGATTTCAGTATTTCCAGGCTCAGCTGTTCCAAAACCATGAGGGAAGCCCCTTACATCATATAAATTACATTACAAATTGCAAGATTTCTCTGTTAAGTATGGTTCTTTTTTTTTGAATCGTATGAAAGACCTTACAGATTGCAGGATTTTTCTATTAAGTGAGATTCTTTTTTATTTGCCATCTGGGTTTCTTTGAGCCCTTTATATTCCATGGGGTTTGTTTTTGTTTTGTTTTGTTGGTGTGTTTTTTTCTTGTTTTGTCACAGTTCTCAAGCCTGAAAGCTTTGATTTTATGTATTTATTTATTTTTAATGAAAGCAGAGATTCTAATGTTACCAAATGAGTACTGGAGATAGGGCTTTAAATATCATGAGACTCATGATAAAATCACTGGAGTTGGCAACACTGCTTGAATTTGGCACGAGATCCTAAAGCTTTAAAGGAAAAAGTGTGACTCATCAAACCTGCCTGGAGAGTTAAGGGAGCTGGGGGCAAGGGCTAATGGGGGTATCCTTCCATTTCAGTACTTCAGAGAAAAATCTACAAGATACAGTCCAGTAATTGTGCCAAGAAAAGAAACTGCTTGCTATACAGAGAATAACAATTTCTAATTACGTACTGAAATGGGAGGAATGTGGAACAGCAGATTTTTTAAAAAAGTACAGGTATAAACATTGCCAATTATCCAGAAATGTTTTAGAAAAGAGATGGTAGGTCATAGGCTGGAAAACTACCTCACCTTTATATGATATAAAATATAAAATCCTAAATCCTCTTTACACATTTGAAATGTTCTTCTCTAATGATCCTTCCTTTTCGGATGGAGTGAAATACAGAATTTGATCTTACATTTTCTCACGGGAATTGTATATATATTTGTCATAGTTTTGATCTGCCACCAGAAGCTAGCCTTAACTTACTGAATTATACATGACAAAGCATTAGATTAAATATATTTATATGTGTTAAGTCATAAAAATCAAGTTAGTTACTTGCTGTTTTACCTTTCTGTAGGTGCTGTGGTCCTTTGTTAGTATGCAAGACTACCCTCCTAAACTAAGCAACCCTAAATGTACAAGACAAAACTGGACAGAGACCTTCCATCAAAGTGCTTTTTCATTCCCAGTTCTTGAATCCTTAAGATGAAGTTTTTTGCAAGAAAATTCATGTTTGTAAAAATTTCCACTGGGAAATGTTTTTTCATGCGCAGGATACACATTCCAGTGAGAAAACGTCATGTTCAGGTCTTTCTAACAGCCTTCTGGCTAAGCCATGCAAAAGGAAAGCATCTCATGTTCTTGTACTCTGCTTAAGACAGATCAAGGTATCTCATTTCTGGTTTTCTTTCATCGTTAGACCTAGGTGGACATTCCCTAATGCAAAGTTGTAGTGATTTAAGGCATTATGTCTCTCACAGATGTCGCTGTCTTTCTGCTAGAAATCACCGCCTCCATGATTTTGGTGTCTGCGTGTGTTCCTCATCCTCTCCAGAAGTAGGTTTGATGTGTTACCTTGTAAATTATCTGGAAGATGTTTTGCACTGAAGTAGAAGAGTAGCCTTTGCATGTTCCTTTCATGGTCTGATCTGTGAACACACACAAAAGAGAGAGACTAGGAAACTTCTAGGAGGTGTCAAGCTCTTAAGCTGTTGTCTTTCTATAGCTTCAGCAAATTAATTTCTGTCTCTTTGGCTGGTAAGACTTCTTATCCCCACAGCTATTACTGACCTGTGTAGTAGGTAGGTACCTCTCTTTCCTGCCTTTTCTGGGGTTTTTAATATTTTTTTTAAAAGTTTTTGTTTTGTTTTGTTTTTGTTGGTTGGCGCTTTTTTGCTGCTGGACTTTGGATTTCTTTTGCAAAATACTTCAAAAGATTAAAATGTCATCCCATACTGAGCAGGAAAACTACCACTGCAAGAGGAGCCGCACCTTGTGGCTCCCTAGCTTTTGTATTTTTCGGAGTTCTCTCTGAGTATTTAAAATGACTCTCCTTTTTTGAATTGAATTTTTTGATCTGTGCTTGTAGGTACGTCCTGTGAAATATTTTTTTTTTTAAATATGTATTTTAAAATAGGTATAGGGGTTTTTATGAGCTTGTGTAGTTTAATTTGTTAATCAGCACCAAAATGTACTATAGAAGTGTTACTATGAGTCTGCAAGTGAAGGTGTTGACTCTGTCCCTGACTGAGCACTCACTGAAGAGCGGTGAGGATCTAGCTAAGCCCCTCTTTCCAAGACAGTTACCTGATGTAGGCCACTAATTCAGGGGCTGTAATTTACTGCCTGTCTAGCTGCAGGCAGCATCTTTACTGGGCTTTTACCATCCCACCTTCTTGCAGGAGCCTGCATGGCCTGGCGTAGCTCTGTGTGGGCAGCAAGCAGTTTTTGTACACAATATTGGGGAAGAGATGCCCTGTTTCTGGAGGGGTAGGTACCGAGAGCCCTCAGTAAAGAAGTACCTGCCACTACCGTCCTGATCCTTTTTGCGCCGGGTATTTATTCTGTGACGTGGGCTAATGACCTGCAAAATGTCAAGTTAAATAACAAGATTTTTTATTTAGTGTTGCAGATAGCAACATTTGAAACTGAAGGAAACAAACTGCTTTTTTGCATAGCTAATTAAAAAATGCTCAATCAAATTAGCGTGCATAAAGTTTATAGGGCATTTTTTTTACAGGCTGGTAACTTATGTACCCGAGTCTCAGCCCAGTGTGAATTTTATGACTTCAGTTTTCAAGCCCAGAAAAGTCTCATATAGTGGAAGTGCTGATAGTCCTCTTATCACAGAGACTGTAGTAGGTGCCACTGTAATAATCCATGCTCCTATAGTCATAGTCAACTTTTTTATACCCTATAGAAGTGGTAAATAATATTGGGACAAAATGAGTTAGGATACTTAGGATTCACTGTAGCAAAGAGAATCAGAACAACAAAAGCACTCTCACTGATGAAATTGGAAATGTTTTTTTTTAATTAACACTTCTAATTAGAATTTAACATCTCACTAGCTTCGTATGGGATTTTTCGCTTCCTTAACCTCACGGAAACCTATCTATTGGCTCTAAATAGGCAGTCACTTACCATGCACCACTTGAGGATTTCAATTAATCCCAAATCCTCTAACTTTGGTGTGTGAACTTGTATTTTTCTCTGCATGCCATTCCCTCCTGTTTCAATTTTCTTACTTAGAACCTTCTCAACAGTTTTTTTCTTCTTCAATTCTTTGCCTCCCTGTTTACCTTTCTATTTAAAAACTGTAGTATTTTGATTTGAAAATGGTGGGACAATGCAATATGTATGTAGACACTGGTAAGGACTGCTTAACATAGCTCTGGGTTCATAGGTTCATAACACAGGTTCAAGAGAAGCTTGAACCTAACTAGCCTCTGTCAATTTTGTAGTGAAAAAAAAAAAAAAAAAAAAAAATATTGGTGACTTGAAGATGCTTGGTTAAATGAAGAAAAGGACACTTGTTTAAAACAGGAAGAATGGATACGTATATTTTTAATTGCATTTCTCATTACGTGATATGTCTGAATATTTGTCTACACCCATCTTTGTGTCTGATGAAACTTAACCCTCAACCACTAGCTGAGTTTGGGGTGTTTCATGTATAATCTTAGTTTATTTGAACTCTCACTGTGAAAGAGTCTACTTCCTTTCCTCTGAAATAAGACTTTTGTTTTAAAAGGAAACAAACAAAGACACTAACAAACTAACAGCCATGAACAGAAATGTAAAATCATCTAGACCATGTTGGTTTTAAAGAAATGGCAAGTTTCTCATCCTGGAGATCAGATAGATTATAAATTCCCCTGTAGCAGCCGAATGAAAACCAGTTTCCTTGTATTATTAATTTACCTTCCTAACAGGTTGAGCACTCAAGTGCCTCACAGGCTGATCACTAGTCAGTCCTCTTTCTGTATTTGCTACTTTTGAAGTGAGCTTACTTTGATTGCAAACAAAGCAAAAAGCTTGCATACCAAGGGTTCTGTATGACTCATTATTCGCAAATAGCCTGGAGTTTGGCTTGCAATTTGCTCACTTGTTAAAAGTGGGACCACAGTACCATTAAATAACACCATTGTAGCCTAGTACATATGGTCCTTTCGAACTTATACATTTTAAAAAGTATACTCTATGTGTTAAGGATCCTCTGTTTTGTTTTCAGTTGAAAAACTCAACCACCTATCCAAGTAAACTGAAATTCCCTTCCTCTAATTATAAGCATAAGAACTGCCAGTTTAGAAGTTCTTCATAAAAATATTTACAGGACTTCATGGAAATCTTTTTTGCTAGGTGCATCCTGGAAATTCAAGAATGAAAATAAATTACAGGTAGCTCTCTATAAAACACTGATGTAAATACATTGTGAGAATGTGATTACAAGTGAAATTTCCTTCTATGGTGAGTAGTAACGACAGTCTGCTTGCACCTATTATAGGTAGTAAAACCACACAGAAGTATGTCTCAAATGCTTAGTCTTACATAATGAAGCAAAGCAAAAAGATGGGTTTTTTTAACCTTCCTCTGTTAAATTGCTTACAAGAGTCAAGCTAGCCTGGAGATAGTGTGCATCCCAGTCTGTATCCATACAGCAAGGTATTCTGCTGGAGTAATTTGTCTGATGAAATTCATCTTGTCTTCCAAGCCACTTTCCTCAGAGTCCAGATCTTCATCCCTCACTACACATAGAGATATACAAGGTTTCCACAAAATGTTGTCTTGGCTTTCCATTTTCTTGGGTCTCTTAAGTTTTTTCATGTACAGAAAGGCCCAAGTAGGGCAGCATCCATGTTCTTGGTCACGAGAAAGGAAGGTCATAGGATCATATAACCTACCGGTAACTTCCAATGCACATCACTTTGCCTTGCACTGGATACTTAGTTTGAAAAGTGGATTGTTTTTCTATGTAGGTGCATTTAGGCAGGCTGACCACAAAAGACGTTGCAATAAATTGAGTTCCATGTGCAGAAAGACCGCAGAGAAGTAGGTGGAAAGCTGCTACCACAGTGATCTGATGAATATCATGAACCTCTTTCTTTCTGAGACAGAGACAGATGACAGCTGGAGTATCACATATTTGGGTCTACATGCAACACTATAGTTAGGCAACAAGTACAGACAACTGAGACACAAAGTGAATGGTAGAAGACCCACATCCGTGGTGCCACATTGATTTCTCATTTGGCTCTTCTATGCAAAGATATCACATACACTGTATTGTGCGGGCACTCCTGAAAGGCCATATTTGCACAGACTCATTATATCAAACCCAAAACCATAGGCTCAAATGGTCCAGATAACAAACTGTGGATGGTAAAGAGAGAAAGAAAAAAATGTCTTGACTTAGAAGGCCATGACTGGTCTCAGCTGTTGTACCTTCTCTGTGCCCTTGGAAAATGTCTCCGTCAATCTCCATCCCCCAGGAAGTTTCCCACAGATCAGTAGAGACCAGCTTTGGATCACAGAATCATAGACTAGTTTGGGCTGGAAGAGACCTTTGAAGGTCATATAGTCCAGCCCCCCCTGCAAGGAGCAGGGACATCTTCAACTAGATCAGGTTGCTCAGAGCCCCGTCCAACCTGACCTTGAATGTTTCCAGGGATGGGGCACCTACCACCCCTCTGGGAAACCTGTTCCACTGTTTCCCCACCCTCATTGTAAAAAATGTCTTCCTAATATCTAGTCTGAATCTACCTTCTTTTAGTTTAAAACCATTACCCCTTGACCTATAGCAACAGGTCCTACTAAAAAGTTTGTCCCCATCTTTCTTATAAATCCCCTTTAAGTACTGAAAGGCTGCAATAAGGTCCCCCCGGAGCCTTCTCTTGTTCAAGCTGAACAACCCCAGCTCTCTCAGCCTGACCTCAGAGGAGAGGTGCTCCAGCCCTCTGATCATTTTGTGTGAGTGTGGTTATGACTGCACGCCTGTTCAGCTTGCTGTCTTTTACTATAATGATTTTGGTGTGAAACAATTCACAGTGGTAGATGCATCACCTTTAACGTTTTTTCTCTCCTCAACTTTGGTTCTCACCACTGAAAAGTTTTAATATCAAAAGTCTTTTTCTGGCAGGTCACAGGTGTGCTACACAAACCAGTTCTCTGAGGAACAGAGAGATGCTGGAAGTGCTAGCTTTGTTTCCCAAAAAACCTGCATCTTTTAATGAGGTAATGAAACCTGCTGGAAAGCGTTAAATGGATTCTCATGATTCTAGTTTGTTTTCCAGCTAGCCCTCACAAGGGTGGGTGTACTGCTTAGGCATAACTACTCAGAGATAAATAGATGGAATCTGCTGAAAGAAAACCTTCAACAAAGAGATGCTGGAGGCAGTCTTGGCATGAATGTGCTAGCTTGGGAAAATCAACCTGCAAGGAGATCAGAAAGCACCTTCCTTCTTCTCTCACCCGTTTCCACCTCCTAGGAAAATTAATCAAGGAAGGGATGACTTCCTTTAAGATGTAATTTTAATTTGAACTCCCTCTCAGATATCATCAACACATTTCCTACAATGCCAAAAAAGGAAAGGATAAAGAAAATAGATCTTTCTTTCTTTCACGTTGATTAACCTCTATCCAACACATTCTCTTCTTTCTCCCCCTGTTTATTAGTACTAGTCACTCTCCCTGTCTGCTTTCTGCTCCTCTCCTGGTGTGCACAGACCCCCTTTTCCTCCTATTCTGTTGATCTCATTTTGCTTACTTCTTATCGAGGATCTGCTCTAACTTACACTGAAGCTCTTCTAGATGTTACAAGCTTCCCTGAGAAAGCCATCAGCACGGTGACAACTTTATTGGGCTGATAAATGCCATCTTTGTGTGAACCTGTATTGTACACAGCCCTTCCGTCAGAATCTATTTGCACCCCATGAGAAGGCTGTGCCTGACTCTGTCCATCCGAAGGGCAATATTTGTACATTCAAAAAACAGCTGTATGAGGAATGAGAGGTGAGGGACGGGGACTGCAAGCTTCACTCATCTCAGATGTAGAGACTAGCCCCACTGCTACCTTTCACGATTCATAAGAGGATGCTTGTGCTGTTTACTGGGGCAGCACTTCAGGCCAAATTCAGCCCCGCTGTGAATGGGCACAACTCCACTGGCTTTGTACAAAGGCTGCCTTCCTGAGAGCAGAACAGGGAAAGCCGTTTGAACAGTGCCAATAATTGCTCTTCTTTTTTTATTCATTTTTAAAAGACAGTGGAAGATCAGAGGCAGCAGCTACAATCCACAGTCTACAAATAGCATTAGTAAGAACACAAATGAAAGGCTTTGTGCCACAGTTATATAGCACATCTAACACAAATAGCTAGGCAGTGAGTGGTTGTTGATTAGCTATGAAAGAGTGGAAAGAGCACAGGGAAAACCTCTTCTGCATAAGTCTCCTATGATCTGGGGAAGTAGATGCCATTCCTAAAAAGGGGCCACTGGAGGGAGGGGATGCGACTATAAACAGTGTTTTAAAAGAAACAGCAGAGGTTTTGAGTGAAAATCTTTCCACTGCTGCTTTTGGAAGGGTTTCGCACTGTGTTCTACTCAGGGACCCTGGAAGAAAGGCATACACTAGGCTAGTGCAAAGAAGGCTGGGGAAACAACTCTGTACTAGTGAGAAATAGGTGGAAATTATGAACGGATGTGGAAATTGTGTGTCATCCATATCACAGCTTCTTTGACATAAGTTGTGTGATGGATGTAAGGTAAACCCAACCACACTGCTACTGTAGCCTCCAATCTATTGAAGAAGATTCCTGGTTTAACATTTTGCCTTAAAATAGCATAATAATTCTCCTTTTACACAAAAAGTCAGTAAACCTGAAAAGCTTCCCCTTAACCAACATTGCAAATGTGATTGTCTTCAGTAATAAAACAAACACTCCAAAAAGCCCTGTCAGGTGGTCTCTGGTTCTCAAAAAATATTGTAATTATCATGAAAATTTAAACATGATTGCATGCTCTTACTATGCCAGACTGTGCATTATTTTGTGTATACGTTCCTCATAAAACCACACTTACAATGAACTTTTTATGTGAGTGTGCTTTTATTAAATATTATAACCTGGAAAGGTTTAATTAAGTCAGTGAATTACCCATACAACAGCTTTTCACCATCTTTATCTGTTCCACATGCAGTTATTCCTTGATCTGTCCCAGCCAAGTGGTCACAGAACTTAGTATCTCTCATGAGCTTTGATACTCCAGTTTGCTGGAGTTCATAACTCTGGGGAACAATTTGCCGCAGACCTAGTTAGCAGGTGATTTACAGGCCTGCAGTTTTCTCAAAGACTTTGCTAAAACAGCCAGGGCAAAACGTTGTTTATCACAAACAGTGATGCATAATAGCTGGGGCTGACCAAGCTGTAATTATGTCACCAAAAAATCTCACAAATTTATCAGACCATTAGTGAGGGGACACATTTGTCTCCTGTGTGTATTCCTCTGCCACTGAAGTCATATTTATAGGATTGCTTTTTAAAGGGAGCATAAAGAATGTCTAGGAAACCTGCACTCAGATGAAAAACAGCATGATTGCTTTCATTGTTGCCAGCTTCCGAATGGTGGACATCACAGATTTTCATTCAAAAGCGGCCAAGAGCTCTTTACAGCTTTGCTCACAGCTAAGTCAGGTTTTAAAGGAAGATTGGAGGGTGGGATAAGTCATGGCAAAGTCTTCCTTTTCGGAATAAATGACCCAGTGTTTTAGATAGTAGAGCTTTGCAGTCACACTTCTTATGTGTGAACCTGACCGCTGAGAAAAATTTCTTTGCTCCAGTCTCCCCCAACAGATTATTTCCTCCTGGACTTGGAAAGCAATAAATGCTTGTTTATGTTGCATATAAGATGTAATAAGCCTCAACCTCAGGTCTATTCCAAGTTAATGGAGCAAAATAAACAATTAGCTTGAATAACATTAAACAGTACCTGATATGGGGAAAAAAAAAAAGATGCCTCACATGTTGCTCCTGCAGGAAAAAAATCAGCACCATCTTAAAAAGCTATCGGTTCTTCCAATTTAGTTATGCTGAGCCAAGTAAGGCAAAGAGCCATCAGAATAGAAGTTCTTCTGCCCTGGAACATTTTTTATAATAATTATATATAATGCAATATACTGGTTCTGTAATGATACATTTTGATGCCAGGCCATGTTGAGCCTCTCTCTTCCTTGCTCTTTTAATGCGCTGCTACTTCCTGACCCACTCACCACACACACACAATCCCTTTTCTCCCAGGCTGCAGCATTCAACAGAAATAGGGCATATTGACTCCACTCTGTGCCTCCTGTTTGCTTTGAGACTGCTCATGCTATTGCCATTTGCCCTTGCCATAGCTGAGATCTACAGTTGTAACAAGGTATTCTGTGCTCAAGTAACACCTGCAATTTTTTTGTCTGCTTACCACTGCAGAAATTTGTATTATAAATACACAAATTCCAATAAAGGTGGTATTTTTTTCAACAAGACACCAGCTTGGTTGGTTGGTGCTTCTTTTGTTATATAGTATACCATGCTGAGCTATGAAATATGGCCCTATGGGGAAATTAAATTATGTATATAGGATTGGTAAGTTTGCTAAACCTCTTCAGAAAGCTTTGGATGTGCTTTCCTTCATTCTTTCTCCCTCTGGATGTTATTATTTTGCTTTTCACAAGGGCCTGTGCAAGTTGCCTTTACATCTCAAATTCTCTCCAGCTGAAGGTGCTGGAATGTCAGCCACTCACTTGCAGCAGGAGTTTCTATTTCTCACTATTTTTAGGTCAAAGAAAAAAATAACAACAACTTTTTATAACAGTGAGCTTGTAGATAAACAGGAAGTATACTACAGAATAATTCTTGGTCTCAGGAAAGAAATAAATAAACAGTAACAGAAGTGACCTTGAGGTCCTATGAGGAACTGAGCATACAATAAGTAAGAAAAATATCTGTGAAGGAATTTGACTGGAGTAGGATATGCTACGCTTAACAGCTTGAATGAACACATGTCTCAATCTCTTCAGTGCTGTTTGAAAGTGCTGTAAGCGATAACAGCAATATTTTATTTTCTTCTTTAATAGAAATGACGTAGCACTTAAAGGAGTTTTGTGAACACTTCTCTGTTAAGAGAAGTTGTACGTTAAACTCTCAGTAGCCCAGAATTGCAAGCAACAGATATAAATTCTTATAAGACATGCAAGTTTAGGAAACACAGGAAAAGTGTCAAGAAAACAGAGTATAAATTCCTGAACACTTGCAAATTCAGAAGACTAGACACAAGCTCCATAATGCGTGCCGTGAGGTCTCATTGTTATAGAAGATTTGCTGATTGTGTGGGGGAGACTGAGTTAGTCTAACTGGTAGAGCTAGTTGATACTAAGTGTTGACCTTCTGACTCTCTACAGTCAGTGAGTCATTAATTGCATTATTTTCCATTTCATTAAACAGAAACGGTCGTGGGTTTTCTTTCTCCTCTTTGTGGAACTTCAGGAAATAGCAAAAGTAAGCTCTTTTATCTCATGTTTGGAACCTGTCTGGAGTGGTTTTAGTATGGTTTATGGTCAAGTCATGTAGCTGTTGCTGAATTCAACAGGGCAAATAGCCGAGGTTATCATGCATGTTTTAGCTTGAAAATTTTTCTGGATGCATCAAATCCATCTCACTGTTTGAGATGAAACAGGGAATAGCGTGAGAAATATTTAGATGGGAGAAACCTCTGACTGGTTCTCTAAGAGAGTTTTACTTATTTAGAGGGCTGAGAAAGAGCTTTTCCAGATTTTCAAAAACTTGCTAGCTATTTTAAGATAAGTGATAGTGTGGTATAATGCATTATAGACTTGTGGAAATTAGGTCCCCTTTAAAGTAAACCAACATGAAGCAGCAAAAAACCCCCTACTTTTGAAAATGCAAGGATGTCATTTGAGTGACCTCACATTTATGAGAATTCAAAGGAACTTCCAGGCTCTGACATCCAGAAAATCTTGCACTTTCCAGCAAGTCCAACTGGAAGCTAGAGTTGCATTGCAATTTGGCTGTAGCTGCACAGTGAATGCCCACAGTTATTCTGTAAATACACTGTCCATCTTCAGCCGGACACAGCAGTTCACTCAGTTCTTGGCCAGATTCTTTGAAGCAGAGGCCCCTGTCATCAGTTCTGGGCAGTTTACATAGAGTTACAACTCCTCCTTGGACCATTTCTCGCATTTGAAAAATTGCCACAGTGAGTTCTCCAGCCTGCCAAGTTGGCAGACTCTATCCTCGAAACTGGAGAAGAGCCAGAAATCGCTGCAGCACTGTGAACCTCCAGTCTCAGTCAGTCATCGGCCTCTATCAACACTCTTGCTTATGTTCACGGAGGAACTTCCTGCTCATAATTTGGACTCAGCCAAAATCCCTCTGTCTTCATTTTAGGAAAGTGCTGAGCGGGGTCCTATTAAAATATTTGGATAGACTCATACAGTAGACCTAGTCTCTTGATAGTTTTTCTGGAGAATAAAAGAGACTTACTAATAAAATGTGCTGCGGATTTCTTTCTCATATCTTTTCAGCATGAAGGGACATAGTCTAAATAGCAATAAAGGACTGAGAAATTGCCTGCTGCTATGACTCTCATCTGTTTATTTACAATAAAGTCAATCAGTAATTTTGCTAATTTCAGCAACTAAAAATTTTTCTGGAACTTTCCCGGAACTTTCCCGGAACTTTCCCATGCCAGCTTTTCCTAATTGTTTGGGTACTATGGGCGCATGAAGAGCTATTGGAATGCTAAATGAGCATGCACATGTAAAAGCTCATAATAACAGTTTTTATTATCCTGAAATGCACAGATAGTAAAAAAGGTAAGGCTTGTAGAAAATTAAGAAAATGGGGGGAATGATGGAGATTTCTACCAAAAAATAGTAGGTCTAGCTGCAAAGATGCAAAGTTGGAATGGCAAATCTTCCTCCTCCTGTTTTAACAAAGCACAGAGAAAGGAATTTTCTATGGGACCTATTCTCTCCTTTAACTCCATGCATCTGCTTGCTGAGAGGACGTGAGATTTACACCAGTGGATACTCTGGGAACATTTCAGGATATACTTAGTCAAAAGTCTGTTTCCACTCAAGTCAGTGGCCAAAGTCCTATTGATTTCAGTGAAATCAGGACTGCAGTCCGGAGTTAGAAGCATCTGCTGTTGCAGATCACTCAGACAACAGGCCAGAATGCTGCTACCTGAAAGTGATTTAACAAAAACAAACAAAGAAGAAGATGAAGAAGGTGACTGATGTTAGGTTAGTGATTAAAGGCTCATCTCCACAAACACAGGGGTCCCTGAGGCACAAGGGCAAGTGTAAGAGCCCCCAGTACCTCAGTCAGAGGAATGAGCCTGAGCGCCTGCTCTGATCCATCACAGGGGTGATCAGCTCCATGGGCAGGGTGAGACCCACCACGATGAGCCAACCAAGAGGTTCTCCACGGGGCACCTCACATACTGAGAAGGGACTGCCACTGAGTATGGGGCTCCTTGGGAAATGCCAAGGGAGAGTGTTTTGGGATTGTACAGTACTTATGATAGGTTGTTTAGGGCAGGAACCAAAGGCAGGGAAAGGAAGAGAATGGGGTAGTTTGGAGAATAGCAAGCATCGGAAAGGAGAGTGGGAAAGGGGATAAAAGTCTCATGTAAACAGGGGCCAGTCAGTACGTGTATCTGGCAATGTCCAGCATCTGATCAGAGCAGTCTCTCCTGTTTTCTCATAAAACTCCACTTCTGACTGTTTTTCTGGGTGAGGGAACTCTATTCTGTGTGCATGTGAGTGTATGGACCTGAGTGCCAGCAATGGCAGTGGGACCACCGCACACAGGAAGTTGTGTGCCAGTGTGCCAGCAGCTGGAGAAACCAGGGAGTATGTGTATGGTGAGGGTGCATGTGTCAGTGTGAAATCACTAGCAAACGTCAGGCTAACCTAGCCACCTAGTAGGATTAGAGGCTTGGGAACCAAGTACTAGAGCAACCGTGAGCCTGGGAGACTGGGGAGACCAGAGGGTCTGCAAGTTTTTGACTAGGTGATCCAGAAGGTCCAGAGCAGAAGGTACTTTGGGATCTGGGGCTTGGCTACTGGTAAGGGCACAGTCTGGACCAGACACCAGAGAAGCTATTTTGCCTGCCTGTCCGTGAGGTTGCCACAGGAGATCAGTGTATCAAGGGGCTCTCTACTAGGTAAACTGGATGTCTATAAACCAGGTACTACACAGGTCCTTAGGGTGCATGTCTATGCATGTGTGTGTGTGTGCATGTAGGTTTGAGTACCAGTGGCTGCTGTGGGGCTGTGTCCCCAGGGTCTCACATGCCCAAGTGCCACCAAATGGGGAGACCGAGCATCCAGGGCTGGCTACTGGGCAGAGTGTTCCTCTAAGGCCAGCTACTGAGGGATTCAGAGAGCATGGATATATATGTAATCTTCCACTAACAGCCTTTCATCCTGATCAGCCAGAGAGGGGACGAGGATGAGGCTGTCGGTGCTGTTTGTGTTTGCGTGAGCTCTGTGCCCCATCTGTGCTGCTCTGTGTGTCTGGCCATGTGTACGTGTACCCTGAATTACAGTGGGGGGCTGCCTGTTGGGAATACCTGCCCAGCCTCGCTACCTCTAGAACATCGGGGCACGGAGCTGCGGCAGCCTTGCCTCGACTGGGCTATGGGTTCAGCAACTCCAAACACCTGGCCTCATGTTTTTTGCTTAAGGAGACATTACAATTTACCTTGGATTTGTAATAAGAGAGAAGCAATGAATAGCACCAAAGTGATTTGAGAGAAAATTTTTTAAAAGCCCTTTAAAACACTGCTTTGTATTCCTACAAAGTTCTTAATCTATTACAACTCTAAAACATGGTCAGGGGGACATTAGCTCTCACTCAAAGAAGGAGAGAAAGCACATGGCTCACTGCTGGAAGTGGCCTGCAGAGCAGAACCCAGCCACAGCTCTTGCTCACCCATTTGTTCATCCATGTCCTTTCCTTATGTCATCCATCCACATGTCTTCTGGCATTCAAATACATCTATGGTGCTGCCAAGTGTTGAGGATGTTTTTCCTTGGCTAAGGTCTGCAGTTAGAGCGCAGGGCATGCTGGCTACTCAAGACTACCGAAGTGGCACACAGCTAACTGATGAAAACTGATATAAATACAAATTAATATCACTGTTATCTGGGCTTCCCCCCCTTAACACTCAAAAAGGAGGTAGAAAGCAACTTAAAACTCTCTTTCATTTTCTTCCCAAACCCTCCTGCCGGAGGTAAAAAACACAAGATGGTTCTTATGAACTGTTTTCTGTGTCATTCCGTCACTGTTTAAACTCTGTCCATAACAAATTCTTCATGCCTTATTAAACTGCTCAGAGCAATATGTTCATAACACAGTTATTACAAAACTCTCCTGACAACACTTCAGCTGCTGGAATAGAAGAACATCAGTATACAGAAAGGGTGGAATTTTCTTCACAGATGAAACACCTAAATCTGGTGTCTGCCCTTGGGTGACACGAGCTAGGGTATCTGTTTTGTTACAGGCAATGGGCAGCTTTTCTGAAGCTGTTACACCCAAAACATCCATGCAGCTACCAGCACTGTGTGCCGTTATCTGTACATCTATGTGCTGCTATATATGCATCAGTCTATTTTTATTCTAGTTTACTCTTTACCTGATAGCACATATGCCCTAAAAATGAGAGAAAATGTATTCGTTTGGTAGCAGCTTCCCCATCACACATTTGTTGTTCAGACCATTCAAACACTCACTTTTTTTCTTTTTCCTATCTCTCTTGACCAAAGATACAAGCTGCTGGGTTTTTTTTTCTCTGCAACTAATTGCTTTGAATAGTTTTCCCCTTTTTTTTTTAATCCTGCACTATTTTTACAGCAGTGTCATTCTATTTCTTAGCTAGAGTAAACTGAGAAATTAAGCAGGGTGACAGTCAGGCCCAAGGTTGTAGTGTTCACTGGCGCATCTCACTTAGCTGGATGCAGGGGCTGCATAACTCTGATTTCACGTTAGACTTATGAGATTTATATAAGCACGTTTTTTTGATTTGCGTGCCATGATCTTCTACAATTTTCCTAATCAGGCACAGAACAGATTTTGCATCAAAGAGCCTGCAAATTTTCATAATCATTTCTTATTTTGTAGAAAGAAAAAATGAAAAATCTTTCCATATCTTTCAGTTTTGTTCTCTTGCTTGTGTCCTGGTGCTCAGGCAGAGAAGTTTTAAAATTTATCCACTTTCCAATTTCTGCTACTCAAACCAAGGTACATAATTCCATACCATACATATTCTGTCACATTCAGCATATGATTCTATGATTGTGATCTCCAGATTCAAGTAAGTCTGTAGGTTTATTTTTCACGTTTAACACAATTTTGTACAGACACCATCTTCATGTCAGTTCCAATGACTGGAATAAAAATGGCAAAGTATTAGTAAGAAGTCTGTTTGTGTTGTTTGGTAGACTTAAAATTTAATAAATAAATTTGATTTACCAGGTTAATGTAGAGTTGTACATTGATCCTTATGGAAAAACATTTAATGGATAATTTCCAAAGCAAGATTATTTCTGTGTTTGGTTTTCATTTATGCTGTTCTTCCTAGTTGAGATGTCCCTGCTTGCGTTGTCAGTTGGCTAAAGCCACACAAGAAGTCTCCAGCACAATCAAGAATAGAGCAGTAATGCCTGACTTCTTTTCCTATGCTTTACAAGTATTCTGATATTTGTGACATCTGGCTTTCAGGTTGTTCCCCTGCTCTATCTATAGATTTTACTAAATACTTTTATCATTTCTCGGCTTGCTTGCTGCCTTGTTGTTGTTGTTGTTGTTGTTTTAAAACCTCCTTTCACCAGCTGACTTTGAGTACTTGTCAGGGTCATGATCTAACAATGTCATTTTTTATTTTTTTTAGCTGAGAGACTCTTTTTTTCTTCTTCTGGGGCAGATATTGGTTATGGAATAATTTAGTTCATGACAATATTACCTTCATCATTTCTTTGACATTTCCATCTGCATTTGGGAGACATCCAAGTATTCATGCCAGTTGTGTTCATTGCACAAGGATTTTGGTGTCAAAACCACTGATGACACTTTTTTTTTTTTTTTTTTTTTTGAGAAAAAACAAAAAGACGGTTTGTCAGTAGGCTTCTTTTTTCTTATTTTCAGTTCTGACTGTCAACCCATAATATCATCAAAGTAGCTAGGTCTGTTGAGGATTGAGTATAGAGAGAATGAAGTCAAGAAGATTCAGAGGAAGAAAAAGAAATAGTGCAGAGCTGTCCAGTCCAATAGACTGGGCTGCAAGTGCAGAGAAGAGGAAGCTAATTATATTTCCAAGAAGAAGAAAGAAGGAACGGGTCACAGTCTGGGAGATGGGGCACTTCCCTTCCCTTGCCTTTGTAATCTGAAGTCTGTGGGGACAGCAGAACAGCAGAGTTGGATTCCAAGTAACTGTGTTTATTAAATATTTGTAAATGCCCTTTGCTGAGGTTTCTGACTCTAGTCACTTCTGTTTGGCTGCCAACAGAGATAGCTGACTACAAGGATTATACAATATTTAAAGCTATATTGCCAAATTCCCTTTCACCACTTTCTCTTTTAGCTCTGAAACGAAGGAGTGTACAAAAATTACAACTTTTTTTTGGTACTTTGTGTTACCAAAGTACATTTCAGTGCTTCACAATAAGTAAACCTGGGAGATAATGTATATTTTCTGTTTGAATAACATCCTGAAGCCTTTATAAGACTATCTGGAATAATATCTCCATTTGCTTCTGTAGGTGTATTGACAGCCTTTCTTACTCAGTAGCAGGTAAGTAGCTCAGCACTTCCAAACTCAAGGTGGGCATTATCTTCATGGTGCTTTGTGGTGTCCCCAACACTTTTTTGCTTTGTCCTGTGTTAGATCATTGACACAGGAGCAAGCTGCTGTGGGATAAAGAAATGCATCATGCAGAAGCTGAGTCATGGTAAGATTTTATTGGCGTGTTCTTATCATGCAGTAACTGTCATAGACTTTCATGAAAGCTCATCAAGGTTTTATGTTGTGATGGAGGTAATAAAAAATTTGTTAAGCTTCTGAAACACGTAAGGTGATGTTCATCTGAAGAAATGTACAATATAGCCATCCACTTGAGATCTAGCTTGTTTTAATAGTCTGTGATTGATGAAGTCCCAGATCCAGCGCAGTTAATCTTATTTTAAAATTGATTTATGTATTTGGTCAGCTCGATGTTGCCTTACAAGTCTTTCTTTATTTTCAACAGAAAGGCACCTGTGGATATTACTTCTCAGGTGGACTTTCACATTGTAGAAAACGGGGTTTACGTGGCTTAATGCTGATGTAGTGTTCTCCTGGTTGGACTGACTCTCTGTTAAGCAATTTAAGGCTCTCTTTTTTAAAATCAGCAAGTTCTTCTGCATAGGACATGTATTTATATGTTGTCAGTACCTCAGTATTATCCAGGATTTATCAAGAATCTCCACATTACGTTTTCTTAGAACAGCTGAATTTTTCAACATTTTCTTTCTGAAGTATTTTTTCCTAATCCTTCTGAAGTTATGAATCAGTGTCCATTTTAAGGCTCATTCCTTTCACTTGTTAAAACATGCAAATGACACTTCTCAATTGTTTTCTGAACTAAATAGTTTTAGAGATGTTGCAGCATACTCCTTGGGAATTTCTGCAAATGAATGAATCCAAAATTCTCTTGAATTGTCCTGACAATGTGAATGTTGTTTTGCAAAAAAAGAAAAGGGTACATTTGCATGTGCCCAATTTCTTGAAGAATCAACAATCATTTGCCTTGGAGGACAGTAAAAGCACAGTCTTTAAATGCCTTCTGCATTTTTCTGTCTACCTGAGCCCATTTGCTTCCTGCAGATTGTTGCAGCGTGTTCTTACTGAAGTTCTTGAATGGCTCTGGGATCTCTTTTGAAAAAGCCACTCATATTGTGTGTTTTGGCGCTGAAATTGTCCTCAATCAATGTTTATTTCTGGATCATCTCATGTTGCATACAACAGGCTTACCAGTTCTACGCTTCATCACTTACTCTCCCTTCAAAATGACACTGGATTGCTAATTTTCTTAGCATTTTAATTTACTTTTTGGTCTTTTATTTTCATTCCAGAGCCATCAGTAGAAGACAGAACAGAATGACCAGTGGTTTCAGAATACACAATTTCATGGAAATATCAACAATTACAGCAAACGGCTTGTCTGGTCGTGTAACAGGGCTTGGTTTTGACAGGGAACAAGTTATAGTTTTGAGCTCCCATTACACTGTTGCCAGCTTTTCTCATCACTGTTGGTTATTGCATCCTGTGCCAGCCTTTTGGTATAAGAGATCCAGTTCTCAACTGAGATAGCAAACAATTCCATATTCTTCAAAAACCTGAATTTAAATCTTTTTTTTTTTTTTTTTTTCAATCTATATGGTATGTTAAAGTCCTAAGGCTGCAGCCTGCCAATTTCATTCCACTGTACTTCTAGTTTGACACCTGTACTAAGCCCGGACAACATGAGAAATCTTATTCATTCTGGATTCCAAATAACCACATTTATTAACTAATTCAAGTACAGAGAGCTGTATTTAGTTGGGACTTCATCAGACAGGAGGTTTTCCTGTATGGCTATCAAATGACCATGCACATGATCAAGTTAACACCTGTGTATTGCAAAAAATCTGGAGGCAGGCTATTGACTTCTAAATTACTCTTTGTGGTGTTGTTAGCCACTGATATCAGGTTATATATAAGACCTTATCCTTTGAGATTTGGATTAATTTAAATATAATGTTCTGGTGCAAAACTGTCACCTAGCATGTCCAAACATCAGTCAAATAAACCCCAGCTGACCATCTCTCTAAGCCCTTGGAAACCATAAACATCAACTATATTGCTATATTTGGGCCTACACTTTTGCTTGTGTGTGTGTGTGCGCACTTTTATGTGTGTGTGTGTTGCATTCACCTGGAGCTGTGGAACAGCGGGATATCTAATAGTAAGCTAACTCCCAAGGACCCCACCACAGCTGGAGAGAAAAATATCTTTGGGTGGTATTACAAATGGATTAGGCAAAAGGGGAGAGGCTAAGTCATGCTCATATTAACAAGTAAGCATCAAAGAAAAGCAACATTGTTCTGTTTAGCACAAGAGAAGGACAGCAATTCAATCTACTGTTTGTGTAAGGGGAAGAATAGGGGATATATATCTGGGAATATAGGCAGGAGGTGCAATAGAGAAGAGTGCAATGGAAGCAGAGGACATCTGTGGAATGGGAGGTGGTATCAAAGACAGACAACTTACTGAGTGCTTGTGGTGTCATTTCACCATTATTTATTCTGAGGTAACTCACATTTTATTCAGGTATTCGGCTGAGAGTGTTATATGTAAGACAGTATGCTTTCAAGCTGCCTGTGAATTAGTGCAGCAAAGTGCAGAGGAGCATTTCCAAAGGAAACAAAATAAAGCAGAATGCATCTTGTAATCTATATGCTAAAGGCAAAGAGAGCCACAAAGACAACATTGTGTCAGTGTTACCTGTTTCAGCAAAAGGTGAGGCATTTGGAACTAATAAATATGCTGATGGAAAATGAAACGAGTATACAGGAAAAACCCATCTTCTAATGACAGAAGTGTGCTAGGGATTTCTAAAACCCATTAGAAAGAGGTACCCCTACATCTGAGAACGATAACATTTACCAGTTTTTACTGTTCTCATGAACACACACTTGATGGCATTTAGCAGTTGCAGAATACATAATTGTGTTTGTCCAATGTGAAAGATGCTCCTAATCTGCATTCAGTACATCTCTCTAGATGCGTAGAAGCCATGGACACTTGACAAGCATACGCTGACAAAGAAATTGGAAAACTCTCACAGCTAAGAAAATCTTAGAGATCTCTAGCCAACAACACTTTCTTCCAAGCAAAAGTTTAGCAAAGTGAGGGAATGTCAGGCTACAATGTGTTTCAAAGGCTATAAAGTTGTTTCATGTCAGATGGGGTGAGTTCCGGAAACCAAGCCCATATCCAATTGGGCAGAAAGCGATCTGCTGATGTGTTGAAAATACAAAGGGTTGGTCTTACTGCTTTTGTGCAGGTCAACTGTGTAGCACATTAAAAAAAATTTCCCATGCTATTTGGAAGTGTTTAGCTTCCTCCTCCTGCACAGGAGGCTGATGCATTCACACACATCTGGGATTTCTAGCTGTCTGCAGCATGCGTAGATAATACCCCACCTACAGCCCAGTGATCAAGGTGCTCACCTGAAGGAGAGAGACTAGAGGACAAGGTGCACATAGGGATTTGAACCGCAATGCCAAACTGAAAAATTAATTTTTCAGTCCTGAGCTCATGAACTAATCTGGAAGATCAAGAGAAAGGTTGTTAAATATTATTTGAATGCCAAAGCTATTTATATTCCCCCAAAAGTCAACTTAAACATATACAAGAGACTGACTGAAAGTGATGAAAGCTGGAGCCAGGAACTGGCACCAGAAAATCTCTCTCATCTACTGGTCACTTCAATAACAAGCTCTATACAGGGTGGTTACTGAGGGAAGGAACAGAAACATCTGCCACTTCAACTGGATTTGTACATAGAGATCATTGTGTTAGGAGCTGTACAAACACAAAAGAGGTGGTGTCTACCGATTGAACTCCATTTTACATATGTGTGTTTGTGGAGATACATACCTATAGATATGTGTTTCTCTAGGCATGTGTGAATGACAACATAGCAAAGCTGAAGACTACAAACAAAATGGGACCACAAAGTAATGAGACATCTGTGGGAAATGAGATAAGCTATTAAAGACACATCACACCAGTTGTCTAGCTGTTGATGGCTTTCTCTGTTGCCTAAACATAAAGTTCCTGGTGATGTCTATACTGTACTGTAGTAATCCTCATCTGAAAGAAGATTGTATATTCCTTGCCCATCAGAATCGGAAAATAACCTCATCCCTGTTATGAGAAGATGAGGTAACTTTTCTAGATAGATCATACAAAAAACATATGGCTGATATTAACATATGAGTTTGTCTATTATATTTCTTCAAATATCCTTGTTCTTCAATCCTGTTTAGCAAAACGCAAGCCACTTACCTATCTACTGCCTTGTATCTGCTGTCAAGCATCATTTTGCTTACAGAGATTTGAAAATGAATGCATAAGAGAAGCTGTGTCATAATTTGACTCTGTCAAACAATAGGGCAAAAGTGGTACGTGCCATCAAGGATGGGGAGTTTTTCTGTGTGCTGTTTTGCACACTGCATTAATTCAACTAATTGAATTTTCAGAGTTTTCTTATGCTAACAGAGAAATGTGAAAACACGCTGCCTAATGAATAGAAAGACTGCACACATTTTAGCAACTCATTGACTTTTACAATTCATATTAAATTTATTTCAAATTTTAAAGTTAAAGCCTTTTAAGCAATTAAAAATATTTAAGGCTTTTTTTTGGCTTTTTTTTTTTTTTTTTTTTTTTTTTTTTAAATAAAACCAGTTTCAGCAGTGTAAGCAAAGTTAACAGGAGTTCTTAGGTTTCAACTGGTATTTGTCATACCACAGCAAACAATTCAAGGTAAATGAATGACCTAGATAACTAAATCACTGCTAGTCATTAAAAAGGAAAGAAAAAAGGACTGCAAGCTAAAAGGGAAAGGGAGGGTGAAACAAAGAAAAGAAAGAGAAAATATTTTAAAAAAGAAGAAATAAATGCCATCCAAATGTTGTGTTGTGTGTATTAGCTACATCCTACTTTTTACACAGTATTTTATCTTTTTATCTGGTTTATCACTGCATGAGTCACTTTACTCAAACCTTTCTTTTCAAATGTCCTTAACTTTATCTTGCTTTTGTCCTGAAATTGGAATGCTACTATTTCACGTGACAAAGTTTCTGTTTATGTGATAGTCTATTACTTGGCTGTGGGCAATTTCTGTCCTTCTAATTTAAAAATATGATTTTCCTTCTACCCTTGCCGTCCTGAGGCATTTGGTCTAGCTGTATGGTTAAAGTTGTCATTCACCTCTGAATCAAAAGATCAGTGAGAAAACAAAGTACTTCCTGGACTGACTTTACAGGCCAGACAGAAAAGATGACAGTAAGGGAAGCATCAGTCAGAGATAACATTTGTGTCCATGGCTGTCATAAAAAAAAATCTTTATATAACTAGAAAAAAAGCAGGTCCTTCAGTAGAGTTGGCTGAATAATTCATTGTGAATAAATTATCCAGCAGATGTACTCCCCACACATTGCTTTTTGTTTGTTTGTTTGTAAATGGTTTCTGAACAGACCTTTTCTTCTGCTAACGTATTCCTTATTTGGAAATGTTCGCTGGAGTCCTTGTGCAAATCAGAGATGCTTCCAGAAAGGTATTTTCACAAGGTGTCAGCACTGTGGGTCAGAGAGCTCAGTGTCCTGTTCTGTCAGTGATCACTATAAGAAAGTTGGAGCAAAAGGAAATAACATATCCTTCTCATTGAGATTCTTCTCTTAGTAAATTCTTACAGATTGTGGAAACCAATGATTTTCAAACTTCTGTGAGGGAGATTGCATCAAGGTTTCTTTGCAGACGTGTTTGTATATTCATTTCCTATGAATGTGCCAAGTTACTTTTTGACTCCCTGTGGCTATGATTTCTCCTGTTTAATTCTGCCACACTAAGTAGACTTGCTTTTCCTCTTAAATTTGCTACCTGGTCTATTTTCTTCTTGTGGACAGTCATACCACATTCATAGCTTTCATGATGGTCACTCAGTCATGCATGATGAGAGGGTATCGCAACAGATCATCTAGAATATTGCTGGTATCAGCTGAACCTGCATGTCTCCTAGCAGCTGTTGATCTATCTATTCTTAAAATCTTCCTGATTTTAAGGAGGGTGGAGACTCCTCAGTCTTACTAGTCAAGCTGTTCTTTACCATTACGTTTACCATTACGTCTTTACCACTGATGTCTAATTTCAGTCTTTCTTACTGTTAAGGCCATTCATTCTCATCTTTTGTCACTGGGCACAGTCAGTAGATTATTGCCTTTTTCTTTTCTGAAGTTTTTACATACCCCAGCCTTCACCCTTTCAGTTTCCCTTAATTTAAACAGCTTGAATCTTTCATTCTTTTTTCATTGGTTCTCTTTGTAGATCTCTTATCTTTCCTTTCACTGTTCCCTGTTCTCCCTCTGATGTGGTTCATGAAGTATGTTGACCAGAGCTGGACACAGTACTCCAGCTGAGGCCCTACAAAGTGATGTAAAGCTGAAAGATTTGTTCGTATTTTCTTGCAAGCTATTTTCCACTTACACATCTCAGTGTGATGTTTGCCATCTTCAGAACAGCGTGATATTTTTGATCATGTTCAGACTGTAGTCTAGTCTATCCCTTGGATCGCTTTCCAAAAACTGCTATCTAGCCAGCTGTTCCCCATCCTGTGCTTGTAAAGTTGATTATTCCTGCCTATTTTTAATACCTCGCACTTGTCCCTGTTGGATTCAGCCCAGTTTTCCAAGACCATTTCTCTAATTTACAATGATTATGCCAAATTCTAGGTCTGTCTCCTATATATTTCAGATACTCTCAGTTTCATTTCACATGCAGATTTAATAATCTGTTGGGGCTTGTTTGTTTGATTGTTTTGGTTGGGTTTTTTATGATTTTATTAGCTCTCTGTTCTGTTATACATATCATTAATAATGTATATTGAAAAGTTTCATAATCTGGACAGATCCTTTACAGATATTTGTAAATCTTCTGCTTGTACCTCTTTTCCAAGCAAACAAGTCATAGCATATTTACACTCCTCCTCTTAGGTCCCTCCTCAAGTGGAAGCATTCAAAGAAAAATAAACTTAGTATCATCTTATACGGAAACAATGATCTTTGTTCAACTTCTATGATACATTTTCAGCTCGACAGGATCCCTTTTTGGGGGGTAGGTTGTAAAGAACACTGTAGATATGCTTTTGTAATGATTTACATACTATGTATGTAAAAATCCTAACATATATTAATATTTGTGTATCATATAGCGCAATACTGATGTTCTCAGAGAACTATCACAATGACTCTTGGTTGATAAGAATCCATCTAGATCTCCATTTACTCAGTTAAGTGACTGGATGCTGTTCACTGCGCTGTCTGCTGTTGTCCTTCTTGAATCTTGAATCTTCTTGAGTCCAAGTCCGAGCTACAGCAAGAGACAGCTGCACAGCTCAGATAGATAGCCTTCTATGAGCTTATATGGTAAAAATGTGTGCTCCTAGTATTGAAAATCTCAAATAAATCCTCTTTCTCTTCCTCTCCCTTTCTCACGTCTCCAAAATCATAGTTTATTACAATGAAATGACTACTTTTTAAAAAGGAAAATACTAAAAATGAATATTTTGTAACAACAAAATTAGTTTTCCTGATATGAGAAAAGATCCTCACAATCTTTCTAAAAGCAAGAAACCATCTTCAAGTTCAGTCACTCAGTTCAGTCAGGCTAAATGTTCACTTAGAATTAGATTTTTTTTTTTTTCCTTTTGACAAATTCTTGTCTGTCCTGAAGGTTGCAACCTGGGTGGTGCTTGTCACATCTGAGAAACATAAATACATACTGTACACATAATGTAGTATATGCCAGCAATCAGTGTACTTTAAAATCTAACACTGACTAGTTATGGAGTAAAATTAAAAAGAATTGTAAGAGTGGTGAAGGGAAAGAACCGCTGCTGTTCAACAGTTGAGGATGAGGTACTACTTTCTGGAAAAACTGGGACATATATCTAAACTAAAATGAGCAAAATTATTATGTTCATGAGTATATGGTTAAGTTTTGCAGTATCATTGCAGAGTGTTTACAATAGGTAATTAATGTTCATTATAAAAAGCACAAAAATTTGTTGAATTATGTGAAAAATATTATCTCTCTAAATTAACTTTTCCAAAGAAACTATATGACTACAAATATTTGTCTTCTATCTTTTCCTTTAATAACCTTCATAGTAAATTGCTGTATTTTCAGAGTGACTGAAAATATATTTGATTCTTTTTTGAAATCAACAGTGGGCTTGTATTACTGGTACAGATGTACAATGTCTTGTTACAAGAAGTTGCTAAACTGTATTTGTATCTTTCTGTCAGTGCCTCCTGCTTTCCCATGTAAACCTTTTATGAAGTGTGTCTGCAGAAATCAGTGAGTTTGCTTTCATTCAGGGAAGGTTAAAGCCAAAGTGGTAATTCTCTACCTTGTTTTCCTTCTGTTTCTCAAAAGGCCTTCCTCTAAGTATTTTCTCTCCTAGGAAATATCTTTTGATATGATATCCCAGAGGAATAAATGTCACTACTGTGACTCTTCCAGTGCCTATATTGGAACGTTCTTCCCATTCAAAATATAAAGAAGTTGCTGTGCTACCACTCATGTTACCTGGCTGCTCTGTAACATGTCATCTCCTATATCTGGATTTTTTTTGGCCATGACCAATGCAATGATTGGCAGAACAAGATGAAAAGATCGTTTATCTTGATGTACTGCCTCTGCTGTCACACTAGTATCTTCTGTGTTTGCCAACATAGATATTGTATCTCATCTAACTAATTCACTTACAGTAGCTTCCATGAATATGTAAGAGAAAATTAGTATATTCTGCATTGAATGGCAGCTTTTCAAATAGCCTGTAAGTGTGAGGCTCATCTCATTAAGCATAGATGTTTACCATGGAACTATCTACATCTAAACTAATAATCTTAGCCTCTCTTTATACTTAGTAAACAGTAGCTCTTGGAACTTGGTGTAAACAACCTAAAATTGGAAATATGAATATCTCTGAGCAAATCACTTTTTGTGAGCTTAGTAAGCACAGTCTGGCTTTTAGGGGGAAAGACAGGATAAACGTCATAACGTGGCATTGTCTGATGTGTACTGAAAAGCAGTATACCTTAGGGGTAGTTTTAAGCATAAGTGTACCTGAAGATGAAGTCTCTATGAAATTCACACCACGGTGTTAAAACCAAGCTCATGTCTGGGTAAATTACATCAATACACCTGTATTGATTTACCAAAAAAAAAAAAAAAAAAGGGTATATTAAGTGCAAGATGTTACATCAGGGTTTAGCCGCATTTATTACTTTCAGGTAGACTAGTTTTATATTACAAAACAAATGTTATGATTGCTTTCTGCTTTATCTGCACACACCTTATTTGTAATGATTTCTGAATCATGTGACTGTATATTTCACCAAATTCAATGAGTGTTCATGTCTGTTAATCCACCTGAGTCACCAAACAATAAGTGATTTTAATTTCATTATGACTATATAAAATCATAATTGTAATTGTTTTTAAAAGAAAGTCTCTGGTGTAGAAGACTACATAGAGGGCCATTGATCATCAGAGAAGTCTAACATTCACATCATAAAAATTTTCAATGCTGGTCTCTTTTTTCTTATGCAAGCTACTGTTCACCAGCTTCCTACTTCATTGGCAAGAGACGCTGGTTTTAAATGCCCTCTGCTATGGAATCAACTTGCAATAGCATTTTAAAGCATTAAATTCAAAACCTTGATTATGACTGTACCAGTTAACACAGCTCTAGTGAACAGTTTGGAAGAATTTGTCCATATAAGTGTAACTTTTAAGAGGTCATGGTTTGCCTTTTCTGAATGGAAACAATAATTTAGTTGCTTTTTCACAAAACAAACCAACAAATTAGGAGACGTGAGGTGTAGAGATGCTTGTGTTCCTGTGATTGGTGATCATGCATGACCTGCGTCCACATTGCTGACCCTGTTATCTTCCATTAGGGCCGAATCTGGACCCACCGCTGCCTCACTGAGCTCCACAAGGCTAATTGCAAAGTGAGCTGTTACTGAGAAGCTGGTAAAAGCGAGCTAGTTTGGAGACTGTTCCTCCATGACACGCCCTACTTACAATACGACAATTCAAAATAATTTTTAACGTGGCTTTCTACTGAAATAAAACAACTCTATTCATCTCAAGTGGAAGTGAGTGGAGTGAAAGGAGAATGTCAACACTTTTGATTTTGGAAATATGACCGAATACACTATCACTCTGCTTAGTAGTAGAAGCTCCAGAACCATTGAGTGTTACATCAGTAATAACTTATTTATAGAAATATGAGTATGTATAAGTATAAGGTACTAGCAGACTTGATTTAGCCTAAAAACTTCAGAATGATTTAGCATTACCTTTTCCTCCATTGGCAGTAAACACTATGTTTTATCAAGGATTGAAGAACTATGAAAATACTTCTCATTATATTGTACATAAGAATCAAAATAATTTATAAAATTTTCAAGAGTTATTTTAAAATATAGACATGTGACTTCGAGACCAAATCAAGGATACTTTGGTTTAAATTTGTTGTTCATTGCTTCCTTGCTTTTCAACATAAACAGATATGTCAAAACATTTCACTGAGATTTTAAGGAAGAATCAGATCAAGAAGACGCTACCATAACGCAATTCCCTCCACGTCTTTAGCAAATATATTTATGATGGGATTTACTGGGGTTTGGATTATCAAATTCCCTAGGAAACACTGAGTCTTCACTAATGTAAAGTGAAGCAGACACTGGATACTGATGTGATCTATCACTCACCAGTATCTATGTACTAAAATCGCAGCTTTCTATGTGCTATTTGTCTATCTCCTCATGGCTACAAATGAATAGAAACAGAATTCTAAAGATAAAGATCTCTAAGGTGGGTAAACCAGTAAACAATCAGAAACATTGAAACAAAAATTTTCTTTCTGACATGGAAGTGACAGAAAAAATGGGGTTGTAAAGGCATCAACTTGACTGTGAAGTCACCAACTCTGAATGAGACCATCCCTGAAGGAAACGATTATGTATGAAAGCTTTTCTTAAAATGCTTATTTTAAAAAAAAAAAACAAACAATATGCTTATCCGTGATAAGAAACTTGCCTATGGATCCACAGCTTTTAATATACTGATTGTAGCAGGTAACTTTTCCTAAAACAATAATCTAGTGCAGGAAATAATATAGTACTAAATAAAATCCATCTTGGTCTACCTTAAAATTTAATAAGTTTGCTTCATAAAAGTAAGGATTCTATGGGATGCTCCTTCAAACTACAAATAATGTATGCTGGCACACCATGTAATCTCAATGGTAACATGTTTGTTTACTATTCCCTTTTAGTAGAAAATCCCCAAATGCAAACAAATATCTGACACTATCCAGTTCATGTAAATGCAAAATCTTGCTAGAGTGTCATCTTCCAAAATGCTCTAGTATTTAATCCACTCTGCCAGTTTAGTCATTTTTATGGAAATGCATCATGGCTGGTTTTCACAGCATCACTAAACTACATTTTACTTTGAATCTTAAATTTCATTGAGTAAATATATTAAAAGGAATGTCTTGTACTTGATAATTAAGCAATCAAAAATGGAATAAATGGTGTGTCCAGCTAGGCATATTATTTCTTTGTTTTCTAATCCTTTTGTTGTGCTTCATTTTGTAAGTCCTCCGTACGGCTGAATAGAAAATGTTATCAATAAAGGCAAGCCATTAATCCACCCATGACAAAAATTAAGATATATTTGTCCTTTAAGGCTGACTGCCCCTGTTCTGTTCAGCTATGGAGGTCAATAACCTGTAAGTGTTTAATGAATATTGCTATAATGTTACTTTCATTATTGAATTAGAGATGGCTTTGAAGAAGACATAATGGTTTGATCTGTTGTGTTTTATATTTATTAAACTTTAGAAAATGTATGAGTTATATTTCTTCCCTTAATATTTTGAAAGAACATGAATATTTACTTAGGATTTACATAAGAATATAACATTTAAAATTAATAATCAATAATAATCTTTCTCTTTCTTAATGAAGACATTTTTACTTTTGTGAATCCTAGCAAGTCTGAAATAGATTTATTACTGTAGACTATTTCACAGTCCTGGGATTAAATTATTACCATGTAATTTTATATAAATATTTTATATATTCATTATTTAATGTTAGTTAGTCTTTATTATCAGCAGATTAAGAAAATGGAAAGGCCAATTAAAATCACAAAGTCGTCACGGGCAACAGAATAGGGAAAGCTGAGATTTAGGGTCCATTCAAAAAATGGATTTAAACCCAGATGTAGGTGATCTGTTTTTCAAAGCAGTTAATGAAAGCCCCGAAAGGCATAAAACAAGCTGCATCCAATTCTAGCAAAGGTACAACGAGCATGTCTGAGAACAGGTTTACCTCTAGCCATAACACTTTTGCAGTGGTCTAAAGAAGCTGCCCCTCATTAGCACTTCTCTAACTATACCAGGCAACATACAGAAGAATTTTCCTGGCCCTCAAATAGGCACTCAAAGTGTACTGAGAGACCAGACGCTGGGCTCTGAAATTGTCCTAGATATTTACACTGCTACATATTTTGCAAGTTCCAGCAAAGAAGGAAGAGGAGTTACCCTTTCTTATGCCTCCATAAGTATTGTATTTTATACAAATAGGTTACATAGCAGTGGTGATAGCTGTTTCTTATAGGAAATCTGACTACATAGGAGTTTTCTTCAGAATATCTGACATGTTCCAGTTTTCCTAGCAAAGCAGATGTGAAACCAAATTTCTTAAAAATATCAGTTGTACAACTCAACTCTAACAAAAGCCTTCTTATGTGCTGAAAGTGAATAATTCTTAAAGCAGGCGTTAGACAATAACTTAATTGCACAATAAGGACAAACAGAAATCTAAATTATGTTTAAAAACCTCCTGTACTGTCATTAGTTGATGTACAAGACCGCAGTTTGCAGGCTGAGCAGGCAGCATCAGAGTACAGGGCACTGAACAGATATATACCAGAAGATTCTTTGTAGATTATACGCATTTTTAAAGTACATATGTACAGTCCTGGTTTCTTTTGTGTCTTGCAAAATCTTGCAAATCTGCTTTGTTTTATCCTTTTTCGTTATTTTCTGGCCATACAGGAGATACAGGTTAGCTAACTCATGGAACTACACAGTGGTATCTGTGTTGAAGCTATTACTGTCATAGGCAGCTCAGCAGTCATTCTGCTTATTTTCCTTATATGACAATTTCATGGTTGTGTTTGTGTTTAATAGCTTTTTCCTGGAATTAAAGTTAAGTATGTGCAAATGTTATTCTCCAATCTGAGTCAAACTATCCTGAGATAAACACACCTCGTAAATAACAGGCATACATGTTTCAACTAATGTTAGATTAGAAATAGAAACAAGTGAGCAAATTAAATCCCAGAAAAAAAAAAAAAAAAAAAAAAAAAACAAAAAAAAACACCCCAAAAACCAAAAACCAACTAACCAACCGAGCAAAAAAGCCCCAAAAAGCAATGCACAAACAAAACCAACACCAGGAAACAATAAAATTGAAAATATTCTTGTAGTGGTCAGAAAGAGGTTATATATACTAATATGTCATACCTGCCCTCCAAATGCTATTACAAACACTTTCAACAGAGAAGGAACAGAAAGCACGAAAGGAGTGCAAGGTCTCAGGTACCGTTACCAGTACTTCAATATTTTCACAACGGTTCTCCTGTTAACTATTAGATGTGTGTAATTTGAGTTAGAAAAGATATAGATGCATATGTTTTGCAAAAATGTTGCCAACCTGCTAACAAAATTAATGTGGAGTTCAAATTCGTGTGCGTGTGCGTGAAAGGACAGTAATTGCAAGCCAGTTTCTCAGCACAATGACAGGTCACCAATCTACTCTTTGTGCGGAGCTGTCTTTTAGAAATTGCTGTTTTATTTAGTAGAATGTTTTCTAGCTGTTAGGGTTGCAAAGGAAATATTTGTGATGTGAAAAGGGTATTAAATGGAGCAGTGTCCTATTTCCAGACATAACGCCAAGTGAGATCCATTCATCAAAGCAGGCTATTAACCTTTATACCTAGAGCCTCACTTGTCAATATCCTTAACTTTCATTCCAATGATCGTTTTATCAGAAAAATCTGATTCTTTTAGTTCCTCATTCCAGACTGCCAATCACATCTGCTGAAACATCTAGCTTTCTTGATGGCCTTCTTAATGCTATATGTTGTAAACATAATGATCTTAAATATATGAAGCTGTGGAAGAGTATAATTTGAACTGAACAGAATAATAAGGTAAACAACACTTCTATTTTTGCTTGATACTGATATTACTATTTACATTGCTATGAATCCCTCTCATATATGATTAGTCAAAAATCTTCTCTTCTTCATTTAGTGGATTCTGCCAAAGATTTTCTAGTCTGTCATTTTACAATACCATACAAGTCAGGGTCTTCTACCCACAAGTAAGTCCAGGTCGCTACATCTTACAAATAGAATTGTGGTTTATACCTAAACATGCAAACAACTTCTACTGTGTGAAAATAACGTTATTCTTTCTTAATGTGTCTAGTCACATCTTTTATTGTCACTTCTTCAGTGCCTGGGCTTGTTTTCTCTTTAGATACAAGTTTCTCAGTAACTCCAATCTTCTTTCTGACATACTTAATTCAATCCTATGACTTCTTAGCCTTTCTCAATTCATGGGATTGAATTCTACTTGCCCTAACTTAAAAAAAAGGGATTTAGCTCCAGACTCAGACATCTAAATTTAGGTATCTATGGGTAGTCTGGTTTCCTATTTCAGTCCCTGGAAAGCTGGAGCTCGATTTGATTGATCATGCATATATTTCTAATGCCATTTCAAATACCCTGTGGTATCCAAGATACTTACATGGTAGATATGATTCAAGACCCAGGTATATAATACAATGATATGAAAATTGATGCTCTTCTGCAGTGGTTGCTCTTCTGCTGCATGCCAGGAAGGATATGCAGGAGCATCCCAAATAACACCCACGCTTAGGCAACAGAAATAGGTACCTGTTTGACTTAAGCACTGGAGTCAGAAAGCAATTCAACTTACTGGAATTAGGTATCTAGTATAGAAGGAGATAAAAGCTCTTTGGGTCTTGCTGGCTGTATTGACCACTGACTGCAGTGGATGCTTAGACATCTAGGTCACATAAGCACAGCTACACCACGCATAAACATATGCAAGCTGAATCTCACCTATGCTGTCTGCTTCTTTTTTTTTTTTCTGCAGACTCTTCTCCCAGTACTATTCTCCTGATATCTTTTTATATAACCTTTTCCTCCCCCTGACAAATAATCTTTTAGATCTATCTTTTCTCACATTCATTTATCACAAACCTAAATACTGATTTTCTTTTGTTTCCATCTATTCCTTCCCTCCTAGTTTTCTGTCGTTTATATCCTTCCCACACAAATTGCCATAGGTGTGATCCATTTACCCTAAGTTAAATGTTTGCAATGTAGATTCCAAAGCTAAAGATTCAGTTTTGTCTCCCTTTACTGGGAGCGTATGTCAGTGTACGAAGACAGGCCCTTTTAAAAAGTGGTCCTCTGGGCTTGCTTTAGGTAGTGACTCTAATATGATAATAATTATGCTCCCAAATGCCTATTTTTCTCCCCTGAATACTGTTTAGGAAAATTCTTTGTGAATACAACATAAGAATGCAAGTTGAACAATTCTGGAAAGTTAGGGATTTTTGCTGTTTTGTCAATAATATTTGCTGCTCAAATCAGATGAACAATCTTCTTCTAATTTAATGCCAATTATCTAGTAACACATCTACCAATATTTGACTTTCATACATACAACCACAATGCTTGGGTTACTAACCTCATCTGTGTTTTTAAACAATAAAAAGAAAAAAAAAAGAAAAGAAAAGAAGAAAAAGAAGCACTTGTGTGTTGTTTGTGTGTATTTTCCTGTTTGTTTTGGCATGCTGAAGGAGGAGCCCAGGGAAAGTTCACTCATCCTTTGCAAACTTGCCACTTTGCTGCCAATATTTGATCTCCAATCTTACATCTTGTTTATTTTATTTGTAGTGAATTATCTTTATGGCATTGTGCCTTTTGAACAGACTTCATTGATATAAAAATGTGCTCTGATCTGGCCAAGTGAAAAATATGTAATGTCTTCTAAAAATGATTCCCTTGAGAGTTCCTTTAGGACCCTTTTTAAAAATAATGAGATGGTCATAACTCCAAACCAATGAATATTCAGCAGTGCAGACATTGTCAGGCCAAAATAGCTTGCAAGTTAATAAGAATGAAAAACAGTTCTTGATCAGCTTTTGATTGTGGTTTTTGAAATGATCCAAGCAACTCACGTACAAGATCAGACTTGTAATTGGCTTACTGGACTACAAGCGGGCATACATCTCTTGCGGCAAATCCTAGATAACGTAGTGAGTAGTTTTAACAGTGTAGAAAACATAGAAAGTCATACAAATTGTGTGCAGAAGAAAGATATTATAAAAATACATTAAAAACAGTGAAATTGATCAACATAACTAGTAAGGTGTATCAGTAATTCCTCTTTACCCCTATGGAACATGCAGCTGAGAGTTCAAGAGGCAGTTTGGAAAAAAAATAGGCCCCAAATCTCCCTTTTAGTTTGTTTGAATATATATTGTGATTTGTAGTGATGCATTACTCTATTTCCACAATACACAGGAAGCATATGTCATGGAATATATTAATTTCACTTTTAATTCAATGTAATAATTCAATACTGTTTCAGATTCTGTTACTTTAAGGATACTTTTCAAGAGCTTTGAGTTTGACCCAAACTGTCCACAATAAAGGATGGTTGTCACAGAATTATGTTAAAATGCAACCAGTGAACTCTAGTGGTACATAATCTGGAAACATTCCTCAGATTAAGGGAAGGAAATATTTTTATTTTCTTTCCTCCTTAATTACTTCATGCTTGAGACTTTCTTGTGTCATCTCCTTGGTGATGCACAATGGAGCAGGTAGGTTACGGCAGGTGCTGTCAAGACCATCTCTCTGTTCCCGAAAGAGGATGATGATACTGTCCATTTCATACTGAAGGATAGAGATAAAGGTGACAATTCAATCTGAACCTAAGTTCTTTGGAGAGAGCATGCATCTAATTGTCACAGTCGTAATGATGTTGACGGAAATGCAAAAAAAAAAAAAAAAAAAACCCAAAAAAACCACAAAAGCAATTCTTAAAAAAAAAGCATGATTATTTAGAGTTACCTTTACATGCACTTCTATGCAATTTGTGATGAGGCATCACTGATTTCCAGCTAAATTATATATTTATAAGGATAGCAGGAAGGTCTGATTCTAGTAGCTTAATAGAAAACAAACGGCATTAATTTAAATTCATACTTTAGGGTTTAGGACAGTATCTGTCTGTCAGCATACTCAGATACTTGTATGGGGAGCAAATAATTTCATATTTACTACCTGTGAGATCAGAGTGCGTGTACATGTGTATGTGTATTATTCTGAACCATCTGGCACCAGCTGACCTCCATGGGATGACCAGTTAAACCAGGCAGTAGAGTGGTTGAGCCAGGTGTATGAATCCTTGGGGGCCAATACTGTGTAACATCTTAACTAATGACCCAGATGATGGGCCAGAGTGCACCCTCAGCAAGTTTGCAGATCATACAAACCTGTGAGGAGTGGTTCATACAACAGATGGCTGTGCTGCCATTCAGAGGGACCTCAACAGGGTGGAGAAACAGCAACCTCACAAAGTTCAACAAATGAAAATGACCAGTCTTGCATCTGGAGAGGAATAATCCCAGGCACCAGTACATACTGGGGGCTGACTTGCTGGAAAGCAGCTCTGCAGAAAAAAACCCACCAGTATGCCTTTGTGGCGCATCACCTGACGGTTGAGGGAAGTGACCCTTTCTCGCTGCTCTGTCTCTGGTGAGATACATCTGGAGTGCTGAGGCCAGGTCTGGGCTTTGCACTGCATTAGAGACATGAACATACTAGAGCCAGCCCAGCAAAGTGCTCTGAAGATGACTGAGGGACTGGGAAATCTCTCTCTGAGTGAGCTGGGACTGTTCATCCTGGAGAAGAGAAGTCTCAGAGGATCTTGTATGTGTGTATAAATACCTGATGGGGGAGTAAAGACAATGGAGCCAGGCTCTTCTCAGCGATGCTCAGTGACAGAACAAGAGGTGATGGGCACAAACTGAAATTCAGGAAATTCCACCTAAACATAAGGAAAAACTTTTTTATTATGAGGGTGGTCAAAGACTGGAACAGATTCCTCAGCAAAGTTGTGGAGTTTTCATACTTGTAGATACTCTAAACTCAACTGAACATAGCTCTGAGTGACCTGCTGTAGCTATCTCTGCCTGAGCAAGGCTTGGACTAGACGATCTTCAGAGATGCCTTCCAAATTCAGACATTCTTTGATTCTGCAATGATACTGACAGTGAGTTTTAATGAAAAAACTGATATATCTTTTAACGCTTATTATTATTGTCCTATCCACAAAGAAAAAGAAAGAAATATAGAAAGCAACACGCAATGTATTTTTTGATCTGAAATATAGGGGTTTGCTTATGAAATTTTGATGTGAAAACTTCCAGTCAGTGCAAAGGGAATCTCATCTGGGAGTTTTGTTAAATTATGACTGTAATTAAAAATCATTGTAATGGGTCTGGTTGGGATGGAATTAGTTTTCTTCACGGTAGCCTGTATGGTGCTGTGCTTTATTTTTGTGATAAAAGCAACGGTGATATCACTTCTGTGTTTTAGCTAGCGCTGAACAGTGCTTGCACAGTGTCAAAGCCTTCTCTGTTTCTCACTCTGCCCCCACCCAGGGTGCAGACTCAGGGTGGACAGGAGGTTGGGAGGGGGTAGAGCCAGGACAGCTGACCCAAAATGACCAGAGATATTTTATATCATGTAACATCATGCTCAGCAATAAAATGGTGGTGGTGATGGTAGCTTTTTCTAAAGCAGCTATTGCTCAGAGACTGGATGGACATCACTCAGCTGTTGGGAGGTGGTGAGTGATTGCTTTTGCATCATTTGGCTTGGGAGTTTTTTTATCCCCCCCTCTTTCACTTATTAAGATGTCTTTATCCAAACCCACAAGCTTTTCTTGATTTTGCCTTCCAATTCCCTCCTCCATCCTTCTGGTGAAAGTGAGAGAGCAACTTGGTTGGGGCTTACCTGCTGCTGGGGTCAACCTACCACAATCATTTGCATCATTTAAATCGAATACAGATATGAACTCACATAGTAGTAGCAGCACAAGAATCAAGGCTAAAAGCAACTATTATAAACACGTTAGGATTTGAAATTCTGCTATGTTAAGCAAAGCCAGAAGTACCATATAGGTTTCATGACACATGGAGCAGTATTTCGTAGCTGCTAGAGTAAGACTAGTGATATAAATGACTCTCAATCATCCAGATTATTTAGATATCATTCACAAAATTGCAGCAGTTCCAGACTTGTGCTGTTTGAATATCTTATGATAGTATTCTATTTAATTGACTGCACACAACCTAAAAGTGGCAGTTTTGCAAAATTGCTTTTCATTTCACTTTACATTTGTATCTGAGAGACCACAGAGCCATGAACAAAAGGGCAGTGAACATGGCTTGAGGAAAATTGCAGGAGACAGTCTTCCTTCTGCTGTCATCCGAGTTTCACTGGTACTGCCTAACACTCATGGGAGAAACAAATTCATTAACTAGGTATGGAACTTACATATTACTTAGCACGAGCAGCCTGCTTGTTAGGTAGGACTGATTTGTTTCTTTTGGTCCTCTCATGCCTGCACTCCTTGCATCCCCCTAAATCACGTATTCCCTGAATGGATGTGCAGCTCGGCTATGTGCTCATTTTTTTGTCTTCACCTGGTGCCTGAGACTTCAAAGGACTGAGTTGCATTTTTCAATTACGGACAATTACAAGTGAGAAGCATGGCATATGGGTCTATCAGTTCGGGACAAAGCTGGTTTTGCAAAGTGGGTTTCAGATCAAGTACGGTACTGCAGAATTTTCTCTGAACTTTGTAGATACTCTGTTTTAAAAGTCACATTAAGAATATTTGAATATAAGAGTATTCTTTAATGCAAATTGCATTGCTATTGTATATAGGCCAGATACCAGTGCAAAATAGTCTGTTTTATTGAAAGGCTGGACCTGATGCCAGCTTTCTAGGCACTGCTAGAAATGAAGACAAAGGTCTCATTTTCAGAAATGACAGAACGTTTCTAACCAGATGCAGCTGAAACACAACAGATTTCCAAGAGGTTACTTTAGCACCCAGTAATTGAAATTCAAGGCACGCTTTTGGAAATTTGGGCTATAAGATACCAACCCCATTTGTTCTTGTTTGTATATTTGGAATCATCACTGAGTAACATGTATCTAGACTGGTGGGCAATTGTAAGACTGCTTCTTTATTGATGCTGGTACTGTCCCCTAATCCAATAGCAAAAGGCATCAGCTCCTGCACACTACCCTGAATGGAGTAAGTATTCACAACCCTGAATGCTAGTTTGTGTTCAGCTCAGGATTTATCAAGCATTAGGTACTTTGCTTAGAATGAACATTCAGAGATTAATTTTCCCATTAAAATTAATTTAATATAAACACTTTGTAGCATTTGGGTAAATTCATTGCTTTTTCTAACTCTTCTGCCTAACTAACTAGACTACCTGAGACAATTTAATAAAAGCTATAGCACAAGAGGGCAAATCGACCCATAGGAATTCAATTCTTTATAGGCACCTGTATGTTCACAAGACATTTTTAGATACTTATGCAGCTCTTACTGGTAAATTTGAAAAAATCAGTACCAAAGAGCTTTTTCTTGTCAAATGGTGAAGTTTTATATTTCACCCTTATAGTCACTCCTACTGTGCTTCCCTCAGTGGTAATGCTGAAATAGTTCTGAACTAGTAAAATAAACCTTTAAAAAGTTTCAAGCAGATTTTCTTGATTTAAAAATGATGATTTATGATTATGCGAACTAGGTTTAATATGCATTAGGAATTCAAATGCTGTTGCAATAATTTTTTAGTAAAAGCTGCTTTTTAGAACTACCTTTGCACATTCTCTCCACAAGCAATAATTCTTCATCTATAGAGTAATTTATTTCTTCTGGTTTTAATATGTTACAGATGAATGGTTGTATGTCTTTCCTGTTAGAGCATTACAAGACAGTCCACTTTTGCATTAGGCTGGTACTACAACAGATACCTGTGGTGCTCTTCATGGTTCATGTGGTACTAATTTAAATGGGAAGTTGCACATATTTCATTGAAACACTTGGTAAAGCCAGCTTTCACAGAAGGGTGCAAATGATGGACTGTTCTCTGTGTGCAGCTGAACTGCTCTAAATGTGTCAGTGAGGGTTATGGATCATTTCATTCACCCATCAGCTCTGGTCCGCTGTGTGTACAAATCACAGTATAGTGTCATCCAACAGAACATTCCTGACAATACTAGAACATTTATAGTACTGCCATTTTTAATAGGAGTTCTGCAACCCTGTTTAAATAGTATTACTTCTTTAACTCTTTAAACTCTGAATTTGGAGTCATTTTTGGTTTCCCTCTCTGTTAGTTGTGATGTCCCCAGTTTGGACTCTGCTCATTTTTCTTGGCTTCATAGCTATTGGGAAAGGAAACAGGAGATTCTCAAGGTTAAAGGCAAGTTGCAGCTAGGACCTACATTCGAGAAACTTTCAGTCTCCACATAAGCTGTGTTATTTTCTGGTTTTTCCTTAGCAGTGATCTTTGGATAATTCAATATCCCCTGAGCATGCAGTCCCTTTAAATATCAAACAGCCCACCTTCATTCTCTGTCAAGAATCGATTGAATTGATGATAAATGTTACATGATTAGTGAACCCTTTGTCTTTCCATTGTCAGGAGGAAAAACATTTTTGGCAGTTGCAGTATAGCATTTTCCCATTACCTAGACTATACAGCTGAGAAAAGAAAGAAAATTGCTAAAATTTAAAGGAAACTTTGTCAGTGGCTTCATGTCATGGATAGGAGAAACTGTTGCAAGAAACCTATTATCACTATGATTATTGTAAAAACAAAGGCATGTATTTCTATTTAGGCAGTGGCCAACTGTTTTACTTCTGTGTTACTTCTCCTGTGTTAGAAATGGTCCCTCCTAATCCTGCATGATAGAGTGACAGAACTTGCACACAGAAATGGTAGTGACCAGGCATACTATACCTCCAGGCTTCCCTTTATTCTGCAATTGCCATTCAAAAACAAGGGTTGAAAGTATTCATTTTTCCTGAAGAATTGGTGACATCTAGGTGCAAGGGAGATGTTCACACTGGTGAGGTTAAGGCAGCTTACTCAAAGTATTGAATTTATAAGTTCTTGGTAAACTGAAAGCTACAGTCACTGGAGATTGACAGGCTTCTCAGACACTCAGTTTTCTCCATGGACTATAGGAAGACTCATCATCTATGCTGGGCACCAAAACTGGGTGTTTAAACTTACAAAATGTGAATATCTCCTGGTTGATCAATTATGTATTTAGAAGTCTGTATTTAAGAAATACGGTTTGAGATGTTTTAGTACAAAGCTTGGCTGGTAACTTCCCAGATCAGTTTACTGTGTCATAGACCTTCAGAGAGTGTCTAAATTTGGTCCAGTGTTACTTCACTTGAACGTACCTCATTTTTTATTTTGTACCAGGCACTGTTGTTCTGCATATCTCCTAGATATATGGGGACTGCTCTGAAAGCAGCACTCTGAAAAAAAAAAAAAAAAAAAAAAAAATGAAACCAGCAATAATTTTTTATTGAACAACATGGGATTTTTCCTGATTATGACTAAGCCTGCAAATTCATCCTGACTGAAGTTAATAACACCAAAAAAAATTCTAACACAACTAACCATTTTTATCACTTGAAAGCAAAAATCATGGATCGTCACTGGCAACCACTGTACACGTTAGGATATTAACCACTGACTATGGGTTACTTGTTCCCTTCTAGATATGGTAGAGAGTACTCCCCTGTGGACAACAATAGCAAGTATGTCAACATTTGTGGTTTTTTACTGTGTCAAACAACACCCAATGCTCATGTTGAGTACACACATTACCAGAGCACCCAGAAATAGAATCACGAGATGTAGTGGAATTTTTATTTATTTTTTTCAATTTATCATTGCTAAACTTTAACTTGGCCTCTTCACAGAAACTGAATCTTTTCAGTGCTTTTAGGTACCAGATTAGAGGCAGTTTGGGGGGCCACTCTCCACAGCCACATAGTGACATCTTTCTTCTCTCTTGTGGGATGCAATGTCAGCTCAAGAGGTTAATGAAATAGGAAGAAGTGGGCAAAAAAAATTAACTCCTTTTTTGGTTGTGGGATTACGGTGCTACTGACGATCATGCAGATACCAGAATATCTTCAAACATAATTTTTCCTGTGGTAAAATCTACTTACTATTCTATTCTCAGATTTCATGTCAGATTAAGGGCCAGGTTCTGCAAGATTCAAGAAAAAAATCCTTACATAATTTTTAAATTAGAGGTAATTAATATATATTTTGTTTGACTTGGGACTATGATATAATTACTCCTTGCATGCTCTTGATCCAGCAATAGCTTTTGCTTCTAAGCTTTTGATTTTTCGATACATTTAAAGTTAGTTAAATATTCATTTGCTAAATATATTTCAAAAAATTCATACTGTAAAAAAAGAAAGTTATTAAGTTCATGTTACAGATATAGTTTTGAATTTAGTCTTCCTCTTGTGTATATGATAGAAAGTTTTCTGTTCTCCCATTGACTTCAGTGAGAGCAGTGTGAATCACTATTTTTGCCTATGTGAATGAATGAAATTCCATCAGTGGTATCAGTAAGCCTGTCAGCATAAAATAACTAAAGAATTTGACCACCTTTATGTCTTTTGGCCCTGTGAGATTATTGCTGGGTCTTTTCTATCTTTGTTGGCAGCATCACTCCTCTCAGAGCTATAGGGCAAGGGTCCACTCTTGGCTTTTGCAGATATGCATGCTGTGTTATGGAGACACTCCAGCTTCTCCATAAATAAACTCTAACAGTACCATTCATCCCCCCTGTAAGTGAAAAGAAAAGCCATTATACTTTCCAATTTCTGAAATTAAAGTTGACAGACAATGGCGATATGCTCTGAATATATGATTGAAATTATTTGCGAGATTAAAAACCGTAAATTACTCCATTTCACACCATGTGTAAATAATGTTTCTTTGTGCCCCTTCATTCAAGACTGTGTGCTTAGGAACAGTCACTTTTTCTTTAAAAAAAATCCATTTGTTATAAATGAGACATGATTTCTTGCCAGGGAAGCTGACAGAGAAAAAAAAATATGGTGATGGAGAAGATTCTTTTCATCTGCTTCTGAATGATCGCTGTGTGCTTCCTAAATTCCCTAGCTAAAAGCCAGCCTCACTACAGAAAAACTACTCATATCCATTTCCCAAATTGAGTAATGGCAAGCAGATATTCTTGGAATATGTCTACACCCTGCAATGAAAGGCTGCGTTAGACGTACTCTAGCGCACTCTGAGCAAGCTGGTAAGTCTGTATAGCGAGGATATAAGCTTGTGACGCAGATGCTATAAAACCACATTAAAGTAGCATAGCCCTGACAGACAGGACTAATAAGCCCATATGCAGTGCCTCCTGCTCCAAAGATAACCCACTCCCAAATTGCTTGGGTACCTCAGTGTGGGACTTCACACGCAGACAGTCTTGTCAAACGCCACACAGGAATTTTATTCTCTTTCCTGGTTTCTGCAAGGGGAGGCTTATGGCTTCATCTTTAGACTTTAGATCAGTATAGCTGGATATTTGAAAGGCTGTACAGAGATGGGGCAAATCAAGAAAAGCATGAAAGAGAATTTTGCTGAAGGGGGAAGTTCAGCACCGCTCGCTGGTGCTTCTGCTTTTAAATGGCAATCTTTTTCATGGGGATCTCCTATTTAGGAGGCTTGCAGACAGATGATAGCTATGATTTTTCCTAAAGCAGCTTTTTTGTTTGTTTTCTTCTACCCACTGTGTACCCATGTACTGTGCACCAAGTAATTGACCTGTATAAACCTGTAGAGAAACATGATTGCCAGTGACACATGATTGTAAGAAGTTCGACATTATCTTGAATGTGTTGTAGTGATTATTTGACAAAGCATCAGTAACGCAGGTTGAGTTTGACAAAAACAATAACGATGAAAAATGTGATTAAAACTTTAAGGACCAGGCCACATTTCACAGATACCGATTGCTTAATTACCACTTACCCATTGACCAACAGGTCTCTAACAATGAACATTTGTTTTCAAGTGAACACTGCAAGTTCCAAATTGATTAGAAAAACATTAAATGAGTTTTCCCTTTCCTGCTTTACAAGTGTTCATTTTTGAGCCCGAGTACATCGTATTCCTACATCTCACACGGTTATGCAACGTGCAGGTTAGAATTAGTGGAATTCCTAAGCCATGAGAGAATTGCAAACTCTTTTCCCATTGATATACCACAAAGGAAGTGAACTTGGAAACTAATGTGGTTTTGGGGGAAAACCTGAATAGAGGCCTTAGTGGCGTTCAGTTTTCAGGAGATGGCATGTTGTTCAGTTTTGTCCAATTATCAATAAATAAGAGGGATTAGCTGCTGGTAATGGTGCAGTGGACAAAAGATGCAGGTCACATGCAGTGAATTCATAAAAGTGAGAGTGTACTTAGGAAAAAAAAACTTTTCTAAATTAGCAATAAAAAGAGATTATTAGGTTAACTGTTTAGTTTCTAAAGTAGATAAATCCTGATGATATGAATTCACTGCTGAATTATACCCTGAGTGATATGTCAAGGTTCATCTAACTTTCATCTTCTTACTACAAAATAATCATTTAGCTCTTCATCTAACTTGCTGCACAAAAAGCCGAGCCTTTGGAAACCGATGAATATGACCTTGAGAACTGAAACCAAAAGAGAAGACAAACAGAAGAGAAGTGAAACTTCAACTGGTTAAACTGTAGATTAATGATTTTTAGAAATTTAAATGTCACTCTGTCTCTTCGCCTTAAATTTGTCCTGAAAGGAAGAGTAAAAATGCTCGAGTTTTTAAGCACAGAATGAGAGCTTTAACGGAAGGTGTTCAGTAGAGAAAGTATGTCGATTTCTGTTATGAACATAAATCATATGTTCAGCTTTTAGTATTAGCTTTTATATTCCCTCTTTCAGTATCAATTTGAGCAGTGAGGTAATCAAAGTTAATTAAGAAAAGTTTGGTATTTAGAGTTTAGAGATGCAGATGTTTTGAGACTGATATTTTACACTGTCAGGAAATCTGAGAAACAGTAGATCAAGAGTGATTCATACTCACAGATTACTTTGGAGGCTCCAAGCTGGGGATGGAAAAGCACCTCCTACTGTGTACATAGAGTCTAGGTATCCAATAAATCTTTGCCACACTAGTCGTCCAAGCGAACAGAAGTACACAGTAAGACATATAAGTGCTCAGCAACAGAAATTTTAGCCGGTAGAACACGATCTAAAATCTGACATTAATCATTATACTGATAAACTCTATGGGACAACACATTCCCTATAGAACGTTGTACACAAGGAGTTTCTATCCCATTCACTATATGTCCGAATGAATAATTTGTGGGAGGAGAGAGAAGAGAGATTTTAGTATTTGCAATATATTTTCATTTTAAAACATCAAGTTTTCTGCAAGCTGACCTGCTGGACCCTCTCAGTTTCTCTTCAGTACATGGAAATTGATATTTCAAGTTAGTTTAAAGCCCTAGATAACATGACAGGCACAGAAATGTCCACCGGTAGTTCTGTTGTTAAAAATAACCGGCTTAGTCAGCTGCCTCTTAAACATCCTTTCATCACACTTGTGCTGAGGGTGCCAGAAATGGAGATACCTCTGTCTCTTTTGTCTATTAGTTTTTGTCAACAAGCAGGAAAAGAAAGAAAAAAAGACATGGCTACGCCGCTTGTTCCATGAAGAACATAAGCCCTCAGCATCCTATAGGTATTCTTTACATGCTTTCTGTGTTCCCAGCATAAACATGCAAAGTTTGAGGGCATAGAACAGATGAATGGCTGGGGGTAGTAGACCACAGCTCCCCCATTTCTCCCCATGGAGCTGACCAGAGCCCCTGCCATTTAGGGGCCATGCTGCTGAACTTCCAGGAGTTTACCACTTTCCCAAGCAGCTACCATATGGTAATAAAGCCAATGCACATAGCAAGGGATGTTGTTCGTTTTTGATTAGAGGACGTTGGAGACACATATTCCATTTTATGAACTAAAATACCTGCTGCAGTTGGCTTGTGGATTGTACTTTTCTCAGGTATATGGCCTGGAAAATGGCTGATCTGTGCCAAGTAAGTGATGTTTATCAACTTGCAGCTTTTTATGAACGCAGGGGAGAAAAATGTGTATAACAGGATTATAAAGACTTGAATCAAATCCAGACAAACTGTTCTTGTTTTCTAATCTGCAAGCACGTAAATACTGTTATAGCTCTCAAAGTAGAAAAAAAGTGTAACTTTCCAAATAAAATTCTATTAAAGTCTGCAAAGTTAATTAATGTAATAAATATGCCTACGCTATATTAGGCGACAAACCTAACACTATTATCTCTTCCTATTTTCTTCCTGGATAACTCAGTACATCAGTATTCTAAGGTCTTGAACTATGTACGGTACACTCACTTAACTATCACCACCCAAAGCCAAGTATTTCAGCAATGCACAGCAGCAAGTTATAAACAAAAAGTGATTATGATTATATTTAGTAAAGTTTGGAGCCAGGATTTTCTATTGCAGTTTTATAGCAGAAGGTAGTATAAATTCCTTATTAAGAGGCTATAATTGCTGGAAGTGGCATACCATGTTTGTTTTATGAGACTATTATAGTTTAATAAAGGTGGCAACAGAGGAGACAACTGAGAAAAGTTAATGACACACATAGTTGAGAACTAAATCCTCTATAAAGTCTGCAGACCATTTCTTGTGATGTTGACTAATCTTGCCACTTCTTAGTCATGCTCCAGTGGCTTGTAGAGATAACTACCGGATTCAGTAACATGGGGAGCGTAGATCCTTGGGCTGTCTTAAAATAGTGGATATGCCATGAATTAAGTACCCCAAGTATTTTGGAGAGGAAAAAATGTCCTACTTACTTAATATATGGGTTCAGGATGGATAAATTACTTTTTGGTTGAGTTTCAACAATTCAAAGACCTGTCCCTTTTCTTACCTTCCTCTCTCCTTGGAAGTAGATCCTTTTTTTTTGTTTTTTTTTTTGGTTTTTTTTTTGTTTTTTTTTTTTTCTACATGGCATCATGCTTGAGACTGAAGCCAAGACGTAAATATCAGCATTCCTTTTTCTTCCCCTTTTAAGAAGTAGAAATACAGCTCATCATATTTGCTAGTGGGTTTTGATGCTTTTGCTAGCTGAACATCAGCTAATGGTTCACTCCGATGGATTCTCATTGTGCAACATTTTCTGCCACCAGGACTCTGTTGAGAATAGTGTAGTGCTTGTTAGAAGTAAAGGCATCCAGATCTGGGGTTGCTACCAAAATCTTTTGCTCATTGGCTGATGGTGTCACTGGGAGCTTGTCTCTGTGATCACACACAGAAGCAAGGGAAAGGGAAGGCAGCAAAGGAAAGGAAGGAGTCTGCAAACTCCCGTCCATTAGGCTTCAGGGCATAATTTGGTGACCTACAGGTTCAAAACAGAAAAGAGAAGAGAGAACTGAAGTGTCTAATGAAAAGTGTTTACATTTCAGTTCATGTTTGCGTGGTGATTGACTGATGATTTCAGTCATACCAAATCCAAACTTTGTTTCCAGGGGCTCCTGAAGTCTCCACTAATGAATAAGTTCTGCATTCAGTGCTTCCACAAAGTTTCACAAACATTATCCCCGCTCATGGGATGCACTTCATGCAGTAATTTGATTACTCACTTTCTGTTAGTCCCCATTCCCAGATATGCTAAGTCTGACTCGTACTTTCACTAGGTTTGCTGTTCCAAATTTCCCAACATTGATTTTTTGAATTTTATTCTGATTGACATCACGGAACAGCACCAAAATGTGGTTCAATATTCATTAAATAAGATATCTCGTACATTGACAATACTTTAGTGATTTTGTGATAGTGACACCAATAATCTATGGCTAGATTTTACCCTGTTCTTGATAGGGAATGCTAGACTATATGCCTAAATGGAAGACAGCCCACTGCTTGGCCTTAGCTACTGGCAGCTATCTGGGTCTGAGCTACAGCCAATGTGGGGAGCAAAGGAATAGAAATGTAATTACTTCCTCTTTATCGTTGCAATTGTTTCATTTGTGAAGTTTTTAAAGGCTTGTTGGGGCTCCCTCCCCATTTATTTATTTTTTTTTTTTACTACACTGGTTGGCACTCCCATACCAGTGGCTAGATTTTACTGTGTTAAGAAACATTCAGTGGTCTTACATATGCAAGTAGCGGAAGGCAGTTGCACACGTAATTCTCCACAACAGTCTTGGCAAGCAGTGGTTATGTTTTATCTTTCTTATAACTAGACTTTGTTTTTTTAATATGCTACATTTCCATTTACTTTTGAAATCTCCTCTAAGAGCTGGGTTAAATGAAAGGGAAAAATAGGGTCTCTGCTTCAAAAAGTGTATGAAAGCAGAAACAAGAACAGAAAACATATATAAAACAAAACACAAGGTAACAGAGATACACTTGTGTTTGGTTCCATGTGCATGAGATACAGATATGCTTTTCCACTCATTTGTTTAGACAGGGGCAAATTCATTTAGGCCAAATTCCCTCTTGTACACAGACAACAATGACACCTAAGTATATGAGGGGTCTAATGGAATAGTTAATCTGTTTCTGAGTTAATACATTAATGGTCGTAAGTAGAAGTGCAGAATCTAGTGCTCTGGACTTTCATTTATTGTTCATTATTCTTTTTCCCTTATAACTGTTTTTTTCTGTGCTTACGAATATGCACATGCATTGTCTGACATTCTGCTATATGTTATCCAACCTCTATCTCACCGCAATGTAAGGTGTAAAGAGCCAAGCTTAGAGAGTGTAAACAGAACCAACTCCACCAAAGTTTGCTATCCCAGGGCTAAAATAAAAAATGATAGGGATGAAATCAGAAATAATTGTCCAAGTTTTTTAATGAAAAAGAACATTGAATTAATTTTTTAAAAATTAAATTAAAATTTTTGGGTTCTATTAAAGCTGTTCCAATAAAAACACGTAGGCATTTAAGGTGCCTGAACAGCAGCCTATGACCACGCTGCATTTCATGCATCAACTCACCTATCACCTGTCCCCCAAACCCTCGCATCACCTTTAGCAAACACCTTCCAGCATGGTCATTTCATTTGCAGCAGAAAAACACGCCTTAATCCCACCCCACTGCATCTGTGTGAAAGACTTGCAAACTGTGGATAAGCACGCTGTGACTACTTGTGAGGCTGGAGGAGAGTAAGGATGAGCAGAAAGCTTCAGAGACCTTCAGGTGGGAGAACCAGCACGTTGTCCCCTCACCAGTTAGTTAATCAGAAGAACATAGTGGACTGGTTCTGTGTGACTGTAGGCCAGCTGTAAGTCACTCCTGCAGCTGCAGGGGCTGCATAGAACCACCACCGATGCATGTGTGCACAGACAAAAGACTCGAATTAAGGGAATGTGTCGACAAAGCTGAGCAAAGGTTCAGTTCTGAAAGTACTCACTTCACTCTTGTGTATGCATATAGGACAGTTCCCAGCAACCTGGGTGTAAATGGGTGTAAATAGCCATAATGGTAAAGCTTTCTGCATAGAAAGGGTTTCATCCTGAAGTTTCTGAGCAACTGGTGGTGCAAATAGGAGATCTGTCAGATAAAGAGGCTTAGGTGTCAGCTTCCTACACAATGAGCACAACTCCCTGGCAAGGTGCAACTCTTCCCAAGCTCAAGATGCGGAACAAGGTGATTGAAGTCCCTGATGAGTTGGTGATCTGTACTGAGAGGAGTTCTTCAGGTCTGCAACCACACCAAATGTTGTATCACTAATCTCAAGGACAAGAAAAGTATTTTTTTTTGTACTGATGATCCATCCACAGATGCGATGTTTCTGTTCACTGCCTTGTGCTGACCACCTTGTACATGTCTCCTGGAATACCTTCTCTTTCCACTCTCTTGTACAGGTAGCTCCTGGCCTTCTTTTTGAAGAGGTCTGCCAGGCTGTAGAAAGGGTTCCTGTACATGACGGATGTAGGATGTGAGTGATGGTGCATGGTCCAGGCCACACTGCCTGTCAGGGTATGTGCTGTTGGATACAGGCACTTCAGGCAGGGATCTTCACAGGTGTGAGCTCTTCAGACTTAATGTGCATGTACCCTACAGCACACTAACAAGCTAAAGGTTTTCCCTTATTGTCCTGACTGGGACAGGTTAATTGCAGCCCAGAGGATGTTTTTAACAATGGGAGCAATCAGGAAAAGCCTTAAAGTACAGTCAGCCTGTTAGTCAGAGGCTGTGAGCCGTGGGGTTTTCTTGGTGTAATATATACACTTAGAGGCCTAAAGATTCTTTGATATAAGGGATGTAGATGTGTATGTGTCTAAGAGACGATGGAAGTTTAAGTGTGCACTTTCTTTCCCCTTTCTTTCTAATCTTTTCCTGAGGTCCCCCTCTTCTGATCCACTGATATGTGAACATGTATATGTATACTGATATATATGTGTACATTTATATATAAATATATTTATATGTGTGTATATATATGAACTTGGACTTCCCCTTCAGTCACCTTTGCATGAACAATTTATGGGTAAGTTATATCCCTTTGCTTTAAAATCTCTGAACTTGACCCAGATGAGCATGGCTAAAAGGATGACTAGCTAACCAATTGGTCTGAGAATCCCGTTCTTGCTAAATAGATATTAAAGCAAAATCAAGATTCAGTATTCCAATCTGAATGGTTTCAACTGAAAAAAGATCCTAATGCTGGAAGTCTAAATAATACAAAAACCCTTCTGAAAGGTCCGTTGTCATAAATGCATCTGCACCTGTGGGAAAGATCAAAGTCAGCATGTCTTTTCCTTTGAACTGTACTCTCTTTTATCCGCCATTATTCTTCTATATGCTTATATATAAAAATCCAACATTATTAACACTCTGGCATCTTTCCACCAACATCATGAGTTAATCCAAGTTAGAGCAATAGCTCAGCGAAATATTCTTTGGGGATATTACTGCAAGTAGAGGGTATTTATTTACCTGTTCCTTTACAAAAGCATGATGGAAGAATTTTCAAATGTTTCCAGCAGAGATCTGCTTCCACTAGAATCACTATTTCTGTTAATTTCTGATTGCTTCTGAAAATCACACATGAAATTTTCCATTAGGGGAACTTCCTCTTACGTAGTCCTAGGTCTGACCAGGGAATGAATAAATACTATAAAAAGTGGATTCAGAATTTTTTCTTGTTCTGGGAATAACTATGAGTGGAGAAAGGCTGGGCCACATGCACTGTACAAATATATTCAGTGATGTCAGTTCCCTGTAGTGTTTGCCCAATAGATTTCTCATAAATATTAACTTTTGTTCAGCTGTTTTCTCCATGTTAGTGGTACCATCTTAGGGAATATTCATAGTATAAAGGCCACATTTTGACAATCTAGCAAAAAAATGATGCTAAGACTTTCAGATATTAACATCCTTAAAATGAAGCTAAATATGCATTCCATACCCATAATCCCATTTTTAATTAAACAGTATTGTTTAAGTGTTCCTTTACAAGGAGTCCAAGAAAGTAAATTGCATCAAATTTAAGCCAAATTCTTCACAAAAAGTAGCAATGTATCCTGAAAAGTGACTATTCCTCTCAAGAAATGCATCAAAAGCCCATGTACTTATTTTTTTTCTTCTAACCACATGTAAACTGATAAAAATAGGAACGAAATATTCAAAAGAAGATAAAACTGAAGCAAGAATTACCCATATTGAAGAAAAAGAAAATAATCTATGAAATCAGTAATACCAAAAGCAGCTAGGAATAACATTAACAATATCAAATGTATCAATTTTGAACACAGTTAGAGCTCATCTGCCATCTCCCCATACCCCAGTCTTAGCAGGGCTGCTGCAAGAAGCTTACAGTTAAAAAAAAAAAATCTGTAAAACTGTCTGCATAGCAATATTAAGGATAGGAGTTAGGCAAAAAAGGTTGTATGACAGTTTCCCCTTGTTCCCTTGTTTTGCAAATCTCTTTTCCCTTGATAAGGAGTATTTTGGACGTGCCAATTTAGAATAACCTTTGTAAGTCATTCTGTTGGGAAGTCACACTTTTGTTCAATGTTTGGTTGTGAGCAATCTATCAGTCCAGATCTTGCAGGGATTAATGAGTGGAAATATACAGAGCACGCAGAGCAGTCTGTCATCACAAATAGAGCTTTTGACTCTGAGAGCCTGGAGAAAATGTAATGCTTTTTCAAAGGATACAACATACTCTATACTATATTCATTTTATTTCTCCCTGTTATGCAGCAGGTGCTCATACATCCTGCACACCCCTCTTAAGGGTTTTAATGCGCATCTTTAGGACCCTTGTGTAACAGCATGATGACAGTGGCATCTCGATTGTTACCACAAGTCCGATAGTGGTCACAAGGGAACTTCTCCTTCATGATGGCCTGTGAAACACCAATGTTTTATGCATGCTACCAAGTTAAGAGAATACTGAGTACTCCTGGTGCCATGCAGCTAAATTGGGGGTATTAGAAGACCCTTCTTCCTGACTCTGCTCCTTCTGTGGTATTATAGACAAAATCACTCTGTGAAAACACCGCCCACAAGGGTGATACCTGTAATAAACTCTTAATGAGACTTCCTCTGCACTCTCTGCATAAACAAAACATTGTAAATATAGAAATTCCTTGCACCTAGAGCTACCTGCACTGGCTTTATTTTTGTTCTTTTGAGCTTTAAACTGCCTCAGTTTGTGGTTCTGAGATGTCCAATTACAGATACATCCTATTATTTCTTGGCTGGCAACATTTTCTTCAGCTGAAGCCAAAAACGTTGACCAGAAAAGCCTCACTCTTCTGGCAGACTGAATACTGCTCACTTGTTTGAATGCTTTCACTTGGGGCTCCTGATGGTGTAAGCACAATATCCGGTCATGAACTATTAAATTACCTGTATTTCTCAAAAGAGGATGAAAGGTATTTATATTTGCTTTATGCATTTACGTGTGTTTGACTGCATGTTTTTGTTAACTAGAGCCATGAGTTTCTATTTTGTTGCTATCCTTCTGTAATATCTACTGCACTGCTGCACCTCTGTGCAGAGTTCTTTGATATAAATTGCCTTTTTACTTTCAGCTCTATGGACATGTATTTATTTATTATGTATAGTTTGTGCTAGTACATATACACATATATGAAGTAAATATGTACACTTGAAAGGAGTTTGAAGAATAAAATCCAGAAGACATTAATTAATCTGCATATAGTGAAATCAGGCAATAATTCAAACTGAAGAGGACCATAGAAATCTTTGTAAAATGCTTTCTTTTTTGCCCTCAGGAAGAAATGAAAAAGAACATATACATTTATGGCAATGTTCCTTAGCAAGGGTAATAATATAAGAAGGGGAAAAAAGAAGAATCAGTGATTCATTAGAAATTATTTTTCTTTCTTATGGAATATGAAAAGAGAAAGTGAAAGAAAACACAGTAAAATCTCATTTACTCTGAAGAAGCATAGACTTGTCAAGGATATTATCATCAGGATTTGAATTTTCTTCCACAGTTAACTGGATTTCTTTTTGGCTGAAAAGGAATTTCAAAGTGTCATTAAAATAAAACATGATCTTTAAAAAAAAAAAAAAAAAATTAACTTTAATTCTTCCAGAATGTTTGTGACCATTAGAAAACACATATGGAGGGCAAGGTCAGCAGCTTCCTTGTTTATTTTGGATAATCTAAGAGAGGAAAGAGTAAAGAGTAAAAAGGGTGCACATCATTATGCTTTATTACTTATGGATGATTATTATTTCATTTCTCATGCTTAAAGAATTGTCACTGTAAGAATATCTTTAAATAGGAGTAAACACTATGGAAGATTATGAGACATACATATTTTTCACACTTCAAGCAGATTGCAAAAATTCAGCAAGTTTTGTTTAGCATTCATTCTTAATGTGTGACTTAATGCTGAAATAACATCACCCTTTATCAGATCCCAGAAAATTATCACTAGCAATGGTGAGAAGGGGAGAACAGAAAGATGGTTTTGTGGATGATCTCCCAAAATACAAAATATGATGGCTTTCCCAATGAAATCTTCCTCCAGATTCTGGAGACAGTCATGGTAAGGATGGCTGAATGGGACAATATTTCCCCAACAACAGAAATTTCCAACAGCTGGAACTGCTTTATCTCAGGACTGAGGAATTTATGCAGACTGATGAACTGGGGGAAAAAAGTGTGGTTGGGTAAAGTGCCATGTATAATTTCAAAGCATTTGTTTAGGTTTTAATTATTTATAAACAGTTCTTATTTGACACAGTCTCTAATGGAAGACCATTCTGAACCAGAAAAAGCGGAAGTTTTTATTAAAAATATGTAAATGGAATATTTGACCACTTAAAAATTCTTCACTTAAAAGCATTTTGAATCAGAAGTTTGTTTGAAAATGCCTCTTACACACAATTTTTACAAAGAAATTGAAATTTTGGGGTAAAAAATATTACTTTTAGATTGTTTTGAATGCAGAACTTCTTTAAGTCAAGAAATACAAATTACTTCAGATGCTGTGGAATTTTTTTCAACCTTATTTCTTGAAGAGATTGTGACATGATATCCACTTCCAGTGGTCACAAGGAATCCTGCAATAAGATTTACTTAGCTTTCATTCATATCAGAGCCTTGTGCTGCTGACCTGCAAGAAGAACTCTTCGTTTGCATTAATACAGGACTCTTTGTTTATATCAATACAAGACTTAGCAATTGTATGACCTCCATTGTTGATATCAATGGTTGCTACTGTTACCTGTGAGAACCTACAGCTCAGCCTGATGGGCTAATCGCACTGACTAATAGCAAACAGTCTCTTATCTTGAGCTTGGATTTAGCATCTGGTTAGATGTTAGGGCAGCACTGAAGAAGGAAAGCACTCTTCAAAAGGATTGTTTTTTGAAGATGCTGGACACTTGTTAGATCACTTAAGGAAACACCCTAGGGTCTCCAACAGGGTTGTCAGAGCACATAACAGTCCCAGCACCTTTAATCTTTCCTCTCTGTAATGCTACTGTTATGTATATTGCATCTGCAATATCTCAGAACAACAGTTAGATCAGGAATTAGCCATGACTGGAGCAGACACTGCACAACTAGAGAGAAAAAAGATGTTTTCTATCCTGTAAAATGTTGGGGTGAAATTTTCTTTATTCCACTGAGAAGTACCTTTCTTTGAGTAACAGCTTGGACTAGAAAATCCATGAAGCGCTACCTGTTCAAGATAATCTGGGCAATGACCTAAATTAGATGCATATATGAATGTGTGTGTGTATATATATGTATATGTATTTATGTGCGTATATACTATTTATATATAATCAGGTGTTTTAAAGAAATTTTTGGTATTTTAACCATATCATCATTAGTTACTGTTCTGCAAAATTAAATTAGACAGAATATACAATTATTAATACAGAATATGCTGCTTATCCTATCCCAGCAGAATACTCAGCCACTGGGACTTTATTTATCCCTCCTGCAGAGTCCATTCAATCAGCCCTCATATCCCCCCATCGCTACCTCACCTGTCACTTCCACCTAACAAACACACAGCTCTGCACAGGCACACAGAGAAACTCAGCATTTTCTGCCATCAACCAAATAGCCTGAAGTGAAAGACAAACACGATGCCTGAAGCAATATTGCTTGATTAACACTGAATAGTTCTTTAAAGTGATCACATGAACCTTAATCTGAAAGATTGCTTTGAATTGTTGAGGGTGGAATCTGTTGCTATGAGAGTTGTCAAACAACTGTGGTGAATTTAATGTGTAATAGATGATAACCTTTGTCGGTTTTAATATTGAATTCCATGTTACTGATGCTAGTAAATAATCCTTACCTTCCCCTAGTGAATACCTGCTATATCCCAAAGCCCTACACGGTACGCAAAGACATTTTAGTAGAGCGTTTTTCATGTAAAGCACACATACTGTATAGATCTGACCTCATCACTGATTGCCTCAGGCTATCTCCTGTATACCTTCTGTTTTCTTGATTTTCTCCTGAGGTTGTCATTATCTAAGGTTTGTAAATATTTCAGAAATTTAAGACTTGCATAACAATTGCAAGTGCCATATTGCCGTTATATTGAACTTTCAGTAGCATTCAGACATTCATTTTCTCTATTTTCTCTATTTTAGTTTTAGATGGTACAAATTTTACAATGCATGATTTAGCTGTAATTGAAATTACAGTCTACTTACAGTCATTTTAACCAAAAGACTCCAGATAGACATAGTTTTGAGCTCAGCTAACAAATAAACACTATATGTTGTTATTTCATATTGTGCTATTTTCTATTTGTCAAAGTGCTATATAGTTTTATGGATATTTTATGCAAGTTTATGCATGAAACTCAGCTGTTTGTAGAAACTGCTGACCTCTCCATTGAAGGGAAAAACGCAGAACAAAAAATGAAAACCCTTTCGTCCTTTAAAAAACCGTAGGAATGTAGTATGGATGATAAAGGACACGTGTACTTGAAACAGATTAAAAGAAGTACAAAATTGGTTCTTTCCCAGAATCTTAGTCTATATGAATTTCTTTGTATTAAAGCAGCCGTCATTTACTGAATATATTTGCTTTCATGTAATTATGTACATATACTTAGCAAAGTATCTTGTATAAAGCAGAAAGCTACAGAAGCCCTATAAAATCTGCTTTGAAAATCATGTGTGGCATGAATTTTGGCAGCGTTATCACTGCATTCATTTTCAGAAGTATACTCCAATTTTTATATCAGATCCTGTATTGTAGCAATAATTTACTCTGATATTAACATTAGTATCCAATTTTCATATCAGATTCTTCATTCTAGTATAATTTACTCCAATATTACATTACTATCCATACCTGCCTACATTATTCTACTTTTGTAGTTGCCATCAATACACTTCTTTTTAACATTCGTTATGTTACGACTGTGATGATACACCACTAAATGGGACAGAGAGAAGAATGTGCATAGTGTAAAAAAGATGTATTGTGATGATAGGGAGGCTTAAGAGGGTTGATGGATTTTTAAGATCCTGCTAAATATTATTATAATTATTTAATTAACTCATTTATATTAGGATCAGAAAGTTCATTTGCTTTGCACTAATAGAGGCTTTACAGATAAGAGGGAGAATTCCTTGAAATTTTGCTTAGCATGCTTTTTATATCCAGTCATGTGGATTTATATACTTCATATGAAACATTCAGAAGTGGAGGCAATAATTTGTAAATGACATGAGAAAAAGAAATCACAGTATATTTTCTTTTCAAAATATTTAGTGTCTACAATTCATCTGTGAACCGAGTAAATCACGGCTTCTTCAAGTGCAAGGATCGAAACCAATTACCATTAGTGACCATCGGGTGCAGCCGATCCTTTCTGTCCTGTTGCCTGAATCTCAATGATCTCCCAAGTGTGCCCATGCAATTTAACAGGAAGATCAATACACCACGGCAGTTAGCAGCAGCTCTCTTGAAGTGCTTCACAAAACATGCTACATTTCTCTACCGAATAAATGTCAAAACATTCCAACAGCTACAATTCTTGGGAGAAATTGTTCTTGTGAAACATTATTGACATACTTTAACCCACATTTCCCGCTGCTCTCCAGCTTCCTACAGGCCAGTCAATTCTGATTTGGCAAGAGCCACATCGACACGTGTCCCCTGCTGACTTTGTCTGTAGGCATGAAAGATATCACAATGCGGTGCAGAAGTCCTCGGTGTCAGGGGTCAGTGGTCTAGCTCTGACCCGAGGTCAAGGTGACAACAACCTGTCTCCCGGGACTTGTCTTCATCTCTAATATGGCCTTGGAAGCAATCAATATCATTACAGAGCATGCTTTTCTAACGGACAGTGCCACCTGATCTAAGCATTTCAAGACTATGACTTGCAAGCCTTGCTGCTTGAAAATGTCTTCATTTTCCCATTATACTGCAAAACATCTGTATTAGATCTGGCACTGTTTGTTTGGTTTTTTTTCATCTGTTTAATGTGGTAAATTAAATTGATTCTTTTCACTTTTTAATGGTTTTCTGCAACCAGGGTGAGTTAACCTGGACTTTCCAGGACTTTTCTAGTCTATGGTGGAGGTGTTATACATAGCTCAGTACTTTCTCCCAGCATCCAATCTCTATATCAGATTTCTTCTTTTTTGCTGTTCTTGCTCCTTCCTATTTTTTCCCTATTTTCTGCCAGTAACCATTTTCTTCTTTATTCTTTCTAGCTTTCAGGAGAGGAAATCTCACTGCTGCATCTATATGCGGGATTTATATATATACACACACACACATACATATATATATATATATATAAAAAACCCCAATCCTCAAATATATCTATAAAAATATAAATAAAATACGACATCCTTCCCAATTTTGTCAGGCCATGGAGGGTTAGTGCATTGTAAGAAGTAATTACGCATATGAACAATCTGATAACCACTGAGAAAGGCACTTTTATCACCTGTTTACAAGAGCTATGGTAATTTCCAATACAACAAGATGTTGCTTGCTTCAGAAATCTCAACCATGATGCCTCAGTACAAAATTCTATATAGTTAAGGAGTTTTCACCAAATAAACTAAAGCAATCTATGGCAGATCTCAGTATTTTTTAGGAAGCATATGTGATTCTATTAGTTGAACAGTGCAATAAAAGTCTAACAGAATTGAGAATCACATGCAACCAAAATGTTGAGGGAAGGAGAAGAACCCACCCATATTGTGTCTTCAGTGTTACTTAGCTGTCTCATCACAGCAACTCACAACTGAGCTTCAGATTTCCCCATAATGGACAGCTGATAGGGGAAACTGAAAACAAAGATTTAAGTCAAGAAGACCAAGGTGTCCTTACATCACGCCAGTATGGAGCCCTCTTCTGTTCTACCTAGATTGGTGGATAAAACCAAACAAAACATAGAAAAACAACATCCAAAACTATACATATTGCTTCAGATGTGAGTTACAGGCAGCCCAATATGCCTGTAATGTACCTAACACACTTTTGAGGTCTTCCAAAACAATAGCATTTTCAAAGGAGATATATATAGTTTTCCACTCTAAAGGTTATATATTTCTCCACCCTTGTTAGCACACAGAAAGTGTAGCATAAGGCTGTTTCTCTGGCTTAATCTCAAAGCATAAGCTTGACTCTTGGTTTTATGTATAGTAAATTAACCCTATAGATGCAATTCAGTGGATAATTCCCTGATACAAAATATAGATTCTACATCAGCTGTTCACAGCTGCAGAGGAGCCCAGGCAGAAGCTGGAGGGATGGGCTTCCCCCTCTTCCTCTGTTTCCTCTGGATCCTTCTGTTCATCCTTTTGTACCCAGTTCTCTCCTTGGGTATATGAGGCCAATGAGGCAGTTTCATTCAAGTTGCAGTTGAGTGACAACATTCCCAATTTACGCCCTTGTAAAGGAGAAGGGAGTCAGGCTCTTAGTCTACCCTCAGGAATTCACAAGGATATTACAATCTCCAGTTCTTGTCATGGCTGCCTGGGGAATTTCAAGAGAAGCAAAAGGGCTGGCAGGATCTTAGGTGACTGTGGGTGAAAGATGGCACAAGGCACTCCTGAAGCTGAATATATCTGTAGAGGAAAAGTGGAAAATGTCTTGCTCCTGTGCAAGAGGCACTGCAAAATTACCCCAAGTAATTTTCTACACGTGACACAGTATAGTAAAGTGAAAAGAAAAGGAACTTGCCATCAGAGAGGCAATAGAAATCTCAAAAGTAGTGTGTCATATTTTAACAGGGGTCTTGCATGGGAGAGTCTGCATAGATGCTCTTTTCCTCAGATTGGAGCAGTTATGGACTGTCTTTACCTACCTGAGCCTTTTGCAATGCCTCTTCTGAGCCATCCAGCAGCTGGAGAGGTGCAGGATCAATTTTTTGCTTTCTGTACTTTGCTGCACCTTGCTGCACTTTGCTTCAACCACAGCCTTTTGGAGCTCTCACTTTGGTCCATTGAGCCAGACAACAGAACTGCAGCTGCACTTACTTTGCACAAAGTGATGGCTGCTAGCAGGGCACGGTAAGGCTTAACCCTAGATTAGGCTAGCTTTACAAAGATGCAGCTGCCTATTGAAAGTCCAACAGTGTGAAAATATGAGTCCTCCTTTCCCCCCTTTTTACTTTGAATACTCAAAAGCTGACTAGAATAATTTTGTCATCTTTTCTTTCTTGTACAAACGCAGTAAAAGAAACTTCCAGTGCACAATTGTTAAGGTATGTTAGACTTTTTTCTCTTCTCTGAAGCGAAGGTAGCTGTTCTCCTTATCCTTCATATCTATTTTTCTATGCATTGACTAGGGAAACTGTCCAGTTCTGTCAGGACAGAGATTCCCAACCCAGGAAAGAAAAGAAGAAAAAAAAATCAATTTTATGAAAGAGAATGAAAAGTTTTCTTTTGCTTCTTTCCAATTTCAGATGAACGAATTCTTGTCCTTCCTTTGAAAGAAACTTCAGGATATTCCTGTCTGGAAACAACAAAATATGCTTTAATTGGGAACTTATATAAGTTCGTGGGTATAAGTGCAATTGTAGGACATATATAAGGAAACTTCAACAAGCAATAAAATCAGGCAGAAGCAGCAGATTTATGTTGGTAAAGAAATCTGGATTGTCAAATAGATTGGTCTGTAATGTCAATTCTATGTTATGAGAAGAACTCTTTAGAGAGATAGAGGAAGGTAACAGTAGAAAGTCTGAAAAAGGAAACTATTTAATAGATATCTCTGCTTTTTTGAAGTGACATTTGTGGCTGACATAGGAGCAAGTATTTCACATTGCATCTTGGAATATAATGTGGTAAGGGGACCTTTGCATTTTCCCCACAAACTGATCGCCGCATAACAAAAAAAGCAAAATACATACAGATATGTATGTTCAGTATTTCTTTAAATATATATATGTTTAAATCTCAGAGGCTAAATAAAATGTAAGAAACATTCTGAGTACAAACATCCTTTCCTTCTCCTCTGCCTTGGAGAACTGCAGGAAACAGTGAATTCATCTGCAGTAAGGAACAGACATCTCTCACAGCACTTGTTGGAAGAAAGATATCGTCTGTTTTAGCATTCTCATCATATATTTCACTCTCAAGTCTGGTTGGGAATGTGTCTCCTTATTAGGACCATCATCATTTGTATTTTAAGACTAAAGTAGTTTAGTTTTAGAATCTAAGAAGTTACTGAGACATCCAGAGCTAAGCTCCATTAAACTCTTTGACCTAAACCCTATGAGCAGCCATTAGTTCAGCAGGAAGAACATTATTGTGCCAGCACACAGTGTGAGTACAAATCCTCTTCCCCTTCTGCCTGCCTGCCTCCCTCCCCCTAAAGTATTATGTTTTATATGAAAAAGCAGAGAACTATGTGAGGCCCTAATGGATCATCAAATGAAATATGATCACCAATGGTTATGTATTATAGTTAATGTTTCATTAGTTGCAGTAAGATCAGACAAAAAAGTTGGCTTTATTCTGTGGTTTTCCAACTTCATCTCAGTTCTCCAGAAATTCATTCTTAAATTATTTACCTCCTTACTTTCAATGTCAAGTTGTTTTTGTCTTTCTACCTTCTCTTGTCTTTTGTAACCCTCCATCTTCCTTATAGAAACTGGAATTTTTTATGGGAGCCAGTGGATGGAAGATGGAATGAATTAAATGGTCCATGAGAAGGAGATTGCTGTCCTTCTGGTAACGGGTGACATAGAATAGAATAACCCTGATGTCATGAAGGTCATTCAAGGCCAGGTTGGTTGAGGCTTTGAGCAACCTGGTCTTGTGGAAGGTGTCCCTGCTCATGGCAGGGAGGTTGGAACTGGTTGATCTTTGAACTCCCTTACAACTCTAACCATTCTATGATTTTATGATTCTATGCTCTTGCTTAGGAAAGGGAATGGTATTTACCTCTGATTTTCCAGTGATAGTTATCAGTCTAGGATTCTACCACCGACTCCTCTGTGTGGGGACCAAGTGTGAAAGGTGACTTTAGGTGTTCTTTCTTTTTACAAATCTTTACTGTGGAAAGGAGGATCTTGGTTTATTCCATAGCCAAAGTGAACACCACAGTATTTTGTGTTGACTGTTTACCCAAACACCTAGCTTTCATGTCCACCTTTTGCAATTCACAGTATTTTTTCTCTCAGCACTAGCCAGTTCCATCCTTTTGAACCTGTTGGGGCAAAAAATTGGACTTCACCATTCAAACAGGACCTACATCCATTCCAAGTGATAGATGTGAGGCTTCTTAGTCTGCTGTTTCCCTACAGAAAAGATCAATAGATGCAACCTGATGATCCCTAAAGTAAACATTTTTGCATTCACCATCTAATTCCTGAAAACTGGACAATTCTGTGCTAGTGACACCAGGAGATGTCTGCATTCCTGCAATCTACTACTCAAGCAGAGTATTTCTCAGGAAATCATCAAACTTGTGTATTACTTCTTTATCCTGTATTACAATGGCATTATATAATTATTACAACTGTACCGCGGCGGATCTATTACTGGTGCAAAACTGACTACAGCTACAGGACTTTTCTTCCGTGTCTCGTAAGTGAGGTTTGGAACTGATTTTAATATAATCTTCTCTAACACCACTACCAGCAGGTGCTTCCTATTCTGTGAAGTGGAGAAGCCACAGTGAAGCTAAAGAAAAGCAATCTGCACCCTGCCCTGGAACCCCCTGGCTTTAATCAGGTCCAGAGCATTGGGAACTTTGTTCATTTGTGTTTGGCAGTTTCTTATAAACTTATTTTTGAAGTCAGCAGTTGTGCTTCTCTATAAAATGCAGAATTTCAGAATTTGAGACTTATCACCTGCAAGCTCAATAATAGCCTGCCCTTTGAAATATCACCTTGTTCTGGATACTAAAATTTAATACTTTACTTCAATCAGAAGGGACATTGGCCTATGATGTTGTCAAGACCCATGATATAACAGATGCAGAAAGGCTGACAACAGAACAGCATGTTGCTTGTAAAATCAAGCAAAGCACTTTTCCCTTTAAAAAGAACTAAGACAGCAGGTTTTTCTCCTCTTCTCTTTTAACAGTTTTCAAAGTATGCTCAATATTGTTTGGGTAATTGCATAGCCTTGTAAATACATAGCTTCCTTCACTGTGAGATGTTGTCTAGAAGTAGCTTCCATGTCATTATTCCTAAAAAATCTTAATTGTAAGTATCTGGTTATTTTTCAGAGCGTCCAACTAGCATCCAATTTATCCAACTGAGCAGTAGGTAGAATAACAGGTAGGTAGAATGATGTTTAAAAAATTATTATTTGAAGCAATTGTTGAGAGTGCGATGTTCTTTTCAGTATTTCTTTTTCTACAGTAACTGTCTTGGTTACCAAAGACTGAGTACATTTCGGCATTATTTTTAGGAGCATTTTCTTAATCCATTCAGTTAGCAATGTTCCACTCCAGTGCTGGTGACAATACAGTTGCTTCAGCAAACAATGAGGTCAGAGACATTTGCTACTGACCTCAGCAAAATAATCAGTTAATCAATTGAAAGGAGAAAAAAACAGTTCTATACTCATCACCGTAGTATTTAACTGTCATATATAGAATGAGAGTCACATCAATTAGCTTTGTCTATTCTCTCTCTCCCCTCATCCTAAAGACCGAATTTCCTTGGTCTTCTTCAGGTGTACTGTTCCCTGTGGGTTAAATATTTGATGTTCAGTCTGAAGAAGTCATTCCATATTGTCCTGAGCATGAGGCAAGCTTCTATTTCACAACTATATTTACCAAATAGAAATATCCAAGCATAACCCACTACCTGTGTGTAATTTCAGGTTCTTAACCACATACTCACAGGGAAGTGATGCCAGTCCCTTGATCAAGCTGGGAGCTGCATTGAGAAAGCAGGAAGGAGAGCTCATTTTTTGAGATCCTAGTTTTCTAAGTAGGACCCTCTATGCAGCTCCAAATCTGCAGTTTATGGCTTTGTGCTGCAATTCTTGATGAAGAAACAGCTCAAAAAAATGTCACAGGGAGCGGGCAGCGTGAAAACCTGCCTGGCCTGGGACAGGTCGTCTTTTCCCAGTAAATTCTTTTCTGACCCTGACAAAGCAATTGGTGAACGAACCTGTAGACTAGCCAAGTCCTTCTGCTCAGCACACACACAGCTTCTAGCTTTCAGTGAGCTCCCATTTATACTGGATTATACAGCCAGATAAGAGGAGTAAAAAGCAGGTCAAGCAACTTGCCTGCGGTCACACAGCAAGTGAGTGGCTTAACTTCTATCAGATGACGATTAAACAGGCATTAAAAATACAGGAAATTCAGAGGGCTGAAAAATAGCATAAATGCTTGAAAGTCCAAAAATGGACTTTTAGGAAACCCAAACAATCTTTGCTTTCCCCTTGCAGCACTAACCGTTTCCAGTTTCAGTTCTTTGTTCTTTCATACCTGAGTGGCAAGTGGTATTATTTTTGGATCAAGATCTTTTTCTTAGGCCTTTCAGAAGTCTGAAGTCTCTGGCTATTGGAACCTGAAATGTGAAGAAGTGAGTATACATGTACAAACTGCAGGAGGAGTACTGGAAATGTGCACGGGATATTGGATTTCTGATTGCTTTAATACCTACTGTCTTCGTTACGATATGTGATGCTTCATCAACATGCTCACTTTTGCTGTTTTCTAGTAAGTGCTATAATTTAATGATCTGGTTTTAGGGGTTAGGAAGTTTGTGTACGTAAGTACACTAACTCCGTGTTTAATGACACTTGTATAAATGGTAGCACCTGGAGTCTTCGGCTCAGTTTCAGCAAGGTACTTAAGCACATGCCTAGCTTAAAGCAAGTGAGCAGTCCCATTGAAGTTAATTAGACTTCCCTTGTACTTAAAGTTAGGCATGTGCTTAAGTACCTTGCTGCATTAAGACCTTAATGAAGATTGGGGTATAACTGCCTTTGTTGCACTGTGTGTAATGCGAGTCATTTAGTGTGTTCAGTGCGGAGCTGGGAATACAGTAAAGCAAAGCAGAGTACAAACACAGTAAGGTTAGGATATAGCTTTCTAGGTGTTGTGGTCACTGCTCATGCTCAGCTGCTTATTTTAGATAATAGCGTCTCCCAAGGGCTTGTTTTCCATTTCTTTTTCTTCTTCTTCTTTTTTTTTTTTTTTTTTTTTTTTTTTTCCCTGCAGCCAGCAGGACTCACAAGTAAAGTGTTTTTGTTGTGTTTTAGGGTTTTAGGTACCAATATTGATAGAGAGATATTGATTTCAAGGAGTTCTCTCCTGGCTGGTTTAAGGATGTGCATGTGAGTGTTAACATCTTTTCCCTGGGGGACTGGATCTGAGGCCTTCTGAAGTCAATGGGAAGGCTCTCATCAGCTTTAATGGGCTTCGGATCAGGTCCTTAGGAGGTGAGAGAATTTCTTTGAGATCTGTGCTTTGTATCTCAGCCAGAAGTCAGCAGCACACTGCCCCTCAGCACTAGGGAGGGGAGCTGGAGGAGGAAGGGGGTGGGGAGGAGTGTGGAGGTGCACCTCGGACTGAGCAGTTTCTTGAATTGCCACCGCTCGTTTCTGTGGCACTTATCAATAAGCTGATTCGTGGAGATTTCTCACTGAAGAACCGACCCAGTCTCAAACTAACTCATAAGGTCTGTGTGGATCACACACAAGGTGACGCAGCTTCGGGTCAAACCTGGAAACTTTGTTCTTTGTCATTTTCATTTACTGTAAACATACAGAGATACTGGCTCTGCTTTTTATTTAAAAAAAAAAAAAAGGCAAGGAATTTTACAGGATAAAATAATAGAAACAGTGAAAGCAAAGATACATGCAGTAGTGGGTAGTTTATTTTCTGATTCATGTTCCTGTTACTGAGATGAGAAGCACCATTAACAGCAATTTCCTACAGCTTTACAAATAAGAATTCTGGTGCAAATACTGCCATGGCTACTGGTTAGAGAAGTGAATGTTGTGCTTTCGATATTCATACTCTTTAACTACTGCTTATTATCAGATGTGTAAGGTGGAAGAGTTTCTTTTCAAATGAATGTAGCAAACACATCCTGACATCAGTATAAAAATAAGCTGTAAGAAAATTAACACTTGTACAGCCAGTTTTCATCGGATGCTTATGAGTGTGACTTTCAGATACATTGCTTAAAGACTAAGTTAAAACAGCCTGGAAGGAAAGCAGTACCAATATTTTCTTGAACCCTTTTTAAAAATTCTGTTAATTTTGAGGAGGGTGAGGCTTAAGGATGGCAGGAAAGGATATTATGCACAGGTCATGAATGCTGTGATTTGAACAAAGGAAGAGGGGCAGTTTGGAAGCATTAAACATATATAGAGCAGCATACATTAGACCCCATCAGACAGAACCTTTAAGATCCTGAATTTATCAAATGACAACATTCATTTTGTACTATGTAGAAGACAACAAGAAAGTCAGCAACTTCATGTGCTGACATTGCAGTAAAACATGATTTTAATTAGCTCACACAGAGGACACATTGAGGAAAAAGTGACATTTCATTGAGGAATATACTATTAAACACAACCCTCCTTGACCTGCCATTTATCAGGGTGCAACCCAAAAGTCACATGACTCATCCTGTCTTTCTCATTGTCCTTTGAACCCTGGAAATACATGGTTCATTTGCAGAGACATGGGATCCTCCTGGTTTCTTGACACACAGTAGTACCTGCTGCTTTTTTGTAGGGTGGCAATGCATCTCTGGTGGAGAGCAGGAGGCACAAATCTTTATTGCAGAGGCCCATTTGAACACTGAAATAGCTGCATGACGGACAGTTTAATTACTGAAGTTACCAACTGAGAGGACTTGGGGAAAAAATGGAATGAAAAAAGAATCTTACTTCAGAGCAGCGCCAGATTGTCCTCAAATTAGAAAAATGAACCACAAACAGAAACAAAAAATAAAAATAAACATAGAGCAACTAATTTAGCATTAGTGTCATGCCAAAAACATGTTAGACTTTGGCTACATGCAAGTCTAAAATATCTCAACTGCTTTTATTAAATACACTAATGAAAAAGGTGTGCCATATTAATATCGCGATTCAGACCTCAGAGATAAGGGAAAGTGTGAATACATAGTTTTACCTTATTTTCTATGTATGTATTTAGCACATGCTAGACCCAGCACTGTAGAAAAAGAGCAGGAGTCAGATATACCTATGATGGCCTGCTCTCTGCATTTCATCGAGCTCATTAATGCCCCTGGAAGGAGATTTCTGTGGTTAAACCTCAGGACTGGAACTTGGGCACTTGTTGTCCAGTCCCTAATTCTGCCAAATTCTCCTGAATCTGAACAAGTGGTGAGCCTTTAGTTCTCTATCTATAAAATGGGGATAATAACACTTTCTACCTCAAAGAGGGGTTGGAAGGGTAAGTCTGCTAATACCTCTAAGATGCTTAGATATGAGGGTGACGAGTGCCATAGAAAATCCTATAAATAAATAAAATAAGCTGTGAGAGCCTGAGGCGCTGGAAGCTGCTGCCAAGGCTGTGCATTTCCACACTCCCCTTACTGCGGGAGATGTGGCTCGGAGCCAATATGCAGCCTGAGAGCAGCTCCCGCATTACTGGAGTGTGTGTGGTGTTTGTTTATTTGGTTTTCACAAAGGGTACCCGCCACATAACCCGGGTAACCACAGTCTGTTTAAAACGGGCCAGTGCCGAAGCGTTATTGCAAGACAGGAAAGGGGATGCGGCAAATCTGCTATGCCTAGTTTTGGTTGCTGTTGGTTTTTTGGTTTTTTTTTTTAATCTTTTTTCTTTTTTGGGTGACAAATATGCTTTCTGCAACCCTTCAGGACTCTTTTACTGCTGTGGGTTGGTTCAGTCACTCTTTGGGATTGCTGTTTATTTGCTTGCCTGTAAGGCCGTGCTGAAGGCCAGAGGTCTGAGGGCTCAGCTCTGCCGCCTTGCCAGGCTGCCTCAGCCCATCCATGGCACAACTGGAGCCGGGGCCAGCAGTAGGAAGTGTTTTGCCGGCTTTTTTGGTAGAGTTTGGGAGGAGAATCCTGGTGCTGATGTGGCACCGTGGATGCAGAGAAGGGAGCTCCCACAAAGGAGAAGACATTTGCTGTAGCGGCTAGTAGGGGACCCACCAAAGTCCTTCGTTGTTTGGCAGCTTCACCCTCCCGGATGGGCCTTGCTAATTAGCAAGTGGGCATCGTACCGCTCGCACTCTGAGCAGCCAAGAGACTGTGTACATGCACGGTGTCTGATTTTATTAGTGGCAGGATTCCCAACTCATGACATCCAAGTGACTGCCGAGTTGACACCCTACGGTAACGGGAACATCGTATTGCTAATACAGTCCCAGAGAGGATTAATTTTTCAGGACCAGTTAAAGCAGTTCCTGGCACCAGCTGGCAAGTGAAAGCCCTTGTGAGAAGGGAGAGGGGAGTAGCAGGGCAGTCAGGGCATTCTTGTGGAGTCCCTGTGGAGAGATCAGAGGAAGGGCTACAAGATCCAATCCCATATGCTTGCCGAGGAAACGCTGGCGGTTTGGAGCCAAGTGCATGCCCAAACGGATGCGTACATGTGTGAGCTTGCTCCTGACATCTGTGAGTTTCTGTATAACCTACTGCACGACCGATATCAATTATGAACAGGAAAAGAAGAAACAAATATGCTAAGATAGGGCTCTGCTGTACACTGAACAGCAGGGCCCATGCTTTGTCCCAGGGGAAGAGACCATTACAGAAGATGTGCAACAACAGACTCCAGATTAAGCCAAGACAAGAAGGAATTGATAAACAGGAGAGGAGAAGAAAAACCTTCCCCCGCTCCCTCCAAAGAAAGGTTTCTCCCACAAATGCCCTAAAAAGCAGACAATGCTCCCTTGTAGCACTCCTGGCAGGCCGAGTGTTGAAACCAATTTCTTTGCCCTGTGGCGGTAAAGGGGATGAAACTCCAGCAGTAGCAAAAATAAGCATAGACTAGGTGCTACAGTAAATAAATGATCCAGAGTTAAGTCACCACCCCCATGCTGGGGCAGAGAGAGTCTGTCAGCAGCAGCATCTCGGGCCCAATGGGCATCTCTCCTCTTTGAGTTTCCCTCAGCAGCAGATCTTGCTGCCCTGCTGCTGCTTCCCCTTGCCCACCTTGCAACCCAAGAGCCAGGAAGAGGCAGCAGGTCTGATGCCTTGGTTTCCATCTCTGAAATCCCAGAAGAGGAATAACTGTCCATGGGAGTATCCAGCTCCAGGCTTTTCCTTCCTTCCTTCTTGAAAGACAGGAGGGGGCAAAAAGGGACAGAATTAAAGGGAGAGGACACAGAAAGGAGCTAAGGGAGAAGGGAAAGAGGTGCACTGTGGCTGAAGAGAGGCTAGAAGACTGGAAGACTGAGTGTGAGGCAAATGAATGTACAGAGAAGAAAAGCAAGAGAGCAGGATAGAAGCAGTATCATGGAAAAGGGATGGGGGGAAAAAAAAAAGCTTGTTCCCCTCCCTAGAAAAAAAAAAAACGAATAAGAAAGTGACATGTGCAGTGGGACATCTGAATGTGAAAGCAGGGGAGCAAAGGAATAGGACACTGGAACAGAGACTACATTCTATGTAAATGGCAGAAAAGTGGGGCCAGAGGGTGTTCAAGTCGCCTCGTTAACCATCCCCTTCTCTAAGTCAAGATAAACTTATCCATTTGCTTAACTCATTCTTAAAGATAAAACTGAGTCCACCACAGTGTCCCTGTTTACACCAAAATGTCTCCCAATGTCCCAAACCAACCTGCAATATTGCTGCACTGTTCTTGCTATAAATATATTTCTTCTGATGTTTAAGCAGAATCTTTCTTGCTGGATTTTGAGTGCATGTCTTCTTTTCAGATTGACCAGGGAGATGAGGAACAGGTTATTCCCTTGTTTTCTGAAAACTGCATGATGGTTCCCGTCTTTATCTTTAGATGAACTAAATGTATTCAGTCTCTTTTGAAGGCCTTTGATCATTCTTGTCAAAATGATCCATGTCACTTCTGAAGTGCGGTACTCGGGTACTTTCATTAAGGCCTCCACAAGGTTAAGTAAACCAAAAGGATTGTTTTGTTTTAAATATTATGTATATTCTCTCTTGCATATCCACCACAGAATAAATTTTATCTTTTCCTCAAAAACTTGATGCTCCTAACATGTCGAGCCTGCAGCAAGCATGGCCCATATAGCCACCAATTCCTTAGAAAAAATTTCTGCCTGCCCAGCTGCACTCCCATCCTGTATTTATTGATCATTTCTCTTTTAAGTAGCGCCTTGCACTTGTCCTTCTTGAATTTCATCCTCCCTCCCCCTTTTCTCTTCCAGACCATTTTGCAAATCTGTCAAGGTCATTTTGAATTCGTAGCCTTTCTTGCAATGTGCTTGTGATTCTTCCTAGCTTCGTGCCATTTGCAAAGTCAGTAAGGATACTTCTCTATTCCATCACTCTGTGTGTGTGTGTATGCTTGTACCTGTATGAAAGAAGAAAATGGGAAAAGTGTATCCTTTGTGTATCCGATGTTTATTTATGTGGTAGAGGTAGGGTGAGATGACAGATGTCATCTAAGGTACAGTGGTGCTCTGCACCATTTTCTTCACTCACTAAAATGGATCATACTTGAGGAAATCAGTATATATGTTATCTGCTAAAGCTGTTAATCTTAAAATGTATCACCTTACTTTAGGTTACCTTGGTAAAATGAAATTAGGGTAAAGAGCAATATATGCACATATACATACGTATGTACATATGCCTAAGGGTGCATGCATGTGTACGTATATGCATATGTTGCTGCATATCTGTTGCTTAAACTCATCATAATACAAATAATGAATAAGTTAGACAGCCAAGTACACTAATAAAACAAAATGAACTCTTTGGAGGGACTGCCATCTTTCAATGGAAAATTCCCATAATTTCTGACACATCAACAGGACACCATCTTTGAAAATTACACTGTGTCTTTTTATTCTGTACAGAGCTGAGACCTGAAAATGAATGTACTGAGGCCTATTTCCGCTGCTTTTGAGCACAAGCTTTTTCATTTACTCCTCAGCGTAACAGTTGGACTGCACAGAAGCACTGGAGCTTAACAAAAAAGACTCTCATCTCAGACAAAAACTGTAATTATCACAGGGGAACAAATTAAACAGAAAACCCCGCTGGAATGAGATTTCCACATATTTAGAGTGTGTTAATACCAATAATATGGCACATACTAACAATAGAATCTTTCTATAGCTTTTGTAGTATCAGATATGAATGAAAATATGTATGATTACACTGCCTCAAAAGAAACAAGATGCTCAAACTCTTTTGTGAATTATCTTTTAAATGTTCGAGAGGTGGGGAAATTAATTTGAGAAACTTCAGTGTGTATTTTGTTTAGAACTGTTTCCATTTTAATCAGTACTGATTTTTCAAGCCAAATGGTATTGATCTAGACAATAAAAATAATTAATTTCAGATATAATTGCTATGTTCAAATATACATTCTTTACATTTATTTTTCTTCCAGTTGTGTCATCTGCCAGTCACATATCTTAAAACAGCTGTCAATTACATTGGGTATCTATGAAGGAGGTAGACTCAGCACATCCATCCTACAGTTAAGAGTGTTTTCTACTTAGGTAAGAAAAAAAACCAACAATAATTGAAGATATATATATGTATATATAAGGCAAAGGTGTTAATAACAGAAACTACAGAAGGAAGTATATTGGCAGATTTTTTCATGTTATAGGTCTTGTATACCATAATTACTGTCTACTTTCATAGTACTATCACTGCAAATATATATATATAAACCAGGATAAGATTTAGTTTTGCTTCAAAGTTCAATGATCCTTCCCCTAAGAGTGTGTGCCATATACATTTCTTTTTCTAGAATTTGAAACTAAGGCATGTATTAAGCCTGCCTACATGTGTCCACGTATATTTGTGGTTATAAATCTCTTTTGTGTGCACAGAGATGAATGTTGCAGTGTCTTCATCTGTTTTCAGATGCACTCAGTCCCTGAAACATTAACTTTTAATCATTGTGTTAGCTAATACGACTCACTTTTTAAAACAATTGTGATAAATTTAACATTTTCCTTCTTTTCCTTCCTTTTAAAATGATCTCACTGGTACTAGAATGAATTTTATGTTTTCATTGAAAGAAATAAATTGTAAAGCTCTGTACACAGCAACTATTTTTATGGTGAAAGCATCCTGTTTGAATCTGCACAGACAGTTTCTATGTTATTTTCTTTTTCAAGGACTTATCTCTGTAACATTATTGACACATTCGGATCAATACATTTAAAGGTTTCTCTTTTTTTTAATATCAAATGCAGGAGTGATTTGTATGTTTACCATGATAATATACACTTGTCTCTTTAAGGTGACAGCAGATGGTCCAATAAGAAGTGGCAGAACTAAGTGCTGAAAATATAGCAGCCCATCTCAAGCTCCCTTAACCGTAAAATCTATGAATTTATGCTCAACTGAGCGATAAGAAATAGTCATGAAATGTCCAAGGGTGAATCAGGGTGGTTGGAAGTGTACCTATTTCCCCTGCACAATGAGAAACCCTTCAATGCACTGTCTAAATGCACAGACAATATTTAGTAGCTTTATTTATCAATTAACCATTTCCATCACACTCAGACTGTGTACAACACGGTGTGCTGCTGAGAATTGCTGCACTACTTTGCCTTCCAGGTTTCTGTGGACTGTTTTGTTAATGCGCGCTTTGTAGCTCTCCAAGGTTAGTTTAATGCTGCCATTCCAGCGTGAATAGTTTGATAGCCTGGGGATTAAATCCTTGGAGAATGTAAGTCAGCGCAGCTCCACTGAAATCCACGTGGCATCACAGTTTGCATCACAGCACCATCAGGTCCATTACTTACAAATAATTTCGGGCTATGTGTGATTTCCCAGACAGGATTTTATTCTTCTTTGTGTCTGTCGTTCTCTACACCTCCCGTTGTAGGTTATACTCTCTGCTCCACCTGTTCAACAATGCAGACCTGAAGAGAGCACTAATGGTCTGCTATTTTAATTAGGTGAGGGAACCATAGCAGAAGAAAATACTCTAAATTATGAACTTGCTTCTGAACTGTGTTACTGCAGCTCCATGGCCTCATGCTCAAATGTCTTTGGATATTTAACGGGTGCTGATCGTAGCTCTGTTCCTCTTTAGAGGGACAGGAAAACCCCATTACCTGATGTCTGATCTTTGGTTTTACCACCCTTAGGCTTGCTGGAATGCAAAACCATTGCCAACATCATTCAGTTCATCCTTGGACACACAAACCAATAAAGTGTGTATTTTGAAGAGAATAAGTCAGTATATTTTCTGAGGAAGCTCAGTGGAAGTGGACGTACCATTTGATGCAAGAAAAGCAGGCAGGCAGACACAGCAGATCAGCATCCAGAGAAAGATGTAATCAGAGAAAAGGGAATACTTCATCATCCTTCTCTGTCAAGACACTAGGGGCCTGGCTATGATGTAGCATGGCCATTTTCTGCATAAAGTTAATTTAAGCAGCCCAGGAAGGATTATTCCCCTGCAAGAAATAATTCCTGCTTATTCTCCAAGCTGCCAGGGTAACAGGGGGAAAGAGCAGAAGCAAAGGGAAGAGGTTGGGGCTGACATACCTAATGCACTATATTAGTCTTCAGTCCAGGAATCTAAACTAGCTGCATGGCCAACATTGTTACAGTTATTTTACAGGTAGATAGTTTGAGAAACAAAGAAGTTCGAAGGCTTGAACAAACTTTAAAAAACGCCCAGACACTAGGGAACACTGAGTCTCAATTCTCTGCTTTCTGGAGGTAGGAGTTGGAGACAGAGAGAGAAAGAGAGAATATGCATAATGTATTTTATATGCAAAACACAGTACAGTATAAAAACAAAGATCACTCACAGTTTTCCAATACATATATATAGCATAACATTAAAGAAGTTACTCATCAAAAAAGCGGAGTGATTACACAATAAAACATTTTGAGCAACAGAGATACAGCTTGGGCCATTCTCCAATGAAGAATTTTAAATTAACTAATGCAATTATTTTGACAACTGTAATTCCAGTAAAATTAAAATTCTTGATGTTGTACTTCATCATTAACACATAGATACAAGAGCCATATATGTCTCCCTTTATATTTGTCAATTAAATGTTCCAGAACGATACGAAAATATCCTTACTTCCTGCAGTTGCAATTTACTCTGTACTTTGCTTATTTGCCAGTATGTGAAAGAACTGAATTTGAGTCTGCCTTTGTGATTCAGACTTGCATATAGTGTTGTAGGAAGGGTAGGAGAGCTACCAGTTCTGTTCCTTGGTTCTTTGTGCTAGAAAAAAATGCATGTTGGAAAAGCTGTGGATTTGCTTGAGCTCTTCAAAAAGAGTATTGGATATTATCCCATCCCACCTCTCTGTAAATGACCAGCCCTAGGTGTGTGCCACATGGCTGGGCATGGAAGGGCAGCCACACGGATTGGGTGCAGTCCCTGCACGCCCCAAGTGAAGCAGCATCACCAGGGCTGGAACAGAGACTGAGATGGGTCCAGCCCTCCCATTGCCCCATTGTCTCATGGAGTGAGTCCGACAGATCAAGTGCTGCAGAAGCAGGTTGTGGAGCTGCTTTTTCACTCTTTCCTGCATTTCCATTCCCTTCTTCCTTTCCAGGACTGTGGCTATGTCTAGTGTGAGTCCTGAATGAAGCTTTTTAAAATACTCTAAGAGCTGTGCAAAGGCCATATACTATTCTGCTAGATAAGGAGGAAATGAAGTTTATTTAGCTGGTAATTTTTCACTTTTAATGAGTTTCTAAATGAGTCAAATTACTTCAGCCAGCTGAGGCACTAGCTGTGGAGGGTGTAGAAGAGAGAAAAAGTCAGTTTTGGTCCCCTTCAATGTCATCTTTGCAAGTTTCTACGTTGCAGTTCCAAATTTCAAAGCAGGAGGTACTCAGGATGGAAATCCTGGGAAAAAATGGACAGAGGCAAGGTGAAGAGCCTGTGAGTAAACAAGGGTGAGAGGGAACCTTCCCCATATATCAGCATAGAAACAGTTCCCCTTCACCTGAGGTACCAACAGAAATGCATCCTACACATCCTTTTCTTGTGGGGTTCGGGTCAGAGGCTGGGAATATCTGCAGGATGCCTCTTACGGTGGGCCATAATTTAAAATCACAATTCCAACACAACCAGCTGTGGTCCTGACAGAAGCAATCTTCCTATTCAAGTGTCCCGATGACATTACGGTACATATATTTAAATCACTGAAGGTGTGATTCTATCCTCCCAGCTGAGATGAATATCTGTTCTGCTGGAGTTAGCCTCATTATTAATTGCATCTTCATTCTATGCAACAACAGAGAGCAGAGACTGTGGACAGTTAGGTGCTGCTGCCTGCTTTATTACAACACTGTTTTTTTCAGACATGATTAACAAATGAGAAACTGGAAACTGACTGATTAATTTAACTCCAGTACCTTCACAGAGCCCCTGAAAATAATCTTGAAACTTGCAATAGATATTTTAAAAATAATCTCTCTCTCTATTGGGAAGAGTATAAAGGAAGTAAAGTAACTCTTCCAGACCAAAAGGCGTCCTGTTCTAACAATCTGGAAGACAGTCTGTGGGACTTCTTTTCATAGAATAAAGTGAATGGGCATGGGAGGAACAATAAGAGGATGCAAGACATCTACTCACTTAAATTCAAATGCTGCATAATCTGAAAAGCACACACTTGTAAAACTACCTGTCTTTTATACTCTAATCATGAATTAAAAACATATGCAGAACAAAAAAAGATAAAAAACAGGTTTGTGGTTTTTTTTCATTCCCCCCCCCCCCCCCCCCTTCTTTCAACATTTTTAGAGGCATTTTAGGCATTTAACGCTTAGTATACTTGTGATAATAAAAGCTTTTGAGGAGCTTTAGATTCCTAACCAATCCATGTCTTTAGCCACTTGAAAGATCCAGGATAAATTCTTGTGAGTTGAATTGAACTGTGGTGCTCTTTCCAGGATCCATTTACTATCAAATAAATTGTACTACACTATACATTTGGACTTCCACTTTACCTTGTATACTTTTTTTATTTTTGCAGTTGCAGGGTTTGGGGCCCGTTGATCCCTGGGCCCAGTTTTTCACCTCTTGCTCATACTGTTTTCCCTCAACATTTTAATTACCTGCAGGAGTTAGTCCTCTGTGCCATCCAATCATTGCCACAGCATTAAATTGGTGCTTCAAATTTTTCTCAAGTGCCCACTTGGCATGAGAGCACTGACTCCCTGCTCCTCAGCATCTGCAGACTTTACTAGTCCTAAACTCCCTGATTCCCAACCGTGGCCACTGCCGGTGGTGCAGGTACCCCTCAAGAGTTTCACTTTGGGAGCATGCAACAATGTAATTCTGAACACACTCACAGCATCTTCAGAGGAAACTGCTGTTTTTCATTCATGATATGCATCAGAAAGAGTAAATCCCAACTGATCTTCCACTTGTGGATTTCCTAAGCATCATTTTTCTTCACTGTCTCTTTCTTCCCACCTTGTTCCCTTCCAGCTCTGAAGGACAAGAACAGTCCCCACTTCTCCTACAGCCTCAGTGTCTGCAGGTTGGGCTCCTCAGCCAAATGCAAACCACTGCAATGCAGACAGCAGGGAGTCTCTAGGCACTCCACCAACCCTTTCTTGGCTCCTAGCACCTTTTCAAGTTTGGAGATGCAAGCCCTGTTTGCAAGTTCAACTTTGCAAACAATTAGTTGAGTAACGTTGAAGAATTTCTAATTGCTGCTCTCTCCTCCTCCTTAAACCCCACTCATTTGCACTGAATTCTCCCATCCTTTCTGCCTCTGTTTTCTTGAGGAGTTCTACCTTTGCTTTTTTCTCATTCACCAAATCACCTGTATCTTCTGCAGTTTATTACTCTGATTGTTTGTCAGACAAGCTTAGCCACATCGTCTGAACCTTGCCTTTCTTATGATAGGCACGTCATTTCATGAGATTCTTTTCTGAGCAGTGAATCATTTTCAATAGTGACCACCTTTAGCAATTTACAGCTCCATATTTTTGTGTAAAAGCACATATCAGCCCCCTTCATGCAATCAGAAGACTTCAGGTTCTGAATGCAAAGATATTCTTCCTCTCTGGTTTCATGTAACATCTAGTAATGTGGTCATTTAGTCCTTCCTTCATCATCAGAGATCTCTTGACTCCAGGACTGAAACACACCCCAGGTCTCACTCGCTGCCTGCCACAGCAAGACACACATTACAGAGAGCAGTGTAACTTTGTTCCGGTGGTAGAAGGCTGCCCAGAAGGAATTTGGTTCATGGACAGCTGTGCTTTATGGAGATAGCTGACAATGTGATGCTTCTGTTCAGGATAGCCCTGGAGTGAAACCCAAGCTTAGGCTCCAGTAAAGTCAAGAGCTCAAGGGTGCTCCTTAATGAATTTTTGCATATGTTTAAGTGCTTTCCATGATTGAGCAAAAAAACATAATTCTTTTTTTTTTTTTTCCAGTAAATAAGCTTATTTTTTTCCTGTCCATCTGTCTGTCTCTCTCTTTAGTCTTCTTTATTGTTTGCTTTCACCTCAGGCATCATTAACACAGTTTTTTTATTATTAATTTTTCCTATCACTTCATTACATGTTAGAAGTGAATAGGAGTGGATGCTGAACTCACCTGATATTTGCTTTCAGAATAGGCCATAAAATAACGTAACACTATGTAGAGATTCAGGGCATGCTTTCAATAGAAGATAAAGATTTTTTACATCTATCAGTCCAAGAAAATTAATGTAGCCTTTACTTGCCTCTCTCCACCTTGGTATCCCTTATTAAACTTAGGGCAATTACAATCTGAACACTTTTAGTATGACAAACATCAAGGATCATCTAAGGTTAATGTCAATTAATAGGTTGTGGCAGTCATGGAGTAACTTGCAATTTGACTGAGAAAATGAAAGAAACAAGGGAGCAGAAAAAGGTAGAAGGGGATAATATTGCATCACTTAGAAATCAAATATAAAAGTGTAACAAATACTAATAGTGATAAAGGAATCATTGGAAGTTAAATTCCACAGCATCCATCAGTCCAGGGCGCTATGTCACGCTGATCACTCCAGCATATGAACTGCGGTACATCTGTACCTTCTATTTCGACAGGGAATTCCACTGGGCATGTGGGGGCTGTTAGGGCCGGAAAAGGTGATCTCTCAGAAAGATGTCTGTAGCATTATGCATTTAATGTTGTTTTAATGAGACCTGGAGTAATTGTTTTGCAATTCCTGTACCTACCTGTGTACAGTTGTGTAACATTTTAGAAGACTGCTTGCTTTTTATCCCAGGTATAGTTGAGCCAGATCCTTTACAGACATAATTTGCCACAGTTCCTTTGAATTCACCAGGATGGTGCCAGTTTACACCAGCTGAAGCTGAGACCCAAGATATCTTATATCCTCTGAGTACCATATATCCTGGAGAAACATATTTATGTAGAAGATGGTTTTCACGTGGCATAGCATATTGTAAAGGAAAAATGAGAGACAAGAAAACAAGCTGTCTGCTTTCCTAAGTTAGAACTTTCTCCATTGCAGTCAGGGGTCTAAACAATAAAAAAATATGTAGAGCATTTCTACCCATTATTGAGTCGATTTGAAATAAATGTCTTAATGAATACACATGGACGTTCTATGCAGTTTTACACATATGAGGTATAAAAAAGATGTATATTGGATCTGATCTTTCAATTAGGCATGCATAAGAGCTTAAAAAAATGAGTGTGATGATTTGTCAAATTTATGTATATTTACCATGATTTCATATATAGTGGGGGATCATAAGCTGTCTCCAGATCCTACCAGGCTATAGAAATAAAAAATGATTTAATGAAAAAAATATTATCACAGTAACTGTACCCATAAATCAGGCACACAACTGAGCATACTATATATACTAGTAATAAATTTGGATTTCAAACAATTAGTTCCCGCATTTATTTATCCATTTGTGTATTATTTGTATCTGTTGTTGAAGGCTCTCATATGATATTTTGAAGCTGTCCAGTGTCATTGCTAGCTTCCTGATGCACCGACATTTGGCTACACAAAACATAAGGTAGGTTGTAGAAAAAGGTAAGAAGAAAAACCAAAGTAATACATAATTATGTGTATATAAGGGATGCTGAACCCTATTTTATTTCATTAATTGTATTCCAAAGACCTTTCCTTTCTTTTTTGAAATTCCTCCTTTTCTTTCAGGCAGCATTCAGGTGCTGTTTAACAGCCATTATTCAGTGTCATTACAATGTTCTCTTATGCCCTGGGTGAGGTTTTTGTTGTCGTTCCATTGTACTGTTACTATTGTTCTGTTTATTGGACTTTAAGAGTTTAAGGCTTACAGTTCATTCTAACAAGCATGTAAGAAGAAGGGTGTAAATGTTTCTTTTTTATCTGGGTCTAAGAATGAGCCTGCATGCAGCATTTTCCATGTGTAGATTTCAAGGGAAAATCAACTCATTTGGTACCCCATGTCCATAGCATTTAAGAAAGATACAGATCCTCTACCTCTGATAAAGTGGAAGCCAGACCAAGAGTATTTTTAATAGAACCAGGGAATCCTATTATACTTTAATGACTGTTTAGAAGAATAGTTTGCAACTATCTGTGTTTTGAGACATGTTTTAATTATAAGTCTATGATTAAACTGTGGAATGTGGTGAACGCCATAAAAAGAAAACACCTTGAACACAGCTCCTGTGTACACACGTGTTTGAATCTTAATGGCATTCGTCTGTTCTTTTTGTTTGAGAAAGCTATTTTAAAAGAGCAAAACAAAACAAAACAAAACTAAAAAATGAATACATAAATTGTGAGGTAACGATGAAATTCCATTTCATCTTACCCAAGAGACAGCATTTATTAATGGCCACTTGGTAGTGGAAAGCAGGGAGATAGTATGTGGATTATTTTAAATTATTACATATCTTCTTATTTAGAATATAAGTAATTACATTAGTACAGTTCACTACAAAAACAAGCAATAAATCCACATTAGTTTGTTGAATCTGTGCTAGCGGACATCCTTGGTGTGTAATTCAGATTAATATTTATAGCTGTGCATGAATTTCTGTACTTGGCTCTGTAAATTTAGCTTGGAGGACACCAACAACTGTGCTTAGTTTTGTGATGCAATAAAAAAAGTCCGTGCTGAATTGAAGTCCAAAATTATTTTCAAATATAAATGCATATTTGTGACTCTGTCTTTCCAAAGTGGTTGAGCTAAAAAAAGCCTTCCAAGTTTTTTTTAAAAGCCTTTCAGCTTCAAGATACGGTGTTTCTACATTAGAAGGAAAGATTAAATTCAGCATATATATACGCAATTTTTTTCAAAGCAAAAAAACTCTTCAAACTTTCATCTTAAAATCTAAGGCATGGTCAAATCTCTTAGAAAGATTCCTCATCTTGCCATTAGAAGTCTGACATTGCATTCATAGTTTTTCACATATTTTTTAATGCTATGCTAAATATTTTGCTTTCTCCCAAGTTTAGTGTTTTGAATTGACAAGACAAGTCTACTTTTTCTGCCTTCTGTATTCAGAAGTTCTAAGATCTTTCCAAACTAATCAAGTTGACAGTATCTACTGGAAGGTGTCTTATACTGGGGGTAGTTTGCAGAAGGAAACGACACCAGTACTGGGCACAAGGGCAGCTCTAGTACCAGCAATACCGACAGGAATGTTGTATTAAAAAAAAAAAAAAATTATCTCACATGGATTTGACTGATGGACCACTCGGTGGGTAAGGAACTGGCTGGCTGGTCGCACTCAAAGACTTGTGGTCAAGAGCTCAATGTCCAAGTCACAAGCAAGCAATGACAAGTGGCGTTCCTTGGGGGTCAGTACTGTGATTGGTACTGTTTAACATCTTTGTTGGCGACATGGATGTTGGGATTGAGTGCACCCTCAAAAGTTTGCTGATGACACCAAGCTGTATGGTGTGGTCGACATGATGGAAGGAAGTGATGCCATCCAGAGGGACCTGGACAGGCTTGAGAGTTCGGCCTCGTGAAGTTCAACAAGGCCAAGTGCAAGGTCCTGCACCTGGGCCACAGCAATCCCAGGCACAAATACAGGTTGGGCGGAGAATGGATTGAGAGCAGCCCTCAGGAAAAGAACTTGGGGATGTTTGTGGATGAGAAGCTCAACTTGAGCTGGCAATGTGTGCTCACAGCCCAGAAAGCCAACTGCATCCTGGGCTGCATCAAAAGAAGCATGGCCAGCAGGTTGAGGGAGGCGATTCTGCCCCTCTAATCTGCTCGGGTGAGATCCCACCTGGACAACTGCATCCAGCTCTAGAGTCCCTAACAGAAGAAATACATGGACCTGTTGGAGTGGGTCCAGAGGAGGGCCGCAAAGACGATCAGAGGGCTGGAGCACCTCTCCTATGAAGACAGGCTGAGAGAGTTGGGGTTGTTCAGCCTGGAGAAGAGAAGGCTCTGGGGAGACCTTATAGCAGTCTTCCTTCCTAAAGGGGGCCTATAGGAGAGATGGGGAGGGACTCTTTATGAGGGAGTCTAGTGATCGGACGAGGGGTGATGGTGTTAAACTGAAAGAGGGGAAGATTTAGATTAGATATTAGGAAGAAATTCTTTATTGTGAGGGTGGTGAGACCCTGGAACAGGTTGCCCAGGGAAGTTGTCAATGCCCCATCCCTGGAAGTGTTCAAGGCCAGGCTGGATGGTGTTTTGAGCAACCTGGTCTAGTGGGAGGTGTCCCTGCCCATGGCAGGGGGTTGGAAGTAGATGATCTTTAAGGTCCTTTCCACCCTAAGTCATTCTATGGTTCTAAGACTCTATGAAGGAAGATGGGTTCTTGAGGCAACTAGCAAAGTATCCTCCACCTCCTAGGATTTTGTGTTATAATTGTAACTGCAGATAGCTAGAATTTAGGAAGAAAAGCATGTCTTTTAAAATGAGCAATATGTATTAAGGTCTAAGGAAACATTTTAAACTAATAAATGGTCGGGATAATGCATGAATTGCAATGCTTATATATTACCAGCCATTAACAAAAAAGATATGGCCCAGATCAAGCAAAGCCAGTGTTTGCACCTAATTTAAGTAGACCCCCACAAATTTTTTGAAACTGTATCCCCCTGCCAATGGACAACACATTTTAAAGCTAGTGTCTGATTCCTGGTTTAATTAGTGGACAGATGTAGGTCTGTCCTAAGGAATGGTGACGAAAAAATCCTCCTAAATTAGTCCTAATTTAGAAAACTACCTCTACATTGTCAGAAAAGTGAATCAAGCACAGAAAGTACAGATATTTCATTTGCAGATGAATAATCTAGGATATAGAAAAATAATCTGAGAGAAACAGGCATGGCGGTAGACTGGATGGTAGGTCAAATGACGTCCTTCAGAACACACTGTAGTTTGTACCAAGACCAACTTATAAATAGTGCTATTGAGCCTAGCCCCCAGAAGCAAAAGCTGGAAGAAATTCCAGTTTCCAGGGTATACAGGGATGGCCTTATCCTTTAAAAAAAAGGTGGAAATTTTATATTTGATAACTGAAGGTATTTAAATGACATTCAATGAATCTTAATATTCTTTAATACCTCTGCCTCACTAATGTCTCTCTAAATGGTGGTAAAATATTTTCCAATCCACTATTTCACCAATAGTGACCCTTCCTACCCAATGCATATTACTAAAATCATATAAAACTGAGAAATTATCAGCAAGCAAATAAAAAAAGGATGCTAGTAGTTGATTTATCTATCTTTCGATTAATTGAGAGCTCCATTTTCGAGATTTCTAAATTCAAAAAGAAAGTGAAATATCCAGCTCCATCCCCAGTTTGCCTACATCATTAGCAACCCAGCAGATGCTGGTTTGTCATTGCACCATGTATTTTACATCTATTACCTTAGTGAAAGTAAACTATCATGTCATGTCTTTGTCAGTTTATTTAATCATACCGTAACATAGCTTTTTGTTGCAAACACTATAATTTTTTTTTTTAAATTATAAAAAAGATATAGAGGGAACAGTTTAGTAAAGTTTATACTGAACTATGTCCATGTAGGATGCAACATTTTCTGAACTGGGAAAAAAAGGGAATTAATGTAATGATACACCAAAATTTTGCTTATTTCATCAGAGGGATTTTTTGGGTTTGATTTTGTTTAGGATTTTGGTTTTGGTTTTGAGACAAATTAACTATTTTGACAATGTCTTAGCAGGAATTCCTGACTCTACATTTCTGAAGTGCACAGAGATTGTTTCTGGCTTCACTGCTGTTAAATTATGTGCTGGTTTTTTGTCATTAATTTGAGATGACATAGATAAGAGAAGCAGCTTCATTCATGAAATCAAGTTCTGCTTGTAAGTATGCCTTTCAAGAAAAAGGAAGATCTGTATTTCTTCTAAGTGTTTGCAGGTAGTGCATCTGTGTTAACTCAAATAATGAAAGCCGGGATTGATGATGGGCTGATTCAGTGTAGCTCTTGCCAACAATTTTCAGAGATTAGGAGGCTGTTGGAAAGATATCAATGAAGGTTTAGGGATCACTGTCTGAAGTATTCTAAATTAACAGCTAATGGATGTTTTTAATAGCTCTTCTATAGATGAGTGCAGCTGAATGAAATCCGACAACAAGAAAGCTCAGCTTTGCTTAGTATGAGCTTTAACTTTTTTTCACACATGATGACCTGTCTCTGCACTAGCTTTCTCACTTTGTTTCTGCATAGGAAAAAAATGCATTTATTTTATAGTTAATAAACATATCCGCACACACTTTAATCTTTTTGAGTTTTGTTGTTTTTGTTTTTTTTTTTTTAAATATTGGAGATTATTTTCTTCCTGAAACACTGCATATAAGCAGTGCTGCCCTACTTTTTTCCAAAGATTTGTTCATTCATCCTACTGTTTCTGGCAAAGCTCAGTTCTTGCAGAAATGGTGAGCAGATATGAAAAAAATGAATACTCTTTGATTATAGCTGGTGTAATCAAGTTGTCTGACCTTCCTGGTGCACAAAGAGACCTGACTTGGGTATTCAATATTCAATTTCAGTGGCCCAAAGAGATGAATAAATATAAGTGAGACAGAGCTCATATGAAAGTATACCAGTGGGACAGAAAATAAATGTCTTGAGGTTGTGTTTTGCAGTAGAGCTCATAAGCTTCCTATCCTCATCTCCACTGATGCCAACTGGCTGTCAAAAGACAGTTTTTTTGTTGTAGAATACGGAGAGATGTGACATCATTGCTTATGTCTAGTTCACAGGTGTTTGAAGTTACCTAAGTGTTTTAACTGTCAAAATTTGACCAACAGAGATTCATCGACTACCTCTTGCGAAAATTAACTCTACTCTTATACATGTGGCCGTTTTCACTCTGCGCTATGAATATATCAGATGAATAACCAATTTAATTTTCAATTTTTAGTTTAGACAAAATGTTCAGCAACTAAATATCTTGCCTTCATCCTGAAGCTTTTCTGTTAATTTACAAACACAACTGGAAAAATATCCACGTGAAAAACATATGCATCCTTAAAATGGACCTGACTTCAAAGAGATGCCAGTTTAACCCCATTTTAGAGCTATTTCTTGCGTTGGAAAAAGTCCATTTCCACTCATGCACAGGCTGTGCAGAGAAAACACAATCTTATTAGCTGTCTCTGTGTGAATAGCTAAGTCAAACGACATATTTCCGTGACTGTAACTGGATCTTAGACTTCTAGCCCCAGTGTGGAAACTACATTTAGACAATACATTTTTGTGTCTGAATCTGGCGTGGAGAGCCATTATAGAAAACTGCAGAGTGTGTATTCATAAAATAATTATTATTTTATTGTATTTTATCTTGTACCATCCTGGCACATTCTGTAATTGTGCATTCCAAGGACTAGCTAATATTGACTGATACCATCCCACAAGAACATAAACTTACTGACTTCATTTATAAAAGTTGCTATGAAAAGCAAGAACCTTCACACTTCTTAAAAGCTTTTTAGATTAAACAGCTTTACTTGAATCTGAGTAATGTCTTGAACAGGGACATAGATACTGTATGTAAGGAAGCTTTACAAAAGATGTCAGTCCTTATTATCAAGCCTAATTGGCCTATTATGTCCCTTTTTTGTAAGAAGCCATTAACTTCTTAATGCATTGTGGGCAGTAAGATTCTCATCAACAGATTCTGCACCATTTTTAAACCTTTGATTCAAGCAATGAAAGAAAAAAAAGAAAAAGCAGAATTGACCCATATTGAAAGCAATTTTTTTTCCTGATACTATCACAATAAACAAAAATTCATAAACAAGATCTTATTGAGGGAATATTTTTAATTTTTTCTGTTTTTTTTTTAATTTTCAAAAATATCTCAGTAATTTCATACAGCATCACTAGGGATATAACAGTAACATGAGCAAGTGACTCCTGCCCCAAGAAACCAAGACACGGGGAAAAGAAATAACATTACTACAATTTCCATCTTCTTCAGATCTCATGGTCTTCATTTTTCTTTCATTTTGTTTTGTGCTTTTAACATTTATACACATTATTTTCAAGGTTTAATATCATGATAGTGCTTTCTAAGTCAAAAGGCTGACTTCAGTGATAGAGGTCTCTGACCCAAAATGCTAGTCAGTCTTCAAAAGATGTATCTAAATTATGACTGAAGAGAAAATAATAAGTCCGGATACTGGTTTCTTACAGCTAGGGAAAGCTAACTTCTCACATTTGTACTCTTAAACTAACGTCAAATATGTTTAAAGTAAAAATTCTTGAGGAGAACAGCAGCATCAACATTTTTAATAGATTCGAGATTCCCATCACAACAAGCATTCAGGAAATTTCACCTTTGAGAGTGGAGAAGAAAAAGTGCAGCAAAGAATAATTTTGACACATAAGTGAGCAAGATATGCATGAATTCCCACCTTAAGCTCTGTGACTGAATGGCATCTTTGGAAGAATGCATGTAATGTCTTAGCAGCTATACCTTTGAAACTAGACTTACTGGCCTGCCCAGATCTTGCACCTTTTCTCATATTATTCTCCTATCACTTTCTACTGTTCAGTTGCTCTACATTATATCTGTAATGCAGATGTTGTTATTACTCTACTTCTGTGAACGATTCAAACAAGCTATGAGACAAATACCTTTGGATAACTAATTAGTGACCTGGAACTTCTAGAAGCTAGTTGTAGTCGATGTGAGAACTTCAATAATTTAAACAAAGGGCAAAAAGAATTGTTGCTCATTATGACTTTAAAAAATAAAAATTTTGTGTTTCTAAGCCTACAGAAACAAAGAGGAAGTTTCTTCAGCTGCCACCTTTTCTTCAAAGAGAATACAACACGATGCCAGAATCTTGTAGTGAAGTCTGTGTAAGGAACTGACAAGAGAGGCAGTTTCCTACCAGCTTGTGAACTGTGATAGCTGGGTTCTCTGCTGTGGCCAACCCAAAAATCTAGAATCAGTTTCATCCCATTTTAGGCATTTAATTACTTAGATAAAGACTGGACTTGGCCTAAGCATCTCCTGTTGACACAAGTGCATGGAGGAGAATTCACACAATTCATATCAGTTACACACTCGTATTTTCAATCCTAAGAGACAGAGTGACAGTCATAAAATAATAATATTTTGATTCATGTTCAAAAAGCATTGAGTTTTGGCAGAAAGGGGAAAAAAACCACCCAACTCTGATCCAATGAAAACCCAGTTACCTGTCAGATAACAGTTTTGATTAGCTCTACTTCAGAAAGTAGCAAATAGTGATGGAAATCTTCCCTATCCAATAGTAGGATATGCCTACAATTTATTCTCTGCAATCATTTTCACATGGAAAACATGATGTCACCTTAGAAGTTTTGTATGTCTGGATTTCAATATCTTAAATTGAATATGTACAGGAAGATGAGACCTCAAGTTTGTTTCAAGAAGCCTGGCATCCTGTATGTTTTTCAATGTTAGTGAAAGTCATAACTGCACATACAGCTCTGATGTAGTGGCCGTGCTTTTTTACTGTTCTTCTTAGCATGAACATTATTTCATTATGTGACCCCCATGCGACAGGCACTCACATCACTTAGGGCTCTGAAACCCAGTGATGGGGCACTGGCTGTAGTGGAGGTTGAAAAACCATTCATGGGTGACCATGGAGTCCCAGGGATAAAGTGACACGCTGGTGGCAACAATCCTAATGCTTGAACAAGAGCATCCTGCTCTTGTAAAAATGAACATCATCATGTACAGACTAGTGTCAGAAACATTTGCGTTGACTAGAGAGAGCCTCGTATATGATGGAATGATATCTCTTATTATAGTAAGTTCCTGCTTTCTTGAAAGAACAACTAATGGGAACAGATAACCTGTCTATGGCCACAATGCAGCTGGGAATGCTCTTTCAGGATGAAGCAGTGCAAGGATGTAGCAGAGATGTTCAGGATGGTGCTCTGGTGACTACAAATCACAAATGGATGACATCTGTGACAAAGATGACCAGGATGACTTGCCACCATTGAACTGCTATGCCACAGGTTCTGCTGGTAGGTGATGTTCACCCCCTTGTGAAGTGGTGTGAGGAACTTCTAAGACAATGCTATTTCCTGGCAGAAGGTCAAGTTTTTTCCAGCCCAGGAATTTGCAGTCCCCTGTTGATCCCATGTTGACACCCATAACCCTCAAAACATCACAGACATCTTCTAGAACCTGGACCTTGCTTTTTTGTGCATAAGGCAATGTAAAAAACACAGCTGGTGCTGGCACCCATGGAGATGGGGAGTGAACACAGCCCTTGAGATGTGCTAGGTAACCAGCCCTGTGGAAGGCTGGTTCCACATTGCCTGGCTTTACTTATTCCTTGAACTGAAGCGTCCTAGAGCTCCTAATTTCTCTTCTTACCTTCTTTGAACTCAGGCTGCTGCAGGTGTTGTCGTCTAACTTTGGCAGAGATATTCTGGGATGGCACCAGGCTGTGCCAGCCTGTGTCACTCACATAAGCCTATATGTTGGAGTCAGGGATAAATTTCCTGCAGACATACCATGTGCAGGGCAGGTATCAGAAAGGTTTTGGGAGACTATGTGACAATGCATCCTTTCCATCAAGAAAAGCAGCTTGACTGAAGCAGTCTGGAGGCTCTGCAAGGCCTGCAAAAGTGCCACTGGAGGAAGCACGCTGGCAGAGGCAGTCATCAAGAACAATATAACAAAGCATCGTGGGCATGGTCATTGCTATCACTGGGAGTTGTAAGCATGGTTCGAGGACACTTGTATTATCCAATTTGTATCATCAAATTAAAATATTGCAGTGCACAGAACTGGAAAATGGTATCTGGGAGTCATTAATAAATAGCTGGGCCAGAATAAGGCAAGGTTATCACCTTTTTGTCAAAGTAATAGAGATACTTCTCTTAATGAATGGCCTAAATCACAGTTGGACAATAAATATAAAAGCATACAGATGGAAAGGTTTTTCAGACTATAGAACAATAATGAGATATTACTAGTTGGTTTCACAGAGCCAGACAAAGTGAATTATTAGTAAAGATTCTTTTTCTCATAAGAACTGCAATAAGAATGAAAAAAGATATACATATAAGAGCATTATAATTTCTTAGACTCTCCTTCCAGAAATGGGAGAAATATGTGGCAGGGAGTCTATATTTCCTGACCTTGACGGATCAAAATGCAAAAGGTTTTGCCCTCAAATGTCACCAGTGGTTTAGAGCAAAGAAATTTTTATTAACATTTTTAGAGTTTCTGGGTATATTCCCTTTAAGAACTTCCTTTCTAAAATCTGCATGCTAAATTATTCTGCTGCCCCGCCAGGTCACCTATGTTCCATTGAAGCAGAACACTTTTTTACTTAAGTTATGCAGAAGAACAAATTCTCATTTTTTAGCCTTCAATTGGATTTTGAAAAATTAGAGGTATAAGGAAGAATTTGTCTGTGATGTTAAAAAACCAAACCAAACTTTTCAGGTTGGATGTAACAATCAAAGCAGAACAAATACTGCAGTATCTTTGTTCAACAGAATAGACACAACAGAAGTGCAGACAAAACACCTGTATTTTAGAACTTCTTTAAAGACTGTGCTCCTCTTAAGAAAGTTTAATTTTTTTAGCCTGTATTTTAAAGAAACAAATGAAATCTTAATTTAAGTAGCATCAACAGACTCAAAATTCCTGAAAAGAGCTATGATATCTATTCAGACAGAACATGAACATATAATTAGTGTTATATATTTTATCTTGCTATTGTGTTTTGAGTAAGAAAACAAAACAAAACAAACAAAAAAGAGATCCTTAAAATGACTATGCAGTAGCCTGAGTAATTTGTTTAATCTTTAAGGTAAAAATCTGAGATGGGTCAAATGCATTTTGCACAAATACCTTTGTCTTATCATTAGCTATAAAGGAAGTTTCAACAATTATCTGATAAGCAGATATCATCATGACAGAGGGCTAAACTCTATCAATGTCAAGAAAAAATAGAAACATCTTGATTATAAGAATGAAAGACTTTAACTTCATTTAGAAATGCTGGCCATACTTGTGTGGCTGTCTGTATCTCATAGTTTCCTAGATTTCTTTTTGGAATAGAAATCCTTTACTTCAGACATCAAATCATTGGTTTGACTGATTTTTCCTTGCTAGACTGGATCAATCTAAGCAAATATTTACAACCAGTATTTAGTGGTGGTCTATATAAATAGTATGGAAACAACTCATTGCAGAAAAATGCTACATGTTTCTGACAGAAAACAAGTAAACCAGCTAAAATACAAAATTAAATACATTACAGGTGTTAAACACTTATCCTTTGGAATTTATCTGAGCGCAGAGTCTTGTTTTAAACAGGGTCTGTTTGTAGCTGCTGCTTTACATGCTGATAGCTTGCAGTGGCCTTTTAAGCTTGCAGGTGCACACATTTTTATTTAAGTATCTGTTTAAAAATAGTCTGCCTTTAGGAAATGTCATTTGTATAAGAACTAATGTCAGTTCTATTCATGTTAAGTGATTATTATTGTATGCATAAAACATGGTTAAAAAGTCATATACCTTGCTGTTGATCTGTTCTTTCCTCTGATTCTTAGCCTCATCGGAAAAAAAAAAAGCCTAAACAAGAATGCAGTACTTGCCTTTTATTACTTACATAGAGGCAACACAGAATTTGGAAGCATTTATATCTATTTTCTATATAGATGCTAGGAAATTTATATCTAAAAACAGAATTTGGTTAACTTCTTATATAAGTTGTGTTCTGGTAGTATGATTATATGATGTCATGCACGTCTTTTGCAGTTGATCACAATTTTTTTGGGAGGAAAAAAGAATATGGTGTGTATTGGGGGTCCCTTCCCTTCCCTTCCCTTCCCTTCCCTTCCCTTCCCTTCCCTTCCCTTCCCTTCCCTTCCCTTCCCTTCCCTTCCCTTCCCTTCCCTTCCCTTCCCTTCCCTTCCCTTCCCTTCCCTTCCCTTCCCTTCCCTTCCCTTCCCTTCCCTTCCCTTCCCTTCCCTTCCCTTCCTTTTTTTCTTAAGGATTTTAAGAACAAACTATTGACTTACCTGCAAAACATATTAAACCTTCAACTAAAAGATGTTATGACAGAGTTTGTAGGCAATTTCTCCCTTGGGAAAAGCAGAGATCAAAATTCCTCTAAAGAAATTATAGGTTTGCTGGTTAAAAAAGTCTCAAAAGGCTCCATCTCATCTGCTGTTAAATTTGAGGGATCCACTTTAGGTTCAGCTTTCTTCTTTAATGAAGTCCATTGCTACATCCAGAAAAAAAAAAAAAAAAGATGTTTGGATGAAGCCCTTGAGTAGCAAAATACATATCATAGTTATTTGTGGTTTCGTCCAACTAACCAACGTAAAGGAAGAAAAACAAAGCAAACGATGTGGTATTCTGTGGCATAAAGGATGTTTGACATTGGTCCACCAAGAATGCTGATCTGAATGCAATTTTCACTGGTTGTACAAAGCCAAAATGGTAGTAAAGCAGTCCAGCAGCAAGAAGCTGCAGAACTGCTCAAGAAATAAATTTTAAAATGCCAGTGAGGAGGACAGAAAATATGATGGGAACAGGGTTAATTTACAGAATAAGGACAAACTCAGGGGTTGCATCACTAAAGACAATGTTTCCCCTGAGGTAAGAGGTATTTTCTCTGATATACCATTTCGTATCACCGTGGAGGCAATGTTCAGATCTACTCAGATGGTGAATAATTGTCAACAACTCTCTCTCTTATAGACTGATAAACTGAGAAATTATGTGTATTTCAAAATACCTAAATGACATTTTTTTAACAAAAATTAAAAAAAAAATGTAGTGCAAATGTAAACCAGGTTGTTGTTTGGTTGTTTGGATTTTTTTTTCCTTTTTACTATTTAATCATGAAAACCTTACCAAATATCTTCAGGAGAAAATCCATTAAACTAAGATCTAATGTGGCATTGTAGTTCACAGAATATTTTACTTGTTTTGCCAAAATATTTTTGCTTCTTAAATTGGGTCTAAAGCCAACCTATTAGGTGGTTTTTTTAGCAACAGCACAATGTTGATCTAACCAGAACAGCTCTAATAAAAATTTAATGTTATCCCTTTTCTTTTTAGTATTTAAGGTTACACCCATGGAAGAAAAAAAAAAAAATGCTTAACTGATAGTTTTCACAATGTGTGAAGAGAAACCTGTGTTCTTGTGTTTGTTAGGCCAGAGCTTGTTACCATACTACTGCTTGCAGGCCAGCAGAACACTCCTAGCTCCAGACATTGCCTGTGTTGTATTGGTTGTCCACAGCCTCAAAACAAACACAGCTGTTCACCAAGAAAACAAGCGTCAAACTTGACTTTTCCTACATGGCAGCTCCAGGTACACATTGAAGTCACTGATTTCTTTACTTACAATTTTAAAAAAACCCCACACACTTCTCTACTGGAAAATTTTTCTATACAGGGCGTAAGGTTTGTCAGGCCATTTGTGGATGCATGCAGGTTTAGGGCATGTGTAGCATACAGTCACTTATAGTTTTGCTCACACTTTCTTCTTTTCCCTTTGGTCACCGAAATTAAAACATCCTTTAAGTCTACATTAAGTCTACTTCCCCCTTAAGTCTACTCAAGCTTTTGTTTTGCCTGCTCACCACAGGATCAAGGCCACAGACCAGACATCTGCAAAAATCAACTCTCAGCAGTGGGAATATTTTCTATGAGAAGATGAGGGATCCCAGGAAACAGAGTTCCCTAAGTGAGAATTGATATTACGAGACTGTCACTGCATACTAGATATGACATTAACACTGGAATAAATTATTGGTATTAATTATTAATTTATATATATATATATTAAAAATCCTAAAACCTTAAAGGTACCATAGCTAGGTGAGTTTTAATCAGAAGCTTTATTTTGTAAAAGGTATTTATCATGAACAGGCCTGCTCAGTCACCTGTGCACCCACTGGGTCTGACTCACGTACTCACCTACCCACTTCTATACCAGCATCCGTGACCCCAAGGGACATCCCATGACAGCTCCATTGTGCCCAATAGACAAACTCCAAAGTGCCTAAGTTCAGCCTGGATCGGGCCCCAGATATAGTGGCAGACTTTAAATGAATCACTTCAGTAAGATGTTAAATTACAATGGACTTCCTATGGAATCTTGTATTATATGCACCTGAATACCAAAAGAATTCATCATGATTAAAATTATTGCAAGAAATACCAAAGGAAGTAAGAATGATTTGCCACTTATTATAAAGTGTTGCCCATTTTACAATAAGTGGCCAATCATTATTAATTCATTTGATATTCTTTATAACATTAATCATGACTAATTCATTTGGTATTATTAATGTAGATGTAACACGAAGTTCCACTGCAATTTAGCTATTTATTTAAATGTATCATTAATTCAAAGAGTTATCAATCCAAAATGTCACCAGTTTTATTCAAAGGCTATAAGGCATATTCCTGCATTTGAAGCTGAAGGAATCATTTTCAAGCAAATAAGATTTAAATATTTCTGTATTTGTACTTAGAAATTATCTTTCTTTTTTTTTTTATGGTACCAAATAACATTGCATGCATAAGATTTCTTTCTATTTACCTGAAAGAGGAAGAAGCGGAGTTATCTACAGTCCAGAGTTCCAGTCTTTCACTACAGCTACATGTGAAATGTCCTACTTCAAATGACCTACTCACATATTTAAGCTGAGAGCATGTTTAAGGACTTTGCTTGGATAAAAGCCTTATTTCATCTCCATCTGGGAAATAAATTTAATCTTTAGTCTGGCCAAGTAGCTTCCATATTTGGAAAAATAACAGAAAAGAGGCCTTCATGACAGCTTGAAGACATTATAGGTCCTATGGAACTTCTCACAAGTTTGGAAATTTTAGACAGTGCCAATGCCAAAATCCGTCTTGGAAAACTATATTTTGTCTACCAGAAGAATTCACTCTTGTGTTTCAATCAGCTAAAATATTCACTCCTTCATTTGTTGTGCAGCACTGCTTTGCTCTGTGAAGCAGTTAACCAGCTGCTATGTTTTTATATTGAAGGAAGTTTTTTGTACGTATAGAAGGATGAAACACAGGGCTAACAAGAAGCCAAGGGATGTCTATCGCACAATTCAAATTGCCTTTAAAAGCTTCACTGCGGTGTAAGGGCTGAGGTTCAAGCTGTTGGTGGAGCCGCAGAACTGCTCAGTGCTGCGGAGCACTGAGCTGAGGAGCAGGTTATTCACTACAGCAGAGCAATGGACCCCAAGCGCAAAAAAGACCAAACACAGATCCACAGCCACAAGTTCTCATGAGAGAAACATGAAAAGTACAAACAAGTAGAAGAGAAATAAAAAGACCAACTAACAATGTAAAGAAGACTGGTGAAAATTAATCCACAACTTCTCAGACTACTCTTGGGAAAACTGTGAAAACACTTGTCTTTTGGGCAGCATTAGTCTAATAGACGTGTATCTTTTTCTTTTATAAGATTTTGTTATATTACTGTCATTGGTATGCTTGTAAGAACACTAGAGAACTCATAAGTGACCAGAAGAACCTTATACAAGTTCGAAAAATCTTTGCTCGTCATTTAAATACCACTCATGCCAACACCAAAAGTCAGGCATCCACGGATAACTGGGCCCTTTATAATGACTGTAAATGTTGCTGGGTGAAGTACAAAGGGTTAGCTAAACCTCACAGGTGAATTAAAATTCCTCATTCCCTGCAACCTTTGACTTTTGGAACTTGCTTTTCTAATTTTCAGCCACTGAAACTATTATCCAGAACTTGGAACCACAACCATGTAACTTCTTACGCTCACAATGTATTCTCATGAGTTTTGCCTTAAATATTTGACGAGTACAAAGAAAACCCATTGTTTCCAAACCAGCAACAGATATTTATTCCAGAACAGTGAATCCCCATAGAAAGGAAAGGTGGCATAGGTGGGCTACAGACTCTCTCCTCTAAATCCACTGTGATGAGTCTTCTGGTAACTCCTGCCAGTAGACAGCACTGCAAGAAGATGCAGTTTAACATTAACCTTGAGGCTTTCTTCAGTTTTACTAGAGGCAAAGCCAACTCCCACTTCAGTACTGCCAGTAGGGGTTACTTCTGTAATTATAACAATATTTATTATTGACATTTTAATTTCAAAATCTATAGCTGGTAATATTTAGTAAATCTGGAGAAGACTGGAAAAAACAATTTGGAAAATATTCAAGTAGCGGCTGACTGCACTTCTGTGAGGAAGAAATCCTTCTGCGGGGGCCTGCTTATCACAATATGATGTGAAAAAAGAAAATATAAAACTGACATCAGCTTCAATTTTGCTATAGAATATTCAACACCTTCCACTTTCATTTGTATATTCAATGATAACATTTAAAATTACTGTGGTCACCCTAAAGGATGTTAATTACAATGCGACTCAGCAGCCTTTATACAACATAATTGCAGGTTACTAATGTTCATAGTATCCATTGGGGTTGTAATGGAGAGCAGAATTTAGCTCGTGGATTTTGTGATGAAGGTCTTACAGCCATTTCTTGTTATTAATCCTCTTTATCACTTCCCATGCATCATCTTTTGTTTGTTCCCTTAATTCAGAGTGAGTTTTATTTTTTGTACATAAAGAATATCTTTCTTATAGGCCTAACTGTCAGGTTCAGATTTATATATTGTAGATTTAATTGCTTCACATTTCACTTTTTGATAAGGTTCTCAGATGTTAGACTATATTAAGAAGGGGATGGAGACTAATATAGGAATTATTATAATGTCATTCTATAAATGGAGGTTACATCCTCATGTTGAATATTCTACCGGGTTTCAGTCACATTTCAGAAAGATACAGTAGAAGAAGAAAGGTCTGAAAAAGGGCAGAAAATACATATTAGTTGGATAGGGAGTGTTCATATGAAAAGAAACTTAAAAGATTAAGATTATTTAGTGTGAAGCAAAAAGAATAGGAGATGACATATATAACAATGAGTGAAAAGCAGTGGGTAGTCCTCACTACTCTGTTCTACAGTAAGACACAGGGGGCATTTAGTGAAAGGAAAAGGCAAAAAAAAATGTAGAAGTGATAAAATGAAATACTTTTTATGGCATTGCATCATATAATTAGCCTGTTGAACTGACCACCGTATGTTACTATTGAATAATAATTGAGGGCTGCTTGGAAAGTTTCAAGAAAGATAAAGCAATTATGTTAATAAAAAAAGCATCTGCAGGGGAACTAGGTAGAACAAGTTGGCAAGGGATATCAGTTCTTACAAACCAAAGCACACCGTAATCATAACCAGAGGTTGTTCAAGATACTTACAATTATTGTGCTAGGAACTGTACAACTATACAAAGCATTCCCATCATGATGTTTTCCATATAAAGCCCCAACCTAAAAGAATGACCCTGAAAGCCACTGGATCCCACCTGGGTCCCACTAAACTCTATAAATCTCTGCCTTGCTGGATTTATTGCTGGAGAGGAAATAACAGGAATAAGCGGGCAAGTTGCTTAAGGTGACCAAAAGAAAGAACATGTAGTGTCATACTACTTGTGTAACAGGTATTGACATCACAGGGAAACTAATATAATTTAATTTCATGGTGGAAATATCCATGAAGGGCTATTAAATGCAAGTCTCAAATACAATCTCTGTTAGGAGGTGCCCATAACACAAGCTGCTGCATTCAGGGAGATCCAGGAGCAGACCCTCTAATTTATGGAATGTCTTCATGCTTTGGTAACTTGTCTTAGAAGTTTTCCATCTCATATTTAGTATAGTAGTAAGTAGACTTCTTGCTCTTAAACAGTTTGTTTGGGGTTTTTTATTCAGTACAATCATATCATTTTGAACAGGTAAGACAATATTAGCGCAGAGCTCTGAATTTTTATTTGTTAAAAAAATATCTTTTACTGTTCCTTGCTATGCATGCATGAGTGGCATAAAGCTGTGTTATCGTGTTAATTAGATTTTGGTTGTTGTCTTTAAAATATTTCCCTCATTGTTAGTGACATATGAGAAGTTCGAAAACAAAATGTTTTTTTTTCTTTAAATAACACCAACAACCTGCAGTTCTAACAACAGGAAATTTTCTGCGACAAGGCAGCTGATGCTTTGCCATTAAAGATTTGAACTTGTTGAACCCATATGACATGTAGACTCATTTTAGTTTTCAATGTACATTTCCTGTTGTGTGGGATGATCCCTACTCCTCCACTTCAGAATAAAAAGGAAGACACAAGGTTAGGTGCTGTTCAGCACCCTGCTATTTTTCCTCCTCATTTTTTCCCTAAAAACAGAGGACAAGTAAAAGTTTTTGTGTTTGGATTTTGTTTTTTTTTAAATAAATAAGAAAACTGGGAATGAATGAATGAATGAATGAATGAATGTGAAAATGTCCTGAGTACTGAGATAAAAGCACAAAGTTTTATGGCAAAATGTTTCACTGAATCCTCATGATATTCATCCTCTACCTCAAAAAGTTTTCTGCAGTGTGAGCAACACTTCTTGTCTCCCTCATGACTACTCCCCATACAGATTTCTAACAGCCCACACCCAACAATCTGTCAATCCGTACCACCTGCCCTCCACCCCTTCAACAGGCTCTCTGTACATTCCTAGCTACAGTCTTCATCCACACACCCCTGCTTCAGCTATTCAATCTGTTTTTCAGCTAGGGAAATGCACTTTCTTGCGTATTAAATTCTGTTTTCATCATAAAAGGAAGCGTCCTTCAGACAATGCCCCTGTGTCGTTCCCTACAGAGTTTTCTTTGTGGAGGTTTGCGTAAGATGCCCTATTTTACTACATGATACTTCAGGTACGTATTCTAAAAGGCAAAGCAAAAGGACAGATTTCCTGGACGCTGCAAAGGAAAAAAGAAAAAAAAAACAACCACCTTCTATTTTGGACTATGACTGTGCTTTACATCTTTCGGTTGGTGTGATTTTGAAGGGACCCTTGCATTAGTTTTCATTTGCATTTCATTTATCATATTTGCTTGCTTGCTTGCTGGCATTAGAAAACACATAAATTTTTGCCTTGGTCCAAATTACTAATGTAGCCTGGGAGAACATCTGTGTCCTCTGGGAGAACGTGGATGGGTGCAGGGCCTGCATGGGCAGTGGGAAAAAAAGCATTCAGCACCCTCCAGCAAGCCCTGCAGAACCATGCCATCCTGGATGAAGTAAGTACTAAAGCATCCTGTCATTTTCACAATACTATTGCTTCAAAAGCTGACTGTTTTCTTCATTACCACCCAAGATTAATGGGCACATTTATTACTTATTTTTTTAGTGTAATGTCATGAGCTGCTCTTTGTAATACCAAGTGCAGGCACAGTCCCAGTGACAATCTGCAAAAGAGAGGAGCCGTGTTTCTCCTCTTTTCATACCACGTAACTTGCCAGGGGGCAGACAGTTATACCAACTGTGGGGGATGTTCAGGCAGAAAGCACATGCTTCTCACCCCTGCCCAGCACCCAGGTTTTTTCTGGGTGAGTGATAATAACAAGGTGGAGACCACTGGAGGCATTGCACTGCAGAGCCAGATGCTGTGAGTGCTGTAGTTGGGGTAGCAGGGGTGGCAGAAGCACAGACACACCCATAACCCCTTTAGGATGCCTGTGCCTAGTAATACAGGCAAACCCTGATAAAAAGAAAAGACTTTGAAACCTAAAGGTTTGGTATTTACAGGGGTGAAAGGGACCTATCTCTAAGTTACCAGTCCCAGCCTGAAGCCAATGAAGAATCAGGAGCAGAAATAATAAAGTAGAAAACATATTAGGTAGTACGTATCGAAAAATATGTATAGTTGTATACTAAAATCCTAAAAATTATAGTATGTATCCTAAAAATACAAATATTCTAGAGATACGCATTGCAGAAGAGTGGAGGAAAATTATTACCTCTTTTAACTGTGGCCTCTTTGCAGGTGAAAGTGAGGGCAATTCCCTTACACAGCTTCAGTAACGTCTGACTCCAGAACCAGGTTTCCCCCAGCCCACTGGAAATGCTCAATGAAGAAAGACTCCCTTTTCCAGGGGGAGATTTAAAGAAAAAAAGAGATTACTATTGAAGAGTCTGTGTGACTTTTAGGGACCTCTTTGCAATGTCCTGATGATTTTTGATTGCTGTCACTGTCCTCTGTGTCACCGAGGAAAGGGCATCCTCAGATTCTACAGCAGCCTGGGGAGGAAAAGTGTTCACAGTATTCACTTGTGTTATACCAGTGCAGAGAAAGAGAAATCGCTCGATGCCCTTGAAATGAGGTCATTTTCAGATTCACTAATCAACAATAAAAGAATACCCAAATTGTCTCATTGATCTAGGAGAATGTGCATCTCCTCTGTCTAAGTTATTAACTGAGGAATTAAAATGAGCTTCCCCACATATTTATTCCTCCTGCTATGCTTTATGGATGCAATATTATGTTGGTTATATTTTTTTAAAAAAAAAATATATCTGCTTCATTGCAATAATAGTTGTTTTAATTTTTTCTTATTTATTTAGTACCCGCTGTTGGGGAGATTTTGTGGGTTTCTTTAAAGTCTAAATGTATTGCATTAAATAGCTTTAAAAAAAAAAAAAGATGGTCTCTAGCCTGCTGAGTAAACATAAATTTCACAGTTAAATACATAAAATAATGATTACATCCAATGGTCATGAGGGACGTGTTTTTAGGAGTATACTAATTAAACTACATCCTTCAGACAACATGTTTTTACACTTACTAGCAATGAACCATATCTGATTTGTCATTAAGTAATTATGAATGCTAATGCAAATAAAGCACCTTTCAAACAAGGCTTCAGAATAGAAATTAATCATATATTATTCTTTCTTATCCTACCGCATAAGGGTCATTTAAACAACAACAGCCAAGGATATGAGATATACATAAAAAGAGAATTTGCTAGTTTTGTTCAGGCTTCAGTTCATACCTTTCTCTTTGTGGTGTAGTTTAGGTATGCATATATGTACTTCTTGTAAACTGAGAGAGAGTAAAAAAGTATTTAAAGTATATTCAGTAATTCAAGCTTTGACCCAAAAACTGCTGAAGCTTGTTGCAATCTTCCATCACTAACAATAATAATTAGCAGTTCTTGCTCCTTTCCTTTTGCAGGTCTCAAAGCAGTCTACAAAAGGCCAGTATGGAAGACCCCTCAAACACGAGGGAGTAAGTGGGACGAAATTAATAAGCGCACTGAGCATTAACGCTTGAACATATCAATGGGGCACTGCAATTCCTTGTGCTTTTGTTAGCTGGGAGCTTTCAGAAATGTCCTGATGGCAGAACCGACAGGATTTTTGACCAGGTAAGGATCATTTCCAGAGTGTCATCTCTTGCTTCACACCTCATTTGCCATCCTGGATACACCCATAGGTAGGTGGTGTTACTTCCCCTCTCTTACATTAGGAAACTAGGATGCAAAACAGTGTTGTGCATAACTCCAGCCACCTTAGCAGAGGGTCTGGGCAGTTTTACAACTCCCAAATGAAACTTCTAGTGGTGGGCCCCACAACTCTAAGTTGAGGAATTCTCGTGAGGTACTCCCTACCCTGTTTTTTTTCAACTTCTAACATTTGTCTAAAGATCAGAAATTAGGTATGCAAAGTCTGAGCTCTTCAACCCCAAAGAAAAGACCACATTTTAAAGTACTGTATTATAATTGAAAAAGGACTGGGAGAAGCACCTCATCTTCACAGCTAAAAGGGAACATTAATGATATTTTCCATCAACCTATTTGCAGCAAATGTAAGTTGATCTACCTTCTCATTATGTTGTAGATGTTTTCCTTCCTCTTGACTTGTCTTTGTCCTCGTCTTTGTAAAGCTAGCGAAGTCATAAGTCCTCTGAAGCAGCTATCTGCACATTACAATGCTTCATTGCATAAGCGAGTAAGAGGATGAGTTATGAAGAACAAAGTTCTCGTTGCACAAGCTTCAATAATCCTTAGTTCTGGGAAAGAAAATGGCCAATAACTTGTGAAAGGTACTGTGAATAAATGTGTTTAAGGCAGAATAATATGCCTTTAAATTGTGATTGGCTGTTTAGGACCCCTTTTAAGGCAAAGGGCCATGAATAACTGATAATCTATGTGAGGTCAATTATTGTGTAAGGTACACTGAAAAATCGTGCAGCACATCTCATTCATATAACTTATATTAAGAGGTGCTATTCAAAACCACAGGTGCCAGCTTGTAAATGAGAAACTTCTCTGTTGCATGGAAGAGAGAAAATGCAAACGAGAAAAGGGCTGTAAATGAAGAAATAAAATGTGAAAATGGTACAAATGAGGAAAGCATGAAAACTGAAAATTAAGAAAAAAATGCAATGACCAACGAATCTTTCTGAAACTTGAGGTGATTAGGTTAGACTAACTTTTTCAACCACTACTAACATGGGTTACACAGGTTAATAATAAACTTGATCAGGGTTACATTTTCATGCAAATGAGCAGGTTTGGGCACAGTGAGGTAAAAAATAAATTTGGTCAGCACATAGTGCTTAATTTTCAATGAGAAAATAGCTCCAGGGGACTATATAATTTTCTATGGGAATCCTTTGTTTTCTTCAGGTTTTTGAGAGGTCATTAGCACTTCTGGGGTGAGATTCATCCTCTCTGACACTGGCCTCTGATTTGTGGCCAGCTGCAGGCACCAGCTGAAGTGAGTATCCAAGTCCCTTTTACTGTCAATGACATGAAGGCAATTCATCCTATATGAAGGCGGTTTTCTAGGATAAAAAATCAAACACTAAAAATCTCTTTCTCCCTCCATTCGTAGATGGAGGAGGATAGTTGCTACACACTAAGGTTGCATATGCTCAAGGTGGCTACAGATGAATATATGAATCCTACCTGAAATGTGTTTGCCCTTGCCCACAGCAGGGAGATTTAATTTACTCTGGTTGAATGCAGGCATTGGTTGAATACAGGCATTGTTAAATAGTTATCAGGTGTAAATACAGGAATTGGACACTCATTAAACAGAAACTGATGTTTAAAACACTGAAATCATCACTAGTCAGCCAGTAGTTTTCAGGAGCATTGCCAATGCTACTAGTTACTTCCTAGCCTGTGGGTGTGAGAAAGGCAGTGAAAGACACAGCTCTGATCACTTCAAACTTTTTAGTACTGATTGCTCCCAAGGTAACGGGTTCTGTACCTCATATGTGCTCCTTACTCTTTTTAGCTGCCTGTTGGAAGTTCCCAACCATGTACAAGGTGCTCCTGATACCTGTTGCACGAAGGATGTTTGGCCATGAATGTTCATTTGGTATTTGAAGTGCAGGTGCGCAGAAATTTTAAGGTGATGAAAGGAGAAAAATGTACAGATGATGACCTATATTGTAGGCTGAATTGTACTGTGTTGAGGAAAGCCCCCCTGGGCATGGCACTTCTCCATCCCTGTGTACACCAAGCTTGGCTCCGGTACAGAAGGCAGTCTCTCTCATTTGGGGCATGCATTCCCATTGAATTGATCTGGCTACCCAGAATACAGATGGGTTTGGTGAGTCATCTGAGTTATTGTAGATGTCTACCTTGGGATTAGATGAATTGCACATTCTGTGTTCCTAATTCTTTTTATTGTGCTTAAAGAGAGCCCAGGTTGAACCTCTAGAGTGTTCAGCTAAATGAATTCCCCCACAAAGAGCATGCCTGTGTTGCTGGATAATCAAAGTAATTATCTAGGAAAAGCCACCTGTAGGATAATACTTTACCAAAATTCTTTTTTGAAAACCAGGGTTGGTTTTTTTTAAAAAAAAAAATCCCTTTCCAATCATCATTCAGAGCTTTAGCAGCCCAGTATTCTGGCATAGTTTTGTAATCCTCCATGCCCTGACTATGCTTTGATAAATGGCCTGCATATTTGCCAGAAACTTTTCTCCTTGTACCCTGGCAGTAATCACGAGTTTTGTTCCTGTGCAAAGCCATAAGAGTGAATATGATACTTATAATGGAATCCAGTGTGAAACATTTATTATGGAGGTATTATTGAGCCGCTACGTTTCCGGCTCATTTTATAACTTCCTTTGACTTGAAAGCAGTATATCACTTTCAGAATTAGTATGCTGCTGCAAACAGCAAGACAGTTACCAAACAGAGCATAAAAACCAGGGATCAGAACAGGGTTCCTGCAGCTTCCGAGTCATGTCTCTCTATCCACAGAAAGCAGCTGTATTTCAGAAAGGGTTTAAAAACAGACCATCTGTTTCTGGTCCCCTCAAGTGAAACCTGGATTATTTGATTATGGATACAGTTGTATAGAATATTTAGGTTAAAGTTAGTAAAATACCTAAGGTACTGAAGATAACTAAATTGCTTTTCATAGAATAATAAGAGCAGCGATAAAAAAGTATGTGAAGTTTGCTCAGGAGGGTGGGGAGGAAAATGGAGGTAGAAGATAAGGTGAGACAGTGAGTGAGTTTGTGAAGAAACCATCCACAGGTGTAGTAGCCCTTGAGAAAACACAGCATTCTTGCCCGAAGACTGAGAGATTTTTCTGGTGCCAGCAGTGCCTGCAATGTGCAACCATGCTTCAATTTTCAAAAAATATCCAGGTTCTTCATGCAGATCTGCGATGCTCAGCTTTAGGCTTGGACTCCATTGTAGACTCCATTAATAACAGGAGTAGCATTCATTTATATCAGCTTTTATTCATCTGTATTTTTTGAAGCTGAGAACTGCACAGCAGACAACGCGTTTCATTTTGTAAATAGACTAAAATACAATCTCTTTGCTGATTGGAGCACCTTGGGGAAAACAATAGCAAGGAAATGGCTTAGACAAATAGTGAGTGGAAGACAAGGCATTTGAAACGTAGTTTATTTGTTCCTCTGTCCCTCCTAGTGAAGTGAAAAGCATGTCATACATCACCTTTTTGGATGTGGCATGCTTTTCACTTCACTGACAGGTATGTTATTTGTAACAAAACCCAAGAACCCTTCCTTTCCTGTATAACTCGTCCAATTCATGACAGTAATCATGGCTTGATAGGGGGTCCAGCATAGGAGAAGCTGTATATATTTGGACCTTACTGTGATTTCTGACAGCTTCAGTATATGATAGCTAGGATGATCCAACATGGAACATGTCAGATTAGCCAGAGGGATTCTTGCCTTTCTGTAGAAACATTCTTGTATTTCAGGTTATGCTGTTTCTGGCTACTGAGATGAACAGGATGGGTGCCGCAGCAGATGAGAAAGCAATTTAAGGTTGCTGCGTGGAGTGACAAAACTTAAACTAAACAAGTTATATAACATGTGGAAGAGATTCTCTTGGGAACTGCACAAGCCAAAGGAGTTGTTAATATTTGGGAAAGAGTTCTGAGGACAGGGTCAGCTTGCAAGCACCCAGACTATTAAAAATCAAATGCTGTTACTATGTGACACAATAAGCCATTTATACCGAAGGCGCATGATGGTTTCACTCCAGTTAACAGCTACATAATGGGCCAGATGTTCACATTAAATAGGGCTTTTAGAGTCAGCATTAACTGCATTGGCAGTGTCAGCAAAGGTTCTGATATTTGTCTAAGTTAGACCACCTTCAAATCGTCAGGCTTGTGTCGGAGACACTTTCAAAGATTCTTCTTCTCATTTTCTGTCTATATATGGGCAACTAGAGGACCTGTCCGCAAGGCCTGCAGAGGAAATATTAAGAACTGGCCTCTGGGTGAAGGCAGCTTCCATCCAGTGTTGCATTTACGGTTGGGCTTGATGATCTTAAAGGTCTTTTCCAACCTAAATGGTTCTATGATTGATTCCAAATGCCACATAGCTCTGGGTGGATGCTCCTCCCTGTTCCTAACCAGGCTCAAAGCTCTGTCTGACAAAAGCCATAAGGTTACAAACAGATAAACTCTTCTGTGCAAAGAGCCTGGCTTGACCACTGTGATTTGGCTAACTGGGTGTGACAATGCATGCAATACATATCGGTGAGCTCTGGACTACATGAATACAACTCACTAGGGTCAGGAATCAAAAAGTCAGCCTGGAAGGAGTCCTACTATGTTCAGGGCTCAGCTTTAAGCAACAACGGTTGCTTCAGGCATCTTTCCCTCCATAGCCTGTCTTCTTGGACTAGCAACCTCGTTTCCTCTGTTCTTGGATGGTGAATAGTGACAGCACTCAGCTTTGCCTTGTTCTTGCAAGAGCAACTCCCCTTTAGCCTGCTCCCAGGCTCAGACAGCTACAACAGCACTTTATTTCTTGCCAGCTTGCGCGAGATTGTAAAATGCATGTGCAAACAGAAACTAAATGGTATTTTTTTTGTTTTGTCTCTGACAGATTCTATTGTATTTTAGATCCAAAACTTGTTCCTGCCTATTTGTGAGAGATACTGGTTGGTCTATACCACTAGCCTGTTTCCTCACAGCTCCTTCAGCCAGACTCCTGACTCGTGGCTCATACAGAGGCACTCTCAAAGGACAGAGAAAGGTCTTGGGTCATACTATCCTGACATAAACAAGATTTTTTTGTTCACTTTCTTATTTTAGCACTGTCATCAGTTATAGGAGTTCAAACATTAGATTAACGTTTGTTAGTTACCTGCTGTTTCAGATCAAAAGAACCTGTGTGTCTTTTTATATATTCTAGATTTTGTGAAAATGCTGGTTATTTTATTTTATGTGCTTTTTTTGAAGTTTAGCTTCTTCTTTCTTTTCCCTCAAAATATCTTTTAACAGCACTTCTGATGATGTAAATCAGTGTAGTACCATTGATTTCAATGGATTTATGCCAATCTTCAACTGCTAGATAACTAGCCAAAACTATTCCTAATCTGGAAGGCCATTTCAATTTTTTAAAATTTTTTTGTTTGTCAGTTTGAGGTACTCAAATTATTTGGCTTATTTTAAAGCTTATTGATGTCAGTGCTAAAACAAAACAATATTTAAAAAAAAAAAAAAAACAAGGAAGGATTGAAACAAGCTTTGTATCAGGCTTAAGCACGATTTCCTAGGTAAGATAAACGAAGTGAAGAAAAAGCATTATATGCATTGCAACACTTCAGCAGTGTTTCTGAAGCACTGTGACATGACATCTGATGTTCTAAAGCGGTTTTTAACTCTTTCAGTGTAACGTTGCCTCAGGATAAAACATCCTTTTAACAGCCTGTGTGAGGAAACCAGGAATGGCCTGTAGACGTGCCTGTAGGCTATGTGCTCTCTGTCACCTGCTGCATTGCCCTGACTTTGAGAAACCTTTCCTTCCTCACACTTTAAGGATTAGAACATTTCACTCTCACTTTGTCCACTAAGGAAATCTGACGAGCCTTTTCTGATGTCCTGGGTTTAAAAAAGCCTTTTTTTTTTTTTTTTTTTGACAGTTTCCTTGTTCTCAGATTATTGTCAGTAGATACAAAAGAAAAGGCAGTATCAATAAAGAAAAATACACCATGTTTTGCTTTGGTCAGATTAAATTGCTCTACTTTTTACCTTGGCACTGCCTTAGGTTTGAAACCAATACCAATAGAACTATTTACCCTCACAGGCCAACTCTGATGGCGTTATGAAGTGTCCCTGCCCCATTCTCTACATGTCAACTACAATAAATATAAAAGTAGTGAGGTTTATCACTTCCGGAAAAAATGATTTTTCAGATGTTAATCTCATCTAAAATTCGTTATATACTTATAGCCTCTAACTAACCTGATTAATCAAAATTAACGTCTTATTTATTAGTACGTTTCTGAAGACAGCACTGTTTTGTCATAATATTCTTTCACTTATTCATTACTTAAGGAGCTGTTCCAAAATCACTTAACACTGGCTTAATTGTGATCCCAGAGAAGTCAGGAGAGCCTTGCCAGCTGTTTCAAAAAACCCCACCTTATTATTAAAGACTGAATATAAGGTTTCCATTTAATATTTGCAGTAAGGTAGCAAATAGAGTCTGCACAAATTTAAGTGTGTGTATATAAAAATATATACATACACATAAATGTGTATATGTGTATACACAGACGGTCATTTTACATACATAGCTGAGAGGGAGGGAAGGAGAGAGAGAGAGAGAAGTGAAATTACTGTCCATCCTTTAAAACTATCGCAGATTATGTGAGTTAGTTTGCAAGAAATCAAATACCAAAAAGAGAAATGCAGGATTAAGCCCTACTCTCTCTCACAAGGATTACATATATATATCACCTTCCCCAGAGAATCAGATTGGGAAACTCTATTAATTAATTCCTTGTTTTTGCAGCATCTACCATAACAAAGTATAGGTTCCTACAGAGGCCTTTTAGTGCTATTGTAGTACATACACTGTGATTTCTCTGTATACTAAGCTGCTGACTTTCTACTTGTATATCTTTTTTTTAGTTGCAATCTTATTTGCTTGTCCTGATATATCTGTGCAAAAAAAACTCAGTTAAATTAAAAATTCCTCAGAATGTGAGATGCTTGCCTTTTACTGTCATTTCATGCATGAAAAAGAATTGCTTCCAAAAAATCCTGTGAAATTTCTGGTTTTAGGCACGAAAACATAGCTAATTTCAGCTGGATCAATTTCACTCAAACAAAACATAAGTTACAGATAGAAAAGCTTGTTATGAAACTAGCACTTCACAAAAGTGCTGTGGTCTCTCTTCTCTAGAGTTAATTTTTCTGTCAAAAACCAGTAGATCAAAAATCTACTTTCAAAGCTCTTTTTTTTTTGACGAGAAAATCTACTAGTTCCTAATACCAATTCATGCAACGTGAATGCTTTTATTTAAATACACCCTTCCGCAATTTCTCTAAAATCTTGTAAAATCTCGTGTTGATGCATTTACTCCTCCACAGAGCCCCAGCTCCTGAAGTGATGTCATTTGCTAGACATTTCCTCCAAACCATTAACACACTAGTGTGCAAATGACCAAAGAGGAAATGGAAGAGTGAAATTGCAGAGAAGATAAAGAGAAGGAAATCTGAAGAGGGCAGAGTGATAATTTAATTTCACATCTTCATTACTCAGAGATGACCTCAACCAGAAAAATGCAAAGGGGTAAACTCCTGCAATGTCAATTTAGTAATCATCTGCACAATCCATTATTATTTAATATCTTTCAAGCTGTAGTACCATACCTTTAATGTAACACAGACATTTTATCTAGAGCTGCCATTGCACCACCAGAGATGAGTTACACGCAACTGAGCTTTGCAAACCATAGCTTTGGCTGGTGAAATGGCTTCTGCTCAATGATTGATAGAAAATTCTTTGAGGACAGTTGAAAAGAATAAAGAGTTGAGCAGAGGTTAGCTCAACTTGTAAAATCTATCTCTAACTCTCCTTGTTCAGAAGAGCTAGACTTTCGACAACACGTTAAAGTTTGAAGACACATCTGAAACCCCCAAAATGCTCAGTAATTTAGAAGTTCAATATTGATTTTCAGTGTTCTCCATCCCTGTCAGCCCCAAACACATCAGCTATAAGCACAGGTCATAATACCACTGAAATCAGTCAAGCATGTCCAAAAGTGCTGTAGGTGGACATTGATTCTAGATCTCAGCTCCCTAACGTGTAAAGGTGTTCTTGTCTAGCTCTCCCATTACCTTGCTGGAGACATGGGAACAAGGCATGAAATTTGTCTGTGGAAATGAACATTTTCAGCGTTTGGAGAGGTCTGAGTTCTGATGTAAGTTGAAATGCAGATTCTCTTGCATCCTTGCCAACGCTAATAATGCTACCCCTTCAGGAGCTCCCCACTCCAGGTACTATGATCGTGCTCACAAAAATTGTTCATACCTGCGTAAGTATTTCACATATTGGAAGCACTTTACAAACACTTACTGAGTAAGAATCATAGACTGAGCCTTGTAAGGCTTATCATCCTCATTTTAAAGCAGTAGAGGTGAAATGACTTGCTCAAGGCCATGACATAATTTGGCGGGCAGAACTGGGATTAGAGCACAGGCTTTCATGCCTCACACCTCATTACTGCACATCGCTCTGTCTCTCAGGTTGAGAAACCGGGAAGGTTTTGGTAATAGATTTCCCCCGTACTTCTTCATGTTGCCGTGGTTTAGATGAGGTGTCAAAATGAAAGCCGGTCCACACTGTGTGAGCATTATTGATCCCAGTTCACTCTTCAGCAGAGTTTGAACCCAGCTCCAAATTTTCCCCTTTTCTCAGGGCTGTCTTCCCTGTCTCGGTGATAGCTATACTTGTACTGGTGTTACTATACTGGGGGCTGAGGAAGGTCTTCATGATTCTTATGGATGAGATATGCTATGTAAATGTAAAAATAATACCCATTTTTTATGCTGATCCCTTTTTATTCTGGAATCTTTGATATTACTGTTATTGTTATGATTATTATTATTAGTGTTTCCCTGAGCATTTCCCTTTGTTACAAATTCTGCTCTCTGTAAAATAAATTGCTTGCTAAATGGACCTTTCCCTATAGAAAGACAAAGCAGAAGTAAATCCATCCGGCTGCTGTTACTAATATGCTTTTAAGAGATCTATTTGAAACCATGTTACCTGTTTGCTGCAAATCTCCACAAAGAAACAAAAAAATGTTTGCAGAATCTCAAGGCATGTAGGAGGTGCACCTGTGTTGCTAATTCCCAAACAGTCAAATTGCTCAGTAATAAAGTGTTTCTGTAATGTAGAATTGGTTTGTTTTTTTTTTTTTTTAAAGGTGATTTTGAACAAATGCATTTTCATTATGTCTGAATTTCATTTAATGTGTTTTTACAATACATGTTTGTGGTGTATCATTCCAGAAAGAAAGCGAGCTCCGTCTAAAATCACATTTGATTATAAGAGTGCACTCTCATACATATCTAATAAACAAATAAACAAATCAGTTTGATCTGTTATGCAGATAACACCGATATGTAAAATATGTTAAGGAACTAAAAATGCATTTTCTGTGCGGAAGTTTTCCTTGTAGAATGCACAGTGAATTTATGTGAACTGTATACAGCACTGAGACTCTTTTATGTAGCCTGTTTCCCTGGCTGATAGCTAAAAGAGGTTAGGCTGAATCTCAGTGGATCAATTAACAGAGGGACCTGTCCTTCAACAGAAGAAGATCTATTTCAGGATTTGCATATCACTGAAAAAAATTACAAAGCTGAGATAAATACAAGCCCGATAATAACTCACTGCAGGCTTGGCTTCATTCCTAGATTTCCTTGGCTGTTTGTCCTAATAAAGTGTCTCCATGGCACTTAGGGCAGGAAGGTTATTAGTAGCTGTCAATCAAAAGAAGGAGTATGCATCGGCAGGAGGAGGAAGAGAAGAGAGGTGACATTCATCCTCTTTTCTCGCTTATATTGGTGTAAAAGTCATTCAGAGCAAGTGGTTAAAAGGGGGCAGGTCCCTCTTCATACCCCATGGAAAAGGAGAAGAAGGAGGGGAAAAAAAAAAACCAAACCCACCAAACCTGCCTTGGTTACCAACAATTTAATAATAATATGGAATACATCAGTCACTTCTCTATACCTTATTAATGCTGGGATGTTTATTAATACCAAGGAATATGAAGGACATATACAAAAAGAGCAGGGTAAACACTCCTGACAAAACACTCTGGTTGTTATTTTAGTATGAACAAATGATAACTTTAAACAGCTCCAACTTAAGATAAAACTTTCACGCTCTATGGGGTAGAGATGCATTTCACCCTTAAGCTAACATGGTTCTGGCAATGAGCACCTTTAAAAAGCTAGTAACAACACAGAATATGCATTTCTTATCTCCTTTAAATCAGGTACGGTGATTTTAACTTTACCAAGTTGAAACTCAGAGCTGATCTATACACCAATTAATTAATACTTTAAAGGTCTTTAATTTACTGTACCACTTTCTTAATTAAAGTATATCTGCTGCTAGAGCACATCATCTCTATATATGCATATTTTCATAAGTAACAGAGTCCATAGAGTGCTAATTGATATCCCGGTCTCCAGACAATACTTTACTAAATGAAATGACAATTATAACCAATTAAAATTCACTTTACATACCACTTCACCTATTTTGTATGTATTATGCATGAAGACAGAGAGTACATTGCCTCGCTGCTCAGGAGTTGTGTGCGTCTGTGCAACTGATGGACAGCTCGAAGGTATTCCTTTTAGCCAGCTTTTTACCAAGGGTCATTTTCCAGGCTCATCTAAACCCTATACTTTGCTGTTACACGGATACATCAGTTAATAAAAGCTATTAATTGCTTTGTGAGGATTTTATTATTATTATTATTTCCTTTGACAAATGCGCCTCAAGTTCGCACTTACACCTTTGTCTTGCTATGAAAAAAAATTAAAAAAAAAAAAAAGGTTTTTAAAATAGCACGGTGCCTAATTAGAAAAGCTAAACTTCTACTCTCAGCCACATTGTATGCAACATATAAATGGCACAGCGCTGCACACCTACTGAGGAGAGTGTGGGAGTAACGCAGAGGAACGAAGTCAGTGGGAGATGAGAGCGTTTGGAACAGGCACCTCGGGCTTGAGAGCACTCGGCTAAAAAGAGACACTACACATTTCTTGCAAGAAGAAGAGCTGCTCCCAGTTTCCCGACTGAAAGCCCTGGTTTCACAACCTGCCTCTGCAGAGCAGGGGCTGTCCCACCTGGGGCTGTCACGCTCTGACCTGATTTCATGCCCGCAGTGGGGAGCAGGCATTTCTCCACCAGCTGCGATGGGACCTGCCCTTCAGTGTGCACCTTCTGCAACAGGGGCAGGTCCCAGTAACACTTAGTTGTAACCTGCTGCGCTGGTGTAGCCTTACTTTGCGAAGCCAGTTCTGCAGCAGGGCAGCGGCATTCACTGCATTGGTGCCGCTGATGGGTAACCTCAGCACCTCTGGAAGCAAGGTGTAGACTTACCCTTTGGGGCTTACTTAACTAAAAACCACAAAGCTTTTATAAAAAACTACAGAATTTGCATAAGAAGTGGTTAACAATATTGAAGTTTGTAAATTCCACAGGTTTCTTACCTCTCCATTCCCTTTACTCCATTTCTTCCTTTGCACAGATACACTCAGGAGGGCACGGGCTCTTGGTGTGATAAGGGGAAAAGCAAAATAAATGGAGACACAGGCTTTTAAAAAGCAACTCATGCTAAATGGAGTATGTACATTTTTCTTGAGGCATTTTTAAAAAAAAAACGTAATTTATCTTCCGTCTCTGCAGACCAGTCATGTAAGCCTGTTGTTGTGGTGCCTAAGGACTTCCCAGGCTGACTTGTGTTATCATCTCCCTCATGCAACAGTCTGTGAGGAAACTTTGACATTTTCATGCAGGGCATGCCACCAAGTAAAGAAACCTTTAGCCTACCTTCTAAAATCTTCTGCCTTCACTCAATGAATCATTCCAAATGCTGGATGAGTTAAAAACCACAGAGCCAGATCATCGCCTCCTGTTATCATAAGCAGAGAAGGAGGCTTAAGGAACGGATGTGGGTCGTTCCCACACATTTTTTTGAAGACATATGTGATTGCTATCCTGTCACAGGGGTAGGGTTTGTTTCTGAGGGGGAGGCCATGAAGCCTTTTAAACATGTTGATCATGCATATAAAGAGGCAGCTACCCTGTAACTATCAGTTTCAACCACAGACTCCCTGGTAGCGTGGATCCAGGACCTATATACCTGGGCCATGTTTTCTGAGAAAATCCCTGAGGACCAAGGAGGGGAATACATACCCTTCTTCATTTTTCTCAGCTCTCTTTACCCAATCCACCTCATTCCCCTTTGAATTACCGTAACTCCACATTCATTTCCTCCCATGGGAAACACCTCCGGGCTCAGGCCAAGCGGAGGAGTGGTGGTGCAGGTCCTACTGAAACATTGCTCTGTGCCAGCCAGGGCAAATTCATCTGTGGAGAAGGGTCCTTCTGGATGCAAGTTTTGAGAGAACTTGTAACACAATGTCAGCAAACAAAGCTTGTACCAAGGGTTTTGGTGTGTTGGGGGTATTTTTTGGATGGGGGGAGGGTTGGGGTTTTTTTGTTTATTTGTTTATGATTTTGGTTTCTTGCAGGTCTTTTTTATGCTTATCTATGAAATGACAATAACTGTAATTAGTGTATTGACATTGTCTTGAACTACCTACTTTTTAGTTACAGATTCTGTACTGGGAAGTCTAAAGCCAGCAAAAGTGCCAAATATGGATGTAAATGCTTTTCACAAGAACAGTTCTGTGGCACTAGGACAAATACAAGTATATATATAATAGGTGACATTTAAGAGTTGAGGCACATTGTCTTCATACTGAATGTTTGATGAGTGCCCTGCCAGTATTTGGTTTCATTCTTGTGACAGATTAAAATAAAGTCGCAAGCAATAAGTGTCTGTTTCCCATTTTAATATATGATACCAATTCAAAACACCTTTAAGTTACAGTTGTACACAATGGCGGGGGGGTGGGGGGGTGGGTGTGTGTGCGCGCACGCATCTGCGCTATTTTTACTTTGATTCACCATTTTATAACATGCTCTCAGAGTTTTTGAGCTGAACAAAGAATTAGCGGTGTTTTTTGGAAATTAAAACAAAATAGGCAGTTCACTGGCATCCGAGTGACTTAGACTGGTATCTCTCCGCAGAAACTCCAGTATTCTTATGCCAGCTATGGAGGTAGACTATGGACTTCAGGGGTAGCAACATCAAATCTAAGGGTTTTTTTTCCACTACTAGGCCTGATTTATATATGGTATTAGTAAATAAAAATTTTTCATGTATTTAGAAGCAAATCTAAAATCAGGCTTTGAAAAGATTCAGATTATGGATCCAGGTAGTTCAAAATATGTTATTCAATATGGAGTAGTGAAATACGTAGAAGGTACATTCAATTCACTGCATTGCTAGTATGATTTTATGAAAACTGAAAGTGTCTTTGATTTTTTCATTCTAAATAGAAAGAAGTTATTCATGTAAAAATATATGAACTGTTAAGGGATAGTCAAACTACAAATATTCTTGGCAGACTGTTTTTTTCTCATCCATTTAAACATAGTTTAGGAGAGAAACAATTTTTTAAAAGTCTCTTTAAAGTGATTCAGTTGGAGACAGGAAACTTTCATTTAAAGAAAGGAGGGAAAGAAGACAGAAATGACAGCCAAGGGCTCAGGTTCTCATTTTAACACTGGCAAAAATGTGAATAACATTACTGTTTCAGAATTACTACAGACAGTGGCTTTACATCCAAATATTTTTTTTGAAAGATCTCCTTTTAGGTTTCACTATCAAATAATAGAAATTTTATCTTTTTTTTTGTTGTTGTTAATATTAAATGTAATGCTGATCTAGATTGAAATATTAAAGAGGATGAGATTTGTGTTTCCTCATAGAAATAATTTCAAGTCTTATTTCTGAATTTCAAGAGTATCTACTTTTTTCAATTTGTTTCACGTGAAATATGTTGGACATTTCTCAGATGCAAAAATAATTCTTGTACAACTTTATTTTGCAATTACCAAGATTGATTTTTCATTAAGTGCCTTTTTTTTTTTTGTTGGGTTTTGTTTTTTTTTTTTTCATTTACAAAAGTTGTTTTGTGCAGTAAATGAAGTGCCAACGCAGACAAATGTAACCAACATTAAGCTAGCCAATAGAATTCAACAAACTGCTCAGGTCATTAATATAATTTGTTTTGGCACTGTTACATTTCCTAGTGCTACTCTGAGTAGTTTGCTGGGCACATCAATTTGTTTTCAGCTATTGTGAAATTGGATATCCTGGCTTTCATCCAAAGCACCCTCTCAATTTGCATATCTTTGTTATCATTTCAGGTTCTCGGAACATACTGTGGACTATCACACCATCTGCACCAAGATCCTCACATCCAAACACAAATTAAAAATGAAACTGTAAAATTTGCAAGGAAACAATACAGACCTTTTATCTCATTCTCCCTCTGTTCATTTTCAAAAGAGAAACTTGCTTGTAGCCAAGCATAGCAAAAAAGGCTTTTATTAATTGGACTGGCATCAAGCATGCATACATAAAATTGTTTATTTTTTCCCTATAAAGGGGTTGCCTGACATAAAAGGGTCTTTGAAGATGACATTCAGATTTTGACATTTGCATGATATTGTATAAATATCAGAGGTAGGAGACTTTTCTGACAAACCAGATGGGTCAAAAAAAGCACTTACAGATAGATATTAGTCTTTTACTTAAAGGATATTAGCTTCTCCTCAAAGCTGTGAATTATTAGGCAGCAAAAACAAACATATTTTTCTCAAACCGTGGCTTATTTAATTCTTTTCAATCCAAGTAAGCTGGGCTTGAGGAAAATATAAAATAATGTCATTACTTTTGAGGGGGGTTTTGTAATTCAATTAAGATCACAGAATATAATTGAATCTTGTCTTTTGAGTGCCACAGAGATTAAATCTTATTGCTGAATTTACTGCTTCTTGATGGAGCTAATCTCGATTTTAAGCATGGACTCTGGATGCTTTTTTGAAATACAAAAAGGGCGTTCTAGGCCTTAATTCATCAGTATTGGAATTATGCAGAGAGAGATTCTTCCTTTTAGCTTCCCAGATGAGCTTTGATAGGAACCAACAGCTTCAGTTTTCACCTAGGGTGGCAGAGGAGAGGGAGGAAAGGAAAAACCTGCAAACCTATAACAATTGTGGAGGCACTTAGCAGGGAGGTTTGCTGACTGTGTATTTCAGCAACGGTTTCAAATGAGGGAAGAGGGAACCTCCTCCTTTTGATCATGGGAAGGAATAGCACAAATCTCATTATATATGTTGACCCTTCTTTATCAACAAAGAATCAGCTACTGTCAGCAAGTAGTGCATAGGAACTAAGTTGGTTTCACTGAGCAGGCTGGGAGAATGACCTGAGCACCTTCTCCGAGCTTGCTGCTTTTGATGATAGGTTGCCATGCCGCCCAAAAAACTCCACAGTGTGAGCCTATAGTGAAAGGAAACGAAAGGAAAAGAGGAAGATGGGAAGGGAGGAGGAAGGAAGGGGGAGAAAGGGAGGAAGGGACAGGAAGAGAGAGGGGAGAAAGGAGGAAGAAAGGAACAACTTAAACACAGCTTCCACTTGACATTTTCAGAGGGTTATCATGCCCATATATTCTTAAAATCCTCATATAAAGCACACGACTGATAGCTGAAAAAAAGGAAGCAGATTCTCAGAAAAAGATCAGATGCTCAGAAACTCCTTGTTCTCTCATCGTTCCACCATTTGCACTGATATAACTCTTCCCCTGGAGTGAATGAGTCGCCTTCATTCGGACGGTTCACTTGTGGTAAGAGGGTAAGAGAGGTCCACCCTTAGGTTTTACCTTGGAACATGACACTGTGTTGGTCTCAAGAACAAGTTAAAGCTGACCTATCTTATATGTGCCTTTTTTTTTTAATTCCCTCAATCTTACATCACCATGAACATACAGCTAGCGACTTTTTTCTTCTCTGACTGTTCCCCATGTCACCTTTAATTACGCAAATCAGTAATGGTTGTTCTCTTCTTTATAATTCTAAATTGGTCACCTGTTCTCTCTCCCCCGGCCCCCCACCGGTCTTCTGTACCCATCCTTCTGCCACCAGCCTTAGTCTCAGAGGCAATATCCATTTTTACACACTCTTTTGTCTTCCAGACCCCTTACAAATTCCAGTCATGCTCCATACAATTCTTCCATTTCCACATCTCATTAGACACACTGTTCCAAATTCATGATAGATACCTGGATAGTCACTGCCTAAAGTAAAGCTGTCTCTTACTTCCTGCACTGATCTATAATCAACATTTCCTTTCGTGGCTGTCTTTCTCTCTGTTCAGATTTTTGCAGTGAAACTCATCCTGCCAGTTGCTTTCAGAACAGTTAAATAACAAAGCAATAATTAGCACACAGCTAGATTAATCTGATCTATGACTAGGACTAGTGAGAATTCTTACATTCACATACTATCACTAATGGTATGCAATAGTTATAACATTTGTACACAAGAGAATGTGACTTCTCTTAACTGTAAGGCCTCAAATATATTGTTAACTTAAAGAAATAGTAAGGATTTTCATTCCTGATGATGGTGAAACCCACTTGTATGTTCAGCTGCTGGGGGCAGAGGGAGTATGGATGTAGTATTTATGCATTCCTTAGCATCAGCTTTTTCAGTCTTTCAGAAATTCAAGAAAATAAAAGTGTTCCTGAGCTTCGAGTTAGGTCCATGGTAAGTCAGAAGAAAGTAGTTTGTATCTGAGGCTGTGGAAACATTAGGGTTTAAAGCAGTAGGTGGGAAAACACAGTGGTTGGGTTTTTTTCCCCAAATTGGATGCCTTAGAAGAGGTTAGCTTCAGTCCAACTCTGGGTCGCCAGTCACACTCTAATATTTAAGGCATTCCCATTTAACCAGCCAGTGACACGCACAGAAAAGAAGTAGGCAGCAACACTTACTCCCAACTGCAATAAACTGCTACTCATTTATACCTCACTTGGTTGGTGGGGGATCTGCACGAACCTAAAGCAAAGCTTAAGCCTGGGTGCCTGAGCCCATGGCAAGACTAAGCACCGCACCACCACACCCTGAGAGCAGAAAGTTTGCTGTCACGCAATACATCTGAAGCACTCTGTAATAATGGCTTATCCTAATGAAAACATGAGACTGGTTGGCGTCAGCTCATATTATTTGTCTTGTAAGTACCAGCTGCATGAGTTAAAACAGCCTGGGATTAATCGAAGCACTGCAGAACACTGTTTCAATACACTTTTAGGTGTTTCATTCCTGATCAGAATTCTTTATTGGTGCTCCCTGTTTTCACTTCCTCACCTCCTTCTCCAAAAATACACTTGGTCTTTGATTGTGCCCTGCTACTTTAAATAAACAGATTTCCATTAGGAGGTCAAACCACATACACTGGAAAAATGCCAGTTCAGGAAATTACATTCTGCTTACCTAAATAAGCCTTACCATTTCAGCTGGGGGGAGAAAAGAAACAGAGTACGTTCTTCACTTTTGCTCAAGAGCTATAATGTAGAAGCGGTATAGCTAGTCACAACTAAGCAAACTGGCTCAAAAGTTGAATCTCATTTATCAGTACTTGTAGCAAACATCTTCTGAATTGTTGTCAGACCAAGAACAGCAGTGAATAATTTAGAATAGTGAATATACAATACCCAAACATAAAAATCCACAGTTTTTCAAAATGTTTTGTGCTGCAGCTTATTCACTTGAGACTAAGCCATATACTTTCTAACCCCCTCAACCTAAGAAATTCTAAAAGACAAGATTTATTCCATCCACTTGATATGAAGAATTTCACAGAACAACATCAAATACAGACTTGAAATTTGAGATTAAAATGCAGCAAATATCATATGATGTGATATAAGCACACATATTCAGACTGAATAATACTTTCCCTTACATGTATTTTTCTGACTGTTTCTGAAGACATTGGTAGATCATCCATTATACGTTGAAAGGAGTTTGCCCTATGTTTCTTAGAGCAAATTTTTGCTGTGCAAGGAGCAATCTGCTCAGATTTGGACCATCTTGCAAGTTACTAACAATTATTTTTCCTGAATAAGAGTTTGTTACTGGAGCTTACTCCTGACAAAACCCTTGAACTTCTTTGTGTGGTGTCCTGCTAGTAAGAAGGACTGTTTGGGTAGGATAGAAAGTGGATAGGGATATAGGTCATACTCTGATCACCACTAAAATATTCTCTATTTTCCCCATAATATTTCTTCATCTAAGGGAATATGCAATGGGCTGGGAATGAGGGGATCATTAATTTTAGACTTACTTCTACTTAAGCCCTGGTGCTAGAGATTAAATAATTTTTAAAGTAATGATTAAGCAATAATCTCTCTTATAAACTCTGTTTTTTGCTGCATTGGGAAATTATGCACTGTGAATAGAACTAGGCCTCCAGTACAGTAACCCAAAATCTGAGACAACTGGGACCATCTTTATTTCTGGATCTTCTTTATTCTTCATAATGGGTGACACACACAACATAAATATCTACTAACATCATAGATGCTGGTTTCGATAATTCATGTGTTAAGAGTCTTGAACATTTTCCAAACCTTCTTCAAAACCAATTCATATACAACAGCATTTTTTTCTTAAAAAAAAAAGCAAAGAGAATTGCAATATAGCTCCTTATATCCAGCTGCTTTTTACTATGTTTTCTTGTAGACAAATTTGATGGCAGAATCTGGTGCGCAGTTGTAAACTTTTCCAGGGAAAGTATTCCCTCCAAATATTGCATGCCATGAACTTTCTCCTATTAGTATTAAAGACAAATTTTAGCTGCTTACAATAACGAGAGACTGGTCTATAAGTCTGTAAAGTGGCATGAACACCTATGGTGCTATATAAGTACATAAATAATAATTGTAATTAATGTGTCTCAGCTTCCTGATCTGGAAAGGATTAATTAGTTGAGGAGGATTAATTAGATATTGTTAGCACAGTACTTTGAAGATGTAAAGTGCTATATATATAAGTGCTAAGTACTACTGCATCGTGATTTTCATGTTCTTTGTGCTATACTTAGTAGCTTACAAGTTCTAAGATTTCATTTGCTGGAATATTTGTGAAACTGGATGTGTCTGTCTTAGAGACTCTGAGTCCACATAGTTATGTTTGCATATAGTTTAACATTAAAGCCTTGTGTAAACAGACCTGCTTCAGTTTATAATTGTTGAAACCACCAGGGTCACATTGGCAACAAAATACTTTATAGGCTTCATGGTCGCAGACATCTGGTGTACAGTTTTATACAAATAAATACTACTTTGATGAAATTTGAACTTATACAAACTAAACAAAATGGTGCTAAAGAAAATTCCCAAAGGGAGGAAAAAGTAGGTTTGAGTTGCAGGAGGCTTCAGAGACTCCCAGGTGTTGTCCCAGTAAGAACTAGACCATATTTTCCAGTCACCTTAATAAAATGCCCATTTTCTTTTACTTACATGACATTTACTACATCAAAATATGTGACAAAAAGAGAGTTAATACACAAGCAAAGAGAAGCCTGAAACTATAGAAGTAAAGCTGTGAAGTTCAGCTAAAGGTTGTGTAAAACACGAATTAGCTTTTGCAGCATGCTGTGAAGCAAGGTGACTCATTTTAGCCCTGTCTTACAAATTAGGGATAAGGATAGAAGCTCATTATGTGACTTCCTAGTTCCTTAAGTTAAATGAAGTTAAATTAGATCAGATATTCAACTGCAAAACCAATGAATGCTTCCTTCTGCAGTTGCACGTAGTCCTGCCAAGCAACCTAGTCACCGCTCTCCTAAAGGGTGTACCAGAGCAAGAGAGGACAGAAATAATTTCCACCAAGTCCTATACCTACAAGCTAAATCTGGAAACTCACTACATTTCCCTTATCCCGTTACTTATGGTGATGTGGAAAGACAACCTGGGAAAGAATTGCTGAATGATTTATTAAGTCAGTGGGAAACAATGATGCCAAACTAATTGCAACAGACACAAAGGTTTCCTTAGTACAGTCAAAACAGCAGAGAGCATAGGAGAAATCTTTTCATGGTGTGTATATCACATCAGTGAATGTTAAAGGCAAGGCCAGTGGAAAATAACATTTTACTTCCATTTGGCAGCCTAGAAATGCCATGCAGCAATTAATTAATATCTTGAACCAAGGCTATTAACACCCTGTATTGAGTAAAACATGTTAAAGCACAGGCATAAGCTGGTGTCTGGTCTCAAATAGCTGTCAAGAAGCTCTTTGTGACCAATAGGAGTATGCCTCCCGAGGGCCATCCATCCCATACTAAAGCAGGTAGGATGAGATGTTTCTTCAAGGTAATTGCCTCTCTCCACTGACTGGAGATATCTAGGATAAATAGTCAGAGCAGGTGTTTGTATTTTACACAGAAGTTGTGCAGGTGAATTTTACACGGATATAGAAATGCCTGGTGTTGGTGGCATAAATGCTAGACTTTCTTCAGGGAAACTGCAGTGAACTAAGTAATTTTTAAAACTTTCCATCACTTGCCCATACAGGCTGCTGATATTTGGTGTAGAAATGCTTTGCTCTAACTACTGATTACCCTACCTGGGTAAAGAATCACTTAGTTTCTTCAGTCAGCACGATCTAATTTTCTTGGTGTTCCTACATGGCCATTGCCTTGGCTCCAGCTATGTCACTTCATGAATAGGTTATCTGCTTCTACCATTAAACCAGAAGGAAGCGTGACTGTACTCATAAGACATTTCAGCCAGGGCCTGTCTGCATAAAATGGTACAATATAACAATATATGAGCAATGTAAAGACTGCCTAAATATACAAAATGTGGGTCTAGTAGTTACTCAGCTGCTAACTGGTGCACTTCCTCTAACTGATTTCTTAATTTATTGTAGTAAATATGTAGAAAAGAACTCATGAAAGGGATGAAAGAGCAACTAACTGACATGTCCAAGTCAAAAGTTAGAAATGAATCGCAGTTGCCAAAAAAAAGTTATTCCTTCTCTTTCTTGCTCTGTTAGACACTGAGAGTATTCTGATTACATTTCCTGATGGCTAAAACAACATTACTGCAGACTTCTTAGTCCTATTCCCCGTTGTCCATGCAATAAGAACACCCACACAGCTGTGGTTTGCCTAGTAGGAATTAGGTTACATCTTTTTTCATTAAAGATCAGGGAACAGGGAATTGAATTCTCTGGTGTCTGATAAGGTATGCCCGATCAATGTATTTTTCTGTGGACAAGATAGTCACAGTAACTGTCTGTGTATTTTTTTCTGTGTTCATTTAGAACTGATCTCAAATTCCATGTAATCTGATGATGTGTAATGCAACATTTTCACATCCTTTTTAGCAGCTCATTGTATGTCACTAGCTTTTGGCATACAAAGGAAAGTTTGAGGAGATACAATGAGTGCTCATATCATAATATGCAAGGGATGTTGCCTTAGAAAAAGGTTAAGGTAGTTAAAGTGAGACCTTCTCTCAGAAGTGTAAATTACCTGTTCTTTCCTCTGGTTCACGTTTGACCACAAATTTACTGGGTTTTAGATATTTCTTTCCGTATTTTTCTAATATGGGCAACAGACTTCTCAGAGGACCTTGATTTTGCAGTTGCCAGTCTTGCTGCTAAGCTTTAGTTGATGTTCTCAGTTGGCCAAGTGATGTAGGACACCCACGCCAGCACTTTCAAGAGGCTCGACCTGTGAGTAAACTGCATCAAATAATAAATAATAAAGCATTGACTACAATTGCTGGTTTTAACCTTCCTTAATTGAATAACATCCATTTAAATAATTACCTTTTTACAAACATGATTTCATCACATCTATTATCTCCACAGTTATTTCAGTGTTCAGTGGATTGTTTTTATTTTACTTTAGGTACTTCCTGGACCTCCATCTGTCAATAGTACAACAGGGTTAATGACACCTCCCCAGTTAAGTCTAGTAGCTTTTCCTTGGCCTCTTTCTGTAGCTTTTCAGTTCCTATCTCAATTTATTTGTTTTTAATATTTTATATTTCTTCCAACTACTCACACGTGCTCATCCCTCGTACAGCTGTGTTGACATGCTCTTTGCTTTGAAACCTCAGTAAGTTAATTAGGGTGATGGAAACACTGTTCAGCCTGGTCTCAGTATGACACACTTAGGTTTCAAAGAGTCATGTGGAAATTATTTTAGCTTTCATGATATGTTCATTGTGATTTATTTTGAGTTTTCCCCATTGGCTGATGTATATGTGGGTGGCAATACAGCTCAGACACTAACTTCTTGGGAAGTATTTTTTAGGTGCACAGAGCTTATTCATGCCCTTGTATTAAAGGAAGAATCCCAGGACTCCAAGAGGCAGGAAAAAGTCCTCTTCCTGCATGGGTGTTTCACTGCATCCTTCATGAAGTCCAGCTCACACTGAAGCCTTCATTGATTGCTAGTCAGTAATTATAATAACAATAATTATCTAATTGGTAAGAGTATCATCTTCTTCTCTTTAAAGATTTACATAGCTTTTAAGTTCCTATGTGGGCTGTATTTTAAAATCAGTCATGAAATATGCAAATTCATAGGACATTTGCTTCAGGATGTCTTGAAATGAAATGCAAAGTTGTAAAACTCCATCCTCAAAGAAATGCGTGGAATCAATAAAAGCCAGCCTTCATCAAAATAGTGCTTGACATTTTTTTGTCAGCGTATCCTAAATCTGTGGACTAACTGCCCACTTGAGAACAGGGTCAAAGTGAATACCTGTCTGGTGTGGGAGAGCGCAGCTACTTCATCTGTGCCAGCTTGTTACAAAATCTGGCTTGTGTGGTGAAGGGGAAAATGTCTCTCATCATCTCAGACTAGATCCTTATGGAGTTCCTTCCTGCAAACAATGTCCACCATGCTCAAGTCATACTTTCAACTTGATTTTCAGTCAGTTTTGAACCCATGATAGATATCAAACAAGCTTGAGAGATGGGTAGGATCTAATGTCACAGTCATGAACATAGGCAGCTGAACAGAAGGACGAGAACTTATAAATACTAATTCTGAAGAATAGACTTCAGCTCGAACTCAACCTTTATGAAAATGAAAGATTCTTTGTGGGAGAGGGGTATTATCCATGTCCTAACTGTCGATAACATTTTGTCTGGAGAAGCATGAGGCACATATACGTGGGAAAATGGGTTTCTTGTACCACAACATGTGAAACGGCTTTTCATTTCTCCCTTTTCACCAACTGGTCACAACAAATGTAACCAGTTTACCTGTTCTGGGGAAGGCAGACACTAATATTCCCTTTAAGACAAACAGATATGGAAGCACAGAGAGGATGTTATTAAATAAGGACACTGAGACAAAAAAGACCCTGAACACTAGATTATAACTGAGATAATCTCCAGGTATTGGGCCAGTTCCTTTTACTGGCAGTGCTAAAAAAGGCATATTACTACAGATCATCTGTCCTAGACATCATTTCCAACTTCCTTCCCCAGTCAGCATTGCATCAGTCATTAGTTTGGGAAGATGCTTTTGTTTCTCTACTGAGAAACTGAAGAATTGGGACCCTATTCACTGGTATCCGAAAAAGACTCAAACCCACTCATCTCCTAAAATTTCCAAAATCTACCTTCATGGCAGTGACATAACTGAACTAATTAAGTATGTGGTAGTGGTTGAACAACACTATGGCATCATTGCAAACCAACATCTGGTTACAGTTATATGAACCCTTATGGTGAGATTTATCCTCTCCAACCACTCACCCTAAAATAAGGACTTTAGTCTGAGCTATTCATCTCTGCTGCCTCTATCATTAATGCAAAGTGACGGACACTTCTGCAAAGTGATTCAATCTCATCACCTCGTACTGTCTCAGAGGTTCCCATCTGTATTCACTGAGTGGAAGAAACCTAGCAGACTGGCTTAACTGGGCACCTAACTCTTTTTTTGATTATGAAATGTGCGGAGTGTCTAATTAAATCAGCAGTATTTCTGCTGTTTTTCCCAGCAGTTCTACAAGCAAAAGCAATTGTGCATTAAGTGTCCCAGTCCCCAGAAAGCAGAATGAATGAGGGAGCTTTCTCTGGAGATAACCTCTGCTTGTGACACAGCAGAAGAATAGTCTGAATTTCTCAGTCTGGACTTCCCAAAACGGTATGGAGAACGTGCAGAAATAGAGTTACTCTGTCTTTACAATGCAAAAAGTAGAAACCAATGCCTCTCCTTTGCTAAGTATGGAAGCCATTCTCATTTTTTGTCAGTTCTAATAACATAAGGTTTTTCCCAAACACAAATGTTTTCTCCCGAAAATAATAAGGTCTCAAGAGATAACAAAAGAATATGCTGCTCCTTGTTTACTTTGCCATGTAGGTTCCAGAATGAGTACATGAATTTCAGTGGTTTCCAGTACAGTAAAATACTTTGTGTGCCCATATCCCCTTAAGATTTAGGACCCTATTTCAAATTGTTAAATTGCCCAGGAAGGTGATACCACATATGGAGACTTTAATTCTTTCCATAATGAAGAAAGGGAACTGGTGTATTTAATTTTTGAATCATATTTTAGTGAGAGCAACAAGGTTTCTATTGACCCAGTAGATTCTTGTCATATCTAATTTACTGATCCAGAGTTTGTTAAAAGCAAACATATATAAATGTATAAGCTTCATCTATAATTGGGAAGCATAGATAAAAATAATTTGACATTGAAATTTACACTTAAGAAGTAGTGCACTTCATTGCAATCAATTTTTCATTATGTTGTTGAGATCAATAGCTACAAATAAGATATAAAAACTGTATTATTGATGTGGCACATGTCAGTATAAAATGTGCAATTTTCTATAGCATTTCAGTGGAGGAAAATTGTATTATACCATTTCCAACATTATACATATTGGTCTATAGAGAATGCTTATTAAAATCAATGTACAGTAAACTACACACGGGGATATTTTACAAAATAGAGAAAGGTCAGAGAATTTATGAAGATTTTAAAAAAGACAAAACCACCTTGGTGTGTAAGTATTGTTCTTAACAGTTCTTCGGTAAGGGGACCGTTCAACTCACAGGATTTGGAAAAGAGTGTATGGTCTCTGATTTCTTGGCCAGAGTACCAACCTAGACTAAGCTTCTGGTCATTCAGCCTCTATTTAAGGGTAACGCTTTTGCTGAAAGTAGTGACTCAGATCAGACAGAGCATGACAAACTGCCACCTCTCAATACCAAGATGTATTGGTGAAATGGTACAGCAGTATGTCTACCTACTGCAGACTGCAGTCCTGGTTTTGCTCTTGGTCTAAGATGCAGGTTTTGAAAAAAGCCCAGAGATACAATAGTAAAGCGCAGGTTATAGGAGAGTGCTGACTCAGCTCAGAACAGGTCACTGTCCTGGAACAACCCACATGAAATTAGAATCAAGGACAGAACATCTAATGACTATATCTCTCTTTAATCCAAACTTTAATCCAGCTACCACACCATATTGCCTTCCTGATTCAAGGTGTCATTGCAGTCACTGATGTCTTCCCATCACAAAATAGATCCAGAAAGATATGGAACTGGTATTGTTGAATAAAGGACAAGATTACTAAAATAAGATTTTTTTCTTCCTTTTTTTTTTTTTTTTTTTTAGTTGTTTTGTTTCAGAGACTGGTAAAATACTTTGCAAAGAGAAATAGTTTAACTTTGGAAAAGAGAATGGTGGACTTCTTCGAGTAATGTGACTATGGAAGAGGGGCTGGAAAATTTGGAATTATTGTTGGTAGAGGAACCATAGAGGTTTTGAAAGGTAAAACATAGGATGAATAGTAAAATATATTGAAGAAAACCTGACCTCAGATAAAATTATGAAGAATCATTTCTGTGGAGGCAAATCATGTAAAGAACACAAACTTCCACAAGTACCTAGTTTCCAGTGAAAATACTCTTTACAATTAAAATGTTTTGGATAAGCAGTTTTGTTCAGCTTTGTTATTTCTTTCCTCTCTTTCCCCCTCTTTCTCACCTCTCAGACATGTTCCAGAGTACATAACAAATATTATGCTGAACAATTAATGAACAGCTTTAGCATTCATTGAATCAACAAATTTAGTAGCAAATAAGTAGATAGCTTCTCTCTGGCAGTTCACCATGTCATAACCATAATTGTGTTGACTTAACCGATATAATACTTGATGACATTGTAAATACAGTTTTGTTTCTTTTTCTAATAGACTGCTTTCTAAAGACATAGGAAAGAAGGATACGACAAAGATAGAGCAATTGAGGAAAACAGAAATTCTGTTGAAAATGGATCGTTTTTTTGAACCTCATTCATTTCTACAAAATATTCAAAAAGAGAAGGTAAATTAAGCACAAAATATATGTGTTCAAAGGCAACAGTTCTTCACAGAGATGAAGATGATTTAATTTATGAAGTGGTTATCCATAGGTATATTTCCTTCCAATTCTAGTGTCTCATGGCTGATACTCAAAATCTCTCTCATTTTCAATTCAGTGACAATAAACAGATAGGACTAATTCTTCAGGTGATCAGAGGAATTCTTCTGTGCTCCTGTCAAAATTATGTACTACATGCCCTGTGAACCTCAGAGTTCATTATTTCTATAGAATCAACTGTGTCTCCTTGTGAAATTCAGATATAAAATAAGGCTAGCCTGTTCAATGACATTACACACTGGTAACCATACTAAAAGTATGGGGCAGTAGTTTGGTCCCAAATTAGGATTAGAGAAAAATCTGAAGGAGTTGGCATACAATATGGAGCTCTATTATTAAAATCACTTCGAACATTTTTAGAAATGTCGCTGTGTTGACTGATTTAGACAAACTGGATAAATATTTGTTAGACATTACAGAGCCATCATTATCGTAACGGTGGTAAATAGCCTCATTTTAATGCACTTGAAAATGTTGCCTTGTACATTGATTGAGGAACTAACAAGAACATTTGAAACAAAGCACAGATCGACATCACAGTGATTTTCATTAAAAGTGAGATGGTTTGTTTAGATGTGCCACTGTGAATGTTAAAAAGTGGCTCAGAACAATTGAACATAAACTTTACTATCATTGTGCAGCAGCTTTACCTGTTAAAGTGTTAGGATTTTTAAATGCTCAACCTGCACACAGCATGAGAACTGAATGCTCGGCTATCTCCTATCCCTCCAGTCCTGCTTGCTTTCAAGGCTCATTTACAGTCTCCTCCTTCTTCCAGGATACAGTCTTCTCTCTACTGTTTTCATTCCACCTCTCCTTTTTAATTTCTTTATTGTCTTCCACTGTGTCTTTTCTCCAAAGATTTTGAATCCTGTTTTCTCTTTCTGAAATCCTTTGCTTCTAATCCTTCTGCAAAATCTTTTTGCACGCTGTCCTTCCCTTATTTTTGTCCCCTCGGCCATTTCTTTGTGGTTCACAGTTTTTTCTTTTTCTTCAACTTAAGAACTTCAAACCTAGAAAAGCAAGGAAATGCATGATTAGAGGTGGGGATGGCATCCCCATAGTTCCCAAGGTTAAAACGCACGAATGAAAACTGCGGGCCCACTGGAGTCAGTGGGAGCTTTGTCATAGCTTTCAATGAGATTATGATTTCACTTGGTATGATAATCAGTTTGACTTGAGTCAAGATCTTTGCAGTCGAGATTACAACTAATCATTTTCTGTCATACCGGATGCTAAACTTTGTTCATCTGAGTATCTCAGCACAATCAGACCTATAGTAATGAAGTAGGAGTTTAACCTCAGATTCCACCTCTTACGCCTTTCAGGACACTTTCTTAATGACCTCTGACACAAGAGATATGGGGAAAATGATTCCAAGTAACAGTTAATCAGATAAGTGTTTCATTATTTAACTTAAGTAAGCCTAAGAGGTGAACTTTTATATTTAGCCAGATAGTCTTTACACATTGTTTTCTCTTTCAAGGTAATTGGATCTGAAGTTTTCTGGATTTGCTTAAGAGCGTTTTGAGAAGTTTTCTCTCCCTTTATAAATGTAAGTTGCGAATTAAGAGATGACCTAACTGTCAGGCCTCAAATGCATAAAGCATCAAGTGCCATGGAAAAGCCTATAAATAAATAATATTTTGTTTCGTTTTCAGTTCTATAAGGCTTCTCATATTTAAATGTTTCCAGTAAATTATAAAAAAAATTGGTACTGAGCTTATCTGTGAATCCAAAAACATACATTTCCTATAAAGCCACTTTTTCAGTTCATTTCTCTTTTGTTAACATAGGATATTTTTAAAAGTTCATCTGCTGCAGCCAAAATGAAAGGCTATTTTACAATTATTATTTTTGAGGAATTAAAAAAATCTTCTCTTTCAAGATAAGATGAAGGGGAAGCAGAGGTGCTGGATAGGATAGATGTTTAAGTAGGTCTAAACAAAAACTTCCCAGTACGTGCTGAATATTTTCCTTTCCTCAGAGTCAACATCTTTTGTCATAGTCATGACAAACTTATGAACCATTGCAGAGGACTTGAAATTTAATTTTTCAGTGCCTGTATTTACCAGATCTGCCTACCAACGAAAGCACATAGTTATGACTGTTCATAATATACCACATCACCTGGGTGATACGATTGCAAATTCTAGTACCCCTAGAATATCACATATATTTTTCACTAAGTCATTATTCACAAGGTTTAGCAAGTAAGAATTTCCTTCATGAAATGGATACATCCTTATATGTGGAACTAAACCTCTAAACTTTCTCTTTCAGAAAGAATGTATCTATCTGAATTAAAAGAAAGAATTATTCTCTCCTTTTGGTTATGTTAGAAAATATTGGATGAATAATACAAAGCTACATGCAAATGCAAGAATAAAATTGAAGGTGTTTGCAGTTGAGTCAAGTTCCAGGGAAGTGTGTATTTCACTGTGATAAAGGAAAACTAGCAAACAGAGAGTGGAATCTTTGATTCAAGTGTAGATCACAAACAGTCTTTAAAAAAGTTATGTGTTAAAAACACATTTTTAAAATGTCAATGACTTATTTTCCTTTGCCAGTTTGACATGATTAGCTATAATCCATTTGCACATTGCCACTGAATGGCAGAAATCTGCTGACCCTTGGGGTAAACAGAACAGCCATTACTCTAAGATGTAATGATCCAAACCATAACTGGTTTATTCCATGATTTCTACTAGAGCAGACTCTGTGCATTTCAGTCCTTCTCAACACACTAAAATTGCACCTGTTTAATTATGTTGTTATTGAGTTAGATGTCGTTTCACTGGTTAAAACTCTCTTCCACTTAATATGGAGTCTGTGTGAGACATTCACAGCCCTTGCAAGCCAGACTGAAAATTGTTGTTCTGGACCTGATCAAAGGATGGCCAGGCAGAAGAGCTACATCAATTTCACTGAAATAGCTTTTAGCCAGTATAAGTCTAACAACATCACTTTCATGAGTAGGCAAAATATAGATACATATGTATGTTACTCCTCCCTTCCTTTCTTTCTGTCTTATATGGGCACACTACAGGATGACCAAGAAACAGGAACGGAGATGCACAGAGGTCTGGTCACTGCTCGTGTCTTGTTTTGTTATTTTGAAAGTTTTCCTGTTCATTCCCCCCCAAAACAAGGGGAGGATGTCTTCATCCCTGCTCTTCATTCTGATCTTTACTTCTCTGGAGTAAAAAGAGAGTAATGCCATTAAAGCAACTGGATTTCAGTCAAAAGCTCATATTACTTCAAAACTTTGGGACTTCATCAAGCTGTGCCTGCCCCTTCATGACAGAAGTTGAGAGCAAAGGTTCACTTCTATCGTTACTCCTTCGCCATTACCAGAAACTGGTTCAAATCTCGAGCGTGACAGTAGGGCTATTTTAATTGCATGGCCATTAATGGACTCTGGTACAACAGTACTGCATTTCTCTTGGCGGTACACCACACAGACAAATTAGACTTTAGTGTTTCTTTGGGAAACATGTGAGACTCATCCTTTTCCATGACTGTAAGAAAATCTAGGCTGCAGGGTCTGTGCCATGATGTTAGCAAGGGGAGATTCATGCAGATGCATAGCAAGTATAAATCCATTCTGCTGCACTGGATGAAAGGCAACTTCAGTGGCAATACAAGCTGAGAGTAGATATTCTATTCAGCAGAAACGGCGTCCTGGGCAAAAGCTTTATATCTCAGTACTTCTTCTAAAACTAAGACTTCTGCCTAAGACTGGTCACAAAGTTCCATTTTAAATACTAGGGGCCAAACACTGGTTTTGTTTACACCAGTGTAAATGTGAGCACTTTGGTGGTCTCAGCTGCATAACTTAAGAATCAGTGCTGCAATAAAGGGGATCAGCACTTACCAGAATGGAGCCGCTTCTCCCAGCATTTCAGCAGCAACTGCTTTAAAATCTGTGGAGTTATACCAGTCTAAAGCCCACAGAAGGAAAAGCATAATCAGCCCCTTATTGCTCATAATAATTTTCAAATGCATTCCTAAACTTTGTGTAGGGTCTCTCAATGCCAGTATAGCTTGTCAACAACATTTTGGGACATATGTGACAACAAATGTTTAAACAGGTCTTTCCGTACAACAGAGGCATTAAAAAACAGTACGTCCTTGCAAAAATTCTCTCCTGTATTTTAAATCCAAGAATCTTAATCCTCCTTTCAAAGCAGGGTAAATCAGAACAACTCAGCTGATGTCAAAGAGGTTACACTGGGGTAAATCTTGTGTAATCTAGCAAACAAATCAAATTCAGAGGGTCTATGATCTTCCCATGTATTCCATATTACTATTTGATATGTCTATGTTGGAAAGAAAATGAAAATCCTTATAAGCCCCAAGACAGAGTGCATTCTTAGTTTCAAAACGCAGTTTCAGAAAGATATTTAACCATTTTCTTTGGGAAGCAATTAAAATATCCGGTGGAATATTTATGACTCAATTAAACATTTAAAATATCGAAAAAGCTTCGCAATTATATCTTTGATTTAAACACTAAATATGGCTATGTCAGAAAATACCTGCAGTCTCTATAGATTCCTGACAGGATTTGTTTTTCACTTTTGGTGAAAAAGCTATTCTTTGTAAAATATTCCCACACATGCCTAAGTTTATTTCTCAAAGCAATGCCACAAAGGATATGACCTCTTTACTCCTAGTAACCTTTCATGGTGCTGAATTGACTTGGACATTGGTGCCAGTCAACACAGCTTGATTTGCTATGGTAAGAATAAGATTATATCTAACAGACTATGTCATTTCCAGGTTCAATAGGCACAGATTTAAAACTAGTCCTCTCTTTGACCCTCTGAATTCTCTTGAACTATTGCACCTTCTTTGACAATGTTTGTGAATGAATGAATTCATGACGACTCAAGGTTATTTTAATGATAATGGCAATGCGCTCACAAAGGAAAAAGGAAAAGGCTAGTAGTACTGGCACTACTGCTTCTTCACCACAGCCGACTTCCTTTTTGACAGACTGACTGTGGAGTGAATTCCTGTTTATGGTCAAAGGCTGAAAGCTGTTGTGTGTCTGCAGCCGCGCCGCTGCTACTGATCTGTGAACATGACATGCCTGATAATATTGCATTGCCATGGCAACAACAAACACGGGGCAAAATTCTATTAGCTGGAGTGACTCACTGAGTCAAACAGATAATGTGATGGGCCTGGCCAACTGCCCAACAAAGGCTTATGTGAAAGTTGTGATGAATTAACTTCGCCTTGTTATGTCTGTTTTTTGTATAAATTCTCTTCTCGCTACTTATTAAGTCCTCATATTTCTGTTGGTTGCTCAATATATATATATGGCTGGGAAATACTTCAGCAGCAATTAGCCAGTCTGACGCCTAATATAGGGCTTCTGCTGCTTTGTTTTAGAGGCGCATTTTTTTCTTTTCTTCCTTTTTCTTAATTTCTCTGCAGGTGATTTATGTGGAAAGACAAGTGCATTGTTTCGGTGAAAAAAAGACCCCAGTCCCCTCCAAAATATTTGACAGTGTTTGAGAAGTGGGTGTGGCTTGGCACAGTGCTGTGTTTGCTTATATATTCATGCGAGCTTCTCTTTTAAATAAATGTTCCACAGAGCTGCCCTCTAATCAGTAAGAAAGAGTAAAAAACCTATACCAGGCATCATCTGGACCTCACTTGTAGTATTTCAGATCACTGCCATTTCATTAACTGTAACTGAAGTGAGGGGAGCCAGATTATGTTCTCTTTCATCACCATATAAGTCAAAAGTACTATCTCTGACTCCTGATCATTTCAGAGGAGCAATTAATAACCGGCAGTAATTCGAGTATCTGCCCATGGACCTTCAACATCGCTTCTAACGTACAAATATCCAAGGCAATATAGTCAAGCTGCAGCTGCCAGCCACCAAAAAGGAAGTTTTACCCAGAAAATAGGTGATTGGCCTTGCCTCCCCATAACATCCCGAGCTCAACCTCTTCTGCAGAGAAGTTCCCATATGAAAGGGCAAAAGGTCAAAGCAGACCCTAAGGTCACAAAGTGAAGAAAATCAATACAAGAGACCAAAAGACAGCAGGGGGCACTAAGTACTTGCAGCCCTTCACCCCTGGAAGGGAAATCCCAAATAAAGGACTCCAAAATATGGAGCTTTAGTGCTTCAGCACCAGGTCTGAGCAGGAGTGCTTGCAATTGTGGTACATATAGAGAAGGGTACTAACCCAAAACAAAACAAAAAAGTCCACTAAAACTAAGAATACACTAGTTTTCATGTTCAAGGGCCATGTTTTCCTCTTCTGTGGGGAAAAAAAAAACAAAACCCTGCAGAAAAGAACAAAAGAGAAGAAAAGCAACCTTCTTTAAGTCATCATCCTGAGTTTAGCGTGTTCTGGGGTTTGGGTGATCTCCCACCCCTTCCATGTTCACACACACACGCCCCTACACGCCATGAGGTCAGACTGCGAGACTCCCTGCATTTGGAGGACAGGCACACGGAAGACTATTTCTGTCCAAATTTCTCCTTCTCCTTTCTTTTTTCCCCTCTTTTTCTCCCTTCCTTTTTGTTCTGTGTCCTAGAGACCCCTTGTGAGGTCACACTGCTAGGATTTTCCTGAGGCTCAGCTAAGGCCACCACAAGACCTCCTATGCGGAGAGGTTCCCAAATTCATATGGAGACCTGTGAGAAAGTTAATGCCGACATGAGCATGGTTAAACCTACCATGAACTTTGTGGAATGAAGTCTAGTCTGCTGCCTTATCCATTTTTTGATGCTCCCCTCTTCCTGACAAGAAGAGGATGCTTTGCAGGATGCAGAAAAAAAAGGTGGTGTGACCTTAGAAAACAGCATTGCCTTATTGACGAAATGGTGAGATATACATATCTAAGGTTACTTTCAGTATGCAGATGGGATGATATTTTCTCGTTTTAGACTGTAAAAGGGCCTGAATTGTATGTGTGACACACGAATCTGAAGGTTTCAGCTTTAGCTGTCATTGTCTCCTGATATATTTGTGAACTTTAAGGCAAAAGCCAAGGAGACTGACCTATGTAATTCTTTCACTATTCTTCCCAGACTCCTTGCACCAAGGCCATAACATTTCTTTGACCTAGAGCCTGCCTTCAAGAAAAAAATATCCAATCTTGATTTAAAAACTTAACATGACAGAGAATGCACAACTTCCCTAAGAGAGTTGTTTAATTACTCTCCTCCAGAAACAAGCACTTCCCAGACTGTAAAGTTCTTTCCAAAACTGCGCCACTCCCCAAGCAGTGTAATTTAAAATAGCTATTTTATCTCACCTGTTGAATAATATGCTTGAAAGTGTCCTTTCTGCCTTGCAGCTCAGAGTCTCAGAAATATATCACAGCTATTTCACAAACATAGATTACATTAAATTATAACTATTTTTTCGTATTAAAAACAACTATATAACTTCAACTTCACTCCAAGCTGTTAGATAATGATCTTATCTAGGTCACAAACGTGCTGAAATAAAGTAGCCAGAGAAGAGTTTGTTTGAACTGCTCCTTCTTCCTCTAGGCTGAGAGATAAATGCATAACAAGGAAAGTTCCAGCAATTCTAATAGGGAGTCTCTCCCTTCCATCCCCACCTGCAGGCTCACCAGGGAATTTACAAGTGATCTTAAAAATAGTGTGCCTTCCTGGGTTAAAAGCACCCCAGCAGAGGAGAGTTAATAATTGAGACCTTGATCATTCTATTCAGAGATCTACAACAGCATCAGGCGGTGTTCTGAACTGTGGTGGGTTTTTTAAAATATAATTAATACACTTTTCGCACATCTTAAATATTGGTTTAGCTAGTCCCTTATTTCACTTAGTCCCTGAATCACAGAAGCTACTGCTCCATTGCAACAAGAGGCTAAGGGCTCAGTGCTTTTGGCAGATCCCATTAATTAATTGTGGGGACTGTTTTTAATCCAGAATTCTCTGCCTGCCTCTGCTGCCATCCTGGTCCTGCTCTTGTGAAAGCATTGCTGACATTTAATTAAGTTGATACAGTGAAGACAGCTTCCATTGCTCTCCTAGGAAGCTACAACTCCCGGACAGTAGTTTGGTTACCTGGATGGAAAACCTATTTGGTTACCTTAGTTAGACAAATTATTGATTTAAAGGTCTTTTTTTTTTCTAACAAAATATAATCCTGATTAAAAAACACAAACAAACAAACAAACAACTTTTAAAAAATCTGAGCTATTTCCTTTTAAAAATAACCAGGGTGTGTGTATATATATATATACACACCCAGGGTATATGAGGTAAGTACATGTAGGTAGCCTACATTAACCAGAAGTAACTAGAGGCACTGCTGTCGCAGAATCGCCACCGCACCTTCTATCATTACTGAGTGAGCAAATGCCAAAAGCCACCCATTTACATGGTGAATTTAGGGTTTCTCCTTTCCAAAACTGGTATAGGAACAGTCTGCTTTTTGGTTTTTTGTGGATTTTTTTTGATTTTTTTTTGTTTGTTTTTGTTTGTTTGTTTGTTTGTTTGTTTGTTCTGTTGGGGTTTTTTTTTTTTTCATGTAGCTATTAGTTATTCAAACTTGCTGAGTATGAATCAGCTTCAGCCTTGAGCTCGTTTTGTTCTCTGTTGTCTTTTGGGTGTTCTGGAATACCCAGAGAAGGCAACTGGGATTGAATTTACGAAAGATCATGAAACAGGCATCATGCAACTCCTTCTCAGCAAAGTTTGTATTTTGCAGGAGCAAGGCCACAGTGCACCATACCTGGAAGGACTGTGACAGAATTCTTTTACTTTTTGTCAGATACGGTGTTTTGTGAGATATACATAGTGAGGGAGAGAGAGAGTCTCAAATATATCCCTCTTTTCTTACACAATTGGAGATACTCCTTTGCTGAAGCGTACATAAATTTAATCAGGATGCGTTGAAAAGTTACATTGAAACAAAACCACAAGAACCACGCTAAGCAGAATGGAAGGGGGAGAGTGCACATGCCTTACAGATCCTTCTCCAAGCATCTCACTAGACCTATAATGCCAGGCAGAGGAGCAGCAGCTACCACACTTGCTGTTGGTGTTATCACAGCAGTGTCCCCTGTCACCTGTGGACGCTCCAGCCAATTAATGGTTCCCGAAGCACAGCTGCAGGGATCTAGTGCCGGTTCAGATCCTGGCCCCATTGTGAGAGAGCATTATCGCCCTCTCCATTTATTGGCCTGGCTTTTTCTCTCAACCGTGACTGGTAAATGCCAAGCGGAACGCCTGCTGGCTCCATGCGCGCGGCTGCATTCGTCCATGCGCAGCCGCCCACCCAGGGGTGCGGGAGGCCAGAAGGTCAGCGCTGAATAACAGCCTCGAATAGTTTAAATAAGCTAAGTCACCTCAAGTCTTTAGTGAGTATTTACCCCAACTTCAATCCAAACACCCTCGTTTGAACTTCTTGGTTGGCTTTTTTTGTTGTTTTTATCATGTTTTCATCTTTGTTCTTGGAATCTAACCCAGACAGAAGAAGTCTCATGAAAAGGCGTGAAAATAGATGTTCTTAAGTTGTCCAACCAGGCAAAAAATGTCAGGAAACAGATTTTTTTTGTGCGTTTGCAGTCTTGCCTAAGTAGGAATGTTAGGGCAGTTTTTGAAAAAGCTTCTGAATGCCTGAGACTTATTTGAACACAATGTGAATGCTAAACTACATGCAGCTTGCCCATCAGCAGGTGAGAAAGATCTAAAAGAGAATAATTCAAAGCATAATTAAGAAACAAAAAGTTTCTGTTAATCAGTTTGCTTCCCCCTCACCCCGGGTTACATTTTCCCCAGCTGTTAATTAATCTCTGCCAAGGTTACTCATCTTGATGAACTTTTGGTAGTAGAGAAGCATAAGGTCACTGGTTACATTTTTTCATGTATACTGTCTGAATACGCTCAGAGAAGTTCATTCCTTCTGATCCTTTTCTGCTTCTTGTTTGGATGCACGATTATGGAAATTAATTATGCTAGAAGATAGCAAAACATTGGTCTGAAGTACGTGGGTTTGGTATGTTATATGGGATGTCAACAAATCAGATTTACATGCAGCAAAACACGCCTAGAGCAATATTTTAATATACTCCTTTTTTTCTGAATTTCAGAAATCGTATGTTTTCCATTTTTTAATTAATAAATTATCAGGGATGCTCATGAAAGTCAGGGAGTAATAGCATTGCCTAAAACTAGACACAGTGTTGATTAGACATAGCTCCTATTTCTCATGCAAGTCTGTCAGACAACGTACCTGATACAGAAGGGAGCCTGCCCCCGTTAGCCCCCTTAGAAGTTGTGCTGGGGCAGGTACGCGGCTGAGCTGAACCGCAACAGAATATGCAATTCTTCAGCGGATTTTAAAATAGCTGATATAGGGCAGAAACTGTCCTTTCTTTGCTGGTTCAGTCCCTTTTCCTCAGGATCCCGATTTGTGCCTGGGACGCCTACGTGACACAAGAAGAAGATCAACAAAGCAGCTGCCTAAAAAGCAATCAAACTTGTATAATTTAAGCTATGTTCTGACCCAGTTCTCAGAGATAAGCTGTTATCACACTAAACCCTGGTGCCAGCCCAATTTCAGAAAATTTCCATCTTTTCTATTTTTAGCTTAAATATAGTTAGAAAGATGAAGCTATTTTAAATTAAATACATTTGAAACATATAAATAGAGCAAAGAAGGCTCTGTACCCAGAATAGCTTTACCATACTTGCAAAGTTACATTTTCATTTTAATGAAAAAATAACATTAAATAGATGGTAACTTTTGCCTGTTGGGCGAGGAGAAACATTGTATTATTTGGTAGTAGTAAAAGGACCTTGGCTGTCTAATGTGGTGTCTCCTTGGCTGTCTAGTGTGGTATCTATTCTGACACCTTCAACAAATAAGAGAGGCCATTGTAGAAGACTGTGAGATGTTTTCAGGTGCATTAGTCAGGCAAGTCAAGTCACTGTCATCTGTCCAATGCTAGATTTTCCCTTGACACAAAAGATCATGAAGAGAACTCAGTAGTATACCTAGACAAGGTATAAGGTAAGGGTGCAATTTTTCATGTTCCCAGGAAATCATGCTACGGAGATCAGAAAAATTCATCCTGTGTGGTACTCAGCTCTCTAATCCAGTCTAGTAAAACCAGGTTTAAATTATAAAGTGACCAAAAAGACAGAGATTTGTACACCTAAATTTTTTTATGTCCTTAAGAGAACCTGATTTTCAGAAAATATCAAACAGTCTCTTTGGGAATATCTAATCTATTTAAGATGACCCTAAACAAAAGCATCCAAATGACTAGTAATTTTCTGAATGCTTTGCCTATAAGAACATGTGGGATATCAAGTCTGTGATTGATAAGATTGATTGCATTGAAACTTCTTCTCTCCTTAGCATGATTCATACATTTTGTGTTTTCTTGCACAGTTTCAAAATGTTTTTTCTTTTCATTAAAGAATCTGATGAAAAAAGTTTAGGACTTGATCTGCAATGCCTGATTGATGCTGTTAGGAACCTGATGCCCTAATTGTCTACAAGATGCTGCATTTGTTCCTATTTTTTCTTGAGATATATCTTACCATAGAGCTACTTTTCAGTTCCTGAGAGACTTTGACTCTTACCAATCATTAGAATGTCACAGAGTAGATATAGGCACCTCATAGTCTACATCAGACCTGAAACTAAATTTGTAGTTGATCTTGGAATGAGATGATGGGATAGGTTCAAAGAGCAATAGGAGAGCTCTGGTTTCTGCCTGTATTGACAGAAGACTCAGCAGTAGTAGAGGACAGGAGGACCATCGCATGGAATATAAACACCAAAATCAGAAGGATATTCCATGAATTAAGAACACGCAAACTATGCAAGTATTTTGCATAAAAGACATCTGAAAATCTGGACCTACATGAGGTTTCTTTGCCTAACAAGAACAATTTAATTTTTGTAGTAGTAATAGTATTAATTATATATCCAACCACACTGAGAAAAATATAAATTTTAATACAGTGTACAAAGGTTGTTGATTTATCTTAAAAATAAACAAAATGGAAATTTTGATCAAGATGTTGAATACATTAAGTCAAGATGTCTCTTGTTGTAACAGCTGATGATATTTTATGTACCCACTCATAAAAATGTTACAGATATCTAAAAAATAAATATATCAAATACAAATAGAATTTAGTATGGAAAGTAACTTTAAATATTTGATGATATAATTAGGGATTGTTAATGTTCTTTATTTTCAAATTAAAAATTCATAGGGATTTTCATCCTTTTCATCTTTATTAGACAGTGTGTTACTCATAATTATTTGTTTCATATATTATAAACATTTAATGAACAACAGCTTTTTAAAATAATAATTAAAAAAAGCCTTTTCCTTTAATTGTAATGACTGCAGTGTATGGAGATATTACATTGTATGCAGTTACAATGTACATTCTACATTATTTCTTCTGTATTTCTTTACTTCAGAAACACAGATATAGGCTTTCCATTTTAAAAAAGCTATAAAATTTCACTGCCTTGTCTTAAAATGAAAAAGATAAAGAAACAAATTTCCTGGAGTTCATATTTGAAAAAAATAAATCTATATTTCCTTGGGATCATTTGACTACTTTGGTATGGAAGATACTTTGGAAAAGTGCTCCAAGGGCACTTAGAAAAAGTTAATTGAAAAAATAATCTTCTACACAAGGAACACAGTGTTCAGAGGATCCTTGCTGCCCAGATGAGATTTTGCCATGGAAGTGTTGCAGAGTTGCGGGTACAGCATCAATGCCACTTGCACCCTGGAATCTGTAAGGAGATGGCTAAGAGCAATTTGGTTAGGCTGAAAAGAAAGTATGTCTGAAATAAGGCAGAGTTCTGCCAAATCCAGACCATCCCTAGTATTGGATGCTCTGCCAGTGACATTAATGTAAACCAGGTACCAGGGGGCAAGAGGTGGCTTGCCAGTGTCCTGCCTTCCCACTGAACTTCAGTTGAGGATTTTAAAATGCACAGTGAGGTATCTTGTGTCCCTAATTTTTCTGTTTTGTTTTTAAAACCATGAATACTATATTGTATTTATTTATATTATATAACATCAATTGATTCTGGTATGATTAAAAGCTGCAATTCACCTATTCCCTAAATTGAACCCTGCCACTTTCTTCAGGTAAGAGCTGATGTAAATAGACACTCTTTCTGCCCTTCATCAAACTCTCTTATAGTTTCTCCTCCCTTCCTCATGTGGTGCAGGAGGTGTATCAGCCTCTCCTGTTTCACATCTGATGTCTGTATAAAGTTTAATCTCTTGATTTATACTTAAGATTGGTTGAGAGCTCTAAAGGCAGTCCTACCTTAGTAGCTCTGGTAGCTCTGGTCAATGATTAGGCAAAACCAAAGGAAAAACTCTACAGCATCATGTAATTTAACTATTAGTTCTAAGCTTTCACAGCTTTTCACAGAAAAAGGGAGCATTTTCCTCCTTAGATGACCCTTGAAGAAGCTGTACTCTGGGGATAATCATACTGCCAGAAATAGGAGACTGAATGAATCTTTCTTTCAGTCCCATGTTTAGTGTATAGAAAAGCGAGGCAAAAGTGCTGTGGGTTTTGTTCCAGAGACGTCCTAACAAGTCACCAATGAATGGAAAATTTGGGAGCATTTTTCAAGGCAAGATCTACTTAGAGTAAATATCTCCAAGGAAAGCAAGCAGGAAAAAGAGAGTTAAAGCAAGGGGAGAAAACAGAACAATGAAGAACATTATATGCATTTTAATTTCAAAGTCATTTTTAAAAAGACTTCTCTTTCTTTTATGCTTTTTTTTTTTTTTTGTCTTGGGATCTTGCTACTCTTTTTTTGTATTCATATTTTCATTGTTGTACTCTGTGTCCATGAAAGAAAGGGTAGGAAATTGAAAAAGACAAAAATACATAAGAATGAAGAAAATAGGGAGGGGAATTTGATCATCATTTTGTTGTTCAGAAAAGCAGAAAAATTTCAAAATAACATTTACTGTAACATTTTCAAGTAAAACTGCAATAACCTTTCGAACATTTTTTCCTCTCAAAGATTTTCACCAATTGTAAAGAATTTTTTTTTGCTAGGAGAAAAGAAGGAGCCCTAAATGAGTATTTGTATTTTGATTAAAATGTAAAACATACGGTCTTTTAGATTTTCCATGCTAGAGTAGAAAGGCCATGGCCTTAACCATAAAAACATTCCTTCTAAATCCTTCTGTCTTCTCAGTTTGCCAAAAGCAGAGCTCAGGCATTATATTCTCAGAACTTGGTTTGATTTGAACAGTGCACATTTGTATTCCTCACTGACTTTGGACAAGTCATTTTGGATAGGGATCATCTTCCCTAGCTTAGATTTTTAAGTCCAAGGTAGGCATCTAGGCTTCTTTCACAGCCACAAATAAAAGACTCTAGAGGATAATTGGTCTCATCAGTGCCTAAAAGATGTTGGATGAATAATTTCCTATAATATTAAAGAGAGCCTTGGGTGATTTTTCCAAAGCTTAAATGTCTATCTTTTAGTCAGCTAAAGTCAGGCAAGATGACTCCCACTCATAATTTCTCTGTGTCTCAGTTTCCTCCTCTGTACAAAAAGAGATCATATTTCCCTGCTTCCCTGGGATGCTAGATGCCTAAGTTAATTAAAGTTTGTAAAGCAGGTTGCATTTGTTGGATAAAGGCGTTATATAAATGCAAAGTATGACAGACAGACTGATTGATTGAGTTAGATAAGATAGATATTGTTTGGCACAGCAAAGTAGTATGGATGCCAGATGATATTATCTGAAAAATTCAGAATATAGAAGTCAATGAGGTCTGGGCTGAGTTGAGCCACATAAGGCGCCCCAATCAAAGGGATAGCAGGTTTAGTTATCCCATCAACCAAACTCAGAGGAATTCAAAAGTTTGACCATTTTTATTATCACACTTAGTTTGCTGGAGTTACAGAGGGAAACATTATGAAAAATTGGTGAGTTTTACTGCTTGTGCATTCCTGAAGTCATCAGTTTTAGAAAATGTACATATTTCTTATTCCATGGACACAGTATATCATTGTTCTTTTGATATTTTATTGTATTGGTATGAAGGGAATGGTGATTTCAGCTGTGAAAAGTAAATTTCACTTATGGCACTGATGGTGCCTATAGGATAATTAAATATGCATTGTGTAATGCCACCTATAATTCACAATTGTGTATATAAAATGATTGTAAAGACCAATGAACACAGAAACATCACGATACAAAAAACCACACCAAACTATCAAAGAAATTAAAAAGAGATTCAGTGGGAAAAAAGAAAAGAGCACCCAGAAAAATGAGGCTATATAGGAAGATGGAATTAAAAGACAAGGCCTAAAGATTTTGTAGCATGTATGTATATCTCTGGAGACAACAATACTCAAATAGCCTTAGACAACATTCTGATCATTTCCACATGGTGGAAGGACACAATGGAAGCAAACAAACATTTGCATTGCTCCTTGCTACTGTCTCATCGCAAAAAATTAAATTAGATCTGCTTATGCCACCACTAGACTGTGACTTTTCTCCCTCGCAACCTCAACAAAAAACTGCAACTAGATCTGTGCATTTGGCAGTGGCATCTGACATGCAGTACAGCTAGAGACCAATATAGTCATAAGCATAGGGTGATTCTTCATGCATACACTGGGCACAAAGAAAAATTAATTAATAATGCACCTAACTTGAGGAAGCCTGGGAGAATGTTTAATTAAAGCTACAAATTCATTTTCCAGTACTTTTAGCCTTTTTTCTGGGGTTTGGGTTTTTTGACAATTAATTTGGGTTTCTCTTGATATATTTGCGTAGGCTTACACAAGGTGTGAGGACAAAACTTACCTTAATTATTCCCTAGTTACTTCCACAAATGCACCACTGTACCTGTATTTTGCAGTTTAAAGGTAGCACACAAGCTTTTCTGTAGCTGCTGTCACAGAGTGGATTGCATCCTCTACCAGCCTCTAGAAGGGGTTCACATGGCATCCCCTTCATTCAACTGTGTGTCTGATTGGGAAGCACAGTAGGTTACCAAAATATTGTTTCTGATCTCTGATTGGGGTAGAAACCTTTTGGAAACAGAGAACAGTGAATGGGAAGCATTGAATAGCCTGTGGCAAGCAATGAATGATGTACTTCTGGTCCATCTGCTTATGAGAGTGGTGGAGGAATCTTGAGATTTGTAAAGTTTTTCTTGAATTAACTTTCTGTTGCCTGGATACTAATGTAGAATGTCTAGTATGAAACAGTAAATAAAGCAGAATCATTTCATGCATTTGCAAGTGTATTTGTAAGTTATTTTTAATTATTATTGCCTGTTCTGCTCTGTTGCAGATCCCTTGCTATTTCCTGTGTATTAAACAATGACAACAACACACTACTGCTAGACTGAAGAGATGAAAACAGATTTTTTCATTAAAGGCTCAAAACCTAAAGGTTAGATCAGGCTCCAACAGTGAAAACCTGAATGCATTGTAATGAAGGATAAAACATCCTTTAGCATCCACATGATAAAGTACACCCTGACTGCACAAGGAGAGCTGTGGGGGAACGCATTTACAATAAGCATAGGGACAGGTACAATAAACTGTTCAGCTTCTTCCAAAGATGTTATCAAAAGATTCTTAGCCAGTCAATTCCAATCAGAGAGCTAAACATGGGAGACTTGTGTGTATTCCAGATGCCTTCAGATGGGTTGATAGTAAACACCACTTGTCTCTACAATTTGAACTGTTCATTATGACTGTTACCAGTCAATGGTAACAATAACCTTGCAAGAAAGTGTGTACAGTTTACATACCACTGTGTGAAAAACAACCACCTTCTTCTCACAAATTCTTAAAAAGTACATATCAAAAAAGAAAAAAAAAAATGTGCAGGCAGGCAGGCAAGCACTTAATGAACTCCACAAACAATGTTCAGAAGTTCCTACCAGCTTTCTGCAAACATACAAAATCCTCTGCAACAAGACAATATTGCTCTATCCTTTCTGTTTTGAACATAAAGAAAACTAGCTCTTTATAAATCTGTATGGCTCACCTCACAGTGAAATATGTATATTTAGTAGCTGCTGCACTGCACTGATTTGGTCAGGAGATTTAACTAAGCTCCTAAGATCAAACTGAAGGACCTTATGCAGAGGATTATTGCAACTGTAGAGATTTGACTGCGGCTACCATGATCTATGACAGCTGACTTTCTGTCCATGTTGATCTCCAGGCTCAAATGTTTCTTGCCTTGTATTAGCTCAGGAAGTTTCTTTCATTCCTTCATTTTCAGGACATATTACTATGGCAATTTTCCATGCCATTGCAGATTACATTTGCCTGAAAAGATCACTACAATCTAGTACAGATTTTATATATCAGTTGTCAAATAATAGTTTTCTTAGGAAAAGCATTTGATAAAAAAGGAGCGACTGGCTTTTGTATGAATTACACATATACTCTTTAACTTCAAAGAAATGCTATCTGCTCTATGGGATTTTCTGAGGCCTTCAAAAAAAAGGACTTCTGTTCATTTTGAAACCAACTAGCACAGTAGAGCTTGGTTCTAATTGGAGTTTCTGGATGTTACCACACTTATAAAGTGATGATAATAACAGCTGAGTAAACAAAAGGTCTAAAACCAGTTCACGGTACATATTCACATCTTATGAATAAAATTTTAGAAGATTTCTGAGTATACAATACTTTGCAATTATCCAGGCTCCATGGCCCTGCAACATTAAGGACTACTGTAATTTTTACGTGGAGAAGTTTTTCATTCGTATGGTGAGCACTGTCAGTAAGCAGATTTTTCCACCCACCCATCTCCCTTGCTTTTATGCACTGGCTTTGTAGTGTTAGTCCCCATAAGCTGTTGGTGGTGAATGAGACATGTTCATGTAGAGTTCCCTGCAGCAACCATTGCCAAAGAGCAGCTGAGAGACTTATAATGATTCACTGGTGCACGATAGCTCTAATTTCCTCTTTCTGTTTTCCGTCTCTCAACATTTTCATTTTCTGATATCCCAGTGCCAGGACTGCTTTGTTCCTTTTTTTCCTAAGGAAAGTCTTTCTTGTTTAATTGAGATATGGGAACAGAACAAAATTTATTCAGTATGTGTTTCCTTAGACCATTGTATGTGCATTTATATGTATATAAAAATATATGTACAGGTATGTGTGTATACATATACATGCATATAAATATATATGTGTGTATCTAACTCTCTCTTTCGCTCCATATATGTACATGTATAATGACGGAGTAGCAAATCACAGCTTCTACCGCCCCCACCACCCTCCAAAAGAGACAAGCTCTAAAAACAACTCAGCTATCCAAATTTGCCCGAGGAGATTTTCTTCCCTCTCTCCCATTCTCCCCTCCCCCCAAATAAACCAAATGTGTGCTTTCTTACACTACTTCCAAATGCAGTAGCTCAATGACGAGGTAAAATCTTTTTTTTCCAAAGATTCCACTTAAATAAAGGTTTTAGAATTCTTTAACTCCATTAAGTATAATATACTTGCGGGAAAGTATAGTTTTACCTTAGAAGTTTCATTGTCTCTCATTCTGTGGTGCTGCTTTTCCTGATTATGTTTCCCCAAAGCACAGTTTAAGGTATAGTTTAAGATCATTTGAAGTATAATGTATACTTTATACAGTACATATAATTTTACTTACTTTTTCTTAAACCATACTTTATGAGGGGTGTCGAGAGGGCAGAACTAAATCCCAAGACGTTATACAACTGATTATTAACTGAAGTGCTTCAATAGTGTATTACTTCTTTTTATTATAAAACGTGTTGGATCTTTTTCCCTGGATATCAGAGCAAGTCCTCGCTTGCATGAAAAGAAGCCTGTGTTCCTCTCTGCAAAACATATTAACTAACTCTTTCTAGTGTAATGGTACCATCTACCATTAACAACCCAATCAGAATGCAGGTCTGATCTGTCTACTCTTTAAAACGAGTAACATTATGTTTCTCTGTGGCCACATCACCTTCTTTAAGAAATCAGTCTGGTCTTCCAGCCCTGCTTTCGAAACAAAATTAGCATCTCTACATACAGGCTTGTTTAAGCAACATGCCCAGTTCATGCAGGAAATCTATAAAGAGCTGATCTCAGTTTAGTACTCACTTGGGTAACCCATGCTGGCTATGCAAGATACCGCTCCTGCCTTCCCATGAAGTCGGAAGGGCGGGAGGCTGCCATTTCCATCCAACGTGCATGAAAATATCTGCAAAAAATAGAGAGAAGGAGAAACTTGTGAAATGCATCATCTCAAACATGTTGCAAGTAACTCACATGAGCATAAGTCCTTATAAAATAAAAAATGAAATCCCATATCACGCCACTCCCTATATTTCACCAACAGTTTTGTGTTCTAATTATCAATACAAATCACAGATTTTGTGCTGGTCACACCTAATTTATGAACTGTATAGGATAACAGTTAATTGAGTCAGTAGTTAATTCCCCCTTGTATCTTCTCCAGTGATATTCAAGTATTTCAGCCAAGATTTTAATTGATTTTCATAGTAGCCACTCGTTAATAGGATAATTTGTCAATACAATAATAAAACAATTGTTCCCGTAGCACTGTGAGCTCAGTTTATCAGATAACAAAGTTAAGGCCGGTTTCATTAATTGAAGGCAGCTGTAGGGTTTGCAGGATGAAAGATATAAATCTCGATGGTACTGTGGAAAACTAGGTCAGAGGGCAGGGGAAAATTAGTTAAGCATGATGGACCAACAGTGACCTGTACAGGTGTTTGGGCTCGCTTTCAGGGCATCACTTCCGCTGTTCGTATTTGGCTGCGGCAAAGCCCACAGGTCAGTACGTGTACTTTCATGCCTGGTTTTAATTAAAAGCCAGTCTAGAGCTGCTCACTCCCAAACTCCAGATAGTGTTACCTATTAAAAGTAAAACATTTCACAATGTCTTTATGTTGTCATATATTTCCCAAGGAGTTTTGTTTACATCAGTAAGTGGCTCTTGATTCCTAAAACAGGAGACTTAAAATAACATTCAAATAATCTACAAAGGTGGAAAAACAATATTGCGAAGGGATAAGTGCTATTCATGAAGGCTAGATAAAGGGAAGACTGTAGTGAAAATCTGTTGCAAGTCAGCCCGATTGATACAAAGGTATTCATCTATCACATGCAAACTCCTCCAACACTAACAGTGTAAGCATTTTTCCCTCTGTCAAACTTTTTAAAGTAATATTTCCTATCTCTCTTGTTTTCAGCCTTGGATGTTTTTCTCTGTACTGTACAACCTTCTGTCTTGAAGTAATTCTATATTAACAGAAAACTTAAAAAGCACAAAAAGCTTGCTAAAAGCTATTATTTTTTATTATAACGATTTCACTTCAAAATCAAGTTTCCTTAAGAAAGAAAAGACTCTGGTCCGGTACCATACATTCTGTGTTATATGAGCATGCTGTATTAATGTGTCAGGCTGAAAACGCCAAAGACACTTGTTTGATCTTGGTTGAAATCAAACACCTTCAGCTATACAAGACACAGCTCCAACAAGTAGCTCGTCCTTCTAGAAGAGGAAAATAAAATAGCCATACTGTAGTGAGTAGGATAAGGGCAGTGTTAGCAGAATGGGTGTTTCTGCACCACAAGAAGTGGAGTTTGCATACAGAAACGTTTCAGAGGGGGGCAAGGAGTAAGATGACTTGCCTTACGGTTTTTGCTATAGAGCTTTAAGGTTCAAGTCAAGCTTTAAGTCACCACAGTTACTTTCTGGGATGTGCTTTGGTGCACCGCAACTCCCTGAGTGATTCAGGAAACTGCGCAAGCGATGGTATTTATGAGTGCATGTGTGTTTACCTATGCACATCCCCTGCTGTGCAGGTGGAAGGGAGCCTGAGCAAGACTTCACCTGCAAATGGAAGCTCCTGACTGATGGAAGTCCCGGTACCTCCATTAGAAGAGCCTTGGAAGCAGCTATTTTTACAATACGAATTTTCTGGCTCATCACAGTGCACTTCCCTCTCTCCCTCTCACAACTGGCTTTTAGACTTTACAGTCCAACTTTTATGTATCTCATTTTGGGGCTTTGAAGTGGTGGATGGCAATGCTTGTTGTCTGTGTTTCTAATTTTCTCCTTTAAGTTGGGGATTTCAGAGTCATCTCTCCAAACTTATTTCCTAAACATAGACGTAATCGGAGTCGAGGAAAATCTGAAATCATTTTGACAGAATTTGACAGAATTGCTTACTTTCAAATTCTCAGAACAAGGGCACAGGAACTGCAGGGAAAAAAAAAAATAATTAAAAAAAAAAAAAAGAAAGATGAATGAGATGCTTAATGGTTCACATCTTTACCAAGCAGGCTCATCTCAAAGAAAGCCTTCTTTGTTCAAGAAATACAAAGTAGTTTAAAACTGAAATTGTGCTTTACATTTTTAAGAGAGGCTTGGTTACCTTGCTGATTCATGGCAATAATGCCACGTGTTCATGTTGTTTTCTGGTGGGAGTTTCATTTTAACTTCCTCAGTTACAATATTATTTATTCTTAACACACTGTACAAAGCAGTTCATTTCCAACACCATCAAACAATATTCCTTTAAAGTTCATCTGTCAAATCAATCTCATCTTTACAAAAAAGAAAAGACATCAGGAAAATATAATAATGTTCTTTGTTTGCTTGTATGTCTAAGTGCTATAGATATTCATTAACTCTTCCTTGCAAGGAGTGAAATATCTTTTTCACTTGGGTACCAGTGATACATTTTTCTCACCATGGAACGGAACATTCAGGGGCTAAAACAATGCTTGCTATTTTCTTTTCAAACAGTAACGGCATCACCACTAAATTAAATCCTACCTCAATCCTGTATGAATTAGGGATATAGTAAGAAAAGAAAAGAAAAAAAAAAGGAAATCCCTTTCATATTATGGTATAATTTAATGAAGATATGCTTAGGTAACACAATGCACAAAAAAAAATCTGATTTGCCAAAATTTCAGTATCAAATTTTAGCCTCTTTTGCACAGTAAGTATAATAATAATTCAATATAATAATAATTTAAAATGCGTGTGTACACATACATGTGTATATATAGAAAAGCTGTGTCAAATATTGGGTCAGACCCACAACTGCTTTAAACCAACACAGGGATTTTGTCAGTGGAACTATATGAATTTATGTCAAATGAAAAGATGAACGCTGACAACAGATACATTGATAATAGGAAATAACTTTTTACCTCTGTTTTACTAAGAACAAAATGTTTCTGTTACCAGAATTAAATATGTGTTTTCATGTGTCTGCAAATCTATCTGTCTATAAATGTGGACAAATATTGTTCTAATTGAAAAAAAAAAAAAATTCTGAAGCCCTAAAAATTAGGTTATTCTATTTGCTTCATTTCTAAGCAAACCACACATATTAGGGTAAAATATGAATGTTGCTTACATCTTTTATCATTAAAATCACTTGATTCTGGCATTCCTAGTGATGTGGGTTTAGAAAATTGTATCAATAACACTATTAGAGAAGCTACTGAAAACCTTTTCTCTGACACCCAGGAAAAAATCATACGAAAATTCTGAGCATTTCTTGCAGGATTGCATGGTCTAAAAGTTTGTGCCTAGACTGCATGAAAGAAAAAAAAAAAAGTATATATTCAGAGAGACAGTACACAAAAGGGAAAGCAGCTGAACTTCTTACAAACCACCCTCAGTTGTGAAAAGAGAGAGAACAGCGGCTACCATGTGGCACAAAACCTAAATATATATTATTTTGTTCCTTTTCGTTAAGACTGCATAGGGCATAAGTTGTTTTCAAGCATGCCTCGGACTCCTACAGCTCCAGCTGTCATGTGTAATTAAACATTTGGCCTCCACAATTACTCTACAGTGTACATATGCCAGTATTTCAAGCCTGGAATATGCATTTCAAAGAAGAATAATTCCCTGGAAATCCTAAATTGACAGGAGCAAAGACAGCCTGAAGGAAAGTAGTCAGAGAAAACTGTAAGGTCGGGATCTAATGATTAAAAAAGAAACTTCAAGAAGAACTTCAACCCTTAACTAAACCAATGGGAAAAAGAACGACAGTTGGCAAGCAGATTTCTGCATAGGGATCCTGATTAGGGAGCCTCTTGGGTTAATTTAATATTATCAGTGTTGTTCACCTTGCTGTAGTATGCCTTACCATTAATACCATTTAAACAGATTTCTTTTTTCTTAAAGCATATTTGGCATAATTTATTTTCCATGAATACTGATCATGGCAATATTAAATTTGATGATTCATATTGAATCTGAGGTTGATTTATCAGCAAAGGGAGTTGGGTTTTGGTTTTGTTTTTTTTTTTTTTCTTTTTTTTTCTTCCCTGCTCCACATGCTTGCATTTAGTACTGGTGCTGGTGCCCTAAGTAATGCTGAGTTTGCATTCCTGTTAGGAACCCCCTTTTTAACATTTTGTATGAGTACCATTTGTAAAGAAATTAGTAAAGAAATAGTTACAGACCCTGTAATTTCTAATGTAAGTTTAAGAACAATGGGCATAAAAAAACCCTTTTAAACAGACAAAAAAGAAGTTAAGCAGTAATAAAAAATGAGTGAATACATTTCTTGTTTTCAAAAATGGTTTTCTGTAGAGTGCCTCTGGGGTCCAAGGATCTGTTTTCCACCCTTGATTGTCTGTTTAGTAGCCATTTAATGTAAAGGACTACAAATCTGGTCCAAGGGCTTGATGCGTGGAGAAAAACTTTGGAAAAAATTGAACAATTTCATATTAAGACATGTGAAAATGCACTCACCTACTTAGCTTTCCAAAAGTTAGACATCTAAGACTGAACTGTTCAGCACAGGTTCCCTTCTGTACTAAACAGAGAAAAATAAGTAAACAGTATGCAGTATTTCAGTATACAATGCACTCAATGCATCATACACTGGAATTATTACGCATTATTATAACTATAATGCATTATTCTGCAATAATAAATCAAAAGCACTCTATAAAAGACAGACCAGTATGACTAGAGCAGACTTAGATACCTAAATTTGAAACATCTATGTTAATCTGGGATGAATTCCTACTTATGAGGAACAGGTTTTTCTTAATTCTTCCCTTATTAATATCACTTAGCTTTAGAGTAAGTGACAAGAGGGACAGGAGCACTTCCACTAGTGGAACTGTACCAGTGACAATGGCGAATTACCCCAAAAGGCTGTAGTCAGCTCTGCTAACCTGTTAGTACTGCAGACATCCAGCCTTTATTCCATTTCAGACTAAGATAAGGCACTTATCTTTAACTGATGGTAACTTCCTACCTTAATAAAAAATTAAAGTTCACATCATTGTAAGGTGCCATGGCATGACAGCGAGCTACAATGCCTGTCACTGTGAATGATGGAATGACAATAAATTCATGTGAACCCTCACACACACACATACAAGGAAACAATGTTTTAATGCAGCTTGGTATTAGGCTCTAGCCTGCATTTGTTTTATACTGAAAAAGCAACCTTGGCAAAGAAGCAACAGAACCACAATATGACTGAATCATCAACACCAATTCAGCCCTATTCGGGTTAAAGCAAAAGTAAAGTCATACTAAACTATATGCCACTTTTCTCATCGTTACTGGTTTTACTTCAAAGTCCCACTCCATCAAGCCTGAGCCTGTTGATAAGAAGTTGAATACAGCTTTTCCTCATTAGACTTGACCACTGAGGCACCAACCTGGTAAGTAGGATCTCTCAACTTCATTGACTTTAAATGGTAATTTACATGTTTCTTTTAACAAATGCATGTGTTTCAGACTATTCAGAAAGCGAGACAGCATACCTACTAATTCTAGCAGTGGCAGTAGCTTTGGAGTACTGGTATGAGAATGGTCCTTCTGATTAAAACCACAGAGGAGTAACTCTGAGACACAAGAGATCTGTTTGCTCTTCCCACTGCGTTGTCCATACCAAGTCTGCCCCAGCCAAGCCTGGAAAGTTCCCTGCTCCTGCACTGCAGCCACGTTCTCTGCACTTCATATAACCAACCACAAGTTGAGAGAAGTTCATAGTGCTCAACTATTGGAAAAATGGGACACAATGCAATTGCAAAATGCCAGTACAAAATCACTTCTTCTTAGAAGTCCCTGCCTGACTTTCCACTCCCTCACCTTGTGACAGGAGAATTCTGCTGTTTCAAAGCAATATTTTGTTGATTTCAGTTGATCTAGATGTCTCAGATGGCAGGGTCTTCAAAATCAAAGCCCCAGACATACACTTATTGACTACACGGTTCACTTTAAGGGTGCAGTAATGTAGGAAAAGACTTACCTCAGCTCTCGCCCTCTTTCCCCACTTTTTCTTTTGTGTTCAAAAGCCATCTGACCTTGTCCTTTCATTCTGAGAAGCTGACTGTTGGAAGGAGGAAGGATGCTGGGAGGGAGAAGAGAGAGAGAGAGAGTGGGAAAGGAGAGGGTATCACAGGGTTTAGGAAACTGTCAGCATGACTGAAAGGCACTGACCATTATAGTTCTAATAAAATTTGTATCCTGTAATGGAAAAAACCTCGTGCTGGCTCAAGGCTGTGGATGAGAAAGTAAACTTTTACCTCTGCTCAAGTCAATTGAAAAAAAACCAGCATTGACTTTGGTGAAGACCAGATGTCTACTGAACCTTAAGAGGTTTCTTTAATAGTTAGAGATGTGGAATTCTAAAAAACAAGGGTGAGTCTTGAAGTTTCACTCCATACTCATACCTCACTGATTTTTTTTTTAATGAAATGGGTTGATCTAGGGTATTGTCTTACCTATTGCTACCTCTTATTGTTGTGCTTTTTCCCTACGTTTTGTTGTTAGGCCCATTGCCTCTGTTATCAGCCAGCCCTCTTATCTTCCACTTGCCTACCCAGACAGCCCCGGTATAGTATGCTGCTATTTTGATCCATATACAAAAAATAAGAAAGGGTATGAAGTGAAAGATACAATTTTTAGTCTCTTAGTGGATGCTTTACAGTAATTCTTTAAACATATTGTCCCTAAAGTGGTCAAATGATCTCATTCTGTCCCATTCCTCCTTTTCAGATCTAATTATAAGTCTGAAAATAGTTTAACATGCTGGAAGAATTTACATCATGAAAAATAGGTTGTAGTAAGTAAAATTTGTCTTTTGATCTTCGGTCCCTTCCTCTTCTTACTGAAAAGTGAAAAAAAAAAAAAATTCTAATGAAAAATTGCATATCTTGCACCCCTTGGGATTGTCTGCTTACTCAGTTCTGAAATCAGGTGAAGTCTTAAGATTTGGAAGCACACTTTTTTTTTTATCCAAAATATTATGTGCACTTAAAAAGTAGGGAAAGGCTGTTCAGGCAAAAGTAGAACAGAAATGTGGGACTCATAGAGAGTTTAAAACTAAATGTAAATTGATAACATGATTTTCTCACCCAAAATATTATCATTTTGTGGGGGATTAGCAGGGTTGTCACACATAAGACACAATTCTGTCCATCCTGCCCTGGTGAGGCTGGAGTTCTGTGTCCACTTTTGAACATCACACTTTAAGATAAAGATAAATGGAAGAGGCCTAGAGGAGAGCATGAAAAATTAGATAAGGTTTAGAAGACATGAACTGAGAGTAAAGGTTGAGAGAATTAATTTGGTCTAGGAAAAAAATAAAAAAATGGAAGCTGAGGCAGAACATGACAGCCATCTTCTACCATGTAAAAGATGGTTATAAAGATGGTTATTATTTCTTCCTCATTGCCAATAGTGGAAAGAGTAGAGAAAAAAGGCTAAATTTGTAAAAAAATCAGTCTAGATATTAGGAAAAAGCCTACTGTTGTGACAAAATCCTGGAGAAGGCTGCCCATGAAGTTTCAGTAACCCCTTCCTTTAGAGGTTTTTTTAGACAAGGTAGACTAATACAAGTTAGTAACGTCCAAGGAAAACTTGATCCTGTTTTAAGGTGAACAAGATAACCTCTTGAACTTCCATCCTCTCCAAATTTCATTGATTCAACGTCTTCAATCTTACCCAGACAATCACAAAATGGGGGGACTGTGCTACTTGTAGACAAGCCTCCCTCCTGTTAGTCACACCTAGGTCTCCAGGATCCTTGTAATGTACAGGCTGGTTTACAATACTGTCAAATCTGTTGTCATTTCAAAAGAAACAACACATTTTGAATCTTAATGGTTGCAAAGGCAAATTCCTTTATTGGAACCAATGTTATTGATACAGTGTTGTCTTTCTGGTCTGGATAACCTGAATGAATTGTTCTGAAGGACGTGAATTTCCCTGCCTTTTATCCATCTCCTTAAACTCCACTGCTGTTGATGATGGAGTAGGGTGTGATTTATCTCACCTCGCTGAAATCACCTAAAGTCAAGGGTGAGATTCAATTAAGTGTAATGCTGGACAACTCCTCTGTATTGCAGATGAGCAATTTCATATGCCTAAATATAGATGTCTACAGTCCTATTATAGCTAAATGCAGTCTACTTAATTCATCCAGAAGAGTTTCTGGAGTGATCTGGTTGACCAAGCATACGTGCCTACTTGAAGGTGAGCTGGATAGCTCTCCACATTGTCGTGAATGGATTGACTTAGATTTCAAAGGACTGTAAAAGTAGCTTAGACAACTTGCTCATGTGCAGATGTCTTCTGTGGGATACCTGAGGTACAATGTACCTACCTGCCTCATTTAGGATGTTTACTGTAGGATGAATTGAAATGGGCTAATTCAGCTGCCTAAGCATAGTTTGTCATGGTCTATGTTATGCCTCTGGAAGGGTGTGGTCCTCAGTATTTCTGTCCGTCTTGCACTAGGTACCTATGTTCAGGCAACAGGACTGATCCTGTCATTTCCTAAAAGTGCCTGATTCTGTCCATTGACTTTAATGGGAGTCTGGAGAGTGGGAAGGGGAAATCTTACTCTTATGGACTTGTTTACACCAACTTACATGAAGTTAGACAAGACGGATCCTGCCTACTATGATTCCATTGACAACTTAAGCAAGACTTTCATGTTGAGATAAGTGATTAGGAAGTAGGAAAAGATGAAAATCGTCCAGGAAATGCCAAAGGAATGAAAGGGAGACTCAGAAAGCTAAAGAAGTAGAGAAGCTGGAAAAAGAAAAATGAGGGAAGAAAAGACCAGATATGTGGTTGTCCTAAGGAGGAACTTTTTTCCTCATTGTCTTTTACTAAGAGTAAAAACAATGTACTAAGCAAATACATATTGACAATAACTTAAACATAATCAAGAATAAAAAATTTTACAATAACTTTAACACTAATGCAAATCTCCCAACCATATCAGCAGGCCTCCTTGCGTATAAAGCAAGATGTTTATAACTCTGTATTTGTTCCAAAGCCCATGCAGCTGATATAAAAATTGAATTAATCTCTATCAAATGAGTTTGATGTCCCAGGATTGAGGAAATAGTGTGGTTCTCAAGGTATAGCTCTGAACAGGGATGGTGCAGAACACGAGTCAATAGGGAAGCACATTTTTGTTAGTATCACTCGCAGGTGCATCCAATCTGCTTGAGCATCATGACATACTGTGTGCTATGTTTTCCAATTTGCTTCAAAGTGTAAAAGTTTGGTATTTTCTTTCTTCATTTTCTGGCACTACTTTATCTATTTATCCTCTGCCATCAACAGCCTGTTTCTTATCGGAAGAAGGCTCTAATCCCACATATGTAATAAAGGTCCCATTTTAAAGCTTAAAAATTTGGTACTTACTGTAATAATGAAAACACATTATTTGTATAAGAAGCTGTAGGACTCAGTGTTTGCACTTATATAGTGTATGAACATTAACTAATAATTATGTTCAGCGAAACTTGTCAGTCTTTCACAATAATAGGACAAATAATGCAAGAGCTATGAAAGAATCGCAAGCAAAGCAATGATTTTGAAATCACACCATAAAGTTATGAGTTAAAATGTATGTCATTACAATCTTTGCATACTGAGATATCACTGAAAACTAATCATTTTGCATGTTAACAAGAAAGGATTGCAGCAGCGATTAGATGGGAATAAAAAGAAGAATAGTCATTAATTTTGCAGGCTTGGAATATATATCAAAGGATGGCTATGAGGACAGTATAAAAACTGTAGTCAATGGTCAGATCAGAGGTCAGTTTATGAATGATGTTAGGTCATCAGAATTTCCCAGATGCCCATTTCAGCTTTCCTCAGCATTGACTAGGAGGATAAAGCACCTTTTGATTAAAAAAAATAATAATAAAAATAAGATCGCCACATTGAATTCACTTTGCCTGTTCCACCTTTCACTTCTCTGAAGTGACTGCCAAAAAGTAGCATGGTGTCAACAGAGCAACGTTACTAATAGTTCCTGTAATGTAATATTTTCCATTAGGAACTAACCTGGAGCTGCCAAATTTGTTTTACATGCCATAACATCTGTAGTATGACCAAGTAATAATAATGGCTGTCAGCCAATCAAGTCACCTGTGTTGGATTTGAGGTATTGTGTGCAGATCAAAGTCTTTAAATCCAGTCACTTTCTAAAATGTTCAGTTAGTTAAGTTGTACTCATCTGCTCGGCAGCTGTTTCCTCACCTAGGAAACAATCCCCACCCACCACAGGCTCCTACCATGCACATTTCCTGTTCAGTTTGGAGTAGATGTGTTTACAGATCATACCTCTGTTTTTACAGTGAGCTGTGCTCTCCAGTTCTGGAAGACTTTAATAAAAATCCTATTGGAAGAGATTTGCTTCCACCAAAGAGATTTTCTATCAAAGCGGCAAAAAAATCAAGCTCAGCCTACCAAAAAATCTATTCAATATCATTTAGTTTGTGATTCGGTGAACATCTGGCTTTGAATGAAGAACGGTGTGGTATCTTTTGTAGCAAGGGTTAAAAAAACAGTTTGCAAAAAACTTTCCTTTAACAGTCCTCTTTCCAAAGAAAATAAATAAGTCCCTAAAATCTAAAACTTGTCTTGTTATTAGTTGGCTTTGTTATTTGGAGACAGATTGGTATCTTCTCTCTTCAATGGTATATTACTCCATCTGATGTCAGATTACCCTTCCTCCTGTCTTCTCCAGCACTGCTGAAGTTAGTTGGCGTTCATTACATCTTGCAATTATTTGAAAATGAAAAATACATAGAAATGTAGTAGCTTCATTTATTCATCTCTAAAGAATTTTTGTAAATCCTTTACTTATTTTGTGCCTTTAATTACATAAGAGAGCTCCAAAGCCCAAGATGTGCACCTGTAGCTACATTTTAGACATTCAAATTAATAAATAATAAGATTTGACAGGGTCACAGCAAAGGTGGCCCAGCTGCAGGCATGTTTAGGCTGCAGATTTACCAAGTGACTTAAAGCTAGTGACTGGCAGTTCTAGCTTGGGCAGAAATATTTTCCATATCTGAATAGAGCAGAGTCTGTGTACCATCTTTACTCCCTTCTCTTAAAGTGTTTATCGCTTGCTTACAATACCCTAAATTCACAATTCAGGTATATTGCTGTGTATCTCAAAGTGTAGAAGTAAGATCATTGACAACACAGGATTCATAGGGAACCTTAGAGTCATGATATGCTTTTCAAGATACTTTGTTGTGGCAGTTGAATAAACTAAACTGAAACTTTTTCTTTTTTTTTTTTTTTTTATTTTATTTTATTTTATTTTATTTTATTTTATTTTATTTTATTTCCTCTTTCCAACTACACAGCAGCCAAGATCACAGTAATATCATGTCAAAATAAACACTTGTCTACACAGGTGACAGCCTCAGGAGGAGTTCATGACAGAAATAGCCTGGAACTATAATTATACCTTTGCTGTTGTGGAAGGTGGTCTTTGCAGGTCATGGCTGAAGTCCTTGGCTACGCAGGGGAACCTATTCACACTTAGGTAGTCACCTTATCTTGACTTGGGAATGTCATAAAGATTAGTCATCTGTGACAAAAATAATTTATTTTAGTTTACTTTATTTTTACTTGTTTTTCATCCTTCAAAAGAAATAGAGGAAGATGGATAGAAGGGAGATCTAGAGCTGCACACTTCTGAGTGTCTTTATCCCACTGACGCCTGTACATCCCCACACAGAAATGTCAGATTATACCTTGGAAACACACACAAACACAAAGAGCTGTATTCAAGCATTGACCGTGGCTGTGGCTGACTGTCAAGCCAGTAAAGCCTCTTCCAGATTAAAACACACTGACCCTGAGATGAACTTCCCAAAGTTTTTTGATTTTGGCCACCCCACCATCTGCAGATTGCCTTTCCTTCATCCGTCTCCTTCTGGGGACCTATGTGCCAGGAAGCATCAGCTAAAAGCCATGCGCATTGTGTAGGGAGAGGACAGTGGTTGTGGGCCACGTAACCTTGCGGGAGCCCGAGGGCCTCAGTGTCTGATCCCTATCCTGACCCAGGCCATCTACAAATACTCTGACGAGTCATACCTGCACAACGTAATTACAGGAAGGAGAGAGTTGTCAGCCACAATGTTTCATACTTGGAGCTGTATAGCTGAGTCAAAACAGTACTGTCTGACAGGAAAGGTTCATTACCTTGGGAGACGCAAGTACAGCCCTACTGCAGTCAGATCTTGTAGGACTGTACCCAAATTGAGCAAAGAGTTGCGCTCCGTGGGTAAATTATGTTGGAGCACAGCACTGTGGCTACAGCACTGGGAAGGTATCCTCTTGATCTCTACTCCTTGTCCATTTCAGGATAAACAGTACCTATTCTTTTGTGCTTGCCAGAGTTGCTTCTGAGCTTTTGGCAGCACTGGTAAGTGGTGATAACCCGTGGATAAAGAGTTGGTCTGGGGCCAAAGTCAAATTGCCTCTGCCATGAGAAGGAACAGGAAAAAGAGTGAGGTGCAAATAAGGGGGAAAGGAAGGACTGGTGAGCCCTGGAAATTTGGGTCTGCTGTTTCTACCGCCTTTGGTCAGACCCAGCCATCTTCTTCTACCATCTGGCAATGGCCGTGGGACCATCACATAATATTTTCCAGTACCTTGAGTTAGCCATGATCATGGCATGTATCCAGAAAAGGAGAAGTGCAAAATATTTTCCTCCATTCCTGAAATGAGGTGGAAATATAAAAAAACATATGACGTGGATTCCATTTTGTTTTAGCATAACCAGTATTTCTAACTGAGGACGTGTCCTCTAACTTTTAACGGAGTATAAATCCACAGCAAAACTACTATATACAGATGAACCTGCCACAGACATTTTGTGAGCTGCAGGTAAAAATAAACAATATGTGAGGTGATTAAGCCTGCTTATTGATAAATATGCATCTATCAATCTGTACTATTAACTCTGAGCACACCGGTGAATAGCGTTTGTGGTTCTGAAGACAGCAGGAATCATACTATTCAGGAGCGAAAGCAATGATGAGGTGAAAAAGAAGGATAGAGCACATACTTTGATACACAGCCATTCTACACTGGTTTCAAAGTATAAAGCAATTTATTCAACTTATTAAAGTAAGAGTTTATAAAACACTCTTGGACTCTGTTTTGTGCATTTATTGAATTCAAAACTTCACATATAAAGATGACTAGAACTTGATTTCTGGTCTCATATAAGGTGATTTATATTTGAGGAAACAATAAGTCTCAAGACCCACAACTATCTCTTACTGAGGTATTTTTTTCTCCCTGGGGGAAGAGAAAAGCTATTGGAGCACACATAAAATTTAGGTGCTTTAAGAATTTCTCCGGGACTTCTGTTAGATTTGCTATCAGAAGAGGCAATAAAATGGGAATTTATGTTTTTTCCTTAACAAATCTTATGCTTTTTGATCTGGTGTTTTGTCATTGCAATTAGGGCTGTTCCTTCAAGTAGCAAACTGAAAAGTGGTGCCACAGTGTTTATTTTAGGTACGAACATTTAAAAAATATGAGGAATGCTGGGAAAATAAAGTTCATATGTTATTCACATATATTTTTCTGATAGATTGCTTCTTCACAGAGCAAGGGGATGGCTTGATCATGACTTACAAGAAGAGATACTGATTTAAGTTATTTTCCTCAGTAAAGATTGCAGCCATGTAGGAAATTAATTTATGGTTGTAATAAGATTTCAGGATGTACCTATCTCAGGTGAGAACATCTTCCTAATATCTCCCTAAAGAATTGGCAACAAAGGAGTAGAGCAATTAGGACGCGTAATAATTTCTAATGTCAGTGCTGAATCACTTCTGCAGTATTATAATGTTCCATACAGCATCTTTAAATAGTTTGCATAGAGTTTATCTCATCCTCTACCTCCAGCTCTTGCATAGAGCCTCCAGTGATGTTACAGACACTTATAGGACTTAGCTGGGTTTACTCAATTAATGAGCTCCCATTTATGACAGTCTGCAAATCAGAGATGGATACAGAAAACATATTGGGGTATCCAGAGCAAACCCTGAAGCACAGGCTGCTGGCCTCAGCTGGAGTACAAGTAAAGAGGAGCCTCCTTTGGTTGTCCTTCAGCTCAAATAGGGAGATGATTCTGGTTACTGGATTGCTTCTACTTTCATCCAATGACTTTCTGTATTAGTCTATGTAATATATTAACACTTCTAAGACAAAGTCCAGAACCTCCGAGAACAGTATCCCAGCTATGAATGCTCACCATTATGCTAGAAAAGCAAGTTTCTTCTTATTTGATCATTCTCTGGCCCTATGATATATTACATTTATGGTAATGCAGAGACATGTTACTTACAACTATTCTGTGTCTTGGTTAGTTGGGCTTTCTCCCAGGGAGCAAGAGCTAGGTCTGCTTAATAGATTAGTTCCCTCCCATATCCCACCACAAGTCTCATGCAATGCTTTTCATCTATAACTCCTTTAAAACATGAATCCAAAGTTTCACCTATGGTTATCTAGACACAGGAGGCCAATGGTCATATAAGAGCTCTTGCACTACACTCCATTCCAGATAGACACCATAAGCAGTCAGGAGTCAAGCTGCAAGCAGAAACTCCATCCCATCTTTATTTTTTTTAAGAAGGTATCAAGGAGACAATGTCTACTCATATTTTGTTTCTCATATAATAAATTGAATTGTAAATAGTTTCTGTCATACTGATCCAGAGCCAAGGATCTTCAAGCTCAAAGAGTTTGCAGACAACATTCTCTCCCCATCCCACTACATTCCTATTTCTATCCAACCCCATGAAGCATAAGACTCACAGAAGCAACTTGCAAGTTGGATCCAGCAGTTCTTAAAAACACCCAATTCATTCCAATATTCTTTTTTCATTTATTTTTTCATTTCTATAGCACCCTCGAGGAAATGTCTGCAATTTACCATGAATCACAGAATCACAGAATGGTTCGGGTTGGAAGGGACCTTAAAGATCATCTATTTCCAACCCCCTGCCATGGGCAGTGACACCTCCCACTAGACCAGGCTGCTCAAAGCCTCATCCAGCCTGGCCTTGAACACTTCCAAGGCATGGGGCATTGACAACTTCCCTGGGCAACCTGTTCCAGTGCCTCACTACCCTCACAGTAAAGAATTTTTTCCTGATATTCCAATCTAAATCTATCCTCTTTCAGTTTGAGTCTGTTGCCCTGTCTCCTATCATTACAATCCCTGACAAAGAGTCCCTCCCCATCCTTCCTGTAGGCCCCCTTTAGGTACTGGAAGGCCACTACAAGGTCTCCTCAGAGCCTCCTCTTCTCCGAGCTGAACAACCCCAACTCTCTCAGCCTGTCCTCATAGCATAGGTACTCCAGCCCACTGATCATCTTCATGGCCCTCCACTGGACCCATTCCAACAGGTCCATGTCCTTATTGTGGTGAGGACTCCAGAGCTGGATGCAGTACTCCAGGTGGGGTCTCACAAGAGCAGATTAGAGGGGCAGAATCACCTCCCTCAACCTGCTAGCCACGCTTCTTTTGATGCAGCCCAGGATGCAATTGGCTTTCTGGGCCGCAAGTGCACATTGCTGGCTCATGTTGAGCTTCTCATTCACCAGCACCCCCAAGTCCTTCTCCTCAGGGCTGCTTTCAAGCCATTCTCCGCCCAACCTGTATTTGCGCCTGGGATTGCCATGACCCAGGTGCAGGACCTTGCACTTGGCCTTGTTGAACTTCATGAGGTTTGCACAGACCCACCTCTCAAGCCTGTCCAGGTCCCTCTGAATGGCATCCCTTCCCTCCAGCGAGTTGACCATGCCACACAGCTTGGTGTCGTTGGCCAGCTTGCTGACGGTGCACTTGATCTCACTGTCCATAACACTGACAAAGATGTAAAAACAGCACTGGTCCCAGTACTGACCCCCGAGGAACACCACTCGTCACCGCTTCCATGTGGACATTGAGCCATTGACTGCAATCCTTTGAGTGCAGCCATCTAGCCAGTTCCTTATCCACCGAGTGGTCCATCCATCAAAGCCATGCTTTGCCAATTTAGAGATCAGGATGTCGCGCAGGACAGTGTCAAACGCTTTGCATAAGTCCAGGTAGATGACATCAGTTGCTCTCCCTCTATCTACCAATGCTGTGGCAACATCATAGAAGGCCACCAAATTTGTCAGGCACGATTTACCTTTGGTGAAGCCCTGTTGGCTCTCACCAATCACCTCCTTATTTTCCATGTGCCTTAGTAGAGTTTCCAGGAGGATCTGCTCCATGATCTTGCCAGGCACAGAGGTGAGACTGACCGGTCTGTAGTTCCCTGAGTCATCCTTTTTTCCCTTTTTGAAAACGGGGGTTACGTTTCCCCTTTTCCAACCAGTGGGAACTTCACCAGACTGCCACAACTTTTCAAATATAATGGAAAGCAGCTTGGCGACTTCATCTGCCAGCTCCCTCAGGACCCGTGGATGGAGACAATGAAGGGGAAGAGGTTTGTGGTGGGTTGACCTTGGCTAGCCACCAGGTACCCATCAAGCCACTCTATCACTCCCCCTCGTCAACACGACAGGGGAAGAAAATACTATGAAAAGTTCATGGGTTGAGATAAGGACAAGGAGATCACTTGCCAAAAGAGACTTGACTTGGGGAAATTAATTTAATTTATGGCCAATTAAACAGAGTAGGATAATGAGAAATAAGAGCAAATCTAAAAACATTACCTTCCCCTACCCCTCCCTTCTTCCCAGGCTCAACTTCACTCCCAATTCTTCTACGTCCTCCCCCTGAGCGGTACGGAGGGATGGGGAAGTTACGTGTCTGCTGTTTCATCGTGCTCTTTCCCTGCTCCAGCATGGGGTCCCTCCCACAGGAGACAGTCCTTCACAAAATTCTCCAGCATGGGTCTTTCCCATTGGCTGTAGGTCTTCAAGAACTGATATATCAGATGTTCTTTCCATGGGGTGCAGTCCTTCAAGAACAGACTGCTCCAGCAGGGGTCACTCGTGGGGTCACAAGTCCTCACAGAAAAACTGCTCCTGCAGCTCCACAGGCCGCAGCTTCCTTCATATCAGAACCATCTGCTCCGGTACGGGGTCCTCCACAGGCTGCAGGGTACCTGGTCCATGGGCTGCAGGGGGATAGCCTGCATCACCATGGTCATCACCATGGGTTGCAGGGGAATCTCTGCTCCGGTGCATGGAGAACCTCCTCCCCTTCCTTCTTCACTGATCTTGATGTCTACATAGTTGTTTCTCTTACATATTCACACTTCTCTCTTCCAGCTGTTGACGTGCAGCAGTTTTTGCCTTTACTTTTTCCACAGAGGTGCTACCAACATTGCTGATCTGCTCAGCTTTGGCCAGTAGCAGGTCCAACTTGGAGCTGGCTGGAACTGGCTTTGTCTGACATGGGGGCAGCTCCTGGTGTCTTCTCACAGAAGCCACCCCTGCATCTCCCTGGCTACCAAAGCCTTGCCACATAAACCCAGTACTACCATTAGAGATCACAAGATGTCTAGACAGAGTTTTACAAGATCTATAGGAGAGATGAGATCTGGGCACACCTTTAGAGTTCTTCATCCTGTATCTTGAGCTCAAAAGTTATAAGCAGGTGGGCACAACCAGAAGCTCAAAATCCTTGCAGGTGAGGTTGTCTGTTTCACTAGCAAATGTCTAAATGTGAGCAGTGGAGCTTCTGAATGAGGCTGACATCCTTTGGTGAGGGGTTCTCTGTTTTCTTCGTGCTCAAGTCAGGGAATGCAGGAAATGTTTCAGCTCAGCTTTGAAACACAGTGGAGCAGACACAATCAGATGTAGCTTGCTTTCAAACAGGGAAACTCCTGCACATAATCTGGCATTTAAGTTTAAATATCCAGGGAACACTGAAGTCCAAACTGTGCATTTTGTTTATAAATGCCTGAGATACTGCATAATTCTGGAAAATAAGGAGTTTTTTTGAGGCACTTTCTTGGCTTTTGGATCTATATTCCACCTAAAAACTGTCTTAAACACAAGGTAAAGAATCTACATCTGATTCTTAATTTAGAATGGCACAGTGGCACTCTTTCAGATGAAAGACAAATCATATTTTAAAGGTAAGACATTATTAAACATTATTACCTTGACATTAGGTAATCACATGAACCTAGAGAATCATGTTACATCACTTGAAGCCATTGCTCTACTTCACAGAGCTGATTGCAAAAAAGCTCCCAAAAATGCAGAAGATTTTCTTAGGACATCAGTCAACAACTCTTCACTTCTAATGAACAAGCCAAACTCCTCAGATTTCTTTGATTTCTTCTAGTCAATTCAGTATAAAACCATGCACAGTAAAGGCATAAGAAACAATCTCTTAAAGGAAAACGATCACAAATCTGGTTTATGTGCCCTAATGGTCCAAATGTAAATAAGTACTCAGAAAGGGAAGTTAGCATAATAGGCATGAATTAACTGACTGAGATAAACTAGAAAGTGCTTCTGCTTCAAACTGGATCAAAATAATTCTGCATAAATGGAAAAATATCTTTACATTCATGTACTTTTTTAAATTTCTTGACTTGATATTAACTGAAAATGCCACAATACAACATGAAAGGTTATTCTTCTCATATGTATCCCCTTGGCTGCAATCTAGGAAAACCAATAATCTAATATAGAGTCTGGTCTAAAAGCAATAGTGTACATTAACTAACACATGCCAGTAAAGGAAAGCTAAACAAATTATTTTTCTTTTGAGGTCATCACCTACTTCATTAGGAAGTAGGTATATGGTGCCTACAATTCAACAGGCAAAGGGCGTGGTGTTCTTTTTTCCCTGCAAATATACATTTGACAAGTTTTGTCTCTGGGCTTGTTTGTTAGGGTTTTTTCATCTGCCTCTCCAAATGTTTCTGAGCAGACTTAGCATTCAGGATTCTATGTAACACTTGAAAACATTCAGAGGAGATCCTAAACAATAGCAACCTATTGAGTATTTCTGGAGTTTCCAGTATTGGTGTGGAACAATAAACCTTCAAAACCGATCGCTCATATTATTTCGTGAAAATCAGGTATGCCATACAGTTTGAAGTCTTGCAGAATCATACGCATCAAAGATGTTTTTCTGCTTTCCATGGACCATTGAAAAATGACAGTTCTCCTTTTGGGTTCAGAAACAAAAGAGAAGCGTATCTAAACAAATATTTCTTTGAGTGTGTAAGAATTATATAAATAATAATGAAAAGTATTACAGCTTCAATAAATGATATATCAATGCAACTTTGCATCTTTACCCTATTAAGAGTATGTCTGGAATGTTTTAAATTGCAGCACACCAGTTTTGATCTTAGCATCTATCTCAGTAGGTTTCTGTATAGTTTAACCAAACGTGCTTTCAGCATTTTTTTTCTAAATGAATCTGAAATTTTATGTAAATTAATGACATAGTGGTTCTTTGAAAATTTTGTGTCCACAAATCTTTTTTTTTTGAACCTTTTATTCCATTTTTCAGTTGATCAAAGTGATTTCCTTAGACAGGAATTTTTTATAAATAAAACAAGCAAGCATACTGCAAATTTTAAGTAGTTTGGTAGATATGTAGGTAGAATCTAAATTAGCACATTGTCTAGGGTGGTCTACATTGACCTATTTAGCTTTAAAGCAGAGCTGTAAGAGAGTAATAATGAACTATAACTGCTTTCTCTACATTGCATTGCACACATATCATTTACAATGTATTTATTTAGTATCGGCAGAGAACACAATGCAAAGTATCTGGCTTGTAAAATCTAAGAATAAAGTTAGAAATAACAGTACCATAAAGCCTGAAGCCCCAAAGAAGCTCAGCATTTTCAAAGTTTCAAGCTAGGTATTTTGAGTGTCAAGCAAGCAAAAAAGTGTTTGTCTTCAGAGTAGGCATTAGCAATTGAAAATCTGCTTGCATATACCTCATGGACATTACAATTCCTGAGACATTTTCTTTAAGAGGGAGGGCTTGGCTAATCATTTTGAAGCTGAGTCTTACCATTCTCCCTTTGCTAACCTCTATGCCTGTCTTTTCTTCTGTAGCATAGGTTTTTAGTCAGAGCACATGATATACACTGGCTTGTAGTCACCTACCTAACCAGTAAATATTACTCATATGCAGAAGAGGGCTTATTCATGCTTTTACCAAACCTGCCTCAGGAGACACAAGAACTTACTGTTAGAATTGACTGGATATTTTTTCTAGACAAAAGACTAACAGACTTGGAGAAAAAAACATAGTGTCTCATCTGAAAATCTTCTAGCATAATCAGAAACAGATAAAGATAGAAACGTCAGTGAGATTTAAGCAGAGATGGGAATTTTGAATGACTTTGATGAAAAAAGGAGGGGAAAAACAAACAAACAAGCAAACAAAACAAATTGGGAGTGGTTTATCTGTGCCAGACTGTGCAACAGAAGCCCATCTTACGAAGACAGTAAAGTAGAAAAATGGGAATCACCTGCAATCACGAAAAGAGGGTATATCTTTCTCATACCAAGTGGTAGCATCAGAATGTTATAGCAACTAAATCTCGCTTGAATTTATATTTTTTTGGTTTAAAGGAGATCATAAAAGAGTCAACAGAGAAAAGATGTTAATTTTGTCCATTATAACTTTTACAAGCTTGAAAGCATTTATATTTCTCTCACTTTTTTCTCAATTAGGCCAAGGGAAATCATCTACCAAACTATATCTTCACGTTCTTCTATTGGTGATAGCTGCCATCCAAAGTCCAGCCAGTTTGTTGTCTCAGTTTCTTTGTTTCTCTAGTAATTCCCTTACTGGTAACAAGCAATATGCAGGAAATGGTAAGCAAAACCTCCTCAACAAATTAATGTTTTTAACATCAACAGTTATGTTGATGTTAGCTAAAAATGAGTTAAAATTAAGAGTTCAGGCACACGGTGTACTTGTATGTTAATGAGGCGATTTGTGTAGACCTGTCATTGAGCGTTAACATTTCCAAATGTAATTAATTCAGTCATATAAAACAAATATTAGATAGTTATATTTTGATGAATTTAAACCTATGTATAAATGCCAGCAGAAAGTTCCAATCATACTTAGTCAGGAATATGCATTAATCTTGCTTAGTTTTGCTCTATATGGTGCACTAGACAAGATCTTCTGGCAAAATTAAAAATAAATGCCTACGTTTGACCTCTGACTCATGCAGTGTGGAAACATACAATATTTAGGTTTTAATTGTGCTATTTTTCAGCTGCACCAAATCGGACCATCTGTCCAAAGTCTAAACTACATTTGTTTTTCTACATATATTGAAATGCATTTTTTAAAATTATGTTTTATTATTTTTTCTAAGTAAAAAGTTCAGAAATATTTGCATATATCCAAACAGGAATAGCCTAACATCCAATTAACAATAAAATATGCATTGAATAGGAAAAATCAATATTGATCTGCAAAATACCATGCCAATTTGTTCTCACAGTAAGCATCCTTTCCCTCCAATCAACTGACTTTCTTTGACAAAGAGAATGGGAAGTGCTCAAATGAAACATAAGAGAATGTTGCTTGCAAAGAAGAAATGTATATTTCAATGGCAAATACTTCAGGCCAGATTTTCCTACAATTTTCTAGTTTTCGTGCTTCACTGAAAACAAAAAATAAAACAGATCCTGAAAATCACATTTGAAAAAACTATCACAGATGGCAATGCTTATTTGTATACTCACTAGATAATGCTCACAGTATCATATATTTGCATTTTATTTTCACTCAGAAGTTGCCTCGCGGTCATTTTCATTCCAATAGGCAGGTCTCTTCTACAGCAAAAAGAGAGATGGTGGCAAGAGGACCTATGCGCCATTAAGATGTGAATGGTCGTACAGAAAGATACTGTTCCAGCAGGTCCTTTGGAAAGACCCATTTGCAGAGCAGATAGCTTTGCAAGAAGACTCTGAAGGCTGATCTCCTATGACTTAAGGCCGTTCAGGAAACCGGCGAAGAATGGACTTCCCCACTCTTTGGGCCTCTGTGCCCATGTTCACAAAGGTGGTCTATTACCTTGAGGAGCTTAGCCTTGGCAGGAAGAAATAGGTTACTGTATCTCTGCCTGCTTACTCCTCTCTTGCACTTAAAATGTCATATCCCAGACAAGCAGCAGTGCATTTGCACTGCCACATGCGAATGTAACAGACGGTCTTCATACCCATAAGAAAAAATGTCAGCAGAAAACCCTTGAAATTACTTTAGCCACATACATGCCCCAAAAAATTTTGAGCAGTGCCACTGCTGAGATTGTTCTGCTCTTTTTCTTCCTTATGTCAGCATCACTTCACACTCCAGACACGCTAATCCCAAAATATCTACACAGGAGCTTAAGAATTTCTTACATCTCCACAAGACGCAAAGATGAAATGTAGATGTTTTCAAATCCGACATCCGTATCTGAGTTAATCACCTTAGCCTTTATAATCAGTGAGTGGGAAGGATAGGAAATTTTTTGGGCATGGTTCATCTCTTCCCAAAGTATAATTTTGTCAAATGATTGATGCCCTAAATGTGCCTATCATTCTCCAGAAGACTATGGCATGACTAGTTGAGTTTATAGGTGTCTAAAGTTAGGTGAGATGAATCCCACCCACAGTGATGTATTAGATAAACAAATGCTACCAAAATATCCCAAAACACATCAAGCTGATGACTGCTATAGTTTTATATCAAACATCCCCCTGAAGTGCCCTTTACTTTATGTGTTATCGTCAAAATGAAGTCATGAAGACCAATAGTGAACAGCTGGAAAAGTGCGTGTTACATAAAGGTGAAGAACATCTGGAGTGTTCTACAGAGGATTCAATAGAGGTTTGAAAGAGTTGAATGTAATTCAACCAGCTAGAATTGCAAACAGCAAAATAAAAAGAGAGGGAAAAAAAAAAAAAAAGGGGGAAAGTAAAAGAAAGCTGCCAAATTCCAGACTGTCTGTTTATTTTGTAGTTGAGAAACCCTGAAAACTTGGGTCTTTTGTTAAAGTTGCAATACCAACTGATATTTCTCTGACAATAGACTTAATGATTAGAAATATTGAAGACCCAATGCCTGAAATTATACTGATAAAAAATTTAATTCTAACATACACTTAAAATAACATACTGAAAAGAATGCATGATCAAAACTATTTCTCAGGACATGCAAGAGTATGTTTTGGAATTACCATTTGCAAGGATAGCATAAAAGGCACACAGATTTTCTGGTTTGCTGAAGGGTGTGTTTCTGGGAGAAAACTGGTAGAAATCTTTAGTCCTTTTGGGACACGCTGAAGTTCTGTGTGGAAGCATTACCTATTTGCTTTATTTTTGTTTATAACTTGGGAATTGTGCTGGTTTTGTTTGGGATAATTTTCTTCTTTCAAAACTTGGATGGGACTATGTTTTGGATTTCTGCTAAAAACACTGTTGATAACACAGGGATGTTTTAGTTATTGCTGAGCAGTGCCTTTTCTGCTCCTCACACCACGCCACCAGCAAGCAGGCTGGTGGTGCACTGGAATTTGAGAAGGGACACAGCCGGGACAGCTGACCCCAACTGATGAAAGGGATATTCCATACCATATCACGTCATGCTTAGCTTTATATGCTCAGGGGAAGAAGAAGGAAGGGACTTTTGGAGTTATGGCACTTGTCTTCCCAAGTAACCATCACTCATGATGGAGCCCTGCTTTCCTAGAGATGGCTGAACACCTGCCTGCCCATGGGAAGTAGTGACTGATTTCCTTGTTTTGCTTCGTTTGTGTGTCCAGCTTTTGCTCTACCTATTAAACTGTCTTTATCTCAATGCACAAGTTTTCTCACTTTTACCCTTCCGATTCTCTCCCCCATCCCACCAGGGGTGGAGTGAGTGAGTGGCTGCATGGAGCTTAGTTGCCAGCTGGGGCTAAACCACAATAGGAATGAATATTGAACAGCAGCTAAAAATTCTTCATGGCTAGTACAATACCTGGGGTTCAAAGCCACACTTTTCCAGAAAATACCTACTGTATCATGTATATTTATTAATAGTGCTCCTATCATATTAAAACTTTAAGGTGAGCCAGTAGGGGTATTATGATATTGTAAAATTTTAATCCTAATAAATGTGCCTATGGTAATAAAATATATGTAAGTTATTGCCTTTATGAGTTTGAAGTTGATTTATGTTATGTTGTAACCCCTTTCTGAGGAGGATGTCTTGCTGAACCTTAGAAATGTGTATATTGCAGACTATTATATTTCTTTTCACCATTCTAAACACAATGAACAGTTGAATGGTTATGCAGAATTTTTAGAACTGTTATTGAATTAGAATGGCATACCAAGTGTTAGGTGTATTTACCTTTGAGAGTCCTGTGTTACGAAATTTTAACAGAATAGTTGCTCACTTTTAATTTCTTAACCACCACACATTTCAAATATTTTCAGATCCTCAACAGGCTAACAGAATTGTCTAGTGCACACATAGATACAAAGAAAAATACATCTGAAATGATTTCTCTCTCAAATCGTTTCCTCTCAGTGTCTCTTTACACTAATTACTTGTGACTAGTGTGTACACAGCATGAGACCTCAGAGACCACATATAGATTGCTGACCACGAAATATTTTTTTATTATTTCAAGTATCTAGTTAGTTTTAAATGATGACTACTCCTTTCATTATTTTATGCTGGTGTCTGTTGTGTGGCCTTCTACAGCAAACCATTGGGAAGGCTTGTTTTCTTTTAGACTGCTTTGGGGATTTTTATTTTTGCACTGTTGCATATCATTATTTTTAGTGATAACTTATTTTGCTGACTTCATTCTTTGAATACAAAAAGTATTAGAATAAGGGATTTACAAAAATTTTCCTTGGATGACTTTCTTGATAGAAATGTAGTTTTTTGATAAATAGGTTCTCAAAAAAAAAAAAAAAAATCTAAACTATTTTAAATCTGAATCTAAACTTTTCTACATTATAAATTTACTTCATAAATATGTTCAAAATGAAATCCACTGCCTCAAAGCACTTTTGAATAAGGTTCCATCCTTTCCTACCATCAAGGATCTTTAGAAGACTACACCCTCCATAAGTCAATACCGAAGAAACTAGGATGGAAGATCATGGAACTCATACAACTTGAGTCCTTGTAAGACAGAGGATATCTGTAGGGAAGCCTCATTCAGAAGGAAATGGAAGTAAGAGCCAGCCAAGCTACATCTCCTGTGAGCTAGCATTCATCCCCCACCCACCTTGAAAATACAGCTTAACTAATGTTGAAAAAAAGTCATCTCACTGATACGTCATACCTAGTACTTAGGCATGTAATCTTAACTAGGTGTCAAGATTTCTGCAAGAGGGAGACACAGGATCACAGAATAATTTACCCCATCTCAAGATAACCTGAGATGGGCAGGGATGTCAGTGACAATAAGAAGTGCTTCTTCAAGTACATCAGTAGCAAAAGAAAGACTAGGGAAAATGTGGACGTGCTGCTGAATGAGGTGGGTGCCCTGGTGACGGAGGATGCAGAGAAGGTGGACCTACTGAATGCCTCCTTTGCTTCAGTCTTTACTGCTACCCAGACCCTGGAGGTAAGAGAGAGAGTCTGGAGAAAGGAAGACTTCCCCTTCATTGAGGACGATCGGATTGGAGATCATTTAGGTAAACTTGACACTCACACATCAATGAGCCCTGATGGGATGCACCCACAAGCGCTGAGGAGCTGGCAGATGTTATTGTGAAGCCACTCTCCATTATCTTTGAAACATCATGGAGAACAGGAGAGGTGCTGGAGAACTGGAGACACTCCAGTCTTCAAAAAGGGCAAGAAGGAGGACCCGGGAAACTACAGGCCAGTCAGCCTTACCTCCATCCCTGGGAAGGTGATGGAACAACTCATTCTGAATGTCATCTCTATGCATGTGAAGGGAAAGAAAGTTATCCGGAGTGGTCAACATGAATTCACCAAGGGGAAATCATACTTGAGCAATCTAATAGCCTTCTATGACTGGCTGGGTGGATGAGGAGATAGCAGTGGACATTGTCTACCTTGACTTCATCAAGACTTTCAACACTGTTTCCTATAATGACATCGTACATAAGCTTAGGAAGTGTGGGTTAAATGAGTGGACAGTGAGGTGGATTGAGAACTGACTGAATGGCAGAGCTCAGAGGGTTGTGATTAGGGGCACAGAGTCTAGTTGGAGGCCTGTAACTAGTGATGTTCCCCAGGGGTCAGTACTGGGTCTAGCATTATTTAACATATACATCAAAGACCTAGATGAGGGAACAGAGTGTATCCTCAGCAAGTTTGCTGATGACACAAAAGTGGGAGGAGTGGCTGACGCACTAGAAGGCTGTGCTGCCATTCAGCGAGACCTGGACAGGCTAGAGAGTTCAGCAGAGAGGAACTTAATGAAGTTCAACAAGGGCAAGTGTAGGGTCCTGCATCTGGGGAGAAATAACCCTATACACTGGTACAGGTTAGGGGTTGACCTACTAGAAAGCAGTTCTACAGAGAGAGACCTGGGAGTGCTGGTGGATAACAAGTTGACCATGAGCCAGCAATGTGCCCTTGTGGCAAGAAGGCAAATGGTATCTTGGGATGCATTAAAAAAATGGTGGCCAGCAGGTCGAGGGAGGTCATCCTTCCCTTCTACTCTGCCCTGGTGAGGCCACATCTGGAGTACTGTGTCCAGTTCTGGGCTCCCCAGTTCAAGAAAGACGAGGAACTTCTGGAGAGAGTCCAGTGGAGGTCTACAAAGATGATCAAGGGACTGGAGCATCTGTCTTATGAGGGAAAGGCTGAGAGACCTGAATCTGTTTAGCCTGGAGAAGAGAAGACTGAGAGGGGAGCTCATCAATGTATTTAAATATCTAAAGGGTGGGTGGCAAGAGGATGGGGCCAGACTCTTCTCAGTGGTGCCCAGCGACAGGACAAGAGACAACAGGCACAAACTGGAACACAGAATATTCCATCCAAACATAAGGAAAAACTTATTTACTTTGAGGGTGACAGAGCACTGGAACAGGCTGCACAGGGAGGTCTCCTTCTCTGGAGACATTCAAAACCTGCCTGAATGTGTTCCTGTGAAACCTGCTCTAGGTGAACCTGCTTTGGTAGGGGGTGGACTCGATGATCTCCAAAGTTCCCTTCCAATCTCTACCATTCTGTGACTCTGTGTGCAGGATAAATTTTATTCGGAGGACACCTGTCTCCCTTCCTTTGAGGACGCAACTAACTTTAAGAAGGCTGAAGGCTTCTTAAGGCCAGGAACCTTAAATGTCCTTAATTTCCATATACTTACCCATAGAAGCAAGATTGTCTTCTCCAGGAGAAGATTCAGAGTAAGATCCTTACCTGTGTTCTCTGAATGGCCTCTTGCAGAAGTCTATGTCTCTTCAGTGATTATTCAAAGTCTGCAAGGTTACATACTTTGATGCTGTTTAACAAATGGTCCCATCTCCTAGAATAACAAGGATTGCCACATTCTTGGGACATCCACAAGTCAACAGCTATTTATTTCAGGGGAGAAAAACACTGTTCTGGAGATGACAACCTGATAAAAACCCATAAAGCCCAGTTTTCAGCATTGATGAAGGTTCCTTGGCAGCACTAAAAACACACTCAGTTGGGTACAAACTGCATGTTTTCTTCTTCAATCTCTTGAACACTGTATGCAAACAATACCTGTGAGACTGGAAAATCAAAACATGAAGTTTGTGCATATTTTTCCGGAGAAGATTTTTCCCAGCTAAGAGAACTACATGCACCTTCAACCTGAATATTTGTTGTGTGTTGGAGCTTTCCCATCTTCACCAGCCTAAAACAAGTCAATTCACTGTATCACTGAACTCATAAAGATTCTCCAGTCTGGATTAGGCTAGACACAAATATCTACGTAGGCAATTTTCTTTTCTAGAGTGAACTCCTAATACTGTACATGTTTAAATAGTGTTGCTGTTCAATTAAATGTCACAGACCTTCTCACCAACTTCTCCCATATTCTTTATGCTCCTTCCTTAATGGAGTTAGGTGGATAAGTGGTGTCTTCACTTCTACTTGATTCATTGCCTTGTTTCAGGTCAGGAGAACCAGTAAAGCCAAGCACCACTGTCTGTAGCTGACACCTTTCAGCCAGACAAAATGGCAGCTGTTTTCCAAGCAGCAAATCCTAGGAATACATAGGCACAGTGAACAAAACAAATAATCACAACAGTAATTGTGTAACGTAAGTTCTTTAATCTTTGGGTCAGAACATTTTCCTTTCCCTATTTTAAGGATCTTTTACGTTCCCCCTTTGATTTATTTGCTACCCTTCAAGTATTTGGTCAACCAATGTGCCCTTATAATCATTGAGCAATTCTACTGTCTGCAGCCTCAGTTGTCAGCAGCAGTTGCCTACACTAGGTACAATAAAACATTTTTGCCTAGGGAACCTCAAAGTTGTATGGTTTTCAGTAAATTTTTCTCTGTGGTTTGGTAAATAATTGTAATCCAGGTGCCCCTCCTCCACCTGTTTTATCTTTTCTTCTTAAAAATCAGTGTTTATAGTCCACATCTGTGGAGAATCCCCCCAGATATCAGGTGTGAGTAGTGTTTCAGATTTAAGTCATGAACTTCTCTTTTTTAGGATAGGTTAGGTATATTACCCAACCAGTACTATAGCTCTAACTTTACAGTCACAGTACAAATACTTCTCAGTGTGCTGTGATAATTATTTTTATAAGTTAGGTATACAAACTATTAAAATGTAGTAAAGGGACAAAAGCCATTGTGTGCTGTTAAAGAAAGCATTAAATCTTGCCACATGAATAAATAAAAGCAGAGTTTGTATCCCTGTTAGTGCAGTATATTTCACTGTACAACAATAACATAGATCTCTCCATCACCATGAAAAATGAGAAATTTTAAGGGCTATCGAACATCAAAAAATTTCTCCATACGCCAGCATGTTTAGATCCTGCACAGGTGTTTTCTAATTGTCGTGCACTGATAAAATTTTCCATATTCAGTGATCATAGCCTGTATTTCTCTTTGGTTGTGATGATGATGTAGTGTTCATACAATGTGTGACAACAGGAAACCAAGCCAGGTCAGAACCTCATTTCTCAGACACTCTTAGTTACCTCACACTTTCCCTCCCATTCAGCTAGCTAGATTGTCTCATTTCCAAATGCGTTGTGGTGGAGTTAAATCCAGTTGGTGGCTACTCACAAGTGGTGCTCCCCAGATCTCAATACTGAGGCCAGTTCTGTTTAATATTTTTATCAATGATCTGTATGAGAGGATTGAGTGCACCGTCAGTAGATTTGCAGATGACACCAAGCTGGGTGGGAACGTTGATCTGGTTGAGTGTAGGAAGGCTCTACAGAGGGATCTGGACAGTCTGGATTGATGGGTTGAGGCTGATGGTATGAGGTTCAACAAGGCCAAGTGCGGGGTCCTGTACTTGGGTCACAACAACCCCAAGCAGCGCTACAGGCTTGGGGAAGAGTGGCTGGAAAGCTGCCCAGGGGACACCTGGGGGTGCTGATCAACAGCTGTCTGAATATGAGCCAGCAGTGTGCCCAGGTGGCCAGGAAGGCCAACAGCTTCCTGGTTTGTATCAGAAATAGTGTGGCCAGCAGGACTAGGGAAGTAATCATCCCCCCATACTCGACACTAGCTAAAGCTCAAATAGTGCATTCAGTTTTGGGCCCTCACTACAGGAGGGACATTGAGGTGCTGGAGAGCATCCGAAGAAGAGCAATGAAACTGGATAAGGATCTAGAGAGCAAGTCCTTTGAGGACCAGCTGAGGGAACTGGAGTTGTTTAGCCTGGAGAAAAGGAGGCTGAGGGGAGACCTTATCGCTCTCTGCAACTACCTGAAAGGAGGCTGTAGAGAGGTGGGGATCGGTCTCTTCTCCCAAGTAACAAGTGATAGGACAAGAGGAAATGGACTCAAGTTGCAACAGGGAAGGTTTAGGGTGGATATTCAGAAACGTTCTTCACTGAAAGGGTTGTCAAGTATTGGAACAGGCTGCCCAGGGAAGTGGTTGAGTCACCATCCCTGGAGGTATTTAAAAGACAGGTAGATGTGGTGCTTAGGGACATGGTTTCATGGTGGACTTTGCAGTGTTAGGTTTATGGTTGGACTCGATGATCTTACAGGTTTTTCTCAATCTAAATGATTCTGTGATTCTTTGATTCTATGATTCTACCTCTGTTCTCTCTCCCACGCTCTGGTTATCCCTCCTGAGCCAGATGACCTCTATGGATATATTTTATCTTCATTAAATATATAATGTGTGGTTAACTTGTTTTGAACCTGAAGTATATTATTTAGTCAAAACTGGAGAATTCGGATCAGCCAAGCATTAAAATGCACCCACTTATGCTGCTGAGAATCCCACTGATCACTCAGCATCCTGCTGAGTGAAGTCCTGAAGTGCCTGCTCCTGGCTTTCCTTAGTGGTTCACATGATGAACCACGGGGACCTTGGCAGGAAAGGGAAGAGGGTCTAACTCTTTATCCACATTAAGTGGTTGCTCCCTCCATTTATGGTCATCCTCTGGAGATCAGTAAGACACCGCTCAGTTCAAATAAGGACACTGGGATATGATATCGTGCTACCAGTGAGCCCGTTTTTAAGGTGCTGTAACACAGAACATGGCAAAGAGTTACACCTTTAACTATGCTGGAATTACAAAAACATGCTCTTAGTGTATTATTCTAAAAGCTTTCAGTCATTTATCCATTTCCCCATGGCTTCCTATCACAGAAAGGACTTATACAGACCTTCCAAGTTAAAAACTCTGTTTGTCCTATGCGAAAGCTCAGAAAAGCTTCAATGGTAACTATCACATTTATTGCTCCTGTGATCACTGAAGTCTGTTTTGCTTTCCAAGTCCAGTCATGTACATTTAGCAGAATGCAAGAAAACTACCACCTGATACCACGACTCTGAGTAGCTTTTATTGTCAACCAGGTAGCAGGTGTAGTGCCTGTTGAAGCCCCACCTATCTGCCCATCCATATGCCCACAGGCATCGTATACGTGTATTTCAGAGACCTTTCAGCAAGCCTACTCAATAAAATTTCAGTCCATTCCAAGTTTATAAGGGTTCAATCAGGCAGATGTTAATCAGTGAACTATGCATAAAAAAGCGAGCAACCGTTTCCACCGTCTCCAAGATACTTGCCATAGAATCTATTATTCCAGTACCACAATTGAAAAAGGGCTTAGGTTTCAATTGAATCTCTTTTGCGGTCTCAAAGAAATTAGGGCTCCTCTAGGCTGATACTTACTCTAATGAACCTGAATACTGTGAAACTCTCCTTTTCCACCCCCAGAAAGGCTTTCCTGACCATAAACAAGACTGTATCTCTGGAGGATTTCCTATGCTCTATTGATCTAAAGGTATGCTTTATAGTCTCTCAAGCATGGTATTTGTCTTTATATCAAGTTCAGAACGAGCAAAATTGCCCCAGACAATTTTATTAAGCTGATAGAGGAGGGAACTGCTCATTTTAGGAAGAAAGAAGGACCTTTGCTTTGTTGGTCAGTTAATCAGAGGCCTTTTATTTATTTCCTGTGAAATTGTCTTTTCTTCAGAAACCAGAAAGAACTTTAGACAGTCTGAGAGCTGTTTTGCTTTCTGGCATGTCTAAAATGAGAGAATCCAAGGAGTTTCTTTCACATAGGCTTTTGTTTTTATTTAAAAAAAAAAAAAAAGTTTTCCTCTTATGTTGGATACCTAATCTAACTTCTATTAATGGCAATGGAAAACTGATTAACTTTAATGGAACTCAAGTAAAGCCACATTCCTGGTGAGGGTTTCCAAAGAACTTTGATTTCTGAGGACTTGCATACTCACACTCTTTAGAGGCAGAGAGGTAAATTCTGCAGTTACATGGCACCTATATGTATATACATAGAAATCCAAGTTGATGGGAGTTTATCCATGTGTGCTAAGCAGAACCCATAAAATGACAAGAGTGATGCTTCAACAAGCACACAATCTAAATTAGTCAGGTAAAGGAACAGAACAGAGAGAGAAGGAGTAGGATGTGAAGAAGAGAACACAGAGAAAGACAATAGAAGCAAGGGGAACATTCAATTCTTTTGTAATTGTAATTAAAGATTATCTCTCACTGTTTCAGTGAAGGTGATAGAGGTACTGACAGATATTACTAAGATATTCAAAACAAATGGCATGTAACTTTATGTGAAGCCTTAGTTTGCCTAAATTGTACTTATCTTATTTGCTGCAAGGCTGAAAGTACACTCAAGATGTTGTTTAGTTGGAAAAGGTAATATATGGGGCAGAATTCCAAACACACCAGGAAGAGGTTGGCAGACTCACGCATGTATATGTAATCCAAGAATTTGATGGATTTTAATGTCACTATTTGAAAGATATATAGAGAACTTCTATTGTGGATGAACTGATATAATTTCACCAGGACATAAATTACTGGAGAAAAAAATGCAGAGGCAAAAACAGTGAAATACAAAAGAAGGAAAGAAACAAAATTAATTGGGAATGGGGGTGAGTGAAGAAAGTGTAGGTAGAGGAATAGTCCTAATTGCAGCTGAATTTTACCAGTATATTGTAATGACTATAATAAAAAATAAGGAACAAAGAACGCTCACTTACAACGTAGAAATTGTCCTTTCCTTTGATTTCTTCACTGTCCTCTTCCTGTGACTGACAGAACTTCCTGGAGGGATGGAGAAGAGTAGATGGTCTTAAATTAATGAATCCCAGCTCATGAACTATTGTTCATTCAAAATATGTTTTGCTTTCTGGCATGTCTAAAGAGAGAGAATCCAAGGTGTTTCTTTCATATAGGCTTTTGTGTTTTATTTTTTTAAAAAATTAAAAACAATTTAGAAAATTATATAGTTCATTCAAAAATTTTGTAAAGGGCTTGGATATGATTTTTATTTCTCTATTAACACTTTCTTTTATAAAAAACTGCTTTGAAAAGATGTTCCAGCCATGACTGGTGCTTGCCTTTGTGGTTCCCGCATTGGTTTATTGGATTACACAATATGTCAGTTCTCATCACAGGCCCTTTCAGGTTTTAGGCCGGGTTTTTAGAGGGAAAGACCAGGATTCAACCAGTGTCTCACTGACTCCATCCCAGGCATAGCAGACATTAAGAGAGTCATAGGCAGAATGGAATTGCTTACCATAGGTGGTTGGTTCATATGGCATTAAGAGTTTAAATCACTAGAGGGCAAAACACAATTTATGTAAGCTTTCTTTGGAATCTGTGAAGCCAAGAGGACTGTTAAATACTGAGAAAAGTGAGCTGTGCCATGTTTTAATGACCATCTGAGGTCTCAAGTTAATGCTCTGAGTTTTAAGAGAACCATGAGATCTTTGTCAGTCCACCGACAAATCTTGGTTGCTAATCCCTCGAATGTTAATGCTATGCTCAATGAGTTTATATGACTTTCCTTAACTATGGGGCAGGAAAATGGAGACTTACTTTGTTTTTTAAGTTTCATTTTTTCTTTGTTTTTCATTGTCTCCATGAGCTGATGGATTTTGCTGGTGACATTCCTTTATTCTCTTGTGAGAATAGGACCTGTAAACCGTCTCTGTTTACTTTGATTCAAGCAAACAAGTCATTGCTGTCTTTCACTTGCCGCGATATAGCATTGCCATCTATTTGACCCAACTAAATTAAAAAAACAATAATCTATGAAGGTAATTTAGCACTGTTTCAGGACACTTGGCACAGAAGGGGATTGAGTTGCACTTTAAATTGGGAGCCTTACAGATGTATTATTCAGCATGCATCAAAAAACACCAAATAAACTTAGACGGAATAAAGTAGCAGGCTCAGCTCTTCGTTTCTGAAGTCAGAGCACCAGGGCAGCTGTGGGTAACGATTGCTAAAAGTGTTAAATCATCCCAACATTCCCATTGTAATCTTACCGAACAGAAACCAGGAAAGCTTTATACCACAAGAGTTTTAGGACTTCTGCTTGAAGAGTACAAACAGAAATGCTGCAAATTAGATGGCAAAGCTTAACTAAAGGTGACTTTTGGTTGAAGGATGCTGCAGGCCATGGTTGGTTAGCTTTGTTCTTGGGCCATGTTTGATGTTACTTGTCAAGTCCCAGACACAGAGAATTGGGGAGGGGAAGGAGACAGAGAGAGAAAGAGATAGCTGCAATTAAAAATAGGTATTTTCTAAACTGCAGACTTTTATTTTTATAGCTGGTATATTCCTCAGTTCAGACCTTTCCCTGGGTGAAAGCAGTTGATTATTTCTTATACCATTTAGCCTTTGTCAGGAGGGCTATTTTAACTGCAAAGAGAAATATGTGAAACTGTCAGCCACAGACCTTTAATTCCCAGGCTTATTTTTGTAAACAATGATGCCATTTTTTTTACGGCACACTCCCTTTCACGGAGATACAAAGATCAAACATGAGTGTTTCATTTTCCATAACTCTTCCAGACAAACACAGCTCTTCCAGAAAAATAATAATAAGAACCCCAAAGAAGTAAACAACGTTCACAGAGGGAATATAGCTCAAGTAATTCACACAGTATACAAACATATAGTGGTACAAAACCTGCAACATGAGTTTTTTTGTTACATTTTAACAGTGTTTCCTCAAATCTTCAAAGCTTGCTTGATGGTTTGCTGAAGTAATTGAACCACTCTTGAGTTGTTTTATATAGGACATCTTATCTTTCTTTCATTACCCAGTCCGTGGCTTCTTTTCTATTCCCATGAAATCCATGTACACACTTTAGAAGCCCTCCTGAACAAGCTTGCTTCTAACTTTCACAGAACCCTTAGCACAATTTGAATACGAAAGAGATACTGAATAAAAAGCTTTAATCTCTTGTCTGCTATTCTTCTTTCTTGCCTCTTCATTTCCCCCCCACCCCACCCCACACACACACCCCCCTTCTTCCAAGAGCTCTTCTGTGTTAGTAAAGTGAACACTTTCTGTTTAAAGTAAGTATAATGCTCGAGAAGATGCGCTGGGAGAGTGAAATGGAAAGCCTGGCCTGTGAAGCCTCTCTGCCACAATTTAGCAATATTTGTGCTGCATTTACTTGCTCTTGAGCTTTTTGCAGGTAAGAGATTGGTAAAGAGCTCTCCTTAACAAAATCATTCAATCAGTAGCAAGCATAGGCAGTATCAAATGTGCCCTCTACCTCAAATACTGTGGGGCTCTTTCTTCTGATACCTCTTCCCTCAGTTAACTGGAACTGCTTTGAAAGGGCTTTCTGTTCTCTGCTCTCTTGTCAATTTGAATGCCAGGAAATGAGCCCCCTTTGTGAGATTAATTAATAGCAGGAGCTGATCGGCCCAAGCCCAATTGCCACGCAACAGAGCTGTAATTGCTACTTTGTGGAAAGGAAAGAAAAAGTTTTGGTTGCAGTTTAAGAAGAGGGTTTAAGGAAAGTTCTTTGAACTAGAGGTCTCAGTGCACTGGATTAAGGCAAGAAGCAAGGAGGCCTTTGAAGTTTGTTAAGAGGTTTTGGAGGAGAAAAAAGTTGGGTGGCAAATGGGAGCTGGCAACATCAAAAGCATTTAGCATCATTCCTCACCTGCTTGTGTTCAGAGCAGGGACCACAGGCTGGAAGCATCATTTGCTTGCAGTTTAAATGGTCTGTTTGTGGCTCTACTTGTTTTGATCGGAAACTGTACCATGTATGCCAGTTTGTATATGAAGGTTGTTACACCTGAACAAATGAAAGCTACATATACCCAGGCATGTGCACATGCATGTGCATTACATGTACAGGTGTAGACAATCACGGACTTCAATATAGTAATTGACATCTGTCATTTTTCTTCCTACCACATATCATTTATTGCTACTTTTTTAATTACTTGTGCACTGACATACTAGCAGTCATGAACTACTGATATTACCAATCCCACATTTGATTAAAGGCTTGTTAGATGCAGGTTTTTCTAAATGACTCCAAGTATTAGATACATATTTGGCAATAACACAAAAGCTAAGGTCATCTTCAGGCAAAATTTGACCTACAGAAAGAGGACACAAGTCCTTCGCAAATGCCTAGGCCATAATCGAGTATGGCAGAAACCTCTGCATGAGCTGGCAAATTAACATCCCTTCATCTTTGCAACATTTAATGGCAAGGATGCAACTTTACAAGCAGAGCACAGCGCTGAGTCCAGCAGTGCAAAGATCCTGGAAAACTGCCCTAATGGAAGCTGGGGGATTACCTTGGAGCCAGGAGATCTCCAAGCGCTGCAGAGCCAGAGATTTCGTTCTGCTCCACACCCCACTGCAGGGCCCACAGCCACAGCATATGTGCTGGAAATCCCTCGGCTGCACAGAAGCACCTCAGAGGCTGTTACAAGCCAGTGGAGCTTAGAGCAGCCTTGAGGTGTTCTGAACTGTACAGACGAGCCGCTGTCAGCCCTGAAACTCAGAGAGGGCAAAGGTGGGGGAAATCCGCTTTTGTCCACCTCCTCAGCATCTGTCATTTACATCACTGAAGTCAACAGGTCAAATTCACATCTTGTGATCTAAACGTAGCCAGTGACTTCTGGATGAATTTGGCCCAGTATATGGATCCTCTTAGTACCAGGACAGTGCTACAAATTAAACCACAGGTGTCTTGTCACAAGCTTGATTTTGTACTTTAAACCATTTCCTCTTAGAGGGTGGTAATCGTCTGTCTCGTTCTCTGTTTCTACAGCCCCCAACAGAAAGGACTTCTATCACTGTAAATGGTGCTTCTAGTCAAACACGCAATCCTCCTAACAAACGGGTCTTTATGCTGCTAATTTGGGTGCCAGGGTGAAGTTTGAAAATCATTTAGATCTCACCTACCTTGCCTTACAGTTTAGGAATAATAAGAAAAAGGAGTTCTTTTTCTATCTCAGGAATTGCCAGGGTCTGTGGTTTTGTATATTTTCCCCTTTTCAATTTCATGCAAAAAAATAAAATAGAAAACAAAACATGCCTTCAAATAAATGTCAATAGGTATTTGAGCTCTTTCTACACCTCTCAATCCAGCCCTTCAAGACTGTATTCAATAAGCAATTTTTCTCCTTCCCCCTCCCAGTTTGTTGTATTTCTTAAAAGCGTACAATTAAAAGATAATGGGAAATGAAGCCTTGCTGAAACAAAATACAGACAGAAAACCTTTTTAATGGTGAGGACTTTAGTGAAATTATAAATTAAAACTTTAAAAAAAAAAAAAAAAAGCAAGCCACTTTAGAAAGGACTCATCTTACCTAAGCCTTTGCCTTCTCCAGCCTCAGCTGGGCTCCCTCTGCCTCTGAAGCAGAGATCTGCCACTAAGACAGGTGGGATAACTTGCCCTTTGGGCATGACTGTCCCTTTCCATGTTTTGAAGCAGTTAAGGCTGGGGAGAGGAACACCTCTCCTAGCAATGTTAGAGAGGAGTCCAAACAGCGCCAGATGCTTTGAAAAGGGTGGTTCTGTGATTCCTGTTCATTAATGGCGGATATAAATTTTAACTTATACTTGTAATTGTTTAGAAAAATGCCCTAGAGTCAGACATAGCATAAACAATATCACCAGATAGAGTGCAGTAGAGCACGTTCTTCATGTTGTAGTCTCACGGATCAGTTTTCAGAGTTACTGATACAGGAATTGCATCTGCCCTCAGATCTCTCTACCATTTTTTAAAATTAAAGTACTTCACAAAGTAGGGAAACCCTCTTGAACAGCAATAGAAATTGTTCCATCTTAAACTCGTAGATGCACCCCAAAAATATTTATGGTGGGTGGTTTGCTGGTTCTGCACCCTCTCTTCCTCCACTTGCTCTTTTTCCTGTGCTACCGTTACAGCCTCCCCACTGTCCTGCTGCCCTCTCCTCAGAGCAAGAAAGGAGTGACTGCAGTCTTCAACATCTCTAGAAGTTTATCCGCTTATACATCACAACAGAAGAGGGTTTCTTTCTCATACAATAAACAAGAGGCAAGTAAATATAAAAATTAAAGGAAAAAACAAATCCTGAGGTTGACTGGATGGCTACAGTAAGTATATATATTGTTCTGGAGAATGTTATGCCATTGACTTCTGAATTTATCTGTTCAGATCATTTCAGCCATCTTTCACCTCATATTTCAGATTCTCACCTACCAGAGGGTGACTGACTTGGAAGCCAAGCCTTGAAAGCAGTTTGCAATTCTGACTTTTCTAGCAGACCGTAGGGAGGCCAGATACAAACGCAAGTCTTCAAGAGGCACCAGTTTTTCACCTTATCCTAACCTGAAGCTTAGGACATGTAAAATTCTCGGCCTTCAATATCCCAAGGTCACATTACAGGTCATAGTAAATTTTACTTACCTTAGGCAAAACTTAGTGATGTAGATCTTTATTTAAACGTACAAATTAATTCACAAAATGTCTACAAGATACCCAAGCCCATCCATATATCGTTCTTTCTCAGTGAGGTTTTCTATAATTACATCTGTTAACAAATGTAGCAAATTCAATTAAAATTTAACTGGCAGTGCATGGAAGCAAAACAGGTTCACTTTTATTATGTCAAACACCTTATTTTATGCCACGCATGTTAAGGTTTACCACTCCTTAAGGCTTGCAACTGCAACATTTTAACTGATATCTGGAGGCTTGTAATTGTATGTGTGCACATCAATTATGGATTGGATTCAGCATTTTCAGATAACTTCACCAATCACAAAGAGAGCCCAGTGGTCTCCTGGCATTTTCGGAGCAGTTTGATTACAGGTGTAATACATACAGCCTTGTTAGCTCTCAGTGATGAGGGATTCCCTTCCCTGCTGGGTTCTAGCTGAGGCACTGACCATTGCTTTTCACTAACAATTTCTATCTGCTCCCAAGAGATGTTTTAATGAGCCCCTCCGACATGGCCAAAGGCAAGAAATGTTCTCTGGGCCAGTGAGGTGAAGAGCCAAAGCTTAGCCTACTAGGCAAGCAATAATTAATACGGCATTTTTGATTCATCTCAATTCATTAAGAAAGTTACTTTTTTTTTGTTTATTACTGCTAAGCAACACAACGTTAAGTCTGTCACATTACTCACAAGTATTGAATGAAAAACTCGTGCCAAGGTACGCAAAAAAAAATTAATTTATGACAAAAATAAATGAATTTAGAATACTAATTGGGAGAAAGCAACTGACAGATACAGCGAAAGATTGATTTTAGGGGAAACGGAGAAATCTGTTTTCTGTTTATTTTAAGGACAGGGAATGAATACTGATTAGAATGTATAGCCAGTCAGGTTAGTGCAGCATTTGGTTAGGCTAGTACAGGATGTTAGATTTGTCTAAAATTCTCCCCAAATTCGTGGCTATCTGCTACCAGGCTGTGGTCTGTTGGGGTTAATGGCAAAGATTCCTTGAGACCCTTAGACTGCATCACCTTACGACAAGCAGTTTGTCAGATTACAAACATTGCTTTCCATAGGAAGTAACGTTGCTTATTATTCGCAATTACTGATTTATGAGGGGCCAAACTTCTGCTGGAACAATGTAAATAAACTACCTGGAGCTGATTAAGAGATCCTCCAAATTTTTGTTTTCATCAAGTCAGGGTTTTGGGAGAGACAACCAGCTCTGATAAGTTGCTTGGTGTTTTGTTTTCTTCCTCCTTTCCCCACGTTGAGGATAAAGAGAAAGAAATCGCCAGGAAGAGGAGTAAAAAGAAATATTAGTTAAAAACAGAGTGCACCAAAACTGAAGCTCTTTAGAGATATGGAAGGGGCATCAATCACTTCTGTGGGCACATTAAGCTGTTACATATTATAGCCATCTCGGTTTAAGTGGTGTAAGGCTCATCTCATTTGCATTTGTTGTGTTACAATCTTGCTTCAGGCCTGTCTCCACAGTGAATAAGGTGGCTGTGCAAGGCAGCTTGTGGCTGGCATAAAGGATATGTCAGAGTCAAGCTGCTTCACTAATCAGCTTTGCTGGGGCAGATACATGATAGTCTATGTGAAGAAATTTAGATAATAGTATACAGCATCCCCTGGAACTGTATATAGTGTATATAGGGCTTTAGACTAACTTCTAATCCTTCATGGAAAATTTGTAAATACTGCAGCGATGTTCTAGTGACCTCTAAAGGCAGCTGGTTCGCGCTGTGTAGCACTTTTTGTTAAACCTCCCGCTTTGTAAGGCACACAATGCTAATGTTCCTCAAGGCTCTACGTAGGGAATTTTCCCCGAAATATGATTTTTTCCATCAAACCTTCCATGTTTCATTGCCACGTTCCCACCTCCTTCCCAGTTGTCCGGAGCGGCTGCAGGTGAGCCCCGCATCCCAGCCCTCCTGCCTGCCTGCTTCCCCTCCTCCTCCTCCTCCTCCTCGCCCCTCAGCCTTCCTCTCTCTCTCTCTCTCTCTCTCTCTCTCCCTCCGTTTCTCCCCCCACCTCCCCAGATTTGTCACGCTGCCCGCCTGCGCCGGAGGCCAAGCCAGGGCTGCGCGCCCAAGCTAACAGCAGTCACAACTCGCATGACCCTCCCCTGGGGCTCGGCGGTGGTAGCCGGCATCTCCTGCTGTGGGTCTCGCTTTCCGTTCCTCCTCTAAACAACTTGGCATTACCATCAACTTTCCTGCCTCCAGCAGGCCAGGCCAGGGGCTTTATTAACGTAGAATAACAGCACCTCGCCACAGGCCAGCCAGCATGGTTGCTGCTCCGAGTCGAGTTTGACTGCAGTGTTAAGCTGGCTAAAAATGTAAGTTTTTATAGATGTTACTCTTCTGTTTCACATTTTCTTTTCCTTTCCTTTTCCCTTCGGTGATTTTAAAATGACGTTTACGAGAGAAAAGATAAAAAAAAAAAAAGGAACAAGAAAAAAAGGCTAGAGTAGAGATTCAGCTGCCCTCCCTCAACTCTTTCCGGCACAGCGTTTCCAACTCTCTGTAGCACAGCGTTTTTCCCAGTGTCATTCCCCTTCAAGCTCAGCCAGCAGGTCCAGTGTGTCATTTTCCCGAGTGCCAATCTGCAAAGATGGCCAGATCCGAGTCAGAAACCTTCCCCTGGTTGGGCAGGTTGCTCCTGTCATGCCCTTCTCCGGCTTGCTCCTCTCCGCTCCGCTCAGCAGCTCTGATGGTGAGCATGAGCCGCCGTGCTTTGTTTGCTTTAGTCATGATTAAACAATTAAGCTGGACATTTGGGTCCATTTGGACAATGGTGCCTGCGCACACACACACAAATTAAACGTCCGACGATAACTAAAAGCTATAGAGTGTTTTAAATGCAGGTGAATTCTACGGAATAATAGATCAGGAATGTCTTTTCTTACCCCCCTATTGAAGATAAGGGGAGCATTTTTTAAAACAACCTCCTCCTCCTCCCCATCACCACCGAATCCCCCCCTCACATGATGAAAGACCTATAAACTTGAATAGTTGGGAGATAATAACTCTAACGGTAAAGGTCCCAGCGTACGTATACCACCCTGCCTCTGGCAGTAATCCTGGCTTTGGGGATCTGAAATTTCCTAAAGATGTATTAGTGTCTTATACACATGTGCTCTTGTGCACTCATAATCCTTTTCACTAGCTTCTTAGCTGCATGCTTTGTATTTAAATTTTCCTTCTGACCAAGTAAATCCCTTTGGATGAAGTGACAGGAGCTTTTCAGCACCCATAGCTGGGTGACAGCTGGTGTAGAGGCTCTGAAAGACTGCAAAGTGTTCCTTGCTAGCTTTCTTCAGGACCAGTGTCAGCCACCAGCTGAGCGATTTGTTAGCTCCCCTTTGGGCATCAGTCAGCTGAAGAGGCTCACATTAAAGGCTAAAGTAATACAATGGATATTAATATAAAAAAAAAAAAAACAATATCTGTGCTCCTGGCTTTACTGTGCTTTTAATTAGGTGCTTATTCATTATATGTGAACACGGTACATTTTCATTAATTCGGGAAAGCCTTTATTAATACTGTATGAAGTATATATGCCGGCCTCAGAAACACACTGTTAAAACTTTGGCTTGAAAGACGTAATTGTCAGAAGCCTTTCTAGGAGCAGCACAGCGGTTAAGGTAGTTTACTTACAGATCACAGAACAAGATGTTTGTATTTATTTTCCCTCAAGTAAAGTTTCCCTGCAAATGTCCAATGTGTAATATATTCTGTTATTTAATTCTAGATTTGAAGGTTTGCTTCTCAGGGGTTCTGGCAAGTTTTTGCTATTGGAATTAGTAATGAGGAGCGCTGGAACTGTGGAAGTAAATCGTGCAATGTAATCAGGTTGTTAAAGGAAAAGCAATCCAAAAATGGGACTATTTCAGAACCAAACTAGGGCTGGATGTAACATTGCAGGATGCTGCCTGCACAGGTTTTTCTGAGGGGGTGCAGGCACAGAGGCAGGGGAGAAATTCTTCACCGTTTCTCCAACAAGTAAAGCGAAGATTAATTTAAAAGAAGTCAATTTTAAAACACAGTAGCTCATATGATAAAATTTTTAATTATTTATTGATCTCTAAGGAGATTAAAGTACTGAGCTAGGTAAAACTCCCACAGCACTCAAGTTGTTTTGCTTGAGTAAGGACTGCTGGCTTAGACCAAAGACTTATGAGAATTGCTTTATCAAAATAGTAATTAATATTCAATACTTTGTTGGTGCGCCACCCACATATATTTGTGAAAGCATCTCAGCTTTTAAATAATAATCTAGACCCGTGATAAGCAAACATGTAAAAGTATTCCGATTGTATTATTTTATCTAAGATGTTGTCATAATAAAATTCGCATTTACAAATTGGGACAAACTGAATCGTGAAGTTTCTCTCTTTGGGTTGTTATGTTTTAATAAAGTTTTAAAGAGTGCTTCTCTTTTTCTTATTTTCCCTTGTTCTGGAAATGAATGGGGGATCCTAAAGGAACAAATCAAAATTCCAAAAAGACGTATGAACTCCCTCAAACCTTTGAAACATTAGTCCTAAAAACAAATAGCTAAATTAAAACTACAGATATCTGAGGCAGTTCCCAATTCAAATTTTACTCCCGATGACTAAAATCAAATCAACTTTGGGCCTTTGATTCACATTCAGTAAAAAACTTTGAAAGTCATTTCTGTAAGAATGCTCATTTTCAAAGAAATATAACAGCTTTCAATATCATGCATTTCACTCAACGTTTCTTTCCATTTTAATCAGACCGAGAGTTTTATTGTCTTTTTTTTTTTCACTGACAGTTGCTAATTGAATAAGATATATTTTGTAGAAATAATAAAATTTGCAAGGTGCTTCTTATCTGTGAGTGATAGATCAGAGAAATGAGGACGACTATTCAAATGAATTAAAATAAAGCATTGGTTTTTTACTTTGGAAACTTAAGCAAACTAATTCACAAAGAAAAAGTGAGGTCTTTTAATTTTAAAACCTTTTTCATTCATCTAGAGAGAGAGTTACATACATACCACGAGAAAGTACAATGCAGTTTCAGTGAAGAGATAACATTACCTTTCACAGACCAAATCAGACATATATTTACAGTTCTCACTCCTCCTGCACCCTTTGAATGTCTTCTTGCTATTCATTCTTACATCTGGATTTTGACCCTTCTTTGCATATGTTTTTCCCACCTCCAAAATATGCTGCTGTTGAGCCAGAAAATAAACACTCACTAAAATCTCAAATTAAGCTTCCTCCTGAATGAATTGCTGAGGGACCTGATCCTGCACTCGCTGAAGTCTGTAGAAGTTTTAATCGCAGATCACACAAGCAAATGAGACAAGGGGCCCTATAGTCATAATACCTGGGCAGCCTTCTGAGCTGCAGATCTGAAGGCTTTCTTGTAAGTGTTGTAATTCTAGAAATCTGCTAATAATAAAAATGGAATTTGGGAGATTTTTAGTTTGAACTCAGGCATTTCACTCAGGTCATGATCCCAAGCACTTCTTCAGCATGTTTTTCCCTTATGAATTATTAATACAGGGCTTGTAATGGGCTCACAAGTGACTCCGGAGTCCTTATTAGCAAATCATGGCCACAATATCAAACCAAAAAATTCACAGGATGTATAGTAAAGATAATATTTAATCTCTGCAGGATGTTTTTGAGAGAGAAAATACAGAATAGCAAAATAGTAAGGAGTCTCTATTTCCTCTAAATATTAATTTACGTTTTCCCAATTTAGGTCAATCAAAGTTCCTAAATATTGCAAGCTTTTTTTTTTTTTTTTATTCCCTGTTTTCAGAAACTTTTTTCTGATTATTTTATAGTAGCTTTTTTTACAGTTCACTTATTCACTCTCTATACAAAACACTGTTGATGCTTCTTTATTATTATTTTTAAATATACAGCATCTTTTAAAAAAAATAGGGCATACCTGTATGTTTGGTGTCTGTTTACATTTTCTGTAATGTAGTCATTAAGCACACAACGTAGACTTAAAGGATGTCAAAACTGACAACCACACTATGATTGATGATGCTGTGCTAGACTAATTCTTACCAGGTGTGGTGTGATGTGAATTCAAATGCAGCTCAGGGTTCTTATTTGTATTAGTAAAGTTGTGCTTTGTCAAAGTTCTGTGACTTCTTAACCCACTAAATCCATCTTCTAATCCAAGTTTTTCTTCGCCTTATTGCTGTATACAATATTTTTCTTCCTCTCTCTCAATAAAGCAATCCTTACGTCTTCGTCTCCAGTCGGGGTTTCTTAAGACATCCAGTTCGTGTAAATTCCAGAAAATACCAAGTCTGATGAGGTTATGTTAATTAAGTGTAAAATCTACATAAAGGCTTCCTAAGTGACTTGAGCTAGGGTAGGCGAAATTATGTAGGGTGAAATTCACTCCATCAGCATAAAGCATAAACAGGAGAGCTTTATGTGGATAAGGAGTAAAATCCATGATCTTCAACCATAGAAAAGGGCTACAGCACAGACTTCTTTGGTCCCTACACACATTCACATTGTCTCCACTGTCATCCCTTGTCATATGCAGGGCAGGGAGGGCAGTATCAATTTATTACCTCTTGTTAAGTGTCGGGGGTAAATACTGGGTACTTGCACTTTTGAACAACAAATAGATCAGAAAGATATTTATGTAGTAGTGGGGGGGTGCTTGACCTAAACTTTTAGGTTTTCTCTCTCTCTCTCTCTCTCTCTCTCCCTCTCCTCCTTTGCCCTCCTCCTCCTCCCTCCCTCCCCCCAGTTTTTGACACCATCCTCTCTGGTACATTGTCATCAGCTGGATGATTGACAAGCCATGTGTCCAGCACCTTTGATAACAGAGTACCATATTGGCGTGAGGGTGGGCAATGGAGTTGCATTTGTTTGTTTCCTGGCTGCATGATATATCATTCTTGACTGTATCTATCTTGATTTTATTTATATTTTATTAACAAAAAATAATAAACTTGCAAACAGAGTATTCAGACACTAAGAAATACGTATAGCAAAACTCTTATGAGTTCAATTTACTTCAACACCCAAATAATCCAAAAACCTAAATAATATGATGATATGATAAATCATTGAATCATAGCAAACCACATCAAATGTTGTGCTGCTAATCTACGAAAGTAACTATTACCCCCCACCACTACCTCCCCCTTTCCCTCACCAAAACCTATTTCACTCAGGTCTAATTTCGAGTGCTTTCTCATGCAAATATCATTTGATTTGAATGAGATTTTGCAAGGGTAAAGACTGAGTAAAGGCTTTGGGATGTGATCTTCAGAGAAAAACCCAACCCTCCCTTTTATGGATACAGAGTCACTGTACAGGAAAGTTATTGTACTATTACTGCACTAAAGTAGTGGAAGAAGGGCCAGCATATGGGAAGGTAACATGTGCAGTCAGTCTGCAAGGGACTGACAGGTACCAGTGGCAGAAACATCAGAGGGGAGGGGGGAGGCAGGGGTTTGGGGTATCATCTAGATTAATCCTTTATCTTCTTTCCATGATTACCCTGAAATACCTCAAGACCTCTCTGTCGAAATCCATAGGCAAAGTGGGGGTGAGTGGAGGGGCCCAAATTTCAGTTCTATTGGTAAATCATGTAGTTGCCTCATACCCTAAAACATCAGGGGGGGAAAAAAAAAAATTCCATTTGTCAAAGTCCTGATAACAAGCATTGAGGGTGGGATAGTAATCTTGTGGGGAAAAAAAAAAAACAACACAACTTTTTTTTTTTTTTTATACTTAGATAATTTTAAGTATTGGTTGTTTGGACTTCAGAAGTATTGAGGAAGCCTGAGGAAGTCACAGTGACCTCTGGAGGCAGTACAGCATCCTCCAGAAAGAACTCGGGAAATTAACATTTTAATTTTTTATATACATACATATGTAACAATTTTTATATATAAAATTACCTCTTTTTTTTTTTTTCCCCATCCTTTTGGCAGCTTCCTCTGTATTTCCAATGTGTGTGAGCCTGCAGGTGAAATTCAGCAAGTTTGGGTACAAATTTTGATGGAAGCGGGGACAGGGAAACAGAGGGACAGAAATTCATCAAAACTGAGCTTAGCATCTATATTTACTGATACAGCCTGCGTTCACAAAATATAACCCAATTTTTGCAGCAGAGCAATAGATGTGAGGAATGATCCCTAACTTGCAGCCTTGAAAATAGGTGTTCTGCAGAAACACGAGAAGTCTTGCATTTCTGAATACTTATTTTAAAGTAAACACAAGTAATTGCATTTCTTTCTGAATCATTACACTCATGAATTATAGTTCCATCTTTGTGTCCACTTTGAAAACTAGGTGAAAAACACTAGAAAGATGGCTATGCCATCCACTTTATAGCAAAGGTATTGAAGTATGCCGGGTGCATCGGCTACTTAATCGACATTTGTGGTTAGCTTTATTTGCTACATTTAAAGTATTCCTATATAAAAACAGTTTTCCAAAGAAGTGCTAACGTTACTATGAAGACAGTTGTCACTTCCTTGAGATGAGATGGTGTCCTGTGCCAGACAGCAGGTGGGCCGGATGACCTGGCAAATGGCAGGCACAGGAAGAAATGGAGAAATGTTTCTTCTTTATCATGAGCAACCTCACATCTGGGTGGAGCTCAGGCAATTCTTGGAGGTCTTACTAGTTTTCACAGATCAATTAGCGCTGTTTGCTTTGCTCCACTCATTCTTCATCTCAATTTGCTCACTGGGATCGAGTTTCTTTCTTCCTGCTGGAGTCCTCAGCTTCCATTCCATTTTGGCTAGTTCACTTTTAGCCATCTGGAAAAGTTTCTCCATGATATCAGTTGGTGTTAGTGGTGTCAATGGTAGAAATCCACTTTAAGCAGATTTTCCAGGAGGCTTGGCTAGGTAGGACTACGTAGTAATATCGATAATTGTTTGTTGCATCTGTATTTCAGAATTAACAATATTAAGCACTGCTCTGTTTTATGGCCATTGTTTTGGCAGCTGTAGAGAGTATGTCCTGACAGATTTGTGAAGGGATGAACTATTTAGTTATTGCTTCCCCTAGTTCTGTAGTTATACCTATTAAAAATGCAGCCTTGCTTTAACAGACCATCTATCATACTCGCTGCTTTTTTTCTGAAACAGAAAGATATCTCACTGATCAAAAATGGCTTAACAAAACAGAAATTAAAGCAGAAGAAAGAAACTTGGGCGATCTGTGCTAATGTATTCCCACTTGCAAGTCATACGAGGTGCTCTCAGTGGTGTTCCTCGCATCGTCCCCATCTATACGTCATGTTACCCAAACATGTGATTCAGACCTGTGGTCAAGTTGCTCTTTTTTAACCAACTGTCAGTTGAGCCATGGTAACATCATCTTTGAAACATAAGGAGAATGTGAAATAACGAAACTTAAGGTAACACTTTTTCTCACTTGGGGCTGCACTAGGACACTTTTCCTCCCCTCTGTTGAAGTCTGAGAGAGCTCACAAAGCTACTGTGGTTGAGCTGACACATGGTAACTTCTTTGCCATGTCATACCTTTGATCAAATATCCAAGACCTTAACTGTATTTTTGTAATATATATTTATCTTTAATTTGCAGTATGATTTAATCTTTCTTGGTAAATAATTATGACATATTTTTGTTTTCCCATTTCTACAGGAAGAAAAAAGGAAGAGGCAGGCAGTCCCAGACCCTCTCATCCCCACAGGAGCGACAGAGGTGGAAGAAAAGCTGAATGTAGCAGAAAGGACATGAGTGGATTTCAGCAGAGAGCACTGAAGAGGAATTATCTCTGAACGTAATGTGCTGGCCAACAAAGCACAACCGATAACTTCCAAGGCCATTGTAGGCCTAAAATGCTAGCAGTGGTCAAAGCAAATTAAGACTTTTATTAAGGGACCCTTATGTATCATTTTACTGCAGCAGGATTACACTCCCAGCCCTGCAGAGGGAGATTTAGTCAGGTAATTCTCATTAAGGGGCAAACCTCTCTGACTTCTGCAGGTGCTTTGCCTGATTAAGTACTGAAGAACCAGGCCCTAAGGTTGGCCCAGCTGAGCTCTAACCTATCTGCCTTTACGCAAGCGAAAGCTTCATATATCAGCTCCAGCTCATGCAGAGGAGTCTTACCAGGCACTCTAATCCTAAGGGGAAACATTTCATTGCAATGCACAGCAATTTGCATTCTTTCTCAAAACTCTGCTATTACATTATCCATTTTTCTCTTGATTAAAAGAGATCAAGAAGTGCACACTCACACGCTACACATGCAGGCTTTCCATACAGGAGGCCAGGAATCCGCATTCAAATTCAGGCTGGAGGAGATCTGGCAACTTCCAGCTCTTGATGGATTTATGCTGTTCTAATAATAGTCACAATTTACTGATAATTATCAAGGAGGGAAGTTACTGTGTTTTTTGTTGTTGTTGTTGGGTTTCTAAGATATTCAAGTGTTTTCAGAAGTATCCAATGCCAAAGAGTTCTTAAGCACTGTAAACCCTCTGAGCCTGTGCAGGTTATTTTCATTTTACCTACTGAAGGCCAGCCTATGGCATTAGTTACTGCCACAAGCAGACAGGGAACTGGAGCCACACTGGCACAAGGGAAATTTCAGAAGGTAGGCATGAATTTCTCCACACGTGTTCAGGCCTTTAGATTATGGTTTAGATTACACAGTCCATCCCCACCACCTTCCCCCTGGGAATGACTTGGGAAAATAACCAGGGATGTAATCGCAAAAGGCAGGGATATAATTACAAAATGTTCTTTTCTGATCTACGCAAAAGCATGAACAGCCTTTGGGTCCCCTCCATCCATACCTTTACCGTTGCATAAGCATTAAGAAGATTAGGGCACATGGAGCAAGAACCAATCCCTGCTCCACTACTGACTTTTTTTCAGGAATTAGTATTTGCCTGTACGTCAATGTCCCACAAATGAAATGTGGGTAATGGCACTTCTTTGCCTCAAAGGAAACAGGAAGATAAGTATATTGTAGAGTAAATGATAGTCAAGTACTGCATCAAGGGGACTATGTAAGGTACCTAGACCAGGTTGATTGTGTAGTATAAAATTGATCTGAGTATGAAAAATCAAAAACATTTATTTCAAAAGCTGAATGTCTCAACTAATAGCAAGGTAAACAAACAGCCTGGTATTGCCAACATTGGCTGCTGTTGTGTAGAATACCCCCAAAAAATTATTTTGGCTAAAAGTCATCCACTTCCTCAGAGATAAGTCTGGCTTTCTCTCCAAACATTACCATATTAGCTTTGGCCTGGGGGCTCTGACTGGAAATTTTTATACATGAGCACATGGAGCAAGATATGCAAGAAAAAAATGGGGGGGGGGGGGGGGGGGGGAGGTGGAAATCTTAAATGGATTTAACATCTCTTGTTCTCCATTTTTCAACCAGTGAGGAGAAATAACAGTTTTGAGGCACTTACTCTAATGAGGTACTAAAATCAATGATACCTATCCACACAGGAACTAGTAAATTAATATTTCTGGTGAGATTCTGGTTTCATACCAGTAGTTTGACCTGTTCAGATGAACTATTAAAGAAGGGGCTTTTGTACTTTTGTGATCTGGATTTTTTTCTTGCTATTGTCACTTCAGGAAAAAATAACAAGCCTTTTTGATCCAAAACTGGCTGTGCATCCAAATACAGCTAGCAGTTGTAGGAGGTGTGGTATATTTTTTTAGGAGAACATCCAAGTAGGATTAAAGCAAATTTCACTAAGTAACTATATATTACAATAGTGGAGGAATGAGAATCCACCCCTGTCTGATCTAGTATTTCAGTAAAGTGGTTCCACAGATCATTGTTAGAGTCAATTCTTTAATTTATGAATAGAAAATAAGTAATAGTGCATGGTATATAACAGAACTAGAAAAAGGTAAAAGGATTTAGGACAACACAAGGACCCAATTTGTCAAGAAGTGAGAGACATCAAAAGAAGCCTCAGGCGTACTAGCTCTTTGTAGTTGAGGAAAAGTTGCTGCGTGTTGAATCTTCCTTCCCCTTATGTCTGTATCAAAAAAATGTGCTGCAACTTGGGCCACTGAACAGTGTATTCAGTGGCTTTACTGCTGTCAGTTGCAGAGTCCTCACTCTACTCCCTCCTGGGGCAGGTGGAATTTTCTTTGAATTGTGATGCTTTCTAAAATTACAGGAGTAGAAGACTAATACAGTTATAAAACTCAGCCAATTGCCTCCCATGCCCACAATGCTGTATAGCAGCGTATGTGCTGTATGACTGTTGGTCAAAATGGAAACAATTACTTCCAGCTGCACCTTGTGCTTTAGCTGCAGGTCAGCAGGCTCGAATCATGGTAAATTTGTCACCTTAAAGTCATTTGCAAAGTTTAATATAAACCACATCGACCCATAGTATAAACAAGCTGGAAATGATAAGCAGTTTGTGATATCTCACTGAACAACAAATATTAAGAAATAAATATTTTCTTGGAATGTTAGTAGAATACATGATCTATGTTTTCAATTCTAATTTCAGCTTCTGATGAGATGAATCAAATATTCACATCCCAGCTGCTTCTGAATGTTCTAAGTGGAATTTCTTGGAGCAGTGTGAGCAGGTGGTGTTCCCACACAGCTCCAAATAAAGTTTATACGTGCTGGGGATGCTGGCTGCCTTACATACAAACATGGATTCAGATAACTACTTTTAATGCACATATTTAGTCATTTTGGCATGAGGCTGAGAGATCTTCCCAAGGATAAAGCCACAGGTGTAGAGATGTTGCCTGGACCCCTACCTTCTTCAAAGCCCAAGGCCATAGTTTTCTGTACCTGAGCCACAGAATCATACAACCGTAGAATGGTTCGGGTTGGAAGGGAGCTTAAAGATCATCTAGTTCCAACCCACCTGTCATGGGCAGGGACACCTCCCACTAGACCAAGTTACTCAAAGCCCCATCCAACCTGGCCTTACACATCTCCAGGGATGAGGCATCCACAACCTCTTTGGGCAACCTGTTCCACTGCCTCACCACCCTCACAGTAAAGAATTTCTTCCTAATATCTAGTTTAAATCTACCCACTTTCAGTTTAAATCACTTACCCCTCATCTTATCGTTACACTCCCTGATAAAGAGTCCCTTCCCATCTTTCCTGGATGGTACTGGTAGCCTACTATAAGGTCTCCCCGGAGCCTTCTCTTCTCCAGGCTCAACAATGCCAACTCTCTCAGCCTGTCTTCATAGGAGGGGTGCTCCAGCCCTCTCATCATCTTCATGGCCCTCTGCTGGACTCTCTCCAACAGGTCCATGTCCTTCTTATGGTGGGGACCCCAGAGCTGGATGTAGCACTGCAGGTGGGGTCTCTTGAGAGCAGAGTAGAGAATCACCTCCCTCAACCTGCTGGCCAGGTTTCTTTTTATGCAGCCGATGATAGCTTGTATAAGCTGTGTGCATGCAAAGGAGTGGACTGTTTCAAGCCTTTAACAATGCTTTTTGTACTCTGGTGCTAAGAGTGGGGTATACAGAGTAGGATATGAAGTTATAGAGGATATCTGAGGCTACCAGGCCTGTTGGGATACACCAGAAAAGCATGCCTTGTAAGGTTGGGGGTGGGGGGAGCAAGTTAGGTTAGTCACATCTCAAATCTAGCTTCTGAATAAAGGCAAAACAGTGATGTGCACTAGCCTGTAGTCCAGTCCCATGTGTCCCTAGCTGGAAATCATTTTGTCTGCTTCATACTGGAGCCCAAATTAAAACTGTCATGCAGCACAGAGGACAGGGATTCCACACCTAAAAGACACATTGAATGAAAGTGCTCACAAAACCTTCACCTTTAGCAAGTTAACCCAATGTTTGCCCTTCCTAAGCTCCTCCTTGAGAATGCAGTCTCCTGTGAAAAGAGATTTATAGTTACTAAATACCTGCTCTGGACCACACTTTAGAGGACTCCGTCTTTTCTGGCTACAGAGGGAATTTAGGAAGCTCAGCTTCACAAGGCTGGAGTAAGCTTTTGTAATTTTTCATTCCTCTGTGGTCCATTTTGACATGGATTTTCATCTTTTTTTAACTAGCTCAGCAGCAGAGCATATATTTGTCATCCAGTGTTGCAGGCACTTTTGGTTTTCTCTAGTCTGTTATTTAAAGACTGTTTAAGACTGCCAGCTGGCTACCATCCTATGCTCATGGCATCGTGCAAGGGAGTACAAAAGGACAGTAGAAAGTTAACTATTGCCCTTTATCAAAGGGCAAATGCCCTTTACCAAAATCACAGTATTCTTTGCTGAGGACACAGAGTACAGCAATAGAAAAAAACTTCACTTTGGGCTAAACAGGAAGCTTCAGTCTGGAGGAATTTTGCTCTGACCAGTTGTATCACTATCCATTCTCTCTGCTTTATGAAAACGATGTGAAAAACTTAGTAACTAATCAAATATTTGACTTCTAATCCACAGTGTGAAAATTCTGTCTAATGTAACTTTTAACCTTGCAAGCTTCCTCATGTGCCATGTGGACGCAGTGCCATTGCCCGTGCCAACAGCTGATGTTTTAACAACGATGTTGGACTGCCAGAGCCCAAAGCAGGAGTTTCTTCTCCTGAAGTTTCTTATTCTGTCTTTTCAGTATAAATTTTGCTATGCTAGTGTTTGGCAGTGCAGCTAGGAGATTCATTACCTGAAGAAACAGAGCCAAATATTTGCTTTGAATGATTACAACTAAGATGTCCTACTACAGTTGGGGTGCCTAGATTATTGTGCACTCCTTGCTCATGAACACTGAACATATTTCAGTGAACACAAAAAGATCTTCCTGACAACAGTGAACCTAAAAGAAAATTTATATTCACGAATTAGCTTCTACCCTGTATTTCTCTGAGAGGAATAGTAAGACACTCTTTTCTACATTTTTTTTTTTTTTTTTTTACTGCCAGAGCCCCTAGAAGCCTTTGAGCTAGCTCTCACTGTGCTAAACTTTCTTAGACAGCATCTGTTGAGAGATCTCTTAACATTGTAAAAATGCAAGTTATGACTATGTTTCTTACCTTCATATATTTAAGCCAATATAGGATATTTGAAAATATGATCAAGGTGGGTATTCTTACTGGGAGAAATGATTCATCATAAATAAGAACTGTTTGAAAAGAATGAACCTCTCAGAAAGATAAAATATAGGTAAAGATTAAAATACAATGGGGGAACTGTATATTCTAGAACTATATAATTAGTATGAGTATATGAGAACTTTAACATTCAAAATCCAAAATACAGATCCACGCCCTCAGAGGAGACATCTGGACAACTTAATAGAAAGACAAGAGACCTCTCTATTGTTTTGCTCCTGGGTTATGTTATAGATTCCTTAAAGTTTTCATAGTTCTCCTGAAAGGGCAGAGGAAAAAAATATATATTCTGGTTTGTTTCAAAAATGAGATAATTAGAAAGAAGAGTATCTAAATATATGTTTTTATACATAAATTTTCATGTGTGTGTGTAGGTATGCATCTATTCACACATCTCTCCTAGAGGGCAATGTAACCAAAATGTGTTGAAAAAAACATTATTCCCTTCAAAGAATTATTCTCTTAAAAGTGAAAACTAATGGGACCTGAGCATAAACCTGTGTCATTTTTCTCCAATGAGAGCCAGCAACTTTCAGAACTGGATGACAATAGATAGATGCTAGCTTGTCTTGTTTTTATCAAAAGACTTTGAACCATGTGAAGTTATATCTCCTGATTCACAGGCTACAGCCAGGGTTTTAGTTATGTCACATCACTTAATTACTGACATTTGAGGATAACACCAGTGTGACAAAATAAGCTTCATGCAAAATTCTAACTTCTACATTTTCATATGATTTTTTTTTCCTAAGATCAAATCAAATTCTAGCAGACTAGCTCCTCAGGAGTCAATAATTGCAATAAAAAGAGTATCTGTTGCAGCCGTTTAGTCCTTTCTTATTTCCCATGACAGGAAGGACTTAAACTTTTTTTTTTGTTCAGTGTAAACCAATAAAATCGGATGCCAAAATATATTTATGTTTGCAACCTCTCTGACCAGAGGAATTGAAAAACTGTTGGGATTGTCTTTATTGACTAGTCATTGAATCTCAAGACCAGCTGAAGCAGATACATCAAGGCAACCACATCAGCTCACATAAAAAACACGTGAATATGATTGCAATATAGGAGAAAATACCTATTCAAGACATTCAAGACACAAGAAAGTGCCACAGAAGTAATAAAATTCTTATCTGACAATTTTAGAAGAAAGAGATGCTAATGAAAAAAGATTGGTTTTGACCAGGGATACAAGAAGATAGTAGATTCATCATCCAACATATTTTGCTGGTAACAGAGCAATTAAACATGATCATAAAGGTCTACTCTCTTTTTTTTCCTTCTGAAACTAGAAATATTTTCTTTCACTGGTGTCTGGAAGATCCAAAACACCTCTCTGCAGTCAGTATTCAGGAGACACACAACATATGGTTACTGAAAACTGGCAACAGAACAGTTTCTCATTCTCCAGTCAGGCACTCATTGAAGATGCTCAGAGGACTATCAACACAGCAAATACTCCTTCTTGCTGATGCATTTTTTTACTGTAGTGACCTAGATAATCTTCTGATAAAAAAGGCATTTTAGTCGCATACCTCATTTATTCAAAATCAAGTGTTCAATATGCTTTGTTTAAATTACTGCTTATAACAGAAAAACTGAGGAAAAGGCATATACTTGTAGGCATGAATCCCACCTTTTTGTTTTTTTTCAATCATTTCTGTATATTTTTACTCCTATTAGACACGGTGCATTTTTGCATCTTTACCCTCACTTCAGTCTAGTAGTTGAGGTCATTCCAAAAGTTCATATGATGCTGCAATCTGTGGGGAAAAAAAGATAGTATTTCTAGCTCCACAAATTGAATTTTCACTCTCATATGCTTTTGAACAAAATATATTTAGGGAAAAAAATTGCAAAACAAAAAGCACATGAGAGCATTAGCCACATCTCTTACTCTCTGAATGTTTCAGTCCCTGCCTGCCTTTCTTCCTCAGCAAAGACAAGTAGATTAAGGCTTTTTACTCCTTCCTGAATTCCCTTTGTTCTGCTTATCTACGTAGTTTCAAGTTATGGCCCTGACTTATTGGACTAAAGCCCATGCAGTCCCTTTTTTGTGACTATGTCTCACTAAAATGCAACTAGTACATCCTCAAAACAGGTTGGAATATCAAAAATGCTTACTACAGATTTATTGTCACCGTCCTAGGATTGAGGATGAGTAGTGATCTAGGCAAAAATATGGCCTTATGAAAGTTAAGCTACCCTTCCACTGAAATAAAGCATGGGCAAATTACCTGAGATTCAGTCATCTTGGAAGTATCTACAGCTTTTTAGGAAATGGCTTGTAACAGAGCTCTGCTGATACAGGACCAAGAAAAAATGTAGGAGGAAAAATGTTTCCATAGACTTGATATCTTCAAAGAAGAGGCTGTTCTCAGCCCTCTAGTAGGCATGCTGAGAAGTGAGCCTAGAGACAGGCCATTTTATGTATATCCTCAAGGAAGAGGCATTGGTGACATACTAGCTGACTTTCAGTTGACAGATTCGTGAAGAACACAGTGGGAATGTCTCTATAGACATAACCAGGGAGGTTGTGGAATCTCCCTCCTTGGACATATTCAAAAGCCCTCTGGGCAACTGGTTCTAGGTAGCCCTGCCGGAGCAGGGGGGTTGGACCAGATGATCTCCAGAGGTGTCTACCAACCTCAACCATTCTGTGATTATGTGAGTGATTCTGTGATTGATAAAGCCGTGAAATTTCTTGCATCCACAATCAATAGCTTCTGCTGTGGAAGTATGTGAGATAGATAGTGTAGTACAGTATAGCAGGTTTGGTAGTCTCCTGCCAATAGTCTGAGCTTTACGCCTAAAAAGAAGGGATGTAGAACTAGTTTGAATGGAGCGAATTACCAGGTATTTATTGTGACATAGTAATTAGGGCTGAGATATTAAGGCATAGCTCTCCTAGCTCCCTCCCATTTTATAAATAGCAGTGGGAGAGCTTCCAATCTGCTCAAAGGCAAAGCTGACTCAGTGGAGTTCACTTGCTAGAGTACATGCTCAGATGGGAATTAAAAAGGTGGGCTTTAAACTGAAGGACTTGGGGGCCAGGGTCCAAAGTGGCAAAACTCATGCCATTGCAACCAACTGAGGAATAAGCCAGGCCAACCAGAGCAGTGACAAATGCTCCTTTAGCTGCCTCACAAGATAAGAACCAGAAGACCAACAATGCGCACAGCCTGGGGAACAAACAGGAGGAACTGCATCTCTGTGCCCGGTCAGAAAGTTATGATATCATAGTAATAACTGAAATATGGTGGGACAAATCACATGACTGGAGGGTCATGATGGATGGCTATAGGCTGCTTCATAAAGACAGACAGGGAAGAAGAGGAGGAGGAGTTGTGCTTTATGTTAAGGAGAAGCTTGAATGTATACAAGTCAACTACAATGATTGTAGAAGTCCTATAAAATACCTCTGTGTCCAGATCACAGGGATTGTCTCCAAGGGGGATCTTATGGCAGACATCTGCTACCAACCTCTAAAATAAGACAGTAAGACCAGTGAAGCAATATTTGGGTCACTTAAGCAAGCTTCAGGTCAACAGAACCTGGTTCTTATGGGTGACTTCAACTACCCAGACATTTGTTGGAAGAACAATACAGCAGCTCACATGTCATCCATCAAGTTCCTGGAATCCATAGAGGACTGCTTCCTCATACAAACATTAGATGTGTCAAGAATGAGGCATTGCTGGACTTGCTACTGACAAACCAAGAAAATCTGCTTTGTAATATCTCCATTAACGATGGCCTTGGCTGCAGCAATCACAATACTGTGGAGTTTGGGATCCTGCTGAGCACGCCTAAATTTAATACTAAGACAATGGTTTTAGATTTTAGAAAAGCAAATGTCAGCTCGCTCAGACCTCAGTTGGGAGGGATTCCATGGGAAGCTTCTATGGGAGACTAGTGAGTGCTGGGAGTTTTTCAATAATGCTCTCTTGGAAGCACAAAAACAGTTCGTCCCCTGTAAAGGAAAGGGAAGTAGGCAGAGCAAGAGGCCCCCTTGGCTTAATTGCGAGCTTCTGAGTCTGATCAAAACCAAAAGAGAAGTGTATTAGAGATGGAAAAGTGAACGAAAACCGTTGAGAACTACAAGGGCTTTGCCAGGGTGTGCAGAGATGCTGTTAGAAAAGCACCTCCAATAGAAATTGGCCAGAGATGTAAAAAACTACAAGAAAGGGTTCTTCAGGTACTTAAGCAACAAGCAGAAACAGCAGGAAAATATTGTCCAGCTGTTAAACAGGAAAGGTGAATTAGTCACCAACGCTGAAAAGGCAGAGGTTCTCAACACTTTCTTCACCTCTGTCTTTACCATCACTGTTGGGCCCCAGGCCTTGGGAACAAAAATACAGGTTGATGCAAACACAGACCTACCATCAGTGAAGGAACAGTTGGTATGTGAACTATTACAGGAGCTTAACCCCTACAAATCAATGGACCCTGACACTATCCATCTGAGGGTGTTAAGCGAGCTGGCTGATGTCATTGCGAGGCTGCTCTCCATAATCTTTGTGACGTCATGGAGACTGGGAGATGTCCCAGAAGACCAGAAGAAGGCTAATATCACCGTCATCTACAAGAAGGGCTTAAAGGAGGATCCAGGAAATTATAGACCCGTCAGTCTTACTCCAGTCCCTGGGGAAGTTATGGAATGAATCCTCCCAGAGGCTATCACAAGTCAAATGAAGCCCATGACTGGGAAATGCCAGTAATGATTTGCCAAAGGCAAATCATTCTGGACAAACCTGATTGCTTTCTACGACAAAGTTTAACTAACCTGCTTAGTTGATGTGGGGCAAGCAGTGGACAGTGTTTACCTGGATTTCTCCAAGGCTTTCAATATGGTTCCCCACAGCTTCCTCCTACAGAAACTGATGTGTTACATTCTAGACAAGTGGTCTGGGCAGTGGGTGGGGAACTGCCTGACAGGCTACACCGAGAAGGTGGTGGTAAATAGCTCTTTTTCAGACTGGCAACCTGTCACAAATTGCGTTGCCCAGGGATTGGTATTGGGCCCAATGCCATTTCATATCTTCATAAGTGAATTGGATGATGGGATCAAGTGTACCCTGATGAAGTTTGCTGATGAGTTCAAACTGAGTGGAGAAGTGGACACTTCAGAAGGGACAGTCACCCTGCAGGAAAACCTGGACAGGCTGGAAGAGTGGGCTAACAAGAACCTTATGGAGTTCAACAAGGCTAAGTGTAAGGTCTTGCACCTGGGAAAACATAATCCGGGAGTGCAGCACAGGCTGGGATCTACCCGCCTGGGGAGCAGCTCTGTGGAAAGGGACCCAGCAGTCCTGGGGGACAACAAACTCAATATAAGTGAACAGTGTGCTCCTGTGGCAAAGAAAGCCAATAGGATGCTGGGTTGCATCAACAAAGGCATCACCAGCAGAGATAAAGAAGTCATTATCCCACTCTAATCAGCGCTTGTCAGGCCACACCTGGAATACGGTGTTCAGTTTTGGTCCCCGCTACACAAAGAAGATGTGGACAGGAGAGGGTCCAGAGGAGGGCCACAGAGATGATCAAAGGACTGGGAAGCTGTATGAGGAAAGGCTGAGAGAACTGAGTTTGTTCATCCTTGAGAAAAGAAGGCTTAGGGGAGACTTTATCACTATGTTCCAGTATTTAAAGGGTGGCTACAAAGAAGATGGAGACTCCCTTTTACAAGGAGTCACATGGAAAAGATGAGCGATAACGGGTACAAGTTACTCCTGGGGAGATTCCTATTGGACACAGGTGGAAAATTTTTCACAATGAGAACAATCAGCCATTGGAATAATCTCCTCCCAATATTAGGCACTTATAAGATTCAGCTGGACAAGGTGCTGGGCCATCTTGTCTAGACCATGCTTTTGCTAAGAAAGGTTGGACCAGACTATCCTTGAGTCCCTTCCAGCCTGGTATTCTGTGATACTATGATTCTATTAAATATTCATGTGCGATGATAAGAAGGTAGAGAAGTGGCAAATTCTTCAACCACCTCTCATTTAGCATTTCCTAACATACCGAGCATGAACACAAATCTAATGAGTTAGCAAGCATGGCATCTGCAATGATCATTTATTTTAGGTAAGACTGCCTAGTGGTATAGATATACTTTCTATCAATCTTTCCCCCTTTAAACCAGAGGAATATTGTTCCCTCTGAATCTTTGGCAGATGTCTTTTCCTTTCAGTTCCTAAAATGAAGCACCTTGCAACGTCTCAGAAACAGAACACTGAGTTTCTTTATCGACTCTACAGAAAGATGAGACTTCAGAAAGAGACCTTTCTGTAAGACTTTCTGCAGTGATTTTCCTTCCCTCTTCTCTGTTCTGGAAAAAAATAACAACTTTCCTGTCAAGAGGGCTTTTTTTTGTAGTTCTGTGGATAAACTTATGCCTACTAGGTTGTAGGAGGACAGCAATAGCTGTGTATGATCATAAGCATTCCCCTGTGAATTCACAGGGCAGGGGAGGTTTAGACTGGATATTAGGAAAAATTTTTACACTGAAAGGATTACTAAGCATTGGAACAGGCTGCCCAGGGAAGTGGCTGAGGCACCATCCCTGGAGGTATTTGAAACATGGGTAGACATAGTGCTTAGAGATATAGTTTAGATTAGTGATGGTTTTTGTCAGTGATAGGTTGATGGTTGGACTAGATGATCTGAAAGGTCCCTTCCAACCTAGGCAATTCTATGATTCTGTGATTCTATGAAAAATACAGGCAAAAAAGATAAGTCTACAGTAGGCTACCAGATCTCTCACAGGTGCTCATTAGATTGCTTTGGAAACCATGGCAAAGAGGACAAGACAAACTGCCAGATAATAATATTAAAGTAACAGAAAACAGGAAATTTTCGGTTCAGGGATTTCAGAGACATTTGTTCTGAGCCTAGTGATGCTCAATATTTTTATTAATTTCTCAAATTATTGCTTGTAAAATTAGCAGAAGACACAAAAATTGTACGTTACATGATAAGTGTATGATAATGTAAGCCGTGACTTACATTAGCACGCCAGGCGGAGGCTCCATTTGAACAGCACCACACAGTAACTTAACACAGTCTGGCACAAGCCCAGTCATCCAGAAACAAGGTGCCTGCTCCCCAGTTGGAGCAAGGACTTCCAGATTAGTCACCTAGTGGGAACCGGAAATTCTGAGAAGGATTTGGGCTCAGCCCCTTCACCTCCATTTCAAAAAAGGCTGTTGTCAAAGTGACAAGGACTGAAAAAAGAAATTATCTAAGGCCTGGAAAACCTACCTTACAGTAAATGGGTAAATCTGTTTCTTTTACATAAAAAAGGTAAGAAATGACATGACAACAGTATAAAATTACCTGCATTATTTCTTGTAATGGGGTCTTTAATCTAGTAGATAAAGGCATAATATGGAGGAACTGAAGCTACACAAACACAAACTGAAAATAATCTCTCGATTTTTAAGAGCAAATGGAATTAACTATTGAAATGGATGTGGTGGTTTCTCTGTGAACTCTTTAAATCAAAATAGATACTGTGATTTGTATCTTAAATCAAGACACGTATCTGGATTCATAGTGTAAAGAATAGTAAAATAATTTAAATTATATATATATTTAGGTAAAGACATTGGATATTTTAAAAGAGATAACACTGAAAAAGCAGCTATGGACTATACGCCAAAATTACTGGTAAGTGTCACTTTTTTATTTGAGTGATACAAAAGGTATATGTTAATAACAGTACAAGCTCTATCAGATGCGACTGGAGTTAATTTTTATTTCAGTTCAGAGTTGGAAACTGATACTGCCTTCTATGGTAAAGACAGAGTTACTTCGAACACAAGGGGCTATGTGTTAATCAAGACTCTTGTGTTCTGGTATGATTTAGCGCTATTTATCATTTACATGGATGTAGTATTATGGTGCTTCAGCAGTTCCAGATTTTCTTTCTCTCTCAGCAGTTGCGCTAGATCAATAACCAAGTAGCTGGGAAGAAATTAAAATAGTTTTGCTCGATACATTTGTATGCAAATGTGATGATCTCTGTGTCTGACTTCTGCAGGTACCCAAGATCCTCCAGGACTGTTAAGTCTACAGAGCAGTTTTGTTCCCTTGGTGCCCTTAAATGTTCCTTTCTCAGCTTGGACTGGAAGCACATAAGAGGCCACCAGTCAGAACCCAACAGCTGAGCTTCCATGCTGCAGTTCTTGTTGATTTACTCTGTCAGCTTGTCTCCTCATAGTCTTCTTCAACATAGGCATTACTCAATTTTTAGTAGCCCAAGCTACAATCCAAGCTCAACCAAATACTCTGGAAACCAAACTGATCTGATCAAACCTCGATGTTTGACAAGTCTGAAGTAAACTGACTGTTATGTTGGTGGTAGAGTAGAAGAAAATATAGACTACAAAAGATGGGAGAAAACAATTCTTAGGAGTTGTACTAGTGGCGTTTAAAGACTTGACAACTATAAAAGAATGTTCTCATTTTCTGAATGTTAGGGTGAAATCTCAGACAGCCCAAATCCCATAAAAAACACTGCTTCATCCTACCCATTTGGAGTGCTGAGACAGTGAATAGATCTGACTGCTTATTTAGAAGTATCACAGGCGTTGTATTGGAACAACTGATATAAAAAGACGCTATCCCACGCTCCCACTTTTCCCGCTATTTGCCAATTCGTAATTACAGTATGTAAATACACAGCAGAATGGGTCTTTGGTTAATCAAATTGATTTAATTGCTGAATCCCCACAGATGAATGTGAACAGAGTCTTCTCTTTTCTCATTTTTTGTTGGCAAAACATAGCCACACAAATGATAAAAATTCCACCAGAAATGGGAATGGGATTTGAATAACTCTTTTACTGGAACACTGCTAGAACACCTGTAGTCAGATTCAAAGGACTTTAACAAGGTAATTCCTCATAATTTTAGAGCGGTAAATTATGGCATATCCTAGAGATATTGAATTAATTAGGCCTTTGTAGATTATCAATGTGTATATATCTATTTTTTATGGAAATCTGGCATTGTTTTTCATTTTCTGAATTATGTTATTAAAACGGCAGATATAGTAACACAAAAAATGTTGCAAAGGGATCACCAGATATGCTTATTAGTTTATAGTCTGAATATAAAGCTTTTATAATAGTTATGAGTGTTATTGTTAATATCACATTTAGCACTAGTCATTGGAACCATAACGCTATCCTGATTGCTTCTGGCAGGTAACTGAATCATATAATCTAAAGAAAGCAAGCCTGAAGATGTCCTTGACAAAATCATGGGTCATTAAAATCTGATGACTTCTTGAGCTACTACAAATACATGTAACTTTCAGAGTATTGGACCTGCATTGGATACATTCATGCCATAGGACCCAGGAGCTTGTCAATTCCTTATTCCAGGTCAAAACCTTTCCTAGTTCCAATCTCTATATCAAAATAGGACACATTCTTGTGCAAGCCCCGGTGAACCCTGCTCTCTGTGTGAAGAAGACATGAGTGTGCATTCTTGCAGGGGTGCTAGCCTGAAGGATTTGGGTACCAGAATCCCAGAGCAAGCCCAGCCATGCATCAGAAGTGAAGCCTCAGATCTGTCATTTGTGGTAAGATAAACTAAAAACATTTGTTAGAGATGCTTTGTCAGCGGGTTCCCAGATGTACACTGAAATTCATTGTCCCCAGCAAAGGTATTGGGGCTTTAATCCTGAGTCAAACAAGAACGCTGATCCCAGTCCTTCCATATCCTGGATGAATGTTGTGACCATTCTTGAACTTTATACAGAGGGGAATTGGGGTAGTAGCAGCAGCAGCAGCAGCAGCAGTAGTAGTATCAGTAGTAGTAGCAGCACAAACTTTTTTTCAACCGTTCTTTGAACAAAGTCAGCTGTCACTGCATATTGGGCCCCACTCCAGAGGCATCCTGAGAGGGCCTGTGAGAGTTAGGTCATCAGAGGAGGCTGAAGAAATATCTCATCTTGATCAGGTTTTGGCACAGATAGGTTTTAGGTTTTTCTGCCCTGCTAATCTGATTCCAAGAACCTTAAAAAGAAAAAAGGAATTGTTTGGGACATATTAAGACTAAGAAGTCTGATCTTATTGACCTTGAAGGTCTGGTTCAGTTCCATATTCAGAGACCTGCACTTAAGTGTCTAGAAGTATCTGTCTGCATGTGAGGTAGGAGACTGAATTCCCACTGTAGTCATTCAGGATCTAATCAACACAGTCAAATGAGTCTAGAGAGTTCTTTGGTTGATCAAATGAGATGTTTCCTTTACACTGAGTGAACTGAGCTCTGCTGAATACCAGCTCAATTTATTTCCCCAGACATATACATTTGAGCTTCCCTGGACAATTGCTATTAGCCCAGTAGATCACAAGTCCTGTGTCATATCTGCCAAGCCCGTGCAGATATTTTAGGTACTCTAGGATACCTAAACATCATTAGATGTCTGTGGTTGAACATCTGGGCCAAACCCTGGGCTTCTACTGTAAAAGAGACTTAGACATTAGCATACTCATAGATACTTGCATTTAGATAAATTAACCTAGATTCCTGAGGATGAAGGTGAATCCTATCTGTGAAACTCAGGGGTTAGTTACCTGCTTAGACAGTGTTGACAGAATCAGTTTTCAAGTTAGACACTGATAAGTCCTATTCTGAGGCACCTATTGCCCTTATTCAGCTCTGTCCATAAATGCTTGGAGCAACCCCAATCAATTCTAGACTACCTGAGCCTAGAAACAGATTTAAAAAGGTCATTCATATTTCACAAATAATGCCACTGATAAATTTTGATCTCAGCAGTTCATGAGAATACGGATTTAAATGCTTACTATACATTTCTTTAAGACTCAGGATAAAACTGCTGCCAGACTTCAATTCTAAGCAAAATAAAATTCTTTACATTGCCTTTGTATTTGCTTTGTGTGATAACTACCTTTTCAGCATATTACTAAACTCAATTAGAAATTCTTACTTGGCAACTATGTGCTGCAGTATTTTGCTGAGACTAATGAACAAAGTTTCATAAAATCAGCTTGTGACCATGTGATGACTATTAAAACTTATAAACCCCTTAACAATTATCATAAGGAAAACAGCATACTATGGCAGTGTTATAGGGTGCATCATGAACCAAAGTACTTCTAGCTCATCAGAGCTTCGCCTGCTCATGCTGGAGCACAGACCTGGTTTTAAGCAAACAGATGGAAATACAAACCTCTGATATTCCTATTCCACTTTGTGCAACAAACATGCTTAGAAAAGTGGAATTACATTGACCTTGAAAAAACTATTGCACTGTACACTGCACTCAAATTTCTTCCTTTCACAACTCCCTTTTCTATAATTTTCTATCAGTGCTTTTTTATAAAAGCAAGTTTCTCATGTTTTAGGTTTTTTTAACTAATCAAATAACTGTCACATATGGTTAAGACAGTTTTATTGCTGGTAAATTAGCAATTTTTTAGAAGGCTTTCATACCTTTGTTCCCTTCCACCTTGCTAGTAACGCTGTATACTATTATTTGCTGTCAGTCTGGATGCTAATCCTTTTCTTTGGCGTTTTCTACCCTTACTGTTGGTGTCTCTTCTGGCAACAACCAGAGCTGGCCCCTCATAATTATCCCCCTGCCTCAGTTTTCAGCTACCAAACTGAGAGTGTTGTAGCCAGGCTTGTAATTATTTCACAGTGGGATCTTCCAGTGCTGTTCAGTGATGCCGGAAGACACTTGCTTTTAGAGAACACAAGAAGCGCCTTTTGACTTACACTTACTTTACTTTTTCAGCAGTCAGAAGCTTTCCTAACACTCCAATCTTTCTGCAATTTTGGTTTTCCAACTAATCTCCTATATTTTTTTATTTCTTATTCCCTGAAAATCTATCTTCACAGCTGACTGCTTTGTGTAGTGTAGCAGACAGCAGGACTACGATCCTTCCTTGTTTAGGTTCTACATGTAAACATCTTCCTGCGAGCTATTCACACTGGGCTCTTCTTAGAGAAAACAGATGTCCATTTTAGCCTGGGCTTCACATAGTCCTCAAAGAAGGTGACATGAATTGCACCTTAAAACCACACCTTAGTTTCCATTGGCTACAAAAGAACTTATTTTAACTAACAGAAACATATATATATATATATATTTTTAGCCTTCAGATGTCTATATCTCTACTGGAATCTGACCATAAAATGAACATAAACTATCTAGGATGAATCACATGATCTTTAATAATAAATTTTGCCTGCAAGTGGATCCGTAACAAAACTTTAAAATAAATGCAGTGATTTTAGTGTGTGTTCCTTTATACTGCTTTGCTTTTTCCATCCTGCCACAAAACGCTGATAACTTCACTGTTATTTAGTGCTTTTCTGCTTTTGAGCTTTCATTGTCCACTGAATGCTGCAACACTAAACGTATCGTACTTAACCTAACAGCAGTTCAATGAAGTAATCCAATAGCATATTCTAGGTGCCTACAGAAACAGAAACATCCTGGCCATAAAAAATAATGCCCTTGAAAAGCTATTTGGAGAAACATTTAGTTCTCTTTAGTCTTTCAGAATGAAGATGTGTTGTATGAGGTATTTTATACATGCAAATGCTTCATTTTCTTTCTTTAAGTCTTTATAGTACTATTTGTTTTCAAATGAGTTTTGTGGTTGTTTCATACAGGGAATGCAAAAACCAGGGTATATTTCACCATTCTGCGGCTTGCCATATATTTCTCTTTAATAAATCATCATTGAAGATGTGAACAAGTTTAATTCCACACTATAAATATTTGCCTTTTCAATTTGTATGTTTGTATGTGTGTGCCAAAAACAGATTTTTCTAAAAAGCAATAACCTAAGAAACCACAAATTTGGCACAGCGTGAAGCTGGGCCAAATAATACTCCCATGGAAAAACTGCACATGATACAGACCGTTTATATTTATGAATCCTGAGCTTGAAGAAATACCTGTGTTTTTATTTAACTTTGTTTGGAAGCCATATTCAGTGATTTCTGACTTCTTGGTAACCTAATGATGTATATAGATCATAAATGTCCCTCCTGCTGTTTGTCTGCCCAGAACAGACCTTTGGGTAAATAAACAATCTCAAACATAACTGAAGTATTGGTATATTCCAAACTTCAGTAAAATTTTGAAAGCATAAACACTGGAGAGAGTATCACTTACATGGAGAATAATAATTACTGGGTTTTAAACTGTTTTCTTAACTTAGTCTACTTTTTCATTCGTGACCATGGCATAGTGACTTGAAAGCAGAACAGCTAGTGGAGCCTGCTGCCATCCACCTTCTGAACACAGCTCTACCATCTTTTAAGCCAGGGTACAGCCACTGTGGCCAGAAACAAACAGGGAGAAGGGTGTTTGTCAGACGTGTTCTGCAGGAACAGTTGGAAGAGACAGGCTGCAGCAACATGGATATTGGCTGTGCCTCATCTTCATCTCAGGTAAATTAGAGGTGCCTCTTTAATAGTGCTTATCTGCTCCAGTGGCAGAAAGCCATGGGTTTTTTCCAACTGCTTTTCCCTGCCCATTGGGCTAATTGGACCCCAAGTAGAGCACCAAATGGGAGGATTCTGTTAGTGCCCACTAATCCAGCAGGCAATGAGAGAATTCTGATTCAAGAAGGTAGAGTCTTACTTGGGTGATAAATTTTATTGCTAGAGAAGAGGTTATGATGACACACAAAAAAGATTTAGCTTATTTTTACTGAGTTTCTTTCTGTTGTGACTGAATCAATTTGATCTGATATTAACTGAATTTATGTCTCAGTTACTTGATAGAACAAAAATTCTTTGGCATAAATGGCCTTCCAACATACTAGAAAAAATGGATTAGAAAATAGAAATCTACTTTCTAGAAGGGTCAATGCTACCAAAAAAAAAAAAAAAAAAAAAAAAATCTTTAATCCTGCTTGCTTGTTTTATGTTCTGGAAACCATTCAAGTTTAGATTGTAATAGGATATACACCTCAGTCACAGGACTAAGTAGGCAGACTAACGTAGCCTTTTCCAGGATCTGTACAGCTGCAGCTCCCATTAATTTACTGTCTGAAGTAACATCCTTTATAGCTAACTTAGTGTCTATACACTACCTGACATAGTAGCTCTACTACTTCTGTGGGAGCAATAAAGACATATGCTAGAAGGAATACAGCTGACATGCCATAACTGTGTTCTACTTACAGCGTCCTTTCAGCCAGTACAATGGAACAGCTAAATAAAAGCAGAGGTTCAACCAGAGATGCGCCCAGTGTCGTGCATCCCAAGTGCCTCAGGAGCAGAACCTGGAGTTCAGTCTGTCCTGTTTGACTCTCAATTCAGCTAGATCTAGGCAGGCCAGACCCCTTAAACTTCAGAGCTCACTGTCATAAATGGGACTTCTGTCACAGACCTTTTTGGAAAAAGACCTCACACCTTTTCCCCCCAGATTCCAGGCAATGCTGGTGTCCAAATAAAACCTAAGAAAAAGAAATTATTTTGCCAGCAGGCCAATAAAAACTCCTTGAAGTTTTAAGGGAATATATCAGGGAGATTTCACATTTGCATTCTCTCAGTTATATTTCTTTACTCTCAATTTGTTATGTTTGGCCACATTGCTGTGTCTGCTCTACTTCAGTTCTTTCGGACTCCAAGAGATCTATAATTATTATTTAAGAACCAGAGTTTTGTCAAAGCAGTACAGCCCAATTAATCCAGTTTCTTGTAATAAATCTAATAAAAAGTGAGCTTTGGAAAATGTATTTATGTTGTGAACAGTAGAAACAAACCACTGGGGCAGACTTAAACGTCCACAGACTGGTTAAAGCTTTTTAATGACCTAATTTGCCCCAGAGCAAACAGTCACCACCATTTGGATGTTGTGATTTCCAGATCCAGTAGCCACAGAAAAGGAAAGTTCCAAGAAAAACATGACTGCTGGGGACACTGATGATTAGATGATTGGCTCTAATCATCAGACTGGGTGATTATTCTCAGGACTAACATGTTGTTTTTATTAAACAAAAGACTGCCAGGAGAAAGTTACTAGCTAGGTTTAGGATGATTCTTTGTTCTTAAAAACTTTTTCATTATCAGACAATCAGCTAGCAAGTTGCTTGCATTATCTCTACGTATATATGCAGATCTTCCCACCGCTTGTTCATGCATAGTCCTCCCCAGAGGTCATGGGTACTCCTTGCCAGAGCAACATTTACTAATCAGAGTAAGGCACCACAGGCCAGGACTTGGGCATATACCTCTGAATTGCTGTCCTGGAAAACAGTGTCAGACATATTGTGCATGTATTTTACTGAATGGAATTCCATTAAAACATGTACATCAGGGTCTGTCTCCTCTTGATAGAAATATAATGAAACAATTAACTTCACTGGTGCTTTGTCCAAATAAAAAGCGCAGGGCTGGGAGACTGCTCAACAGAAACAAATAGCCCTACCCCCTCTTTCCCAGCCAGAAATCTGCCTATCAGAAATGCATTGCTATTAGAGGTAAGGAAAGTGTCTTGGCAAGTATAAATACCCTTCAACAGGAAGTCCTTTAGCCTCTTCGAAGAGAAATTTCAGCACTGACAAAACCAAGACCACAAGAGCATCCACAAAGATTCTTGAAATTAATCCTTCCTGATTTAAAGTGGAAGACAGCAAAATTTTTATTGAATCGTCCTACTGCTCTCAAATTATAATGTGCTCTACTAGATTGCAGGTCAGTCACACCAATCTGGAGGATATTATTTTTTTTCCTTTTCCCCCCCACTTATTCTTTTCATTTCGACAGCACTATTGATGAAGACCTCAGGAAAAAAATACCAGTGCCCAAGACACTTTGATGGCCTTTCCACTGTGTAATTATACTTACTCTTGATAACACTAAAGACATGCCTTATTGGTAGTGGCACAGGCTGCTTTCCTTTTCACAGAGAGATGGATTGTTTCTGCAGGCCTTGATGGCCTTCAAATTATCTGAGCACAGAAAAGAGAGCAGAGTGAATTTTATTTTAACTCATTTTATTTCTAAATTTATTTCCCAGTAGCTAGAAGGTGATGACTGCCCCAGCAGTCAAGTCAATTGTTATCTGTGGGACTTGATTATGTTTAGACCCAGTCTCTCATTTTGAGCAAGACACAGTTAATGAGGAGAGAAATGAAAAGTGCATTGAGTCACAGTGTGTTTGTGGTAATTTGTGACACATTCACTCTACTCAGTTCTTTGTTTATTCCTTCCCCCCTCCATGCAGGTCCTGTAGAAAAGGGAACAGATAAGCGAATTCAGTGGTAGACAGTTAAGGGTGTTGAAAGTAATGAATCTATATCTCTCTATCTCTTTCCCCATTGTTGGCAGTAATTGGAGCAGTGTTCATCTATACAGTAAGATGCCAGTGAAGCCCATCTTAACGAAACATCTTTTTTTCCATTATTTTGCAACACATTTTTCATTGACACTGCTAGTTTTTATTTTCACTATGTGCCTTTTTTTTTTTTTGCAAGCTCTTTGCCACTCTTCTAAATAATAGTCCATTAAACAGTTCACAGTGTGTGTTCTGTAGAAATGTAAAAAAGTGATTGGATGATACTAATTAAGGAGAGATTTTGTTTCCACTTACTGCAGATCAATGGTGGGTTACATTAAAGCTGCATTTTTCTGATGAGTTTAAACACAAAAGAACAGCTGTGCTAAATACATATTTCAAGGCTTACAGGTAGGTCAAATAAATCTTTCTTTCTTTACCTGTCTATTTTAAAACTATAGCCAACTCTATGTGAAGAATAGTAGTAAAATATAAAGGCAAATTTCTTACTGCGGTTTTTTTTTTTTTTCACTTGCGGTAGCAGAAACTGTTAAATCAGGAATGCCAATTGCAATGCATTGAGATCCTGTTGGCTTTTAATTTACTCTATAGCCTACTATGCATTAATTTTAATGAGACTTTTTTCTTCTGTTTTCTACAGTTGCCACTCTAAGGTATCCCCTCTCTGATTTATGGCAGTGTTAGATTACAAGGAAAAACTGTTTTAGTGGGAAAGCTCTTCCTATATTTGAACCCACATTTCTTCCTTTAATCCTAAATTATTCTGAGCACAAAATTTAACCAAAATCTCCATACGGAGATATGTTCATATGCAAAGAAGACTGGCAGCTCATTCCAGTCAGATCAATTAAAATAAAAATTCACTATTCGTTGGCATTCCTTGATCAGCACAAACAACGTTCAGAGGAAATTCACCTGGTTGCCTCCAAGTAACATAATGAATCCTGAACATATATGACAAGGAACTAAAAGAGAAAATGCTTTTCAGGCACTTGCTCTAAATATTAAAAGCACAAAACTATTTTAAAATCAGTTCACTCTGACTATTTTAAAAATGTATTTTATTTAATATAGGGTCCTATATAAGGGAGCTATAGGGACCCTGCTTTTATCCAGATCATTTCAATATCAAAAGCAGACAAGAACTGCTGTTCGCAGTTTCCTTGCATTACAACAGTCTAGATCCCAATTCTAAACCACTATTAGCAGAGCAGAATAATAAGAGAAAGGCTTTGTATATCATGGGCTAAAGAGGCTGCCTGATGTCTTTGATTTTGCAGAAACCAAGGTCACACATAGATTTAGTATTATCCAACAAAAGTTTGTATGGGAATGGATAAAAAGGTTTAATTTGGGTCCATTTTTACTGTTTCAAGTTTAAACTATGAATTCAGTACTACATGCCTTCTATCAAATTGGCTTGAAGCAAGAATTCATTTATAATTCATAAGATAATTCATAGAATCATAGAATCACAGAATCATAGAATCACAGAATCATAGAATCACAGAATAGTTCGGGTTGGAAGGGACCTTTAAAGGTCATCTAGTCCAACCTCTCCTGCAAGAAGCAGGGACATCTTCAACTAGATCAGGTTGCTCAAAGCCCCGTCCAACCTGACCTTGAATGTTTCCAGGGATGGGGCATCTACCACCTCCCTGGACAACATGTGGCAGTGTTTCACCACCCTCATTGTAAAAAACGTTTTCCTTATATCGAGTACAAATCTTCCTTCTTTTAGTTTAAAGCCACTACCCCTTGTCCTACCACAACAGGCCCTGCTGAAGATCTTTGTTCCACACTGAAATCCGGGTGATCTCAAACTCTCTACAGGAATTGGGTATGCCCAAAATCTACCCACCAAACTCTGGATTGAAACACTTTTCAAAGAGGTGTATTTGTGATGACTTTAAGAAATTCTTATTTGTGTGTACTCTTCTTGGCACTAGTACCACTGTCAGGCCTTCTGCACAAAGACAAGAACATCCATGGCTAGCATGAAGGGGCTGCTGCAAGTCTGAGATCTATTTGCGTATAAACGCATGGACAATAGCACCTGAGCTACATGCCTTACTCCACAGTGGGTCAGCTAGCTGGCTTTTCCACTGGTCATGTAAATACAATGCTTTCCTTAACATTGTTATTGAAATGCCTTTTTTTTTTACACATCTTGAAATACAATGAATGCCATATTGCCGAACATTTTTGGTCCAGAAGGACGGTCTGTTCAGCAGTAGCCTGTTCATCAACTGATTGATAGATTCACAGCTTCCCATGCAAGAAAAGACTACTTAGCCACAAAGTCCAAATGTCCAAAGACATGTAGGGTGGGTTACAGAATTTAAAAGCTGTACTGAGCCCAGGGAACATTCAGCCTGTTTTCAAGAGTGACATCCACTCTTGAACTGAAAACAAAGACGGCTGGAAAGCATTCTGCTAGTTACGGGACACACTTCCAGTGAATAAAACGGCCTTTAAAACCTGCACTACTGTGCACCCCACGCTGTTTATACTGCTGTTATGAACCGGATAGATTAGGGTGAGTAGCATCATTTTTAGTTCAATTTTGCTCAGTGTCTCTGTAGTTGTAGAACCCACACATGCAGAAACCTTTTATTCAAGCACGGGTTATCACTGGTATTCTCACAGCAATTTATACAAGGAAACTTTTCCTGGTATAATTCATTAAAAATTAATCAACCCATTTCTGTGCAAATCTCTGTGACACACGTTCTTTGATGCAGTGAGTGCTGAATAGTCTTTTCTTTATTATGAAATGACACAAGTGGAACTTTCTAATTGGCTGTCAGTGATGTCATACCTAAGTAAATGCACAAGTCGGCTTATTTCCCTTATTATGAACATACTCCATGACAGACTGTGAGTTTCTGGAGAGCTCCTGCCCCTCTTTGGTAGTTAACATCACTTTGCTGGAAGGATTACAGTTATGCTTCTGTAATAGGATAGAAACTTGCCAGTGCTTTTTCCTGTCTTTGTTTGTACGTAGGGGATATTTTTCCTTCTTTTACTATGCTCCCTTACTGTTGAGTTTCTACCTTTTCCCACAGAGGCAATCTGGATCTTACTGAGTGAAATTAGCAGCGACCTTCTCAGGCATCCTTTCAGGGCTCTCCTTTTGGGTGGTTTCACGGGTTGTGTCAAAATCAACAATAAATGTGGTCACATTCATATCTAACTCATAGTTAACAGACTTCATATAATACGCAGAAGTTTCAGCAGCACAACCACTAAGGGGATGTATCCAAGAGACAGACATATGGAAACAGTGAGATTTCATTCTTGAGGTTTTCAACTTATTTATGTATTTGGTTAACAGCTCCTTGTTAATGCAGAAAGATTGCCACATCTCCAGCCTTGCCAGGAGGGTCCGCTTTCACTGCAGGAGGATGTGCTCTCCAAAGAACGTGCTTTGGCAGGAACAGTGCTGCTTACATTTGTTTTTCTCTGTTACCCATGTTATGTGCTTACAGAGCTCAGATAAAGGGCAAACGTTTTGCTTCTAGGAGCCACCTTCCAAAATCACGTGGCAAGGTGCCACGTCCTCCATGCATCTCTCCAAACCAAGATTGCAAACCCATGACTTCTTTACTACCTCAGCTACTTTCATCCTACTTCATAAGCAGCTCCCTTCCCACATACAACTTTCAGCTTACACCGAACTTCAAGATCCCCAGTCCCCAGACCTCTGCAGTCTGACAGCACAGCCAGAACCACCCTCAAGCACACCACAGCCCCTCCTCCACTCTCTGGTCCCACATGAGCTCTCATCAAATCTTTCTGATCAGCCCCAACCAGGCTTCCCAGGGAAGAGAGGTGTTGCAGACCTGTGCTGTTGCTGGGGAGAGTATACGTGTAGGCATCTTCCAGGGTGGTCTACTGAAGGCTATAATCTAAGCTTCACTCTATACCTGGACCCTGCCCCATCACATGCCCCTTATGTTACCTAGCGGTGTGTTTAAGGTATAAGTAACAAAAGATAAATATACTTGGAGATTCCAGCTGTTTAGGTGATATATTTACAGGATGCTGTCCCAAACGCCCATGGTTACTACTAATTACATACACAATGACAGTTCAGCTGTAGTAATTCTTATCCCCAGGGTCTGGAAGAAACTTGCAGAATGTAAAGTGCAGTAATCTCAGATTATTATTATTATTATTATTATTATTATTATTATTATTATTATTATTATTATTATTATTATTACTACTATTATTATTACAAACAGTGAAAACAAAACTTAGCTTGAGAAAGAGGTGTGACTTATGCTGGTATGAGATTGTCCCATCTTCCACTCTTTGAATATTCCTTCTTTTGCTTTGTCTTGCTTTAAGAAAAATAAAAGAGGGGTTTCTTCCTCTTTTTATTCCCCTTTTCTTCCCTGATCTTTTTATTTTCTGATAGACAATGGCTCAATCTAAAGAATAAAGACATGATATGATTATATCATTCTCTAATCCAATTACAGATCTTTGATATGGCCCCTTATCTTTTCTGTTCATGCAGTGATATACAGATCACATGGTTCTTTAAACTTGAAAATATCTTTACTTTTCAGTTCATGCCTTTACCGTTTCCTTTGCATTTCACTAAAACACAAATGTGTAATATTAATTATTTGATTCCTATCTTATGAAAGAAAGATTAACAGAGACATTAATGAAGACAGTAACATAATCACCAGTTAACTTTCCTAGAATAATTTGATTGGGATTTCATTTTTTAGAGTATAGGGTGAAATCTTGGCTCCAGTAAAATTACATTCCCTTAAGATTTAATAGGACCGGAATCTCATTCTCTACTTTCCAATGACTGGCAAATTTCCAGTATTTGGCTCTGTGGTCATTTTACACCAGTGGGACTGCTTTGTTGCTTTAACGTGTGTAAAAACTTGAGACAAATATTCTCCCAGCTGATCTGCCTGTTAATAAGGAGCTGGAAAGAGGGAAAGACTTTTCCACATCCTAGAACTGGAGCAACAATCATCTGCCCAGCTCAGCAGTAACTGTTGCAACAGTGTTGGAGCAGCCATACCTGCCACTAGGGCTGTTAAATGCACTCCCATCACTCCTTGAAACCTGCCCAAGAGCGGATAAAATTTCAATCAGTGCAAAACTAACTGCATGTACTACTGAACATTACGTGCTGACACCATGAACAAAATGCATATTGATGACAAAAATAGTATTAAACACATGTAATATTTTGTTAAAAAAATTATGCTTGTTCATCTACTATGCCATCCTACAGAAGTATGAGATTGTCCTGTAAGCTAAATTTAAAAATTTAATTCTTAAATCTCATGAAGTATTTATGGAAGTAGCAGATAGGACAGAGAGGAGGCATAAAAATGTTTTGTGATCCTTGGTTTGGTCTTTTACATTTTCATTAGCTTATTATTTGTTTCAGGAAGCCCTGCCTTGCCCACCCATCTTTGATGTTAGCAGCGTCTGAAAGGCTAATATAAATGTTCCCTTTTTTTTTTTTTTTTTTTTTACTTCTTTTTTTTTGCCCCAACTGCTGTTTGATCATTCTTCCCCAATGCCGTTGGAACAAGGCAGCAGCCTTTTCATGGGGTAAAAAGCTAAAGCAGTTGCACTCACATCCAACCCTCTGCAGCTGACATGGGTTATCAGAAGGGTAGATGGGTTCCTCTCATCCACCTCAGTAAGAAAAGAAAGCCACACATAAGTAGAGGAGCTACAGTACTAGTATTCCCAAAATTGGTTGCTAAAGTTCTTGTTGGTTTAATAAAGAAGACAACAGTCCGGTCTAGCTCCTTTTGCTTTTATCAAGAAGAGGACAGGGATTAAGCATGATAGGGACCCTGAAAGACATTTTTTCCTTGTCCTTGTGTGAGCACCCTTCAAGCTAGCCTCATGCAAGACCACAGAAACCCCACAGCTAGACTTTCAGATGTACTGGGAGGTATTAAAATTTGTGATTTGGCATGAGGATTGATTAAAGAGACTAGATGGCCAGTAAGGCTGTGAGCAAGAGCAGCCAGGAGAGGACAGGAGGTCAGTAGTCATCAGTGACAAGATGATTCTGAACAGTTTCCTGTGCCATGGCTGCCTTTCTCCCCTTTCTTGGCATACTTCCTTTCTCAGTCAATCAGTGCTCAGTTAATTAGTATATGCAGTGGCAGCTTTCATGTGTTTTAACTGGAGTAGGATCAGATAAAATTGTGTAGTAGACTTGTGTGTGCATGTGTACACAAGCGTAAATTATAACAATATGGAATAAAACCAAGAACAGTAAAGTTTATTTGTTATGAAGACAATACAAAGATGAGAACACTATGTTGTTGTACATTGGCAATGCACAAAATATGGCCATTACCTTGTAAAGAAGGTTTTGAGTTTATTCTGCTCCCCTTTCCATTCTCAGGCCAAGTTGCTGTATGCTACCTCTTCAAGCTTGGGGATAGCCAGTGAAAGCCCCACTGATGGCTACTGCACAGGCAGATGAATGCATGGGAACTCTGTAACACAATTAATGGAAACTTTTAAAGTATTTTGATATGTTTTTCGAGGGTGAAACTTGTTATGTGTTGGGGATTTCACTGAAGATCCTCCAGCTGTTCTTGTTTTGTGTGATGTCTTTTAAACCTGTGGTTTGTATCCATGTTGCATGCCACTATTAAGACAGATTTACAAAGAAAGGATTTTAGTGAAGTTTATAAACCTCTGTTGCAGATGGACTCCTCTGTCCCAAAGGTACTCCTGAGTATAAAATAATTTATGACATCATAAATGCTTCCTTTTTACTTAGCATGAACCCTTCAGTGTAGGCCCCGTGAAATAACACGGTCATGAGCTCCTCTCTTGCACTCTGCCAAAGCCTTCTCCTAGAGAAGAAGGATCAGGATGAAAAGCCCATTGCCTTGGGCATAACTGGCAGAGTTTGAGTAACAGGGAGCTGCAGGGTGCCCTGTGTGGGAAGAAGCCAGGAACTGTCCTGTGACAGTCACAGCCAGGTCCAGTCAGCTCTGAAACTGGTGTGAGCAGCCCATTGGGTGCCAAAACTGCAGCCTTTCAGTGGAGCACCCCACACCTCAGCTCTGACATATATATGAAAGAGCTGCAGCCATGAGGGCCAGGAAAGTCCCTTGGGGACTGGCCCCTTTGGGACCAGTTTTATTCAATATCTTTATCAATGATCTGGATGAGGGGATTGAGTGCACCGTCAGTAAGTTCGCAGACAACACCAAACTAGGTGGGAGTGTTGATCTGCTTGAGGGTAGAAATGCTCTACAGAGGGACCTGGACAGGCTGGATCGATGGGCCAAGGCCAACTGTATGAGGTTTAATAAGGCCAAGTGCCGGGTCCTGCATTTCAGTCACAACAACCCCAAGCAACACTACAGGCTTGGGGAAGAGTGGCTAGAAAGTGGCTAGAAAGCAGCTAGAAAGCTGCCCAGCAGAAAAGGACCTGAGGGTGCTGGTGGAGCCAGCAGTGTGCCCAGGTGGCCAAGAAGGCCAACAGCATTCTGGCTTGTATCAGGAATAGCGTGGCCAGTAGGAGTAGGGAAGTGATCGTGCCTCTGTACTTGGCACTGGTGAGGTCTCACCTCAAGTACTGTGTGCAGTTCTGGGCCCCGCTGTACAAGAGGGACACTGACGTGCTGGAGCGTGTCCAGAGGAGAGCTACCAAGGTGGTGAGGGGTCTGGAGACCAAGCCATATGAGGAGAGGCTGAGGGAACTGGGCTTGTTTAGTTTGGAGATGAGGAGGCTGAGGGGAGACCTCATTGCCCTCTACAACTACCGGAAAGGAGGTTGTAGAGAGGTGGGTGTTGGCCTCTTCTCCCGGGTGAATAATGACAGGACCAGAGGAAATGGTCTGAAGTTGCGGCAGGGGAGGTTTAGATTAGATATTAGGAAGAATTACTTTACTGAAGGAGTGGTCAGGCACTGGAACAGCCTGCCCAGGGAGGTGGTTGAGTCACCATCTCTAGAGGTATTTAAAAAATGTCTAGATTTGGCACTTCAGGACATGCTCTAGTGACAGAGATTGCAGGGGTTTGTATGGTTGGACTCGATGATCTCAAAGGTCCTTTCCAACCATGAAGATTCTATGATTCTATGATTCTATGAAAGTCACGGGGAGATGCCCTTGGGGACACACGACTGGAGGACTGGAAACATGCAGAGGGAGAGGCTGCTAGGGAGACACTGTTGAGGACATGGCTGGAGATACATGCTTGGAAGGAGGCACTCCATGATGCAGGGGGTACCTTCTAAGGACTGTAGTCATCGGTGACCCACAGCAGGTAAGAGACAGTCGCTGGGGGACAGCAGCTGTGGGCAACCCACAAGGAGGGCAGGAACAGTCTCGAGGGACCGTGGCAGTGGGTGACCCATATCAGAGTGAGGACACCCTTCAGAGTCAGGATGCCCTTAAGGGGTTGCAGTCATGGGTGACCCATGCTGGGGCAGAGGAAAATCAGTAAGAAATGAAGAGCAACAGACAGAAACCATTAAGCACACAACCCAAAATATCTGTGCTACACATTTCCTCACTGAATGAACCAGGGCGGTCTGAGTGTAACCCACAGAAAAAATACAGGGGACCGAGATCAGGAAGGGAGGGAAGAGAGATTTGGTTTAATGTGAGCACAGAGAAAGGAGGAATCCCTTTACTTTTTTGTAGGTGTTTACCTAAGGGTTTGCCCACTTGTCGATGGGTCTTTTCCCAGTAACCAAATCATTGATCAGAAGTTTGCATGAACTGGCAATAAATTAAATAATTCCCTAAGTCTAGACTGTTTACCCACTACAGGCACTGTAATGCTTGTCATGAAAGACATGTAGCAGCTTTATGACCTTTTTTGCCTGTTTCTTTGGCTAATTTTCATTCTATATTTCAGCTGACACTTCAACAAAAACTTAGCTTTTCTTATGGAATAAACTGTGTTTGAGCCTCTCTAAGTCCAGTTTAGTAACCTTGTGTCTTTCTCTGAAAGTGGTTTCACACACACATGCAAATGGAACAAAATAATTTGTTCTGATGTTTAAAATCATGAATTCTCTATTGCCAGTAGGTAAGAGAAGACAGTAAAGATTGCAATTTTTTTCTCAACCATAAAAACCAGTATTTCTTTAACATGGTAGAACCACAGTAAATTGGTTCACCTTGTAGACAACTATTTTGCTGTTAATGAAAGGATTTCAGTGTATCTTGAAGTATTTGCCAGCTTCCATGAACATAAAATGCCCGAAAACCTAATATCTTTATAAAAAAAAAAAAAATATCAAATATATAAATCATGATTGATTTCCCTTAACTGGCAAAATTAGGATCTAGCTTTGAAATTCCTCCATGGTCCACATTCAGGAAATCATCTCTACTTATAGCAGTAGAAGTCAAACATCAGTTTATAGTTAAGCACCTGCTTAAGTGCTTTTTTGGGTTATGTTCAAAAATGAAATGTGTTCAAATGCCTCATGCGTAGATAAGGGTCAGATATGAAATTAGAAGATAAATTTAGATTCCAGTCACCTTCTCTTTAATTAGTGAGTACTCAGATCAGAACTTCTATATGGGACCATCTGGGCAGTGACATTTTTAATACAGTCATTTATTTTCCTGTTTCATCACTGTATCTCTTGAGTCACAGGTCTGTGTTTTTAAATAGTATCAAATCAAAGATGACAAGGTTCTTCATTTACTGACTCAAGGAACAGAAATTGTCTTTGAGGAAGTGCTGAATGAAGTGCATTTACTATTTAGAGTACTACTTGCTCACAACATTTTGGTTGTCAAAAAATACCAGGAAAGTATTTTTCCTGTTAAAAAGATTCTAACAAATTATTTACTTAAAACAACTTTTTTTTCATTGTATTATTTTATTAGGGTATGTGCCTTCAGTGTAACACACATTAACAGAAATACATTATTCTCTACAGTCATGGGTGTTTTTTTAATGGTGTGATGCTCCTTTTAGATGTCAGTGCTTTAGTTATCAGAGAGATGGACAGAATATATAAACTTAAACAGAACATCTGCTTCAAAGTACATATGCTGTAATTTATGAGCATTTCAGGATCACAGAACTGTTGCCAAAGTGAACAGAATCCAGTACCTCCATAAAGATTTTAGCTTTAAAAAAGACTGTGGCTGAGAATAAAATTACAGGTGTGGTGTTATTTATGTTAAGAGACTGAACAAAGATGCAGGTAAAGGGCCCTAAAGACAGCAAACATTATAAAAAACAAAGGGCTGGCTGTTTTGGGGAGAGGGGATGGTTATAAATAGCTCATTCTTCAACAGAAATTGTGGCCTAATAAATGGAAAAACAGAAAAATGAACTTTTAAACTGATTTCTGCAAAACGAACAAACACAGCCTCTCCTCTCTTGCCAATTACTAGACGGTGAAAGGCTCTTGCAAAGTTTTAGAGTTGAACGAGGAAGTGTCACAACAGTATGGATTGACATCTGCCTCTGTCAGGTTTTTACAGCTTGCACAAAGGAGGATGAATGCACACTACCACATAGGGAAACCTACCATTTGACAGAAAAGAGCATTTTCTGACCTGACCAACAGTGCTGGGACTTAAGTGAAGGCTCCCCAGAGTGGATGGTCTAAAATATTGATTCATTAGTCTGTTTAATCTTTGTGACTGCTAAGGGAGAGATCCTCCTTGATTTACAATCTGACAGGCTGTCTTCTCAAGAGGTCCCTGAACACTGTCCCTCCACCAAATTGATAAAAAAAACCCAAAAACCCTACTACCCATGTTGCATAGAATTAGCATAAGGTTCAAGCGGAGGCTGGAAATAAAAAATTATGACGGGCTGAAATCAGTTTAGGGAGAAGTGGCCGCCAGGGAGCTACTCAAAACCCCCTACTTTGGGAATATCTCTGCTGTTTTCCAAGCTGCATGAACGCAGCACAGCCCTTGCGGAGCTGAGGGAATGGAAAAGCAACGTAGAAAGGTCCAGACCCTCTACATGCTTCATGCTCATCCTTGTACCACCTATATGTGCTACAGTTTGTATCCCAATGTAAACTGCTGATATACGCCATAGATAAATGAACTATGGTCACCTATCACCACTGAAGATTAAGGCAACCTAGAATGACTAACCAAGATGGAGACAGCTATTTTGTAGACATAGAAAGTTAAAGAGGATGAATCTCATTCTGCATGTATGCCCATATTTGGCGATAAATCACTCCCTACAGTTCTGTGGTGGTGTGGTGTCTACAAATGGAAAGACATGAATAAAACCAAAAGTAAGGAATGTGGTTATATTCACTGGGGGGGGAGGATAAAGTATGTATGAGGGCAGTGAGGGCCAGCTGCTCCCTGAGGACTGAGAAACCAGGAGCTGAGGGAGATCCCAGGGTGAGGCCAGAACATCAGCCCACAGCTGGGGTCAGGATCAGGCCCGGTGAGGGGAGCTGGGGTCAGACACAGCCCAGAATGGACAGGCAGGGCTGTGGAGAGGAGGGCTGGGCTAAGGCTGGCCCAGGACATGGGACCGTGGTGGGGTATGACTCGGCAAGGCCCGTGGGCAGGCAGAGCGGGACTGTGGGAAGCTGGGGACTAGCCCCATTGCAGAATTGCTGTGGCAGGGGCTGATCATCCCTGGGGGGTGACATGCAGTCCTGGGCCCTGGGCAGGGCAGGGAGGTGGACAAGACCAGGAAAGGCTGGCCATGCCCTCAGGGCCCTGACGAGCTACACCACTACCATTACACCCTTTTGGTAAGCCTGCTGTGAGGGTAAAGTAGGACAGCTGGAAGAATGAAAAAGCCCTAGTGCGTAGAGAGATGTCCACATGAGAAGAACAGAATGAGGTCCTCAAAGAGGCTACAAGTCCATTCAGCAGAAAAGAGCAGCCAGGCATACAGTGTCACTGGGTAGAGAAGCCTTAGGATGGTTTCTGATGCAGCCCAGGACTGATCCTTGCTGAGATTGCCCCAGAACGGAGAGATGTGAAGACAACAGCATAAAGCCTCCCTTTTCCAAGGACAGCTCTTCGTAAACAGCTCTTCCACATGCTGGCAAATCACCCAGGAAAAGAACAGCACAAATGCTCAGAAAAAGTCAACTCACATTTTGTATAACATTTCTTGTCACTCTTTGTGAGGGACCCTGGCACTGGAACCATTAAAAAAAAAAAAATGTAAATCATATAAAGAAAATCTGAACATCCAGAGTAAATATTCTTCATTTCCTGTTAAACCTTAGTGCTTTATTTGCATTTATTTCTCTCTGACTGTATTTCTGACTCTCAGGTACCGTAGCCTATATTAACAGTCACTTTGGGTTTAACATCATTAAACGTTCACTGTCAAACCCCCACAAATCCCACATTCCCCTTGTCTCTCAGGCTTAAAAAACTCATTTAACACTAAGGGCTAATTAATTAACTGGATTTTCCTATATTTAATGGAGACTACCCTAAACCATAGAACCAAACCCCACTGAAATTTAGTTCACCGAGGCAACCTATAATTATACCCAACCAGATTTAACCACTGTTCTAATTCATATTTATTATTACAGTAGTAGTTGACATTGTTATTATTATTACTACTACCAAGAATATGGGCATGCTTATATGCCATATTGCACAATATACAGTATACAAGTATATGGTATCATGTATGTACTCTGTCAGGAAGAAATCCAGAAGTAGTTTGTGCCATAGGCTTTAGAACTGGTTTTCACCCCGAATTAAATATAAAAAATTCAGGGTGAAAAAGAAAGACAAGTTCATTATTTAACAAACTGGTAAACTCAGGGAAAAAGATCATGCTCAACTTTTATACCACATTCACAAAAGCTTTCGCACACCTCCAGATGGTTGATTAACTTATTTTTATGTCAGCAAACTGGTTTTATTTATTTGCATCCTCCTTATTGGCTTCTGTAAACTTTATTTTTGTTCATTATTCTTTATTTATAGGTGTTTGCAAATTAAGCCTACGAGTTCAAAAAGGAAATCAAAGAGGTGTGTCACTGTTACTTGATGTAGAGTTTGTTAGAAGAGACAGATGACTGTGGTGAATTAGCAATGAGGCACGGACTGGGCACATATCACTGTATGGTTATGAACATCTGCTTCAGGTGCATTGGTAGGTCACAAAGAGCCAAAAGCTGCTCCCCCTAAACTCAGTGGGAGCTCTTCTATTGACAAAAAGAGAAACTAGTTTGGAGCTCCACGCAGTTATAGCAAAAATTATCCTGATCAGAGAAAGCTCACTCTTTTACAGACTGACACTTTTGTGGTTTTACAAAACTAGTGAAACGCTACTTGCTCATGTTTTTAAATTTTCTCAAAGAGAAAAAACAAACAAATGAAAAAGTCCCCCCAGCCTTTACTCTGTGAAACTGTGTTTCTCTTGTAAGAGAGAAGCGTTTCGGTATGGTTCATGATGCCCGGTTTCTCTAGGCGTTCCTATTTCATGAGATGCTATGCCACGTAGAAATACAAATAAGCTCTCTTCATAAACTGGCTATGTCTTCATATCACTCTGCAGAGGGCTATGCAGAGATACTGATATAGATCTTTGGAGAAATCTAGCTGTATAGTTCATGATATATATCTGCATTATAGTGCTTCAGGTTTGTGACCCACCTTCAGTATGCCTCCACAGCCCAGCCTTGCACCTTTAAAAGGACATTCTCAGTGGTGTAGTAAACTAGTGCATCTGAAACACAAATATAAATTCAATCCTTAACACTACTTATTGGCAAGGCAACCTTAACAAGGTGGTCTCAAAGACACCCATGGCAACAGCCTGTTCTCGATCAGTATGTAATTTGACACAGCGCTCTACAAGAAGCAGCTTTCTAGCTCATCTCAGCATTGTCAGATTGCAGTAATTATGCTCATTGGAATAGTAGTGCTGATCATTTTCCACTTGTACTCTACAGTGGAGAAACTGGTAAATACTGCATGCATTTCTGCATGTTATTTTGTGAGGGCATTCAGTTGTGCTCAGGGCAAGGAAAAAAAAAGTCTTTTAGAGCAATTAAATATTTGATTCCCTTAGGAAAAGGGGAGGTTGGGGCATTCAGACCTCATTGGCTGGTAGGCAGGTGCATGGAGCTAGCACTGTATATCTGATAAAAACAAATGAGCAGTGGGGTTTCGAACAGGCAATAAGCTAGTAAATAAGCAAATACAGACTTAAATTCCAATATGGGGTAACCAAAAACTATGGAAATGTTAATGAACTGCATTCAGTAGAGGTAAAGTCAGCAGGGAGGAAAACACCAGTACCTGGCTGTGACTTAATTGTGTCTTTACAAGTGTTTATCTGCTCTATGTCTAATGAATGCAGATTGGGAGTCCAGGACTCAATTAAAAGTACTATAAACAAAATAGAGGAGTACAAAGACAAGGAGACAGCATGATAAACTCACACCCTATGGCGTTGTGATTGGGAAAACATACCATATATAAGATGACTCCAGGTGTAAAGGAGTAATAATGAAAGTTCACAGTGAACGTGATCCAGGAGTACAGCTGAAAAAGTCTGTGACACAAGGAGAAACTGTAGCTGAGGAGAAGATAACAAGAGGAGAACCCATATCTCAAAGGCCAAAGTCCCTTCCATTCAACAGAAATTTGTCACTGCTCGCAATATATATTTAGTGTTGAAAAATATTTACTTCAAAAGTATGGTGTGCTCCACAGAATGTAAGGATTCCTTCAGAGCTGTGTTTTTTCCTTTTTATCCCTACTTGGGGTTTACTTGGCAGCAAACTGTAGTACTCCATGTCAAGGCCTTAGAAGACTGAGAGGGATAAGTGAGGGGAGGGGAGGGGAGGGGAGGGGAGGGGAGGGGAGGGGAGGGGAGGGGAGGGGAGGGGAGGGAGGAGAGGAGAGGAGAGGAGAGGAGAGGAGAGGAGAGGAGAGGAGAGGAGAGGAGAGGAGAGGAGAGGAGAGGAGAGGAGAGGAGAGGAGAGGAGAGGAGAGGAGAGGAGAGGAGAGGAGAGGAGAGGAGAGGAGAGGGTATTATCTGCAACAGTACCCAAATGAAGATGTGGACCAAAGGGCATCAACTCCCAACAGGCAATGCCTAAACACTCTCTATGCTTCAAATAACACACACATACACATACACACACACAAATCAAGTCAAATCATCAGAAACACAAGGTGAGCAATAATGACTAGCAACAGAAACAGTACCCAATGAATTACACACCCCTCTTTGATTTCCCCAGTTAGAACTTAGGTACTGTCAAATTAGGGTTTGTAAATTCTAGTGACAAAGCAATTTTGCTGATTCTTTTAGAGCCCCACAATCACCACAAGAGCAGTGTTTCAGGCAATATATTAGTCACGTAGGACAGAGCTACCAACCACCTGCAATTCAATATCCTTGGCAACTGAGTTATTGTCACTTTTGATTCTGACCGTTAGCAATATCACTGGTTTTATCTCACAAGAAGACACTTGGTGTCTATTAATAAAGCCATTATAATTGGGATAATCAGTTATCTGCAGGAAAACAAAACTTATGGTTGACAGAGACGTCAACTTTCTTAAAATTGTCAAAATAGATGCGTACGCAGAAGCAGAACCTGAGATGTCTGAGAAGACTGTGAAGTCCTTAGACAGTTCAGGACCCTGTAGCTGAACAGGGAGCTCAAAAATGGAGCTTTATGAATAAGGACTGTATTCATCTTCAGGCATTTATGTCTTTGTGTTTATCTTGGTCTGCTTTTATGGCTGATGGTTGCATCTCCAAGGAACACTTATATCCCTCAGAACATTTCTTAAATACAGTTGCAACTACACTAAGGTGTAATGTTATCCTGAAGCCCGACTTAAGGCCACATTTGCTTCTCATCCATATTATTTGCCAACAGGACTGCCTTGTGACCGCATTGGCAGTGTTCCCAAAAGAAGAAAACCTCTACTTCTCAAAACACTTGTGCACGGACTCAGAAGAACTCTTCTTTCTCACCCAAACCCGGCTCAGCAGTCTCTGTTGTGGGATCTCCTCTTGTGGTGACCTCACACATACCATTAAGATGACCCTTGTTAAGAAAGGCCATGCTGTCATCAGCCACAGGGCAGATGAGGGCTGTAGGCAAACTGAGTTGAGAGAGTTTTCAGGCTGTCAACAAAGACAATATGGACACTGGGTACCCGTGCCGAGTAGCCGGTAAGATTAATAATAACTGTTTCATTATTGTGTTGGGTTTAAAACTATTCTTTTTTTTTGTTTGTTTGTTTTTAATTAATGTTTGGGTTGCACATGTGGAAAACTCTATAAAAAGAAGCTGTCCATTATTATTTATTTTGACCTGGATTTGTTACAATGCATGCAGAATCTGTTCAGAGATGCTACATGGTGATACCGATACATTATGCACAGACCCATATATTCTTGTATTTTACAACCTGCAATTGCATAGAATCACTTATTGCCAAGTGGTCATTTTCTCACATTTATTATGACAACAGGATAAATGCCAGCGTTTGTCAACATCTTGTAAATGATGAGTCTTAATGAGGCAATCTAGTGTTTCACCCCTCTGAGGAATCTCATAATAGGATGAGCAAAATATCAGGTTAAAGGAAGTGGGAGGTAATCCCAGGGGACAAACCTTTTCTTGTACAATATATTCCTCAAGGTTTTGCTTGGAGTGGGTTCTAGGATGCAGGCCAATTTGGTGTACCCCCCTGTACAACATTTTAATTGTATTTTTATCAAATCCAGCAGAAATGCAGTCCGCATGTTGAATCTGTCAGTAAGCAGTGCCCTGTGAGAAAATAGCAGTCTGAGCTTTGAGAACTTTCACCTAATACATGAACTTAAAGTTATTCTTCCTAGGCTGAAGAATATGCCTAATGTGCCTGCTCTTGATCCGTCCTGTATTTTTTTACTTTGATTTTGTAAAATATATTTCAGCCTTTTGGATTCGCTAATCTATTTCAGGTTTCTCTGAAAAAATGCAAAGCACATTTCAGCCCAGCATTTTTGGACTGAGCTCTGCTGCTGGATCCTTTTAACAACAAGCCAAAGGGCAAGAGAATTCTTGCATTGCCTCTGAGCATTTTAATGTGTTGTTTGCTTTTAGTACATATGTATACTATCCTGCATGTCAGAATGCTAAGCCTTAAAAAACTTGAGTAAATAAAGTGTGTGAGAGAGCCCTACAAATGTAATACTTAATTAGAACAAGACAGTTTTTTTAGAAACAAGTACTATCACTTCATCACTCTATAAATGATGCTATAGATAATCAAGAGATATTGTGTTTTGATAACAAGAAACATATATGATTTAGGATTCAGCCAATTGTCTAGCAGGATTACAGTTCATTAGAAATTTGTCTCTTTGTGTCTTGCAGCTTTTTTATTTGTTTGGGTCAAACTGAAAACTCAATGAATGTCACAGACTTTATGAATTTGGACAACTGAAAAATAAGCAAACATTATATTACAGCAATGTTTTAGTTTTTTCAAACAAAAAAAAAAATCCACTGGAAAATAATGACTCAGTCAAGCAAGCACGTTCTAGTAGAATGTATTGATTTCATTGAAATCTTTCATGCAAAGTTATGGAAACATTTAATTTTATTAAGGTCATGTAACTTTATTTCAATACTTGACCCATTATGTAGCAAAACAGTAAGGCTAATAACGAAGTGCTCCCGTAAACTTATTTTCATATCATTTGGAACACAACTGGGGGTGGGGGTGTGAAAAATTTATTTCCTGAAAAACTCACAGATTTAAATTCTTTGTTTTTATTCTGGATGAAAAGTAATTTTGAAATTTCAGAATTTCTTCTGGGACAAACATTTCAGGTGTTAATACATAAATGATGTGAGAGCCATGTTAATTCCCCAAGATATCTTAGCTTCACAGCACCCCTCTCACTCTGTGTTCTTTTTTCCCAACATATCTCCTTTCTTCTTCACAGTGCCCCTCACATCTCTCAGGATCAGGCTCTCAGTGTCTTGGGGATGACAATGTAGTGACATGTTCTGATTTGCACTTTTGCTGTTCATCTGCATACTGGAGACATGGTTTAATTGGATTGGATTGGCCATGGCTGTGCCTTCTCCTGCCAACAGAACTGATGTTGTAGCCTTTTCCTACTAATTGTTTGTATAACAACTGTAAAACATAATGTTAATCAGAACAACTGCAACTGGTTCTGGTTTGTATCTGTTTTGTTTTAATCACCATTTTAGTATTAACATACAGTCCAAGATGGGCAGGGAGACCTATATTACACTCGTGCATTGCTAACAAGCACCTAAAGCAGCATACTGTTTTGAACCTTATTAACCACCGAATTTTAAGCAGACTAAATTGTCAGCATTTATATTTGTAGGATACTTCACTGAGATTGTTTACATAAATATAAGTGAGAGGGAAAGGCAGAGAATGCATTGTGCAAGGACAGAGAAAGACAGGGAGAGGTCAGACCAACCATGAACCTAAGTGGAACAGAGTTTTCTAATTTAGACAAATCTTGTGAAGAGAACCAGATTTTGGAACTCTCCTTGTCACAGAACAAATTTCTTGACCTGCAACAATTATCCACTGAAATTACACTAAAAAAGGGCAGATAAACTTGGTATGAGGGGCTTGTGCAGAGGGATGGCGAGGAGTAGAAACAGTGCTACTGCTGATGCTACAGAAAGCATTCATGAAGTAGCCAAGGACCTAAAGTGTCCTTCACAGGAAATAAAATAAACCATTGGTTCTTTCCTTAACTCTGTGGGGTTCAGTGGTAATTACATAGGAAAAGGTCTGTTTCTTGAGACAGAAATCTAAATTTCAGATGACAGTAGAGTTCTGATATGGATGAAAGCATGACACTGCAGGATGTGCTATCTAAAAGCAGGCCCTTTCTTTCCACTGTAGCTCTTTCTCCCCCCAAAAAAGCTGTGGCAAGAATTCAGGAGTAATTTAGAAAGGAACACGTAGAAGGACTTGGCCTTCTGGCTGTCCTCCTCAATCTCTTCATAAGCAAAAACACAAAATATTTTTGGAAGAGGACCACTATTAACTACCAGTAACAGGCCACACAGCCTTCCTAGCACCCACACTTTCTCCTGCTTAGATGTTCCTAAACCTTCTTTAATTCCATAATTGCAATGTTTATTCACCCATAAAATAAGCATTTATTGTAACAAAGTTTTGGGGGGAGGAAACAATAGCACCTGGGATTTCAGTTGATTCTATCATAACTATTACTTTAACTTTAGTAAAAGAAAATAAAATATTCAGTCATTCTTACATGATAACATACGGTATTTTCTTTATTTAGACTAAGGCAAGATGGAGAATGAAAGGACAGTCTCCAGATTATAGCAGACTAAAGCCACTTATCTTTATTCCTGTATAAATTATTTATTTCCTAATATTCCTGAGACCTTTTTTTCTCCTTCCACCCCCGTATTTTATTTCTACTGTTACATTAGTATGGATTGAAATGAAACAATTCTTAAACATACTTTTAAGGAAACTTAATTTTATATAACAAACATTCTCCTGAACTGCCAATATGTAAATTATCAACTGACTAGGGAGCAGTTACTTGCAAATAACACTGGATTGTGCTGAATTACAGTCAGCTGTACAACCACAGGATAGCTACATTTCCGACCAACGCATAGCGTTTTGAATGTCCCTATCCAGAGACAGATGACCTAGAGAGATGACATATGGGAAGAATCACCTGCCACACACACCTTTCACGTGAAGATACTCTGCCTCTCCAAATGGAGCTTCATTGTCTTGCAACGGTCAAGGCTCTCTCACAGGTTTCCTGCCTGAACCCTCTCCTTCGTTAGGATGCTTGGACGCTTCTGAAGAAAGGCAATCTTCTTTTAAAGACGTAAATAGTAAATGATAAATAAATAAATCAATAAAGAAGCTCGTAAATACATTTTTGTTACTGTATAATGATCATCAAGTTTTTATCATGAGCTGAACTAGTTGAACAAATGATAGTGCTAAATGTCTCTCTCCCTTAGAAGTGACTGTATATACACTTACTATATGACAATATGAGTGAAGGGTTTCTTGATGACTGACTGACTGTGTCTGCAGAGCTGAACATAAACCAACACCAGTAGAACTCTACCATAGCAACCTTCTTCACAGTTCCTGCCCATGTCCACGTTTCTGTTTCTCACTTCTAACCAGCATCAGCTCCAGTACAGCCCACAAGTAACCCCTCAGTGCAGCAGCATCATTAAACCATTGGTCAAGAGCCCTTACACATAATACCACCATCAGTCCTTAAAGCGCATGGTCTCCAATGGCCTCCTCTTCTCAGTGGTGAGTGCACTCAGGTTCTCCATGTGAGATGCTGCTCATTTCTTCACTTCTTCATTACAAGATTGGTCCCTCTAAGTGACAGAGACAGACATTTCCAAGTGATAAGAGAACACTGTTGAGCATATTAGCTAGAGAAGTTCTGTCTTTACTTTTTACAAATTCGGAAAGAAAGGCAGAGAGGGACTTTGGCCCAGACCCTCACAGATCCGCTTTCCACTGGGGCTAAATCAGTTGGCATGATTCACTCCTAATAAATAATTTGATCAGTCTCTGTCACTTCCTACAGAGTCTCAAGTGACAACAAAAGGTGACAGTGTTGAATGATTCCACTTTCATCTATTCCACTCGATTAAGGGGTTTAGTCTAATAAATTCTACTATATAAAAATAAGGATAAATGATGACAGGAGAGATGCAGCTCAGTCACTGCATAAAGAGATTTGTTTGGGTTTTTTCCCCCTTCACATAAATAGAGGTCTTTCTAGGAAGGTGAGTTTGTATATACTTATCTTCAATTAAGCTCATGAAGCTTGCAGGGAGGCTGTAAAGCTCTGTAAGCTCACTGAGCTCTTAAGACTGGACGGCACTACCCCACGAGCACAGCGTTCAAAATCAGCAGAGACAGAGAACACCCAAACATAACTCCCTTTAAATAGTCAGACCTTGTTAATCCAAGCTTAGTTTAACCAAGTGCCTGAGTATCTGAAATACTTAAGTGGCAACCTGTCTCCAAGTCTGAATGCACCTTTGATTTGTTAATCTGATTGTAAGGATGGGGGTATCCTGTATGAAATGGAGTTTGCAAACAGCTTGGGATTAATCAGCCTTACATATTACAAAACAAAGTAGATTCCTGCCACTGTATTTATCATCAGGAAGGGCTGGCACCCTCTCTCCCTGACTGATTTATAGAATTGCACATTTGGCATAGCCGTGTAATATTCAGACGGCAGAGTTTTCTAATAAGGATGTGCAATGAATGGAAATAAACTGAATGTACCTGAAATTATGCACCTAACTTTCAAGTACATTATGTCCCAGTAGCCTAAAAAAATAAATAAATCATTATTAGAATATATTAATTTTCTGGACAAGTATTAACAAACCTGATTCATGCATAGCATATTTGTCACCTTTAAAAGATTCATTTGTGCTTATTTGGCCTCTTAGCCATGTGTTTATTCTGTTCCAGTTCCAAGGAAATGTTACCCGTTAAATCTACTAGATTCTGATATGAGGCTGCCTGTCATTTTGGTTCTATTCAAAGGATTTCTTATGTTTGATATCTCCATGCCATTAATGCTGGGGCATCTGTCCATTTCCAAAAATGAGCTATCGCACATCTGGCTGCTGGTAATAATTGCTTTATCAATGGCTCCTTCTCTGAGTCAATAACCTCATTTGGACTGTAGCAGGATAGGTTTGGTGTGCAGCCTAACTAAAGTTATCTAATTCTGCAGCTCTGTGTTTCTATCGTATACATGAGACTGTCAGACGGACCCAGTGCTATGTCATTTGAGTTTGTAACAGAATAAAATATATTTCTGAAGACGCATTCTCACACTCCTTCTCCAGAACAGGAAATATTTTTTCTGTATGTTTAATATTTTAACAAAATTCAAAGACTGGAATTAACAATGGAAGGTTTGCTGGATTTTTTTCTTGCCTTGAATATACCCTACATATATATTTGCATACGTATATAAATATTGTGACTCCTTTTGGTGATATAGTTGGCTGTCATCTAGCTTAAATGCAGTAATATTGCAAAAAGGCCTTGTCACATTGTCAGAGTATTAACTAAACAGATAAGCTATTCATTAAAGATTTTTTCCCCAAAACCACAATATTTTTCATTAACCACATTTTTGAAGTTTCAAGTATTTCTCATTATGGAAAGTTATTGCATTGGATACAATGTCTTGGCTACCATGGAGTCATTTGCTTTAGTTAAATGACACTACACAATTTAGACAGATGAAGCACTAGCCAGAAAGTATATCAGATGAATGGTATCGGGGTATCCTTATGAACGTACTTGATGTTTCAGTAGAGTGCAAATAATATAGGGGTTTGTACCTACCATCATTTCTGATAAATGCAGCAAAACCACATATGAAAATGCTTACGCTGAGGCAAAAGTGTCCATGCAACCACAGGAAATCAAGCCTCATCTGAGTGAAAATTAGGGCTTCCTGCTCCACTTTACAATCTGGTCATAATATAAAGGGATTTCAGCTGGAATGGTGGCACTGTTTCTTCCAGGTCAAATCTAATATACTATTGCTTTATTTTTTGTTAATATTTCCTAGCTAAAAATGCTAACCTTAGTTCACTTGGAAGCCTAAGGATATTTATATGCTAGGAAAAGTAGCAAAGTGCAAAGATTCTCAGGCTGACTTTTCTTACTACTGACTCAGGCTGGTAAATTCAGCCACTGTAGAATATCACTATGTGGGTCAAACCAAAGTCACGCTCAGACTCAACGGTGCCCACACTAGAAACTCTGCCTGTCTTTTTGGGTTGGACATATCATGTACAAACACAGACATATGGCTCTGGATTGAGCTGACTCAGGTGGAATCAGATTTAGTGTTTAATGGTTGGTATGTTTAATGCCACCAGTGGTATCTAAGCATCATTGAGAACCAGCATTTATGTGCTCCTTCCTGCTCTGGTCGCTGGCATTCAGGAAATTACTCTAACTTATTTAAGTCTTTGTCCCTCATTATGTTCATTTTTGAGTCTGAGAAAGAATATTAGGGAAACTAACATTTGCCTGTTCTGATAGTATTGCTGTGACAAAAGTAGTAAAGATGTGAAACAAATGGCTATTGAGATAAGACTGATCTTGTCTTCTTTGAAAACTTAATCCGCTCTTATCCATTTTAGTCCTCTTCTTTCCGTGACCCACACTTGCAGTCATTTGCACCTCTGAGAGCCACACGGTGAGGCAGACACCTCAGGTGTAAGGTAGCCTCCAGTATAGATGTTTACGCAGGCTGTTTTATTCAAGGCAGTGACAGCGAAAACATGCAGTTGTGGCAAATTAAGGCAATGGAGACTAACTAGTCCTCTGCTCCTCCCTGTATGTCATTTGCATAAGCATCTAGTCTCTTCAGACCATTTTGCCCTCTGCTTTGCCTGGAAGTAAGCTATTGGTATGATTCTGCTCACTCTCCTGTTTGCTATACTACACATCACATTGTGCCTACCATTTCTTTGGCATCTGGGATATCGGTGCCTGGGAACAAATTCCATTAACAAGCTTGCAGACTGATGGAACTCTTACACTGCAAATACTCAGCTCTGCATCTCTGCTTCCTCTTTCTCCATTGCTTAAAACTCAAAGAATTGATCTTCAGGGCCTACCCTGCAACCTCATTGATATTAGCAGCTTGATGTCACACCCCACATATCTGTTAGTACTATTCTGTATCAATGTCAAGCAAAACAGATAACTGATCGTATCTGCCACAACTAGGCAGGAATTCATAGCATCACAAAAGACAGTACGTGGCTTTATCATCCAACTGGGAGAGTGGTTTGGGACAACTTGCTTATTCACTCTTGGGAGGTGAAAGGAAATATGCTCAAATCATGGAATTCTTTGCCCGGTATTTGCTGTGCATAGCAACAGTGAGCGACTATTTCCCTAAGACATCAAGCTACTGCGACTATTGCTGAAGCACAGAAATACAGCTGTTTTAAGAACATGGTTGTTTCTCTGTTACGCTGCTTCACAGCTGTCTCAGAGACCAGTGGGAAAATTGGAAGCAGTTCTGAGGTCACAGAAGACAAAAACCCAACATCTTTCCAGCAGTAGTAGCACTACAGCATGAGCTACTTGGACAAGAACAAAGGAGCTGTATACTAAGTTGACAAATGATCCCATTGCATATTACCTTCTTGAGCCAAAAACACAAGTTCACTTTAGAAGGAGCCAACTGCACTGGAAATATAGCAGTAAGTAACAGAATCATCTCATGAAACAAAAGCACATCCATTAAGACAGAGGACTCTGTCCCAGCCATGGAGCTGCAACTTACCCATATGAGAAATTCCATATGCTGTTTGTTGCTATTTGTTATCCAAAAGAACATCTGGGCAGCTAGTAGTCAGTTGCCTATCAAGAGGAGGTGGGAAAATCTACTATTGATGAAGTGGTCATCGAAGTTTGTGAGGAAATTAATTCATTGCTGTCCCCCAGGGCTGTCAAAATGGAAAGTACTGATGAAGTAATGATGAGGTTTGAACAAATGGGTTTCTTGAACTGTGCAACTCCAACTGATCAGACACATATCCTCATCCTGTGCCTGTGAATGTATATTACCAGGATAGGATACTATTCCATCATCATTTATTGTGCAGTCGAGGTAGAATGCTCATGGACACATATATTGGATGCATAGCGTGCAACGCCAAGATATTCTTAAAATGTGCCTTCTTTCAATATGGGCAAAACAAATAATCAATTTGTTTGGACTACAGCATCCATACAACCATACAGCTAAAGTTATTCTGGATTTTTCTGTTTGGTACACAGAGCTACAGAGCTACAGGACTACTTTGAATTGGACTCATTCCCTTCTTTGCACATTTAGTGGAGTTCAGCTTGGTTTAAAAAGAAAGCAGGCCCATGAGATGCATTAATGCCACTGAAAATCATGCAAGCACTACTTGGAAAACATTTTCTCCCATCCAGCTTATAAAATTGTTAATGAATTTCTCATCTCTCCAGCACTGCATATCAGGTGACTGCTCATAATCTGGGATCCTTCAGTGTCTCCCCAAGGAATGGGACAGTATGTTGTACAGCTCAGAGTAACAAAGAATAAATTCTTAGCAGCTGAAACGTGACCATTCTGGTCTAGAATAATCTCTCAAAGCTCCACCATGTCCTGCTCTCTCCTCTCTCAGTGCTATGAAATCTCTCTGAAAATAACTCAAGTCACCTTCCTTTGATCCTCTTCAGTCTCATTTTCTTCTCTGATTAACTTTACATCAACGACACTGTTCTCCTGCTTACATTTCTCTTCATTCTTGTCTCCCTTCCTTGCTTCCTTCTCCTCAAGTTCCTGCTCTTCTCATCACTATCAAAGTACCCTATCAAATTCAGAACTCTGTTACCCTGTTGGATGGTCTTCTATACAACAGATTTCTCTTTAATTTGTCAAACACAGGTGTGGTTGTTCCTGAAGAAGAGAAGAAAACAAGAAATCATAGAGCACTTGCCTTCTATTTATTCCTCACATATGGTGCTGTACATGAAGAAGTAAGTTTTTATCTCTAAAGACTATTCTTTATGTGGGTTTTCCATTTTTACCAGCAGATCCCTACCATGTGGAACTTTCATCAAGGACTTATTCCAAGAAAAGAAGCAATGAGACAATTTTACCCTTCAGATTTACAAAAAAAACATACTGTGGAGAAAAGAAGAGGACAAAGAACGAAAAGCAACAACCAAACCAACATACAGGAGCAATAGTGGATATCTTGAAAATTTAGAAGATTTCCACAGTTTCAGATGTCAAGATGGAAAGGAAAGCAAGTAACAAGCCCGCTATCATTCCAGCTATGCCATCTATGGTGAGGAAAACTTGTGTACGATAGATCAACTGATAGAGAGACAAGTTAAAAATATTAGAAAACTGAAGTTCTCAGAATTTTACCTAAATTTTTTGGACTTAAAAATTCCCTTCATTAGGAACAGGCAAAAATTATATCGTTTCTACACTGAATTAACATCAGCAAATCTTAACAGTCAGGATGTTTGGGGAGGTAGCAAGTTCCTTTACAGAGAACTCATGACATTTATAACCCTCTTTTAATCATGCCTTTTATTTTTTTAAATATCATATCAAAGGGCTGGAAAGTGTTGCTTGAAGTTGGGGGTTGGTTTATTTATTTAAGTATTTATTGATGTATTTATTTAAATCCCTCCACTTGGCCAGAGTTTTGAAGTAGCTGTTAAGAACTGGGAGGAAATAAAGGGAATGTTGTGTTTGAGGATAACAGCGCCACATGCAACTGCAGCTAAATCAAGTACAGAAAGCAGATATTTAAGAACCCACTTCAATATTTTGCAATAGCCATTGTAATAAGACTAAAGATGACAGAACTCCGTCTTCTCATCCTAGGCACCTGTCTCTTTTGTGCAGGAAACCTCTTCTACCCTCTCTGAGTGTGTGAATAGCTCCTAAGAGCTGTAGATAAATGTCTCTTTGGAGCATCATTATGTTTCTGGAGAGATTCTGTCTCGCATTCATAGGCGCTGCCTTTTACTCAGATTACAGACCCATACTCTCAGTTCTTCCTGATACATTTTAGGTAGAGCTTCATTAAAAAAAAAATGAAGTTCTTTCTTGCTGTTTTAAGGTAATATATCAGAGGTTGACCCAAACCAGCATCCGCACTGTAACATTCACAAACACATACACACCATGACTTCATTTTAACCTGGAGTCAGGTGAAAATTCAGTTGGCGTAAGTTTGCCAATCACGTAAGCCATCACATTGCTTCCACATTGTATTGGGTTTACATGGCAAAATTCTGGTAGTGGGGAGCCTGCAGGGGTGGCTTCTGTGAGAAGAGACCAGGGGCTGCCCTTCCAGATGGCTCCAAAGTGGACAACCTGCTGGCCAAAGCTGAGCCCATCAGTGATGCTGCTGGATTCTGTGCGATAACATATTTAAGAAAAGGTAATAAATGCTGCACAGTCACTGTGAGGGAGAGGAGTGAGAAAAAATACGAGAGAACCAACCCTGCAGACACTAAGGTCACTGAAGGAGGGGAAGGAGATGCTCCAGGTGCTGGAGCAAAGATTACCCTGCAGCCCATGAAGGAGACCATGGTGAAGAAGGTTGTTCACATACAGAACATAAAGGACCATGTCAGAGCACGTGTCCACCCTACAGCCCATGGAAGACCCCACACCGGAGCAGAAGTTGATCGTTACATGCTTGAGTATGATTCTTATATCATGAAAGAAACTAAACTAGGTAAAGATCCAAGCATCGATCTTGTCATGTTCTCCCAGGCAGTGGAACGGCTAGACCCAGATACATGGCATAGCTGTAAGGCTGAACTGCATTTTTCACAGCTACGGGGGAAAATAACAAGGAATCTAAGAAAAAAAAACTTCTAGAAACAGTACACAATAATGGCAGAGAAATGTGACTCATAACTGAGATAAAAACAGCAAGACCTCTGAATCAAGCAGAAGTTTTAAAAGAGGTGAGATTTAAAACATAAATTGGATATTTAAAACATAAATTGAAGTATTTATTTTTTTTAAGCAGTCACGGTGATGGGAATAACTTGAAGAATGTGATGTCTCTTAGGTAAGGAGTGGGCAGAAGGAACCGTGTTAAAGAAACAAAAGCAATTATAAACTGACATTAGTTGTGATCTTCCTTATTCAGATAGCCTTACATGACATTCAGAACAGTACCTTGCATGAATCCATTTCCTTTACAGTAAAGAAGTCCTAATTTCTCTAGTTCTTTAGAAGTTGCAACTAAAATAATTCTTCTCTCCAGTACCTGACCAGTATTCTCTGGTTTCCACAAATCCTGTCCACCCTCAAAACCTGAGAGTGCTGTAATCTCTCCCCCTATACCCTAACAGGCTCCACTTCTGTGTGCCTTTGTGTGTGGTTTTTCTAGCCGTGTAAGGCTTTTGTTGTTTTTTTGATTCATTATAGTGGGTTTATTTCTTTAATTCCAGTATTTCTGTACTTTAACATCATTTGTTGTTTTCCACAGTTTCTTCAAGATCTTTCTTCTATGGTCCAACTAAAAACTCAGAAGTCTAGCAAGGGACAGAGAAAAGTTACAGAGAAAGTAAGTCAATTCAGACTCTGTAGGTTTGTGTTGGAAGTCAGCATTCATCTTCAGATCAGACAAAAAATACAAGCTATTTCCTAAAGACACTTCTCTTGTGGTGGCACGTGTTTTCAGATTAGTCCTCTGAACGTGGCAGAGGTTTGGATGGGGAACACCAGTTCTGCCCTGTTCCTACTCCACATTAAGAGTGTTCACAAACAGCTATTATTTCACAAGAAAAAAAGATTAACAAATTAATTTATTTCCCTTCTCCCAGAACACTACTTTTGAACGCAAAGTAGAACTAGACATTTGGAAGCAGGGAAGCAGGAAAAGAAGGATCAGATGCTTCTAGGCAAATTTACCGCTTGAATTTTCCATGTTGCACCCATTTCACAGCCATCCTTTGAAAACATTCACGTTGATTTGTGGGGTTGTGAAAGGCTCAAAATCAAACAAAACCGAATGGTTTAGTACGCAACAGGAGCGGGTCATTTCCTGCTATTTCTGGTCATTCTGCCTGTGCCTGGAGCGTGAGGGAGTGAGGGAAGGGGGAAGGAGCATCGCGGTGGAAGTGCCAGGCTCCTGAAGTTCAGAATAAATCTGTCTCCTGGCAACTCTGCACATTTGCTTTCCTTTCCCTCTCCCAAGTGTTGTGGTACAGCGGAATATAAAGTCCGTAACAACTTCACGTCGTCCTGCTGAAAAAATACAACAGAATGCACGGCAAAGTAAACACACAAGTGAATCAGAAAATGGAGTCTCTCCTACCCAGACACATTCCATCCTTCCATGTAAAAAGACGCTGAAAATACTACTCCTGCATAATCATCTGTTCTTTAAAACTAAAGACTCAAGGAAGAGGAGTGGCTCCAGAGCCGATGCCTGCACGACACTACTGCTGGAATGCCTGCTGTGCCGGTAACAATACTAACTGCAGAGTGCTAAGCCTAGTTCTCGGCATATATCCTGCTCTCTGTCTCTTCCTAACTCTCTTTTTTGCACCAGTCACTTCTAAATTTGTCAGGTATCTTAAACTATGACACAAATGTTTTAGGATTAACATTCAAAACATAATTTCATATCAGACTCCCCTTCTCTGAGCAAGTCTGGTTGCGGCCACAGATGGAGTATGTTTCCCTTTACCGCCTCTTTACTTCTTTCATTTCAGAAAGAAGGGAAGCAACCAGGAAGGTGGTTTTAACTAACACGTGGTTGTTATCATAGCTCAGATTAAGAAGGTAATATCCAGCTCAGTGGTGGTAGCCTCTGAAGATGAACTCCCTCCTTCTCTTGCAATTGTGGTATTGAGTTCAAATCTGCATATATGATGGACAGGCAAACCCTGCTTTCCGTAGGCACTGGCCTCATCTTACAGATGGACAAGGCCTCAGATGACACAAAATAGCTCCCTACCACACTCCATTTGTCTAAATCACTTTCTGTCCCTGACGATAAAAGGAGAAAATCCATTTTAAGAATGAACCTGCTCATAATATCCACATTTTCCCAGTAAGGATTTTTCAGGCAGGAAGTAGTCCAGAGGAAAAGATTTAAAGTATTCTTAAATTTCTTTTATGAGCCAGCCTATCAGCTCCTAATTTCATAGACCTTCTGACACAATCAAAGGCAGCTTTCCCTCTTGTCTTACAGGTACTCTGTTCCAAGCTGAAGCCAGAAATAAGCCCCCAATGTGACTCAGGTGACTGATCACACTAGAAAGAGTAAAAAACAGTGACAGAAAATTCACAAAGAACCTGTGGCCTGCTATGTTTTGCATGATCCATTGTTGACCAGTGAATAAATTTATAAAATGACAGCTTAGAGACAGGGGGGGAAAGAGCCAGTGGCGAAGAATACAATATATTTCTATCACATCTCCCCATCTCTATTAACAGAATGGCAAGAAAGGGGGTACCCGCCGCTCTAAAAATTAAGACAAGTGCAGTTTCCTCTGCTAAAAGGTTTCCTCAGTAACTTGGCAGTGTGTAGTTGTTATTTCCCAAACTTTCTTTCTGCTCTGAAATCCTGTGCTACCCTCCTGTGACATTTTCTTGCATGCACTCCACTGAAGTTTGGGTCTATTGTTTCACCACAAGGGAGCTGATCCTTCAGCAGTTGCTTATTTATTGAGGTCACTTGAGGTCAGTGATGTGTGGGTTTTATGGGGTGCTTTTTTTTTTTTTTTTTTTTTTTCCCCCCCCGAATACGGTCAATCTGGGCTGTAGGAATTCCTTTAATTTTACAAAGGGGGAGGCAGACGGGGAGGAGTTTGGTTTTAAAATTACACACATTTCAAACACATAGGTCTGTACCTGCATTGTATGTATCACTGGCTATTTTCAACACGTGTCGCCCTCCTGTCACAATTTTTGTTTGATATTAATGGACCCGTATGTTTTTTCATGAGCAAGATCTTAGTCCTTTATGTCTCACTGAGGGTTTTTTTGTGTTATGCAGCAAGGAAGGGCTACTCTGCCTTACCTCTCACATTGCCTTCTTGCCTGGGTGACAGGGGATTTGTTGACATTTGCTGTGTGCCCTGTTGCTATTATAAATCGGAAGCTACATTTCAAGCTTCAGCACACTCAGAGTTAAGCTGCACTGGAAAGAGGACAACGGAAAATATAAATGGAAGAAATTTGAAGATGTGAAAAGGGAATTATTTGAAGGAGGTTTTTCTTTTACTTTAAAGCACTTAAGAAACAGAGTGAGAAAAAAATCCTTATAAATGGGGGGTTCTTTTGCTTTGTTTTCAAAGCCAGATGCCTAAAGTTAAGGTTCTAACTCTGTGTTTAGTCATCGGAGTTTGCCTTCCACTAAAACCACTCTTAAATCTTCCCTTGGAACAATCCTCAGTACAAAAAGTATAGATTTTGTGATGTGAAATGTTTTCCACAATTTTGAAATTGTCTTTCTAAATAGTGCTTAATGTCAGGATTTTAATGAATTGAGGAATTTGGCTAAAAAACCACTACTTGTAGAGTTTCAGTTTTCATTTTAAAAGCTTTTCATTTCTGTTCGTGTAATATACAATAAATGAATTCCAACTATTGAAAAAATAAAGAAAAGTCAGAGCAAAGTAGATTTTACAAATTGGGCCAAATAAAATATTTCGGCTGAACAGAAATCAAATAATATTTCTTTTTAAAAGTCAATTTATAGGAAATTTCTAAAAAAAGTCTGTTCTCCTGTGTTCTATTCCAAAAGTCAAGGGGTGTTTTATAACAGGAATTTTCCCTGAAATTAAAAACCGGGTTCTCCTGTAACTCCAATGCCCAGATTTTCTAGTCATTTAGAAGCTTCAAGTGACTTTAAAAAGAGCGTGAGTGCAAATCAGTTTATTTATCTGGAGTACTTACAGTGATGTCCATCCGGTGAAAAGAAGTGTAATGCAGGGAGTTAATTTTGTAAATATGGCCACAATTTGATACCACAATCCTTAAAAAAATAGAACAAATAGAAAGCATGAAACAATAGAGAGGAAGTGTATAATTTGGAAATATTTTTCATGACCCATTTTAACTTGTTTCACAATGTTTCTTCTTTTTTTTCTCCCGGATAATTTACTGCATAATTCAAACCTGCAGATAATTTTGACCTCTTTTGCTTTATTAATAGCTATTAAATTTTATTTAAGCTTGCTCATTTTTCAAGGCATGGGTGGGATAAAGGGAAGCTTCTAATTTTGCATCCTGCTCTAATCTCCGATTTGAGAGTGCTATAGGCTGGGGTTTTACATAGTAATACACGGGCAGCAGATAGAGAGATTTGATACACACCCGCACCTATGGATATAAACCTACAGAGCGGCCTGTACGTTTTGCAGTGGCAGCTGACCATAATAGTCCCTTTTGGACTTCAAATCAGCGACTCTCTCTGTGAGGGAAGGTCCTATATTTTATAGTTGGATTGGGGTCGGGGTTTTGGTTTGTGGTTGCTTTTTTTTGGGGGGGTGGAGAGGGGGGGTGGTGGTGGGGGGTGGGGTGGTGGGGTGGGGTGGGGTCTTCTTGAATGTCTGTTCCCCAGTCCTTAAGTTTAAGGCTATTTTCAGACTTCGCCAAACGTTTGATTTTTGTAATTATTGTTAGGATTTCCCCTGCCCACCCCCCCCCCCCCCCACCCCCCCCGCAACCTCGCTCTAGACGGAAACTAAAATTGTGATTTAGATATTTGGTCCCAGCGGCCCTGCCTGCGCTCAGCAAATGGTTCCATGTCACTCGCTGCATCACAATATCGGAGCGGCGGCGCTCGGTGGCAGCTAATCCTCTGAGCCCGTTAATAAGCTTAGGAGCACGTTCATTGAAGACTGACGCGTTAGTCACAAACAGGGAGAAAATATCTACTGGGGGAAGCTGAATTGGTTTTAATCATCTGCTAATCACCAGTAATGAGACCTACTCTGGGGAAGAAAAGAAAAACAGATAGTCAGAGGGAGGTTTTGTTCTTCACAGCGGAGTAACAGGGAATGAGAGGGCAGCTGTTATTAGGAGAGAAAAGATGGAAAGAAAGGAGGGATTTGGCCAGACCAGATGAAACTTCTTCTGTGGCGCACTGTTTTGTTAGCTGAGTGTTTCTTTCATTCAGCCCCCGAAACTTCAGATCTGTCAGCCCCTCTGAAAGCCCCGACCCACCTCTCCAAGCCGCCAGGGAGAAAAGGCGCCGACACCCCGCCCCGGTGTGTGTGTGTGTGTGTGTGTGTGCGTGTGTGTCCCTCCCCCGTCGTCCCCGTCCCACGGCCCGGCTCCCCACCCCCCCGCCACGGCCCGAACCCCCGGGCCCCGCCGCCCCCTTCCCCCGAGCCCCGCCGCTCCGGGGCGCGGCTCCTCCAGCTGCCGGGCAGCGGTGGGGCAGGGCCGGCGGGGCCGGCAGCCGGCTGGCGGCCCCCAAAAGGGTTGGGACGGCTGGAGGGTGGCTCTGCCTTAGCGGCGGCGGGGGATGCTCCTCCATCTCCCTGGAAGCCCACCTTGAAGGTGCCTGCCTGCTCACTCGGCCGTCCACCTCGGAAAGTTGGGCTCCAAGGTGGTCGCTGGGAATAAACCGAGAGGGGGACGCGTCCGCCACGGCCCCTCGCAGAGCCACGCAGGGACTGGCTGGGAAGCCAGCTCTCCTGCCCACCAGTGACACCTGAGCAGAGCTTTTGCTTCAAGAAGCAAGGCGACCTCTGCTGCAGGGGAAAGTCGAACAACAAGCAAAGCTAGGGTTCTTAAGAATAAGCCATAACGGGACTATGCACGGTGCACTGTGCAGATCAGCATCCTTAATTCCAAGATGCTGCTATGAGGATCACTGCAAGACACTGAATATAGCAGGTCACTCAGTTCCTTCACAGCAGGCCCTGGGTATCTCCTTCAGCTAGATCATGTTCAATTTTAATTTATTTTTTTTTTTAAATTTTCAATTGGGTTTAATTTTTGGCTTATAAATGTGCGTCTGGCTCAGAAAGAGGAAGAAAGCCCTTAGCTACATTTTTAAAAATCCAAGCTTGGATGAGCTCTTTAAGTGATTATAAAGTTGACTAAATGTAAAAGCTTTGCAAAGGCAGTAATTTCAGACACACTTCTGGCTGCTAAGACATGTCTATGTTTCATTTTCTGTATATTTTTAGGGAGCTTAAGTGGGGTGGGTAGCTCACTCATTGGAAAAAGGTTTTTTTAAATGTCATGCTTCATTTGGCTGTATGGAAAAGCTGAGTATCAGATGTCCTGTCAGGAAATAAGATACACTGATATACAATGTGCAAACATTTTATTTTGAAGAACTCCTTCAGAGTCTCACTTCATGGAAGTGAGTTGCCCAACTTAGTCACACAGCAAAGAGAAGTCTACATCCTGATTTAGGTTTAATTTCTTGGTTTAGAGCTCATGGCAACAGGATATCTGAAAGAGAAAGTGTGCTTCAGTTTTTTTCTACAGCTTCAGTACATCTTATCTCCGCCATGAGGAACTGGGTCTCAGTACACCAGGATATGGAGAGAACATTAGCCCGGGGAAATTTTTTAACCTCTTCTTTATAGCTTGTTTATTAAGAGTGGAAGTCAGAATGCCTAGTCTTTTCTTTAGGATAATCACAGCATCATGCTCCTGATTTTGCAGAAGAGCTCTCTGCGGGTCTGGGCATAGGTGGTACCAGTGAAAAACTACACTTCATCGTCAGGCAGTTTCCTTAGTCCTCTAAGGACTAAGGACAGAAGGACTTGAGAAGCTTTACATTTCAGGGCAGGCAACACTTCTCTAAATGCCTGTTGCTATGATATGACCTTATTCTAGTGCCACCAAAAGTCCTTTAGGTTATAGTGAGAAGAGAGAACCAGAAAAAAAAAACTCAGGAAAATTTAAATTCCTTTTCTGTGTCCTAAAAGAACTGATTCACGTACTGCCATTTACTCCTGTTGAGTTACTCCAGATTTTGCAGCTCACCTTGAATGAAGAATAGACTGTTCTTTAAAAGTGGCTATTTGTTTTGGGGACCATCTTTCTCATCAGTTTCACATAGATAACCCGAAAGGTCTCACCAAAAAAAAGAGATCCTGTTGGAAACCAAACCTCTTCACAGGTCTTCAAGGCAGAAAGAAACCTCTTGCCTGGTTGTTCACCAGTTCTAGGATTCTCAAGCCGTAAACAGCCGTGGATGTAATGAAATGTACCCAGTAATCCCCAGCAGTAAGACAATGTGCAGAAACCGGTGTTTCACTACATTGGATTGAAATTTAAGACAGAAATTGAACTTAGAAAGATGTCTCTCTGTTCAAAATAAAACCATCAGAGATGCTAGACACAATTATGGTGACCTCATGTATACGCTCCTTCCAATTTGGAAAAAACTTTGCCATGATAGTGAGTGTGTCATCAAAGCCTCAAGGTAATGTTTAATTGAACTCTTTTTCTTTTCTTTTTCCATAACTATATTCAGTATTGTACTGATGTTTTCTCAGTTAGTTCATCTGTCTCCGCATTTTATCTTTCTGTCTGTCAGGCTTATTAGCATACTTTGACAGATTAAAAGGCTAAGGTCAAACAAACAAATCCCCAAAGAAATACTGCTAATTATTGTCATATGTTTTTTAAATACTTTTGCTTCTTCAAAGAATTTCATAAGGAACTAAATTCAACTTTGCAGTCTAACTGTTTCTTTTATGAGCCCCTCCTCTCTTTAATATCGCTTTTCCTAGCCACCCTCTAGTGCCCCTACCCCCGTTCTCATGTTTTAGGCAGGCAATTAGCTATTTACAAAAATGCAGGACTGTGCTTCAGATGAGTTACATTTTGTGGAAGGTACCCGGAGCACATATTGACATGCAGCGAGTACTGTTCGATAAGCCAACAAACATGGATTTGGGTGGCTCTTCTGTTTCATGATGTCTGAAGAAGTAAAAGACGCTTTTTATTGCTGGCAAAGTGACACGGATCATCCTTCTTACAGAATCCTGCTCAGGGACTAGTGAGTCCTGCACACAACTGGGGTCAGCAAGGCGGTCCTTTGCACCCCAGCATTTTCGCTCTGTTTGTGTGGTGAGGAGCATTGGTTAGGATCTGAAGGTAGAGTCAGAAGGCCCATGAGCTGCATATTAATACCAGGTGCTGTACAAAATTTTCGTTACCTTCAGCTTCTTAGAAGACAAAACAGAGCAGGTAGATGGTCTGAGTGTGGGTGAAAAAAAAAAAAATTAAAGAACAGCACACGAAAGTCCAACACGCATTCAGTTGGGAAGAATGATTTTAACCACAGTCAGCTGAAAGCTTTCTGTATTCGTTGTTGGCCAACATAAATAATAAGGTAGGAGTTGGTCAGATACAGGAAGATATTGGCTTCTTGTGAGGATGAGACAACAGGTGGCTAAAATAAATAGGGGGGGAGTGCTTTTGGAACAAGATAAGCGACAAAACAATCCTGATTAGCTTAATGAGCAGACATGTATTTATCTTATGCCCCCACTTTTCTATTAATTTCCAGACACTTCCATGATTCAAGACAATATATCTGTTTTTTAAAGGATTAATTGTTTGGCAGGTATGCAAAGGTAGCATTGCCAAACCTTGTTCATGGCAGGTAAATCATTACATGGCCTAAGACAGTGTTCATTAGCAGCATTGTCAATCAAGTGGGAGTCCTGCCAGAGAATTGCTGATGATACGACAGGGTCAGAGACGAAGATATTCAGTCTCTATTCATCCATCAGATTATTTTTTTTTAAATCAATTTACAGCATCATAATTGAGTCAAGTTTATTGTGCTGCCCCTCAAACAATGTAGGATTTGGTGATTATAAATCTCTTGGTACTGAGACCGCACAAAAAAAAAAAGAGAAAGAGAGGAAGAGAGAGGAAAAAAGGAGGAAGGAAGCAGGAGAGTTGGGGTAGGGTGGGGAGATGAAAGCTAATTGTTAAGATAAATATTTCAAGAGGGAAAGTTTCAACTGGAGAAGGCCTGTCTTTAAGATGAAAAAAATAGTTGGGAGATGAAGTCCTCAGTTAAAGAAATTCTTCACTAAAGGTGAAGGGCTAAATTGCCATTCATGAATCTGTATCGTCTGAAATTATTCCACTGATAAAAACAATGTGTATCCTTCCCAGGGGAACAATACTGCCTTCAAAAGTATTGTTTCTTTCTGCTGTGTTGGAGAGCCCTTTTGTAAAACATTTTCCCCTTCATATGTGCAACTGTGCACGCCTGTGTGCACATTTGTGCGTGCAAGGTCTGTGTGCTGACTACATTTCTGTGTCACAAGATTAAAAAAAAAAAAAAAAATTAACGTGGAAGCAAAAATGAAAAGTCTCTTTCTAAGGCAGAAAGAGAAGAGCTTTCAATGGGGAGGAAAGCCCTCTTCTATCAACCTGAGGATAGCTCTGATTTCCAGGGCAAATGTCCAGCGCTGTATTTCCAGCCCAGGAAAAGGGGTTCGTAAGCCTCCCTCTCATGACCTGCACTCTTCTCACGCTTATGCCAAAGAGTTAAAGTAAGTGCCGTTGCCATCATGCACAGGCTGTCTGTAAACTGATGTTAGTGGTAAACATGTGCTTGCTTATCTACTTTCCTCAGTTTGCTGTTTGGCTGATTTCAGACACATGATAAATAGACCATTCCTAAATTTTCGTATAATTACATTTAAATATAATTTTGAGCAATTAAAATGAATGGGAGAGGAATTCATATGAAATCTGTCTCAAAATAAACCTATAAAATATCTGAGTGGCGCATTCCAGCGTGATTTCTTAAACTCCCCTTCATACCGCAGCCGCGCTCACGAGCTCTCCCCTCAGACCCCGACTCCTTTCTGGGACTCATCAGGCTGATGCTGAACATATTTAAATCCTCCCCATAAAAGGTTTAGTCTAAGTTGCTTCTCCAGTACTTGTTTGAACATTAAATATGCAAATAATCATCATTACACTTCCAACAATTACACATGTTTGCGAGCACCATGTCAAGTACTGGCAGCAGTGCAATCATTTGTAAAGACAAATATTCCATTCCAAGAGATGTCATGCTGCTTAGAAGATTTCTTTTTGTATTAGTAGCCACACTGCTGCTTCATAAAGTGTGCAAATGAACGTGACAGTGCTGCCAATAGCTGCCAGTTCCTTCCTCTCGGCAGAGCAGATGTCAATCAACCATCCCAAACAGACAAGGCCTCGGTACTGCCGCAGACATTAAACATGTAGGATGGAGAAGGGAGGGCACAAACAACACAGGCAGCGCAGGGGCTCGGCGTGCTCCTCTCTCTCTCCCTCTCCCTCCTCCTTCTCTCCCCCTCAGCCTCTCTCCCTCTCTCTTCCTCTCTGAGGAGGCCCGAGGCCGTCTGAATATTTTAATTTGTGATTTCTGACTATATTATCGCATGTTTGTAACAGACGAATTGTAATTTGTAGCTCTGAGGTGATGTGAAAAGCTGCCTGCGACCGTCGGACAGATGCAGGCGTGTGTGGCAGACTTCTCTCCTCGCTGCTCTTGCCTCCTTCCCTCTCTCTCCCGCTCTTTATGTAGTTATGGATAATTGTCAGCATTCACTTTTATCACATCCAAAGTAGCAGCTTAGAGAAGATGTGACTTTAGTCAGGACTAATCTTGCCTCCTCCTGAAGTGGGAAAATCCCAAGTATTTCAGGGTCCTATTGATAACCCTTGTGCTTTTTTTCCATAAAAGACGGATGACTCTGGCAAGCTTGGGAGACTGCAGATAATGGGATTGACTTGGTACTTAAATCTCAGTGAACCAAGACAGCATAAGTAATTAGTGAATTGGATCCATACTGGGGTGCTAATGATGGCTAATACTGCCCCACACCATTCTAAAAACCGCAAGATACGCATCCATCTCATTCAGATAAAACCGAGGGGACGCTGCTTTTGCGGGCATCATTTATTTCTTCCTTAACAGAGAATTTATCCCCGGTAAAAAAAAATAATCTAATTTTCCTGGAGTGACATCCAGAAGAACAAGTGACCATTCTGTCAGAAGAGTTCATTATGATCACAAATACCTCTGGTGTTTTTAATTAAGAAAGGCTAATTAAGAGAAACTACGCATTTATCTTCTTATCTAGTTGTCAGGGGAAAAGTCACAAACACTAACTATATGCTGTTCGAATGGGGGAGGCAGTTCCTATTTTTAATCTTTTTTTTTTCTTTTCATTTTCAAACAGACCGAATCCTTACACAGGAGAAACTTCATTTAAAGAAAGTATTTCGCTTTTTAGACCAACGCTCCAACTTTTATTAAGTGTAGTTCAACTCCACGTCCCGATTTTCCTCTGGGTTTGTATAATTGTGTACAAACTAGCATTCTGCCTCATTTTTCTTTCCCCACGGAGTGATAGCATTTTATCAGGATAATTTAGATAAATGCCTTTCCATAGGGTTTGCTTATCCTTCCAGAAGCTATGATCGACAAACAGCCACATAAGATGAATGGCATCGCCTTTTGATCAAACGTATTCTCATCTAAAAGTAGAGAGGGTTTCAAGGTGAGGGGAACGTCTGTTTTCCTCAGATGTGATCGTCAGAGGGTGGTCCTCCCCCCTGTGCCCTCCGGTTTGTTACAGTGGCTGCGAGTGAGGATGTTGGTGCGCGTGAGCGTGCGCATTGCACGTATCAGACCCTAAAACCAGGGACGGCTCAGCAGAAGATGTGTTGAACTAATTAAACAGTCCTCGCAAAAGGAGTTTTGCAGAGATAGCTGCAGACAGGGAGGAGGTGGGGTGGGGTAGGATGGGGGGGGAATGGTACACAGATACTGGGAACCCAGGCACCCTTCAGCTTTCCTGCTGCCAGCTAAATCCTAAAGCCAGACAACTGATCTTGCCTCTTTCAGCTTCTTCTTTGCAATTTGTCCTGTTGTTATGGGACTCTAAAAAAGGTGTGACTCGAGGCAGGCTTGGGCTGTAGCATATAAAGGGTTAAGATGCAACATTACTGATTAACAGCAAAAGAGACTCCTGCCAGACACTGATTTTTTTTTTTTTTTTCTTTTCTTTTCTTTCTTCATTAGGATTAAGCTGAAATCTTTCTTCTCCCCGACTGTCAGAAGAATCTTAATTCTGCGTTGGGTTATTTTGGCAAGTACCTCAGTAGGTGTGTGTGTGACCACAGTAGGAAATGCTTTTTAAGGAGAACTTCATATTCAACATTTGAGGAGTAAAATCTGTTTAATACAGGGGCTCTTCGTTTTCCTTCTCAATCTGTAACTGATTAGGAGGCATTCAGAGCTAATGTAGGATGAAAAGATGGGCAGATTCTCGGCTGAGGAGGCGGAAGGGGGGGGGGTTGATTGGGGTAAGGATCTGAACTGGATTAGAACAAACTCAAGTTTTAGTTGGGATGGGGCTAAAGTGTTAGCCCAGAGGCAGGCAGGCTGCCCTTCATCAGCAGAAATGCTCTCACTTCAGTGGCTCTTTCTGCTTCTCAAAAAGCAGAGAGATTCCCCCTGAAAAAAGTGCTTTGCAAATTGCAGCCTTAACCTCATCCTTTCGATCTGGCCCAGAGATTTTTCTTTCTTTCTGTCTTGCTGCACATGAGAACTTTCGGCTTTTGTAGTTGCTAGATGCATGTATTTCTAAAATGACAGGCATTTTTATAATACTAATAAATCACACAGTCCTTTAAGTCTAAAACTGAACTCTGCCTCTTCCCCAGCCAGGTTTCCTTTTGCTTTTCTGCTTACCACTGACTTACCTGGCTCTTGATAGCTTCTAGGCCTTCTTGTAATCCTCACAAAAAAAAAAAAAAAAAAAAAAAAAAAATCTTATTTTCACTGTGCAAGACCTGAAGTATTTTGTCCTGAAGAAATCTGAAATATTTTAGTCTACATAAATAACCAGGATCCCCATTTCATAATTAGCATTTTTTTTTTTGGGAAACACTGCAGTGTGGAAGGATAGGACAAGACTATGAGAAATATCATTGTTAAGACGTGAGGATGCACCTTCTGCAAAATTAGAATACTCTTTGTTAAGGAAGGTCCCTTTTCCTAGATTTCTAACTATAACTGTTCCCCTTCCATGAGTTTAGCTTTTGGAAGTGCTTCATTGTTTATCTTCCTAACAGCCTGCATTTCCCCTTGAATATGATGAATGCAGCTGCAGGACCCTGCATGGCCAGTTTGGGGAGTTTGTCACATGGTGGGGGTCTTGAAAGAGTTTTCTAGCAGAGAGAGAAATAACTCCCTTCTTTTGACCTAATTTGCTCAAATATTTAGTAGTTGCTCCCGTTTCTGCTGTCCTCCCTGGAAATAGCCCTAGAAATTGCAGGCACTGATAGAAATAGTCACATCACTGGACAATTTCATCTAAAACATTGCAATTCTCAGTTTTTACTTCTGAAATATTATTCCCCATTTTTTCTCACTAAACAAGAAGGCTTTGGCACAAATCAGAAAAAAAAAAAAAAACAAAAACCAAAAGCTAGAACTGATATATAACTATCCACTTATACCTTAGACTTGCAGACACTATTAGCAGAATTACAGAGCTTGTAGTAAATGGTATTAAATCTCAGACACTTGGCTAAAAGCAGGTCCATATCCAAGGTTATAGAAAAGGAGTATGAAGAAACTGACCTTCCCCAAACTAATATCTAACACACATTTCTTTTCCTAATGTTTCAAAAGGAGGTCAATTCATTCCCAAAGCCTTTCTAACAAGACTTTGAAAGTTACATTAAAAATATATTAAAAAAAAAAAAAAAAAGAAAGGAAAAACTGTACAGACCCCTTACATGAATCTGAAGGCAGGACAGACTACATTAGTAAACTTCTTTTTGATGCTGAGGGGTGGAAGTCAAGATAGCACTTTTCCTAACCATCGGAAAAAATAGCAGGAGCTGCAGCAACATTTTCATTAAGGGGAGAAATATGGAAGAATGAAGTCTGAATCACTCTTCCCTGCTGGAAAATGCCCCGATTCTTGTTGTCTGCTGTGGGCGAGTTTGTAGTGCACACAGATAAGTAGCGGAGAGAGAAAAGGTTTACGTAAAAGGGAAGTGGAAGCAGCACACGTTAACAACAGTTTCATTCGACTTCTGATTTTCCCTTTCCGTGATTAAGCACACACGGCAGAAAGGCAGAAAGAACTGGGTCTTATTGTAGAGAAAGCAACTCAGAAGTCCATCCTTTGCTTTTTACATCTTCTACCAGATACCAGGATGCTGCTAAAAAAGTCCCAGAATTAAAAGTAATTCCCTCAACTCGAGCAGCCAGTCATGAAATGTGCCAGTTGCTGGCGTATTTCCACTGGTTTGAAAGTTTGAAAGCGGGCTAAAAAATTCAGGGGTAGTTTTTGTTTGTTTGTTCCTGACCACTGATAGCACGAGCTAGCAGCTGGTAGGAGAATAAAGGAAAATGTGTGTGTATTGGCAGCAGACAATTTATAACATGAAGCGATTATTCTCTCAGAGTCTTAAACATCAGAACTTGTGTCTTAAAAAATAATAATTTGCTTGGACAATTTTACAACTGAGCATTTAGTTTTCTTCCCATTTTTCCTCCTTCAAAGATGTGTTGGAATTTGTAACCAACAAGATACATAATTTATCAATCTTGTACTTTTTTTTTTTCAGAGGCGTTTTTCAATCTTGTGCCTTTTAAAGCCTTGATGCAATCCGGGCTTGGTAAACCTACATCTCCACCTAGTGGTTTCCCAGAAAGGTGAAGCAATTATTTTTCAAGCAGCGTGGGCATCCAGATAGTTCTTAGCGCAACACCAGTATGAAGAAACTACGTTCTTTCTGAATAAAATATTTTAAGAGTTGTGATGAAATAGATATAAACATGTTAATTGAATGCTGAAATTTCACTGCCATGTGTAATTAGATAACGGCTTTTTTATTTCTTAGTATTCCTTAATACTTTCAGCTTCGAACAGAAAAACTGAATTTTCGTGCGGCATCGGTTCATCCTGTACTTTCTGTAACCCTGTCCTAAACCAGGCTTGGTCGGTGCTGGGAGCTAGAGATACCATCTTGCCTACACCCACATCTCTGATGCAAAGTGTGACCAAAGCCCCAAACTAAGCACAAAACAATTAGCAAGAATTTGAAAATGCTCTAGGATGTATCTAGAGCACCTCCTTTGTACAGAGATGCTTTTTATAACCCTCTGGTTTAGGATACTTTATATCTGATGTGAGGAATTTTCAGGAAATCCATGAAGGGAACAGGCATGCACAATGTGCATGGCTTTGGTACCAGAGCAAGAAAGATTTTTAAAAGCTGTTCTGTCCTTTCACAAAAAGCTTATTATTGCCTTTTCTTGACTCTTCAAAAGATTCTTTCTCCAAATGTTCTAAAAAAAGTGTGAAGAATACCTCCTAAAGATTCTCCTTTGGAACATAGGGAACTGGATTGCTGAAAAAAGCTGCAGTGCCAACGCAGTTGTATACTGTCCCATACAGCCACCGTAAACCATTCCTGCAAGAGCTATCTGAAGCATATAAAAACAACTCCAGGTACACAGAGAAATTAATATCTTTTGGTGTCAGCAAATTCATTCTGTTTAAAAAATAAAATATAGGCAGAAATTAAATTAGCCTTCTTATCCTGTCCAAAATACCTTTTTTTTTTTTCAGCCATAGTTCTTATTCCTCTTTCATGTCTCTTCAGTGCCAGTCACTTCACACAGCAGTGAAAATCCAAGTGCTTTTTGAGGGTTAGAATCCCATTCTTTTAACAAAACGGCCAGTTCCACAGGACTATTCATGATGCACAAAATTAAGTGTGTGCCTAAACCTGTGCAGGATTGGATCATTCACATGGACAGTAGATGTACTGTTAATTAAATGCTACTTGTAATAAAATATATTAAAGTGATTGAAGCTGCTGTAGCTGCGGTGGGCCTAGAAAGTACAATAATCCTTCACTGTAATGTAGAATCCTCGTGTCAGAAACATGTACAGTACTTAGAAAGAGTATAATTAATGCACATTAACATATATACTCAGAGAGAGAATATATGAAGAGGGTGCTCTGGGACATGGTTAAAATTTTTGTGACTTCAAATTAGGGAAATTTGGAAAATCTCCAGTTCAGCAATTTAAAATGATTAAATGGTATCATAGCTTTGTCCTAAAACTGGATGAATGTGAAGAAATGTGGAAATGTGGTTTTGTTTCATTAATGAGGTATTCCAGCCTTAAATATTGTTTTCCACAAATACAATAAATATTGATTTTCTTAGCTAATTAAGAATGGATGGTCACCCACAAATAATTAAACTAAACATTTAGTCTTGTATAGTGAAATGAAAAATTAGATGCTTATTTCAGGGATGGGTAGCATGCGAAGGTCATTAGGCAGTCCAAGGTCAGTATTGCATTAAAACTGAGATCTGCTGCTGAAGAGGGAGGAGGAATTGTTTCAGAGAAGGAGGGACATTTTGGGTGGCTCAGGCTGAGAACTGTTGCTATCTGAGGTGGTCACTGTTTGAAATTTGGAGGTGGAGATGAAAACTGGAGGTGAAAATGGAAGCTTATTTTTCCTGTAGAGACAGTTCATCCTTCTCTTGAATAGCGAGACCCGCAGGGCACTGTCAGTCACCGTGGTGAAGTCACCAGCAAGAGACCCTGGCTGGGCTTGCCCTGAGCTCTGGTGGGTTGCTGGGCTCCTTCTGAGCAGTTAGAAGCGGTGTCCTGTGATACATGCTATGTCTGACACACACGTCACAGACCCAGTACTCTTGACAGCATCCAGTTAAAAGCAGTTTGGGCAGAAACCACAAGTGCTGCAAAACCCTGGAGTAGCTCTGAGGCATAAAAATGGAGCTGGTTGAAAAACAAGAATGAGAGATGGCAAAAACCCCACACCTCATTTCCTTGTTACTTTAGCTGATGTCTGACTTTTTTACTTTTCAGAATTAGATAAAAATGTAGAATAAGAAGAGGAAAAAAGTGACAATATGTTGTTGATTTTTTTTATCCCGGGTTTACGTGAAGCCTGAAAAGCAGAAATTCAGCCTCTTTAGGAATAAGATAAGCTCAGGGTCCATCTGAGTTGCCCGGTCTTACTTGCCAATTGTTTGTTGGCCATGCTTTGTCCAACTGTTTAAATCCATGCCAACTAATCAGGTCCTTTGACTAATCCAAGTAGTCAATTAAAGAGCTCAGTGTGACTGAGCACTCTTCATTGGCTGTCACAGCAATAAAAGGGCCATAAGTGTTGATTTAATGATATATGTAAGAGGATGAAGTATCCAGTGCTGCTACTCAAAAGATATTTTTGCTTTTCCTGACTGTAAAATTCATAATCTCACAATATGGGTAGCTCTAACAAGAATCTAGCAAATCACTTTCTCAGGAAAAAAATGAAAAAAATAGCATTGGATAAAAGCTGTTGCGACTCTTTAGGAAGTTACAGGACCTACAAATGTTTCCAAGAAATGAAGACTCAAAGTAGCAAATGTGTGTAAGTCCAGAGAGATGCAGATATTCCAACCACTGCAGATTTCTCATCAGATAGATGAGATTTCTCATCAACTTGTAGTTGTCATAGACAAGTCATAGTCAACATAAACAGTTGACAGAACTAGCTGCTGAATGGCAGTCTTCATATTATGTTGTCTTTGACCTAAAAGGAAGAGTAATTGTGAGCTTGCTTTAACGACCTTCTTGTTTTCCAGGCCAACCAGCTCCTGCATGCCCAAGTGTGTGCTGTGTTCTTCTGTTACTGTTAAAATTTTCAAGGAAGTATTGAGTATCATGAAGCATTTATCAAACATGGACAGCAAAGTTGACTTGATGAAACTCAGATTATTTTACTGTAAGACGGTTGTTGAATGTGAAAAAATGTACAACAAAACCCCTTCATGATTCCCTATACCTTTATAGGTCTGGGAACCACGTAACACCCCACCACTGCTGTGTAACGTGGCTGGAAAACTTTTCGTGTTCTCATTGCTAGGAGTTCTTTTCTCCATATTCGGGGTCTAATTTTCAGGAGCTGAAAGAAGCACACACTCTGTATGAGTCATTATTTCTAAAACTTGGGGACTCAGAGACTCATGTCATAAGTAGAGAGACCATCACACAAAGTAAGTTCTTCAGTTACAGACATATATTTTATCAGAAATGTATTAGTATAAACTGATATATAAACTCTAGTATTATAACTAGCATATAAACTCCAGTATAAAATTATAAACTGTAGTATTAAATACATTTTGCATTTAGCTTCTTTCCATAATACCATTGATTGCATTTTTTATCGAGTTATTTCCTCTTTTTCTTTTGGGGAGGAAGGGGTGGGTGGGGGGGGAGGGGGTGGGGGCACAGTGCATTTTCAAATATAAGCCAAGATTTCTCACATCCATGTCAATTTTAATGTAGTTTTACCTAACTGTTCTTAGAAGTCCACACATACTGTGAAGCATTTCCTTCAAAAAACAAAAACCCAGACCTCCTTCAGTCACAAGGGAGGTGACCTGCAGAGTATCCGAGCACCTACGTGAGCAGCATGGCACTGCAGGATGCCTTGTCCAAGTCACTGCTGGGAAAAGGCAGCTTTTCTTCAGCCTTTTCCTCCTACTTCCTTTTTTCCAATCACTCCCACCCCCTGCCAAAAAAGATGAAGATATACTTTTGTTCTTAAAGACAAACAAACAACAAACCCCACACATATGCCCTGTCTTGCATCTGTTTGTGGATATTTCGTTGGTCAGTATTCTGGGTACATCTAATATTCCTGCATTAACACTGCTGTACTTAGTGAGCCGTGCAAACTGACAAAAATTAAAAGTACATGGGGGAGAAAGGGGTGCTTGAAATCTTAGTTGAATTGAAGTCCAAAATAGCATTTATCTGGTGATTTCAGTAGAGCGGATATTTCATCATAACTGATGACAAAACCTTCTGACTGATTTCATTAGTACGTAGATTTCTGGAGCCATGTAAAATATTTTCCTTATTTGTAGTAAACCTTTATATATGTATGGATAGATACATTTATATATATTGTCAAGTAACTTAGAGAAGGAGAGAATATAAACAAAATATCCTAGAGAACCATTAAATGATATTAACAAATAAGAGTCATTGATGTGTCTCCCTTGCGTAGAAACAAAGCTGTAGTGGAGAAAAAGGAGAAGAGGATGCCAGGAATATGTAAGGTATTCTCCATAGAGAACACAGAGTAAATGCACAAAGATAAGACACAAAAAAAAAGAACAGAATGATAGAAGTCAGAAAAACATAATCATCCAGCAGATGTAACATTTATTAGATAAGCTTACATGCAAAATAGCTTTCACTGTTAAACAAGGCAAGGTGATATTAACATCCATTGGACTGTTTCTGTCCTGCCTATACACAGAAAAACATAATGCATATATTCGATCTGATGAAAACCTTTAGGTTTAAACTTGCTAACATTAACCGTAGGTTTGGTACAAATAAATGTGATTCAGAGCTTAAGTTCTGCAACATAGCCCAGCCCACATTTATGTGGGGGCTGCCAGAATTTGATTCAGATATCAAGGTATTGTTCAGCTTTCAGTCCACCATTTAGTAAGGAGCTGATGAAACCTTCACTTGCAAACATAGAGATTATCTTCCCTTTTGGCTTTAGCGATTTTCTGTGCCATTAATACATAAACCTGCGATGGTTTTGTGATATGAAACAGTTTCCGCATTCTTGTACTTGTATGCTTAGTCCAGCATTTGTAACACTCTAGGCAGCATCTACTGCAGTTGATTTTATATGACTTCTGATGGGATTTTTAAACTTTGTCTGTGTGTAAAGTTCACAGGCTGAGTTGTCTTCCTTAGCTACTCCAAAGAGTCACAAAACCATGTAGACGACAAGGGTGGTTCCCTCCAGATCTGACAGCTGGCGGTCCCCAGATGGATCAGTCCCGAAACCTTGGGAAAGCCAGAGTTGAGCTGGAAAGACTTAAGTGTCTCCAATAATACACTAGTTGGGCTTTTGAAAGCCTTGAGCTCCATGGGATTTTCTGCCTGGGATTTTCTGCCAAGGATTTTCTGTGAGTTTAACACAGTCTGAAGTGTATGGTTTCCAGCAGTCACAACCTCCAGAGACTATGTCAGACAGGCTTCTGCGAGGCTTCTCACATGGCTCTGCAACACGTGTGACTCGTGGGAGGCCTGTCCCCAGAAATGGTACAGAAGGGCTGAATCCCCCACCACTATCCATCTGGAGAAGGCTCCTCTTCTGTTCTCTAGCCAGCCTTGCTGACTCTGAGACTTAATATCTTTGCTTAAGCAAAAGTTGCTCAGTTTTTCTATCTAAAAAAGTCAAAAGTATCTCTTTTTTTCACTTCAGTTTGAACATTTTGCAGTAAAATCACCACTAGGACAATGCTATAGGTTTTGATAACACATCGTTATTGCCTAAGAAAATAATAAGATCATTGGAAGCACCTGTTAATGTTCTCATATCAGTGACCCATATTTTTATGCAAATACACAATTGCTCCATAGTTACAAAAATGTGACAATAGGCTGTAATTTATAGCAGCAACAACATCAGAAATATCCCAGTAATGTTCTCAGTTGCTAATTGATCGTTTGCTACAACTACTTTCCTTACAGACATAAGCTGGTAGAGCCATTAAAAGTTAGAGGTCTAGCAGAGATCCTGCTTGAACAAAAGAGCCCAGATGGCCGGCTGGTACACAACAGCTACCAATACTAGCTTTTGTCTATGGAGGCCATCTTTGAAATACAGGTCAAATCATGAATGAAATATGCTGAGGGATCTTTAACTGTCAAGCCAAACTGTAGTAGATAGTTACATGGAACACAAAATTAATTTCAAAAATAATTAAATCTTTCAGTAAGAGGCTGCCCTGCAGAAGAAGGTGAAGGGTTGAGGTAAAACAGGAGTTTATTGAGACAAGCTCTTCTTGGAAAATTTAATCTTTAAATATACCTGGCCAGAAGGTATCTGACTAACCAGCTTATTGGGCTTAGGTTATACTTACTCATTCCACACATATAAACTGCAATGGACTAAATAAAGGCAAGCTTGGGAGGGTCGTTATTACCTTGCTCTCGGTAGTCCTTCAACAGCTCTTCCCTGTCTGGTGGACACTAACAGAGCACGTGAATCTGATTTGAAGTCCTCCTGCTCTGTCTAGCTATGATAATTTACTAAACAACTTCCTTTCTAGGCATAAAGTTCTTGATAAAAATTTGCCCTATACTTGGTCAATGATTTTTTTTTTTTATTTTTTATTTATTCATAGTATACCAAATTTGTCTGTGACTGATTTGCTGCTTCTCTGCATCCTGGCAGAAGACAATTTCTGTGTGTTGACTCTCACCATGCTTGAAATACCAGGGGAGAAATGGGCAATCTGATAAAGTTCTCTCCAAGGAAGTTGGGGTTTTTCTATTTTTTTGAAAATTCAACTCATCTCAAGTCAGTATGTCTTTTCAGAAGATATGCTCCAGCCTTAATTGGGGTGCTCAGTCTGAGGGTAAATGGGTGAAATTTAAGGGCCAGCAATATATAAGCAGTTTCTCTAAATAATCTCACAATCTCTTCAATTCTATGCATTTAAAATGAAGAATCTCGCAGTGGGCAGCCTGCAACATGTTAAGTATTCTTGGAACACCGGCAAAGCATTTACACCCAATAAGTAACTCTACGTCAATTGCACAGTGAATTCTTTCCCACTCTGCATAAAATACAGTATAACTGAGCGCAAGTGCAGATTAACAGGGTGGCAAGGACATGGATGGTCTCCCCAGGCTTGCTTCAAAGCCATTGTGCAGTGGCCGTGAAGCCCCTTCAAGCTGTGTGGCTGAGACCTGTGCTCTGTGGGTCTTCACACCTGACTTTCTGCAGACCAAAAATATAGCCCTGTGATCTCAGGGGGACTTTTCAATCCCTCCTCTGAATGAGTCTGGGAAGTGAGGAAAGACAAGACGTATGCCTAGAATCGTGGTCTGAGGACAAGCTTTGCCATCAGACGTATTAGCAATGCCTCTGCTTCGAGCAGAAATTTGAAAGCACAAACATAAAAAGGCTAAAAGATATGAAAAATTGTGAGGAATAAATAGCATGCGGTAAGAGGAGACACAATGAGTGGTTTGAGAGTAGTTAATACCTCATTTGGCTTCTTATGAAGGTGTACATTACACAAAGAAAGATTACAAGCCCTTTTATTCTTTACCTTAGTGTCTCCGTGTTACCCAAAGGTATGATGAGCATTGTTTTGGTGGGAAAAACTTGGGAGCTGCATTGTGTCTGTCACAGTATGTCAAGTCAAACATATGAGCTGAAGAAGTGCCTTTATTTTTCTCAATTAGTACTGTTTGCTTTGTGGCCTTCCCATCAACAAGTATAAATTTGTACAATGGTCACCATTTAAAAATCAATATTTACCAAGGGTTATCACATCATCAACCCCAGGACACTATGTAGTTCCTTAAACTTTGAGCAGAAAATAATATTGGTATCTGGTAAATATTTAACACATGTATCACTTTATGGTAACCAGCAGCTTTGATACAGATGTTCATTACCTCTTCCTAGCTAAAACTTACATTAAATTACATTGCACTGAACTTAGTCTTCACTTAAGCCAGATTTCAGTTAAAGGAACTGAGGAGAAGAATATAGTGAAACTGACTTTATAATTAATGTAATGAAAATAACTATAATGAATATCATGAAAATAACTATAATGAATAATCACTTTTGGGTTTTGCAGTACTCTCATCCCAAGGTATTTGATTGAGCATGGGTTCTCTGTGGAAATACTGAAATTATGGCTAAAATATATCTAGGGAAAGTTAACTCAAGGTTCCATTTTCCTTTGGGTGGAATAGAAAATTTTCTGTTTGTCAGGGAAAACTCTCCAGTAGCTAGCTACACTGTCCAGATACTTTTAATCTTAACTGTCCTTCCTTTGATGTGTAAGTAACAGATGTTTGAGAGATAAGAAATTAGATAGATTGTGATTAGTGAGAAACAACTTAATTTCATTTCGTTACTTGATGTTCTCATTCACTCGTTCTGAAAATGACAGTAGTTAGTAGGGTTGTTAGTTCTTTTAATTGACACTTTTTATGCTTTAACAATCAACTTAAACTTAACCTATGCACACCTCTAATTTTGAAACACATCATTTGCGAGCTAATACGTCACTTTTTCAGTGCAAGTTGGAATTATTTCCAAAATGGCTTCGCTTTAATTATGTGTATGTGCCACTTAGCCAGCTTGGTTTTTTTGTAGGCTATGGAAAGAGATAAGGAGAAAGCAGGAAACAGCTTTGCTTCTCCCCCTTTCCCAAAACAAAATCCTTTCCCTCCCAATTTTCTAAAAAAAAAAGGTATTTCAAAAAAGGTATTTCAAATGAGCTAGAGGAAGGACTTGGCAGGGGAGAGATTAGATTTGGGTATTTCTAGTGAGAAGGAATAAGGATGATTAAGAAAATATCTTGGATAGCTCATTAGCTTTCAAATATTGCATGTTTTTGGTTGATAAAGGCAATAATGTTCACACAAGTACTGTAAGGCATTTGACTTCGTACCTCACAAAATTTTGATTAAGAAAGTAAAACGATAATAAACTCAACATGGCGTATGTTGAATGGCTTAAAAACTGCAATTTTTTCTTGCAATTGCAAGCAGGGAATTCTCGCAGAATTGTTGTTTTCCTAGTCAGGTCCTGAGGGATCAGTTTTTAATGCCATGCTGTGAAATATTTGTATTGGTGCGGAGGAAAAGACTTAGAATAGGTGTTAGGAAGAACTTTCTAAAATATAGTTCAGTTAGCTATACAAAGAGGATACCTAGGAAAGCTGCCGTGTAAGTTCACTTGCATCTGGTTCTTAGTAGGGATACACTCTAGATGACCCTTTGAGACCCCTCCAGAACTGCATCTGCGTGACTGAAAGACAAAGCGATCGCTGACGAGATTTGAGGGTGGCCAGGAAATTGGAGCGCTGATAAATAAAAAAAGAGGGTAGACTGCTGGCACAATGCCAGCTGGATCAATCTCCCCATAGCTCAGGTATAAGCAAGCAACACAGTGTTGTAGCACAGCCATAGCAGGAGGACAGTGGGGAGAGAAGAAAGGGAGAAGAGGGAGCATAAAACTTACCAGCCCGTAGCTGTACATAAACACTGTACATCACAGAAACTCTGTCACCAGTTCTGACCTTCCCAATCCAGAGAAAACCCATCAGAATGGCTGCAGTGCCTTATAATTTACCCTTGCAATAACCTACCCCAACAAATTATGCCTGTATAGTTCATAAAAGTCAGGCAACATTTGCAGGAAGAAGTATTATTTCTTATGTCTAACTGGTATCATTGGAAAAAAATGGATGAGCTCTAAGGTACACAAGCCCTAAATCTCCTCTTTTTTCCCAACTGTATCAATCTGTCTTATAAAAAATATTACTGGTCCTTACAAAGTCTGCTTTGTTTATACCCTCTGGCCATCACAACTATAACAACCCTACTGTAGTCAGAAATTGAAGTAACAGGTGACTTGATCAAGTCTAGGAGAAGCAAGATGGAGGAGAAAGACATAACCCCTTCATTCTGGCACACAGACTCTGACATACTCCAATGGCTGGAAGGTCAGAGTGAAAACTAGGTTGGCTTTCTATCAGTGACAGCAATTACATCCCAAACAATATATTAATACATTTGATAGATTCCCCATCAGAAAAAAAAAAAAAAAAAATTGAAACAAGTCTAGATATTTTTAGTAAATTATGTAGATCCAAGAGAAGCTGAGATTTGGAGCTAAACCAAGGTGTTTAACAGGCTTTTGGTCTTTGTTAAATGGGAGGCAAAAAAATGGATGAACCCAGATGTCCTCTTTGGTTTCGTAATCTACGAATCTACAGCTCTGTAATTTAATTCCAAGAGCTGAATTTTTTTAAAAAAGTGAGTAGAGCAGCTCTAAACCCACTCTCATTTCCAGTTGATTGTCCTACATTTGAGGCTGCTACATCTCTCAATTGTTGTTCTGTGTTCGTCTTGTAAAAAGAAACAGGCTAAGGCTCCACAGGATGAGAGTCGGGCCAGGCCAACATAGACAAGCTTTTAAGCAGTCTCCTCAAGCACCACAAATCTGTGTCCAAACCTCACAGTTTATCACGTGTTAAGCCTATCCAGATGGTAGGTTATATCCTGGTATTAACAATTCACATCCATTTCCACTTCCATCTCTGTAGAAAATTGCCAGCAAGTCTGCCTGGTCGTCTTTTAAAAGCAAAGGAACTCGCACATACATGAATGTACACCACATATGTTACAGTATCTTGCTCTGAACTGAAAACCAAGCTCTTAGTGATTTAGAGTCTGAAATATGTAGCAGAACATGGTTTCAAATGGTATGAAATTGTGCTATTTGCAAGTACTATCCCTAACTGCCTGTGACAGTCCCAGGCTTGTGAGGACAGGACTTGGAAAAAGAGGAGGAGAGACTGACCTGCAAGCGGCTTATCTGCCTGCCTGTGAGAGCTGGAGCCATGAGGCTTTGAGTGAACGAAGGTAGGACTCTTCTCTCCACACAGCATTACAGGCACCGCTACAGCTCCAGTCCGGAGTGCTATCAGCTGCATGCCCAGAAGTAACGCATCAGATTTATAGGATGGGAAACCTCGAGATTTTTAGTATACACACCAGGCAACAGAAATAAGCGTGGAGTTACAGAGCAGACTAAACTGACATGGAGATGTAGTCATAGTTAGTCGTCCAGTGGTTGTAGCAAAACGTGTAGCTAGAGAAATTCCAGCCTTGCAGGAACGAGGAAAACTTTACTTTTTTTTTTTTTTCTTGAGAAAATTATGAGTTTATACCTTTAAAGATTACTAGCAGATCATTAGAGCCGCCTTTCAATTTCTGCAGAGATTACCCAGCTTTCAATAGGTCCCAGCAGAAAGTGTCTCAGCTCTCTGCTTCCCTGTTGCGTTGTTCCCCTACAAACACCTTCCCCTTCTCTGTCCTTCCCCTGTGAACACCTGCCTGCCTGTGGGAGTGAGGCCTGGGACCACAGTCTCTCTCCCAGGAGAGGAACAAGATGTGAGGCAACAGATGTTCAGGATGCACTGCACAGCTCTGCAGTTTAGAAGTGGTGGAAAGAATAGGGTCTCGGAGCAGGAGGCAGCAGAGCTGTGTGAAACTGAGTAGGTTTCAGGAACACAAAAGGCTCCAGGCTTTTGCTTCATCCTTCTTTGGCACCCTGTGGATACACATCACTGACAGCAAGGCAAAAACTGAAACCCAACCTACTTGTTTAACCCCTGGTCATGTTACCAAAGTCTTGCCAAGCTATTTCCTTCTGAAAAATTCTTTTTTTCTGTTTTAAACGCCTTTTTCCACTCAACAGTTTTCTCCTCTTTGTTACAGTGAGCAAGCCAGCTGGTGCTTTAAAGTCCTCCAGATGTCCTACTCAACTGCATGTCACCTGGAACCCGAAAAAGCCTCAAGTCACCTCTTCCTCAAGTCTATCTCCTCTTCTACAGCACAAGCAGGCCGCCCTTGCTGGCATCAGTCTGAGCATCCAGAAGGAGGAGACATCCAAGATGGGCTGATAGGTAGCCTGAGGCACCTCACTTAGATGTCTAACTTGAGAAGGATATGATAATTAAGTATTTGAGTTAGGAGAATACCCATCCTCTTTGTTTAGCTAGAGAGAGAAGTAGATCCCTGCAGAGGGCGATTCAGGGCACCTAAGCTCAGTTCCTTGCAGAACTTATTTGTCTTCATTGAAATATGGAAACTGAGGGAAGTTTGCAGTTCTAAATGTGTGTATTAAGTCCCTGCAGCTAAGCAGTATGAATATCCCGCCTGCCTTCTTCCACTGTTCATACATCCCATACAAGTTCAGGCACCCATAAAACATCGGCGGCCGTAACAAGGGATTTTCTTGTGTAGCTGCTGCCTTCACTGGTGCCTTTTTCTCTCTGAGCTGAAAGCGTGCCACGGCATTCAGAGCTCATTACAGGGTGCAGTGCGTTCTTACCCCATCCTAGCAACCCAGAGGTACAGATTTTTGTAACAGTCTCTTTTTTTAAACCCACTCATCCTCTGGGGAGAATTTTCATTGCATCTGCTACCGGCAGTGACTTGGTGGTTCGTCTCCCCTTACGAGGTGCAGACAGAGCAGAAAGGGGGGTGAGTGATCAGCAGGGAAAGTTTTTCAGCTGCCTGTTGCTGGAGGCTCAGCAGCCCTCGCAGGGTTAACCCAGAAGTGAGCTGCTGCCATGTCTTGACACAACTCGGAAGTTTGCCAAATAGCATTAATTAAATTTCATGCTTTTCATCAGACTTATTAAATGTACTCATCCCTACCAGCTCCCATACTGACATGGGCTATTATTATTATTATTATTATTACTTTACAATTAGTGTGTTGTTCCCTAACCACCGTTAAATATGACTGGAGAGTGTTTCCGAGTTAATACTTTAAGACCACTCTAAACTATAGAAAGCACTGAGAATTATGGAAGATACATTTATTTTAGATGTCAAAGTACTTTTCCTATGTTACAGTTTTTAGGGAAATGCTTCTTCCCAGCTGTGTCTTAATTTTTTCTAGACTGAAGGAATGCCTTGGTCTGAGATGTGTCTGCATTTTGAAAGGGTCGGGTATATTTTGTTGGGAGAAGAAAAGGGAATGATTGCTACAAGAAAATGTGGGGTAAAATATTTCTGAAGTGTTTAGTGGGAAACAAACAGTTGACAATAAGCAAATTTACCCAATTATTGCTTAGATTTATATGATTTTTTTTTGCAGTTGTTATTTAAGCCCTGTGCCATTAATTCAGTGCAGCAATGTCAACCTGTTAGGATCTGCTGCCACGGGTTGTTTAGCCTGATGATGCATCCCAGAGAGTATGACTGTAAATAGGAGTGTGGACTTGTTCAGCCCTTTGCAGTGCAACCTCTGATGGCATCCTCATGGTGGACGATACAAGTTGCTGGTCAAAGCACTATGCCGAGATCAAGTAAATGCTGTTCAAATCCCTACTTCCCATCACAGGCAAGTGTATTGGAACAAATACAATAAACTGTCTGGCAGTTATAGACTTTAGTAATATGGAGTGTTCATTAAGGACTGCCTGCTTTAGGACTTTTACCTTGTGCTGCATTCAAGCTCAGTGTGGAGAACTGCCCTACTTTTCTTTTGTTGGGTTGTGCAAAAAATCAACTTGCATTTTGCCTTGGGAAAGAGGCTCAATTTGTATTTGCTTAGCCCTAAGACTTGTGCAGAGAAAGCAAGTTTGTCATGTGTCTGTCATGACATTATCTAGATAATTCCTTTTGATAAGCAGTATCACTTTTCTGGAGCAGTATTGAAGAGGACTTTACCCTGGAGTGAATTGAGAGCAGCTGGTATGGTTGGACAAAAATACTTAAGTTCTGCCTGGTATCAGGTATATGCCTTCCATATGAGAGACGGTCTATGCTCTTCAATGGTAAAAAATGTCTCGGGTTACCCAAGAAATGGTTCTCCAGACCTGATATTTTCAAATTGGCTCTTTTCCAAATCTGGCTATTAATACATTCAGAAAAAGAAGCTCTTCCTGTTAAGACTGTACAGAGGGAGCTTGGAAACAAGCTTCTTTCTTTCACGACAGTTACACCATTACTTCTGAACTGCGTGGTTGGATTGATGGTTATCCATCAGTATGGCTATCCAGCATTGCAAATGAAAGAACATCGGTGGCCTGCAAAGGCCAAACAGAGACCCCATGTTCCAGCAGGGGAAAAATTCACTGGTTTTAACACACAGCTGCTTTCCTAATGAAATATTCTACCATTATCAAACAATAAATCCTACAAAAGGAATATTTTTTCTGAATGTTTTGATCATAATTTTTTCTCTGTACTAATGCCCAGCAACAGCAACCATAGAAGACATCTAAAATACAGGGCATCCATCCCCAGGATTTCTCTGTACCAGTATTTGAATTATCATTGCTGCTGCTTGCTTGAGCACTGGAAAGAGATTAACTTCCAAAAATGCCGGTATGGACAAAGCGGTAGAACGTGTTTGTTGTTGAACCTGTCTGTACACCTCAGGTTGCCCCAAGAACGCTAAGGTGGGAGCCTTTCCATTCTCCTTTCTGCTCTTGAATGATTGCTCCCTGCCACAGCTTTTGCTATTCCCACTCCCAACCCGACACGTCTGCAGAAGGGGTGGTGTGTGAGGGCTGATACACTCACCGAGTTGAGGTGCTCGTGACACACCAAAGTGAGGGAGCAACAACGGCCCACACTTATCCATCACCTCTGACCCATGCACAAAGGCCATGGCTTTAAAAGCATTTGTCAAAGGAAAGTGAGCAACTGGGGAAGCAGTCTTCCCAGCTCCCAGAGTTTTATTCTGCATCGTGTGCTTTTCTTAAACTGCAACCCCTGGAGGCAAACTGCACAACCTGAAGATTTCACATGTCATTAAAATTACATGCGTACACACTCATGCGCACGCACATTCTCAGGTGTTATGCTAGTGGAGCAGAGCTTGAGAACATGGCCAAAAAAAAAACCTACCTAACCCTGTGGACAAAGGAAAAGAAAACAGTATTTTTTAATTATTTAAATGTTGTGAGCCAGCCTCATAATTTCTCAGCATTTGGAGCTGGCAATAATTTATATTGCTAGGTACATGCCTTAACACAGGTGGGACTTGTCTGCTTGGGAATCTGAAGGCAATATCTTTTACGGTTACAAAGCAGCCGGCCAAGTTGTGCTTTTATTCCTGCTCCCATTTCCTTCCAGCTCTCCGATTCTTTTTTTTTCCTTGTCCTTTTTTTTCCTCAGCGCTCCCCCCAGTCATCCACCCTCCATCCCACAAAGAAGAGGGAGGCTTGTGAATTTGTTATACTTGGTTGTTGGAGCACAGGCAAACTCTGTAGGGATCAGGCGAGCTCGTTTTCATTTTTTATAAACAGCATCTTGCTCGCTCTGTCTGTGCTGCAGCCTGTGGTGACACTGACCTCTGGTGATCACAGAAGTAACACTCACACTGAAGTGACACAGCCGCAATTTTGAACTAGGGTGGGGGGTTTTTGTTGGTGTTTTTTTCTGGGTTTTTTTGTTTGTTTGTTTGGGTTTTTTTTTTTACTGGAACAGTGGCTTCCCTTTAATGAGACTATATTTTCCAGTCTGTTTTGCACCGTAAAAGTCTGACATGGGTCCGTCTCCCAAGGCTTGCTCCCGCTCTGCTTTTACACAGGGGAATGATCACAGCCTTTCTGTTACTCCAGTACGTTTTGTACAACATTTCTCAAAATACATATTGCCCACGATAGACGAGTTTATGGTCTGTCACGCTATTTCTTGAAAGCTGACTTACTTAGGACATTAATTCCTAAGACACATTCAGAATAAGACTGTGGCCCGTGGAGAAGTGACAGCGTTCAGCTTCTCGCAGCACTCTGCCATCCCCAGGATTTCTCCTTGCGCTCGCCAAACGTGGCATTAACTCCACTGAAGTGAACGGAAACCAGATCTCCACCCAGGCTAGTTTTTGTCCATGTAGCCAAGAAAAGCAAATAAATCCAGGGCTAAGGCTGCAGTTTTCAATTGCTCATTTTAAATCTGCTCTATTATGATATTGGAATGATCTCAGCACCCTGATGTTACAGAATCAAATATGTGCTGCAGACCTTGGCAGAAGTGAGCACTGAGGTAATGAAAAGTGTTTCGGCTTGACATTTGCTTTATTTTGTAACCTTAATTCTACTTTAATTTATTCTTTGGAGATTTTAGAGCTCAATCCCATGCAGATGGAGTGAGAGAAAATATTGTGTTGTTTTTTAATCATTAGCAAATCTCCGAGATGTGGCGAGAGGGTAATGACACAGGTATTGGAAAGCTCACTTTGAATGAACTTTAATTAAAAATGTAAGGACTGATGATACCCTCATTCTATAAGCAATGCTTTTTGAACATCATCTGGTGCTGCTGTAGCCCAGTAGGTATGAACAGTCCTTGAGCTCCTTAGGATAACTTAAAATGCAAGGAAAAGAGGGAAGGATTAATTAAAAGCAGGCTGTTTAAGTAGGTAAAAAATTGTTTTCCACAAAAAAAAGACATGGCAAGGTGTCAGGTTAGATGAAAGATAAAGACAACTAGATAATAATCCCCTTGACTGTGTGTTTAACTTTTCTTCTATTGATAGGTTTGCCTGAGTAGTATTAAAACATTTCATGAATCTGTTTAAAACACTACTTTACTGTAGCAGAATGAAAATGAATGCTTAGTAGTCTGCCGTATGCTTTTAACAAACAGATTTCATTTACTCCTTTGAGCCAAGCAAAATTAGAAGGACCTAAGGGTCTCTGATCATTTGCCCAAAATTAATGATCAGTTATTGAATAATTAACTATCACTGATATCTCATTTCTAAACAAATCAATGGACCTATTTAAGTGTTTGTGTAATGATAGTAATATAATCCTTCCTCATATGAACCGCAAGTGAATAGACCAAAGAGAAAAAGCACATTCTCCACCCGAAGTAATTATGAGACCTACTTAAAAATCATTTGCCTCAGCAGAAATAGAAAGTATTTTTCTGCATAATTTACCTCCAAAATGTGTGCATTTGGCTTCCACTTTAAAAAAAAAAAAAAAACCAAACCCGAAACCTGCGTGAGTGGAGGTAGCGCTCCCATCTCCTTGAAATGTGAGAGCAGGGGGCGTAGGTGATGTGTATAAAAGCACCCACAGCCATGGTGTCCAAAGGACCTGCGGAGGAGGGCGTCCATCGCCCCCCAGCCCGGCACTGGCGAGGGGCATCGCACGACTCCCGCAAACTGGCTGGCGAAAGATGGGGCTAGGGAGGGAACGCAAAAGGCAGATCGCTGTGGCTCATTAATCTTTTCCCCCTGATTGTGCATTGCTTTCCTTCCCACCGCCCAGCACTGCTCTTCAAGGCAGCCAAACACGGTCTGGTAATCTGGGATTTAAGTCAAGAGGACTATCTTTTTTATAATACCACAATGCACTTGTAGTGCGTGAACAAAATTGCTGCCACCTAGGAGGATAGCTTTAGAGATGGCTCCATCCCTGTATTTTTGAAAATACTCTGGAGTGTCAAATACAACACTTAACTTTGATTGTCTTAATAAACAGCAGTGGCTGTAAGCACTTCAGCTTGGGTGCGGAGGGGAGGGGAGTGCTGTTTATTTCAAGACTCAAGTACAGAAAACTCTAAAACTATTCAGACCAGGAATTAATTTTAAAATGTCATGTAGTTCACTCAGAACATCGTGGGCTTACCCATTGCTAACCCTTCAGCTGGTAGGACAATGAATGCTTGAAGCAGAATTATTTATTAGTATTAGAAAGAGATGGCATTGTGAGCATTTAGTAAGAGGTCTGTGAACATAACAAATGCCACAACTGGAAACAGAAATCTTTGCCTTATTATTTGAATGAACATTTGAACAATGGCAACAGCAATAATAAAAAGCAGAAAAATCCAAAATACTGGACCAAAAAAATCTTAGCATTTAGCTGTATTTAAAAAAATAATAATTATATGGGTAAACCAATCCCAATATCTAGTTATTTTTGCTGTCACTTATTCACTCCCACCCTATGGCAACAAGCACATGGGATTTGCCTTCATCTTTCTATTAACTGTTGCTTAAAGAGTTCCACTCCCACTCTTCTGGAAAAGCAGTATCTGGATATTTCCCAAGAATGCTGAGGTACGTTCTCTGCCTTAGCTGTCCAGTTTTAATAAGCCATCAAATTTCACCTCAGTTTGGTATTTGTAGGTTTTTCTAAGAGAACAGGCAGAGTCAGTAAGGGATCAGAGAGGGCACAGATTTCCCTCCTGTCCCAGCACAGCGTCTGCATTCTTTCTCAGTTTTGAAGAAGGTTTATGTATTGGAATATGGCTGCCCCCCCATTCTGCTGAATTTACCAGCTGACGTGTAACACGAGTATATTTTAAAATGTTTTGAACCTTTTTTTCAATGAAAAATCTGTAGGTCTTTCCCAGCCTTCCTAAATGCGAGTATATCTGAGACATATGCCAGCACATTGGGATTTCTTTTTCTGTTGCAGAAACTAGACCAAAAGCAATATGCAGTTATGTCTGATTCTGCTTCCGAGTGTGGAGTAAGCTGGGGGGAGGATGTTGGTCCTTGTTAAAAACTGGGGAAGGGGCAGCTGCTGGGATTTTTTTTTTTTCAGGTGACCGGCTGCTAGAGAGCTCCGTTTGTGATCGTTCCATATTAGGAAAATTCAGAATCAAAAGAGTTCACGGCTGAGTAATATATTCATTCCAAGAAAAAAAAAAATAGTATTTCATAGCAGAAGTAATTTTTAAACGCATACAATGCAGAATCAGGTGTATTTATACATAGAAGGGGGTTGTAGGATAAACATAGGATAAACATACGCTGACCCAGGGCAGGAGAGGACTTAACAGCTTGGCTTTAGCCAATCACATTTACCGTGGATGCAGAGGCATCACAGCATATTGCAGCAAGCTCCCGTCCCAACCTTACAGACGCTCTCAGGCATCGAACCGCGCTCTGTGTTCCTGCCGTACCTGAAATGTTAGCAATTGAAAAGGAGATGTGTGTTCAGTTGACATATTCACGATGTACAGCGCATTGAAAGAAATTAAAGATGCAAAAGAAATGTTAAAACAACCCTTTTTTTTTTTCCCCCCTTTCAGCTGTTTGAACAGCGAGCTTCTTATTTCTTTCCTATGAATCTACGCTGATAATAAAAGGGAATTTTTAAGAAGTGGTGAAGCTTCTAGCTGAAAATGTTTATAAAATACCTACTTATCTCAAAATTATAATGATAACAGCTAAGAAGCAATTACTATTTGCTTGAGTATGCTGCCAGTGATCTTGTTCCATGATTTTATTTATTCTTTTAGTTTCACAGTATTTGACAGAAATTGAATCATCTTTATTTGTGTTATCTGTACATCAAGCTTTTTGTGGCTGGCAGTCACAGTCACCTCCAAGTTCTGCTTGGAACTATACCAGACAACATTTTCAGCACCTATTGCGAGAAGAAATATTTAGAGCAGATTTAATTGTAAAAGTGCTGGCTTTCTAGCCGTATTTATCAATCACCTCTTAAAAGTATTTATTTGTTAGCCTGGTGTCTTAAATAAATAAGGGTGTCTTGCTCTTCTTTCACTTCATGTATGTGTGTGACAAGTACCAGCCTGAATAAAGCATATGATGAACACTTGTTTCCAAAGCCATGCTCTAGTTCTTTAAATTGAATATAAACAAGTCTGATTTAGAATTAAAGGGATACTCTGCACTGAGATTTGCCTCCTTGCTTTGTTTCGCATTTTAATTTTTTTTCCCTGTTCTGTTCTAATCTTGTGTTCTTAGATTGTATAGCAATGAAGGCCAGCAACATGTTTCTCTGCCTCAGAACCTTTAACAACATGTATTTAATATACATGTTATATATTTTGTAACTGAAACAGCTGGTTTTGAAGTAATTCCCTTTGGAATATTTACAGTTCAATAGTGGCGTCAGAGAAACCATAAAGGGAAGCTCACCATAAACAAAACTAAAGCAGGCATAATTACAAAGTTTAGGGAATTAGGAAAATATAAACAAGCAGCGAGACTAATGAAAAATAAACTAAGTTTCCTTTAGTTCGAATTCTGGAAGATGCTATTAGGAACTTGTGTACAGGAAAGCCATAATTTCCAGTGTCATTATTTTTAAAATTGAGTGTTCCTCATTCTATTTTTTTTTAGTAAAAGATGTTATTTTATTGCTTCCTCTTAGCAGTCCAGGTTTTCTTTAGCAAACCTGAAATAAATATTACAATCTGCCCGAGTTCTGTCTGGCTTTGAAACATAAAGGTAACTTGGTTTTGATTGTCATCTGATACTATCCGTTTTGGTGGGGTGGGTAAGAGATGCTGAATTAAAGCAAATTTATTCCAGCATTTGTTGAATTTAAACTCCAAACATATGTTTACCTGAAATGACAACTCAAAAAAATTTGGGGAGGGCAAACAACTGTTTTCTCTCCAGTTCAAGAATGATGGATGCTCTCATCCAGCTGACCAAGTTAAGAACCAATTTCAAGTTTAACTACTAAAGGAAAGGGTAAAGGCTTTTTTTTTTTTTCTTTTCGCTCTACTGTTACTACTGCAGCATATTTATAGGAAACGCAACAGAGAATTAAATCAAAACACTGATTAAAAAATGCATAACATTAATGTCACAACAGTGTTTTTATCATCTAATGATAAACTCAGAACACCTCCCTTAGTTTACAAGGCTGATTGCAGCTAAAGGCAGCGCTAGACTTTTATACATTTAGGAAACACATTATTATAGTTTTGAAAATCATTACTTTTTGCGAGCAAAATTTATTTTGTTTACTCAGATAAATGTTACGGGTATTTTATTCATCATTTTTCTGCTTATGTATATTGACATTTTTCACCAGATTCTTCCAGCACTCCAAGTTGGGATGTCAAAAACTGTGCTTGCAGAAATGAAAGTATCCTCATTATGCAAATTCAGGTTCCACTGATAGGCATGTTCTGTTTTATAAATTACATCCTCTTGTCAGAAGTCAAATTGTATTTGAATAACTTCACGGAAATTGTCACCAAGATTTTAAATTGTGTGCCTTGTATGCCATTGTTGATTTAGTCAGTGAGTAAAAAATGGACATATGTTGATTTTTAAATATGTGCATGATTGTTTTGTCATAAATGTTATTTAAATGAAACCTAGATGCATATGTAATTTTTCATGTATATTTTTGTAAAGTTTTGCATTATATAAATAATCTTAATGTTTATATTTAATAAAATATGTTAAACAGTATTAGTCGCTGTATATTTTAGTCCTAACAAGTTTGTTTCCTACAAACAGTCTTGAAAAAATTTCCTGTAGGGTAAAATAAATATACATGTTCCGATAAAAATATTAAAGCATAAAAGTTAAAATGAAAAGTGAACTTGAATTATGAAAATCATTTTTATCATCTGCTATAAAAAGGCTGCCTTTCTTATTTACATTTCTCATGAAAATTACAAAAAACAAACACAAGTGTTTCACTCCTATTGTTGAGAGTATTTAGTAATACTCAAATATAAGTTGATTTCTTATTGTAAGCTAAGCAATTTAATTAAAAATACATTTAAACTCATTACAAAGAATAAACTGAGTTCAGAAAAGAATATATTTAAATAATTTATAGAGCACTGAGATGCTCATTTTAATTTAGAAAATAATGTATTACTCTCTTATTAAAAAAAAAAAAAAATAAGTTGATGAGAGATATGTTACCAGCAAAAATATGTCCTTTACAGAAGCTCATAGTTTGGTTGATCTTAGTTTTCAGAATGACCATTATTGCAGCTGGAGTAATCTTTGATGTTAAGAAAAGTGGAAAAATCAAAGTGAAGTGGTAAATCTGTTCATTTTTCAAACATATTAATCTTGTCAAGATAATACATAAAATCAATCTTTGCATTTTTTTTCAGAGCCTTTTATTCCCTTTTATCCAAAATATGAAACCACTTAGGAGGATAAAGAAATGTGGATGACTTTGGAAAAATGATCTGAAAATATATTTTGTCTGTTGGTATTAAACAGTGACACAAGTAATGTGAACTGTGCGTGGTCAAAACATGAATTCCTTGCTCACCTATTGGTATTCATCATGTTTGTTCTGCTTATAATATGAATATACAGCAAATTTCTGGTACAGCTTTCTTAACAATTCAACTGAATTTCAAACCCTGACAGTAACAAATACAAATTGCACCAGCCCAAAAAAATTGTTGGGGCTAATTTTAATATTAATGAATTCTTTACAACCTCAGTTCAGCAGTTTCGATTAAGCTTTAATTAGTAGCCAGAGGGGGATCCAAAACAAAAATAAGGAGTTGAATTGCTAATTAAGTTAGTTTGATGAGGTAGAGTTTTAGTAAAAGACTGGTTGTTGTTGGCTGTGCAGGTTCTGACAGGCTAAAAATACTGAAGATTATCATTATTGTAACTAACATCCTACATTACCACCAGATTTCTGCAAGGAGCAGACAGTTCATTAGAGTACAACACTTTTGTGTGTCAGTACGAGAATTAAAGTCTTGCTAATAAGAAAGCAGTGCATGGGAACCATAGACCAAGACAAGCAAACGTGGTTTTAAATTTGACTGGTGATAAATTATCTAGTTATTTGATACCCCAGTATGCTTCTGAATCTAATGTGCATTTATTTGTTAGGGACTGCTTGTCAGTCAATTCATTTCCCAAACGGAATTTTGTTTATTAGGCTACCGGGCTTAGTGATTTTTCTTTTGAGATGTCCATCACAGTCACATTTTTCTTAATTTACATACTTTACATAATATGATGTTCACCAAAAATCATATTTAATAGTGTATGTAAAGATGCAAGCAGGTGTGGTGTTAGATGCTCTAACTCCAAAACCTACATCTCAAAGAAGGTAATTTAAGAAAATCTATAAACAGACTTAGCTGAAGAAGCAGCATATAGTAAAATTATATAGCTGTGTTTTTTCCTAACGATAGCTTTGATAACAGGTTAAAATCTCGGCCAGCTCAAATCATTATCAAATGAATTTTTACATTGCCAAATTAACTATTGCATTCAATTAAATACTTTTGACATTATAAGTGTGCTACGGTAGCTCCCAAAAGATTACTAATTATAACCACTAAAGCTCTGCAGTGATAGCAATTCAACCAAACTGCACATAAGAAATGTGTTAGGTATCTCTGTAAGGATCGTATGGAATGTCATTTGATTTTGCTATACTTTGATGTTTTCTATAATTTATATTTTGTCCTTTTGCTTAAGGTTTCAAAGCCTACAAACCCAATAACGAAGGGATAAGGGAAGACAGAAAAATAAATGATATTGTTTCTGTGGCATTAAATATAAGCCTGCTATCAGAGCTACATAGCACTAGCGAATTGTAATCAGGTACTTTGACTTAACACTGTTTTGTTTTATAATAAGAGTGGTTGCCATATGTTGGAAGTCCTATCTGTCTGTGTCTTAGGGGTTTCATACCTCTGTAACAAATCCAAAACCTCATTTTATAATACCTTAAATCTACCCATTGTAATGTAGCTCCACTAGTGTAAATCCACATCAAACTTTCCTCATGAATGTTGCTAGAAGATTACTTATATTATCACTGAAAGCAAGGGGAAGCATTGAATTAGGATGCAGAAGACAGAGGAAAAATAACTTTCACTAAATCTTCTTTTAATGCATAGTTTACAATTTTCTTTCACTCAGCGTGAAACTGATTAAAAGCACATGGATGCCCCTCATAAAGAATGCTTTGCACAAATAGATGCATTGTTTAATATATTTACATCCCTGAATACTTGGAATTTGAACTGTAATACAGTGATGTAGCGGTTGTTGGAAAGGAGCATATGGGATCCACTGTACGTCTATTTGAATACACAGTGCATTCCTCTGCTGTCTCACTCTCTCCCAGTTGCATCCAGGGATTCCCAGTGGAAGACCAGAGCCTGTTACAGTAAGCAGATTACGTTGCTGGTGTAAGCTGTCAGGGGCACTGTTTCTAGCGGGTATCACAGCAGCAAATCAGGTCATACATCCATCCCTAAGAGTAGATGTATAGGCGCGCACAAACTCTCTCTGCTCACTACTTTATTTAGTTGAAAAATGAAACACGATTTGCATCGTTTAAAGAAGCCCATGATGAATCTGTGTTTTGTTGTTTGGATGACTTTTTGCAGTGCACATTTATCATAGGTCAAGGCTATTTTTTATTTCTGTGTTCACTCTTTTTCAAATACCAGACTGACATTTTCACGTATGGTTCACTTAGCGTGTCAAAATTAAAGGAAAGATATAATTAACAGGCGAAATACAACTCCCCGAATCAAACTGATGTTCAGCGAACAGACCAAGCAAAGATTTCTACATTAGTAAAATCAAATGCAAGATCATTAAAAATCTTCAGAATTCCCCCAAAGCATCTTGAAAGTAAAACCGAGTGCTACATTTTAAAGTTTTATGTTCCTGATGTTCATCTTCTTATGCCAATTTTAATGCAGGTCTCTTTGCTGACCTTAGTGTAATTACTCCTGACTGACAATTGTGGAAATGGCAGAAGAATCAGACTTTGTATATGATGGAAAAAGCCTGTGAAAGTTGTATCATTGAAGGGCATTCAATTGCTGTCTGTTAATAAATATTTTTCCCTTTCAGATTTTATTTTGATTTATTTCAGAATCAAATGCAGGCTATTCTAGTACAAAACTCTTGCAGTATGAGCATCTTTTTATACACTGAAAAATCAAAACCTTTACAGTCACAATATGTTAACTAGATGTTCCATTTTATTAATGGAGTCAATGTGAAGTTAGTCATCGTTTCAGCCTTTAAATACTCAGGACGATAAAAACAGCAATAATATTCACAGAATAGATTATTTGTTTTGATATGGAATGTTAAAATAAAATTCATGGAATAGGTTAAGTCAAAATGAAATGAGTTTGTGCTTTGGGGGCTTCTTATAAGTATGTGTGTGTGTGTATGTGCATGTGTATATGTATGTATGTGCATAGATATATAAAAATATAAATATATATGTATTTATAATGCCTCTGAAATAATCTCCTGTTTTCCCCAGTCTCCAAAACTGTAATTTGTTCAGCAGACTCCCAGTTCTAGCTAGATAGCAGTTTATGTGCCTCTGTCTGTGTGCATGCGTCCATTCCCTGGGAGGACACAGAGAAGGGGGCTGACTTTATTTTTTTTTTTTTTAACTTCTTTTTTAGTTGGTTTGTACATGCAAGATGGTTTTATAATGGTGACTTGAGTTTAGGAGTAACTGAATAGCACCTAGCAGAAAGAAAATGAAGACTGAATATAAAGGAAAGGAACCACAAAACTTGTCATATTTTGTTTGGCTCTGACATATTCTCCTGCAAAAATGAAGAGAAAATTAAATACAAGGCTATGTGAGACTTTTCAAGAACACGTGAGAATCTTAAAGTGGAGAATATTAAGATTTTTCTTTGATACACCAAGTGTTGATCCCTTGTTTTGTGTAAATTGTCTACAAATATATCACTCACAGAACTGTATGAAATACACCTGAAGCAATATTTTTAGATAGACAACATACTTAAAGCCTTTGGAGGAAGATATCTTCCAAAAACACTTTGATGGTTCTTATAGAAAATAAGTATTGTTTAGGAGGGAAAAAAATGTCGATGACCAATTCAGAAAGGCATTGCAAGGAGTTAATAAGACAATCCTGGAAGGATAAGGTACCAAAACCTTTTTTTGCACATGAAAACAACTAACTCACTTTTTGAGTAATCCAGTGATTTTGACTGCATTCATGTAAATCCTGAGGTATTTTACTATATGCACTACAGCACAACGTCTCAGCCCTGTGTTCAGTGGAGACTGACAAATTAGAATGAAAAACACAAATTAGAAGGCAATAAGCTTTTAAGAGCTCCATTGCTTAGTGGAAGATGCCTTGAGAAGGTTGGGCTTTGAAAAAAGTACAGAAACATCTACCAGCCCTCAGCTGAGCAGAAACCTACAGTCCTTTCACGAATGAACAGCACCTTTTTTTTAGCATTAATTTCTTTTAACTCAACATTTGAATGAATAGCAGGTATTTCTAGCTAGTGTAAATCTGTTCCCGCAGTGCACATCAAACACAAATCAGCTTTCGTTTAACCTGGTTTAATCAGGGTTTTCAGATCCCCACTTCACAGTGCCCGGATGACTGCTAAACTTGCCGTGAGATCTTGCCAAACATGTACAAAAGAATCAAATTTCTGCTCAGCTTCATGTTCCCAGTGATTCGGTAGGAGTTTGGGAATGTGTTGTAACAGTGTCCACGACAAAATCAATGTCTCTTCCCATATCGTTAGACAGATGGACAGGCTGGCAGACAGGACTAGCCTAGTTTGGGGGCAGGGACGAAAATAACACGATCATATTTCAACTCATTGTTCAAGTTTAATGAGTTCTGCCATAGCTCCAGCACTAGAAGGTTATTGTGAGGGGAAAACAAAGGGAGCCTTCTTTTGTCTTTCTTCACAAACTATCAGGCCCCATTACTGAAAATTAAGGTTCAATAAAATTCGTATTCAGAGATAATTAGCGGACAGCTTTGTGGTGCGGCGGATAATATGACCAAAGTGCTGGTTCACAGCAGTGTGTGCTGAAGTGTGAAAGAGCCAGTTCTCCGTTGCTGCTTCTGAGGTCATACCCCCTCATCCTGCGTACAATGTGGCAGTCAAAATGCAGCATTCTTACCTGCTGTGATAAAAAATACACCAAAGCAAATAAATTATTTCAACCCCCCTCCCCCTCGCAGCTTTTTTTTTTTTTAAACAAAGACAGATCATTAGTAATAAACTATGACTTCATTAGAATGTCCCACGTAACAGGATTACAGAGGAATGTGTCAATAATTGGCAAAGGTTTGTCTTTCATTAATTAACACCTTTGTATGAATACAAACTTGTTATCCTCACTTTTTATAGGTGAAATATTACCATTAAAATTAGACCTTCGGTTTTAAAAAAAAAACCTCAATGGTGTTAATTTGTACAACCGAACATTTTCCAAATATTGTTTAGATTGAAAAAGAAACCAAATTTGAAAACAAGCAGCATTTCAGGAAGAATGCTTTTCTCTGCGCTCAGGGAAAGGACAGTTTCAGAGTTCTAGTCTTTCATATACATGTATATAAAATTGTGTACATGCATTCTCCCTATAGAGCAGAATATTTAAGGCAGTAACTAATTAAAATATTTGTTCTGGTTTTGTTGCTTAACAAAAATGCACATTAACTACTTTAGCTTTGCTTTTCTCGCCTGTCATCGAGGAATCAGCTCATAAGCTTAGGGGCAGTCTGTAATATTGGGCCGTTTACCCTGACATACAAATGTCTATGCGCACAAAGAGCAAAGAGCAAATTCTACCTAAAAAAGGCAGAGTATTTTTCTGAGTTAGAAACACAGCAATTTATTTTTACCAGTTTCAACTGATGGCTTAGAAATGTAACTTTTAGCATTCAGAATGATGGTGAATGAGATATTAACGTGTGTAGTGGGATCCTGCATTAAGCTAAATGCTTAGATAAGTGATGCTGTTTTAAGCTGACATGTTTATTTTGATCACTAAATGATTTACCAGATGGGTAACATTAGCTGAAGACTGACGCAGGATGTGCAAACGCTTAAAATCTCACCATCCCTGTTGAGTTTGGTAGGGTGATCAAAATTTCTAAATTCATCTTCTGTTGTTTGAGGGTCATAATATCTTCTGTTTTGGAAGCTTTGAACCAGAGTCCTATGTGCTCTGGCATAGGCTCATCTCATGGAATCAGTCCAAAAAGGTGTTAAATACTTATGTAAAACAAAACTTCAGTAAAATGGCATTTTCCCACCCCTTGACCAGGCTTTGCTGGAAAAGTGGATAGGATGATATTTAATGTGAGTTGTTCTCCAGGAGTAACTATATATTCCCATGTACTGATGGGTTTTTTTGTTTTCTTAAACCCCTTTTATTTCACAATTCGCTGCACAATAAGCGTATTCTCAAAAAAGAGTAGCAAAAGGGAAATGGGAGGCACATTTCCTTTCTGTCTAGTTGAGTAAAAGGCAGTATGTGGGGTTACTTTAAAAACCTGTATGGAAATATCCAAAATCAATGCTGGATTTGCCACCTATATCACAGAGCCTTTCCATGAGCTTAAATTTCAAAAATGGCTTCAGATGTTAGTAAATTCAACTTATTAAAAACAAGTCAATTTTTTTTTCCCCCAAAAAAACTCGTTCTCTGATTGGTGAGGAAAAGACACTTCATCATTGTTTTTCAGGAGGTGGCTCTTTGAAATTGCATGGACTTCAAGATTTTTCAGAGTCTTGGGATTTTTTTGAAAAATAACGGCTTGCTGCAGGAATACAGCACCCTGCAATACAAGGCTGAACTCTTACTGATTATAGTGGAACCAGGTTTATTAACATTACGTGAGGAGGTGCTTTCATCTGCATTTCAGTGTGTGGTGAACTTAGTATGTGATGAGAGAAAGAGGATTAAGGCTGTGTCTACATTAGCAAATAATTCAGTACGATAAGGGTAAACCAGTAGATCAAAGCAGTCAATACTGAAACCCTACACCTTGCTATATGGCAAGTTTTCACTTCAGACCAGGTGCAGTAGGATTTCCTGGTCTGAAAGTCCTCATCACACGTATTGTTCAAAGTCACCCACTCAATGCCCAAATGCTACTGGCAGCATTAGGGATCGTCCCACACCTGGTGCACCTCTGAAGTGGAGGCCCTCATTTATTTTTTTCTGAAATCCATTTTGCGAGCACCTAGTTTGCAGGCACCAAACCACACTGTTCAACAAAACAAAGCACAGTAACATGAGGAAACTGAGTGACTATAAACCAAAATGTTAGCGTGATGCAACCTAAGTGCCTCCTAGCTAGATGAACACAGGGTATCGTAATTCTTGGAATTTAAGTGACTCTCTGACCCCTGTGCAACCCCCTCAGTGTAGCATTCAACCATTAACTTTCTTGAAATGAAGTCCTGCAGCTCACCCTACTCCAGAGCAAGGAATCAGACTGAAAACCCTCCTAATAGTGTGCTTCAGTAATTCCAGCCCTTGCAGCTCTGCTCCTTCAAAAACATCCTAGGGAAAATATAATATAAATTAAAGTCTGCAGGCATGTTAATCTTACCAGGCATTATGTCTTGGATACATGGAGGTAAATTAGAGAGGTTGGCAGTATTGTGCTGCTTTACAGTGGCATTGCAAGAGAGCTTTCCAACGCGTTGAGGACCTTCCATCAGTCCATGCGGCATGAAACCATGCAGCCTCTGCACAGCGCCGTTCTGGAGGCAGCCTCACTGAGTTATCGCAGCCCTGTGACAAGCTGATAAGCCCTGTCAAGGAGTTCATAAATCAGCAGTGATTATTAGCTCAGGCCTGGTGCCCCTCAAACTTAGATATACTGCTTCTAGACCTGAGCCGGTTCACCAGCAGTCATCTTGGCTGTCCTTACCTCCATTCTGAAGACGTGTCCACAGCCTCCTGTCAGTGCTTGAACTGAACCTTTTCTGAATCCCTAGGTCAAAGGTATTATCCTGTTCTCTGCTCTTTTGTTGCAGGTCTCCTTCAAGCAATTCAAGCCAGAATATGCAGTTGCTCCTTGTAAGAGACTGAAGCAGTTTTCTAACTACATGAGGATTGGCATCAGCTGTGTTTGAATTGCAGTTCAGCTCCTACAGGAATTTTTTTTGGTGATTCCTTTCCAGCGATACAACCCCCTATAATACTTAATAATGTCAATGCGGTGTTTTTTAAATTTTCCAGGAGCTGGTAGGATCTGACATATTTTGATGTTTCCGTGATCCCAAGGTCTCACATCTGTCACTCAGTATTGGCAACTAGCTTGTGTGATGCAAACAATTGCAATAAAGCACGTGTAAATCAGAGCTGCGCTCCACCTTGCAGTCATCGTCTGTTTGCTATAACATTGATTACTTAAGAGTGAAATTTAAAAGCTGAGTCTCACTGTGGTAGAAGTATTACCTAAATAAAACCATATCATTCTGCATACCTTTTAATGATGAAGTGGGACTGGCAGGTATTTTGTCCAACTACTGCTCATAGTGTAATATACTAGTCTGCAGTTTCTCACTTGCTCATTCTTTTGATGCCAGTCAATTTTCATAAGCGGAAAACAATGAAGGGAACAAAATCAGGGTTCAAACCAAACTCCAAATAAAATCAACTGTCTTTTCAGTAAATTTGGATCAAGCCTCAGTTTTAAAATGACATAAATTGCATTTAAAATGAATGCCAAAAAAGACCTGCTTTTATAAATTCACCTTTTAAAAAAAGATGAAGAGAATTTTATATATATGTTCTTAAAGTTGTATAGCTGAAATCTATCTGAAGAGGAGGGCTGATAAATTCCACACAGAAACCCAAAGGTCCCTTGCAGCTGTGTGAGTGAAAGCTTTTGCTATCACTTCTCTCACAGATGCACTTCGGTTGTGGAACCAGGGGCTGCTTACCACAGTCCTGTCCCAAAGTTACGCTCTGCGAGATCAGGCGTGCTCTGGATCTGATTTTTCCCCCTCTGTTTCTCGCTTGCTGCAGAAAGCTAACTTAAAGCATACAGACTGGACTGGGACCAGAGTAAAGTTAAGTCTCTTACTGATAATCGCAACAGGGCACCAACATAATCCAGAGCTCAACCTACTATGTTGGTCAAGACTCCTCCCAGAAATTTACGGGGTGTATTGAGTCTGGCTGAGATTGAGTTAATTTTCCCCATAGCAGCCCTCATAAGGCTGTGGTTTGTTCTGGTAGCTTGAAAGGTGTTGATAACATACCAGTGGTTTGGCTACCACTGAGCAGTGCTCGCACACCATCAAGGCTGTCCCTTCAACATTCTCCCCCATCAATATGCTGGGAGTGGGCAAGACCTTGGGAGGGGACGTAGCCAGGACAGGTGACCCACATAGGAATATTTCATACCATATGACATCTGCACAGCAATAAAAGCTAAGAGAAAGGAGGACGAGGGGGAGCATTTGTTATTACATTTGTCTTTCGGAGCAAGCGCTACTTATACTGAAACTCTACTTCCTGGGAAGGGTCTGAACATCACCTGCTGATGGGAAGTAGAGAATAAATCTTTGGTTTTCCTTTGCTTCCAAGTGCAGCCTTTGCTTTTGCTTTATTTAACTGTCTATATCTTGACCCATGAGGTTTTTTCCGTCTTGATTTCTTCCCCCCATGTCCTGCTGAGGAGGGGAGTGATGGAGAGGCTTGGTGGGCAGCTGGTGTCCAGCCAAGGTCAACGCACTGCACAGGGAAAACCAGGGCAGATGAGACTGGAACCTCCTATATAGTTAATGTGCTGTAATATAATGAGGTGCCACTTCAGCCACTGAAAACAACTCTGAGGCAACTGTTCTACTAGATACCTCCAGTTTAGGAAGGACCATCCTTTATTTTCTGTCTTATGGCAAGAGTTTGGAGAAAATGCTGCAGTGCTGGTTTGACATTGAAGTCTGCGCTTGAAGGAGCCAGGAATGATCACAGCGAGCCAGGATGAGTCTCTGACTGTCACAAGGTGTCCTCCTCCCTGCTATGCTGGTGTGGCCCTGATGCAGGGCATACTAATGGCACAGAAGCATGAACACATCCCTTCCCTGCCCCTTGGGGAGGGAAGGACAACTCACCTGTCCCACTATGCTGTCCTTGTACGCTGCACAGCTCCCTGCATTTTGCTGGGCTGGCAGAGGGGCATCAGTAGACATTCAGTGCTGTCTTCCACATTAGGCAAGGTGCTACGTCGTCCTTGTATGTTACGGAGCAGGTCATGGCCGCTGATCAGGTTTTCCCTCCTGATATATGAAGACACAGTCCTAAAAGTTATGTTTTCAAGCGGGAAATGCCTTGTTTCTCTTGGCCTCTACTCATGGGTCTACAGGATGAACTGACAAGTCTTTCCTGCAGCATCAAAGTCTTCCCCACACAGAAGGACATGTGGAGTTTCCCTCATATAGAAGCAGTCTCTGATACAACAGGAATGAAACTGTTGCTACTCCAAAGAGTACAGCTGAACTCTGATGTGAACAACACTTTAAGTGGTGCATAAAATCATTTCCTATTGATTAATATTAATTTAATAATCCGGCAATCAGTTGCTATTAAAGAACGAAGAAAGCTAATGCTGTTTCTGAGTAAATTATGCACCGTAAACAGATCCTGAGAGATGCAAGCATTGGCTGGCTTCATTTTTCCTTAGCAGAAGATTCGAATGATAAGTGTGTCAACCTTATCGTATTAAAAATTGTAAATATAAAGGTAGTTAATGAAAGAATTATATATATCCCCCATGATTACAGTCCACCCACCACCACGGTGTGTAGATGGCAGGTATCCCTTGCTAGCATGGCACTCGCTCTCGGGAGTTTGAGGCACCCGACTGTAGGGAAGGTGGCAGCTACTGCAGTCCTTGCAGAACAGATCTCTTCAGATGCAGCTTGGAGAATTTGGTTACATGAAATCATAACAAAATTACCCTGTGAAGTCCTGAAAAAAGGTTAGGAAAAAATAGCTGGGGAAATGCCTTGAGTTACTAAAAATTTTGATTTAGTATGCATTAATTATTGGTTAATTAATTTCAGTATCTCAAAGTTCTACTGGCATTCAGATCGTGGTTTTGTTTGCTTTCATTAGCTGACAGGATATGGGTGTTTTGGAAGAGAAAACGCAACACCACTGTCTTATAACATAGATTCTTTGTAGATATAATATAAATTTGGTTCATTTAGTGAAAACTTAAAGTTTATAAAGAGATTTGTTTTGTGATTAGTAACTTATTCTTTAAATTTTTGATGGAATAGTTTATCTCTATTTCTATTTGTTTGGTTTTATATTTATATTTAGTGAGCACAAACAGCATGACAAGGGCACAATCATGTTCACCTAGTACTGGAAAATCTACTGACTTTCTGACTGCCTGATTGGATCCTAAGGAATAACCCTTTCTCCTCAGAACCAGAGATGCAGGAAATATAGATAAAAGGTACTGTTTATAGTTAGAAAATAAAATCATCTGGAGAAAAGGAATAATAGTTCACACAACTATGATTGTGTCTCATCTTGTCTGAGATGGCAGACATCATGCAGCTACTAAGGTGGCATCAGGTCTCACATTGTGTATCCATTGATTTCAAGAAGGCTGCCTACAGATCCCATCCTTCCTTTCACCATCCAACACGAGTTCTGTTCAGGAAAAATGCTGGGCTACCTTATGTGCTTGCTTCAGGTACTTCTCTGCAAGGTCACAGAGATCTATAGGCACAGTGTCAGGACGATGGGGAATTTTTTCCTTCAGTACATGTTAAGTCTTAGGATGCACCTCAGAGAGGTGCAGAGATGCCTGTGTTGTGTCTACTGGGTCACCCCAAGAGTTGACCCAATGAACATAAGAGTTAGGAACAACTGGGGAATTTCGCTTCAGGCTTCGTGCCATTCCTGCACTGCAGTATACATATAGACTCTGTGACTCAACTTTTCTAGAACTGAAAGAAGGCATACTTGCACATGGGGAAGGGAAATATATGGATCTTTTTTTGCAAAGAGAAGTCTGGTTTGTGTTCACATCTTTAACTTTGAAAAAATAAATGCCAAAGGAAATCCTGTTTTCCAAACAGTCATTGTAATGATGTAGATAATTCATACTTAGGGTTTACAGGTCATAGTTTAAGTTTTTAAATTATGTATAAAGTTGGAAAAAAACCAACCCATAGAGTAAGGAATTAATTGGACAGTAACAAAATGGAGATGACCTCCTATAATCCTACCTTTTTATGTTGGGTTATTTTTTCTCGTTTTTATATTTTTACAAGCTTCAAAAGCAGTCTTGGTATGCTATTTAGCTATTAGTTTAGAAAATATATAGGAATTAAATACAGGCTAGAATTCTTCATTTTTTAAAATTTCTGTCTTAAAGGGATATATATAAAGACTGTCTATAAAATATATACAGGCAGTACAGCATATAGAGGGTGTAGGCGTCCTTGAAGTGAAATCAGGGTTAATGTTCTTTACTAAAAATCTAGCTGTACTTATCAGATAGGATTTTTAGTTTTGCTCAGCACTTTATCAACCATTAAGCAACCTAAAGCCACCTAACAGGTGTCTACCCTAGGTCCCATTAGTCCTAATAAAATTAGTCAAGATGAGAACCTGCATTAGTTAAAAAAAAAAAAAAAAAGGAATAGCAAATACTCTGCTGTGTTCTGACTGCTGTATAATACCAGCACTCACTCTTGCAAGTTTTGACCTAACTCAATATTTCACAGTCACTGATACAACTGCTGGTAAGTCTCAGCAAGAGGACAATTCTCTTATGCATTTACACAGCTTCTCTGAAAGCCCGGTATAGGTGGCCAGTGAATATTCCCATTTTACTACCATGTATAAACAAGTAAGGAAAAAAGTTCCTTAGATGGGTTCAGTAGCCTTGACGATCTTCATTCATCAACAGAAAAAGCTTAAAAACACAGCAGTTGAAAAGTCAATGGTATAAGGTTAACTCAATACACCCATTTAAGGATCAAGGTGTCTAAGTAAAAAAATGCAATCAGAATCTTAAATCAGTGGAATTAAGCAATCGGTTAGCATGTGATGCAGTGTAGAGTATCATTCAAGTTCAGAATATGCTATTTCTTGTGCAGCAGTTATTTGAAGTAAACATGACAGTGCCAAGTTTCAATATACTGAGCCCTACACTGGGTTGTTTTCTGTTCCATAACATTAGAGAAGTGTTCACAAAACCCCTTCTCTGAAGTCTTCAACTTGCCTGCCTACATTTTAAGTTTAGCACGAGTCAATAGCTGGTCCAAGTAACATCATCTGTATCAGACTCTTCAGAACATATTTGGAGAGCTGCGTTCCTCGGTGTGTGCTGCTGCATGGGTCTAGTAGCATTTTTAAGGCCTATTTTTATATCGTTGGTAGGTCTATGGGAATACATGAAGAGTAATAGCGATACCCAAAACTCTGAGCAATATGGCTGTTCTTGGTTTGAAACTATGACATGCTGTAATATTAAAAAGAGGGTAGCTCCAGTCTTTCCAAACATCTGAAAAATTGCACAAAGCCAGAGACAGCTGGTAAATAAGAAAAAAGGAACTACAAAAAGCCTACAACAGGTAGCCTCTGAAACCTGAGCTCATGGGCTTCCTTCAAGGTACGAATAAAAGTCCTATAGCCAGTTACAAAAACTCAGTTCTAATTTACTGAAAACACACAAACTTATCTGATTTAAATTTTTAACTATCTAAGAAGCTTCTCTGTGAGGTGTCTGCATGATATGGCCTTAGCATTTATTTATTTTTAAATCTTCTCTTTGCTGGGCAAAACAGAGAATTTGCTGTTTCCACATAAAGGTCACCAGTAGCCTGAAGGTCTATGCAAATCCTTCACACCAAATACTAATAACGTTAGAATGGAGTGAGTGATAAAAGAATTAAAGAAATGAAGATTAGAAACTACTTTAAGTAAAAATGGGTGGGGGCTAGGAACTTGTCAATACAATGTTTTCTCTGTGGGTGGACATAACTTGTGTGCTTTTCTAGCCAAGTTCGCAGTTGTCCCTAAGACCTGCAAGATCCTTCAAGGTGAGCATCAGAGAAGTTCAGTTTGGATTTTACAATGTTCCTTCCCTGCTATGCTCCTGTGTCATTCTTTTTTGAAGACATTGACCATATGATGATATTCAAATGGCCAAGCATTTACAATTTCCAGATCTGCCAAATAGCGAATCAACCTTTATAATTAAAGGTGACAAGCTGACAAGGAAAATGAATGTAAAATTGTATACGTATATGAATTTTTATGTCAGATTGCCGTCTGTGCACTTGTTTTCTCTTTGTCAATAGCCGAAGGCTCATTTCTCTGTACTAGAAGTGCATTTTATATCGAGGCCTTCAGACAGCTCCCCTTCGCCCTAGTGAATTTGCTGATTAATTTTGGATGCTCCTCTTAATTAACACCCCAAAGGAAGTCTAGATTTTCTAGCCTATATTCCATGTAAAACAAGTGAATCTGAAGAACAATGACCTAAGGAGACAGGCGTGCTCTGTCCGAATGACATTACAAGAACATTGAATATCTCACAAGTCAGGACCTGGTCAGGCAATGCCTAGGGAAAATGTAGGCCTTTAATCAGGGCAGAAATGTGATTCATATTAGTCCAATTTCATTTTCTTTATTGCTGACAAAGAGGGGCTGGGATGGATGCCACCTGACAGTTGAAACATGGTGCCCCTATGCAGGAGCGGGTGCCTCTGGCCTTGATTAATGATTGGTACCATTTTGACTTGCGGGCAGATAAGTTGATGATGGATGAGAGAAAAAGAGTGAAGTGATTTATTATAAAATTAGGATAAAATAACGAACTGGATAATTGCACAGAAGCCTCATAAAATGTAGCTGTGGAGTCAGAAGTGCAATGCCAGGCAACAATAATTTCCACCTCAGTTTTCACAATGAGATCTTAAAGCAAAGAAAGACAGAGACAACTCTTACTTATGCAGCTGCTTGATGTAGAAAAAGGCTTGCCCATTCTTCTACTTCAAGAAAATAAAACATTGAGACTTGTGTTTCAGTTTTTATTATTACTGTTGCACAAGAAAAGGGAAGAGTAGAACTGAACAGGCCCCATTAAACCAACTGTTGCTTCTCTGTTAAAGCCAATAAAATCTTACAATTCTTGCATTTCCTACCATACTTTAGCAGGGTAAAAGATCTAAAGTTATGAAGCTGAGATGTATACATGTTTAAATCAAAATTCAACATAAAAATAGACTTGTAACCTCTGTTGGAACCTGTAAAAATGTACAGCCCTCTTGGTAGGTATCACTTTTCTAGTTCACTTTTTGATGCTTTGAACTTCCAAAGCTGTGCTCTGGTAACTATTTTAGAAGCTGAGTCATGTACTGCTTGCTATTTTATTCTGCATATGTTCAGCAGGGTACAATTACAGATTAAAAAAAGCATATCTTGTAATATCCATTTGCTGCCTGGTATAAACTTTTATTTTGTTGTTATGAATCCGTGTCATAATACACTTTCTTTCTTTACAAGACAAATGTTTGGTCACTCTCTCTTGGAAACTTTAAACATCTAACCTGTAATAATTCCTGTTGTTTTGCTACTAGCAGTGCAAATCAACATGCAACTGTTTCTTTCTGCAAGTTCAACTAGCTGAAATTACTGCATTAAAGACAACTGCCAACAATATTGTGCAAATAAGATGGGTTCAGTTATAAAACTGAAAATGAAAGTAGCATGGGGAGATAAAATTTAAGTTTCATGTGATCGATTTCTATTCTACTGCTAAGATAACAACATGGGAATTTGTCCTTATAGTCTACAAATTTCCAGAAACTGAATTTTCCATGCAGATTAGGAAACGGGATTTTCAAATAATAATATGCAAACACTTCATTGTGGTTCAAAAGCAACAGTCATTACTTAACAGCATTAAACTTTTTCCTAAACTATGTTCCTGAAAGGAAATAAAAATGACATCCACTGTTATATCCCTTAGACAAATATTAGAACGTTTCATATCTGATCCAGTCTTAACTGCATACCATGAGTAGTAGTTTATTTTTGTGTGGAGATTTGAGAAAAGTTAACCTGAATTCACTTTTAAAATGTGTTCTGAAACTACATCAATTCCACAGGAAATTTTGTTTCAGAATTATAAGGTATCTTTAACATGACACAACTTCATGAGCTAGAGCAAACGGAATTGAGACTTTTTGAATAAGAGTATCCACAATTTGCTGCAACTTAACTTTAAATTGGTTTTAAACTCATGTCGCTGTCTTTTCTGGACTAACTTCTTCAAGAAGTTAGAAAAAAAAGGTTCCAAAACCTTTCCCATTGATTCATTTATAATTTATTTGGAGAAAAAAAAAAAAAAATATAAGGTGAAAAATTATTTAAGAGAAAATCTACAGATGAACCGTCCTTTTTTGTTTGATTCCAAAATTGTAAAATATTTCATCTGCTCTGTCAAAATCTGAAGGCTACATCCCATAATGACAATGGGAGCATAGGCTTGAGAAAAATACATATTGCTGTGAAATAGGAGATTAGACAATAATAGTGTCTGTTCTGTCCTTGTGAACTGCATGAATGACTTCTCACCATCAATACCTATGTTCTTGCAGTATCTCAGAGGTTTTGGGTTTCAGGATAAAAGGAAATAATTTTAATTAACTGCTTTTTTAGTGGTTTAATTAACAGTGCCTTTAAGACCAAGAGGTAAATAACTCTGCAAGGAACAACTTGTGCTCCGGGCCCCACCAGCTCTATGCCCAAGTGGAAACAGCATGGCTGGCTATGAAAAGGACACTTTTCTATCAGCCACATTGTAAGAATTGTTTGGGCCATCGTGTCCCTTGTCTGTATGAAGTTGGTGCCAGGCATGAGCTAACTCCATGTCTTTGCCACCTTCCTTCTGCTACCTTTGCTGCCGCTGGGAACCATTCGCCTGGCAGAGGTGAGGCTGGCCATTTCTCCATAGCACAAACTTGACAGCACGGGTGCCCTAGCATCGCTAATGTCTAGGAGTCTTGTGACTGAAATGATAACATGGCATCAAAGGTTAGGACAGCTGAATGCTTACTCCCAGATTATTCAAAGACTTCTGATAGCTTTAAGATAAGGAGGGAAATGGAAGTCTAGTTAACATTTCCTTGAGACTTGGTTTCAGCATTGACAAACTGAGGAATATGTCTCATGGAATTAGTACCTGCCCACTAGCTTTGCCACAGGTCGCTAGAAAAATAAAAGGAGACCAAATCTCTCTGGACTTGGAAGGAGGTGGACACAATCAAAGAAATGTAATTTCTTCACACTACTACTTTCAAGAGCTAGCTGTAAGGAATCTAAGTGTGATCTGGACTTCGGGTAACTTGAGTGAAGAACTGAAAATTAAGTTAAGTTGTAGGTTAAAGCAGCTTTTGCACTTGCATTTGCTCTGTATATTTTTTCCTCCCCAGGCCCCCCTGTCCTTCTCACATTAGTTTGCAGAAACCATTCCCAGACTTTTGTATCCTTTATGAAGGCAAAACCCAAGGAAGCATGTCCATTCCTTTGGGGCAAGGTACTCCTTTCTTTAAGGCAGTCCTTTGAGAAAGCTAGTGGAAGGAGGGTAAGATTTAGTGCTGACCTGTCTCACTCAACATAGGTTTGGTGGCGTATCACAAAGAAAAAACTGAACCGTGACACACTTCTGCCTCATAAAAACATGTATCGTGTAATTTTGAACAGGTTTGAACAACTACTGCTTTGTTCCAAACTGTAACTAACCACGACCTGGAGAGAGTTACCGATAGAAATGCATGGGTTTTACCTATTTTGCAATGCACGGCAGTTTTGGGAAACAGTTTAATTCCTTCTGGCTTCTAGTTTTCCTGCCTAGCTGTGCTTCATACATTTCATTTTTGCAGTCACTGGTTTAAACATGTCTGCCAATTGTGGTGTGCCTGCCAGCATCACTGTCTGCTCTCAGCAGGCAGAAAGGTGTACCTGAAATGCTGTGAATAAAGTTGAGGAAGGGGAAGGCTTTCTTTGCTCTCAGTTATCTCTCAAAGGCATGAATGATAATAGCTAGGGGGAATGTCTGTACCAACACATTTTTAAGAATGCAAACAAAGTGTCATCTCATTTCAACAAGTGTAATGACTACATAGTGATCTAGCCATGTTCAAAAAATGGATGAATTATTATTTCTGAATTATTATGGCTGCTGTTTATTGCTCTATTTCCTCCACGTACCTGTCTCCATGCCACCTCATATTTTTCTCTTTTTTTTTTCTTAAACTTTTCTGTAAACATTTATTCATGGTTTTCATAATTTTTCTTCTGCATTCCCTGCATGGGCATTTTCCTTTAGACTTCTTTTTAAGTTTTCTCTTCTCAGTTCTCTCCATCCAGTCATTTTAATTTTCTCTGTTTTAATTTTTGACTCTCTTTTCACTAGCCTCTCTTCTCTGTCTTTCAGAGTGACCAGTGGGAGTACATAAATCCCGTAATATATATCTTTCTTTACTGATTTACACTGCTCCCCTTCTATAGTCCTTCCCTTATCGAATCACTCATCTCATATCCCAGTTTTTTTATTCCTTCTCCATGCGTGTTATCTTTTTGCCTCATATTTCCAATGCAAGTTTCTGTTGAGGAATCCCATCTTTCTCTGCTGTTGTAATTTCTTCTCACAGGTTCTTGCTTTCTGCCATATGTTTTCCTACCCTGCATTTTCCCCCTTTCTCTCTTTCTCCAGTCACCTTCTCCCCCATGAGTCTTATTCCTCTTCTCCAGCAGCACCTGTGTTGCCTCAAGATCCCAGGCTGCTCAGTTGCTCTCATATCTTCCACCTCCTCTCCCCCAGCACTTTTTCTCTTCCTGCCGCTCTTACAAATGACAATAAATTTGGGTTCTGAGACATCCCTGCACAGTACTCCAGGATCAGTTGAAGTAGGTTTTAACATAAGGTTACTGTCAGGTAGTCTTATTTCATTCACTCTGTCTTCCTGAAGGCCCAAAAGGACAAAATTTTAGAATGTGGTTTGTGAAACAGACGTTTCAGGGTCTCCAGAGAGCTGGGAAAACATGTAGGAGCACAACAGTCTTGATAAAATTATCTGTCTCTCCTGGGGCAAAGCCACAGAAGTAGTCAAAATGTGAACAACAGAGGAAGGAAAGGTGTTGTTTTGGAAGTCTGCTTTTGTAGTTATTTTGTATGACAGAACATGGGTTTGGGTTTCATTATCTAACACTTCAGCACTAGTTTCTCTTTGGGCTCCATTTGTATTTAAGAGGTATGCACAATAGTAGCTAGAAACACATCTGAATATTTGTACTACTCTTTCAGTGTGGAGAATTTGTCTCCCTCATTTTATAGTCTGTGTTCTTTACATGGGACTTCGTATAGGACTGAGTAATTCCAATGAGAGGAAATTAAATCCTATTAATGTTACCCATTCCTAAATAACTGGATTTGTCCCCCTGAGAAGGCTCCCACCTGTTCGCCTTCATGATGCTCTTGTTCCCATCATGACACTGCAGCAGCTCTGGTACGTGAGTGTCATTCTGTCAGCATAGTAGACCTCTAGATCAACATAAGGTTATTCTTGCTGCAAAAATCTTTGAGTATGTCAGGCCTGGCTCTGTCTCTGTCTCTCTCAGAAAACTATAACTTACTCTCTTAGCAGTTGCATTTGAACTGTGTTTTGTGTCAATGGGATAAAGAAACAAGAGGCCTGCATGTAATTTGGATTTTTCTAAAAGTATCTCATTTCAATCTAATGTACGGTTGTGTAATTAAGCCAGTAAGTCTATATGACCAGCTCATTTCAGGACTTGGTCTGCTATCTTTAGTCAGTGACAAATTCTAGTTTCCATTGCTTGTTCAGAGATGATAACAGTGTGATTTACAGGTATAAGTAACAAATGAGATCAATTAAAAAGACTAAGACTGGCACCTGTCTAAGTGTAGGATTGCACTAAATGATTCCCACATCATTGTTTCCTGTACGACCCTGCATTTGCAGCCTCTCCTCAGGAAGGTTAACAATGGGAGAGTTGTTTCTTAATGCTGGTGAACCAAGAAAGCAGGCCTTATCCTGTAGCCCAGGGATATGATTATTATCTCTGAGTGAAAACAACAGCCGTATTTTTCAGCTCCATGTGTACAAATGATCCCTGTGTTTCATATAGTTCTTGACTACAGCATCTTGGATTGCCCAATTTGTCACAAGTCTGTACTGTGAGCTGCCTTTGTATAGTTGAGCTGAACTCACAGTCAGGTACATGGCCCTCTTTGTGTATAGTTCTCAGTATTTTGTATTCTTAAAGAAATTTTGAAAAATATTTAAAAGTTATTGAGGTCTTAAAAATTTTCAAATAATCTGACTTTTTTTTTTTTTAAATAGTGGCAGGGAAAATATACAATTTTGTAATTGATGGAACCAGTTTTGTGATATTTCCATTTCTCCTATCTCTATTATTGTCTAATGAAACTTAACGATCATTTTATGACAGGTCATATTAATACAGAAACTCCTTAAAGACTTAACATGAATGATGAAATCTCTGTTTCTATTATTCCGCTTAAAAGCTTAAAGGTACATCTGCAGATGTATTAGAGTATGTTCTTCTTTGGACACTGGAACCTTAATCTAGTTGACTAGTAAATATTTGTTATGCAATACCTTGCTAAGGGAAAATCATGGTTGGAAGTCCAGAAAACAGGCTTTTTATGACAGGTCCAAGAAGAGATATCAGGGTATCCAAGAGGTCCAAGAGGTGAAAGAGATGTGGGCTACTTAATTTCCTTGCTCCCAATTACTTTTTTAATAACATCTTATTTGGTGTTGCATAGTGGCAGCAATCCCCTTCATTTGTTGACCTTGGAGTTCAAGGAAAAGGATAATAATGTTTCTCTTCCTCGTATGTGTATTCAAGGTCTTGGGAAGCTAGTCCTTCTTTGTACAGTCTTCCTCCCAAGTCAGAGGTATTCAGTTCAGACTGTTTCTCCTACATCTTCCAGATATGTCTGGCTCCTCTGAGGCATGGTCAGAAGCTTATACTTCAGATAGCATAGTCTCTCCCATCTCATTAGAATGGAAATTCAAAGTGAGGAACCCAATACTTGATCTCAGAAACCAGTCCCTACAATATCTGAGAAAGAAATTTCAGGTTTTGTGCTGTTGGGCTACTCTTTCAATTTAAAGTGGTGAATACCATCTGTACCCCTAGAGCTCTTCAATGTAGGTCACCACTTAAATTTAGGCTGGATTGGTGAGTACTGAGAAATATTTAAACTAAGACTGTTTAGATGACTGTCTTAAAGGAAATGCACTCTGAGTTAATATTGGAGAATTAACATTCCTGTCATATCCCTCCAGAGAACCATTATCCAAAAAAAAAAAAAAAGAACTTGTCACCCTCTTTGAACAGGTTGAATTAAATCCAAGAACTAAGTGATGTGAATTACCTTTATATTCCTAGAGCTATTCACTGTAAGTAATGGTGATCACATACATTGGCAAAGCAGCCCAGGGGAAATGGCTGTACTGATGCCCATAGGGTGCCTGTATACGGAATAGAGAAGCTTTTTAGTAAAGGTCTGTCAGTCTATTCATGCTGATGAGTTTTAATAATCATTTACTCACTGTATTTTCCACCAGCTTGTGTATGCCATTTGCACTGCAATTGTAGTCCTTTGCTTACTTGCACTCTGCAGACTCACGTGCAAATCCATGTGCAGTATTACTGTGAAATAGGCCTGATCCACAAAAAAAAAAAAAAAAAATTACAAATATGTGATGAGAAGCAAAATGGGAAAAAGGAATTGGGTGTAACATGGTCAAATACAAGTGTCTTCTGTTCTTCTTCAAAGGGCTCAATATATAGTCACTGTTCCTCTGAGAGTGCTGGAAACCTCCTCTCCTGGAGGATCAAATTCTTGAGACGAGTGCAAAGCATTATCCATTGCCATCCAATCTTCCAGAATTCCAGAAAGATACCTAATAAGTCCCCGAGTTTTTAATGATACACATACCTCCTGGGAACTAGGTCTGAAGGTTAATAGCTCATTTGCCATCCTATGCTGAGGAAACATTTTATATCACTCATTTGGAACTGGATTTTAACCAGAAACCTAGATGTGAAAGTCCCCAAACCCCATTGGCAATACTCTGTGGTGTCCCAGCACCTAGGTTTCAAACTTTTTGTTAGTATCACCAATTTAAAATGCTTTTTATGCTCAGTTCTATGGAATTCCTACATTTACATGTTCTCTTTTTATTTAATGAGCTGACAGCAGATATTCCTTGTACTAAAGAATTACAGATGTTTTAATTAAAGTGTTCAATTAAAATTTTCCAAAATAAATTGAATTGCTGAGTATGACCATGCTTGATGATTACACATAGCTGGCCTCTCAAAGAATTGCTGTAAGTTACTCTATAAGGTATTCTTTAGCTATCATTTAGTGAATGTTATCATCATCGTTTACTGAATTATTTAAAGCTATCTTCAGGCAGACTTAAATTACTGTATTTATTTTTTGAATAGGAGCTATTTATTGCACTTTGCTCTTTTTATAGCTTACCTGCTTTTCCATGTTGCACCAACATCCTTCCAAGAGATGCTTATTCTCCTCACCCCATTATGTCAGCTTTTCTAAAGCAAATCTCCAATTATAGAGGAGATTTCTTGTCAGTACACGCTATAAATGCATGAACCTTTTAAACAGGTTGAGTGGTGTAATAAACTGAGTTATGACAAATTTCAAAAGGGGGCCAGTAATACGAAGAAAAACGGCTGCTGTTAATGCAATAGGGCTGGCTGGGTGGGGGTTTATTTGGAAAGGCAGATTTATTGTGGGAGAAGAGCCTCAGCAGGGAGAAGGTTGGTCTTTCCCTGGATTAGGGCTGCGTGGTGGTCCAGGTAGGGCAGAGCTTGCCCCACCAACCCATCCTCTGGCTTCATCCAGCTTTTGGGGGGCTAAGCAAACACACAAACCAGAAGCCAGCTCTGTCCCAGGGAGGCCACTGTCTAAGCGAAGCAAAATTGCTATACCTTGAAGCATGAAAAAGCAGCCCTTTCCGGGAGAAAACCTCAAGTGGTCGTTTTCTGCTTTTCCACAGGGCTCACAATTAAGATTTCATACAAGTTAACACTGATTATGAAGGGACAGAAAACACCTCTGTGACAAGTGAGCACTGAACTTCGGCCACTTACTGTGTGAGTTAAAGCAACAGGGGCTGGCCCACCTCTTCCCTTTGTGGCTCTGTTTGAATTCAGTTGATTAATGTTGTATGTGCACGTCTATTGAGGCACCGAATTTAAAAGGATTGTTTACCATAGCCTTGTAATCAACCTGCCTTAGCAGCACCCTATTACCCATGATAACAGGGCTGCTGCAATTTAGGTCTGAAAGAAAACCGCCTCAGATGGGCTCTCGGATGCTTTAGTGCTAGTATGCTGCCCTGTTATCTTCATTTGTAATTTGTTTTCAAGAACAGTGATTTACATTTCAGTTGGATTACACCTTTTAATGTTTCACAAACGTAAAGTGGCTGCAGTGAAAACTCACATCTCCACTAGATTTCAAACGATGCATTTGAGGCTTCAGTGGAGAGGATTACAATTACAATTAAAATCAAAAGCTTGCTCATTCTTTTAATGATGCATGCTAACCCTTTGTATACTAAGAAGCCTATCGTGGTGCTATACAATCATGATTTTTTTTAGGAATATGAAATAGCTACATGCGTTCTGCCTTATCATCTACTACACGCAAATGCTGGTCTTCTGAAATGGAACACATCCTGCACAGTGAGTTTAGAGGACAACTTACCTTGATAAAAAATACAGAAGAACACATAAAAAAGGAACAGAGAGAAAAAAAACCCACTACTTTATTTTTTTTTAAATGTGGAACATATTTTAGTAACAGACTTCATTTTCCTAAGGTAGTTATTGCCAAGGTATATAGTTACGAAGACTTCTATTGAAAGCATAATGGTACTGGATGAAGTGCAAAATATTAATCAGTGGGGTATTTTTCTTTCAATGAACATTACATGAGCAGAAGAAGGTTTATTGGTTTTGTTCTTTGTTTTTTGCTTTTTTTTTTTTTAATCCTGTAGTTTTCTCACAGCAGTAAATTTTTGCGAATCTAGATTTATTTATTTTCTTCAGCAATTCAGAATAATTTCCATCTAAGGCTTCTTCTGTTACTTTAGAAAGATTTGCAAATAACAGACACTTATGTTCTTACTTGGGTCTTAATGTGTTATTCTTAGCATGTTATTCTTGGCCTAGAAAATGACTGAAAATTCTTATTGGGCAGAGTTATGGCAAGACTAAAACTTACTCAGATCACACATCGCAGAAATATCTGGGGGAGAACATTCACTGCAGTGTTCAAAAGCTTCTGCTCCAAGCCAAAACCTCATCCGGGCTCAGGTAGCCTGATGATTTATCGATACCCTAATCCTTTCAGTTCCTAATTGCCAGACTGGGACCACCCCCTCATCCCAAGCACATCTCCTTGTCTCCTGAGGGGCTAACCTCTGTCCCAGGGCAGAAGGGACTCAGACTCCACAAGAATGGGCAGAGAACTATCTGTGGTAGATGCTGCTTACCCCCCACAGAGGAGTTACCAAATACCAGTCATCGAGTGGTGGCATGGTGAGGGCCCAATGTACTGCCTCCAGTGAAGGGGTGAGGAACTGGGGAAAACAAGTGTCATGGTTAAACAGTGCATTTTTCTTTTCCTTTTGCAAGATTACTGCAAGCCCTGGAAGACACCAAGACACCCAGAAGACATCAAGACACAAGAACACCTTGTGTAAGAACACCTTTTCCAGGCTCTGATACATGAATTTTCTGTCCCCTACGACTCAGTAGAAGTCACGGCAATGCATATCATTTCTCAGATGGAGATTTGCATGCATGGCAGGAAAGATGGTAAGGATCTCTCAATTACTTCTAAGCAATCTGAAACAAGAAACTGAAAAGATTCAGGCTATTCCATCAAAATTTCCTTAGTTTATGAAAAAGTATCTTTTACCGAAGCTAGATAGCTAAATCCATAAGTAATATTTAAGATTGAATCAAATGTCTCAGTCAAGTCAAAGTGGTTTTCATTTCATTCAATCATAGATTGAATAGATTAAATTGATTAAACCACCTTTCTAAAATGAAATATTCCTTATGTCTTGAAAATCCAAACTTCTAGTTTAAAATTCACAGAAGAATAGGTGGGATTCCCCGCACTGAACTGAAATCTTCTGAAGGCAAATGTCTAATGAAAGTAAGTCTTTGAGGTTTTCTCTATGTTCAGTGAGAAGAGTGGGAAAGTCATGCTGACCCGAGGATTTCTCATACTTAGGCTGAAGAAAAGGTTCCTGCCTTAATGGTAGCCCAAAAAAGACACAAACAAACACAGCTCATGCACAACAGTCACACACATTTTGGTGAAACATGTTATCTTGATGTTTCTCTCCACCTACTTGTGTCACTTTAGTCTTCTTCTGACTAAATTAAGTCTTATTTTCCTCCAGGCAAGCCTTTCTTCTCATATAAACTGAGGTATTCAGCAGCACAGGAAGGGCAGGCTAAAAACAGATATAAAACACCATCACACAGATTTCCTAATGATCATACCACATGAAGGAAGACATTTGATTTATTATTTTTTTTTCTTTTTCATGTAGATACTTTTAATTCTCGTCACAAACAGCATAAAGGAACCTTAAATCTTATGATCAAAACCCAGAGAGTGATTTACAAATGTCATTGCGGTGTTTCAGGGGAACTGCAGTTCAAATGCCTCATGCCTTCATTCTGCTCTATGAGATGATTTTCCAGTTGATCTGCAGTGAGACATCAGAACCAATCACCAAAAAGCATCAAGCAACACGTAGTTCAGCCTGACTCATTAGCAGCAGTTTAGAGTGTTAGACAACAGAAGTAGTTTCAAGAATAACCAAAAGTAGTTTCAAAATTAGTCAGAGCTTTAAATTATTATTTTTTTCTTTTTTAACCAAGCTTATGTCTTTTTTTCCATTTTCATGTATTAGTACTTTGATAAGAAATCAGTTTTGCACTGATAGCTTCCACGAGTCTCTTTCATTTTGGTTTATGAAAAACCCATGTATGCATTCATAAATGGTCTCGACAAAATTTATTTGATTATTTGTGATAATCTGTACTTCATGACCTAACCTTTCTCAAAAGGTCCTCATGAAAGAAATCACGAGGAAGTAATCCCAGACAATTCAGTGGGGAATGTGACTTTGATTTCCCTGAATGCTATCTTCACATGCCAATCTCATACGTCCTGCGCTGTCTTGTCCAAGTTAAAACCAAAGAGATATTGAAGAAGTAGCCCCTGTAAAAGCCACTACAGGGCTCTCCTCCCCATCACTCTTTCTTCTTCAGGTGAGGAATCTTTACTCCTGCCCTCGTGCAATCTTGGGAAGGTCTTTCGTAGATTTACCTGTGAGGAATGACCACCTGTATACAGGCCCTGTACTTCTGCTTCTTAGTCAGCACCCATGTCCTAATAACCTGACTTGACTTGGGCCAGAGTGATTTACCCTATGAACATTCTTTCCATCAGGGTGGGGAAGTTCTTGGAGGAGTTGAGATGAAGAGAGAAAATGCAGTTATAGTCTTCATGTATTCATTTCTATGTCAGATTCCACTCTTGACACTGAAACCCGAGGAAATGAGAGGTACTCAGTACAATTTTGTGAATAATGAATGTTTTGACTTACTAGTGGTCCTGAAAAAGCATTAAAAAGGTAGAAAAAATTCATGGCTTGGGTGATCTCAGAGGGTTAGGTTTTTTTGAAACCAAGTAAAAGTTGGACTGAATATCAGTTGAGCTGAAATAATAGTGTTTTGCTCTATTTTTCAGTATCTTTTAGAGATATTTCAGAAAAAAATGACCTTCAATTAAAAAATGCATTTTATAAATATGATAATAATTACTTTATTTGGAGAATTTATCATTATTATTTTAGCAATGAAATGAAGACGTTTGGTACATTTCACCCTTTCTGACTCCGTATTTCATCAGTAGACAAAGGTTTCACACAAGATTTTTCACACAAAATTTTAATCCATTCCAAATAACCAGCAATCCCCTGGCAGACTATTTGTAAAATTGTCATCAGTCATTGTCCCTATGATTCAGAAGCTACTCTGTTTAGATTGCCCCATTTCAGGCAAAAAATAGTACCCATGTTGCTCCAAATGAGAAAAGGTCATATTCCTAATGGAACTGAATATAAATCCAATATGATTTTCATGTTACACATTACATCATTAGCTACAGATTTATAGGGAGAGAGCTAATATATTGAAGATTGTGACATAGTTCTCTTTCTCAAATGCACCTAATTTTTGAAGTTAGGCAGCACTGAATTTCTTCTTACAAGAATATCTAAAGTATTTTCCTTTTATTGGCTCCTTCCTTTAAGAGAAGACTGCAGAGCTGATGAATATTTCATAGGTAGAAAAACACCAGCGATACAGGGTTTTACCTACAAAATCTTTGGGGAAAGGGAGAAAATGGCAGGAAGGCGCTGTAAGGACAGTTCTTTTAAGAAGTCTTTGGAAAAGGGTCTCCATTTCATTTTCCACATCAATAACACCTCCTTCACCCCTTAATACTGTCTTCCTTTCATTTTGTTCCATAATAGCGTTCAGTCATTTTTGTACTTTTCTTTGTATTAAAGTGTCTCCTGAGCTGGCAAAACCATTTTAAAGCTAAAAATTTAAATAGAAAATTCTGAACGAGGAAAAAAAAAAAAAAAAAAGGACATTCAAATATAGTGGCTGTAAATTTGTACAAATCTGTTACAGAGGAATAATAATTGGAAAATATAATCAAATGTACATTTTCAATGGATCTCTTCCTTCTTCTACTGTTCAATTCTAATGGACGTTTCTCCTGTGTTTCAAGAACACATTGACACTGAGAAGTGTCAAGCATGACAAAAATACTTCAGTAAAGGCTGGTCCCTTACAGACATTAGATGGACTGTCATGACCAAACATGTAGACCTCTTTTCTGACTGATAACCGCTAAAAGCCACAACAACAACAAAAAAAAACCAAGAAGGAAAATACAGAAGTTTCTTAGGTCATATGATGATTAGAAAAAACATAAAACCAGAGAAACTGAGGTAAAGGAAGAAAAAAACCCATGTCCAATCCCCCTGTCTACAAGTGGTTTCATATAGTCTTCCTTTGAAACCTTTCTTTGTCATTCTGATCTCAGGCTTGGATGGCACATGTTGGAAAGTAGGCGGCTGTCAGGTTTGTCAAATCCTGAGAATGGAAGTCCAATATTCAAATTACAAATTTATGCTTACAACAAAAAAACGAGTGCATGGCAGCACTACTAAGCTTTTTACAGCATGGAATAAAAGCATAGGAAAAAATCTACGAGGCTTAAGTAAATGTTCCTCACCTCATCTAAGCCTATACATTAGACGTTTAAACACCAAAACATTGAATGGCTAGGTTAAGCCCCCTTTTTCCTGGGCTTCTTAAGGCAACCAATGCATATTAGATTTTCTAGACTGTCAGTCATTCTTGCTGCTTTCTTTACATTTTTTTCCTCTTTCTCAAGTGGAAGCTACATACTGGACTCAGTATTTCCAATGTTTAATCTACAATTGGGAAAAATTGCACTAGATTCCTGTGCTTTCATTTTTTAGGATTGTGTTAATCTTGTAAGACTTAATATTTAGCTGGTTCTCTACCTTGCCAACTACCTTGTCTTTCGATGCATTGTTTTTGGTGGTGTTTTGTGGTTTGGTTTCTTTTTTTTAATTTTTCAAAAAAGTCTCCCTCATCCTGAAAAAGTGACCTACCTTTTTATTTTCCTAATATGTTACCTTTCATTTAACTGAAAAGCACTAACACAGTGTAAGCGAGCCTGTCTGACTGCACAATACAGATCACTTGCTAGAATTTGTTATTTAACATGCCACAGCTGCTCAGATTATCTGCAGACTTCACCAGCAAGAGCTTTTTATTTATTTCCAGATAACTAGCAAAGATACTGAATAGGCCTGGGTCAAGGATAGTCCTGTTACACCTCCTTTCAGGATTTGAATTACCAGATGATTTATTCTCCATCTACAATTACTTTTCCTGATCTCTCACTTGGTAAGTGTTTAATGAATTTACTTTGTATAGTGCACAAAGGCAAATATTTTAGAGAAGTCTATTTTCAAAATGCAATAATGTTGGTCAAACAAGATTGAAATCTCATCAGACAATTGTATCAGATTTAAGCCACATTGACTTTCATTAGTTAGGCTACTACCTTTTACCTCTTTCTTAATTGCATCTCTGCCTATCCTGATCATGACTTAGCTTGCAATCAGTAGTGATTTAGATTGTTCTGCTTAATTTTTAAGGTACTGATGCAACAGTCCTGTTGTGCCACATCCTTCTGAATCTCTTCCACCATTCCAAATTGTTTTCAATACTGCTATTTCAGAAAATATCTTGGCTAGTGTTTTAGTATTTCTCAATATAATTTATATGGCTGTATAAATTTGTGTATGCCTTTTTCACCTGATAGGGATTTAGTTTCTGAAAACTCTTCTGAAAAATGCTCTTTTTTTTAAATACAGTTTCAAAAACTCTACTTACAGGAGGGCAGTTGCCATCTATATCTGCAGCAGAAATGTTTGAAACTTTGGAAATGACTTTGTCTTGTACTTCCTTTTTCTTTTTATTTTTTTTTAATGGATATTAAGGACAAACTCTTAAATAAGTTGCCATTAGGGCTAACTTTTTAAGCTTTTAAAAACCGGGATATGGAAAAGGTTACCTTCTTAGTGCAGTCTTTTATATTCCTGCTTTTCTTTGTAAGTATATGCCTTACCTTTAAGTGTGGTAAAATATAAGGTATGTCATAAAATATACAGTATGTCTGAGATAATGTTACTACAGGAAATGTTATTTCCTGATTCTCAAGTGCTTGAAATTGTCACCTTCCCAACACATGTTCTTTATGTATTCAGTTGCACTCTCATTTGTTCTTTTTTTGTATCTGTGAACACCCAGTAGCATTTGGTTGGACATAAGCAGCAGGGGACACTCACTTAAGCGAAGAGTCAGGAAGTGACTTCCAGAGGTAGCTATTCCACACCAGGGTTTATTTACGTGTTTTACTGTCTAAGGAATGTTTTGTCTTCAGAGGCTCATGGTTTCATGCTAAATAAAGGTGACCCAGCCTTTTTTTTATGCTGCCATATGTCTGCTGAATGTCACTCAGAATTATGATGTAAAAATATTACTTGCATTTTCAGTTCCACTTGGTCTTCTGTGAGGCTTCAGTCTTGCACAGCCTTTTGCTGCAAGGAGTTAGGTAGATATAAACGACTGTACTGAAAGGTATTTTGAAAGAGTAAAAAAAAAAAAAAAAGACTTGGATAAACCAGAGTGGGTTCGTTCGGTGGTGGGGCTGGAGCACTTGCACCATGAGAAATCACAGAACAGACCAGGTCGAAGGGACCTCAAAAGATCATCTGGCCCAACCTTTTGTGGGGAAAAGGAGAGGCTGTGGGAGCTTGGATTGCTTGGCCTGCAGAAGGGATAGCTTTAGGGGCACTCCATTGCTGTCTTCAGCTACCAAAACAGAGAAAAGGAATCCAGATTCTTTTTGTAGTTGCACAGCTAAAGAAGGAGGGGCAAAGGACACATGCTGCAGGAAGGGAGTTTCCCACTGGGTATAAGGAAAAACCTTTTCCAAGGAGTGTGGTGAAAAAGACACATGTTTACAGACACCCACAACTCAGCTGAACAAGGCTCTATCAACCTGCTCTGCCTTTGAAACCAGCACTGTTGTGAGCAGGGTGCTGGACCAGATGACCCACAAGGATGCCTTTTCGTTTGTGTCATTCTGGGGTTCCAGGCTTGTTCATAACCCAGGGGAGACCTGAATGGTTTGGAAGATCAGTCTGTTCTGCTCAAAGGAACTTGCCCTTGGGATAGCTCACCCCCAGGCCATAAGTTCTGTTTCAGTTCAGGATTTGAGTGCAGGGTACATAATGAGAAGGCCTGATGCTGGATCCTTTGCAAGGAGACTTACTCTTTCTGAAATAAGCTTTTTGTGCCATTACCCTGAGTCGCTTCTTCCTGCACATGACCCTCAACTTGTCTTTTGCTTTATATTATCCTGCAGTTCTGCACATATTTTTCTCTTCTGTAGATGAATCACCTCTTCAATGCCTCTAGGACTACTCATATGAGTAAAATTTTTAGGACATGATGGAGTTTTTTCAGGATTCCTGCTGGCCTAAATCCAAAATGTCTTTACATCAGCAATTACATTTGCACTTGTATCTCTACCTTGCCAAGTAAATGGGACCCTCATCCTGACTGTGATATTTCACTGCATATGCAAAATAAATGATAGGCATTAATACTAATGATCCTTTTGTCTCATACACTTAGACTTTACATCCACTACACAGCCACCTCACTTAATTTTCAAGATGACAACAATGTTGGTACTTGATTTACTTTTAGCAGAATTTGATAATGCTCAATTAGCCTTCTGCTCTAATTAATTTTTGGTGCTCATCAGTATTACCCTCTAATTTACCGTGAGTGCTTAAGAGAAAGTAGTAAGGAGTAGGCATACCCTAACAGGTTTTTTTATTCTGCAGCCCCTGGATCATTTGCATCTAAAGGAAAAGGAATCTGTGGATCTCACCCTCTTCCTCCATGCATATTTTGTAGGTATCACAAAATCTCCAGCCAACCAAATTAAATACACACAGATTAACAACTGCTTTGGAAACCTTGATAGGAAGTGGGTCAGTCAGCCTGATGGAGCTGCCTGGTTTGTGCTTAAAATTAGTCATTTGGTAAAAGTAAGAGCTAAGTATTCACAAAGGCTTCTGAAAGAGCTCTTGACCAGCTCATTTATGTGCCTGGACTAGACAGGCAGGGTTTGGCCCCAAAAGCCTTTAGAGGCTACCTCCTTCCGTACAGAGAAGAGAAATAACCACAGGCCAAAGCGGAAATCACGGTAAATGTTGGGCCAAACTGTTTCTGGTGTGGTGTCATCAACTGAGCTACTAATTTTCCAACCACTGCAAATGTCATCTTTCTCAGTAAAGTAGTCATTTAAAAAGGCAGAACAACACTCTTTTGCTCTAAATGCTGTTTCCCTGCATATATTATGCTACCATACAAACTGCCATTTTTATTTCATTTTCCCTCCAAAATACGTGATAAGGTACATCATCCTAATTCTGAACTAAGTTCTGGGTGTGGGGTTTTTTGCTTTAGTTTTTTTATAAACTGCCAGTGGTGTAAGAAACAGAATGGCTTAGATGTCAGATTTAAGACAGCCTTGTAGAAGTTAGAAATAATCTCTCTTGATCAGTAAACTCACTAAATTAGATTTGGTATATCTCAAACATTATTAATATGAAGTAATTTTTAGTGTCACTTCTTTAACAATTCAAAACAATAGCATGTGTAAGTCCTAGAAACAGAAAATAACAGATTTTACTAATTTTAATGTACATTTTATCTATTTTATTTGCTTTAATGAAATATAAGGTATCAAGATGCTGCTTTTATTTACCCATTTTAGTAGTTTTAATGTTAGTTCTCTTCCTTTGTACCATTAGTACACTTCTGAAATTTATACTTAATAGAAACATAAACATTTTTATTTTGAACACTACTAGCTTTTGAAATATTCATTATTGACCTGCTGGCTAATTCTAATTCTTTTTATATTGGTATAATCTGAAAAGTTTTGTTCCTTATAATTAATGCATCTATTTATTATTAATAATTAAGAGCCAATGTGCCTGTTACTTTTCTTCTTAATGAAGACAAATTATTCTCATTTATCATAATATTTTTAAAATTCCTTTTACCTTATAACTATTGTATTTTAATAAACATTTTTCATCAAAAAAGCAGCTCAGCCAGGTATGGGTACTCTCTGCCTGCATAATCTGGGCCATTAGAATACACAGTTTGTGATTGTTCAAACACCAAAATAGATAACTTCATATCTACAGAGAAAATCACAGTTATCTATACCATCAGAAATTGCTGCCTGCTGTTGCTTAACCAGGTTTCACCCCCTGTATGGCTGCAGTCACAATCTACCTCCTGAAAAAGAAAGGCACCTACTAAATCCATACTTTTTCTTGTGTATTTAAACAGACATCAACATCAATGTCTGGAGACTTCTTGCCATCTGTCTGGGAATAAATCTCTGCATTTCTTGAAGAGCTGTCATCAAAAGGCAAGAGAAGCTTTAGGCACTGGAAGTTGAATTCCTCTGAGTTCAAGTGGATAAGAAGGCAAATTTCTTCATCAATGAGATTAATTTATCACTAAAACAAGTTACAAAGGATGTGGTGGATTTTGCTGTACAGCTTTCAGTTAAGTCTGGTTGTTTCCAAAAATACATGATGCAGTTCAAGAAGATCATAGAATCATGGAATCATAGAATCTATGAATCGTAGAATCATTGAATCGGAGAATCACAGAATGGTTTGGGTTGGAAGGGATCTTTAAAAATCAGCCATGGGCAGAGACATCTTTCACTAGATCAGGTTTCTCAAAGCCCCATCCAACCTGACCTTGAACACTTCCAATGATGGGGCATCTACAGCTTCTCTGGGTAACCTTTTCCAGTGTCTCACCACCCACATAGTAAAGAATTTCTTCCTTATATCTAATAGAAATCTACCCTCTTTCAGTTTGAAATCATTACCCTTTGTCTTATCACTAAAAGTCCTGGTAAAAAGTCTCTCTCCATCTTTCTTATAAGTCTCCTGTAAGTATTGAAAGCTGCAATAAAGTCTCCCCAGACCCTTCTCTTCTCCAGACTGAACAACGTGGAGTGTCTGTCTTCACAGGAGAGGTGTTCCAGCTCTCTGACCTTTTTTGTGGCCTTCCTCTGGACCCACTCCAGCAGGACCGTGTCTTTCTTGTACTGGGGATCCCAGAGCTGAACGCAGTACTCCAGGTGGAGCAGAGGTGAAAATCACCTTCCTTGGCTTGCTGGCCACGCTTATTTTTATGCAGCCCAGGATACCATTGGCTTTCTGGGCTGCAAGTGCACATTGTCAGCTTATGTCCAATTTTTCATCAACCAATATCCCTAAGTCATTCTCTGCAGGGCTGTTCTCAAAACAGCCAGTTTGTACTGCTACTAGTGATTGCCCTGATACAGATGCAGGACCCAGCATTTGACCTTGTTGAACTTCATGATGTTCACATTGGCCCACTCCTCCAACCTGCCCACTGAATAACATCCTGTCCCTCAAGCATAACAACTGCACCAATCAGCTCGGTGTCATCCTCAAACTTGCTGAGGATGCACTCCATCCCACTGTCTACATTATTAATAAAGATATTGAACAGTACCAGTCCCAGTACAGACCTCTGAGGGACACCACTTGTTACTTATCTCTGTTTGGACATTGAGCCATTGATTGCAACTCTTCAGATGCAGTCATCCAGCCAATTCCTTATCCACCAAACCCATACCTCTCTACTTTAGCAACAAGGATGTTGTATGGGACTGTATCAAAGACCTTACAGAATTCAAGATAGCTGACATCAGTTGCTCTTCTGTTATCCACCAATGCAGTCACTCCATTGCAGAAGACCACCAGATTAGTCAGGCATTATTTGCCCTTTGTGAAGCTATGCTGGCTGTCTCTAATGACATCCCTGTCATCCATATGCCTTGACATAGCTTCCAGGAGGATCTGTTCTATGATATTACTGGGCACAGAGATGAGACTGACTTGTGGCTATTCCCAGGATTCTCCTTTTTACCCTTTTTAAAAATGGTTATGTTGTTTACCTTTGTCCAGTCACTGGGCCTTCACCTGACTGCCATGACTTTCAAAAATTATGGAAAGTGGCTTAGTGACTACATCTGCCAGTTTCTTCAGGACTCTGGGATGCATCTCAGTGTGTCCCACGGACCTGTGTATGTTTAAGTGTCTAAGATGGTCACAAACCTGATCTTTTCCTATGAGGGATGGGACTTCATTCCCCTATCTCTGCCTTGAGATTCAGGGACTCGGGAGATGTGGGAAGTGCAATTGCCAGTGAAAACTGATGCAAAAAAGTTGTTGAGTACCTCAGCCTTCTCCATGTCACTTTTCACCAAGTTCCCTGTCTCATTTACCAGGGTCGTACAATTTCTTTTGTTCTCCTTCTCTGACCAGTGTACTTATAGTAGCTTACCATTCTTCACATCCCTTGCCAAATTTAGCTCCATCTGTGCCTTAGGTTTCCTGATCCCAACCCTACGCTCCTGGGCAGTATCCCTGTATTCTTCCCAAGACGTGTGTCCCTGCTTCCACTGTGTATGCATTTCCCTCTTGTGATTCATTCTGACCAGGAGGAGCTTACACAGGCATACTGATATCCTGCCTTCCTTGCCTGGATTCTTGCAAATGGAAATTGAGAGCTCTTGTACTCTAAGAAAAATAACTTTAAATAGCTGCCAGCTCTCTTCTGCTCCTTTATTCCTGAGGGCAGTTTCCTGGGGGATCCCAGCCCCTAGTCCCTTAAACAACTGAAAGTTTGCTCTCATATGGTTTAAGTTTTTTCATGTGGCCTATATCCCTCGAGATCATGAATTCCACTAGGGCACTGTCGCTGCAGCCCAGGCTACCACCAGTCTTGACCTCTCCTTTGAGTTCCTCTGAGCTGATGAGCAACAGGCCCAGTAACACATTTCCTCTGGCTGGGCTTTCTGTCACCTGGATTAGGAAGTTATCCTCAATGCACTCCAAGAGTCTCCCAGACTGCTTGTGGCACTTTTCCAGCAGATGTCAGGTATCAGACCTACTGCGAAATCATGGTGTTCAATTCTGTAGCATGTCACATAAGAGTTCCAGAAGATTTTCACATTGTTCCTGCTTAAAGCCAAAGCTATGAGCACCTCTTAACCATATGTTCTTGGCTATTCCAGTTTAGTACCTGGTATTCAAATTGCAGTAACACTAATCTTATTTAAACAAGATGGCAAAGATCAGGAGAGGAAAAATACATTCAAGAGATGTTCAACTGCCTCTATAAAAACAGTCAAAAATATTTACTTGTGTTGTCAACAACACTTCCAGAACTGAGGAAATATATCATCTTTCAGTGACCTTGGCAATATTCACCGTGAGTCCAGAAAGTCTTAATATGTCTGTGACGACATCAGCTCCAGCGTGAATTAGGTTATTAGCCTCCTTAATTTGTATCATTACCAACTGTTTACAAAGCCTGTGTCTTTTGAGATGGTTGATTAAAAATATTTTTAACAAACATTTTGCAGTTGAATCACAGCAAACCCAACTGCTGTTGTCTTATCTCACATTTTGTTATGGAAAATTATATAATTAATCACTTCAATGAATTACACCTGAATTACAGTACTGAATTACTCTACCTGAATGATATGCTTCACCTTCAGCATCCTTTTCTACAGGTCCATCAGCATCACTGCATCTGAAAGCACACATACAACGCATTTACCTCCCTGTGTACCCATATGCAGGTCACGACTCCAGAAACAAGACCATCAACTCTTTCCAACTGGCCTGTCCATTGGTAAGCCCTTTCCTTTGGATTTAGAATAACGCCAAACCGGAGATACCAAGTGCTGAGATGTTTGACTCACTGAAATATAAACCTCTCTGCTGGAAACAAGCTAGTAGTAAAACAGCATAATCATTAGCTTATTAAGGTTACCCAAAGCGTTGTCAGGGAATGTTCTTTTTCCTAAAGGAAATGCAGTGTTTGCATGTGTGTCCCTTATCTAAAACGTATAGTCTCTTGAGAGAGAAGCTGGTCTCTGGGTGAGTAATAATGACTCAAAAATAAACTTTTTTTGGGTCTTTAGGCATTTAAGTTAATAACTATCAGTATTGCAATGTAAAGTTTACCACTTTGTAAGTCAGTTTTAAAAGCAGCTTCTGATGTGGTCATGTATATTTGGAGTTTGGGTTTTTTTCCTTTTAAATTCTTCATTCTGGATTCTGGAGGAAAAGCATTGCTTTCTAATAAGTGCTGCAGAGGTTAATAATATATTCATCTTGAATAAAACAAAAAGCATAGTAACATTTGACACATACAAGGATATAGGAGCACATTAAATGAATGCAAAGAACTGGCGGCTGAAAGGCAACAGTTGCATAACATTACCAGAGTAACGAGAAGTGTGCTACATATTAATAAATATGTGACCTTTTTATCTTGATTATTTAAAAATCATGTTATTTTAAAAATGAATAAACAAACGCCTTGTTTATCCTTACATAAAACCGTAGTTTCACTTGACGGACTATGTAGAATGATTTCTCTATTGGTAAAGTGGAATGCTGCCGTACAGGTCATTGTAGCATTTATCACACTGATCTCATTATTTTTGAAAACCACACATCAGGACAATCATGTTTTAAGCTAAAGCTTAAGCTGGAACAAGGGTATGCAAGTGTATTCATTTATATATAATGAAATTTTAAATTCCTAAAAGACAAATATAATTAAAATTAAAGAAGAAATAAAAAAGAAAAGCTGTACAAGTAAGATTGCATTTAAGATTGTTATATACTTTAATGAGACACAGTTTCTTATTTGAAGTTGTAAAGATTTGATTAATGTTTTATTATCCCTATCATTAATAACCATAACTGCAACTTCAGAGGATTCACATTAAAAAAAAGAACCAAACACAAAAAAAACCAGGCAGTATTTAAAATTGCAAAATAAAAAAAGTGGTCTACAGCTTTCCATTTCATTTGTGTTCTGTTATTAATTATTTATTGGATGCTAAAGTCTCTGGGCCAATTCAATACAAGTAATTTATATTATAAAATAAGTGCTGACGGTCAGTTAACCTAATGTGACCTAAATGACTCAGCTTATTATGAGATAATTTATCAACTTTGCAGCAAGAGCTGAATTGCCTCAGAAACCCACAGCTCAAACCCTTGAGCCCTGCTGTGTTTCCCAGAGATGAAACCCTGAGCTGCCCCGGACTCCCGTGCAGAGAGTGGTGGTGTTGTGAGCCAGCTGCGCCCGACACAACGCAGAGGACACTGTTGAGGTGCTCAGTCCCTCATAGTCCAGAGGCACAGAGAGAGCAGTCCTGCTCGGCGAGGGAGAGCTAACTGCCGAGGACATTGGGCACTGTAGCCTGACGAGTTACATGGAGAGCTTTCCCAGCAAATCTGGCAAATTCTGCTTATTGAGGAGACTGCAGTAACCCCAGCCAAATCCATCAATAACATCCCATAGCTTTCCTTGTCCCCAGTCTCTCATTTGCCAAACCGAGAGACAAAACCGTCTCCCTCTAGTTGCACGTTTCTCTTGCAATAACCACCCTGTAAAACATCAAAGTTGCTGGTTTTCATAAAGGATATAATTTATACAGCCGCAATGGCCAATACAACAGGCAGAAGTGCAGTATATCATTAATCTTTTCAGAGTCTTAAATACCTATAGCAACTAACCTAAGCAAACTGATCTCTCTTTCCCCACAGATGTATAAGCTTGGTTACTTGTATGGGAGAGAAGGGAAATGGGGTCCCTTTCCTTGTATCAATCATTTGGCAAGGTGAGGGTTTTTTCCTGCAGACCAGCAATCAGATACCTCAACTCAAAGTACAACCATGACTGAAGAATGCAGATCTCAGGAAACATCACGCTGTGACAAAGCAAAAAGCATATGGGATGTGTAACAGTTAGGGATAAACAAAACAGTCCACGTGTAAATCATGCTGATAATCTGCTTCCTTCCCCCCCTATTTATTATTATTTCTACTCTTTGCATTCCAGTAGCTCTTACTGGGTCCAGATGAGTTGAGCCTCTGTTGCAATACACACGCCGCAGACTCAGCTACTATCCTGTAACACTTTCAACTATATAGAGAAGATAAACAAAACATGCAATAAATGAGATATTATTGGTCCTGGTCCATAAATGTGTAGCCAAGGGTCCGAAAAATCAAGTGACTTGCCGAAGTGCACAAAGGAAGTCTGTGGTACAATAAGTCACCACAGCTGTCTCAGGTTGCATTTCTGTGGTCTGTAATCCAGGATCATTTAACTTCTTTTTGGTCCTTTTAACATTCATTCTCAAGGACAAAAGCTTGCTTATAGGAGAACTGAATATCATGCAGAGAACTGATATGGTGTAAAGCCTGAGGATGATATAAAAAAATACCCGTTTCTTTAAAAAAAATCAAATGAAAATGCAGCAGGGTTTAGAATCGAGCTATGTTCCTGGTAGTTTAGTACACATCACAGATTCTTGAAAATAGCGGAGGACTAGAAAAGAAAATACGAAAAGTCTGCAACAATCTGAAGTAGGTCTTTTAAACAATTCAGAGCAGGTTGTAGGAGATTACTGTGCTGATTTGTTCTCTATCGGTCGTGGCATAAGCATCAAACCCCTTAATTTCACTACTAACAAAACTAACAAAACTTACATACAAGACATGTACTGCACAAGGAGAAACTTGACTGAGCGGTTATCAGAAAGGACACCTTTCCTGACTGAAAGAATCGCCTAGCTAATCTACCATCGTAAATCATAGCATATTACTATTTCTTGGTCTTTGCGAGAGGTCATCTTCAAGTAAGTCTGGCACTACATCATATGGTGGGCTCTTTGGTTTTCTTTTTAACAAGTAGGCACATGTTAACATTTATCTTTTGTTTATATCTTGAGCTTAGTTTCTGTATTTGAGTACATTCTCTTCGGGATGTATTCAAATGATAGACAATGCATCATCCTTACACTGATCCGTTCATGACTATTGTATTGAAAAAGCATTGTGTACTCTGAATAGGTTAATTGGTTGGAAGCTTAATCGAAGTGGGAGACTGTTGAAGGCAATAAGCATTTTTTTTAACCAGTGGCATTATACACTGAACTGTTTCATTCATTTGTGTATGTGCTTCTCTTTCTCTTTTTCATTTCAGAACGCTATTGTATTTTACTTTTATTTGCATGGGCTTCTGTAAGAATGTTGCTATTAACTTATTAGACTGGAAATAGGTTGGACTGCTTGCTAAATGCTGCCTGTTTTCTTTCCACTGAATTCTCTGCATGCAATTTAGAATTCTGTTTCTAATAAGATTATCAAGGAAATAATGAAAACCAGTAGGATTGTTCTGCTAGCAAGTTTCCTTGGTGATTAATGAACTAAATAATAATGTTTCTCTCTATGGTCAAATTCTGCCTCCAGCTGCACCAGTGAGAAGCCAGAAGTAACTCCCTTGATGGCAATCAAGCTATTCTGGATTCACTATAGTAGATTTAGTTACTGTGGTATAAACGATCAGAGAATTTGACTTCACATGTGTCAATAGTTTAAGGCTTGTTTGTGGTTTGTGGGTCCTTTGAAAAAATGGTATACTGTACAGTCTTAAAAATCACACAGCTGAGAACCTTCCTAACAGGAGCAAGGAAGTCTCACTTTAACCATAAGGCACAAAAAGAGAAGAGCAAGCCAAGAGAGACTGGCTGTAAGGCAGGCTTACACATGTGAAGAATGATGAGCGATAATGGTTTCAATCCACCATCCTGACCCTGGCTGCAGGGTTCCTTTCAGACCCATGCATGTACACACTGGGTAACATTTTCCAACATAAAATTTTACAGTTTATACAGGGTCTGGGTGGAGCATCTACTGGGCAAGGTGGGAAAAAATGGAAATTGTACACCATTCCTCTCTAAGACTGAGTAAAACAGGTTATTTTTTGTCACTGGATAGAAAGAGCAGACCTATAACAAGTTCTGGGTGGCACGTGTTTCAACATAGTAACTCTTCCCTACATAGATCAAACAATTAAGTTTAGATAATCATGTGCCATCTGCCTAAAGCTCCATTTTCAGATTATCTATCAGGCAAGCCTGCCTAAGCTCCCCCTTGCTCTCCCAAGAAAGCTTAATGATGAATAAGCTATGATCCATTTGCCCATTCCCTAGGGCTTGTCAGCTTGGAGTACCAACGATCTGGGTTGGTACTAAGATAGGTGGGTAAGAAACTAGGTATCTTCTTGTGCCCCAGAAAGAAGGCTGAAATCAGGTAAACAGACTGAAGTGCTACAGAATAAATGGTCCTCAGAGACCCCCAAAAGCACCCTATGCTATTCTTCAGCATTTTTCCATATTGAAGACAGACATTTCAAAGATGTTTCCACATCACTTTATTTTAGAGGTAGATAGAAGCAAACAAAAAGCATCAGTCAAACTCAACAGTCTCTTTAACCTCCTTCATTCTTTCCATTACAATTTTGCTTCAGAAATCCAGAGGGTTGGGTTTTTTTTTTTTTTTTCTTTCCTAAGGACAGAAAGGGTAGAGGCTACCTCTTCTCTCTAACTCCAGCATGGTTTTGGGCAACCACCCATGGAAGATCAAATCATAAATGTCTTTCTACAAGGTGGTGGATTTTTTTTTCTACACCTATCTTTTGTTGCCATGTGTGGAGACTGAGGATTGACAGCATGCTTTTCATTCTCTTAAGCATACACTTTCAGTCAAGGACACGATTAGCACATTTTTGCCAATAAAATGGGCTGTAATTAGCTTTTAATAATCGGTGTGTTTTTGCTGTATCAGCATGCGATTTAGACACTTGAGGTATTTTAAAAGCTGCATTCAGGAGCTCAGTACCACCTATTACATTTGGGGCAAATAAAGCTTTTAGAATAATGTTTGGAAAAGCAGCACCCTGTAAATATAAGGTGGTGTTGCACCATATGGAGACTGGCTCTATGACATATGGTTTGAATTAACAAGTTTAAAACTGTTAGGATCAGTTTTTCTTTCACTGAAGGCAAAAAAAAAAAAAAAGAAAAAAAACCACCACAAGATGCGTACAGTTAAATAAGCTTCAGTAGTGGATACAGACCCAGCTTGTGCCAGCATGTGCTAATTCTGTTAAAATACTACTTAGACTATACTAGTTGGTTTTGTTGGTTTTTTTTTTTTAAGCAAACAGTATTGCCAGCTGCAAATGTGTTTTATTACTGTTAGCACAAGGACCATCGTCACCACCACCATCATTATGATTGTGGTCCTCATTAAAATAAATGATTGGTCCTGGTTTTGTATTAAAGCTATTTGAAAAGACAAGGCTGAATGACAGATAAAAACAAAGGATGGAAGCGGGTCTTCTGATCTCACCTAATTGAATCTTTGTTGGCTGAATTGATCTGAAAAAAGTTCAAAGATCTGGGATCCATATTACACAAACATTGTTTCATTTAATCAAAACACTCTTTGAAGTGCCATGCTTGCAGACCACCTGTAGCTTTGAAATCTGAAGTCATAGGAAAGCTTCCCTGATGGTCCACAGTTATGATATGCCAGAGAGGGAAAAAAAAAAAAAAAAAAAAAAAAACAACAACCAAACAAAAAAAAACCCCAAAAAAACAGAAAAGGGAGAGGTACATGGAAAACTGTTTTGTATCAAGCCCCTTTTTATCCATGTCTATGCTAAGTCACCTGGAGCAGCAAGCAAAGCACTCGGCATAAGGGAGTGCATAATATTATTTTCATGTGCTTTCTGTCTTACTTCACAACTTTAATTACTGTTGCATTTAAAGGCAGTTTCAAAGACAAAATAGCCGTGAGGTTATCCTTGGTCTCAAATAATGTAGCAATACTGTGAGAACTTCCTTTCTCAGGACTTGTCTTGCATCTGGGAAAGTTCAGCTCTGTACTGAAAAAAGAAACAATCATGGTATATATTAAAATAGCGGCAACAGAATAAGGAAAAGAAAAAGAAACAATCAAAATGAAACATTCCGCGGCAGAATCTCCTCCAGGCATGCAGATAATTGGCACAAAGGAGCTACAACATAGCATCAATGGATGCTATGCCATTAGCTTCAAAAAGGTAAAATTTCTGACCTTCATGTCCAGTGGGTCACACTGGATGAATATTCTCCGATCCTATTTTCCTAGGACTTTCTATCTGGAAAACATAGCAGGGACATGGCTGGCATGCTCTGCTTTTCATCAGTCTTCAAGCATTATGTCTTCCCTTTGGAATCGTAACCATCGGGTTTAATTTAGAGAAGCTCAGAAGTTGCTAAAGACTGGGGAACAACAGCACAGGATTACTGAATTGCAAGTGGTGCATTTATAGCCTGCTATCTATAACTCAGCCTGTCTTGGAAAAAGCCAAGAACGTGGGCCAATTTTTCTTCTCAATGATTCAAATCTCAGAGAGGAAAAATGTAAACACACTGAAAATTATGTTAGAAGCGATTAAGTTTTCTCGGCTGCGGTTTACAACTAATTTGTCGATATTGGAACTGTGGAAATACAATCCTGTAGACCTATCTGGAAACTGATAACTCATTTCTATATTTTTCAGACATTTCCTACTTAAATCCAGATTTCACCCCCTCTATAACCGATTTTTGCAATACAACACACCCATTTTCAAAATCTCAGCTCCAGTTAGAAAAAAGTTATAAATCTGCTTAGGTTATTTAGCTACATGCTGCCATGAAAATTAATCCTCTTCTGGTTTAGAATATCCTATCCTAGTGGCTGCACCCTAACATTCTATTGAGGTCTTAACTGCTTAGAAGAAAAGGGACAAAACCCCAGTGTGTTGGTCTACCTGAGAGGTTCATAGCACGTGAATTCCTGGGATGTCCAGAGCAAACAAAGATCTGTGCTACTCCTTACTATGTAAATTATTTATTTATTGCAAGGTAAAGGGTCAAGTCTCTTTTTGTATATAACCAAGGTGTCTCTCTATATATAACATCTCCAAACAGGGTGCTGGGGGCAGAACTCTTATTTTGCAGTAAAATGATCAAATAATAATTCTTTTATTAATAAAAGAGAATACAATCATGCTGCACTTTGTTTGACGCTTTAGTGATAATGCGTGACACAAGTCTGTGTGAATGCAAAATGTTGAGAAGCATCAGGGAGCAATCCATACGTACGCCAGCCATAATGTGAACAGCGCGTGGTCCACTGACTAATTGTCTGTCACAACACTGTTAGCAGTTTTCAAGTAAGCTATTGACACTTTGTCTCATTCTGGAAAATACACTATTATACCACAGAAGAAACTAAGATCTATGAAGTAGGATGTATGTATGTGATGTCATGTAATTACACACATATTTTCAAAAGGCATCGTAAAAGAGTAGAAATGTAAAATATTGCTTATTATTTCATAAGATCTTTAGGATCTTCATCTTTCATATTCTTCTCCTTACTGCACTATAAAGCCCAGTATTTAAAAAAAAAGCAAGCATAACAGTTTTACATGCAAACACTTATTGGATACATACAATATGGTGACTCAAGCAAATAAGGATTCATCCTGTGTATCTACCTAAATTACACATGTGAAAACGGCTGTGTTTGCCATTTCAGAAGAAATGTGACCATAAACCTCTTACGCTAGTATGTAGACAAGATATGTCTGCATGTGGCTTTTATATATTTGTGTCCTGCATGTCACAGTCAATGTGTATTTTGGAGCTGTCAAGCAATGCTAAAAAGTTCATGTACAACAGATTTATTAAATATATAGGGATAATAGCTACCTCTATGTAAGCATCTCTGTATAAATGTCTAGATAGACAGATAGATGGATAATTTGGGCAAATTAAGTCCTCTTCCTTTGCTGATAACACATCTGCCAGCAAGTGTGCCGTGTGACAGACATTTGCCCTTCTCTACATCAATACCTGATAGTTAGGCAGAAAAGAGGCAACATCATATTAGCATATCTATTTCCCTCTCTTTCCTCTACAGGTGCTAAATAATTAGTACTGGTTGAATTATTCATTGCAAATAATATTCATTGTGAATTTAGTCTTTTTTTTTTTTTTTTTTTGCTTACAAATCATTCAAGAGGCAATCCTGAACTCTGCAAATATATTCGTTACTTACAAGTATTCAACAACTTGGACAAAGCACTTTTGGCCTAGAAAAACACTGGTTCATAAATAAATTTCTTCAGGCAATTATAATGTATGACTGGCCACCGAAAGCAGATACCATGGTTTCTCTGTTCTTGTTGGTAGACTTTAATTTTTTTAAAACGCAAGTGAAAAGTGCTAACTAGCAAATAGTCCACACCTGGAGTGAGTTTTCTGGCTCATAACCATTTATGAGACTTCTGAGGTTAGCAAATAGAAATAACAGAGAAGCAAGACATTTGTGAATACATTGGTGAATCTAGTCTTCGTTTTGCACTGCCACTATGTAATAGTTTAAGTCTAACCAAGTGCATTAGGAGAACAGGAGTTACGGTGTGACTGTGTCTGTATTTCTAGTAATCAAGTCCCAATCTGGAATGCAGCTGCATCAGAAGCAGTAAATATAGCGATAATCTAATAGAGTAGCATAGGCAAGACTTCATACTAGACCTGATTACAGCTAACTGGGGTAAGCATGGCTACTTACAAAAGCACGTTCTCTCCAGCATTCCTGATTGAAGTTTCCTATTCCACTTCAAAGTTGAGAATTAAGAGTTTCTTCAGAAGCAGTATAAGATTTCCACGAGCACATGCATATACAGATATACGTCACCTAGCATTTTAAGCTAGACAGAAATCTCAGAAAATTTGAGCTGAGAGAAAATTTAGCAAAATAAAAGACATGAAAATGTGCTTATAAGACAACTTTATAATGGAGGTTACTGTTAGCCCGCTTACAAGTGAGGTATCCCTTTATTAAAAAGAAGTCGTTCTCTGATCCAGAGTTCCTAAGCAGATAGAAATCAAGGGCTGTATACCAAGGAAAGCCACGAACAATTTCTTCTAATCAAAAGAAATGGAAGAAGTGGAACTTAAAATATCTGCCAGTCACTCAGCACTATATTCATGCAGCACAGGAGGACAAATTATAACGAAGTCTATTGCACTCCAGCTTCTTCTGTCCTTATGCATTTTTCTAAAGGCTTCACACTCTCCCTTACATATGAAAAGACGAAAATTCTGCTGATTTTTTATCACTACAGATGAGGAGAAATTCTCTTCAGTTATGGACATCCTGCGGGTTAACCCCTGCCGAGTCTATTTGCTGAGTCTTGAGAAGGTTACTGGAGCAGAAATATCACCTACCCTTCCATACAGAGTGACTACAAGGCTTGAAAAAGTTAACATTTCGAGATTACACAATATTGAGTTCTATGTGCAACCTTCCAACTATGTAAATTCCTTGCATTTTATAAAATGGAATATAATCATGTGGTCTAATGTCAGCCAGCATCCAAAGGTAATTGCTTTTCTGGAAGAAAAAAATAATAATTTTGCAATATTCAGCACAATGTTCTTTATCGTTTTCAGCTAGACAGTTTTATTCTGAGGCCCTGTGTATTTTAATCTGTATTAGAAACATTGCTATATTACTTTTTCTTTAAAGTAATCTTAGATTTTTTTGAGGGCTTTTGGTCTTTCTGCTGATGAAGAGCAATAGGGCAACAGAAACACCACAGATCCTTTGAGCCCACAGACATTATTATTTACCATATTGAGATAAATGTTCTTACCCTGAAACACAAAAATGGAATCAGCCTCACATCTCTCTCCAGCTGCAGCGGATATTGATACAAAAATCCCGATGGGTGATTGAATGGGTTCCGATAAACAAGTATCTGAACATCAAAGTACAAATGTGACACTTCAGCCAACTGCTTTGTGACAAAGCCAGGTTCAACGTGACAAGACCTGATGATCCGCATAATTTTGCTGAGTAGGACACTAGGGAGAATGCAACTGCTCTAAGGACAGCACTTGAAAATTCTCTCTGTGAGACTCCTTTAGACAGGAGAGGAAGCTTCCTTTACTACACAGGAAAAAAAATAAAATGAGGCAATTTATTCCCATCCAGCATTAGCTTGTGGGCACTTGTTCGTCTTAGACAGCACAAATCCTTCACTGTCACTTAAGCTACCAGTTACTTATTGCTATTTCGCAGAAGATGGCTTCATCCTTGATGCGTGTACAAATGAGCTTGCATTATTGCTCATTTTTTAAGGAAGCGTGTGAATAGACAGGCCACAGTATTGCACTATATTTAATTTGATCTAGCTTTGGCTATTGCCAGAATGGTCTGTCCTGCTCCTCTAATCATCTCTTCAGGCAAGGCATCTCCTCTATTTTCTGTACAGTGATAATGAAAATGGGCTGGATCAGCCAGTCTTCTTTTGGAGTTAGTTTTCTACAGATTCAGGGTATGAAAATTTAAAACAAGAAACGTCGGAGTAGACTGCAAGATATAGCAAGAGAAATACCTTTATTAACCCCAGAAACTTGTTTCCAAGGGGTCAAATTTCATAACTTCCAGCACCCTCCTAATGTAGGGATACACAGCATGTACATGTACATAGCATGACTGCATTTTGAACAGAAGTTAAGGAACCAGATGTAGGTAACTGCAGGCCTGTTGAGGCCCTCAGACAGAAGTTGGTAGAATCAGGTTTAGACCAGAAGGATGCACTGGCCACAGCATGACGTCGGTTAATCAAGTCCTCACTTTGTGGCACTTCCATCGGCTGACACACTGTGTGCTGTCAGGCCTCAGGAACCGAAACCGAAATCCTGTGCCTGTAGTTCAAGCCATCTTGATGGCATTTATCCTAAAGGCAGGAACGCCAGTGTTGCCTCCAGCCGTGCTTAAACTGTGTTAAGCTTAATCTTAAGGACTTTCCAGCTCATAATTGGAGCTCATTCCAATTTATTCAGCATAGTTTTTTCTTTCCAATTCTTTGATCTCACCAGGTCCCATCAAATGTTCAACCTCAGATGGCACATTTTGTCATTAGTCTCAGAAAACTGAAATGGTTTTTTTTTTTTTTTTAAATCTCCAAAAATTTCTGCCTTAAAAGACTGTTTTACTCCTGACTAGTTAATTACTGGAAAGCTGGAGACAAGACTTATGTTTATTGCACTTAAACAGGTTTTTGAATTCAATTTCTGTTGAGCTGAGGCCAGAATTTTTTTTTTAATCCTTCTCTTGTGATTGTTTTACACTATGAAGTTGTGTGTAGTCTTGTTCTTATTTGCACAGACTCAGCAATATTATATTTTTCTGACCACACAATATACTGTTGTACCTAGTGCTGTCCTCTGTGAGGGGACTTGAAGGCTGATAATCCTGCAATGGTGTAATTTATACCAGTCAGAGCTCTGAGTTTAACTTATCCCAAGGCATGCCATCTACGAAGCAGAGACAAAATTCTATGGCACAACAGAGCAATTTACCCTCCCTATAAATTTCATGTGTATTTCTAATCTTGCATATGTATTTTTAAGCACTTTTCCTTTTCCCTCGCAAAATAGCAATAGTAAAATATTCCCTTCATGTGAGGGATTTCACATTGTGTATTTCTCTGTATCCCTGGGCACTTTATCAAGTAATTTTCTTTCTCCATATTGTCCTAATGAGCAAAGTCCTGTTCTTTATAAGCAAAATAAAAGCAAAAAAAAAAAAAAAAAAAACCAAAACCAAAACGTTTGCTTCCACCATTAGCTTTAAATATTCACCACTGGAAATAACAATTGTATACCAAGCCTGGTAGGTGAGGCTTAATCTAAACTGCTTCTTATTAGTACTCTTGATGGTGTCATTGCTGCTACCCTGGAACACAGGTTCCCTAACAACTCTTAGACTCACTGTATTTGCTTTGGAGTTATCATTCACATGCACATATACGCATTGGCTGCCCTATATTGACAAGTAGCCAGTTCATTGTGATGGAAGATCATCTAAATCCACTAAGTTCTATAGAGGGGTTACAGTAAGCTGCCTTGCTCTTGTCCATGCCAACCTTAGATCTTTTGGCAAAAGCAAGTAGGGACCAGATGGGAATTTCTGGGACCACGACCAGACTGCTAGAGACTAATATTGGTCTTTTTTTTCATATATATTACAGATGATTCCTCCTGATGTTGACAAATCTAGACTGATTAGGCCAAGTGCCGGGTCCTGCATTTGGGTCACAACAACCCCATGCAACGCTACAGGTTTAGGGAATTGTGGCTGGAAAGCTGCCTGGCAGAAAAGGACCTGGGGTTGTTGGTCGACTGCCGGCTGAGTATGAGCCAGCAGTGTGCCCAGGTGGCCAAGAAGGCCAACAGCTTCCTGGCCTGTATCAGGAATAGTGTGGCCAGCAGGACTAGGGAAGTGATCGTCCCCCTGTACTCAGCACTGGTGAGGCCCCACCTCGAGTACTGTGTGCACTTCTGGGCCCCTCACCACAAAAAAGACATTGAGGTGCTGGAGCGGGTCCAGAGAAGGGCAACGAAGCTGGTGAGGGGTCTGGAGCACAAGCCTTATGAGGAGCGGCTGAGGGAGCTGGGGTTGTTTAGCCTGGAGAAAAGGAGGCTGAGGGGAGACCTTATCGCTCTCTGCAACTACCTGAAAGGAGGCTGTAGAGAGGTGGGGGTCAGTCTCTTCTCCCAAGTAACAGGTGATAGGACAAGAGGAAACGGCCTCAGGTTGCATCAGGGGAGGTTTAGGCTGGATATTATGAAAATTTTTTACATTGAAAGGGTTATTAAGCATTGGAAGAGGCTGCCCAGGGAAGTGGTTGAGGCACCATCCCTGGAGGTATTTAAAAGATGGGTAGACCTAGTGCTTAGCGACATGGTTTAGTGATGGTTTTTGTCAGAGTTAGGCTGATGGTTGAACTCAATGATCTGAAAGGTCCCTTTCAACCTATGCAACTCTATGATTCCTTTCTATAAAGTAAATTTTTTCCTGTGTTTCAGTCCTGAGCTGGTAGCCTGTTCTTTACGTGGAAGAGCTTTTAGTTGCTTGAAGTGTGAAAGAGAATATGACTGTAATTTCCCTTCTGCTTTAATAATATGTTTATAACATAAAGCCAGTTAACAACTTCATGGCTGAATTACTACTCAATTGTCCACTATGCTTTTCTTTAATTTTTATTTGACTATCTCTTACACTCTTTCTACCTAGATGCAAAATTACAAGGAAATATCCATCTAGTTATTCTACAGAATGGCCAGACCCAGATCAACAACTTTCTATCACTACAACAAGCCTGCTGAAAATAGATCCAGCTATTTATTTTAGAGATCTTAAAAGGCAGATTATCTTATTTGGACTCAGTTCATTGAATTAATGAAATTCACATATAAATTGTGAAGGTGGCACATATCGTAAGCTTCCCAAATGTCTAAAGTACTCAATCATTTGTATACCTGAGAAAAAATGGGGAAAAAAAAAAAAAAATAGAAGTGGGAACTAATGGATATTTTATTTGGGAAGACACAGATATTATGGGTCTTCTATGACAGGAAATAAATGTTTACAAACGTTTAAAAAAGTTAACAAAAATAATCTCAGCTTGAATTACTATTCTACTCACCTGAATAATTTGAAACATCTCCAGGATCTTGGCTGCTGCAGTTTCAGCTGCAGCTGAAAACATAACCACAGTAGATTTTTAAATATACAATGCAGTCTACTTACTGATTTTTATTTGTGACTTCAAGTCCTTTAAAATAAATATGGAAATTATTCTTCAGTAGCAAGCAATGACTGAGTATTTTGTATTTCACACAGAACCACTAGAGACACCGTACATAGGCTGCAGCAGTGCAGTTACACAATGAGTTTACCAGACTCTTACACACATGCTTTATTACACAATGAAAATATAGATGTGAAAGCCGTAACAGCAGTTCATCATGTATTATTTCAGAATATGCGTTATCATATGTAATACAGGTAAATTTAATAAATATCACAGGCATATAAAAATGTAAATGCTAGCAAAACTAGCTGCCAATACCCAAAATTTGAAAATGTCACTAAAACACTTATTGCAATTCGTTGTAAAAACAGTTAAATAAATATTTGATTATATGAAAAAGGGAAAATGAAGTAAAATTATCAAGTAAAAAAAAAAAAAAGAAAAGCTGATTTCTTTAAACAGATAGGAGCTGAAAAACATCTCTTACAATGAGAAGCCAAGCAGCTCAACCTACTCAATTTATCAAAAAGGCAGATAAGAAAGAATTTGAACACTGTGTATAGAAAAGCAGAAACAATATTGGAGCAGGTGAGGGCCATTTCAATCTAACTAATAGAGATATTAAAAGATATTTTAGTGGGAAGACGATATTAGCATCAGCCTTGAAATAAGACTCAGTATCCTAGTGAAGAAGGTAATTAAACACTGGAGTGGCTTAGTAGATGTACTAGGAGTCACAATTTCCTGGAATCTTTCAAATTAGATCCTTCAAAACGCTGACGTTGAATAACGCTTCCACAAGAAAAGTTGCCTGGGTTTTCTGATGACATGGCTGTGTTTTTACACTCTTAGCTTTGGTACCTGTCAACAGATACCTGTGAAACTCTTTCGTCATTCCCTTCTTTTACAGAAGATCAGGAAGCTTTGCATTGTCATCAGGACATTTTCAGCTTTACATTAGGACATAATCTACAATGAAATCTCATGCTAGTAGGCACAGTCACCTACAAAATCCTGGAAGGACTAATCTATTAACGAGATATATTCCCATGCTTAGGTGATTGCTAGACTTGGTATAAGGAAAGAATTTGTCTACAAATGCATATTAGCTGAGTTTTTAGGGTATTTTATTACTCTCTGCAGCACAGGAGATGGAATTCCCAGGGAACTGTCTTCTGATTGTTACAAGGTTTAGGATTCTAAATATATGTGTCTACATGTAAGCTAGTAGTTTCCACTATACTTAATAGAGAACCAACCCAGACAGTTCAGGAAGGCCAGGATATAGTTTAGTTGACCAAATGTGGGTAGATTGCTCCTTTAGAGCAAACTGAATACCTCCCTGGACACCTTCAATTGTGTGGACTACATCTACGTTCTTGTGGAAACTGTCGCACTTAGCTCACATGAAGACAACAGCATTTAGTTGTCTAGAGTGAGGAGTTTATCCCCACGTTTGGTAGGAATGCATGAGGATAATGCATTTAATCATCTGACATGGCAGGGCTCTGAGCATTGGGAGCACCCTGGTATCACCTGTTCTCTTCTGGACATGGCTCAGGATTTCAGTGAAACCCAAGCTGTTGGACTCACTGAAGGGACAACTACAACTCTGTGAAATTTAATGGTGTGTAATACATAAGAGACAAGACTAAATGATCTCTCCTGGCTTTAAGTGTTATTATGGTTGCTCAACCCTGAAATGCAGGTTGGTGACACCCTCTTTTTGTCAATGGATGTTGCTGTCTTGAAAATAAATTATTTAGGGATGCTGGCACTACAGTTCTTCCCATGACGTGGCTGGACATGCTGTTTTCATCTTCTAGAAGCAACAAGCTCCTCTTCAGTACCAGTTTCTCCACAGGATTTATCAGTTCTAAAGTTTAGAATCAGTTTATCCTTTGAACAAGCTGTCCTAAAAGGTGCTTGTTGAAAATGTGCCCCAAGAAATTAATTGTGAAAGACAACCCCAGGAAAGCACAGCCCAAACACTCACAGTTAACATCAATCATATTACCACTTGTAAAGCAGCAACATTTCAGGCTGTAAAGCTCATACAACCAGTTTTCCATGAAACTCTGAAGCATGGGATTTGCAAAGCTGTAATGGAAGTGGGTCTTTTGGTTCCCCAGAGAACACAGCCATGATCTCAAAATCAGTACATGAACTCAAGTATTTCTGTAGAGGCTGTTAGCTTGGTTGGCACCATATTGTCTCGCAAACATGGACAGTCTGACCAAAAGCTTCTGAATACGCACATGTGCACTCATCTTGCCAGAACTGCACTCAGAGACCTGAAAGTTTCCCACAAAATACTGTGTTTTTTTCACCTGACCTACCTGCTGACTTGATACATAAATAGCTCAAAGATGCATATTTCATCAGTGCTGAAAAACATGAAAAACATGAAACAATGACAGAACGTGATTAAAAGGAAGGAAAATAGTAATGAAGTAGGAAAAACAAAGAAAAAACAAAGGAACAATGGTATGGAAGAAAGGAATGACAATAATGAAAGCAAAGGAAAGGGAGACCGTGGCATTGTATCTCTGAATGGCTAATCAAGTGAAATTTTATTTGATATAAAATCAGTGTGAGGTCATCTTCAGACACAGGGTATGTAACAGAATGCCAGGCAAGGACTGCTGACGCTCTCAAACAGTAATTTCAATTACATGTACAATTTGACCAATGCACAGTTAGGAATCGTCTTTTTTTTTTTTTCCTAAAGATATTTGCTTTGCTAAATGTCCCTAGTTACAGGAGAAAAGGGGAGGCAAATAAATCATTGAGGTCAAATGACTTTTAGTACTAAAAGTGGAATGAAGTCTGGAGGACGAGTGAGAGGTTTGCTGTGATTTCAATCCCAAACATGCAGATGTTAGTCCAGGCCTCTTGATCTCAATGAACTGTGGAGGGAATTTAAATATGAGAGTTTTATTTCAGAGTTCTTGCAATACTATTTCTTTCCTGGCTGAGACAAAGCTTATAAAAAAGATTCAATTGAATAATGTTTTAAAAATTTAATCTGACAAATCTTTTGAGGTTTGGGTTTGGTTTTAGGTAAAGGCTTGTGTGAATAACAACAGAAAATCATTTCAGGTAGGTCTGTGCCTTCCCTGCTGTATTTCTGTCAATGTGCTCCTGAGTTGCTGATTTTTTTTTTATAAGTTTGCTCTTGGTGGTTGCTGAGCAAAAGACTTACACTGACAAGGAAGATGGTGACACCATCTGTATAGAAAGAGCTATCAAACACAGAAGTTGAACAAACAGGAAAATTATCTGTGCCGTTTGCGGTCATCATAGGACTACTTGTCACAAAAGCAGGTAGAGCAGTTTCAAACAGAAGTGCGGCTTCAGAGTTACCTCTGGCCCTTTTATTTCTGTAGGGGGTTCTTTCAAAAAGACACACTCTGCAGGACCAAGTAGAAAAAGCTTCGATTAGGGCTGTACAGTATGTGACTAAAGGATTTGTTAACCTTAGCGCTTCAAAGCACACTTGAAAATAAGATTCAAATGGGCTCGCTCTTTTGTGGTTCTGTAGTGATAAACGAGTTCTCCATGCACCAATGCTCATGATTACTACTTCTCCAACGTTGTGACTCTGGATGAACGCTAGATCAGTCTAAGTAATGTCCAGCACATTTCATCCATACTAAATAATGTATGTCGTGGCAGGCCTCTCCATTTTGCTTAGGAAAGAGCTGCAAGCCTAGTCATAGCTTTTCTGGGGTTATATCATCAATCTTCAGGTGCTCCACACAACTTGCAAGCTTTTTTCAGTACAGAAAAGAAGGGAAGGGGAAACCCAAGGGGTAATCGGTATTTTTTGCTGGAGTCTTTTGTGGGTTTTGATGTTTTGTTTTGTTTTGTTTTTTTAAATATGTGAATTTAAAGTTTAAGAATGGTTTGCTTTAAGGCTCACTCATAAGCTATGTTTTAAAACCCTTATGCTTGAATCTCTGCAAGAATCTTACTTCCTAATGATCAGTTTATGAATTAGTGGAATAATTCATGACATACCCCTAGGATCAATACCTTTAAATGTGCCTGTGGGTAACATCACTCACATGATTCATCCCAATATAGCAAGTGGAACTATTCAAATACTTATTCACAGGTGTAACTGCTTGCCAGACCCTTTACTGTTCATATGACAGTGAAATACCCCTTTTGCCACTGGAGCCCACCGAATACATTATATTTACGCTGCTTCTGATTCCGACAACAGTGATCATTAGCAGTGTTAGGTGTAGTTATTCCTTTCTCTCTCTCAGTATAAGGCGGCTTCCAAAATTCTATTCTTCCTCAAAAGTGAACACATTCCACAAAGGGTACAGGGACATCTCTCTCTAAGGTTTACATGAGCCATCACTTTCACATCTTGTCTGTAACTGATAGCTGTTGGTCCTGGTGACTTATTGCTTGAATCAGGACTTTATACTCTGATGGCTTCTTTTTCCTCTTCAAGAGATGATTTATTCTCCAATTCAAGTCTAATAATTTAGAGCCTAAAAATTTAGAGCCTTGCTTCTGCTGCTTGTTAATGCTGCTGTTTTATCTATACCCCTTGGATAGCTTAGTTTAGTCAGCCTGTCTGTCTATCTGGCTGTCTACCTATCCTATTCTATTCTTTTCTACAGGCAAAGCTTTTCAGCCCTAGCACAGTTCTATCAGTACTCTTCCCAGGAAAAGAAACTTTAACTTTGTAGTAAACATATTGGCAACATCTAGGAAACATTTGCATTATTTTTATATAAATATTACATATACCTTGCATGCATCTGAATAATACGAATTTACTTCAGTTTATGTAAACGACAATAGTCTTCCTACACTTGCAGTAATATTCAAAGGAAGCTGTAAAATAAAAAATGACAAGTAACAATGGAATTAAGATAACAATGGTTGTACAATGAACAAGGCTCTATCTAGACTAGAACAGTTTAGTTTTCCAAAAGCTACAGCCTATAAGAAAAAGGATTAGAATTTCTAGAGAAGTAATTTTGGTGAATTAGGCTGGAGTACACTGGATTTTTACCTTGTCTTAGTCAACACACATGAGAAAAAGAGACTAAATACAGCCAAGGGAAAAGATAGATGTGATCAGAGCACATTTCTTCTCCCTGTCAGTAGAGAGGAGCTGGTAAGAGAGTTTGAAAACCTTTACAGAGGTATTGCTAAGGCCCATAGCTCTGGACCGTTTGTGACAGGTACCAAAACTGAGGGTGTCCCAGTGTAACCAATGCTGCTGGTAAACAGAAGCCTGGAAAGGCAAATAGAGACACTAAGAGGAGAACTGGTTTAGCCAGGTTACCAGAGCCTTCTGGTAGCTGCCTCAGACACTAAACCATTCTGTTCAGCAAGCTGGAAAACTGTTGGTACTCCCGATTTTCCTCAGACCTTCACTTTGGTTCTCTGGGATAGCATTGTATGGCAATGTAGTGTATAAATTTTCTCAGCTTCTAAGAGTGCAATAGTTTGTCCCTCACACTAAATCAGTTATGCCAACAGAAACATGGTCACCAACCTCTCAGCAGGCAGAAAAATCCATGTTTTGATTCAGTTTTGGTTTCAGTGATCTTTGCTCCCACCTGGTGTCTCTAATTGACAGCTTCTTTGCAGAAGATGGAGACAGCAGTATGATTCTAGGCTTTAGCTTTAAATTATATTTTTGAAACCTCACGAGGTTACAGAGGAGTGATTTACTCTGAAGGGAACTCTGATAAACCCTCTCAGCAGAAATGAGGGAAAGCAGCGTAATAGAAATAGCACCAGTTATAACAGTGATGCAAATAGGAGGGTCGCTCACAGGGGACTGCCGTGCAGCCGCCGCTGGGGCAGAGCACAGCAGGCTTTCTCCATCCTCTGCGCTGCACAAACTGTATTTAAAACATAGGCGAGCAAGAAGTAGTGGTTTTGACTGAAAGCATGAGAGCGTTAAACCATCAGTTGGTGCAGTGTAACCTTGCAGTTTGGATTTCAACACAGGTGTCAGCATCTCCGTTTTGCCCCTTGGAAATCCCTGGCAGGAAAACTTTGCTGTCGGAGCTGTAAAGTTCTGGAGCTAAGCAGTGGGAGCAGGTCTAGGTCAAGCTAGGTGAATCCTACATATGGGCCCAGCAGTGTCTCCTCTCTTTCTGGTGTACAGCTGGCTGAAGGAATCCACAAGGTGCTACACCAATCTTCATTCCCTTCAGGACTCTGAAGACTTTGTTTCTTAGAAAGATATTCTCTTGCTATCAGTTTGTATTTGGTTCTCACATAAGTTCTGACTTCAGTGAGATTTTGTCTGAATACAGAGGAAATCAAATGGGCAAAATTATCTGAAAGTTGGGCTCTGTGTGTGTGTGCAGGAGTGGGGGGATCCCAGGTCACTTATATGGGCAAAGAGCATGGGCCAGGCATCCCGGGTCACTCACATGGTGGACACATGGGGTCCCTGTGGGGAATTGGAGGAATGATACAAAAGGTACAGAAATAAGGGCTTTTCTTGCTGAAGTTCCTAATTATTATGAATATCTACTTTTTATATCCACTCACGTCATCCTCTGTGGTTTCAGCAAGAAGCTGGAAGCTGAGCTTTAAACCAGCAGCAGCAGCTAAGCATGTGTCTATTCTCCAGCGTTTCATCCAAGGCTAAAACACCTGTTTTTATTCTCCCTTCACTACAACATTGCAGGTCATTGCAGACTGAGAACTCGGCTATTCATATCAGGAAAATTTTGGTAAAACACAGCTCAGAAGCCTCTATTTCAAGCTTGAATATATATTGCTTCAAAACCACAAGTTCCTGATCTCTAAGCAGCAATTCTGAAGGAGTGTCCTCCTTTCCTAATAGATAGATTTGGTTTAGTTTTCTCTCTTTCATTGTACTCTTTTGGATTAGATGGTTAAAGAACAGAGGCCCCATCTGTTCTTGCCATACTGGCCTATGTAAATATTAGAGACCACATATACTTTCCATACAATAGGGATTGCTGAAGCCTCCTATTCACAAACTTTTCCCTCCTTGCCCTGCCTTGATCCCATTGATAGCAAATCTGCCGCACTCTGTGTATAGCTTTTATGTTGCATTTTGGTATACTTCAAAATGAAATTCTTAATAAAAATGTAAATTATTATTATTGTAAAAACATGTTGGCCCACTGTGCCATGTAGCATTCTCAGGAGCAGCATTCTTTCAAATTGGGACTTGAAAACCAGCACAGAATTTAGCTTGAATCAAATGGTATTATGTATTTAGTCATTTATCAAAGCCACTTGGTAGAAGTTGGGGAAAACATTAGTTAATCTTATTCATGTGGGGGTTCCTGGTTATGCAGCAATACTCTTTTTTTCCCAATTTTTAGTTCCCCTTTCTTCTCAAAGGCCTGTAATGCTTCAGCCACCTATTGAGCTTGAAGCAAGACCTTTTTTCCTAGCTACAATGTTTGAACCAGTCAACAGAGGCTACTTAAAGAAGGTAGAGTAGGATATTCCAGGCACTGCAAGGAGCACCCAAGAAAAGTAAATAGCATTCACAGCATGAGACATCTGCCTCACTGGGTCAGTATTTAGCTCCCCTCCGAGACAGTGAATTAGCAATACTTTGGCCTGTTAATTCAGCTGTTAAGTGATTTTGCTTGGGCTTTGGAAGAGTATTTTTCCGCTTAAAAGCAACAACAACACTCTTTCAGGTTGCTGAGATACTTTGGGTCAAAATTTCAGGTATCTGTGGTGCATGTGAAAGGTGACAATTTGCCACCTTGCAAAAGGAAATTCTCTGATGATGAACTAATGATCTAATGGCAGTGTACGCTTTTCATTATTAGGATAGCCTGAGATACACAACAGCTGCCTAGTGCAGCTCCCACAGGGGTCCATGGGACCTCTTTTTACTTTGACAAGGAGACAAGTTAGAGCAATGACACATCCTTACAAAAAGTCTTTGTCTTTGTTTTATAGTGATGTGCCCTTCTGGTGACACACATACTTTGCTCAATTCTCCTTCAGCAGAGTCTGTATGAGACAGAATTTATCTGTCTATTCAGAGAAACCTGCTCCAAGCAGCTACCTTTTGCAACATTTTTTCTCTGCAGCAACTTTGCATTAGCCCATCTTCACCAGTACCAAGGTAGACGGAAATCCCTCACACCTGCAGACCCCAGAAAATAGATTCATAATATTTTTCACTTCACTAGACACATGACACCCTATGCAGGGATTTATCATAGTGATGCCACATCTTATTAGAGAGGTTGACTCATGAACCAGCTCCCTTCCCATTTGTGATCACATAGCATCTCACTGGCAACAGTAGCAATTGCGATATTAGGCAAGTATTCAGAGTTCTTAGATTTTTTTTAGTGACACTTGCCATCTGGAACCAAGGTCAAGACATAACAAGGATATAGCCCATTGGCCCATTATAATAACTGAAAAATGATTTGTAGACCACAACTGGCCCATGTGCCACAGTTTGAGTTCTGATTTAAAAAACCAACCAACCAACCAACCAAACAAAAAACCCAACAAACCAGACAATCAATATTAAAATATTTTATTCCAAAACAGAAGATTTCAAAGAAAAAAAAAAGCAATAGTCTCTCCCAGGATATTGGAAACATCCTAATGGGATTGGTAGGTATGGTGGAAAGAGGCACACTTCACTCTTCTGTAAAGACAACCAGAAGCCAAGCAAGAGATTTTTGGCCTCTAAAATGACTCTAACAACAATCACTAGCAATTACACTGTACATGTAGTGTTTCTGCTGCTTATCCCCATGTGACGCAAAGTTGATTTCCCCCTTGAAAATAGACCCTTTTCCACAGGGAAAGATAGTTTCTTTCTCAGTAGAAAGAAAAGGCAATCTGCCACCTGGGGATGTCATTACTTTGATATTATTGGCTAGGAGTGTTAGGAGATAGTTTCAAAGTTAAGATGGCCTGCAAAGAAACAACATGACTAGTGTACCTGTTGTTTCATGTATTAGTGTGTTTTGAGGGATGAAGTTAGATATAAAAACTATCAGGTGAAATGTGTTCTTCTTTCTCTGTCTCCATTTCCCCAGAGGACCCACCAATAACTTAGAAACCTCATGTAAGAAGTGTAAGAACATCCATACGGGGTCAGAGCCAAGAACAAACAAGTGCAATACCATGTCTTCACAAGCAGACAGTATTCTTCCAGGAGGATAAATTTGTATTTCAGTTCCTGGGGTGTTAATAAGGGGTTAAAGTTGGACCTGGGCTCATTGTGGTCAGGTGAAGGTGCAGTCAGGTGTGGTCAGGTGAAGGTCAGGCAAATGCACAGCAGCTCCTGCAAAGAATGATGGACAAGTGTTTTTGGAACTGAAAGGGGAGGTCAGTGGTTTGCTGGGCAGCTAGAGCACAAGTGCATCACCGTGTGTACGGATTGGTATCTGGGTGCCTGGAGCATGCCTTCAGAGGCCTACTGCTCCAGGGAAGCGCCAACACAAGGCCAAATCCCAGCATCTTCTAATACTGTTGCTTCTTTGACTGAGTGGTTGACTCTGGTACTAACAAGAAAGGAATTCCTTGGACGGAAATGGGGGATTCATTTCAGTAGCTGGGAGTGAAATTTGACTCAGGAAATTTATGATGTTTCCAGCCTCTGATGTGGCAGAGCAGTACACCCTCGCTCAATCCTTAAAATTAAAAGAAGCACAAAATGTCAGATGCTGAGGGAGGAGTGCCAGAACAGGGTGAGCATCACAACGGAAGTCTAAATATTCTGCTAGAATGCAGTACTCTCTGTCTTCCTAAGCTAAAGGTGATATCTTTATGTCTACCAGCCTTCAGTGGATTTTACTTCCATAAATTCAGGAACTTAGGTATAGGGAATGGAAGAAGTAGCCAGAACTGAAATTTTTCAGAAACGGAGATTTTTCTCTGTTCTTGTAAAAAAGCTTGAGTTAAATGGGGATTAACAGGAGAAAGAGAAAAAGCACAAATGATTTGGAACAGTCAAATATAGTTATATGGCATTTTTCATCTAAAGATTTCAAAGCTCTGTTCAAAGGAAGCAGTTATTATTATCCCCACTGTGCATACTGGCAAAATGAAGCCCATAAATATGTGGATACTGACCAGAAGTCATGTAGCTATCAAATAATGGAACTGGGCATTTATTTCAGAACTCAACAAGTGGGATTTTTTAGATGAATAATAAAGCCACTAAACAAAAATCCTAATATTTCAAAGCTTATGTTGGGAAGCCAGGAATGCTTCACAGATCTGTCTGGGGCTACTTCAATGCAAGAGCCAAACAGACATCGTCACTGCTTCATGCTTTCCTGGTTTTCATGCAAAGTAAATCCAGACATGCAACATGGGAACACTGCGTTCTCTAGCAGATCCCAGCCTGTATTACTGGAGACTGAGGCTGAGGAGTTTTTACTGGTTTGCAGTATAGGCACAGCTACAGGGAGCAAAACCAGTTGCAATTTCTCAGCAGTAAATATGGCCAGAAAACAGGAAGGGAAGCGTTAAAATTTTTTACAAATATTTCATTGTGATATTTTTAAAGGAAAGACTTCCCCTGAAAATTGATAAAATAGTTCAGAATAAAATTTTCAGTCTCTTCAATTTAAAATACTATTTTCCATTTCCGTTCTTCCAAGAAAAATCACCAAACTTGAAAAAAAAAAAAAAAGACAGCTTGAAGTAAAGCACAACATTTTTCATTTTGCTTTGGTTTTAACTACAAAACTGTTTTTAAAAATCTGCTTGAGGTTTTTCCCAATGCTTGATCACTGAATCAAAAAAAACCCACCTTATTGTTTGCCTAGGTATGTTAATGAGTCCCAGCCCAATGAGCTAACCTTTAAATCACACAACCTCTTCATTAGTCTCTCAGAATGCTGCAAAACCTTTAATTCTTTTGCCTCTGAAAGATTCTCTTAGCAGAACTTGAAAGCAAGACTTTTTATCTCAGATGCCATCAAAATTTTAATTATTTTCTCAAGTACTTGTCTCTGTCGTATATGTAACAGGAAATATCAGCAGGAAATCAATTTGACAGACACTAATGTTGCATGTTCACCAGTTCAACAAATTACACCAGCCATGTTATCACAAGGAGCATGAATGGTTCTGGCCCCACAGTAAACCGAGGACATCTAATGTGGTCTAATTATGACAGCAGTACACAGAGAAGTAATACAGTCTTAAATGAGGGTTAGGGTGTCATTCAGCGAGTCAGTTAAGAACTTTGCTTTTTTGGACAGATTTTCATGCACTTTTCTGTGTTTTTATGTATTCTAATGTTTTGAAGAAGTAGGGGTTAAATATATCCAGTATTCTAAAAAATATGACGGATAAAAAAACTATTGTTGTTTTGTGTTCTAGCTGCTTGCAGGTGGCATTTTTAAGCATTATGTTTAAATCTCATGTTTCACTAATACCAAAACACTTCTTGAAACTTGGCAATACTGTTCGCTTTTTGTTGTACAAGGTGAGGCAAAACAGTAAAAATTCTTGTTTTGTCTCCCCCTCACCCTTGGAGTGTTCTTCTGGAGGTAAGCTATAAAAAATTCCATCAATGAGGACCACAGCACACAGTGGTTGGTATTGGTGATAAAGATTACATCTTTAAAAACCAGAAGATATAAGATACACCATTACTGCAGGAACTTTAAGAGCAAGGAAGCAGAAATGAGCTTTCAGAATAGAAGGTGTTTTGGTTTTGTTTTTTTTTTCATTCCTGCTGAACAGTAATTGTGCATTTCCCTTTTCTTCCTCTTGCTCTGTCTATTTCATTTTTTAATACGGTTTTATAGACAGGGCTTGAGAAAGTTTTCTCAACTTATGATTACTTTAGTCTAAAGTGTGGATGACTGGTGTCCCAGGCATTTCTGCAGTAGTGAAGCTCTTTCAAGATTCCATCCACACACATCCTCGCAATGATAAAACAGAAACTCTATAAAAGTATGAAGAAAGGGACAAAACTAAACCTTTAGCTTCATATGGTGTATTATTTTTTGTTGTTTTTGCTACAAAGCTGTAATTGGGCTAGTGAGATCTGATAAACGTCTTATTATAAACTTGAACATCAACTGATGGTAAAAAAAATATGATGGAACTTGTGACTGAGAGAAAAGTAAAAGGGTATAAATGACTGGCAGTTCCCATTTCTTTACAAGTGTTACATTTCAGTCCCCTGCCACTACCACATGTTTCCTGTTCACAGATAATTTGTACAACATATTTTATCATTCAGTTTTAGACACAGTTGAAAGGCTTTTGCCTAAGGCTTGGAACACTTTGAAAATTGTATACCATTTGCAAGGCTTTCTTCTGCTTCACTGTGCAATTAGGTGACTGCCTTTCTGCAGACACTGGATTTATCATATGTGGAATTGGGTTTTTTCACCAAGGTGAATTGGGAACAAAAAGGCAAGTAGTTTTTTAGTAACCCGCAGACAAGGGATTAGTGTGCCAGCACAAAGCTTGTAGGCTGCCTGTCAGTCCCAAACTGGACGCAGTTCCCTCACAGAAGGAGTATTGTGAGCCACAAAGTTTCATACAAAAATACCCTGTGTCCCTGCTGTATGCGATTCAAATTTCTATGGTGCAACAAAGACATCTGATCAGAATACTTTTTTTTCCCCCTCTAATGTCTCTAAGAAACACGACTATTTATGACACTGTTGATTCTTTCCCCGCTTTCCTTCGCCCCCCTCCCCGCGCCACCCCCTTCTCTGTCTTGGCTAAACTTTGCTCTCTCTTAAAGAAGTGTGAAGATACTGATGTGCTAAGAGCTTCCCCTGCTGGAAGTTCCTAGCAAAAGGTGCTGTAGCCAAGTAGGGATGGATCTGGGATTAGCTCCCAGTTCAGCTAATTTATGTGCTCGGTTCCTGTCGAACGGAGAGTACATAATGTGACTTGAGATGCTGATTAAATTTCATGTGTATTTCTATGTTCTAAATAAACCAAATTTTAAAGTCAGATTTGAGCGGTGGTAGTTTATAACCTCATTACAGCACTTTGTATTTTTCCACTGAATTATGTGGGGAAAAGAGAGACAAATTCAGCCCTTTTGTATAATGTACCTACGTGCTTTTACAGGGTCATCTTCCCTTCCGGTAGAGGATATGGAGGATTTCTTAACAAGCAAATTTTATCTATTAGAAACATATCATTGTTTAATAAGAATGGAATTGTGTAGTCGTTATTCGCTTTTGGTTGAAAACGCCCTACTTGTGGAAACAGTGAGTGTATAAGAGCACAAGTGAACTGCAAGGAACACTGGTACCTTATAGCATAATCCCACCAGAAGAAAGGTGTGTGTGTTTCTTCAGACTACACGTCTCTCTCAAGCAATAATTGCTGAACTATGTAAATTGCCTCTTCTGAAAACTTAGAAACAGCCGCACTTTTGAAATCAAAACTGATAGAATTTTATTCTAATTGTTTAGCTATCCATATCAGAAATATCTGGCTGCAAATTCCACAGCTTCTTCAAGGGTAGGAATATATTATTACTTAAATAGTGTAAACACAATAATATACTTCAGATAGACTGTGTTGGAAACGTGGCCACTGTCTGCTTGCACAGTGTGACCTAGTGGGCAGGATTGTCTTGGCCGCTCTCTAAGGTCTCACTGCCTGTGCGTAGACCAGTGATGTGACTTTGGAGCAAATTGCTGCCGTGGTCACTCCCACCTCTGTTCGTTTTGTCTGGTTAGATCGTAAGGGCTTCTTTGGGGCACAGGCTGACTCTCTCTGCATGGTTTGTGAAGTCCCCAGTGCTCTGAAGCAGGTGGCATGGTGGCTGGGTTAGTGTGGTATTGCCCCTGTGATGGTATGCCCCAACCTGCAAGGGTTTGCAGTGAGGTTGCAGCAATCTAAGAGGTTACTTCGAAGTCTTCCCTCTGCCAAAGCATCTCTTCCCCCACCTGAATCACCGGGCTCACCTGGGGACGTATTTTGCATCCCATTGAAATGTAGATATTTTGGGGCAGTATAAGAGATACCTTGCCCTCTCCAGCTGTAGCCTAAGGAGGACCAAGTCACTGTGGAGCTGCCTTAGTGTGTGTGTGATTCAGCGAATATTTGGAGAGCTCCGGAGCTCCAACCATCTGTACACATGCAGATACACAAGTAGATGGAAAGCTTCCAAAGGAAGTTCCCTTTCAATCCCCATAAGATTCCCTAGACCCAGCCAGCAACCTGAGCTTGATGCCAGAGGAACTGAGGATTTCCTTCAAATTCTCTACCTGGCTTAATTTAATTTGCTGCTTGGTAGAAGACCCAAAGAGTCTGCGAAAAAAGCACTGGGTCATGGGATTTCCCAATCTAAATGTAATGGTAAACCCAGACTGACTCTCTTCTTTCTGTGGTATCCATTGTGCTTTGTCCCAAATGGGAAATATGGTTTGCCAGCACAGAGGCAGCATACACTGTAAACAATGACAAGAATAAAGCTAAATATTATGCATATTCATTGCATGCAATCCTAAACACAAATGTCCCTACTGAGTAAAACAGAAAAGAATTTTTTTTTTTTTTTTTTTCAGCTGAGGAGCTGCTGGGTCTTTTTAACCCATTCTTTTCTCAGTTGTGCAATTTGCAATAACATACAAGGGCATTTAACTTCATATATTATAAGCAAGTACTCTTTAAGCAGAGTCTTCTCTTAAGTACAATTTCATTGACTAGTTTCTCAGTGCAGTTCATCAATAATGACTCATTTCAAGTTTCCAGAAGGCGGTGGTACAACTGGTCAGTATGTGCGCTTTAGCTTTTCTTTAACTTTGAACTTTTCTAATCAACTCATTTGACATGGATTTCATTTCCTTTTATTCATACTGATGGGGTAAGTATAGGTTCATGTTCTACTTTGGAGTGCCAAGAATTCTGGTTTTTAATGTGAACCCTCAGCAAACAATGTAGCAATGCTCTCTACACAGAACACATCTTACTTTATCCAAATTCTTAATGGTGTAACATAGGACATATTTCCAAATTATTACACACTCATTTACGTGCTTACTTGTCAAACATAGTTAAGACGGAAATTATTATTTTCTTACAAAAATCAGATCTCTATCCTGAAGAGTAAACCAAAAAAGTCTATTAAGATCCTGACCTAATAGGGCTAATTTACAGAAGGCTAGTAAAACCATAACCATAACCCTATGGAAGCCAGCTCAACCTGACCCAAAAATATCTTGAAACAGTTGCTCCCACGTGGCAGTGTACCGAGATAAGCCAGGATACCTCATTCTACAGCCCCCAAAAATTCCACTTATATCTGAAACAATGACCTGGGCTGTAACTTATGATGAAGTGAACTCTGGGTTAGATTGGCTGATAATAAAAAGTAATTCTGTGGCACGCATTTTTTTCATTATGCCCTGTTTTCCTCCTGTTTGAAAAAGTAAAATATGATAGTTTTCATTTTTACAGAAGCATTGTTCTCGATCATTTTCTTGGTATGAAGCCTCTGCATTCAACACAGGACTAACATTCAGCAGCTGGCCTCTGTTGTTCCTGTTTTTTTATGGATACTAGTCAGCATAGGGTATATGAGGAAATGCGCAGCAATTTCTGTTTTAAAATGAGTGGGCATACATGTTCAGAATTCTGGTTATTTAAAATATTAAGACTGTGAAGAAAACGGGTTGCATCTAAATTCTGCACGCACACACAGAGAACTCATGTTTCGCCCTTGTGTGCTTGCATAATTATTTACGTTTGCTTGAAACGTTCACATATTCTGAAATGAGTTTCTACCTTGCTGAAGCATTAATATTTAAAGATAAAACCTATAATTTCTGCTACTGCTTTATTATTATTATTAATGCGTTGCTATTAATAATACATTATCAGGAAGATACTCTTTGGTCACAAAAGACATGGGAACTGACACAACAACAGGTTGTAAAATAAGTAATAAGAGTGTAGAGCCAGGACAAAACCCTAAATAGTTCATTTAGAGCTGAAGTATAAATACCCTGACAGACACACTGTTTCTTAATATGTGCATGGGTGATCTAAGTCTGGGGCCTGCCTGCAAGTTAGAGAATAGTCAGGAATATATAAAATAAAAATGAAGGCTAAACCAGAAATTATTTAAATAAGTGCTGTAGCAGAAACACAAAATGTTATTTGAACATGTGTTCTACCTGGCCACAAATAATTAATGGCAGCAAACAGGGCATTTTGCAATGGACAAGGATCAAGCATCACAGGCATGTCTCAGAGCTATAAGCTTACATGGGATAGGTCTACCGCACCTCTAAAAAGCAAGTTCTGGGTTTGTATTTTACACAGGCATTGTAGAAGCATATGTAAAACCAGCAAAATATAACCCATCATTAACTAGGAAGTTTTCTTTTGTGTGCCTCTGCTACCATGACTATTTTGGATCCTGGCCTATATTGGTCACACTAAGAGGCCTTCAGGGATTTACACGTTACTTAAATTCCAGTTTTCATTTACATAAACAGAGCTGGTGTGGGAACGGTCCCATGTCCAGAATACAGCAATTGGTTCAATCCCCACAAGTAGAAGCTCTGAAGCAGCCAAACGCCCCGTGTCCGTGAGGAGGACTGCAGAGAGGAAGGCAACTTCTTTCAGTCCAGACCTGCTCCTCTGCAGCCTCCCCAGCTCAGAGCTGTAGCTGCTCTCCACTGACTTGTCTGGGATGGGCTTCATCCTAATGAAAAATATCTAATGAAAAATCAACTAAACATTTAGACTTAGGGTTTTTCATTAGACTGAAATGTTGCTTTCTAGCCAGCCCCACTGGAGTATGCTGAAATGCTTATGGGTGGGCTGCAATTTTCCACTGCTGAGGTCAAAACCGGGTTTATGCTATTTTCCCGTCTACTCCCTTCGATGTTCGAATGAGTTGGCTTTAACTCACGATAGCGCATTAGGTAATTGCTCTAGGAGAACTCTGGTTTAAAGCCGTCAGAACCAGCGCCCACACTGCCTCCCACTGACGTAAGCAAACGCATGTGTGAGGTAAGAAATGACTGAGGCTGGGGCCACTGGGGTAAGCCTCAGCTGCTGCTGGGCTAACAGAGCTGAGGAAGTTCAGGCTAATCCTTGCCATTCAGAAAATGACAGCAGTCTCCCCTTTTTGCACATTTGATTGAGTCAGGTAGGCACAGGTTGGTATTTTAAACATCTTTCTAGCCTATGTGTTTTGTACCATCTTTGAACATAAGGAAATCCAGTTTTCCCTTGTATAAAACATTTTTTTGGTCTTCAGAATAATCCTATATCTTAAATGCTTCAGATTCGACATGGAAATTTGGCATGAAAATAACCTTTTTGGAGATGTAAGACATAATCTTTTTCTGGATAAATTGATTTTGTGAGAGCAAGTTGGAGACTGAGAACATGCAGTAGATTTTCTTTTCCCCTCAGTAGGTTGATGCATACAGTGGTGAAGCAATGTTCAGTCACACGGCTGATTTGAGTAAAATAAAAAAGATCCTTAAGTGTTGCATCCTTTAAGTGTAATGTCTGCTCTTTTGGATGTGCCAGAACTAGTCTGTGAAAATAATTTCTATCCAAACTGAGCAGTGATTTGTATTTAGAGTATATGTCCTTCTATAGCTCAAAATTGTACTCTGTGTCTGAAAATGAACTTTACAATTGTATACATGACTTTTCAGCATAGATCGTGCTAAAATGACGCTTGCATTAGAGGCATGCCCATCAAATGTGCACAACAAGGCAGTTCCTCAAAGCCGGTAGGAGGAAAAAAATCTATTTCCTGAGAAATTATTGAAATACATATTTTGTGATGTAACCACTTAGGCCACTGCATTGAGATAATGAAATTAAGTAATGCACCAGAAACTGATATGGCCAGTATAGCCTGTTTGTCCCCTGGCAGGCTCCTCTAGAGCTTAGACTAGATGCTGCCTAAGACCAGTCAGACTAATGAAATTAATTTTCCCGTAGATGTGTGTCTTCTGCGTCTGTACAGCTCTGCCTGGAATAACCCAGTTTTCCCTCAGTCTCTACAGCACCATCACAGACAAGACACAGCAAAGCTGCTAGACAGTATATCTTTGCTCATCCACTGCAAGCTGCTGCCAAATGTCGTGCATGAACCGAACTCTACCTGCCTTACCCTTACAGGAGGTTATAGGTGCTCTTTTACTTAACTGCCAATATTTATGAAACCATTAAATATTTCACTGGCTTTGAGGCAGGATCTTCCTTTTAATCTGTTTGATTCAAAAACCTGGTTGAACTCAAGAGGTTCAAAAATCATTAGGGGGAAGTGGGTGGTAGGCAGATAAAACAGACAGTACAGCTGCACAAAATGTGGGGGGAAGTGGAAAATATTTTATGGATATCCACTTACCAAAAATCAACAGCCCAGAATGCGCTAGCTAGTCAATGTCTCAAACTGGCTGCTTGCTGCCTCCAGAGTGGAGTCTGAGTTATTGTTTAAATACCTGCAATTGTTTTGGAATCCAGATAACAGAGAGAACCACCTTTTCTATATGTATTTGATATTGCAACAAACACTGCTGATCAGGTCCATATACTGGATCCTTTGGTTCCTAAAAGAACGAAGTGGAAGGAAGTCCCTTTGGTTCCACTTCCCTTGACTGGAAATGGTCTGTAGCTAAACAAGGCAAACACATGGGAAAAAAGCCATCTATTTTCAAATTCCAAGGTAGACATTAGGGTTATGGATGAGATTGCAGGCAGCCTTCATTCCTTGCTTTCATTTGCTGTCATGATTCTGGTTTGGTTTTTTTTCTACTGAGCCCTGAAAATGTGCAAAATGTATGGAAAGCAGGTCACAGCTTTGTGTCAGAAAGCAACAAGCCATCTGTGAGCCAGCCACCAGTCTGCGTGGCTCACGACAGCGGCCTCTCTTCTAGTGAGTGGTTGGGACCAGGCCTATGATCATCCATACTGCTTAATTGCTGATATGCTCCCTGGCACATTTTGGGCACTTGCCCACTAGTAGTCTCCCAGGCACTCTTCAAGGAATAGGTTGGAGCAAGGACAGTCCCCAGGTGGCAGCAGGGACAAGGCAGGGAGAAGAGAATTCAGGCATAGAGACATGAGCGTGCCATCTACTTGGTCTGAGAAAACAGCCCCTGGTCATTTTATTTATTAGTATAGTCTTAGATCCTAGAGCCATGCTGGGTACTAGCTTAGGCACTAAAAGCGTGTTAACCACATTAGGATGCTGCTTATACTTGGGCCAGTTGGCTGAGTTTTCAGAAAAGCCCATATCTGAGGTGTGATATTATCTAGAAAAAAAAAAAAAGGGGGGGGGGGGGGGGGGGAGGCCTTATTTTGTACCATCCTTAAAACCAGGTCAGGGGCACGGTGATATGATGGAAATGTCTTTCCATGGTCCTGTCCGGAGCCAGGTATGAATATCTCCACCTTCAAAGACAGCCATTATCACATCAGTTGACCTGCCCACTGCCATCAGCTGAAGCAGAGCCCCGTTGCTGCCCGTTTGTGCAGCCACGCTCTCCGTGCTATCAACCAGAAAGGGGAGTGGGGTAGGAGCAGCTGTGAACAGTGACTCTGTTTCCCTCAAGGCAAAGAAAATGTTCATCTGCCCAGATCTACCACCGTTACTGCTGCTTTGTTCCAACAAATGGCTACAAAGGCCAAAGAGTGTACATGAATTTAAGTCTATCCTGTTAGGCAAATACAAGAGAATTAAATTAAGACTGTATGTGCAGTCTTAGCTTTAGCATTCACATGGTTCAACATTTTTTAACTATGAACCTTATAATTTCATATAAGTGGATTTCTAATACTATGTCTCTGTATATATATGTACATCTACTCTTGGGATGCTAAACAATTTTTCTTGAAGATATTTTTAACAGGATACAGATTTCCTACCAAATGTGCTGGTTATTGATGAGAAAAACAGAAACAGATAACAGAAAAAAAAAAAAAAAAGAAAAAGAAAAATTGTTTAGCTTTCAATAAAAATGCTTAGATTTATTTCATTCTTTTGCTAATTGTGGTGTAGGATTTTTTTAATTTTTTTTTTTTTTTTTTTTTTTGTCAAAAGAAACCCCCCTCTCCCCCCAATCTATCCTTTTTTATTATTCTTTTTGGTGTCATTGAAATATATGGCTTTGCTCTCTTTTATTCACACAAAAACAAAACAGCATGGGGAACATCAGAGGGGAAAAAACAATAAAATTTTGACATTTACCATGAAAATGAAATTACTTCTTCAACCAGCCAAAATAGGCACCCAGGAACATGCTGATTCTTTTCAAATTGTAGTAGATAGAGGTACTTAATCACCACTTTAAGTAGAAAATGGGCACCAAGGGAATTTTTCATGGGGTGATTTAGCTATACGCAAATCTGTTGTGTACTGTAGTATGGAGGTATCCAGGAGTTGAACACTGTAGAGCTTGTCAAGGGATTAGGTAGCAACGAAGATTTAAGAGCCAGGACAAAGCCAGATGTAGGTGGGGAATAATATCCTGGTCAATATATTCTCTGGTGTAGACAGATAGATAAACATGTAGATAAAGCTCACTACAGCAATGTTCAAGCAAAATGCACCACAGGCAAGGAATTGAAGAGAGACTCCCACAAGACTCTGACAGCTTTTTCCCTTTTTCTTCTTCTTTACTGAATATTTATTGTATTAGAAGCATCAGGGCAAAACCTCAAGACTGAGCCCATTGTGAACCCAAACCTTCAGGGGATGCAATTTGTGATATTTCTCATCACTAATATGAATCCCACCGAGCTCGTGGGTGCATGCTAGTTAGTAGATAATTTATTTGTGTGGACTAAAAGCGGTACTGCTGTAGAGTATACGCATAAGGCCTTTTTTATAAACAAACTCAAGGTGTAAATAAATTTCAGCTTCATGTATTCATAGAGTCAGTATTATGCATCATAAAAAGGTCTACATTAAGATATAGTCTGTCATCCTCCAAGTATGTGCATCAATTTCTATCATGCTCATAATGGCTCAGTTACTACCTGTAAAGTAGCTATAGCAAAACCACACTGAGCTTCCAGGATGTGAGGAAGCAGTTTATGTTCTTACCCTTGGACTCCCCTGCAAAACTTTCATGATGAAAGGTAATGGAGGAAAAAATATAGAAAACTGTATTGGTTAGAGCGCTCCCATCAGGTATAATTGACCAGTCCCTGTCATGTTTGAGATGAAACAAAGATTTAGACCAAGGTTTGCCTGGTGTCCTAGGTCCTGCCCTTGTCAGTCACTCCATGCCAAAGGTCCCTTACCATCTGCACAAACCAGAGTAGCTCCAGTAGAGGTGATACTCTGGGGGTACTCTGGAGGTGACTCCGGTAGAAGGGAATCACTGCAAAGAAACTGCTAAACTGTCCGTCACCTGGGGTGCACTGGGCAAGGGTGGGATCCTCCAAACTTACCTCGAGGGACGTAAAATACATTAGGCCAAGCTAAGCTATTCCAGAGGGTGATTATATGTTTCCTTTAGGACGGGGTAAACTGACCTCCAGAGGTACGTATCTCTCTGTACGGAGGAAATTTTTCTGACTAGCAAAGAGGAATGAATCCCATCCATACGTGTTTGTCCCTTCAGGATTAACAGCCCTTTGGGCCTGATTTGGCAGAACCTCCACCTCTTACACGCCTAACAAATGACTGAGCAGTGACTCTGGGGCTTTCTCCTCCTAATTTTCCTGAAAAATTTCATCTGGTCTCACAGTCACCTCCACGCAAAGCTGAAACACTAAGAACTTTACACAGGACAGGAAAATCATTCCCCAATTATCTGTATTGAACAGTGTTCTGAGAAATGTTGGTCCTGAAGTGCACATAAAAACAAATCAAAGCAATGATCCTCCTTAGGTTTTGTACCACATGTTGAGCTCTGTGTGTATCACTGGGTGTGAAAACTGACTCCCCAGGTCAATGGCTCAAAAAACAAGCATTTCAGTCCTCTGCCTCAGTTTGTCATCTTAAAATCAATGAGGTAATAATATTTTTTTCTTTCCTTTATCCTTCATGTGTGTCCTTTGTGGACTGTAAGTCTCTGGGAATGTCTTTACTACATTGCAAAGGCGCTCCTAATTAGGTGTCTATGTAATACACAGGAATAATTGCAATTATTATCAATATCGCAGTTGATTAGATTTACTGAGTTCTGGCCCACCAGTTGATAGGAAACAGGTCCTTTAAAAATGCAAAGTCAAAGTTATTTTTGACTGTGTTTTTTGGTTGTTTCATTTGGGGCATTTCTGCAATGCAGGCTGAGGGAAGACTGCCATTTGCCTGGCTCATGCTCTGAGTTGAAAGTCCCATCACTGTAATGGGACAGATTTGAGACCAAAGTGTAAGCGGTACTGAGAATTAGGATACCCTGATACAGGCTCAGTCTAGTAGTTTTATGAACATATGTCTTTTGGAGTAGGAATGCCCAGTTTTCTGCCAGATCCAAGGCCTGGCAATGAGGCTTATGTTTTCCCAAAAGCTAAGGTATAAGTTGTAGCCTTAAGTAGGTCTTGAAATATTTAGAACTTGGGTTGGCTGAAGCAAAATCTGTCTTCAGCAAGTGAATCCTGAGACCCTTAATGATGACAGAACTTTTAACGTAGGTGGTCAAATAGCGGAAAGCGCACTTTCTGCTAGACGGCACCCTTTGCCCTGGACGAAGCGCTGCTGGGGAGGGTGGACTGCTGGGACAGAAAAGCAAGAGGCACGGTGGAGTCGGTGCCATGAAGAACAGGGAGTGCAAAAAGTAGTGCAGCACAGTTTGCACAGAGCAGCAAACCAAACCGTGCGCCTGAGGAAGGGTACGTCCCTGAGCAGTGCCACATGGTGACGCCTCGCAGCTGAGTGGTACATCTCATGGGCATTAAAGATCTGGCTCGACCGGCACTCCAGGGATGCCGGTCAGCTATGGAGGATTCTTCATGAGTGGAGGACACATGATTAATTTTTATGTGCCAGATACTCTAATTATCCTGTAGGGATTCATTTCAGGTTAGAGATTTTTTATTGAAAACCATTTAATTTTCAGTGGCTGTCACTTGAAGTGGACAAAGTAGAGGAGCACAGGAAAATTACCTAGCACAGGTCCAGACCCTTCATCATTTGCATACACTCATATAATTTTTATCTTCTGCTCATACGGAATGGCAGTAAAACTGCTAATATGTATAGAGTACAGTGTGTTGCTGATGTCAGACCATTAATAATAGTGTGAACAAATATATAATTTTGCATTATACCTGTACTCATTTTCTGGATAAAATAAAAAGCAAATATTTATGTACAAGTGTGTGACACAATATTGTAATACTGCATATACTGAACTTTTATGGGCATTAACCCAAATATCCACAGTTATTGCAGTAAAGAGCAGAAAAACAAACACACACAAAAAGATTCCAAGACTTTTGGGAAAGGATGTAAATTCATGTGCTTCGGGGCATAAAACAGGCTGTGGATTAGGAGGAAATTTTCCCTGTGGGCAAGTTGTCTCTGTAACAACCTACTGCAGAGTTTGTGGCATGCTCATCTGAAGCTAGCCAATTTTATAAACAGTTTACTGAAGGAGGTGGACAACTTGTCTGATCCAGTATGTCCTCTGTGTACTCACATGAAAAATGAGAGCCTTTTATATTATGCCTACTATGAGCAGTTTTGTCTGCCGTAACTCTGTACTTGATCCTTTTCCAAATGTAAATTAACCGGTGGATATGGTTTCCTTTTCTATATATCTTCCCTTCTTCCTAGTCCTCTCCGCATTGCAGAGGACTGTAAAAGGCCATCTCCTTGCACCGCGGGCAGATACCACACCTGGGAAATGATACCTGTAGCTCAGTAGAGTGCCCTCAGTACAGTTGGCAGTACCGTAGGAACAGAAAAAGTGACCAGCTGCAAGCCTCTGCTCCGTTTTCCCCAGAGCATTGGGTGACACAGCTGAGGCTCCTCTTCACTTGCCTGACGCTTGTGACTGCAGGAATTTTCCATGAGAAGGTGGCTTTAATTAAAATGGTAATTACATCTCGCTACATGAGCCCCATCAGAGGGGGACAACATTTCAGAGGATTCAAGCAGAAGCTACGAGTCCACTGCCTCAGGAGAGGGCAAGCTGTATTTTTCCAGCGTCTGTGCAACTTGCTTTATGTGGGCTTTTTAGGCATGGGAGCTGTATGCTATGGTCCCCAACAGTACTATATGTTGACATGGTCCACTTTGGCTGTCACACGTGCCTTACACTTCTTCTCTCCACCCCTGTGAGAAGGCGGACCCGGGCAGGGAACCCAAAGGGAAGCCATATCCCAGTCTTAAGCGGAGGGTGCAAGTTACAAAGTATGGGTATCAAGCCTTCCTCTCAAGGGGTCTTCACTGGGACAGTGGTCCTTGCTCCTCAAAAGGGGTGGGGGAGCGGGAGAGCTTGGGAATCAGCACTATTACAGGCATTTAATGCTATATTTATGTCTTTGATTTTGGGCATCTCAGTGTGAAGTCAGTGAAAGCTGCAGGAATTCAGCACGTTGGAAAATCAGACCCAGCTGGTCTTAAATTGACTATCCAGAGCAAAAAGCCTCTCTGGAAAAATTTTACTCTGGGTCTGCATATAAATTTTCTTGCCATTTTTTCTTTTTTTAAAGGTATAACAGCACTTTCCCATCACAATCATTTTGGTACACCAATTGTTTTCTGGGATCGTGGAATACTATTTTTTGTATTGTTGGTTAGTAACTTTTGCTACAACTCAATTTTTCTGAGTTTATTTGCATGGAGGTAGTATAAATCACCTGTCCTGGAGTTTTCCCAGTGTGCTCCACAGAAGCACAGTAGGTAAGGCTGTGGTGAGGGTGAGACTTGTCAGTGAGGGTTGGTGCATTGATGGTCCCAAGTCACCTGGTCCTAAACCCGCCGGAGCCTTTTTTATAGCCCATCCCTGGGGCCTACAGTAAGACATAGGCTCTGTCTCCCACCATGATATCCAGCTATAAGTACCTCTGGGTACAGTGCAATTTTCACAGTAGGACTAATTTTTGGAGCACTGACAGAAGTTTTCAGTGGTGTTAGTTCAAATAAGTTTGGAAACTGCTGGATTATAGGACAACTCAACAGTTTAGCAAGCTGTTGCCTGAGGATTTTAAAAAAAAAAAAAAAAAAAGAAGAAGAAAAAAGGAGAGCAAAATAAAAGCATATGAGCTTATGCTAAAATGGTCCTCTGACTTGGGGCATTTCAATTTTAACTCAGAATGGAGATTGTGGGAACTCAGAATTTTTACAAAGCAAACTCAAACCCAAGTGTCTCAAATTGACCACCCAAAGTCAGAAGTTGCTTCTGACACTTTTTGCTTTTATTTTGTGTATGAATTATTAAACTGCTATGAATTACCCATTCATCTCCAGGCTTCTAAACTGAGTCTGAAAGACTGTACATTCTGTATAATACAGAAAATTGAGATTACGCAGATGGAAAATACTTCTCTGCTGCAGTTTTCTCCTAAGATGTCTTACAAATACTGAGCATCCAGCCTGTGTGCAGAATGCAGCTGGGTGTTATTCAAGTACTTCTTGAGGGATGGTATAGGGAGATGTTATATGCGTGGAGATAGGAGTATCTTGAGGTTTCCACCAAGAGGCAGTAATTCCAGGAAGCGATGCTCACAGGAAGGTGTGGTGCTCCTTTCGGCAGTGATATTAATGCTTGGCAATTTGCTTGAATGCCACTGCCTAAGCATTTCATGGTTGCTTTCCCCTTTACCAAGAACTTCTATGGATACTGACAAACATTTGTGTTAGGACTAATAATACATAGTTTTACAACCCACCAGTAAGATCTTCAGGGACCTTCCTCCAAATACTCGCAGCTACTCTGGTGATGACCAAAGTTTGCAGAATCTGTTATCAAGTAATATCCATTAATTCAACAATCCACCAGAAATTAGGACTCTAAGTGGCTTTCTGTATGAGCTCTTATGGATTTCTCTGAAACTTTATTACATGACATTTTTCAATCTCAGTGAGCTACTCCAGGTCAGCAAGTAAAAGGCAATAACAAAGCAAAGCAAAACATGTAACAAATTCAATGAGCATCTATTATCAGCCTGATTACACACTGCACCACACAGAGTCCTAATGATTTCAGTGAGGCTCCATGCAGCATAAGGAGTCTCCCATGCAGATTAGTTTACAAGATCAGGGTCTCCATATGGAACCCTCCACCTCCCTCCACCCCTTCCTGTTCTCTATAGAACAGCGTAAAACAAAGCCCTGCCTTTTTGCATATTTGCAAGGTTTTAGTTGTTGGTAGGCTTGTACAATGATTTAAACAATAATAGCTAAGAAAATATTTCTCAGTGCTCTTTCAAACCTGTCTTGGCTTTTCTTACTTTGGTCTCTCGCTGCAATCTTCTCTGTCTAGTCACCTTTCGAATAATCATTTTAATGCATTCCCGCTGCCACAGTGTTATGAATAGAAGCCTAAATTCATACCATTCAGTTCCCAGGCATAGTTTCTCGGAGTGGAAGGGCTGGGTGTGTAATATTAAGTGAAAAAAATCAAATGTCAGAAACTTCATATTGATACTTTGATCAGAAGCAACATGAGACCGAAAGTTTTTGAACAACAAACCATTTGAGAGTGTGTAACATGCTTGTGAAAATATTCATAGCATAATTAGATAAATAACAGATCCAGTGTCTATTTTTACTTTCCCTTGATGAGAAGCTTTGCAGGAGAGACTGCTGGTAGTTAATTCTCCCTAACAACAATCTGTGTAATCACAAACCCCAATTAGCTGTGCCTGTTCTATGCTATACAAACTATTTCCTTAGCGCTTCACATCACTACTTTGTAATTAGCTTTCATCTACACGAGCTTTGACTAAAAAAATATAAAAGAGTGTAAGTGATTGTACTGCCACTCAGTATTCTGCGAAATAATCGCTAGCGATTTCAATCAGATTAATTTTATCACCCGTATTAAGGAAAATTACCTCCCTCTTCACTCTCTACAGCTGAGGGCTATTTCATTTCCTGAGATGTTCATAAAAGCATAATATAAAGCAATCTGTAATTGTAAATATCCTTCCCTAATAACTTTGAGATATTTCCTTAATACATCTTTACATTTGGAGTTTCCGTTCCATAAAATACAGTAACAAGTGCTCTATTATGTTTTAAGTGTGCGCTGTTAAGCTGGACAACTTAGCGCTGTCCTTCCTGTTTTTACATAGGGTTATATTTAACTTGCAGATAATGGGAACAAGGTTTAAAAGTGATGGAGCGGAATAATGGCGTTACAGCAATAATATATCTTGCCTTTGTGAGGAATAGAACTTTACGGCCTATTTCAGGTCAGCCAACACCAATTCCATTTTTCACAGCCTGACAACTTTCACCTTCACCCACACTCCAGATGCGTATTAAAAACTACTTTCCAAACAAGACTGAGGTTTGGCTAAACCCATGCTCTACACCTGGGGAGAGCCCTTCTGATACTTAACATCCAAATAAAATAATATAAAAAGTAAAATAAAATGGGCAGCCTGCAATAGCCGCATGCCACTGGCTTGTGTGGTGAACCTCTCAGGTATTCACAGAGCAAAGCAAGCTGCTCGGGTCCTACAGGAGGGGTCATCACGGGGGAATTTCTGCAACTGCAACGCTTGCGTGTTCAACTTCTGCAGGGAGGACATGGCATTAGCGCAGATTTAGCACCTGGTTTGTGGGAAATGTGAGGTGTGTGCAAGGAGAATCACAGCAGCCCAATATGTCACCACCAACAAGATTCATTAAGGTGTTCGGACCACCAGCACTTTTCACTGAGTACAGATTTAGGAGACGTGCATGTGGGATAGCTTGTGTGGGAAGCTCCTATTCCCTGAGTTGGTCAGACTCCCATTTTTCATCTGTAAGCATTGGTCCTGAATATACATGTGTATTCAAAAAAATAAAAAAAAAAAAAACCAAACCAAAACAAAAACCAGTGGGTGACCAAAGTATATTTTTAGCTATGGTGACTAAAGTATATTTTCAGAATAATCATAGAATAGAATAGAATCATAGAATATGATTGGTTGGAAAGGACCTTTGAGATCATCGAGTCCAACCATGCACACACAAAAAAACCCCTACAATCTCTGTCACTAGAGCATGCCCTGAAGTGCCAAATCTACATTTTTCTTAAATACCTCTAGAGATGGTGACTCAACCATCTCCCTGGGCAGACTGTTCCAGTGCCTGACCACTCTTTCAGTAAAGTAATTCTTCCTAATATCTAATCTAAACCTCCCCTGCCGCAACTTCAGACCATTTCCTCTGGTCCTGTCATTATTCACCCGGGAGAAGAGGCCAACACCCACCTCTCTACAACCTCCTTTCCGGTAGTTGTAGAGGGCAATGAGGTCTCCCCTCAGCCTCCTTATCTCCAAACTAAACATGCCCAGTTCCCTCAGCCTCTCCTCTTATGGCTTGCTCTCCAGACCCCTCACCAGCTTGGTAGCTCTCCTCTGGACACGCTCCAGCACTTCAATGTCCCTCTTGTACAGATAATGCATGTATGTGTTGTGTGCTTCACAGAACTTTACCCCAGCATCCTCAGCTTCACCACAGGGGTACAAGAAAGCATGGTACTCATATCAGGACCAACACAGCCCAAGGCTGTTTGAAGCTGCCCCTGTTCTTCTCAGAAAGCAGTCTTTCAAAGGTAAAGGCATCTCATTGTGTATGAACAGCCTCATTTATACATACTCTGTATTTTGCTTTAGCTGGCTTATCCCTTGGACTGTCTCATTCACCCCTAACTACTGCAACTTGAGTGCTGTCTGTACATAGGAAGTCTACCTGTCATGCTGGAGAGATGACTAAAACGTGACAAAGACCGAGATGGGCAAAGGAGCATCCCTGTTGGAGAGGGAAAGTCTCCCTGCCTGCAGTTGTGGAGTCTGAATTGTTCCCAAATAGCAAAGCCCCAGGGGGAAATGAGGTGTTTGCACAGCAAATCACACGGGTTTCTCCAGCACACTGTGAAATGTTGCATATTGTTGTACGTCCCTTGGCACTTTGAGGCTCTGTACTGTGTGAGATGAAGAATGTGTGTACACATGGTGTATCTTGAAATCTCATGAATGGGGTGAGAGTTGTAAGAGAGGTGATACTGGTTTTCAGTGTCATGGTGTCAGGATATGGAGGATGTTACAGATAACACCTCGCTGGAATTAAATGTATTGTACTCACCCTTCTTTCCAAAGAAGTAAGATAAACTTTCCAATCTTTTAAGCAGGCATGGGAGTTCATTCTCATCTAGAGCAACACCTTGACTGTTTGCAAACATGCCTCTTTGTATACATAGAAGGGACACACCAGGTAGGCTACAATGGGTTAATTTCCTTTGCTGTTCGCTTAAGATAGAGGATAGATATTTAATCTCCACTCTTTCCCAGCATACATGTTTCTACAACGGTAGAAGAGACCAAAGACCAGATTATACACTGCACTTGTCCATGACAGAGATCCTAAAGACATTTGCCTGAGTCTGTGCAGGAATCCCTGTGCCTGAACCATTCCCAAGGATGTGGTCAAGAAAGAGGTCTGGAGCTGGTATATCCCTACACAGCACAGGTATTCCCAGCAGAAGTGTCATCTCCACTTCCTTTTTCTTCTGCTTAAGAAGTACACAGGAATAGGGGCACATCAGGTAGAAACAGTGAATCCCCTGGGGAAAATGAGGCAGAATCATTGCAAGAAGAAGGGCTCAAGTTTATACATCTCCAGAAAACCTCAAACATATGCTGAATTTTCATTTTCTCGTGCTAAAATTTCCACTTCTGAGAAGGCCAGCTAATAAACAAAGTCACTTATTACAGTTATACAAATGTTGCATCCCTACTGTTTTATACTGTCAGAAAATAAAGTGAAACTAGTCAAAATTCAGTATCCCTGGCAAATATCTGAAACTCTTTTTATGTGGAATAAGGATACAGCTAAGGCTGAAAGAACATGTGTTTTCAGTCCCACTGAAAATTTCACTGTCTTCATATTTGCTTTTATCCCAATTTGGAACAGAAAGTCAAACATTGACTACTGAAACTTCTGAAAATCACAAAGTTCAGAAATGTCAAAACATGCCACTTTAGTATTTCTGATCTAAAGGAAATGCTGAATATTACAAAACTGCAACACTGAATTACATTTTTTGAATGAAACCAAAGCATTTCATTTTATCTCAGTTCAATACCAATGTAAGTCTCTCTGAAATGATTTTGATAACTCATAAGAGGTGGAGTTTAGATGTCCTATATTATTAATTTTTTGCTACGGACAGATCTTCTGAGTGTGCCACAAGGTACATCACCATAGAAATCCCCAGGTTCTCCCCAAAAAAGACATCCAGTTGCATCTTGCGAAATGTAATCCAGCTAAGGAGGCGTTTCTGTATTGGTCACCGGGATGTTAGGCACAACGACACTGCAGGGCAACGCAGATAAATGTTGAACAGATATGAAACAAAAAGTTTAGTTCGAGAAGCTAAAGGGTTTTAAAATGTGTTGATCCAATCCCAAGAGAGATACTCTTTTTCAGATTTCTAAAGGCTGGTGGTGTAGTTGTTCAATGTTATACTGAATGACACGTACCTGTGCAGTGGACATTCATACAGCTGTTCTGGACTCCACTAGGGTAAAATAACATGCATAGTTACACTGATGAGCTGTGCCGCTTTATCATTATAGTTTAGAATACTTTGAGTTATTTTACTGAGATAAAGTTAGCTAAGATAATGACAAGTTTTCTGACCACTATAAATACATATTGCTGTCACATTTAAACTAGTAGATAATTAATGCAGAGCCAGCTGCTACTAATGTACTGTACTAAGACTTGTTAATACAAGGCTCTAATAAAGCTGTTAATACTGATAATACCATACAGCATTTAAAACTGTCGCAAAATTTTCCTTAGAATTGTCTCCTTTCTACAAAGAGTTTTGTGACATTTTGGGTTTCTTTTTATAATTAACCTCCAACAGCATACATCATGTTATCTGTCATAAATAAAGTCAGCCCTTGCCTCAAGGGTCCTGCAGTTTAAAAGGCAAAAACAAGGAAGTCAAGATGCATTAGAAATCTAAAAGAAGTAAGATTCATTATTTGCCTTATAACAGAAGCTGGAGACCGAGTCAAGCACAGGACTTCATTGTTTGTATGCACATTGCAAACAGATAGGAAAAGATAGTCTTTCTCCCAAAGAGCTTGAATTAAAATAATATAGATCTAGAGGAAAGTATATCTTAACAAAATTGCTTTTCGCTTGTAAGAGTCTCTTCTTTCTGCTTTTCACTCAAACCCAAGAAAACCTGCAGTAGGGATGGACATTTAAAGGAGCAATCAAAACCTCTTGAAATCTGTGGAAATTCTGGATTATGCTCCTAAAAGCTGAAATCCAGTTACCCAGATGTCTGAGCAATATCCTACTGTAAATGAAAGGAAGGCATTCTCTGCTAATTCACTCACTCTTACAATAAAGCTAACTGAAAATGAGAATAGTTCTGATCACCAGAGTCAGAAATTGGTATTCCAACAGTTTCATAACAGAAATTGGTTTGCCTCCATTTTACTAAATTATACTGTTCAGTAGTTAGAAACTCATTTTATAAGCAAATACGTACTTACCTATTTTTTAATGCTCTGACCCGCTGCTCGTCTTAATGGCTTATAACTAAAAGTGTTCCAACTGGTTGATACCATCTGTCTGAATCTGCTAGACAAAAGGGTAGCGGACTAGATCTGTGGCTCTAGCTCATTTAGTTTATATTCAAGAAACTGTGACATTAGTCTTCAGTATGGAACACTGTTGAAATATTATGAAAGCCAAATGATTGTTTTTCTTTAACAGGGGAAGGAAAAAAAAAAAAAAAAAGCAGTGAGTAATTTAAACAGGAATGAAAAGGAATGACATGGCAGCTGTGGACTGTGTTATTCTTGAGTCCCTAGATAGGGACGGGTATTGAAATAGCCTGTCTTCTGGGAATTCAGAAAGAGGCACAGAAGGGGAGAAGTAGGTTTCTGAGTGCCCAAAGTTAACACCGTCTCACTAAAATAAAGGCAAGGGGGAAGGCGAGTAGATGGCTGCTCTGAATTGTGCCTGGGGACCGGCTCTGTGGGCTTGTGTGCCGTAGCTGTGGATGGTCCTATGGTTGGTTCCCATGTGAATTCGAGGAATACGATCACCTCCAATAAGCGGAAAAGACTGTCAGTGATAGATGGAAAAATCCTCTCTGCCGCAGGAGGTGTCAGAAGACCATTCAGCACACGGATGCTAACTGCCTTCAGGCATAGGCAAAAGGCAGGTCTGTGTCAGTGACCAACATAGTTTCTGACATGCAATGCCCATGACACTGAATATTAAGGGTAAGAGAGATCAATGCCTCATTTTATAGCTCAAGGTTTATACTCTAAAAGCCTGTTTAGAACATGGTTTTCACCCAAAGAGTTAAACACTGACTAAAACCTTTTTAACATAAAGGGTCCAATTTGGTAATGATTTGTGTCCATGCACAAATCAACTTAATAGCGCTATTTCTGGAAATATTACAAGCAGAGAGATAAGTTTCACATTCATCAAAGCTGTTTAAACCCATTTGGAGCCTTTTTTTTTTTTTTTTTTTTTTTTGAGAAGCATTAAAAAGATTTAGCAGTTTAAGGAGAGATCAAGACTATTTTCACACAATTATTTGAAATTGTTAAAAACTGCATCTGCTTTTTCTAAAATACACATTGTGATGCCATTAGGGCAGCTCTGGCAGCAGTGTAGACAAAGGATTTTTCTCCCCTTTTTTTTTTCATATTGTTTGGAAGTTGCTTTAAGGACTCAGCTCTGGCCATTTGGTTACACAGCTGTCTTGTTCCCTTGAGAAACAGGTATTATTAGCACTAATTTGTGAAGAATCAGAAAATTATTTGTCTTTGGACACTGATAACTATACTTACACTCCAAATATTTACCAAACAAAAATCTGTCTTTTAGAAGACTTGGTGTTAGCAAGAATTTTATTTCCCCTCAGCAGGAGGGATGATCACAAAGTTTAGATCGTGGTAAAACTGACAACTTCTTTTTCTTTTTTTTTCTCCCCAGATTAATTAAACATATACTCAGTTTGCTGTGTAATATAGTTTGTCTATGTTTTATAGGGCTTATCAGTCCCTGTGGCGGTTCTGAGCGCCTTCACTGAAAGAAACCTATATAATAATGTTTTGCCCCAAACCTTATGTGTCCTGAATCAAGTAACATAGTTAAACACACAAAGTTTCTATTACTCCTCTGTGATTCAGCCCTGCAACTGCCATCAAAATTAAAATTTCCTTTTACTCCAATCTAATTAAAATTAATTGAAGGCACATGCTTTAAGCCAGTTTGCCATACTGTCAACGTAATCAGTTTGTCTTATTCAAGATAAAGCCATACCAACTTGCTAAAGATACACACGTTCCAGCTTCTTCACTCACTTTTGAATACTAATAAACTTCCCAGAAGGCAGGTGAGAACAGTTCTCTCAGTCAATGCTTTGGCTTTTGGTGAAAAATGCTTTCAGAAATTAAACCATACTACTATGTGTATGCTATACTACCCAGAGAGCCCAGCCCAGGCCATGAATTGAAGCTGAAACAGTCTTTCGAGGGACTCCTTATTCAGTGTCTTGGGAGATACGAGATCAGTGTGATTTAAGAAAGTGAGTCTGTAGGAAAGGGACAGGGAAGACAGCCAGAGGAATGAAGAAGCACACTGGAAATGTTTAGCTTGCACAGATAAACAACCAAAATCTAATGGCATCATAAATCATGAGACAAAACTCCTTTCCTTGTCCAGCTGTCACTGTCGTAATATTACAGGATACTGATTGCGCATAATACATGACTGATTATTGAATGAAATGAGAGAGTTAAAAATTTGAGAAGTATTTGTTAAGTACTCAAGAAGGCAAGGAGGTTTTCTTCTTTTGCCATTCCCGCAGTCCTTTCCTTGCCCACTCATATTCTCCTTTGGTCTGGAAACAATTCCACCTTTCCCAGCTTCCAATAAACACGGTAACTAGGAAAAAAAAAGAAAAAAGCAGCTTCAGAATCAAAGGACAGATATTCCTGGCACTGCCAGATATAGAAGATGTAATGTAGGTAAATCAGGAAAATCATCTTCTCTTATGTCTCTCCCTTTCTGTTTGTTTACTTTTGTAAAAATAGATTCCTTCGTTAAGGATTAATCACTTTGCACATCTCGTGGCCAGCATTAAGTGAGTAGAATCAGTCCAGTAATGCCCTCCATTTCCACTGTGACTTTCATCAAAAGATCTCAGAGGATGCTACTACAATATATAATCCCCACAATGCCAGCCTGAGTATTAGCAGCTCTTTTTTATGAGTAAAATCACAACTGGTTTTCGGCAGCAGCACCAGTACAATCAGCCCTCCTGCTTTCCCCTTCTCCCTTTCCAAGGTACTAAACGTGTTTGTTTGTTCCCACCTCTACATCTTGCACTGGTCCAGCACAAACATTGGTGAGCCATGTGGTAGACAGGATCAGAGAACTAAATATGCTGAAAAAATACCTTTCTTTAGGGGCAGAGGAGCCCATGTTTCAGCCAAGGCAGTCCCCAGCTGTGACTCACCAAATACATGTTTGTGCCAGTACAGCACCAGGCTCCAAACAAGTGGCGAGGAGAACAGAAGGGCAATACAATACCGTGCCTGCTGAAGCTATCACTGCCATTGAATAGCTACTTGTAATCTCAAAAAAAAAAAAAAAAACAAAAAAAAACATTAAATGTAGGGTCCTGCCTCTTCTTAGAGCAGGATCAAAAATCAAATCGTTAGTTACCCACTCAAGGTCACGGAGAAAGTCAGCAGAGACAGGATACGGTCCCAGAAGTCTGCTTGGCCCTGACAGACAAACCCTGTTTAAAATAGCTCTTAAAAAGTTTTCAGTGACTTGCTTCTCAGGATATATAATTGCACATTACTTGTGGCATTTTAATCACTTCTGAAAGTACTGTCTGGAATTGTAAAGTTATTTGAAGACGAAGCAATCTCCAGCATGCATAGTTTAAAACGGGCTAATGTTAGAAGTCTGCATTGTTTGCGGGCACATTAACTAGGCCTTTTCGCCCCCTCCTCCCCTAAACTGCGTGCCAAAAGATGTATGATCCACTTTCTGAGCCGGGTCACCTTTAAGAGCACAGTGACACGCCACAGAATTATTTGCCAGTCCTCACCAGAGATGTCTGCAAGTGCAAAGCCTGTGACAAAGGACTGAAATGACAGCACTTTGACTCACTTCTACATTGTGTTTGTTTAGGAAGGTCCTAGAAATTGTATTTCACCAACCACATTCGCTATCAACACACAATTATCTGGCTTAATCATGTGGAACAGTGGCAAATTCACCTGGGGCTTAAGAACTAATGACATTCTCGTCTGAGCTGCTTTAGTGAAATGGCCTAACACCTGAAGCAGGAACAGCAAGATTGCTCAAGAAAATTTGGTTTTCTTTTTTCATTTCACAGCATAGGGGCTCTGCTCAAATCAACAAACGCTCCTGATTAAATAGCGGTGGTAGTTGACTTATTTGCACTTGTGTGTATGGCTCTGAATGTACATTGAGAATCCCTAACCTTTACAGGAAAAGAATTGTCTGTGACTTGTTTTTAATACGCTGTCCTTTTGACATAGAAAATAGTCAAATAATTTTGTATTTGATAATTTTGGTGTGATGAGATCTGTAAGTGTGGGTAACCCCAAATATTCCTAAACTAGCACAGGGGCAACGGCAAAAAAAGAAAACCCAGATTTTCTCATGCTGAATATATTTGTATCTATTTTTGCCTGCAGCCTGGGCAGGGCCATTTAAATTCTGCTTGCTCAACACAAATTCAGACCCTCATGTTGGCCTCCCCCCTCGCATACAGGAGATGAGTTGTGCTGCTGCTGGCTGTGCCACTCAATCCCAAAAGTTTACAGGCTGGCAAAGATGAGAAATTGAGTGCTCAGCCTCCTGAACGCTTCAGAAAAGGAGTAAGAAGGGTTGGGGGATCACCCACTCCTATTTTGGCTGCGGGAAAGAAAATAGTCCCATTTCCATGAATAAAGTCTGAAAAAAACATTCAGAAAGATGTAGTAGGTGAGACTTTCATACTCACCTTTCAGATGTCGCCTTTAGCACTTCATGCTCAAGGACTCTGTGTCGGAGCAAAACACCCACACACTTGCACAGACAACCACAAAACAAGGCAGCCCGAAACTGGGCTTGGTCGGACCACTTTCCCTGCTACGAAAATTAATTAGCGTTAACTACAATACGGATATTGGCTCAGATGGATATACAGATGAAATTTAGTTCATACAGATAAGCTGCACAGCCTCCCACTCAAAGTTGAGCCTGCATTCGACTACTAACAATACCGTATCCTACTAATGCAGCATCAGCACCAAGCTATATTTGTAGCAGAAGCCCCCCGCATGGCCTCTATACCCTGATTACTCCCACATGAGCATGAGAAGCACTCACGTAAGGCTGTGCTCAAAGCAGTTTTTGCTAGATCAGCCTATGCAGCCCACATTTCAGAAGCCCAGTGCCCTAAGACTGATTGCCTGGCCCATTGTAACAAAGCTCTGGCTGCAAAATCTTTGGTAATTGCTGGAAGAGTCAGTCAGTGTTTCAGGATCCTCTCAGTGAGTAGCACTATCACAGATAGTCCTGCTAGATTATGTGCAAATATGCATTTCCCCTTTTGGGTTAGTGCCTAGACATAGTCAGGCATAAATCTGACCAAAGGAGTTTTGCTGAAAGGTAGCAAAGGCAAGTCCAGTTTTGTAAATACAGGGCTAGAAATCAGCCACAGCCTCAGAGGGCCACAAGGAAACCATTCAGTATGGTGAAAAATGAAGCAAGTTTGGTTTGAGGTTGGTCTCCAGAGGAACCAGTTGCTGAAACATCATGCCATTTAACTGGAAAGAGCTGAAAATCTGCAGCAAATGGACTGAGACAGGAAAGAGTAGAGGGGCAGAGCTATTCGGATTAGCTTTAATGTAATGTTCAAGCATCTCAGGAGGAGGTAAGAGTACTCTCTTTTTTACTGTGGTACTATAGGAGCTACCTCAACATAAAACTAGGTAAAATTAGAATAATTTTGGAAGTTATGAGGGAAATCAGCTCTTCATATCAAGTTCTCTGTGCTGCAAAATGCTGAGGCTTACCTGGAGAGCCCATTACAGAACAGCCCTCAGAATAAGCTTCCACCACCCCTACCTTTGAAACCCTCAGCATATTGCACTGTCCCTGGAATCTCTCAAGCATCCAAAGACTCAGTTTCTAATACATACCTCAACATTACTATTATTGATCTCATGGGGAGCTTGGGGTTTCTAGGAGCCCCAAAGACAGTCCACCTACTTACTTAACAAGCACTGGGCTCTGCACTGTCTCAGCAACTGCATGACAGCTTGCCCTCAGTCTCTGCACCGGGCTTTGCATGATGGCAGGGATTATTTCCCCTTTGATGTCTCACTCTGTCATAATTGTAGTTTCGTTAGCACTCCAGATCACCGCGCTTTTTAAATCTTAACTCACCGCTAGTGTAAATCAGTATAGCTAGACTGAAGTCAACAGTTACAGCAAATAATATTGACAGAGTATCCAGACAGTAAATCCAACTCGCTGACACGAAGAAAGTGTTTTTTCAATATATCTGTGTCACTGCAGCTATAAGACTCCTATGTGCTCTAAGAAAAGGCCATGCTTTAACACTGGAATATCTAACATCCCAGGGAAAAGACCATAGTTACCAAACCGCTTATATTTCGGTGACAGATAGGGGGATAAATGCAGTCAGCATGGATTTGTGTGGCTTCTGTGACACCAGTGCATTGCCATCAAGAGCAGTTCAGTCACTGAGTTCAACAATTTGAGGACACAATAAATTCACTGTATGCCAGCAAAAGTGTGTCACTGTGATACTGGGGAAAAGGTGCTTCCAAATGGTCTTACCCTATGGTTGTTTTGGATATTTTGCTGTCAAGGCTGTAGTATTGGCTAAATGACAGAGAAGCAGAAAATGCGAGTCCGGGTGCATTAATGCAGGTACGTGCGTGAATCCTATCATTAAAGCATTCCATGCTAGTCCCTACACAGAAGTTACTATATGTACAGTCACTTATCACTAATACTAGGTTTCATCAGGCATATCTATGTCAGGAAATAATATGGTAATTTTCACAGCCACCAAGTGGAAAATATTTATGGTGCAGCAGTTTAATATATCTGTATTTTATATTTCTAAGATTGTACCTGATGACATAATAAGAGTTTGAGTTTAAATAACAGCTGGATGGTTTCAGGAAGAAAAAAAAATCTGCACTGGTAGAAATCTTACACCTTTATGAAAAACCTTTTCCACGTTCATCCGGATTGCCAGCCTGGGGCAAGCTTAATTAAAGTCAATGGAGAAAAAAATTGAATACTTAAAAGTGCTATTTGGGGCTCACAGAGCTTGAATGACTCAAAATATGAAATATTCAATTACTAATAATTGTGAGGTTTTGTTTGGTGAGTGTTTTGTCACTCACTCCACACTTCACATCCTTCCCCTTTCTCTCTCTGCTAGACAGAAGGGTTAAAAGAGAAGAAAGTTAGCAGCTCAGCTCCAGGGGTGAAGAGGCACCCACATTTGCCCAACCCTTTGCTCTTTGTCATCCTGGTCTCTCCTTTTGATTCGGACCTTATGCTTGCTGCTCGCTCACTTGCTCCTTCCCTCTCTCCCTGAAACACACTCGCCCTCCTCTCCGTCTTTCTGTTTCGCTTGTTCAGAGTGTGATCGTGATTCATGAGGCGATGGTCTGGCTTTGAACGTGACCTTACATTTAGCAGCTCTGTTGGCGTAGGTGCTGGAGAGAGTTTGAATTTCCTACTGACTCGGGCACACCATTTAACAAACCCGAACGCTTCGAATGGCGATTTGGAGGAAATGATACCAGGACTTACTTTTCAACACAAGCTCTACAGGCTTTGTAAAGGGAAAATCTCTTGGGCGAGGACAATGAAACTTGAAATGGTTTTATTTACTGGATTGCAGTATTAGAGGAAGTGAACTCAAATGTAAATATATGCCCTGCCCGAAGGTGCATCTGATTCCAAATATTGAGTTTTTCATCATGGGAGGCAGACCTCATTGGGATTGATGCTTCAGTGAAAGAAAAAGTGCTCTGCAAGAGGTCAAGCGATTTCCTCAACTTTAGAATTAAAACCAAATTAAACCAATGTTTGGATCAATGTATTAAAACAGGACACAAAAGAAGTGAAGTCAGCCTGCCAGACCAATGTTTAACGTTTCCTACATTATTCCAAATATACTGCAAGTACTATGAATAAAGGACAGATTTGGCTCAGTTTTGGGGTATTCAACAATTCCAGAATTACTGGAAGAAACAAGAGTAAGGTTCATTAAGTGACTGATGAGGACAGGATATTTGAGTGAAAATTTTTCAGCATATTTTGCTTTCTTACAATAAAAGAAAATCCTAACCCGGAGAAATGGCAAATTGATTAACATATTCTCCAGTACTTAACGACACCTCAGTAGAAGGCAACTCTTAAAATGTGAAACCCTTGACATTGCCAGCATAGAAAAATAAAGTACATGTCTCTCAGTGGGTACCAGGGACCTATATTATGTCCTACTGTTGGTTACAGAATTTTCAATATTTTCTTATCCTTTTTCACTCATATGAACTGCAGCTTATAGCAGTGGTAATCATTTCCTGTGTTTGAAAAAGAGATGAAAGCATTCATGGATGAAAGCAAGTTGGATTTAATCTCCTTCTCTCTCATCCAGTGCACTGTACTGATCATTTTCCAAAAAAACAAGACTTAAGCTCATTTTTGTCATGACAAAACTAGTTTCATAATAATCAGATGGCAATTCCTAGTGTACACAATTCTAATATAATTACCAGGAGGAAATGTAGAGGGAGTTGCAGGTTTGAGATAAAGAAAAGCCTGTGAATTTTGTATTAATGTCTCAGACTCTCTTATTTGTGCAAGTAATCAATCTTTCGGGGAGTAGAATAGTAATTCTTTGTGAAAAAATGACAAGAGTCTGAGGAAGAAAGAAGATAATCTGAGTTTCATTCTGTACACAGCAGGTCAGCTGTGATTGACAAAGCTCATCACAAAACTATAGCTCCCGGAATAATCCCAATAGCAGAGTTTCATTTGCAGCCGAAGCAGTGTTAATGACATGTTTAACAGCTGCTTGTTGAAGTTTGGAATCTGCATTAACCTGCAGAGCAGTGAACAGAGAAATGAGGGGAAGTATTGAAATCAAGCCTTCATTATGCCGACAGCCCAGGGTAAGGGGTGGCGAGGGGTTTGTGGAGCAGGAGGGCGGAGAGGAGCAGGTTTGGAGGGCTCAGTTGCAGGTAAGGATAGTCAAGGAGATGACAGCATCCGATCAACAAGCACAAAAGGCTGCAAAAGGGAACTGACGTGCTTGACTCAAGCCACCAAGGAAGGGAAAAATTAGACAACTGGAAGGAACAAAAAGGGAGAGGTGGAAAACGAAGGGCTGATAGCATGGCTTGCGAAGAAGAGAACCAACAGCACCGTGCCTTGCAGGCTGCTACACTCTTCAGCCAGCCTGTTCTCTAGTCTGTAGTTGTTCTCTTTTAACCCAAGGCCTTTGCCTACCCTGTAAAAGGGACCAATTTCACAGCATTCAGTCTCCTGCTGATATCCATTTCAAGACAAAAGGCTGTTCCCTAACAATGACACAATGACAGGACACTAAATGCCTTTCCATGCTATGCTGGTATCCAGCAATTAGAAATTTAGAAACCCTGGTCTGACTCCACTCCTCGTGCACCAACGCACATGTTAAGAGCCAGAGCGTGTGCTTGAATTGCCCATATACTGTACTGTTCTTCACCAACCCCTTCTCTCATACTGCTAATACTAACATCAGTGATACACAAGCATAGGGCAAAGGCCCGGAAGTCTCTGATCTCTACTTGCGTGCTTCAAAATGTTGGCAGTGCCAGCAGGCATCTTTTGATGGAGATGGAAATTAATAGAGACTTATACGTACAGTACCTTCATAAGTTAACCAAAATGCTTCATGCTTTGCTTTGTTACTCTGAGTTCTGGAATCAGCTACGGTTTCCATTAGTAGTCACTGGAAGGCCATCCCTCACACCAATTATGTTGACCTCTCTTGTCTAAGGGGCTGCTTAGTCAGCATTTTTCATTGGACTGGGTTGTTCTCCATTGCTTCATGATAAAAATAGGACACATTTAAGCCTTTAGAAAACAGTATAATTTAGACCATAAATTTTAGGTGGACGGCACTTAACTTCCTCCTCAGTCCCAGACTGTCTTAGGCTTCCTGGCAGGTAAATCCAAGCACATTATAGCTTGAACTGAAGAGCTCCCCAAAAGCCTGACAAAATGTCTTTCCAAAGACAGGCATTTGAAAACATAGGCACATTTGTGGTTAAGTTAGATCTACCTAGGCTAGACTCACTAGACCCATCACAGTGCTTCTAATCTACTACTACAGGTGCCTTTACCGTTAACCTGAGCGACCATTCCAGGGAAGCTGGAAAATATTTTTGTCTTACAAGAATATTTGGTATTCAAAGCCAAGACATCCAAAGGATAAGCACAGGCCATGAAAAGCAAGTACAAGCTTGGAGGTGTGAAAGTCTGACCCAGGTTTAGAGGTCACACTAATGGTAAGGTCTACCATTCCAACTGCCTATGATTTTCTTCACATGCCTACAGCTCCAGTGTTTCCTCTTTTTTTTTTTTTTATTTTTAATTCGTATGTCTTTGTCTCTAGTGAGGGTCAAAATCTCTGCTCTGGAACAACATTGTCTGGGAAGCAAGCCAAAACGCAGTTGATGCTCTCTGAAAACAACAGGAGAAAGCAGAGCAACATTGAATTGGCATGGTCCAGAGGCTAGAGCAGGAGTCAGAGACCTGTGTTATATATACCTCCAGAGTGACTTATCATAGGAGCAAGGGCAATATTTCTTGACATTCTTAGTCAGAGGGGCTTTGTTTACAGAAAAATCAAAACTAGGCTAAATATTGAATGTTCCCATGGTCATTTTCACTCATCTGCTTGCTTGCGTGTGGTGAACGTGTTTGAAAGCATTTTGGTGGGGAGTTTTTTCACAAGCATTTTTGCAGACAACCTTCTGACATCTTAAGGCTCATAGCAACCCAAACATTGCACTAGGGCAAAAATAGAGATAGAAACGTATGTAAGGTAGAAGTAATATACGTCATTTCTCCCAGTTAAAATCTTCTAGCACTGCAGAAAATATATGTATTTTGTCATTCTAGCCTCTTGTCCAGAAAAATCTTCTCATCCTCTGAAAAATTTCACTTACTCTGTCAGCTGTCCTGTGGACTCAGGTGTTTAAAATCAGCCAAACTTTGTGATAATTTTCTTATGTTCAAACAGCCATTTTCCAACAGTGAATAATGTCAGATACTGCTTTTAGTCTTCTTTATGCATACCTGCTAGCTATTGCATTATCAAAAGACTTAGATAGTATTGTTAATTTGTCCCCTAAAACATGTGCGATGGATTTACACAGATTCTGATGGTTTTGACAGTAACATCTACTCCTGGGACAGTCTCCTTAATCCGTGTTCCCAAACAAACCTGAGGGCAAAGACTGAATGATAGTAAGCTGTTGAATGTGAAAATAAATAACAAACAAAAGGAAATGAGATATATCTACAGAACAATTTGGCAGTGTGTTTAAATGCCTTTGTTTTGATTTTCACAGCTACTTTTTTAATAAAATTGCTATGTTAGAGAATTTTCTCAGTGAGAGCTTAGGAAGCTGTATTATTTTCAGCTCATCCTTTAATTTTGCAGTGGTCAGGAGGTTTATTAGAGAGAATATAAAGTCAGAAGCAGGGTTAGTCTTTGGATCTAAATACACAAATATTCACAGTCACTAGAACTAACCACCAGTTCAGTTGCCACTCCATTCTGCTTCACAATATCAGAGTATTATAACTGTTATTGAATTTTAGCATAATTTATGAATTTGAATATTTTCTATATAATAATAATAAACCTTCAGGGGGTTGGTAGCATTACATACTACTTTTGCTCTCCATATTTGACTTGTGCCAAGTGCTCTATATTCTCTCATTTGGGTTCTCTACAATAAAGTTAGCTAATGCATGCTAGTATTCTGCTTCAAAGAGTAAAAGCTCAATTTAACTCAGCTGTGCAAGGGTTGGAAGACAGGGCTTTGCAGAAGCTGGGAGACAGGGTATGTAGAAGCTACAAACTATGGGAGTTTCCTTGGAGATAAATGTTTCCTGATGTAAACAAGCGGCATTTAAATCAAACAGAAGTCAGTTCAACTTTGTTCGAAATTACCCTTTGGGAAACAATACTGCTGTGTTAATGCGTGCTGTTGCCATCTCTGGTGGCCGTGACTTTATATTGGGTCTGCTTAATGTTCTCCATCAATATTACCCAGCTTTGCGAGTGCTTTAGAGAGCCAGGCAGTATCACAGGATCTGAAGTACAGGGAGGTGAAGGGACTTACCTGAGACTCCTCATTGGACCAGAGCTGTACTCATTCCTACCCCTTCAGCCACGCAGCTTCCTTCTCCACAGCATTCAGCAACCTGACAGTTGAACTAGCAAGGCTTTCAGCCTTGCCCAAGTAAATTGGCAGCAGTATTCTTTGAAACTGGGCTAAACATGTGTAGAAGTGATGATGAAGCTACTGAAATGTCCTCAAAGTCAGCAGTGGGAGTTATACAAGATAATTTCATAATTTTTCTTGTTTTACTGACCACTGAGCGCCCTTACTGAAAACCCCTTTTGAAACTGAGGATATTAATCTGAGGTTGCATTTACGCTTCATCACAAAGTCTCTCCACAGACAGTGGGATCAACTCTTTGCACAATAAGATTTTGTCAAAACAGGGATTGCCCAGTAGGAAAAGGGGAGTATGCACAAGTTAGAGAATACGTAGATTTTTATTCACTTTGGGTGTAAAAATGTTGAAATCCTGGTGTGTTTTTTTTCCAGTTGTTTAATTTCAAACTAAGGAAAATTAAAAAAAACCACAGAGACTCAACTTTTGACCAAATAGGCATACATTACATACACACACTATAGCCTAATTTAGTGTAAGGAAGCGAGAAGATTTTGACACCTTGTAGTGGGAACATATGCTATATTTATCGCTAGCATTTCAGGGCCTTTTTTATAGGCAGATAAGAATGAGGTGGCAGTAACATAAATGAGAATCAAAATCCATACCTGTCTGAACAAGTTTCTTGCACTAATGGGTTGAATTACAGGAGATGATCTTGTTGCCATATGTGCATTTTGCTCCTCTTAACCATATGGCTTTATTGCTAAGCAAAATATTTCTAGATCTCTATTTTTTTCATCCTCAAGCTGGGACAAATGTCAGCATTTTGAAATTTTTCCCACATTAAGAATCGGGGGAGGGGTGGGGGGGGGGAGGAGGGAACGTATCAAAGCAGTTAAAATATTTCCTTTACATCTCAGACTTTTACAAAAGTTTATAGTATAGTTACTCTAGCTTACAAAGCAATCAGTTATTTTGAGCTGGAAATAGAGATCTTTATACAGAGAAGGTCAGAACAGAATGATAATTTATTGGGATTTTGAAAAGTTTGGGTTTGAATGAATCAGCACATTTAGCAAATAAATACTATTTAAGTTGAACATTTTTTCCAGTCATCTCCAAATAAACATAATGCATGCTTTGTGGTTTGAAGGGAATTGTTTCAGTGCAGTAAGTGACTTAAGGAAATGGGAAAGTGGGAGAGGGAAGGCAGACAGAGGTAGGTTTTGTAGAAGATCAGAGCTTTCAAATCAGGCATGGAACAGGACGCGGGAAGAAGCAAAGAAAATAAGCAAATAACTGGGGAATGGCAAAGCACAGAGCACAAAAGATAAGGAGTAAGTAATCAGAGCTTTGGTAAGGAATGTGATTTCACCTGTGGCAAAGAGAGAAAATGTGAAGTCCTCACTTTTTCATTAACCTAGCTATGACTTAAGCAAATTGCTGCCCTTATTTGGGCAGCATGAGATGTCCAAATGTGGTCATGAGAAAACACTAAAATGGGCCTGTGGTTTCAACTCCCATTAGCACATATAGCACACTAGGTGCATTCCTGGAGTGTATCCTCTGGTTTAGTTTCAACCAAAAGAATCAGTTTCACACACCCTGAGACTAGCCCATGATGTGAACCGAACTGGTAAGGAGAGGCAAGGGCAGACTTGCTTCAACAGCACACTCCTGAGCCGGATAAAAAATGTTAATGTACAAAATCCTTGGCTACTTTTATACAGAAGGATGGAGCCAGTCAGAGCATCATCCCTTTGAAATAGCTTCCTAACTGGAGGGCGAAACAGTGGAGGGCTATATGGATGAGTGACAGCCTTCTTTTAACATTTTTTTCACATTACAACAAGAAATAATAAGTGATCCTTCATCTTTCCCTTGATCACAGACATGAAAGAAACACCAAGGCCACGGATAACCTGGAGAGGAAGGATGGAAAAAATGGGGAAATTATCTCCACCACATTGCAAGGCAGAGATGCTGGTTCTCTGCCACATTTTGGGGCAGAACGCAGCAAGCAGTCCTTCTCCCCAGTACCCATGGCTAGGAGGCACGCGTTCCCCAGCTGTGGCCCAGCCACATGACCCAACACTGTGAACACTTTTCCAAGCCACATATCCCAAAACAAGGTTATTCCGTGTTAAGAAAGAAGACACCTGGAACATTCACCTTGCCACAGCTGAAGGGGCAAAGAGGGCCTGCTCTTGTTCTAGCAAAAGACTTCCATTCCTGAAGTGTCCTTAGATAACTCAGGAAGAGACACTTTATCCTATTTAAACCCGCAGCATTGATCTAAAAGCAGACACATTCTCTGAGTATCAGTGAGAGCAAAGATATGGGCAGTTATTGCATATTTCATAATCATTTTAGATTTTAAGAACTCAGTTAATGCAATGCTAATGCATGTTTTCAGGGATATTTTTAAAGGTCATCCATCCTTTTCTTTAGAAGATCAAAAGTATGAACTAATACAATAGTAAATGGCCAAGCCCACGAAGTGTCCCTCCTCTGTGGCATGACTTAGATGGTTGTCCTCTCCTTGTTTTGATCTTTTCCAGTAGCATGCAGGCACTATAACCTCTGAGCGTGAACTGAACTTGCAAAGCCATAATAACTGAGCAAGTTCAAAACTGAATAAAAGTAGACTTTTCATTGCTAGTGGGATTAGAGGAGTCTTCCACAACTTACACTGTCAGCATGGAAGAAGATGTCCATGCTTATTTACCTTTAACTTAAAGAAGGCCTTTTCTACAGTTGCTCCTAAAGCAAAATTTCAGCCAGTTTTTCCATGCGACTGCCCTCACAGGAAGCTACTCTGTTCAGGACCAACAGTTCTGTCAGTATTTGTCTGGGAAGAGAAATATTAGATGAATCCCTCAATGGCAAACAGGAATTGACATCCTTTTTCTGTCTAGCATGGTAGGAAATGTGATTGGGAAACATCTTAAAAAAAAACAAAAACCTTTGTCCTCCAAATCGAAAAGCTAGGAATTTAAGGGAGAAGTTAAAAGACTCTCCTGGGAGGTAGGTGCTGATGCAATTTGGCCATTACTACCTCTACTGGATTTTGGAGCGTCATTACCGCTAGCGACACTCTCATGTCAGAGTCAGCTGCCACTTGCAATGGTAGCGATCCCTAAATGGACAGCTGGTCTCCTTCCAGGCCAGTTATTTGTCTCACATTGGCCATTTGCTCACTGGAGACCTACACAATGATTCATTAAAGCCTGAGGCTCTCACAGTGCAACCCTTCAGCTTCATGAAGATGGAGTATGAAGATGGAGAGGCAGGAAGGAGGGGAATTAGCCAAGCGATCTTTAGAAGACCCTGTGGCTATAAGGTATCCAGCTCCCATGAATATCGGAGTTTATGAGGCCCTGCACTGACATTTCCAAATCAAAATTTCCAGTAACTGGCCAGAAAGACTTAATATTAGACTTTTTTTGTAGCCAGTTGTATTTTCTTGAGGGCATGGACTAAGCCATTTTTCATCCTTGCTTGGGATGGAGAGTTATTGAATGGTGACAATCTAAATGTCAGCCTGGTCAAGTCATACTTTTAGTACGTGCTAAAGCATGTTGTAGGGTATATCTACACACCAGAAGTTTCTCCTTGAATTTGGAGGTATCACCTCACTTACGGTTCTGTGCAAAGACAGTGACTCATTACCCCTGTTTTTGTTTATTAGGTGGGTAGGAGGTTAGGAACTACATATCATCCTTTATTATAATGTGTACAGATTTAGTTATTTAAGAGCAAAACAATGAGCCATTAAAAAACAGCTGGCTGGGGGACTGGAGTGAGCAATAAATCTAGCTGATAAATTTAGCTTTCTTTTTCAAAATTCTATCCATTATGAAAATCTCTTTTAAAGTCTATGAATTTATTTGAAGCAGAGCTCTGGGGATGTCTGATATAATCTCCCCAGTGGAATCTGGACATTGCAGCATGTTCTGGAAAAGCAATGAACTTACTGCCCCTTTCCATGTTGTCAACGGGAGCTGCTGTCCTAGAAAGATCGCAGCCAGATGTCAGTAAGAAAAAAGGTTGAGAGCTGCTGTTTTGTCCTGGGATGGTTAATTTGAGTTTCTTACTGAGTCATCTTTTGGTAGGGATGGGCTCTGCTTCTAGCCAAATTTTGCGGGCAAACTTGAAAACCAGTATTTGATTTTCTGCATGTATGTTTGTGTATTTCAAATTAACTTCCCATTAAATTTGTACATGTAATGCCAGACAAAAAAGACACCCCAGACAACAAGAAATGGATTTCTTGAAATGTGATCACATCAGTGCACAGGAAATGTTTTTGCCATACTTTTGCTTTTTGCTTTGTTTCAATCTATTACATTTAGGGTTTATACTACTCATACATCTCCAATTTTAGAAATAATAATTTTTTTAAAAGGTTACCCAGCAAAATGCACTGCCATGTGCAGAATTTGCCCAGAAACAACCCTACCAGAAGTGATTGATAACCACAAATGTTTTTCTGACTCTGCAATATCATGAAATAAATAGTACTCTTCTTGCTAAGGCAGCCAACGCACTGCAGTAAAGCTAAAACCTTACTTGAGGTTTGGTTATCAGAAAAGAGAAAACTTTGATTCTCTAAATCAGGAGTAGGTGAGTGCACACCATAGCAATGTTATGACCATTTAATCATTTTTCCATAAGAAAAGATTAAAATGCCTTAGTTATGCTAGATTAAATGCTCATTCGATAATTGCAATGGACAGTATGCTTTCAGAGTAGGAGAATTAAATTAAAAGAAAGACAACTACAGAAAATGTACTAGTGGTAGAATTAGACAATGTTTCATCAGTCCCTGATGTCTCTACAGTAATGAACCTGTCAAAAGATAATAATATTTTAGTGAAAGGTGTGATTGGATAAGTCACGTTATTTATTAACTGTTACCCTAAAATATCACTTTTGTCTTATTATTAAAGAATGGTTAGAGGGCAGCAGGGATGCCTGACATAAAGCATTAAAATATGGATTATGGCTATAACAGGCCATAGAGTGTATATGCTGTGCTGTAAACGCTGTAGCATAACTTGCTAATACCCGATGACTAGGAGCATTCAAGAAACCATAAACCAGCAGAGACTTTATGCAAGTTCCTTGGACTGGCTCGGTAATTCAGTAGTGTATTTAGCTCGCTCCCTGGAGCTATGTTTGTCAAAACATCTTAACCATCCAATGTCTACATCCTTAACTTCTAAACTTCATTTTCAAAGCACTGGAATTAAATACTTTTTTTCTTTTTTTTTTTTTTTTTTATGATGGTGATAATGGTAATAGGCAAGGGTGTGTTATGGAAAAAGGAACTATACGACACCAAACACCAGGAAAACATCGGTCAAAGATCACAGCAGGCTCTCTAGTTTTCCCATAGCACATGTTTTTTATTGCGAGGCCAGACTAGGTCATCTAGCTGTATGGTAAAGAAGGGATCTTTATAAGTCCACTACACAAGATAATGAAGAGGGAAGAAATAAGCAGTGGTGCTATGGATGAGAGCAAAAGAGCTATTATGAGAATGGAAGGATGTGGCTACTATAATGAGGAGAGTATAACAAAACCACAGATAGTATGTACACAGAAAGGGTCACTCAAAACATTACTTCCATTGTTTCTGTAAAAGCAGCAGAAGTGAAAAATCAGGAATCCAGACTTCTCAAACAATGCCTGATATTTTTACCAAAAAAGCAAGGTACAAATAATTTTGTATTTATTATTTCTTTTTTTTCCATTCGTGTTTCCTCAGGTTAAGATTGGCAGTTACAAGTAGGGTTCTGCCAAATCATACTGCCCTGTGGCAGTTGCTCGTTACTTAGGATATTGTATCTTTCCTGTGGTTGTTAGATCACTGATAAAATGCAAGATATGGAGCCGTATACAGTAGGAGCTTTTAAATAGCAAACTGTACCACCTTTAACTAACCATATGAGATTGCCTAAAACTGTGCCTCAGCTTCATTCTCAAGCAAAATGTATCTTGCATTTCCAGAAATTGTTTTGATTAAGAGAAGAAAAGTTACCAATTATACCAAGGAAAAGCTAACCTTGTGGAAGGAGGAAAAATTATTTAAAGTGAACCCATTCATTGATAAAAATGCAATTACTCCTGTTAGATGCAACTTGATCCAAAGTGCTAAGTGTGGGTTTACAATCCCTCGTGTTTCTTGAAATACAAAACCTTCAATAAGTCAGGGGCACCAGCAAGTTGTTGACTTTTTCCATCGTTGCCAGGAGAACTTCTGTTAAATGCATTACTTCAGGGAACAACAGTAATAACAGTGCAACACTGGACAACGCTGAACTGGCAAAGTCCACAAGTGCACCTAAACTTTCAAGCCTCATATGAAAGGCTGCTCCTGGACAAATGAAGATTTTTGTACTAGGAAACATAAAAGTTACATGACACACTGGGACAGATACCTGGAGCGTGCACATCACCTCAGCTCCATCAGCAGCGTTGCATCCTTGGCCCATGCTCTTACCAGCCTTGGCATTCAGGCCTGTTTGAGACACACACACCCACGTGGAAAGACAAAATCCCACAGAGTACGTATGCACATATGTAGCTCTCGCGCTTGACTCTTAATATTGAGTAAATTCCATGCATGCTATTCCACTGGCTTATTTAAAATGAATTACTGCTATCAAAACCAAAGCAGACGCTAAGTTACTGAGAAAACCCAAACCCTGGAGCTAAGGCTGCACTCCAGTTTGGTTAAGAACACAAATCTTGTTCTGTTTTCCTTTGTGTGAAAAACTGAAATCCTGAAAGGCTTCCTGACCTGGTTTGGATTTGTGAATTTATAGCTGAATCAGCATTCTGGTACCAGATTTCTGCCATACTCAAAATGATCATGAAGAGCTTTTCTCATGGCAAACCAAGGCTTAACGCTGAAGGAGAAATTACGTCAAATGTTTTTTACTGCTTGACTCTTCTAAGGATGATTAATGACAATACAATATGCAACTGGGAGTATCAGAAATTTGCAGATTATACAGATTTAATCCCTAACACAGGATTATACGAGAGCACCTACTATCACAGCTCTTGCATTGACACAACATTATTGAGGTAATGTGGCTGTAGCAACCAAGGACACTACACCAGTGATGATACCCAGTTCTGTAGGACGGGAGGAGAATGCACATAAGCAAAGCAAACTTGTGATTTACTGCAAAGCTGAATGAACCATTGCCCAGAGCACACAGGTGGAAAAAATACAGACAGTCCTAATTTGCAGACCTCCCCAAACACAGTGCAAACCACTCCTGACAGGAACGGAAGAGGAACTTTCCGAGGTGGTTTGTGGAAAGGCTGTTAAAACAGCTTATTTGCACCCTTATGGCTGGCAATCAGACAGTGTAAATACCTGTGCAATACATGCACACCTGCCTCTACACACTTACAGGAGTACTCTTGCCCCAAGGAAGTTTTGGACAACATGGCACCTTTTGGAAACCAGCTGCTTTAATGGGACCGAAGATAACCTGCAGCTCAGATTTCTGGAAAAGTATGTAGCCAAAAAATAAACATGACAGAGGAAAGATTTGTTTTTCAGCTCACAATAGATGTATACTATTCGTAAAATGGCAAAGCAAGAGTTAGCCTAATTTTCTAAAGCTCCTTATAAAATGACACTTCTTAAAAGGGCTGTACCTACACTTATGGCTAAAGATGCAAGTTGCAAGGAAGTGGAGAATCAGGCCCACTTGACTCTAATCCTACTGAGTAAAATATATATTTGTATATTAATCAGAGTGTGCACAGAAATACCTATATAACAATACATAAGGAAATGAACGGATTAAAGCACAGAAAACTCCAGATGCTGGAAAAGATTTTGCGTCCTTATTTTTAGCAGTCAGCATCAGCAAGATTGTCTTTCAAAGGAAGGAGAGAAACTGACTTCACAAAGACACTTGCGTTTCAGGTCAGCGGTACTTAGGGAGTATTTCTGTTCCCAGATGGCTTCCTGGGTATATTTATAAGATGCAAAAAAAAAAAAAAAAAAAAGGACCTGTGAGTATTTCTGCACTCACTGCATTTTAATCTGGACAAGAGATTAAAGGGAGGTGCTTCCCATTGCTTGCATAACAGTCGCCAACTCGATCCACATACCAATGCCCGTCTGAACAATTTCCACACCGAAAGGATACTTGGCCCCTGAAGCCCGACTGGAAGAGCCACAGAAAACCAAAGGATCTACACGTACATCAGCACCAAGGATCAGACACAAGTTATTGCCAGTCTCTCTTATTTACTCCTGAAATTCTTTGCACAAGCAACAACAATGTACAATGATCTGATAAACAGTACCGCTTTTTCTTTTTTTTTTCTTTTTTTTTTCTTTTTTTTTTTTGTCTTTCAAGGTCAGTTCCAAGAAACCCTTGCTAGAATCAGCTAATTAATTTTTGGCCTCTTTAACTACAGGGTATTTGAAGCCACATGTTATGAATCATTTTCAGTTGAGATATTAAAATCAGATTACAAGAGAAAAGCCTTGTAAATATTTGCCTTCAAATGAGGCTAAGAATAAATATATATTCAGTAATTCATCCATATTTAGCAGATATTAAAGAGACAAAGCATAGCTTTAAATTCACTTATCATTTTATACAAAGAGGGGAAATATGAAACTTGGCTTGATTAGCTTGTTTCTTCCTATGCTTTGTAATACCTTATTAAAATTTGAACTTTGAAATTGATATTATCAGTCAAATAATGTCAGCAGAAATATTTAATCTGTGGTTAGAGCTTTATTAATAGAACTTTTATTTGAAGTGTTTTATGACCAAAGAGAAAAAAAATAATAAAAAAGAAAGCCTGAAATGGACTTGGAAGGTTGATTTGACTTCACTGATTCCATTTTGAAACTCTACATAACTTGCTGCTGAAGAAAACTCTCTAAACCTAGCTTCCCACACACTCACACTTCACACTTACAAGACTAATGTGCTCTCACTGGGGAAACTGCTCCTTTTTGACTGGGAGGTATTCAGGTCTTCATGCGACGCAAGCTTCAACTGGCCCACCGCACTAGGCAGACAAAGACTGTTGTGTTCACTGGGAAAGACTCGTAAAAGATGTTTTCTCTTTTCCTCCCCTGCTGATAACATTTTAACCACTAAAGAATGCCCATACAGTACAGAAGTGAAACAGGGCAAGCATTGCTGCTTGCCTGTTTTTGACAAACGAGTAGTGTTAACTGATGAAACAAATTTGTAGACCTCTGATAGACCAAACCCTAAAATTAAATATAATTATTCTGACGAAAATGAGGATGACATTGCAGAGCCTCCAAGGGTGACATTAGAAATAAAAATCACTTCAGAATTTTGCTTATAGAGGAGCCGCATTTATGGAAATCTGAGTGACTGCCATTCATAGTATTCCATTTTGTGCTATAGTAATGTCATTGGAAATAGATTTCAGTTTCCCTGTAAAGTATCTTTTCATCTCCACTGACACATGCACCAAATACTGCAGAATGCACCCTATAAAGAAATACATATGAGAGAGAGAATCATGAAGTCTTGCTGTGCGTTCTTGTTTTTCCAGTAAATATTCTAGTTGTCAGCCCTGTCAGTTATGAATTTGCAAGGATAGGATTTATCTTGAAAATAGCTGAAGGAGAGAGAAGAGAGAGGGAGGCAGAGGGAGAGGCAGAGGGAGAGGGAGAGGGAGAAAAGGGGAAAGGGAAAGGGAAAGGGAAAGGGAAAGGGAAAGGGAAAGGGAAAGGGAAAGGGAAAGGGAGGAGAGAAAGAGACAAGAGGGAAGAAGGAAGGCAGGACAACAGGAAGGCAGGATGGAAGGCAGGAAGGCAGGAAGGAAGGCAGGAACGGAGGAATGAAGGGAGGGAGGAAGGGAGGGAGGGAGGGAGGGAGGGAGGGAGGAAGGAAGGAAGGAAGGAAGGAAGGAAGGAAGGAAGGAAGGAAGGAAGGAAGGAAGGAAGGAAGGAAGGAAGGAAGGAAGGAAGGAAGGAAGGAAGGAAGGAAGGAAGGAAGGAAGGAAGGAAGGAAGGAAGGAAGGAAGGAAGGAAGGAAGGGCAAACATGAAAGCAAGAAAGAAAAGTGAGAGGGAAAAGAAATAAAGACACAAAGAAAGAATTATGAGAGAGAGAAAGAGAAAGGAGAAATGTGTCCTACTGGGCAAACACTAATGAAACCCCAAGTTTCTCGGTGTGAGAAAAAAAGGAAGGAATAAGAATACGAATGTTGATTTCACAGGGAATCTGATATCAAAAGTGCTCAATAATCCTAAACTCTTTTTTTAAAAAAAGCAATGCCTCTATTTATTACTTTGTTACCACCAAATTATTCCTTATGTAAGGACAAAACAGAAGAATTCTGCATGTAGTCTAAAAAAACCCACTAATATACCAGACTTCCTTTTTTTCACACATACATAAGTCTGAATATTTGATTCATACAGGAACTACAGGTCACAACTCTTAGGAACAAAGAGGGAAAAGATGATGCTCACCACTTCATCATGGTTTTTTAGTCAAGCCAAAACTGGTTCAGAGCCTAAAACCAAGAGATAGGTGCAAAGATCTGACCATTTAAAAAAACAAAACAAAACAAAACAAAACAAAAAGCCTTTCAAGGTCTCTACCTCCCTGCTGATTTGCGAATGCCTGGCTTTGATAATACCCCATGTTACCAGTAGAGGTTACGGCATTATCACTGTGAGCAGTTCATGAAGACAGGCACTAAAAAGAGGACTTTGAATTCTCTAGTTGACATTTTCTCTCAGAATGAAATTTATGAAATATGTTATAAATCACTCTATAGTAGCAGGGTAAAACACATTGTTTCACTCCTGAAAACTTGAGTAAAACCACACAGCCACAACTGCAGTTTCTGTACATAGCAAAGAGGGCTAAATAAATTGCTTTCCCAGGACTACGGAAGTGAGGATGAGAAGGGGGATGAAGGGAGCTTATTACAAGCGTGAAGTATTAAAAGACATGTAGTTAAATGACAAAAGTTTGTAACAGGGATGGTTTTACTCTCTGCTGGTGCTGTTTTACAACCAGTTTGCAGGAAAAGAAAACCTCTGTGCCTAACGCTCTCCCTGGCACTGCTCCTTTCGCCCCCCCAGCCCCATCCGCAGGTGCCTGCTGGGTGCAGTCCAAGGCGGGAGGGCCACATGCCATCTGCAGCGTCCCTCGGGAGACCCCAGAAGACCACCGTAGAAATTCACTTGGATTTTTATTTCAAGCAGCATTAACTCTCATTCCTCTTCCTAATCTCCCCACTCAGAGACAAAGTCTTTATTCAGCTACGGGAAAAAAAAATAACAACCAAAACCAAGGAGGACGCGGTTCCTGCCAACCAAACACTGATCAGGGGCAGAAGCTTTGGGTCGGACTGTCCTTCAATTTACAGAGACACCTTTTCATGACAAACAGGAAAAAATTAGAAAATTCAGTTGTGAAGGTTTCTGCTTTATGCTCCTCCAGCCTCAGTCTTTTTTCTTTTTGGTTTGAGGTTTTTTTAATATTTTTTTTGGTAGCAATAGGTATTGCTTGGTACATATAGATGCTACTTCTTGCAGCATTCAGCCTGCAGGATAGCAAAGTTTACTTTGTTGTGACAACTGTTAGCACTCACTTTCTTAGTAGACCTTAACCATGTGACCTTACTATATATTAAAGCAAGCTTTTAAATTTTAGTACCTTTATAAATAAAAAAAAAAGCTACCAGATTTGAGATTGGTCACAACAATGAAGAAAAGGGCTGATAGCTGTGACATGAGATCACTTTTTTAAAAAAGACTAATTCATTACTCATGAACGTAGTCTAAATATTTAGATATTATTTGGTTTAATTCATTTCCAAATGCCAAAGAGCTACTAAAAAAAGTCTTTCCGCTTACCTTAATATTCACGTTTTTTTCTTTATTGTAGGTGAATTTAAAAGCAAAAGTAGCATTAAATGGCAGATTGTCAGAAGGAACCAAGGAACTGGGATCTCTGGTGTCGTAGAATCATAGAATTGCCTAGGTCGGGAGGGACCTTTCACATCATCGAGTGCAACTGTCAACCTAACTCTGGCAGGAACCACCACTAAACCATATCACTAAGCACCACGTCTACCCATCTTTTAAATACCTCCAGGGACAACAATTCCCCCACTTCCCTGGGCAGTCTTCCAATGCTTGATAACCTTTCAGTGTAAAAATTTTTCCTAATATCTAATCTAAACCTCCCCTGGCGCAACTTGAGGCTGTTCCCTCTTGTCCTGTCACAGAGGAAGTTTTTCCCCAAACGGCAGCAGGAGCTTTTCAGAGTTCTGCCTCAAATTAGCGATAATAATAAAGGCAAGTGTTGCATGATTATATCTGCATTGCTCACATTTTCTCTCCAGCACCCCAGTATGCTGTATTAATTCAACCCTTCCCTTGGGATGGACGCATAAAATAGCATGAAAAAATGCAAATTAGCATGCTACCATTTTTAGCAGGGGGGCTGATTTGTGATGTTTTCTATAGCACTGCAATCTCCTTAAGAACCAGAAGGCACAGACAGCTTAACACGGTTTGTACGTGACGATGGCCCCAGTACACATCCTTCGGGCAAGTCCATGGCACATAACAACCAGTTGGGATTATCAAGCTGAAATGTCCATAGGCATCTCCCCTGAAAAGTAGCTGTGGTCAGAATAACCCGGTTTGCTGGGCACACAGGGCTGGCAGCACAGCAGCAGCCCAGTCACGGACCTGACCTGAAAGTCACCTCCCTTCCCCTTCACTGAGGGCCTGGCAGGAGCCAGAGCAGGGACACAGAGGACACGGTAGGAGCTGGAGGTTCAGAAAGGACAAGAGGTAACGGGCACAAACTTGAACATAGAAGTTCCATCTCAACACGAGGAGGAACTTCTTTACTGTGGGGGTGGCAGAGCACTGGCACAGGCTGCCCAGAGAGGTGGTGGAGTCTCCATCTCTGGAGACTTTCAAAACCCGCCTGGACGCCTTCCTGTGCAACCTGCTGTAGGTGACCCTGCTCTGGCAGGGGGGTTGGACTAGATGATCTCCAGAGGTCCCTTCCAACCCCTCCCATGCTGTGATTCTGTGATCCTGTGAAAGGTGTGATGAAAGGTGTCAGGGAGAACTGAATTACGAAGGAGAGAGGCGGCTGCTCTGGAAGGGAGGGAGGAAGGCAACAGCTCACCAGGCTGAGCCTTCTGTGCTGCTGAGGAGGAGCAGGGGAGGCTGCGTGTGTACTCTTCCAGTAGGTATGCCAAGCGTATGATTGCTGCTGATGGGGAAAGGGTTTCTGCGAACAAGCGCATGCTTTGTAATGCAAAGGAGATGTTTCATTACGAACTGGTTGAGGAGCGTTACTCCGGCTCCGTGGATGCGTGAAACGGAGAGGCGGCATCCTGACCCATATGGCGTGACCCAGCTGTCGAGGCAACACGGCTGCACGGGCCAGAAAGCTGGTTTTCTGAAAACATCGCACAGAGTCAGATTCTAGGCTTTTATATTTAAACCCTTGAATTTAAGTGTGTGGCAGCTCCCAGAAGGAGTGTATCCTACAGTTGCTTAGCGTGCAAGCACAGCTACGGCCTCAGCATTTAAAACAATATCTGAAATACATATTAAAATACATATTAATCCAGAAAGTAGCAAAGCCACTCACTTCAGTATACGGCTTAGACAAAAATCCAGACTACCTGCCATTTTTTTGGCTTATAATACCACATACATGGCTGCAGCGTGAATCTTGCCCTGATGAAACCCTGCAATGCTGGGTCTGAAAACGTTGTTGAGGAATCTCTAACCTCCCTGAGGGGACTTTTTTTTTTTTTTAAAATGGTTAAAATTATTTCCATCCAGCAACAGTTCTGCAGTTTTCCCCTTTAATGAGTGAGACCAAAGTGCAGGGTCCAACTTTTCTGCCACTCTCCAACCATACAAAAACAATGCTGGTATGTGCTTCGTGCTGCCTTCCCCCGTCACCCAGTGGGTGAATTTTGTAGCCTGCCTTGTTAGTGGCACAGCAGGCCGCCAAAAGGAAACCGAGTTGTTTGTATGAGATGAGATGTTGGGCTGCCAACTGTTATAAATCTTGTGCTACTTACAGCTTCGGCTTTTCTTCAAGCCTACTCCACCCCCTGCTGTGGTTTCGACTGTTGGAGCAACATTAGGAGGCACAACTGAAAGCAGTAATATTGGCATTCGTGGGGAAAATAAGAGAAAATGCAAGGAAGTGGCTAGACACCAATGTTTCATTGCAAGTTCTGTATGTATAAGACCTGCAGCCGCAGAGGTTTGGGCCCTGTGATGGTGGAAAGGGGATTTGCCCCCTGCAATATTTACCTGTAGCTGTACCCATTGCCACTGGCTTGTTTTGTAACGGTAACCGCTTGTAACCTCACACGTGCTTCCCCACTGTCATATCATATTAAATGAGCTATAATTGTAGTCTATTAGAGTGCAATAACCTAAAAGTGATAGTGCATGACAGCACCTGTCAACACGTCACGGAGGATTGTATGGAATGCTGAATTATACCCATTTTATACCACATTAATGAGGCAGCTCATTCTTATCCAGTCATAAATAAACAGGTTTCAATTTCTTTATACAGCATGAGAAGCCTTTTTTTTTTTTTTTTTGCACAGAGACCCGCAGAAGCCATGATAAGGTGATCTGTTGCCTGAAAAGGTGTATCAGAGTGTGGTCATTAATGACAGCGATGATGTTATTTTTACCATTATTAATTGCTCTACAAATACATCTTGGGGTTTCTTTCCATTTTTCTGGAGAAGAAAATAGAGAAACACATAAAGAAAAATAAGATTGGTTGTCCCTAATAAAGTTTTAATATAAAATAAATGAATTGTCTGATTACTTCAGCAGCACCCAAAGCAGAAACCTGCTCCCCTTAAGATCAATGGCTGTGCTGGGGCCTGGTTCTGCTTCATAAACAAACTCTTTAATTCAGGTTCGAAATGGGGATGGAAAGAGAAAAAAGGGAAATGACAGTAGGGAGAGGAAAGACAGAGAGCAAGAGGCTTTCAGCCAAATCAAAAGAAAAGCAAACGTACCAAAGTGCATGTATAGCCCCCATTCTTTTCCATAACCTAACTGGATCAAGGTGTCTTCATTTTGAATAGCTGCTTAGGCTTCAGAGACATAAATAAGTGCCTGTACTCTTGTGCGGAGCCCACGTGAGGAGAGTTTGATACAGTCGCCTCCGAGTGAAGATCTCTCCTCCCCGACTCCGGCAGAGGCCTCGCGCACCAAATACACCAGGTCAGCGATGCTGAGAGATGGATGTGGGAAAGGCGGTCACATTCGACAATTTCTTTCCTTTTCTTGCTCTAAGTTAGCATCTGCTAATGTGAAAAGAAGTAACCCAATTCAGCAATTTTTAAGTGCATATAAAGTATGACGTGCAAAAGTAAAACACACTTCTTGAGAAAGGGGAGGACTGATAAAGAGTGGATGGTATTTATAAGAGAGAAAACACTTTCAATATAAGGAAAAGTAAGGGGATGGGAGGAAGGAACCTCCTACTAACCGAAATGATCACTAAATCCTGTTCCTTTGCCGGGCAGCTCCCACAGGGCCTGTGCAATGGGCGTCTCTTGGGATCCTGGGAAACAGCCTCTGCTCCTTCTTTGATCTTTGAACTGTTGCAGGAAGAAGAGCGACCTTGAAAGCACAGTCCACAGGAGGCACGCCGGCTTTTCCCTAGTGAGTGAAACCAAGAGATCTAGCCTTGGGAGCCGACACTTGGGCAGTCAGCGTGACCAGACACACCTGGCTTCGGTTCCACACAGGACCTCTGAGTTGTTCTCTGCACCCACAGTCACCACCAGTTTGCTGCAGGAATGATGACTTTGCAATTCCAGTGCAAATCCATGACTTAATTGGTAATTTTACCAGTAGCGGTTTTGATGGACTGCTTAAGAATAACTACTTCCTGCATTTGTCAAGCCTTATTTACTTATTTACATATTATCTTAAAAAAAAAACCCTACACAATCACTTGCTTTGAATATTTTCTCTGTAATCTTAGCTTTATAACAGCAGAATGTGTTTAGAATTACGTCTCTTTGTCTCCAACAGAAGTGAGTTGAAAATCCTCGTTTAAAAATTAAATTGTCATTTCCCTCTGAAGTTGGTTGCAATCTTTCTTCCAACAAATGCACTATCCTGTGAAAGCAAGGAGGAATGACAGAGGGAACCAGTGCCATTAGGTACTAGGCAAACAGATCAGGTCAAAATTGTTACTGACTTTGGCTTGATTTGGCTAATAATTTTGTCTGAAAATAAGATTATTTCAAAAAAAAAAAATTATTTCCATATTTTCACAATACTTAAACCTTTTCTTCAAAAGTTATTATTTCTAAACTTCTCTAAATTAACAACGCACTTAATGAGCATTTCAATTGCCCCAAGTAAATGAACCATTAACTTTGACTTCAACCCCAAATCAATTTTTTTAACTTTTTTTTCATTTTGCCAAGAAAGCCAGTAAGATTTTATGTTTCGGGTCAATCCAAAATGAATGTTTTTTTTCTTTGGTTTGACCAGTGAACTGAAAAATCAATCACTCACACAACTCCACTTTAAAATGGCTAGGAACTGTCTAATTGCGCACATAAGCAGCTACTTACTGTGTGATCTTTTTGCTACTCTCCTAATTCTTGCTCTTTCCCCTCTTAATTTTTGTTGCATTTTGTTCTAAGTCAAACCATAGACTGTTACAGGCAGACAGTTTGCCTTACTGTATGTCTGAAATGTGTGTGTAGGGCAATTATTCCTACACCAGTGGTAGAGAGGTGGCACACTACTGTGTCCATTATGTGTCCATCAGCCCTCCTGAACACCTAGACACCTTCCTCGTCACTGCGAGTAACGTCCCCAGCATGCAGGAGTCATTCATTTATTTTCTTCTGAAAGTAATAATTCAGTCTTACAGATTGATCATTTAACCTGTTGTATTGGGCTCATCTGCCGCCATGTGAACTGGGAGTCAGCTCAGGGAAGGAAACACAACAGAAACCTCACAAATCTCCAGAGCAGAGGGAGAGCTAAGTGTTTGACTTCAAAACTGGAAAGCAGATGAAAGAAGCAGCAAATGACAGAGAAGGTTGGAAGAGCCTCATTCCTGCCTGCTCGCCAACGCTGGCAAAGGAAGAATAGATAAACGAATGAACGGCTTTTGGTGTACATATAATTACCAGATCATTCAAATACATCTTTATCTTTCACTGTCTCTTCCAGCTTTTTTGGGTTTTGTTGGTTTGTTTGTTGTTTTTGTCTTTCTTTCTTTTTTGAAAGAAACACGTGGTACTGTTTTCTGGTCGCTGCTTAGACTGGTCTGAGCCTGTTTCAGTGGACTTACACCTCATTGGCATTGTGGTAGCAAAGCTTTCTTTGCATCCCAAGAATACCGTTTTAAATAAGATGAGATATGCCGTAAAAATGTTCAATTCCTCCTCAAACCCAAATGGATATTTCACCTTGACCCAGACAAATGGCAGATTCTGCCAAAATCTCACTGTAGCAAGCAGGGACAGAGGAGAAAGCAAGGTTTCATTCATACGATAGCCACCAGATTACTCTCAATCATTCATAAGTAACTGTGGTGTTGTTTTGGTTTTTCATTAATGATTTTTAGTGTCCTTATAAAGTTTCACTGCATCCCTCTTCACACCATAACTAACAACGCAGTTGTCATAAATCTGCCTTCAAACAACATGATACGCAGCCTGAAAAACACTTTTCTCTCCGAAAGGGGACTCACTGGCAGCTTATAAAACAACAAGCCCCTTTCTACCTGCAAAGCATTTTCATACTTCCCCTGTACCTATAAGTCATAGCTCTCTGCCTCTGTGCACGACCAAAGCTGACGCAGAATCCCTGCATTAGACTACTGCGTGGCGTTTCAGTGCACCGAACGAACACTGATGGGGAATACCATGAGCAACTGGCATGAAGCTTCCACAGAAATCCTGAAGCTAGCCTAGAAAAGTGACCTTTCTTGTCCTGTCCACTGCCCTCCACACTATTATTTTCCAACAGCAAAGAACTATGATTGTAGATCTTCTTTGGGATCCCGGTTTAGAAGGCAAGGGATGGTAAAGGTAGCCAAAGAAAGACCATCGCAAGCCCAGACCCCAAGACTGGTAAGATTTTAGTCCAAAAGAAGACTTTACATTTTTGGTGCCAGTCATCGCCTCCAGCTGCAGGCCATGGTCCCACACAGATCATATGAGAAGGAATCAGCACCTGAGACCAGGACCACAAGGGACAACTCTGGGAGCAACATCCTACATCACTAGCAGAAAACTACACACCATTTTGTATGTAGGGAACATACTATGGAATAAATTGTACCTACTTAATTAACTGTACTTTGCAGTTCTATATTATTATTAGCTGCTGAGGGCAACTGGCAGCTTGGCACCGAAGGCAGCGTGGATTACATACGCAGCCTGAACCTGCTAATTGAGTATGAGCAAGTGTATGCAGCTCAGCTGGCTGATGTCCCAGACCCTCCCGCACCGCTAGCGAAGTGTCTCAGGGTCTTCTGCTGGACACCCGGTGCAACTATGTAGGTTAAAGTAGCATCACCTCTGTAACCTACATGTGGGGAACAACTTGCAGAGCATGTGCTCACTGCGTGACACCAGATTTGAGCCCTGATTTGCAAGGGCTGTGCTGGGATCGGAAGGAAGCTTTCTTCTCCTCGGCTGCATTTCTAAATGAATTTTTATCTGGCACCCAAACACCACCCACATTTGCCAGCTGACACCCTGCGTCAGGTTCTGCTCCGAGTTTTGTAAATTCCATGGAGACCCCGGGGACAGCTGAAGTGCAACAGTAAATAGATCTGGGGGTTTGGTTTCGGGTCTGGGGTTTTTTTCTCTATGCCAGCAGAGTCTAGAAAGATCAGTGCAAATGATACAGACTCGTGTAACGCTTGACATTGATTTCAGCAACATCTGAGCTCTCTACAAAAGAAGTTTGCAATTTAATTAGAATGGCTTACATCCAGCAACTGTGTTCAGAATAAACAAAAATTAGAGCATAGAGATGATTTTTTTTTTTCCTAATGGTACCTCAGATAGGGAGAGGGGAGAATTTAATCACACCCACACAGTCCAACTTTGTTTTAGAAGCACACTGCCAGGGCAGACGCTTGTGGTTGGAGGCCAAGGACAGACCCTGCAGGCTAAGTTACATGGGGTGCTTTTTGTCCAAAATGCTAGTGGGAAAAGATAGGGAGCGATATTAGGCCTCTGCCCAGAACCCTTCTTTTTGTGGTCCCAACTCTGCATAAAGCACAGGAAAGGATATGTGGAGCCTGATTGTCTTCGTAGATGATTTCCTATCTTTTGAACTCCTCTTCTTGCTGAAAGTATCACGGGTAAATCACATTAGCTTTGATCTGAGCCTTTCCCAGCACCCCATAAAACACAGCTTTGCACACCAGGGCACAAACAACCCCAATAAAAGGGGTGCACTTAAGGGCAGGATTTTATGGATCCATCTGCCAAGCATTTATTCACAAGAGGAGCAACACATCATGAGTCTAAGCAGATGCCAGGTCTCACCAAACTGTTTGTTGCCAGCAAAACATCAAGCCATCCCCATGATTGCCTGACTTGGTTTCTAGACTTTGGAGCTGAATCTGAAGAAATCACTGAGGCCCTGACTCTGAGGGAGGACTTCCGGGCATGGCAGGAGATGATGCTGAGGGCACTGAAGCACTTTCCCTCTTCACCCTTGACCAAGTATGGTCCTCACCTGCAGAGTTATCTGAGTCCCTCCCAGGCTGAAGGAGAGGGAAAGATGTACATCAGATTTATAATCAGTTGAGCAGATGTCACATTCAGCCTTCCTGATCTCTGAGAAAGGCAGAGCGGCAAAGCAGGCATTGCCACTGCATAAAACTGGTAAATGGCGTGCAGAAAACATAAGCGCTCTGCTCAAGAACATGATTAAGGAAATGTGACCCCAAATTTACAGAATTATGGAATTATTTTAGTTGGAAGGGACATTCGGAGGTCATCTGGTCTGACCACCTTCTCAAGACTGAGCTAGCTTTGACATTAATAAGTCAGACATACCGTAGTGAGCAGGTTCAATCAGTCATGAAGGAGAACATGCTTTTTAGAGCCCTGGCAACACCCTCTGACACCTTCAGCCCCCTGGAACAGACAGAAGTTGCCCAAGTCCCTGGTGAGGAACTGGGGAGGGACAAGCGGCCCATGCAGTGCTCAAGCTGCCGTGTAGCACTCATCAAGCCTTACCATTTGGCTGGGACAAAATTCTAAGAACCGGGCCCAGCCCAGTTTTCCCAGAAAGCAAGGCAATCCAAGCCAAGCTCAGTATTCATGTCACCAGTGTGTCCAGAGCATGCCTAAGAGAAGCTTTCTGTGAGATGCCGAATTCCCCTCTGCCTCTTCACGTAGGCTGTGCTTACTGTCACAGAAGACATACTGTGCAGGAGTACTCTGGGGTCAAAAAACATGAAAAATGTCTCCAGATGAGTGTCCTTCCCACTGTCTCCCATTCCTGGTTTTCCTCTCTTCCCTCTTCCCTCCTTGCTCCTGCTGATGTGGGGATTCCCGGTATTGCTTAGGAGAGGTGACCATTTAACCTCTGCCTCCCCAGGCCTCCAAACACCCTCCCAGCTGCAAACACAAGGGCAGAGCAGGGGCGACCACTCACCAGAAGGGCCCATGCCCTGGGAGAGACGTACTATTTGCAGAGACAAAAGCCCCTCCCGCACACCTAGGTGCCAGCAAAACCTGACCACCCAAATGTTTGTGCAAAGGCAATAAAAGGAGCAGGAACGTGATCAGATGGAATCACTAGCCAGCTTTAGCAAACACGGGCTCTAATTAATTTTTTCCTCCCATTGTTTACCCAGCTTTGTATGTAACCGAGAGCTGAACTGGGCTTATCAGTAATTACCAACAGTTCTGGAAACTTTACACGTTACTGTGCTGTGTTACTACACAGGGTAGCGATCCATGAAGACGGGTGTCTCTTCATTCATTGTTAAGCAATGTTTTAAAAAATCAGAAAAACTCCTCCGACCCGTTATTAGGGTTGCTGCGATGGAGGGGGAAAAAGGGGGGGAAAAGAGGGCGGCAGCACCCTTCATAATTAGGTTTCAGACTTAATTATGAAAGTTTCCTGAACGTAGCGGAGTGCTACCTCGGTGGCAGCGTCAGGCGATGCTCTGCCTGCAGCCGGGCTCCTTGCCCATCCCTGGAATTGCATTTTCCCATTCCATAGTGACACCTGCTGGGAGCAACTGAGTGGAGACTCCCCCGCTGCTGCGCTGCTTGGCAAGGGGCTGCGGAGTGCAAAATGAAGGGTCTACGGCAATCAGGCAGATTGATTCCCCTCCTTTCCTTGCAGATTGAGACGGGCTCTTATCAGAGGGAAAAGGGATCTCTGCGGCGTGATTAATGCTCAGAAACACCCCGCATGAGCAGCCCCTGAGAAGTGGCACCGGAGCATCAGCTGGAAGCCTGCAGGAGAAAAAAGTGAAGGAGATCGGAGGGTTGTTTGGATGCGGAGGGCCAAATTTAGCCCATGTGACAAGGAGGTGAAAGCACGGGTGAATTTGTCCCTTCTGCAGAAGCTGAAAGGTCACACAAGAGGAAAGGTCATGTTACACTTGCTGTTTGCTGACAGTCTTTCTGTAAATATTGGTCACTGTAGGAAAACAAGATCCTGGGCCTTTGGTCTGATGCAATACGGCCACTCTTACAGCAGTTCAAACTGTGGCTTCTCTGTGCTTTCTATTTGCCTTTCCTCCTGAGGATTTCACTGCTCCTGCTCAGGATTTAGATCCCATCATGCCTGGCATCATGGCTACAATGCACGCACGCCAGGGAAACTGAAAAACCTTGCCCTAACCCCGCACTTTCCCTTCCCTCACTCAAAGCTGAAGGGAAAAGACAACCCGGCAGGAAAAGTGCCAAAATGTTTTAGAAATAAACGACAGACACCGGAGTCATCACACATTTTCCGAGGCAGGATAGTAATTTCTGCAATGTATTTTTAACAGTGAGGAGTGATGGGAGGGAAGCCACTTAAATCTAATGCAAACGGAGGATTTGTCAGTTACGCAGTTTGTATAATGTCATACCTAGAAAATGTTATAAAAGTGGAGGGATTATGGAGAGGAGAGACATTTCTAAAATTGGAGGCCTTCTTTTAGGGCTTTAGCCCCATCACTCTTCCAGATCACTGGGAACTTTTCTCTCCGAGGAAGGGCAGGAGCCTATCTCAAAAACTGTGACAGTTCTCTAGGCTACATGTTACTTAAGAAACTTAGCTCTCTTTCTCACTGCTACCTCTTCCAGTTTTTGCCAAATGCTGCTTCTCCTCATTTCAGCTCTTCAGTGATCCCCAACCACTTTAACCACAGCAGGGCAGTTTCCAAATGCTTCCAAGCTGTTTTCTTCTTTCCTTTAAGGCAGCAGCAGCTTCTGTGACCAAAAACCTTATCTAATACGGAGGCTTCCCACTGTGTTGGTTTTGGTTCCAGCCTGGGTTTAAAGGTGTTAGAAACGGGACCATTTGCCCGGCTGATGCACAGTGACAGCAGCAGTTATGACCACGTCTGGAAATTCTTCCCAGCAGTGGTTCAATAGGGTTAATTGTGCTGACCTCATTTAAAAAGCACTTTGAGATCTTATGAATGGATATAAGTGTTTAAAAAAACCCCATGCCTTATAGTTATTAATATGTATTACTCTCATGGCTAATTATTTAAGCGAGAAATTGTTGAAGCACCCGTTTATAGCAAAAAGTAGAGCGGCACCGCGGGAACAGGAGTCTGGCAGCCTGTAAAGAGCTTTTACCACAACATTTGGGGCTGCCCTGCCCCAGAAACGGCCACTGTTGTTATTAAGGTAATGCAAGACTCGTGTGAAGGGTAAAACGTGCTTAAGTGTATTAGCCTCAACTCCGCGAAGGCAGGCAGGCAGGCAGGCAGACTTGAAGCCCCCTCCACCCCCCGCCATAAGCTGGGAGGCCGAGATACCTTTAAATGGATAAAACCTGAGCTAACAGCAAACGCTCCGCGACGGGGAGGAGGAAAGCCAGGCTCTCATTAGCGCTAACAAGCCGCTTTCGCTGGAAGCCGCTCTCGGCCGAGCTCCTTTCGAGGTGAAATGAAGCCCCCCAGTGGCCGCCGGCCGCCTTGCAGCCCCCCGCAGCCCGGCCCGCTCCGCTCCGCTCCGCTCTGCTCCGCACCGCACCGCACCGCACCCGCTCCCGCGTCTCTACCGCACCGCTCCCGCACCGCACCACATCCACTCCCACTCCCGCGCCCACTCTCCTGCCTCTCCCGCACCGCTTCCGCACCATTCCCGCGCCTGTCCCACACCGCTCCCGCTCCCGCACCGCAGCCATGCCCACTCCCGTGCCTCTCCCACACCGCTCCTGCACTTCTCCCACGCCTCTCCCGGGCTCCTGCGCTTCGACCCCGCAGCTCTGCTGGAAGCCCCGCGGTGCTGCCACAGTCTGGGATGCTGGGATGCTGGAACTTCGCCACAGCATCAGCCCCCTGGCCCACGTAACCCCTCTACAAAAATTTCCTCGTCGTCTTCCTGCAGCCCACTTTTATGAGTCGCTGATTGAGAGCAAGCAGCGGCGGGCTGGCAGATGCAGGCATCACCTGCTGGGATTTCCACCCCGCGTACAATGTATGGGTCATGGCTTGCACTGGGGTGACGTGGATGTTACCTGTGTTCCCTCTTAAGCTGAACAGCAAATAACAAATCTCTATAAACACCATGCAGGCTGCGGTTCTTCTACTGCAGAGAAAGCAGTTGGCGAGCATCCCTGTCTCGTGAGGTCAGAGTTTGTTTTTGCCAACCAGTTGTCTTATGCTGGAAGAACAGGTAGTTCAGAAGCTCGTGTAGTGTAAGTGTCCTTTCCAAACTTCACGCCACACCTTCGGCATTCTTCATCAGCAGGAACGCGGGTGCACTGGAAAGCTGGCATGGGCCAAATGCTTTTTGTTAAATCACTCTCTCAGGGCCCTGCCTTTTTCTGTTATTGAGCAGGTTTTGGACACTCTTGCATCTAAAGGTATCCCTATGTCTAGACATACAGGCGATAACTGAACAGGCAGTGTGTTTGTGCTGGAATAAGGATCTGACCAAATAACCCAAGCATATGAGTGATCAAAGAGTTTCAGATACCACCATGTAGGGCATTGGCTTCTAACTGGGGCTTCTACTTTGGTCTCTCTAGTTCATGAATTTCCTCCCTCTCTGAGTGCAGAAGCTCCTTATTAGATTAAAGAGCCCATGGCTGATTCATGCAGAGTCGTCAAGGGATGTGCTCATTTCACTGCAGCAGCGGAGATATGGGCACAGATTACCAAGGGCAATCTGAAGGGTATTTCATTGTCATTGAAATATGCATAGAATTTGTTGGGGTTCTTTTCGGCAAAGAAAAAATGTCAGACATGCCTTTTTATAGCAATTAATAATTGGAATATAATTACTTAATATTCCCATACATCTGAATTACAAAGTAATGCTTCTTACTGCAGAAAGGTTATCCAAATATTTTCCTACTGGGTGAATCACTGGTTAGAGTTATAAGAGGGTCTCATGTACTAGAAACAGCTGTCACCATCCTGTCTTTAAGCGTGTACGTCATTGCCTTGTGACAGATTTCTATGAGACTGTTCGTACAATAAGGTACTACTAGGTTTTCATTAGGGCTAGAAAAACTAAGCAGATAGGAGTTGGGGTTTTTTAATCAGACTAGAGTTATTTTTTTCTGATAGAGACAAGTAGCAGTGCCTCCTGTGGATTGCATTCTCTGTAGATACAGAGAGTTAGTAGTCTGTCAGAAATGTCTTCCAAGGAAATATGAAGCTCTGTACAGCTTCTATACAGTACTATTTCAATCCAGCTGAAGAGCGACAACCTACACATACCACTGAATCCCACCAGGCTCATTTCCGCAGACACAGCTAACATCTGGGAAACCCAGGAATTAATGGTGCAACTTCAAGACCAAAACAAGCATTTGGAGCTACAGTGGTGGGACCGCAGTACTGGCACACTGTGCCTTGTCTCTGTGGGTAAGGCAGAGAACACAGTCCAGGTTATAGTTCCTCCTCTCTTCGACCAGCTCTGTCTTGCACACCACAGCACAGTCACCATCAGGTGGCAGAGTGCAGTACATCAGCTAAATTTTTGGAGCTAGTTGTCAGGCCCACACTATGTTGCTACGTAGACATCTCTGGACGCTGCATTTGAAGCTGTATCCTCCCACATCTGGACACCGGTGTGGGTCCTGGAGCAGCTCATGTAGGTGTTGTCTCAGCACCAGGCGTGCCTGGGACTGTTGTGTGCATGGCAGCAGCACAACTGTGTCTCGGAGCATGCGATGCTCCAAGGAGCGTTAACACTCCCCTCCCTAAAGCCTGCTCCTCCAGGAAGGCTGAAAAGGTGCTCCTGTACCCGATTAGGTGATGTACATGACAAAGAAACAAGTTACTTCTAAAATACAGGAATATGCTCTTCATATTGCTTTGACTTGCAAGTTGCCAGTTCAGGGCAAAACTTTAAACCCTGAAAAGGGTTTTGACATAACTGCTGGGGACGGGACACACGACACGATCACAAATGACATGGTCAGGACTTTACAAAAAAGGAGTGAAAGAAGGATTACAGACGAAACTTCAGTTTCCTCAACGATATCCACTGGAGCTTCTGGGCAAGCACTATCCCATGTGTCCTGAGAGAGGTTAAGCGCAAACTGATCACCCCAGCTTCTCGATTTAATACATGTACCAGGGTTAACAATGACCTGGGTACGAGATCAGTCACTTTATTTCCTATGGAAAATTCTCCTATTCTCCATTAATAAAATAATTAAATTCCCTGCAGTGTAAAGTATTTATTGGTTAATTCTTCTTGGGAGTCACTTGTCTTGACTTTGTTCAATGTTTTGTAAAATTCAAGATTAGGCTCATTATATTAAGAGCAGGATTCAAATCTATTTCGATTCTTATAATGGCATCTTTTCCTGCTATAAAAACTCATCCTGGACTGAATATGGGAAGACAAAATTAGTCCTTTTCAAGAAGCAATCATCAAAGATCAATGACCATCAAAGCACTTTACTTGGGGGGAAAAAAGAAAGAGGCCAAATTTCAAGATAGTGCAGACAGTCAGTGAGACTGGAGTGCTTGAAGCCGGTGGAATTTTTTTAAGTCATTCTCAAATACTATATCTACCCTTGACAGGTCATTTCATTCTATTTAGCACTTTTTATTCTCTGTGGTTTATAAGCTCTTAAGCAAATCTACGAGGGAGGAAAAGCTAACGCGTCTGATAATACACTATATCAGGCTGACAACCTAACTGAATTTCCCCTGTGGTGCTAGCAAAACACTGTTCCAAAAGGTAATAATGCACATGAAAAAAAAAAAGGGGGGGGGGGGGGGAGAGAAAAGAGGGAAAAAAAGGATCATAGAGATCATGCCGTCACATATAATTTCAGAGAACAAAACCTGAAGCTGATTTCTCTTTAGATCAGTTGTATACCAGTTGGAACATGGGTGCCTAGCACTGCGACAGAGTAATATGATCTGAGCTTTAAATAGCTGCCAAATAACCATGTGGTGGCTGGCAGCATTAAACGTGTTGCAATGAGAGTGATCTGTTTCAAAGTAAAGCCACATAACAGAGGATAAGTCAATCTGATGTGGTATAGAAAAGGAGGGGGGGAATGTTTTTCATTATCCTTCTGGGCTTCTTTCTGTTTTAAATGTGTTTCCATCTTAAAGACGAATTAATTTAAGATCTTTTTCTTAAACGGTTTAAAACCTGAATCATGTGGAGGTCATTTCGGAGCACATCTCCTTGAGCACCTGGGGCACAGGGTGGTGGGGAACCGTGTGCCAAAGGTGAAGTGACACCGCTGAGACCATCCCCTTGCTACAATCCAGTTCGGAGTGGCTGCCTGCCAGCGTGACAGGCACCTTCTGTGTGTAGGGCCTCCCTCTGGTTTGTACTAAATGCATCCTTGGTAGTTTTTAGGAACCGATAAGGAACAGCTCTACGGCAAATAACATGGGGTGACTTCTGCTCCAGTCCTCCCTGTACCCTCGCAGTGAAATGCAGAGCCTTGCAGCGCGCCGTGAGGCCCCTCTGGGCTCTTTGGGAGGTAGGGAAAAACCAGGTGCAGACTTCGGAGGTGTCTAACATAGGAGATGCTGCCAGCCCTTCATTCCTTCTTACCTTCATGTCCAATGGCTCTCCTGACCCCCATTGTCAACATGTCTCCTGGGTAGATGAACAACATTGTGGACTAGAAAGATAGACCAGTTTAAACCGGTAACGTGAGTAAGAGACACAGCGGGAAAAGCCGCACTGTAAATACTTGTGATTCTTCATCCCTTCTCTCACTTTTGATTATAGATGACCAACTTCTGTTTTCAATTTCAGTATCTCCACTGACTTCAGCAGCAGCAATGCAGATTTACTCTAAGTTAACACAGCAGAATTTCATCTGAACATACTTTATCTTCTCTTCTCTGCCTGGAAATCACACTGCCCAAAGTACAGATAGGAACAGGAGAGCCAGAGGAAAACCCAGCTGCTGCATCAGAAGGTAAATAGCTCATTTAAGAGGTTCAATATGACTTCTTAGAAGATAATAAGCACAACATACTTTGCAGACAGTTAGGATTTTGCAAGAATGGGGACACAGCATTACCAACGGTACTTACAATTGTCCTACTAGCAGTTTACTAGCACTACAGAGCACGGTCCTAGTTGCAGCAGCTAGGCACCCTGGAGACAAATAGAGCAGGCTTTATGTTGCACTTCCTCAAAGGAGATCATTGCTTTACCTCACTAACATAAAAGCCAATAAAGAGCCACGTATTTCACAAAGGTCAGCTCCACTGAAACTTCCAGCAGCCACCCCAATGAGTAACAAGGATAAATCCTGGGCAAATCCTTTTCTGACTGTTTATGTCCGCAGCTGCCTTCACCACGTTGTGTCAGCGAGTCCCCCAGGAATCCACAACAGCTGCACGGCGGGCTGGCAGAGGCTATCACAGAGGGACGCTCGCCCTCCTTTCTCTCCCTCCTTTCTCGCCTCCAGCCCCTCGTTTTCTCCCTGCCTCCTGCGTGGGCAGTCAAGGTCCTCGTCGTGTTTGCATTGGGCAAGCGGATGATTGTCAGATTGAAAGTAATCAGAAAATGCTCCTTATCTACCTGTTCCTTTCACCATCACTTTTCCAAACATGTTACTTAAAAAAAAAAATATGTCTTTTCTTCCAATATGACCACAGACTATTAAGCCAGCCAGGCAATTAAAAATAAAAACCAAAAAAAACCCTATAGGTTTGTGAGCAACACAGTTCTTTGACCAATTTCACAGAATATTTTGATTACAGTATTTAATCCCCTTTACAATCTTTTACTCAGCTCTAATCATGAAAATCCCTGCATCGCCGCCAAGGATTTTCTAGACAAAAGCGTATCTGGAAGAATGCCACGGAGTGAGTCTCCTTAGCTGGCCTGTCTTCCCTGAGTTCTTACAAACCCATTCCCCTGCACACCGTTCTTTAATGAAATCAGAACAAGAGTTAGACTCTGCTTTTAGGTAAATCCATACAGAAATGCCTCCCCACCACCTTCAACACCGTTCCCCGGTCTGCAGCAGCTCCTTATTACACATCACATGCTCAGCTACATACAGGTTTTGGAGGGAGCAGGCAACCCGTCCACACCGTTTCAGAAGGAACCTGACTCTCAGTCCTGTGATTAGGAGAAGAAGGTGGTATCCAATTAAAGCGAATGGACAGAGCTACAGACTATTGCCAAAAAGTGTGAGTTTGAGTGAAGAATTTATGAGTACTCAAGCAATTTCTACTGACGCCAGAAAGGCTTCCTGAAGTTTCTAAGGAAACCCTCAGAAACACCTTGGGTCTTCAACGGCCATTACGCCCGCAGTCTGACCCAACGGGTTGCCTCCAAGAGAGGCCGCCTCGCACACAAGAGTGTAGCTAATTTAGGTGCATAATGGAGAGAGTTCTGAAGATGCACATGGGCTGAATTAAGGGCTCCACAGGAGCCTTTGGCTCATTCCTTGCAAAGTTTATTAGTTGCTGCTGCACACATGGTTAGGTTTGCTGGAAGAAGTCCAGCTCTGAGGCACCTCTCAATTCCTCCAGCTTCTAAATGTTGCAAGAAAGTGGCTCAAGCGTATTGCCCCCCCTAAGCTCTTGTGGAGAAGGGCTCTCCCCTGCAGAGAAGTAGACAGGGTTTGGGAGGGGTACCTAGTCAAATAACTCTTGATTATTGAATTTACCTCCACAATTACCAGTGAGTATCCTAGACTGTAAAGGGGGTAAATACCAACAGATTGTATTATTTGAGAAACAGTATGTGATTGTGTAATTAAGGGCAGGAATATAATACCATATGCACAAGGGGCAGGGTTAATTTCAGCATTTCCTGACTAACCAAGGGCATTATGGTGTAACCCTAATGCTCTCCGGATGGCTATCGTTTATATGGAGTTCATATATATGCTTATGAATATTTGGTTAAAATTCACCCATCATACTCTCTGACACAGTAATTAAAAACACCATGTTAGCTGCCAATAAAAATATTTTTGTGATTTGGTAATTATTCTAAACCTCAGAGTCCCAGCTCCCCTACCCCCCGCCCTTGTTTTCTTCCTGTTCTATAATGTATAAAGCTAATCTTGATGATGGAAAAATAAATAAGTAGCAGGGAAGGCTGGAAAGCTTCCAATCACAAAAGCTCCTGAAATGGAAGCAGCATCCAATCTGGCCCACCACATCTTCTAGGTGGGCACTCCTTTCCTGCCTTTTAGTGATGCTTTCAGTATTCATAACAGCTGTGGAATTAAGCATTATGAACAAGAAGAAACCAACATGCAGTCTTTATTTTTCCCCATCAGTCCCAAACTATTCTGCATTGAGTTACAAAGTGAAAACCAACACACTCTCAGATGGATTTAATTTCAGCTTGGGCCCGATGCCAGACACAGTTTCCCCATTGTTAAAACTCCACCCCATCTTTTCCAGACCATGCATATGGTCCCATCCTCACCCATCTTCCAAACATATGCACGCACACACACACAGAACCATCCACTCCTACAATACAGAACCAAATCCATCTCCCCTGCTGTCTTACGTAGGTTCATTGCTTTCCCTGGGATAACTAGTAGGCAACCTGGATTTGGTCTATAATGCAGATTTTTAATATGAAGGAAAATGAAGGCTATAGAAAACATACATTTTCATGTCCTAGATATTGTCTTCATAAACATTTTTTAATAAAAAAGTCATTTTACACAACCAGGAAAATGTTTGTTGGAGGAGCCAATTATTCCATTCAAAAATAAAAGGGTTAAAACTTGATTAAAATATTAATGGTATAATTCAAAGTACAATTTTGGCATAACTTCAGCTAGAGATTTAACTATGGCATATTGGCTTATAGAATCATGCAACAAATATGGATTTCAGAATACAGAAGTATACAGCTTTCAGATGCATACAGAAAAGAGAAACGTGTAACGGAAGAAGTTAAGCTTTTATGTGTACGGACTAGCACCATGTTGCAGATCATGGCAATTGTCTTCTCTCTCGTCCTCTACCCATGGATGCTGCATGAACAACTGCACTCTATTTTTATAAAGTGCAGACATGTTTGCTTGTATTAAAGCTAAGGCAAGCAGTGGAAAACAGGAGAGGAGGTAGATTGAATTACTCCGTTTAAATGTTTGTTTTCCCCTCCACCTTGTACCATTCTCCACGAGCAGAAGCACAAGATAAATGTTAAAAGACAGATGTATAAAATGTTGATTTGGCCCACTTCATGTTGGGCTTTTGGTTACAGACAATTTTTGTCTTCCTCTGTTTGCAAAACTGCAAAAATGCTGCTAATAGTACTATATGGAGAACAGTGGGTGTACTTCCTAAAGAATTCAAAGAAACTAGTTGGGACTACAGGTGGTTTCTTCCTGTATTGAGTTTTGTGTCCTCTACCCTTAAAGAAGTAACAGAAGAACTTCCAGAAGTCTGCCTGCACACTTAGGATTGCCGTAATGGTAATAATGTATAAAATTGTGTTCCAGTTTACAATTGTCATGAAGTTTCACTAAGATTCCTTTATTCCCTTCAGCGTATGGCTAGTCTGAGTGTAAATAAATGGCACGCCCTACCAACAAGAACAGCATTCCTGCTAATAAAGCAAAAAATACTCCTATAGGAGCCAGCATAAATGACCAGCCATAACGTACATAAACAGCAAAGTCTGGGCAATCCATTTTTTTCATGATTGTGTAGTCTTCCAGATCAGCCATCGCCTGGACCCAGATGACATACATCACGACTACCAGAGAGAACAAGACACCTGGAAAAGAAACACCAGGTTTTAACAACAGAGTATGAGACAAATGCTGGGTGCATTTACTCTAACACCTACAAACCCATCGATGCTTGAGGACCCATCTGCAAGGCACGGTCAGCACCACCGGAGTTTTTTTGCCTTTGGCTTCCTCTAACAAGAACCACCTCCACCTTGCTTCTGATTTGCGCTGAAAGGCATATTCTCAGGACAAAGGATATATCTGGTTTTGGTAGGCAGCCCGAAACACAGGTGTGTTTAGGGACAAAATTAAGGCACGTATTTACTGTTTTGAATTCAGGAGCCAAGGGAGGGGGAAGGAGGCTGGACGGGACAGGACAACCTGAAAAAAAAAGATATCTATTTTTGCTTCCCAAACTCTGACGTTGTTTCTATCGCAGTCTTTTGGATGAGATACGAAAACGGGAAAGGGGTAGGAAATCTTTCTATCACCTTCACCTCTTTACATTTGCTTCTTTTTTCTTATGAAAAGAGGTCTTTTTGGAACATACTACCTTCAGAGTATTCTACTCAAGTATTTGGCAGACAAAATCATATGTATTTAATTCAAAATCCTCCACATTAGAAAAGAAGTTCCTAGTATAGAAGCAAAATGCACCAATAACGAAATAATAACTATGAAGCAGGCTATTAGTATTAACCTCAGATGGGATACCACAGTTTCCTGGAATTAATCCACCACATAATTCACAGCCTTTTCCCAACCACTCCTCTGAAAGGCCTCTGGATTGTTTACACATGATAGGAATAGGAGCACATGTCCTTACAAACTTTGTTAATCTCTTTGTTACTATACACCAGAAGGAGATATAAGAAGAAAGTGCTTTCCAGAGTATCAGTTGCACTCCTAATATTTCATTTCACTTTAGAAGAATGTGGACACTTGAGAAATGCAAGCCTGCAGCACAGATGCTCCAGCAGAAGACTTGCTAGAAAACCGAGGGCACAAGTCTGAATTTTTCACATGCTCCAGCATGTACCCACTTGCTCCCTGAGCTCCAGTTGTCACAGCACAGTTGCAGCAGCAGGACGTTCCAATATCTCAGGATGTTTAGGCACCTCATTAAAACCAAAAGCCAGTGCGTACTCCTGGGAATACTTATCGCCACGCTCAAGTTTTCGGGCTGTAAAGCAGCAAAGTCAAAAGTAGTTGTGGTCTCTTCCCCATCCTCCTAAATACTTGCAATGCAACCTTGAACAAATGTGACGCTTGTGGCAAAACCTACCAATGTACTGTGTAAGCACCCATGGATAGGCATTTGCTTCCGGACCCACCTGTCCTGGTAACTTTTCACGGTTACCTTTCCCCATCCCCACCCTGAGATGCTGCCTCACCACCTCCTTTCCCTGCCCTTTCTCCCTGCTTACCAGTGAGTAACTCTTGTCATCACTCCCTCATTTGTGTCAGGCAAAATCAGTCAGGTTAGCTGCAGCAGCTTAAGTTGGTGGTCTTGTGACATTCTTGTTGGTGCTTTATTGTCAACATGTAATAGCTTTACATTCTGAACATCTGACAGCTGAGAGCTCACAACTCAATGTTTGTGAGCACTACCTTTTGAAGCCCACCAAAAAATGAGCTGAAGTAGTTAACCTGAGGCATAATCAAAACGTGACTGAAAATCCCAAAGGATCTGCAATTTTTATGAGGCTGAAAGAAAGTAGAAAAACTAAGTAAAGAAGGAGGCAGACACATTTCCTGCCTATGAAATATACTTCCAGGATTACATTTTTTGCTAGGGCTCAAATTCCTAACAAAGTTTTTAAAAAAACAACACTCAACTCTAAAAGGCATAAATTCAATTTTGAAAGTATTTTACCTAAGTAAAACTCAATTCTGATGGAATTTAGTGCTGTGATTGTATTAAACGTACAACTGGTGAAACAATCAGAGAGAAGGATCACCTTAGGGCCAGATATAAAGAATGAGAAATTAAATTGAAGACTCGCCAAATATAAGTCAAATTGAGCAGAAGATTCCTATAACAGAACATCTAATGATAACAGATAATATAGGCAACACAGGAAAATTAGAACCAAACAGAGGTAGCAACTTTTGATGCAAAAAGTAAAAAGATTCAGGGCCAAACTCATAAATGGGGCTATTAGAGACATGGAGTTTCTTCAAGTTCCAAACTTAAAAAAAAAATACAAAATTCTAGCCCAGGTAACAAAAATATTTGGAAAGATACATTTATATATGGCAAAATCCATATGAACATTGGAATTTACCTCTTCAAATGGCGGTGCCTGTGAATTTTTGAATGTCTGTAGTCTTCTATTTATTCTCTACTTCAGGGCAAGCTTAGTCCAAACCAATAATAATTACAAAAAGTAGTGACGCATATTCCCTGACTGTAGCAGCAGGTAAGTGTAACCAGGCCTTGCACATCTGGAATGCTTTTCACCTCTGGCACCCTGGGCAGACACAAAGCTACGTGGCCTAGTTAGGTCAGAAGCATCCGCCGTTAAAACAAGACTCCGTCAGAGGTGCTTTAATCTCAAAACACTTGCTCTTCAAGCAGTCTGAAATAACACCTTCTAGTTGGTTAAACTAGAGTCAACTCCATGTAGGTGGAAAATAGCAAGCCAGTGCTGCCAGTGAGTGGTAGAACGCCATCAGGGAAGTTGAAATCCATCAGGTGATTTCACAGCAAGCTGCTAATACCTGCGTGTGGCAAATTGACGGGTACGGAAATTTGCTCAAGAAATGTATGTCAAGCAGAGATAAATGTCCTTCTTTAAAAGAGAAGAAAAAGAAAGGGAGAATATGTAAACCCTCAGTTAATTAAGGCACTAAAAGAGGTTTAAGAGTTCTCACTATCTGCTAACGGAGGCTAATTCATAGGAATATTGACTAATATGTTCAAGAAATGTCTTAAACAGTAGAATCAGACTAAGTAAAAACTGACCATGTCCTGTCGACTCCAATAGCATTTCATTCATTAGTGCTCCTTTTGTCTGATTTTCACAGAGTTATGATTTCATGGGAGTTAAGCACTTACACAGGAGTTTACTGCTGGTCCTGTATGTTACGAATGGTAGCAGAGAAAAAAGACAACAGAAGCATTTTTAACAGGTAGACCCTCTGTTTTGTCCATTTGGTCTTGTTTCCTAAGACGTTCAAGTACATCAGAAGCAGTGGTGAGAACAGGGAAGCAGATCTTGTACTTCTATTACCACTAATGCATCTATTTGAAATGTTTGATGTTTAAGGCCAGAGGCATTAGTTCCTTCCTATCCATTAAGCACTTCAGCTTGTGCTTAAAGTTAAGCACATGTGGAAGTCTCTTTGACTTAAATGTTTTTTCCTCCTGGCATCCACACTGATTGCATCAAAATACCTGATTCAAAGGCAAATATGAGCTTAATGAATGGTTACCAGAGGTTGAATACTTATCTGGTTATTAGATTCCAAAAGAATACTGCTTCTTTTCAGATTATGTGATTTCATGTCTGTTTACATTGTTTTATTTTAACAAAATGGAGGGATGTTAACAGTTCAAGAAAGGTTTGAAGAAAAAGCAGTATCAAGAAGAGAGTACAAACAGTTTGTTCAGTGGACTGAATAGCATATAAAATCCAGATACACATAGCGTGTGAAGTAATTTTTACAGGTCACAAGATATCAGTTTGGTCTATGCACTATGAACTGTAACAGTCATGTCAAATAACAGTCAGCACTTTATACGGTGTTTACAAAAATACAGATCAAAACTGGGTTTATCTCCATTTTGTAGGAAGAAAAATGAGGCACAGAAACAACTAATCTGATATTCAGAGGTTCTAAGTATCTGAGCTTTGCTCTTGACTGCGGCTTTCAAAGGAGTTTTGCTCCTCAAAGCCAAGGCAGATTTGCTTTACACATAACACATACCACAGCAGAGTTACTAATAAATACAAGTCTTCTGCCTCTCCATCCTTCTGCTTTGTGCCTACATCTGCACTATTTCTGCAGCATTCTGCTTTGGATATTTACACCAGTCGGTGAAGTCCCATTCACTGGAGTGCACTTAAACAAAAGGAAAGGCATTGGACTGAAGGCAACACAAAATCTTACTATGCAATTGTCTATCTTGATCTGCTCAAGTGTTTTAAACTAGCTCCCATCACTGCAAAATCTCACTGTCTTAATTTATATGTAGGGAATATGGTATTTTTGAAGAAAAATCATATATTGCAAAAAGCTTAAAATTAGGCTTTTTCTTTACATCACCCCCAATCAAAAGATTTGGGCTTGATGACGAAGAATCAAGTACAGTCACTAGAACACTATTGACTCAGAACCATCAGCACAGTCCATGTAAAACTGAAGAGAGGTCAGAATTAGACTCTTTACTGCTGGAGAGTGTTTTCTTAGATAAATTTTCTGCTGCTTGTGGAAAACAATGGAGAGAATTCCTCCATTTATATAACTACACCATTGCTATTCTATCCTACTTCTGTATCCACAAGTTTGCCTCCCTAGCTTGTCTCCTTCCTTCGGAATATTAGTCATGCCAGTAAGAGCTGAAAAAGCATCCATTACAAGTGTAATAGGAATGGCTGTTCATTATGGAGGAGAATATACTAAAAGGAATATATATTTATTCTGGGAAATCTGTTCCTGCAGTCTTGCACTATTTATTGTGAATGTCATGAACTCTCATAGGCAAGCTCCAAAGTAAAATTACTGAGATTGAAAAAAACCTCCACAATTTCATGAAGCAAATATTTTTAGGAACAATGTGTGCTATGATGTATTTCTACATTTTCAGCATTTAGACCTTTTGTATAGTGTGCGGGTGTCCATTTGCCCTTGCCTTTTAGTGAATATAAAATAAAACAGCAGTCGCATGAATCAGGAATGATGGGGGAAATTATTCCTAGAACATGAAATATGTGTGAGAGAGATTAAGACAAATAAATACATCCCTCCTCCTCCTTTTTCTTTCTTTTATTCCATTTTGCATTTTTTTTAAGAACACACATGTTTGATACACAGCTCTGTGCAGTGTGATAAGACACGGACTTCTCTGAGGTCACTCTTTTCTGTCTTTTGCATTTATTCTTTTGAATTTCTTTCCAACAAATACTTGTGCATATTGCAGAGGAGAAAGAATACAGAACCTTTAGAAATGTCTACGAATTCAAGAAGCAGTTTGCTGGCCTTTAGTACTTATTCTTCCCACGTAGAAATGCCTTTCACTTGTCAATGGTGAATAGCTGTTTATGGCATGAATCTTCTACTATGCAGACACGAAGACAACAGGTGCTGGGAAGAATGATGTGAGCTTTTTACTTGTGCCTAGGAGTTTAGAACTCTTTATCTCACTTGAGGAAAACTTGTATGTGTGTGTATGTATTCTTTTTTTCAATTGCATTTTTCTGTCCTCGTCCTTATTACAGATTTTACCAGCTACGTTGGCCTCTTGCGACCTTTATTTACAAAGTATGGTTGACATTCCACTCTGAAGTACCTGCAGAGGATCCCACATAAGAGCTATGGGAGTTGGCACATATCTCTGAAGACAGACTTTTGTCCTAATCTAGAAGCTAGAATTAAAATATCACTTTTTTCACTCTTTTGACAGGAAGCAGAGATTTAGATGAGATATTAGGAAGAAATTCTGCACTGTGAGGGTGGTGAGACACTGGAACAGGTTGCCCAGAGAACTTGTGGATGCCCCATCCCTGGAAGTGTTCAAGGCCAGGCTGGATGGGGCTTTGAGTAACCTGGTCTGGTGGGAGGTGTCCCTGCCCGTGGCAGGGGGGTTGGAACTAGATGATCTTTAAGGTCGCTTCTAACCCGAAATATTCTATGACTCTATATTTGTACTTCTAATCACAGAACCACAGAATCACAGAATGGTCTTGCTTCTTTCACAAGGGTGTGATTCTGTAATGCTCTGTGCACATCCTGGGGGCTTGCTTGTTTGGCATCAGTACAAGAGGACAGTTTTCACCACTGCCCAGACAGGAACAGGCCCAAGGTAATAATGGACTTTATTGAAGGCTGCTCGAAGTGATTATTTTATGGCAGCTTTCCCTTCTTTTCCTATGACCTTTGAAGCAACTATAAGGCTTCTTACATTTTGCACTACTGTAGCTGCTCTTGGTCCATCCTCTGATATCACAGACGTGGAGATGAAACTTGCAAAGACAGTGCTCAAGACACTAACTGTGGTATTGTTGAACTGATGCGCACTTTTTCCCCACAGTTGTAGCCTCTGTAGTTTCACCTACAGCCTCAGGTAGTTAATGTGGTTACAAAGCTTAATAGGGAAAGCTGCTAGTCAATAAGCTGCCACCAATACTAATAATTGTGTGTGCCTCTCCATTTGTGCTAGTTCAGCTGCACCACTCAGTAGGAGAATTGGGCAACCTTTCTTAAAGATCAGGCTGAAGACAAGGCAGGTGTGTGACTCCACCACAGATCAGACATCAGAATCGTTCTGTGGGTAGGTTTGCTGCTGTTCTGGGACCCAGATATCTGACACTGTGGAGAGGTTTCTGAGGTTCCTTTGGCCCTTGGAGACCCTTTGCAGTTCATCAACATGGGCACCAGTGATCCTGGCAGAGAGACCTTGAGTTCTTGAGTGAGTAATTGGCGGGCTCTGAGGGTGAGAGGTAGCGGCATGGGCCCCAGTTGATGATGGTCTCAAACCTGCTGCCTAAAGGATAAAAACTGTACAAAAGTTGGCATACGCTGTGCATCAGCTCCTACCTTTGCAGCTAGTGTCACAAGCAGGGCTTTGGTTTCTGTGACCATGGGACCCTCTTTGAGATACAAGAACTCCTGGGGAGAGATGAGATCTGTCAGACAAGGTGGGGAAAGAGCAACAAGCTCAGTAACCTTGTGAGAAGAGATGTACGCAAGGACCATCGGCAGATGGACATCAAATCCTCCAGATAAGCAGGGGGAAGAAAATGGAGAGCATATGCATGGGACAGAGCAATGAGGGAAGCTGTACACTTCCACTGAGAAAGCAGCACATCTGAAAGCCCATCTCAAATGCATGTACATAAATGAACTCAGTGTTAGAATAACACAGGAGGAATTCAAGTTCATGCGGTCACTGGATGATGGATGAGGCCACTGCAGCTGCGGACATGGTTAGACTGCTTGCTCAATTGGAACACTTTGCTGGATGGATACAGACTCTTTAAGAAAAGGCAGCTAAGATGGGGTGGGATGGCTGCGGTCTGCACAAAGAAGTATCTTGAATGGACAGAGATCTTCTAAGTAACAGCAGCTTATGGGTTAAGATCAACAAGGTGGACAAAAAGAGTGTGGTCACGATGGGCATCTGCTACAGGTCACCTAATCAAGAAGAAGTGGACTGGAAAAATATTTAAGACTTCTGGTTTTCCTGTGGCACTCAGCCTAACATCTTCTAGAAGGGCAAGATTGCAGTGAGCAAGCAATCCAGGAAGTAGGTGGCTGGACTGCATCGAGGATAACTTTTTGAAACAGCTGTGGAACAGACCAACTAATGGAAGATCTTTGCTGGATCTGCTACTCACAAATAAGGAAAAAGTGGTCAGGAGTATCATAGATGGTGTTAGCTATGGTTATAATGGCCACAAAAAGGCAAAGTTTAATATCCTAGGAGAATACTCAGAGAGGTTTTGGAGTCTCCTTCCCTGGAGATATTTAAAACCCACCTGGATGCGTTCCTGTCCAACCTGCTCTAGGTGAACCTGCATTGGCAGGGGGGTTGGACTAGATGATCTCCGAAGGTCCCTTCCAACCCTTACCATGCTGTGATTGTGTGAATATGAAAAGTGAGTAGGAGATTAAAGACCCAGAGCTTCAGGAGAACAGATTTCAGACTGTTCAGGGAACTGGTAGGCAGGATCCCAAGGCAGGCTGCCCTGAAGGACAAAGGCTGCCCTGAAGTACAAAGGGGCCCAGAAGAACTGGTTGTTCCTCACAGACAACTTCCTTAGAGCACAGAATGGTCTCTCTCCATGTGCTAGAATTCAAGCAGGTCTAGCAGAAATGAAAGTTAACCTCATATAGAGCTGCATTAGCAAGAACACAGTCACCAGATTTGTAAATACTATAATTTCCCTTTACTCAGCACTTGTGACATCATATCTGGAAAACTGTGTCCATTTTGAGGCCCTCTGATGAAACAGAAATACGGATGAACTGAGGTGATGACCACCAAGATGGGTAGGGGGATGGAGGACAAGGAGAGGATGAGTGACCTGGAGAGTTTTAGTCTAGAGAAGAGAACAGTCTTCATCTTTCTAAATGGAGTTATAGAGAAGATGGGGATAGACACTTCAGAGACCTGCACACTGAAATGATGAGACACAATGGTCACAAGCTTCAGCAAGGACAATTTCAGGTGGATGCAAGGAAAAAAAAAATTCAAAATTAAGTTGGTCAAATAGGGACAAGTGCCAAAAGATGCTGTAGAACATCAGTTATTGGAGATTTTAAAAACTTGACTGGATACAGCTCTGAGCTGCCTGATCTAACTTTGAAGCCAGCCCTGCTTTGAATGGGAGGTCAGACTTGATTGCCACAAGAGGTCTTTTGCAATCTAAATTTATTCTGTGTCAGTCACAATCTCTGTTTAGGCTCCTTCCCTAGATCCCTCCAAAAGACAAGACAAGTCTATCTGCTTTAGCACAGATAAGGTGAAGTGTCTGTCCCTCTGAGAGTGTGCTTTGTTAGCAGTTGGTTCATACAAAACACTTAGCTTTCAGATGGCTGAACAGTTGGCATGAATCCCATTCCCAATAATATCTTCAGCTGCTTTCTGAACCCTAAGATGGCACAGCAGATCATGCCACAAGCTGTTTTCTTCAGTTGAGGCAGAACTTTTATCTGCTACCTAATTTGTCAGTTAAGGTTGCAAAAGGATACAGACACTTCAGTCCAATAATAGGTATTAAAAATGCTTCATCTAACCTTTTTCTTTAAAGATATGTAAGTAGAAAAATGACCAATCTTCCTATCTTCTTTCAAACTTCCACAGAACAACCACCTTGTCTAACTTCTTTCTCAGAAGCCTACTATTCTCTCCAGTCTAACAGCTACTTGAACTCTGTGGTAAGACAGCATCCAGGCCCTTTCAAAACAATATATATCATTCCTTTTTTTCTTCAAATCACTATGCTGGTTTCTGTCTCACAAGAACTCTAACTTCACCTATGATCTACGTCACATGACAACTTTTAATTTTCCTATTAGGTCTGTCTTTAAATAGATGCACACCCTGGCTGCATCCTGATCACGTGTTGGTATGAGTGGTAAAATAACACTTCTCATCACTCTCCCCCTCCATGCCCTGTTTTCCTTTGGGAGACAGTAAATGAACTGGCTGTCTAGCCCTGAAGGAGATGGACAGAGGAAGGGGTCAGGACAGCAGGGAACAGGTTGGATGGGGCTTTGAGCAGCCTGGTCTAGTGGAAGGTGTTCGTGCCCATTGCAGGGGGGTTGGAACTAGATGATCTTTAAGGTCCCTTCCAACCCAAACCATTCTGTGATTCTATGAACACAGTAAAGCACGCAACCTGCCTTCTAGAGGCAGGCTAAACCACTCCTCTTCTGCATCAGGTTCTACCTTATCTTGCTCTGCCCCCAAGTTATCCCAGATTTAAGATATTAACTATTGTCAGGAACTCCTATTGAGAGAGAAAGAGAGATAGCAATTTCATGCTGTCATACCTTTGGGTCTGAGAATCCCTCTTACTCCCCATTTAATACAATGGGCCACTGATCAGTAATACCACAAGACGCTGAGTTGTTGCCCAAGACATTCCACAGGACATGGCTTTAACTACTGACAATGCAAAGCATTTATAACATCTTCTTATGTCAGTATGGTCACTCCCAACAGCATGATTTTAATTCATTATATAACTAAACTCTCACCTTGGTTACAGGAGTACTTGTGAGAAGGGCTGAGAGCAACAAACTTTTTTTAAATGTTTTTGTGGCTGATCTGTTGTGTTGGATAGGATAATGATATTTACAATAAGTACCTCCCCCGCCCTACTGGTGGGACTGGGAGAAGATGCAGAAGAGCTTGGTCAGGAGCCATGCCCCCTACCTAAGCCAAAATGTCTTGTACGAGCTGAATGGCTCCAGGATCCTGTATTCTGCTGCCAACACTACCTTTTGGCAAATCATATAGGATTTTGCTAAATATACTTGCTCTTCGACAACAACAATGGTAACAGTAAAAATAATACAGCTCTTCTCTGAAGCCCTGATTGAAAACAGTCCTGAAGTTGAAAGATACGACAAATATGGAGAGTAAAAAGTCAGGATTTCCCTTGAAGAACATCTGCTCTATAGGGAGAAAGGGTGAGAGGGGCAAAGAGACAGGCCCAAGGTCACACACTGGGATAATAAAGCTCATTTAACTTCACACACCTAAAAAAATAGTCTCTCTAGATTCCCTCAGTAAAGGAAAGAGAGGTGTAGGGTTCGTCCCACAGCACATTCATCTGATCCAGTTAGGCCCCTCTTTCAGGATGAAATGAATACCCAGCGGGGGGAACTTCTTACATACCTACTGTTTTTACTGCCAATGAATGTTATTGCCACTTGCAGGCCTCCTAGGGAAGCCAAGGGAGACTAGCACAGACTTGGGAATCTAACTTTCCGCTGCCTAAATGAGGGCAGAGGAACTGACCCAGAGTGGAGAACACACACGTTGCTTTGGACCTCTGCCCGTCGGTTCCTGGTGTCTTTCAGGTGCCCTTTTCCTTTCTAACAGCCTCTGCTACTTTATAGTGACAGCTGAGGTTTTTTACAGATTACAAATGCGGAAAAAGAGCAGGACTCACATGGGCTCTTACCCTGCAAATTAGTGACAAAAAGCATTGAAATATCCTAGGATTTCTGTCAGACCATGAATATTTCTTTATGTCTTTTAAAAGTGTGGAGGGGTAATTCTCAAGGGATCAAATGCAAGTATGCAGGAGTTTTTTCAGCAAAAGTATTATAAAATACTTCCCACACTTCACTGAGGGTCCTTTAAAAGGGAACAACGATCACTAGCTGCGTATGAAGAGCTGTGAGGTGAATGGGGAAGCAAAGTCAGCTTTGCAAAAAGAGAGCCCAGGCCTTTTGGTCCTGACACGAGGGGCTCTACCCTGTAAGACAACACTGCTCTCACAGGACTGCCTCTCACCAGGCCTTATACAAAGGAGAACAGTGATTGAGCATATACTATCACTTACATCCTACACAACTGTATCTTACACACCAGTGTGACATCTTCCCAGACTTTTCAAGGTTAACTGAACAGCGTCCCAGAGAGCTGCCCATATCAGCTGAATCCTGGGAGGGTGCATCCTCCACAGTACGTGTGGGTTATGAGGAAGGAGGGAATTCAGTTATTTGTTATCTTTCATTCACAGAGGTTTAGAGCTCCTACCTACTCATATGTGACAACTGTTTTATTTACTCCAATCACATCCAAAACATTTCTCCTATATTGGTCATGTGAATGTGACCTGTCTTCCAACTTCTTTAGAGCCTACTGTAATCATCTTTTATGTCACTGATAAAAAAATCTCCTCTCCTTAGATAAAGCCCTTGAGAATCCTGTAAGGCAGCATCCCCAAAATATGCACTCTTTTTCCTGCTAAAAAAAGTAGATTGAAATTGCAGCGTATTTCCATGATTTGTCCTGGATTTTTTTATCTTAATCCAAAAGTAGCTTTTTGAATAGCTTCATGACTAAATAACTGTGGAAAGAATTGTCTCCAAGGTAGGCACTCCACAAGCCAAACGATAGAAGCATATGCTTTTTCTTTCTTTTAACCATGATTAATATAATTTTTGGGCAAGAAAAATGGAAGAAATACCTCATCCTTTCTCTTAATTGACTGAGCAAACAGTATACCCACCAGCAAGGATGAAAAAGCCTCCTCCTGCTTTGTACAGAACGTGGCTGGCAAAAGGAGCTGCACAGATGATGAAGAAACTAGCCATCACAATAGTGAGCACTCCCAGGAGCATAAGAACTGTCCAGAAGCCTCGATAAACTGGAGAAAGGAAGAAGGAAAAAAATAATACAACACTATTTAGAACTTAGACAAGTGACATATTTGGCTAACAAAGATTTTTCTTTTCCCCTTCTCTTTTCACTTGCCTTATTAACAAATGAAACATTCATTCTATTGTGCATATACATTATATATCATGTGGACCAAATTAGGTTTGAACACCAGTCCTTATCTGGTGATCATGGAAAATAGGTTGTAAATTACCAGGAATGAAATACGTCTGCTTAGTATTTAGCAGTGACTTGTGAGATAGCAACTTGACCAAATTTATGCTCTTTAGAAAATGGTACACCAAAGCTGTAGCAATGATTCCTTGGGATAAATGATTAGACTGACAGGATACAATTGTTTTAACAAAATTATTTAGGAGAAGCAGAGGGCTGTAACATCTTGACATTCTTAGTGCCCAGACTATATCACCAATAGCAACCTGTAAGTTCTCTACAATTTACAACTGAATAATTCTCCTTACACATAGCCATATTCAATAGATGGAAATCTAAATCAAGAAGGGAGAGAAACTCAAAAAATGTAAACTGGGTTCTGAAAAACAATTAAGTATTTTAAACCAGCTTATTCCTGCTCTAAAGCTCTTTGTATTTTATTAAATTTTAAAACGATGTTTCAGAAGCCCCTGTTAGACAGTGCCAAGCAGTGCTGAATTAATGGATGCAGCTGGTGATAAATGAGCCGAGAGTTTTGTGACATACTCTGGCCAAAAGAGTCGTTCTAACAATTATTTTTTAGCTGGTTAATTGCACATCCATTTAACAAAGTCATCATTTTACAAATGCTACAAGAGTGACATAAATTTCTCCCATGAATTTAAAAATTGGTACATTAACACAACCCATTAGTAAAATTATGAGTTGCAAAGATCTCCATCGTCAGATCTGAAAATCTTGAAGCACTGACAATTCAGTCAGTGAAAAACATTTCCACCCAACTGAGGGAAAGCATATAAGCCAGCTGGCAAGTCAGGAAAAGTGAGTCACAAAAGAAACTGCCACTTATCATTTGACAGCACCTACTTACTGTTATGGCAAAACACAACCAAGCAATTATTATCCTGGTTCATATCCTGAAAGTTTCAAATTCGTACAGCTTGTTAGAGCCAGCTATTCTGGATTAATTCAGGTTTGCTCTCATCTGAAATCTGAAGGTGCACTAGACATTATCAACTCGTGCTTCCCACTAATGTGTTCCAAAAATCTATAGTTTTTAACTTGACCAGCTTAACTCATGTTGAAGTATCTTTGCTTCTATCAGCCTTGTAAATGTATTAGCTAGATCACGTTCAACACATTACATTAGCCACCCTTTTAAAATAATAACCTTTTTAATCCAGGCAAACATTCAGAGACATAATTTTCTGCTATGCTGATCAGCAGATTTGGGCACAGGAAGGATGAATGTGGCTGAAAGTAGCTGGCAGAAGGGTTAAAATTGTGTTTTGGTTCCTATCCAATACAAGACTTCTTTCCACATAAACAAAAAAATATGGAAATAGTAGGTAAGGCTGTGGCTCAGGAAAACAGTTAAGTGTGTGTTCTCCTTTAAGTACTCTACCTCTTATGGGATTTAGGCACCTGTTTAAAGTTAAACACATAGTTAAATGATTCACTTAATGCAAATGGACAGTGAATGGAGACCTAGAAAGGTAAATCTCTCAAGTCCTTCAGTCTTGGGTCTCTGAAGCAATTTCATATTATTTTACTCATGGGTCTACTTTGCTAAGCTTCATCGCAGTCCCCAAGTCCATGGGACATTACTTCCTCATTTAAAACCTAATACCTCTAAATCAGTCTATAACCACCCAACTATTTTACATGGATGGCCCAAGGTACTTCAAAGTCATGCTACATAATAGGACACATTGGCCAAAATGGACCTTGAAAAAGCTTTCTTCGATATCATTATGGTCAGTCACCTAAGTCATACAGCAGTGTTTCTATTCTCTGAATGGATAAAGACACAAGCTTCTCCAGCATTATAAAATTAGTATACAGTTTCATTATCTACTCTTCATACAGGAAGCTTTGAAGTCTGTTTTTAGTACAATTTTACCAGAAAAGCTTGACTTGCTCAAATATTCTAGGAAACTGAACACAAAAGGAGTACAAATGTAACTGATGAAAATTTATTTAAATCTCTGCAACTATGCAACAGAAACACTGTTTCTGTGCTCCGAAAGCATAAGGATTTTATGCATTATATGTGAAATACTGATTTGACCTAGCTATCACCTGAAATAAGCTTTCATTCTCTAGAGAAATAATTATTTACTCTAAAGAATCATGGATAAATTCTGATGATCCTAATACTTGTTTAGCCAGCTAACTCTGTCATTAAACATCAATTTGAAAATAGATTAGACAGGTAAAAAGTCTGCAATGTTCCCAAATCAACGACTTTTCAAGTGAAAGGCTACCCCCTCTAATCTGCAACACAGTTAGTCATTAGGGTCATTTGTGGCACAGGTCTGAGGAAACATCCTAAGATCATTTAGACTTTTTGTTTAGTAAGGGAGTTAAAAAGATACCATTTTTCTGCTGAAGAAGGCTTCATTTATGTCAGACCATTTTTGCTCAGATCACATTTCCCGTCTTCTCTGGCTAGATGGGCAAGATCAGTTCCTGCAGGGCTAACCATTCAAAATTACAGTGCAGCTCTACTGCTGTCATTTAGCTTAGCTGGTATCTATAGATGAACACAAAAGAGCTGGCTGAAATTAAAACCACCTAAGAATGAACTTACTCTTCAAGTGAAAGACTTTGCTGCTCTGAGATTGGGTGAACCATGACAGATAAAAAAAAAAACCAAAACAACAGAAGATGCTGATTTGAACGCCATGAAAAGGGATGACACTGTGGTCCAAGCAGTCTGTTCCAAGAAACAATGGCTCAGTGTACCTATACAAGGTGTTAAGATATGTTTTCATCATTTCAAGTCTCACTGAGGCAGTTCATAAGATGGCCCATGTTCTGGTTCAGATGACAAGGAGTACCCTTGCCTCGAGGCCCTTTCCAGATATATTTGAGTTAGCTACCTCAAGTGCACGCATTATTCCAAGTATTTCCTACAGTAGAAGAAATAAAGTACAAGTACTACCACCAGAGTCCAAGGCAAACGTATCTGTAGTGATAATCTTAGATACCATTGGTCTGTGTCGCGAGAGTGCTAAACAGAAGGTTCTGTAACTTGTCTTGGTAAGCTGCCCCTTCATCGGGTACAACATTTGCCTTGGCAGTGACAGGCAGGCCTAAAAATAAAATAGTACTGCTTGTCTTTGAGCTCTACACCGTTTGGCCTGTATACCATCGGAACATTATAGCTGCAGTATATGCCTCCAAAATTGCATGACCTGTAATTTTCCCTTGTTACTTGCTTTTCTCCTTAAAGATCCTAAGCTGGATTCCTCTGGAGACTTCTGCATCATTTGAAAACTGGAAGTATCTAGTTTTGACTAAGGGACTGAATTTTAGAGAAATGGCTGAAAATTATCAAAAGCACCCTTTTCTAACCTAGTAGATCCCAGTATTGGTTACAAACTGAAGCCACAGATTTGTATTTTAAGATGTTACATCTGCAACGCACGTTTGTTGCGTAGTATCTCTGCACACCTCTGAAGCTCCGTAATGGGTTATTCAGGAACAGGTTAACTAATGACACAATGATACACCCATCTACAACCGGAGACATTAACACCAACCTCATGAAAACATACCACATATTTTATTGCCCTTGATGGCTTCAAGTGTTTTTAAATCTCAGCCATCAGCCCATACATTTTCTATGGCCTATCAAAAAAAAGCCCAGCCACTTAATATCAAATTCAATATTGAACACGAATTATTAAGCACTACAAAGCTGAAAAACTATTTGAAGCATATGCGAGTAAATGCTGCATAAACATTACTAAAGAAAGGAAAAATGACTTGGAAAAGTTGCTTTGAATTTTCATCCAAAACTCACATCCTAAAGCGAACCTTTCCTGTGATTTGACGGTGGATTGTATTTTAGAATATGTCTTTTTTACCTCTCTATTTAATTTAAGATATATCAAAATACTTTTGACAAGAGTCTTTGCTACCCACTGTATAAAATACAGTGAAAGGTGAAGTCCCTGAACTGCCTTAAATCAGGAGTATCTTCTCTGCAGATAAACAGCCGTAAATGAGATCACAGATCTCATCAGCAGCGCAGGAGACACACCTGGCAACACGATAAACCTTGCAAAACTTTTCTCAGTTTCACTCAGTACCCTTTACTAACCCTTAGTAGTAATAATCTTTTTTTTTTTTTTAATAGCCTTAACATTAAAACAAATACAATATTCACAGTATGAATACGTTGCTTTTTAAAATACTTCTTGCTTTATCACTGCTTGGTGGCTGGGGAGTTCTCCCTTAGTAAATGTACTATATTACAATCTCTCATGGGCAATTATGTGACTGTATTACATGACAGCATTTTTTTGCCCTAGAAATAGACTACTGCTAACATTTCACCGTACAACTTTTACTTTCAGATTTCATTGCTGATACTTTGTAGATTACTTTAGGTTAATTTCAATCCAGTAACAAACCTGCCAATAAATTTGATCACACTATTTTAGACGTAACAGTTGTATTCTACATTATATTAGGCACTATTGCAAATGCTGGCAATGTGCCCAGTGCTGGACAAAATAAGATACTAATGGTCAGGAAAAAAAGTACTAGCAGCTAAAAATCAGTGTACTAAACTAATGTGTCAGCACAGCCCCATTAAATGGCTTCTAATTTAGTTTCAGAAGGCACTGGGGCCATTTACAACAGTTAAGAAACTATTGTTTATTTCTAAATAAAGTTGAAAGAAAACCCTCAAAAATAAAATTAATGACTTGACTAAGCGCTAGATCTTGCACTTCTTTTTCTTAGGAATAATCGCACTATAGCCATAGGACTACTGGTACGAGTAAACACTTTGCACATTTTACGAAACCAGGCCTAATACTGTCCTGTAGTAAAAGAGTTTCATAAAAGTGTGGTAGTCCTTGAATGTCAGTGTTAAGTAATCTAATGACAGGATACTATGCATTAATCTAGCTAGCAATGAATTATTATTTAAGTGCTATACTATTATGCTTTCATAATAGCTTGACAGGATAACCAATCTGATTATGATTATACAAATGTATGTTTATTTTAGAATGCAGAGAGGTCACTACTCTGGCACTTTTATTGTATGGGCTAATTTATTTTTTTTTATTCCTAGCTTGTAGTTTGTTGCACATATGTTTGTGAATCATCACATAAATGAACGTGCTGGCAACACAATGAGGTGCTGTCTGTGTCTACTTAATAGCTGCACGCTACAATAGCTGTCACTATAAACCACTGTACTATCACAGAAAGTCACCAGAGTCAGACTTCCCCTGAGTTCATTTAGACGCCTATTTCAGGTGAAGATAAATGACAGGGCCTGCAAATTTCTGTAAGCGCATTAATCACAAATGATTGTTAGCACAGCTTGGACCCTACACTGCAGGTAGGTGAAGTCCTCCCCACTTCGCCAAGATATTTAACAAAACCGGTGAATGAACAAAACCATTGTAACCCCGATTAAAAGACACAGAAAGCTGCAGTTTCAAAGCAGTGCTATCTAACCCTTCGAAGCTAATCATACATCTGGCAGTAATGATGAAAAGAAACATAAGACATTAAACCATGCATTCAAATCTCTAATGTAAGCATCACTATAGGCTCTTCGGTCTTTACATTCCCATCTAAGGCTATAATTCTTGACACCAAGAGCTCATAGTTGAGGTTTGCACAGCAGGATGAACCAAGCCTCTGGTCTAAAGCTTTGTAAAGTGTACTAAAACACTAAACTTGAAGGTCTTCAGTGTTTGAGCCTTTTGGATACTATCACACAAACACCATAAAATCAACAGACAGAAAGATGTAAATAAGCTCAGAGGGGATAGATTGAGCCTCCTTTGAATTCTGGCCCAGAAAAGCTCTGAGCCATATTCCTACTGATCCTAAAGCCAAAGGAGTTATGTCAACAGAGAACTTGGTCCAGTCACTGCACTCAAAAATCATCAGGGAATTTATGCTCCTCAGCAAACTTATCTTTGCCTGAGCCCTTCTAACTGGCTGGTAACATGGCTGTCCACCAACCAACCACACTTGTGTTTCCACTACGGGCTGCAGCTAAATTCAAATATCTCCGATAAGGTCCCAAAGTCTCTTAAGACAAAGAGTCTGTGAAAGAAGTCACAAGCTTTTGGTTGCTCAGAAACGAACACTTCTGTTAACAGAAAGTTAGAGAGTTTTAGAAAAATGTGTTGTACATACATGTTTGATTTTTCTAATGAAGTTTAAAGCTTTTTATTCAGCTGTTTATTTTTCTATGAAAGAGCAAGTTAATTATTTTTCAAATGACAGAAAATTTCTTCTTATCCCCTCCTAATTAAAACAGGACTTCAGGGACACACCAAAACAGTTTCTGTGTGAGAGATTTTTTTTTTATCCCCAAAAGTGAATATACTGAGAAAGCTATGAGCCATGAAAATGGTAATATTGTATCAAGAAACAGCAGCAGAACCAAAAAGAGGGACAATAACCTCAATCTTTTGGTAGCTCCTTTTTGTTCTGTGTTTAGCTGATAACAGGCATTAGGTGCAGCCAACTGGATATACAAATAGTTGGTGAAATCTTGTTCTTCGTGAAATCAAGCCGAGGGCTTTTGCCACTGGCTTGTACAGAGAAGCGTTTCCTCCACTGTGAATCAAGAAGAAGATGATAACCTTCTAGCATTTCTTAATTTAGCAACAGCAGTTGCAGCTAGGTTTTAAAAACTTGTTTGCCAGATACCATGGGCAGGACTGTCAGACTAGCCTAAAGGAGAAACAAGTTTTGAACTAACAGAAGAGAAGATGACATAACCTTCTTCATAAAAGGTTGGGAAGGATTCTTGAACAAGCATACCTGCTCTAGTAAATAACTCAGCTTGGATGCTGCAAATGAACTGAAGGCATAAAAAACCCCCCTCTTCAGTTTTAATGAGCTCGAAAGCAATCCAACTGTATCTATTTATATAGCAGGAATGGCTCTGAATATACTCTACCTGGGCCAGCCTCTATAGTACAGTTCTGTCTATTTTTAATCTCCTAATATGAAATATAGATAGGAAAATTATATTTGAGCAGTGGTTCTTTTGGCAAACATTAACTAAAATTAATTAAAATTTTTATGATATTCCTTCTCCTTTCCATATTCTTTGTTTGTCCACTTCTATGTAATCATGCAATATAATTTGAGGATCCTTTGTGAATGTATGAGTGAATGGTGGAATACAAACTCTGTCTAGATTATTAAGAGATGATGACTGTCACTTTCAAATGGAAAGATAAACTGTTCTAGATGTGCTGTGAAGTTACAGATTACATCTCTGAATGGTGAGGTCTGAATTCTTCCTGGACAAACACTTCATAATTTCTAAAGATTAAGAGAACCATGATCAGTCAACTTACTTTCTTGTTCAAGTCTGCAGCATAAAAATTGGATTCTGAAGTCACTTCAAAGTTAGCAAAGGCATAATTACAGCTTCAGGACAGGAGGGGATCACTTAAGTCACTGAGTCAGTGAGTTCAGAGACAAGCACAATTCACGTATCACAGGTTATTTAAAAAGTCATATGAAATAGGTATCAGAAGTTACTTACTTCAAATACGTTTGCATAAAGCCCTTGATCTGATGAAATGTGACCAATATTTAAGTAGTTTTTAAGAGCTGTAAAAACAGAGCTTTCCAGGCATTATTCAAACGTAAGGTTTTCAATTACTGTGTATCTTCCATATATATATACACGTGTATATGTATCTCTGTTACTGCACTAGAATTTCTCAGTGTTAATATCTCAGTTTAGCACAGTAAGTATTATGAACTATTATAGAGAATATATATATATTTAAAAAGAACTTAGTTCACAAAACAAAACTGCCCATTGCTACAGTCCTAGGCTACATCATTCATGTATGGCACACACTGTTCAGAGTAATTTCAGTGCCTCAACTCCCGATAGTGTCAATGGAGAGAAGCTGGCACTTCCAGCAGTATATTTGAGTTAGTTGAATAAACTTAGACAGTATCAAGGCCCCTCTCCTCCTTCCTCATAAAGTAAAAATGCAATATATTTTCACATGTGGCTATTTATTTAACAAACGAACCAGTTTTATTGGAATACATGAGAAGCACTTGTTTAATGCATTCAGCTCAAGGAAGATACTTTTTATGTTGGAGAAAAAAGCACTAAAACGGAAATGTCTCTTTTTTTAGAAATGACTTCCATTCTACCATCATGCTTAAAGCCAAGCATTCATTTAAGTGCTTTGCTAAATAGTGGCTTAAATATGCATGTTGTAAAATTATGAGAAGTATGAAACACCCAAAACTCTATTAATTAAACTGTGCGGAGCGATAAGGCTGTTTTATACTGAAGCATCCAAATTGTTTTCTTGAAACTATAGGCATCGTATCCATTTGCAGCCAAAAAAATACTTACTGATTGCGGAGTCATAGGAGGTTGAGTTGTGTTCATCTCGGATAAGAGGAAATGGCGACAGGTAAGCATGTGTACAATTCTTAGAAGGTGACTGGTTAGCTAGAAGTGAAAGAAAGATAAAGATGAATATTTTATTGCCTTAACAATGAAATATTTTAAGCCTCTTCTTCAAATGGGCAAACTGAGTTTCGTAGGTCAGGATTCCAGGTTCTTTCCCAGGCAATAGCTTACAGTGGATTTGGTTTGGTAAGAGATACCAGCATTGTTATCCAGCCAAGGATATTCCTTAAAGGGCAACATAGATTTGTACTATGGGAACAGTAAAGCGGCCTTGCTGAAGGCACGCTGCAATTTATATGCAATGCATACGTATGCTTTTATATGCACATGTACCTTTCTCCTGTCTCTTGTGAGGGTTAATTATGTCCGTCTCATTATCGCATGTCCCAAAAAAAAAAAAAAAAAAAAAAAAAAGGAAATTACTTTTTCTCTTGTGAAAGAACAATGAGAAATATCAAGCATCTTCAGAAAGTTTACAGTTTCAACAAATATGAATTTAGTCTATGGAGTCAATATCCCCAGAGAAGAGTAATTTCATCCTTTATATTAAATGCTTACAAAAACATCACCTTCTTTCTTGGGAAAGATAAAGGCTGACTATAGCTTAAACCACATTTAAATTTCAGATTCCTGACCATAGAATTCTCCAGATAAATAACAAGGGGAAATTAAGTAGAGTGAATATCATACTTGACACCTAAGACCAAGCAATATATTTAGCAAAATATGGGTTATTAAAGTCAAATTTGTATGATGGCACCTGCTTTTCACAAGGACTGTGGAAATCTTGCAATAAGGAGAGGGATCTCTGCACCTCAGAGGAAGGGTCAAAGACAGGAAAAGGAGTTTTACTTGACCTCTTCTTCATGGGAGACTTTTAGTTGTAAAATACTATCTGATCTTCCAGAATCCTGGCACATAGTGAAAGAAAGCAAAGGGTCATATGTGCATTTAGTAGAGGAATTTTTCTGGAGATAATATGCCCTAAACCATTTTTGCAGTGGAGTTGCCCATGCCCTCCTTAACCCACTCGTAGAACTAGTTGGAGAAAGTCTCCAAGAAAAAATTCATGGAAGATCCTAACCATTAAGCTCTTTTTCCCTATGTTATAGAAATAAACTCTCTGTTTAACTATAAGTGGCAAGAGACTGTCCTGATAAGAATGGACTCAGGTTAAGAGGGCAGCCATAACACTCACAGTGTAAATTGATAGTTCAACATGTCTCATTTTGTCCCGGGGTTTCCTTTAGTACAGATTACAAAAATGTAAAGAATTTATTTTAGGGTAGTTGAAGAACCCGATCACCAAAGAAGCCATATGAAATCTGGTGATTCATAAGACGGAAAAAAATCCCACAACAATTTGGAGAACAAACTACTGTAGATATTGTAAAAGGTTACTTACTATACCAGAAATTCCACATGCTGGCATTATTGTCTCCTACATTTCCACTAAACCAGCACCTCCAGAAGAAACCTTCATGATGGAAAGTGGCCTTCTCTCCCTATGGGGGGAAAAAAAAAAAAAAAAGCTGCCATTAACATACAATTTTTAAATGTCTGAAAGACTCAAGTTCAACTGAAATTAGATAGTGAGGTAAAAAACACCACCATCATTATGAAACACAGCCTGTCTGAATATAGGTTAGCTATAGCATATCTAAACAGTCATACTTCCTTTGAAAGAATGTCTTATTGCAGAAGTAGTATCGCAAAAGACAAGTTCATTTCAGAGTTGATTACAACTGGTTACAAGAGGTTTTGAAGTAGGCTTGTAAGCCTTTAGAAGGTCAAGATGAGTATATTGAAAAGTGCATACAGAAGTAAAGTCTTACAAAGAACACATCCAAGAAACACATCATTCTCATTACAAATAAAAATGTCCATACTGACCCCAGCATCTTCAGGTGCTTTTGAGCACCTTCCTATTTCCGTGGCAAGAAGCCAATAATCTGTTCCAAATGCCACCAAAAAAAGCAAAACCCCCAGAGCCGCAAAGAAGCCTCCAAAAAATATCCCCACACTCAGTTTCATTATCGCAGTTATCTTAAAAAAAAAAAAAAAAAAAAAAAAAAAAAGATTAATTACTTAAGAGGAAGCAGTAAAATAAATAAAATTCTTGGGAAAGTGACTAAAAAGCTGTGTGGAGAATACAGCTCATATCTGAAGAAGTTTCTCTTCACTTGACTTTCTGCTTGTGCCCTTCTTCCCAATGCCCTGTAAGTCGATTTGTGTCTCCTAATTTGTGTCCCATGTGGCTGACTCAAGCCTGACAGATGAAAAGGGCCTTCTATTTTAGGACACTGATGGCAGAGCTTCATTCTGTTTCTCTGTCTGGGCGAGGCCAGTCAGAAATAGCTGACCTTCCCCTAACTAAGCAGGGGATTGACTTGAAATATTATTGCAGCTGGTGCACCAACATCAGTGGAGATGGTGATGGAGATGCAATGGCTCTGTCTGTCCATGTGAACTGCGTTACAGGGCACATAGTAGCAGCAAGAACTTCCAAAGTTCAGGCTTGGTGGTGAATGTTTCCTTGGCTGCTAGTGGGGAAGGAAGCACACGCAACACTTTGGAAGTTACTGTTAAGTCATGTTAGTAAATGAAGGCTGAGATTTTTTTTATGGAACTTTTAAAACATGGTAGCCAAATTGCAGAGATGCCTTTGAAAAATCCTAACTTTTATTACAAATCCAGTTAGCTTTTAAAACCTACATCTTACTGTTAAAGAAATAGCTTTAACAACACTAAACTAAGCATTTAACTGTTTTATTTAGTCAGATGCATCTTATTTGCATATATCACAAATGCATGCCATTAAAAATTCCTATTAAAATTCCTATTTCCAGAATAGAAAACATTCCACTGACTTCCCATGCTGGGATGTGCTGGGAGCAAGACAAGGATGAAGTCAGTTTACTCCAGAACACATCTGTCGCAAAATTTTATTGTAACAGACTTAGGTCTCCAGATAGAGGGACTCCTACTTCCAGTATCCCAGTATCCATTTGGACAGTGCAGCAGTGTGCTGAGGGAGAGAAAGGAAAAGACTGTTTCTACCACATCTCCCCATTTCCAGACAGATGAACCAGAGATGTGTCCTGAGTGTTTTTATAACATTACATTATCTGCTTAACATCATATTTGCATTTGTTACAAGTCATATTTTATTGAAACCTGATATTATACTAACTTCATAGACAAGCACATGTGACATTTTGTGGCCTTTTTGCACTGCACAGTTTCAGTGTATGCAGAACAGTAAATGAATTTTCAGTCAAACAGACTCTTTTTGCCATATTTGCTTTCCCTGACAGCTACTGATGCAGTTCACTTTGCTATAGCAGAAAGTGATGTTTGGAAACATCGCTTTGAAAAGTGATGTTTTATTGTTCTTTATGTCATTAAAGAAACAGAAAAAGTCTTTGGTAAAAAGAAGAACACGTGGGACGGGCTATAAAAGAAAATAAGGCATATTTTAGAAAAGCATTACTTGCAGGTTAGAATAATGCTTTAACTTTTGGTCAGCCCTGGAGTGGTCAGGCAGGTGGATTAGATGATTGTTGTAGGTCCCTTACCAACTGAAATATTCTACTTCAGTCCAGTCCACTCCTATTCTATTCTATTCTATTCTATTCTATTCTATTCTATTCTATTCTATTCTATTCTATTCTATTCTATTCGAAATAGAATATAGTTCCAAATAGAAAAATAAAAAAAGGAAAAAAGCAAGGTAGAATTCAGTTCAGGACTAACATGCCCAAATTTAGACAATTTCACATGAGCTAGATGTCTTTCCATTATAATCAATAGCAATCTAGTCAATACAGTCAGTGGAGCCTAGAGAGTGGTTCAGCACAACCTCAATTAGACTCAGAGAGCTCAGTTCAGTCACTCAGGCAGACACCTAGCTCTAGCTAATTCCCAGGATCTCCTACTAGCTCTCAGCTGCCATTCCAGAAAGGTGCATTTCTCTTCCAGTTTTAACCATATCTGCCAGCCCCACACAGGGGTCTTAGGCACCTTCTTTAACCTCAAATGTCACTAGGAGCCCACATGATGCTGACTGAATCAAACCCAGACAGAGGGATACAGTTGCCTTACTGTCATCTCCCACCATTAGATGCTCCAGGATGTCTAAAGCATCTACACGTGGCAGGCAGGTATGACAAGGGACTCAGAGGGGACGCACAACTTTCTTGAATGACAACCACTAGCCAGGTTCACACCACCTAAAAGTGATGCTAGATACCTTTGTTTAGATGGCTGAAACCAGTCTCCATTAGCTGGTCAGGTCATTCTGGAGGCACTACTGAGTGTTTTAACAAGATGTCCATCCACTCTAACAGCAGCACAGATTCCTATTTCACACAGAGAGGTCTGAATGCAAAGGTCTTAATCTGGAACTGAAACCCACTCAGTGGGCTGGAGTTCCCAACCATTCTGTTGTTGTAGGGGTGACCTTACAAAACATTGTCCCAAAGCCCAAGACATTTTATTTAGTGAAATCCAGAGATGTAGATAGTCACAACATATTCATGATAACCATTTAAAAAAAACAGATAAAATTTAATTAAATTAATATAATGTCATTTGGCTCATCCTAAATAATGTTATTTTTACAATGTTATATATTTATAACCTCCAAAATACCAATTGGACAGGCCTATGTATGTATGAGTACTGCAAAAGGGGACAAACCTGAAGTTGGTGAATTCTGACAGTGAAAATAATAAAAGTATTTTTCACTTTCATGCTTTACTCTACAATTCTCAAAGCTCCTTTCGAAGATAATTATGCACTACTCTTCATATCTGTAACTAAGGAAACTGTGTCACACAGTGGTGAAATGGTTTTTTCAATGTTGCCTCAGAAGTAAAAAGAGAACTCCAACCACTTGACTCAGCCACTGAACCACAAATAATAAAAGAAACAAAATAGCTGGTTTCAGTCTTATTACACCTACGTGGCTTCAGGTCAGAAATATGTCGGTGACTCCGTGAACCCATTTCTGCATGAGAATAACTTCCTCTCATGAGTAGCTTCATTGAAATTAGCTTGCATGAAGTTTCGCTGAATTCAAATGACAGCTGAATCACTGCCTGTGCAGTACAAGTATTTATTTTTAATATACTGTACATGCACTCTGGTGTCAGTTTAGCATGTTCATCCTGAGAGGATCTAATTTAATTATTCTCTTTTATATTTATGGCACATTTTCCGTCAGTGCTATCTTCCAAATACTCTAACAACTCCAGTATTATGCCCGGCTATGTCAGGAATGAATCAGAAGCCCTGTTAAGACTTGTTATGTCAGCTTAAAAATTCATGTTATCCACTACTTGAATGCTCACAGAAAGTCTCAGGGCACTTTTTCTTCAATTCCATTCAATTCAATTCTGAAGGTCCCTCAATAGAAGAGAGAAAGTTTCAAGGCAGGGAAAACAGGGTCAGGTTTATCAAGCCAAAACAATCATTATTCTGAATCTTAAGCAAGGTCATTCCCCAACTACTTCCAAAACTCCTAAATTTCTACAGAAAGATTGGCATTTTAAAATCAAAATGACTTAGCCAAATTTATCCCTACTATAATGACAATGAAGTAATTAAATCAGTTTTAATATACAATCAATTTGGCCAATTAAGCCCAACATTCATTGATTTTGTTGATTCATAGTGTGAAGATTGAAGGCCCCCACATAATGGATGGATTCCAACCTCATTTAACAAAGCTGGCAAAAGTTTTATGATTTTATTTCCATTTAATTTCCAGATAGATAGGGCTAAACTAACTCCTAAATCTGCATATTTTATTTATGTATCTAAATAGCTCCAGCTTCAATATAGTATCTGAGCCCCTCTTTGTATTTAAAAATAGAAAAGAATAAAAAAAAACCCAAACCAAAACAATAGCAGGCTGTTTCTTTCTTCCTTTTCCATCTGAAGGAGAAAAAGCTTGATCAGTTTATGGGAGGGGAGGTTGTTTATTTGCTTGTTTATGTTTGTGTGTGATTGAGTAAATGTTGTGTGCGTATGTTTGGAATTGGCAGGCAGCTCCTTATCTGTGCTGGCAGATATGTCCATGATCTAAAAACAGCCCTTTAGAACTGGTTGCATGTCTCACTACACACCAAGAAACAATTTCAGCAGCTGCCTCAGAGCTGAGTCCTTCTGAGACCTCACTGCCCATTTACTGTTGCAGAAAAACATTCTGAAGAGTGATGGAGTATCTCACCCGCTGATTCAGGTCCTCATCCTGCCCAGCCTCTCCAGCTGGGCAGTATGTTATCCATTGCACCTACACGACCAATCGTCAGCAGTGCGCCAGGCAGACGTACAGAGTATAGTACACCTTGTCCACTACATCTTTGGCTGGGACTCATCTAACCTAACACTAGACAGCTGCAGGGTAGCTGTCTCCAATTAAGCCAGTCACCTCGGGTTTCCTTTACAGTCATATTGGCAGTTTCAGGGCACAGTCCATCTGACCTATTTTTGGATGACTACTCCAATGTGCAATGAATCACGCCTTAAAAACTCAATTACTTTTTTTTTCCTTTTTTTTTTCCCCTCCACTGACTAAAAGGGAGCCTGGAACAACTAGTGTGACATATGACTACTTTAATCTTAACACTACGGTAAATCAGGCCACATATATCAGAGTCACAGAACAACTGAGGTTGGCAGGCACGTCTGGAGGTCACCTTGTCCAACCCAAGCAGCTCAAGCAGGACCATCTAGAGCTGGTTGCCCCAGACCACGTCCAGGCAGCTTTTGAATATCTCCAAGGCTAGAGACTCCAGAACCTCCCTGGGCAACCCATGCCACTGCCCTCACAGTCACCTTCACAGTGAAAGCGTTTCCTGAGATCCAGGAGGAACCTCCTGTGTTTTGGGCTGTGACCACTGCCTCTGGTCCTGGCACTGGGTGCCACTGAAAAGAGCCTGGCTCTGTCCTCTCTATACAGTCCCCTCAGGTATTTATACACATTTAAAAGATCCTCCTGAGCCTTCTCTTCTCCAGGCTGAACAGTCCCAGGTCTCTCAGCTTTTCCTCATAGGAGAGACGTTCCAGTCCCTTCACCATCTTAGTGGCCCTTCACTGGACTCTATTCAGTATGTTCATGTGTCTTTTGTACTGGGGAGACCAGAACTGGACCCAGTACTCCAAGTGTGGCCTCACCAGTGCTGAGTAGAGAGGAAGGATCACCTCCCTCAACTTGCTGGCAACACTGTGCCTAATGCAGAGCAGGATACCGCTCACTTTCTTGGCCACAAAGGTACATTTTTGGCTCATGTAAAACCTGAGCAGAGATTGTAGAGAGCACAAGTCCTCTACACATGGATGAAATCACGCCATTCTGGACACAGGTATCACTGAGTCATTCATTCTGCATGAGCTACACTAAGCTCATGAAGAGATAGATGATGGTAACTACCCTTCTTCTAATCTGAGGACAGAAGCAGCCCATATCCCAGCAACAGCTTCAACAGGAACTCTAATAAACCAACAAGAACAGTCTTCTTTATGAGCCATTATATCTACACGTTCTTATGTATCCGTGCATTATATCATACACTCTGCTTATTTACTGTGTGGGAGGTAATGAAAACTACAGCCTCTCCCTCCCATTTCTATTAGCACAATCTGGTGCAACACGCATCTGCAGGAACACGTGATAGACTTGCAGCCACCTGGATGAAGAAAGCTGTAGGGTGTATATCCCATTTGGACCCTGTCTCATACCCTCTCTGTGCTCAGGACTTTGACACTCTGCAAAGCACCACAAGATTCATTCAGCCACAGAAAGGAAGAGAAAATTTTAGTGACTGTGAGCAGGTCACTGTTTCATATAGCCCATTCTGCATCATATCTTAAAGTAAATTGACATTGGATAAAACAGGTAAAAATATGGGAAGGCATGATATTTTTTGATTGAGTCATAACACTATTGTTATGTGATGCCCTAACAGTGATTGTTGTGAAATTCATCCATGTCCCTGGAAGTTGGGCAAGATAACTAGAACCATCAGAGGTACAAGAAGATGCATCTGGGTTCCTCACATCCTTGGCGAGCTCTCCAAACTTTTCTTTCAATTATAGGAAAGCCAGTCCAATATCATTAATGTTTCCTGCAGTGCTTTAAAGGAATGGCTCACCCCTGCATGCAATTTACACAGAAATTAATGAGTTGTCTAATTTTAGGAGGTGTTCCAGGCAGTTTCACATGGAAACAGTTATGTGCCTGCACCCCAGAAATAGTCAGAAATTAAGAATCGCACCCTTCTTCACCATTTTTATTGCTGTCTTACATAGAACCATAGAACCATAGAACCATAGGGTTGGAAGGGACCTCTGGAGATCATCAAGTCCAACCCCCCTGCCAGAGCAGGGTCACCTAGAGCAGGTTGCACAGGAAGGTGTCCAGGCGGGTTTTGAATGTCTCCAGAGACAGAGACTCCACCACCTCTCTGGGCAGCCTGTGCCAGTGCTCTGCCACCCTCAGGGTAAAGAAGTTCTTCCTCATGTTTAGGTGGAACTTCATATGCCCAAGTTTGTGCCCATTGCCTCTTGTCCTGTTGCCGGGCACCACTGGAAAGAGCCTGGCCCCATCCTCCTGACACCCACCCTTGAAGTATTTATAAGTGTTGATAAGATCCCCCCTCAGCCGTCTTTTTTCCAGACTGAAGAGACCCAAATCCCTCAGCCTTTCCTCATAAGAGAGGTGTTCCAGTCCCCTAATCATCTTTGTAGCCCTCTGCTGCACCCTTTCCAGCAGTTCCCTGTCCTTCTGGAACCAGGGAGCCCAGAACTGGACACAGTACTCCAGGTGTGGCCTCACCAATGCAGAGTAAAGGGGGTCCTTCCACAGCAGCAAGCTACTATGAATCACACTCTGAGGCAGTAACTCCATCTACTGCACAGACAGTTTGTGGTACATGTTTTTGGATTCTATTCAGGAAGCCTGAGGAACAGTCCTTTCTGTACACTTCCAGCGTCTACAGTGCTCCTGAGGTTAAAAAAAAATTAAAAAAATCACAGGCTCTGTGTGTGTGTGAAATAAGGGTACAGAAGTACAAGAGGAAGTGGACTGGGGACACCAGGAGTCATCCAGGCTGTCCTCTGCTTCAGAGCAGGATCAATAGTATCTAAACCATTCCTAGTGTATTTATTTTATCTGTTAAAAATTAATTGAAAGAAACATGGAAAGCTACGTGGTCTTAGTTATGCTGCCATGGAAAACTCCAGAAGGGGAGAATGAGGCCTAAGACCTGAAATAATTCCTTCATTTAACAAGAGTTTTAGAAATGCTTTCTAAGTCATTCTGTCGTGCCCACCAGCACTCACAGCTTTAAGGGTGGAGTCAATTAAAAGGTTTCTTTCCACGTTCCTTAAGTCTGCAGATCTTTTCAGAGAGATTACACTTTAAATGTCTTTAAGATTAACATCAGTTTCCAAACTCAAGTTCATTTACAGTACCTCTTAAAATGTTCTGGACCGCTGGATTGAAACTTTTTCTACTGGACTCAATCTGTATATGAAAAGTTGAAATGACTGTTGAATGTTACCCTAATGATCTGAAGCGGTAAACCAGAATGAAATAAGTCATTGTTAGATTCGCTGAATTTGATGACAAATTATACCTTTGGAGGTCTTGACCTTACCTATTTGTAATGCGTGAATCCAAGAATATGTTCCATTTACTGCAACAAATTGCCGTAGCTGTCTCAGGTCTGCCTTACAAAATTATTTTACGAACTTTATTTAAGAATTTATACGGTTTAAGATTTTCTTCCTTATGGAAGGAATGAAAGGTTCTTTTTCTTCAAAGCTTTGTTAGATTTCAGAGGGCTTCCCTCAGCGCTTTGGCTTGGAGCACGCACAGCCACCAGGCTGGCTGAGGAAGGGCAGCCGCAGACTGCCTCAAGCCCTTGCTTGGCAGGTGAGACCAAGCATTTACCACAGCGGATGGTTTTCGTAAAGGACTGCAGATCTCTCACTCCTTCTCCTTGTTAGCAAAATGAACCTCAGACATTTTCTCAGACAGGGTTACGAAGATGATTAGGGGACTGGAACACCTCCTATGAAGAAAGGCTGAGGGATTTGGGTCTCTTCAGTCTGGAAAAAAGACGGCTGAGGGGGGACCTTATCAACACTTATAAATACTTCAAGGGTGGGTGTCAGGAGGATGGGGCCAGGCTCTTTCCAGTGGTGCCCGGCAACAGGACAAGAGGTAATGGGCACAAACTGGAACATAGGAAGTTCCATCTCAACATGAGAAGGAACTTCTTTACTTTGAGGGTGGCAGAGCACTGGAACAGGCTGCCCAGAGAGGTGGCGGAGTCTCCGTCTCTGGAGACATTCAAAACCCGCCTGGACACCTTCCTGTGCAACCTGCTCTAGGTGACCCTGCTCTGGCAGGGGGGGTTGGACTAGATAACCTCCAGAGGTCTCTTCTAACTCTACGATTCTGTGATTCCCCCAGACTAGTTCTCCTCCCATGCATAATTCGAGGCAAAAACAGTCTACTCAGCAAGGCTGAGGACAGTCTGATCTCCAGCAGCCCGACACTGCCATTAAAGTCTCCTTTTTTTTTTTTACCCTCTCCATTTACTTAACATTGATCTTTGGAAAAGCAGAAGTAGACACCGTGTTGCATTAGTATTCAGACCAGACCAAATAACTGATACAAAAGTAATAAACTTTTCCTGCTTTTCTACTTCAGGTTCCTCTATTTCTTATCAGAAGATGGAGTTTGCTTTTTGGGCCACAGAATAGCAATAAAAACTTACGGTCACTGGTTATTTCCTATGACTACCAAGTTCATCTCATAATCACTGACTGCCACAAGAGAGAGGTGCACCCCCTAAGTGCGCATCATGCTTTGTTTCTAGCTGTGCTTTTACACTCAGAGTACTTATATATCATGAAAGCTGAGTATCCAGATTGTGTTGTGTCAGTAGCCTGCATAATTTTCCTGGTCCTAACATTACCCATAAAATCAATAATTTTGATTCTATCTCTTCTTCCAAGTCATGGAAAAAGGTTTAGAAATAAGAGGACCACCTAGACATACTTATTCTTCAGGGAAGATTATCCATTCACAAATACAGTCTGGAGACGCATCAATTCTAAATCCAGGTGCTATTTGCCATTTCTGAGTACATATTACTCTACTGTCTTTAAGAACCATCCAGTAACAAGTCAAACACTTTAAAGAAGCAACAAGTCAAACACCTGAAAGGAATGCAAGTGTACTATATAACATCGTTTTAATCAACCAACCACGTAATTCTGCCCCCAACAACATTAGGCTGGTTGTATTTTCAATAAGACTCTGATGCATGATCTTCATTGTATTTCATTCCTTTGTTAGTCAATTCCATTATCAGTCACACCACCACTTTATTTCGGAGCCTTTATCTTAAGATTTCTTTATTTGCGAGCCTTTATCTTAAATTTTACAATTGCAGCGACAGAACATGAGTGAGGCAGTAGGAACCATCTGCCTTCAGTTCACAGGAAACAGAGATATTTGCCATGTTACTGTATGTTAATGCCTTTTTCTTATATATTATGCAAAAGTAAACATGTAGTATGCACAATTCTTTAATAATCTAATCAAGTTTACCAGTACAAAAGCAGTAAGAGAAGGAAGAGACACCTATATGTTTTCTAAATATTTTTTTTTCCTACATGAACAGTTTGCACTGACAATGTTATCGGAGCACCAAAAAGTTCGGTTATTCTCTGCTTTACAAGACGTCCAGCATGGAGGTAGCTTGAAATAATAGACATAACTAAGAAAGAGTTGTCATTGTCAGGGAATTCAATATTCCTGTCTATGGTATTTTGTCCCCATTATATTATATCATCTACAGAACCTCAGAAGAATGCAGAATTGCTAACTCTGGTTTCTGAGACAGCAGCGACTGACATTTATGTAGAACCTTAAAAATTTCACTTGGGCTCAGTGTTCGCATAAAAGTCAATCTGCCTTATACCCCAGGAACTGTACCTAAACCCTCGCAACATCATCCACCTCTTTTAACAGTTTCCTCAAATAAATCTTCAGGCCTTTTCCATTTCTTCTATCAGAGTCAAAATGACCAAGGGGGTAAAATTAGTGCACTATCAATCACTATCAATCAATGTAGTGTCAATTCCCACGATGCTCTAATATTTCAATATCTTGTAACCATTTTGTCCATTTCAGAGAAAATTGCATGCAACTGCGATCTCCATTAATGTTATATCCAGAATTTAAAAAAATCTCACTGAGAGGACTTGTTATTCAAAGTGGCCTTAGAGAGCTAAATTAATGGGATGTATTGGTTAAGCCAACTATAAAATACCACAGCCACTGGAATATTAAACAATGGAGTTATTCTGGAGACTCTGACAACACCTTTGTCCCTATGGATATGCTACGCTGAGCTTTGCATTGGTATCTTATAAATAAGCTCTGTAGCTAGGAATATGTCTTACTTCCCCCTTTTTTTTTTATTTTTTTTGGGAAGGGGGGTTGAGTTTAATTCTTCATAACCATAAGGAAAACCACATTACCTTCTCCCTTTTTGTGACCCAAATCTGTAGAAAACCCTTGATCCCATAATAATTATTTCTTCTGAAAACACAAAGATAGAACTACAGTTATCCTAGTGTCAGTTATTGATTGATCATTCTCAAGCTTTATCAACTGGTGCTAACTTTTAAAATTTAAGGAATTATTTTTCTAAAGCTTCTCCTTAATGATAACTAAAAACAAGTTAAAGCATCTCCTGTTTACTAGTTCAGTTGTTCCTTGTGCATTTTTGTGTTGGCTTTCTTTTTTTTTTAAAAAAGTATTTAAAACCGCAGCCCTTTCATTGATCCCTGGCCTAGCTGCTATATAAAAAAAAAATCACCTCTGCCTCCAACATAAAGGCATTTTACACGTGACAATCACTTCCACCTGTGCATCTGAGAGATTTAAGGCTGCTGTTTTACTTCTTTGGATGCGAATACGTTATAACATAATAGCCATCCACATCTCCAACATCCCTGACTTTAACGGGAATGCAGTACAACAGCGTGCCGGGCAGAAAGAGGGATGCCCTTCTTCCCTGGCTCAGTGCCACAACCACCAGCCACATAACAAGGCAGGAAAACACTCTGCCACCAGAAACACTTGATGAAGGCGCGGGGCTGAGCCCCGTGAAAGGGACAAGCAACAGCAGCAGCGGTGGGACACGGCCACTTGTCCTCACAAAGGAGGTGCCCAGGTTCAAGAGTCACCTGCCAGCAGCAACCGAGAGAGAACGGCCCAGGCGACCCGCCACCAGGCTCCCAATGCGTATTTCTGCCTCCAAAGCCCCTCCACCCTGTCTCAGCTCGTCCTGCTCTCCTTAGAGCCTCAGGCCGCGGGGTGAGGGGTTGCAAAACTCTCCACGTACAAACAGGCAACAAGGGCAAAGTCCTACAGGTGTGTGGGGGGCGGGAGGCAGGCAGGGATCCCGACGGCCTCCGACACCCACAGGGGTCCTTATTCCGCCTCCTCCTCGCCTGAAAATAAGAAACACGAAGAACGCACTCGTTAGCGCCCACAAAACACCACGATCACCGCTCGCCCCCTACCCCTGCTCCCTCCCCGGCCGCCGCCATGTTCACGCCGCCCCGCCCGCACTGCGCATGCCCAGCGGCACCGCCGCCACGGGGCGCGGGCCCGCGGCCGCCGCCAGCCGGATGGAGGAGGCGGAGGGGGAGGATGGAGGCCGGCGAGCCGCGGCGAGGCCGGCGTCGTCGTCGTCAGCGTCCACCCGCTTCGTGCGCTGCCTCTACGCGGTGGGCTTCCTGGTAAGCGGGGAGGCGGGGTGGGGCGGGGGCGGCCTGGGACGGGGTGGCCGTGCCTGCGTGAGGGGAAGTCGTCCCTTCGCCGCCCCGCACCACCCACTGCCCGGCCGTGGTCGAGGCGGGGACGGCCTCGCAGCCGGCTGTGGAGCCGCGAGTCCCCTCTCAGGGCTGTCAGGAGGCGCTGGGAGGCCCGAGGTCGGGCAGGCACCCCCCGGCCCCACGCACCCCGTCTTCCTCCCCGGTGTCTTTTGCCGCTCCGCCGGCCCCGCGGCCGGGCTGCGCTCCGGCTGAGGCTGCTGGGTGCCGAGGTGCATCGCTTCATCGCTGCACCCGATTTTTTGGAATTTGAATGTGTTTTGTAGCGGCGGTTTTGCTCTTAACCTGCCGACGGTCGTACAGCCTGAGAGAAAGGTGAAGGAAAATGGAATTGCTCAGCGCCCTTTAACGTTGTGTCGCCTTACGCTTATCAGAGAGCTCGTCCTTGTTTCTTCATGTACCAGCGCTTAGTGTAAGCTAAACACGACCCCACCACCACCCCCTAAAAAACCCCCAAACAACAACCGAATAACCAAACCCTGTGCATTTTCTAACCACCCCCCCCCAAAAAAAAAAAAAAAAAAAAAAAAAAAAACCAAAAAACCACACACACAAAAAAAACCCTCAAAACCCCCTTACTGAAAGAACATAATATATAGTCTTTAAAGAAAGTTTGTGTTATGTAGCGTTTCATGAGCTACGGGAAGACATCGGGAATTTCATGACATCGAGAAGATGTCATTTAATCTAAAATCAAAAGGGTTAGCTTGGAAGGTGAATACAAAATGAGCAGAAATTTGTACCGTGAAATGTAGATATATTCTCTTACCTGCCTTCAGGTTGGGCAGTAGAAACAGCCTAGTTGGTTGGTTTGGCTTCTGGAGCAAATATTCCAGGAAAAGGTGTGTTAGAACAAGCTTTGCTCTTTAGCTCACTTTCAAACAGTGTGGTTCTCCAGCCCTGTAATACCTTGCTGACGCCGAGCTGGAGTACACACTGAAATCAAACAAGAAGTGAGCGTCTTTTCAGAGGGTGTAAGAGTGTGGTGAAATACCATAATAAAGAACTGTTGTCTGTGATGCAAGCTTCCTGTAACCGGGCAAATATAGGGTATTTAGCAGTCAATGTAAGAAAGTAAAGGTGAAATGACAAATAACTGCCCATCTACAGTAGTGGTTGATGGGTCTTGCTCTACCTGCATGCTTATGACAAGTCCGGTACTACCAGGGTGTATTCTGAGACTTGTTCTTTTTTAATGTCTCTATCGATGACCTGGATGAGGTCATTGAACCCCTCTTCAGGTTTGCAAATGGCACCTAAGATTGTGTTATCGAAGATGTTCATAAGTCGTGTGCTCTGTTTGCTCATGCTAATGTATTCAATAATGATTCTAACCTTGCAAGTCTCAATTTCAGCCATCAAAAGGTACTTAATGACAGACCGTGAGAATTTACTGAGTGACAGGTGTTGTTACAGTTATTCAGGCTTTGGATGTAGCAGGAAGCCTAGTTCAGCTCCAGCAGTCACTGATAAAAGATGATCTTGCTCCAATAGATCTTCTGTAAGATTCTGCTCTGGCACTGTATGCTGTGCCGGATAGTAGTAGTGAAAGAACTACTGGATCAGTGTGGTTACCTTAACAAAAGATAAAAAATCAAAAGGAATAAGTAGGAGATCCTTGTACTGTTCAGAATGGGCAGTGTCCTTTGCCCTCCTGTTACAAAACGTTTTTCACTTACACTTTTTTTCTTTTTTTTCTTTTTTCATGTTTCTGTCTCTTCACTACATTTCTTAAGTTATACACAAAGGCAGTCTGTAGGTAGGTTTAGGTCTACCATAGCTTCTTCCCCATTGTGGTTGAGAGTTAAAATACTGTAGATCTTCCAAGTATACTCTCTTTGCACAAGTAAAATGTATTTTTAGGTTATTGAAATTACAGACCACTTTAAATTTAAAATACTGGTACCAAGTACTTTTCTTGTTGAACAGATCAAGTTTAATATATATTAAAGGAATATTTAATGTTTAAATATATATCTTCAGAATGGTTGTATCTGGAGGGAGGGAAGAGGATTGCTGTTTTCATAGTTTTAACTCCTCTGTGAGGCAATCCTTTCTCTTTCAGTTTATGTGTTTTTGTAATATTGTACAACTGGGTGTGTTGTAGAGGTTACAACGTACCACTTTGGCCATGAAAAATTTTCTTTTAATCTTGTCTTGATATGGAAATAATTTAATTTTTTATTATACAATATTGACTGTTATTAAGACATCATCTTTGTAAAAGTGATCAGTTATTAAAAATTTTCCTACCTTCTTTTCAGGATTTGTTTGGTGTGAGCATGGTTGTTCCTTTAATGAACCTTCATATCAAATCTCTAGGAGCAAGCCATACAGTTGCCGGAATAATAGGTGAGTTGCAGTACTTGACTGATTTACCAAAGAATAAGATAATGTGACTGGATTATGCCTTACTGCAAATCGGACATTGTAACATAATTCTTCCTTGCTAGTAGCATAATGAAAAGTAATGCCAAATTCCAAGTAAAACTGTAAGGGTAGCCATACCGTGTTAGACCCAAAGACCTGTCCAAATTTGCATACTGACGGTAGCCAAAAGCAGGTGCTTGGCAAAGAGCATTCTTGGATCGAACGGGGAAGTCTTGCAGTAATACTTCTACGGATGCTTTTCCAGCATCCAAGAATTCACAGCTCAGCAACTTTGGGAGCTGGAGGTGTTGCTTTCAGTTTTATTGTTATTTATAGGCTTTGCAAACAGAACTTCTGAAGCTGGTTCTCCTGAACTTTCCAAAGCCTGTGATTGCCCTCAGTTTGATTACATTCCTTGCAGCTGGCTTTTGGCAAAATATTTATCATCTTTAAGGAGTATTTACAAGTAAATTCTGAATGTTTGGAATTTTATCTTAAAAATAAAATGGTAAGATGAAGTTCTGTCGTTTTAAAGTTCTTATTTATATCTTATGGTACTGTTTATGGTTTGCAATGGTACAAGTATGATATTCTTTATAGTTATATGTGGTTGACAGGGGCTCTGTTATTCAGGTTTTGACTACCTTGCTTTTTTATTTTGGATGAAATTAGCACTTTTCATTAAATAATTCTGTTTCTGTTCTGAGTTGTCAGAGTATTATTTTAAGCAGCAGTTCATCAAAACTATGTTTTCATTTCAACAGTTTGCTTTGATTTTTAACGTTAAAAGAAACTGGGTTTTGAGGTGTATTCTTTTAAATGAAAGAGGCTGGCAGATGTTTCTCTCTGCTTCTTTTTGCTGCTTCTCATCTGTTACTAACTGCTGCTAAACTTTTAGCCTCCAAGATGAGAGAGTAGGGTTTGTAGTTTCTTCAGGGCTTCTGTGGTGCCTTGTAATAGGTTGAAGCGCGAAGAGGAAAGTATTTAGTGCCTCCCAGTAATGAATTTCTCTCCTGATTCTGAGAAAGCAATTATAAATGCCAAGATCTGTTTTGTTTGATACACCATACAAAGCAACATCCTTCTTCATTACATAGTTGTACAAGTTTTCAGCAGAAAATACTTCCTTGGTTATGTGCTAAACTCCATCTTTGGTTTGTCCTGCTCCTTCTTCCTATTCTGCTAGTAAATTATTTCCAGAGTTTCTCTCCTCTTTCAGCATTTAAAAAATCTGTGCCGTTTTCATTTTTAAAAAAAAATCAGTTTAATTTTTAACATTGATATTTTACTTGTTTGTTCTAGGATCTCTCTACGGTATAATGCAACTATTTTCCAGCACATTTGTGGTGAGTTTGCTTGGTTTTGTTTTCTATTAGCTTTTGATTTTTTACACCCTTATCTAAGCAAGAGCTCAGAGACTAAACATCAAGGCTGAACCTCTTGAATGAACGCTTTACCTATCAATACTTTAGATCCCTCTATTTAACCAGGACCACCCTTAATATTACCATGGTACCTCCTAGCTTTCAAGAGAGCAGATTTTGAGCATCTCATGAAAAAACTGTTTTAGGGTTTGTTATGCAGGCCACCCAGGATAATTTGCTTTTATAACCTTGTGATAATTGTCTGCTTTCTTAAAAAACTTCCTGTTTGGAATCAAGCTGATTTGTAAGCATGCTACATGCACATTTACTGTTTGCCCTTCTCATAAATACTTCCTACTTGTCTGCACTCAGATGACAAACTCCTCATAGCTAAGATCATTACTTTTAGGATGCTCAACCAGTGTCTAGTACATAGCGACCACTATTGGAAAGAAATATTTGTGGTTGGTTGTGATAACATTTTCAGAGCACCCCTACTACTAATATTTCAAAGTGTTCATTGCAGGATTGTATTTTTAAGAGAGAGATATTATTTTAAAAAAACCCTGTATGTATGACATTAACTAGAATGATAGTTTCAGCAGGTGCACTGCCAGCAGGGCAGAACTCTGCTCATCACTTACAGGTTTTGACCATTTAGGAAAGTTGTGTAACAAGCTTATGAAGTGTTCATTGGCACTCCTGTGATCTCTTTTCTTAATTTAATTTAGAAGTATTAATTGTTCACTGTACATAGTTAAATGTTATAAAAAGCTAATCTTAATTTTCTGCTTTGTGAAAGGGCTGCTGGAGTGATATAGTAGGAAGACGGTATTCACTGCTTGCTTGTATTCTTCTCAGTGCACTGGGTTACTTCCTACTTGGAACATCCACCACTGTTTTCCTGTTTGCCATTTCTAGAGTCCCTGTAGGTGAGTAAATGCTTGGCATTTTGTGGTTTAAATTCCCTGTAGTCTCAGCTTGAGAATTACTGCTACTGAAGTTGTGGTATGTGGATGGCTACACAGCATCATCATCCAGCAACACCAACTAAACCCTAGTAATGGAAAAAAAAATCTCTACAAGTCAAACCTTTTGACTTTTTTTTCTGAAAATAATTTGAAATGAATACTCAAAAACTGTCGCAAGTATTATGCCACCTTGAGTGGCTGAATTTTACAAGAATAGGAGTGCAGCAATTCCATGAAAGAGTCTATTTTAAAGTTAGTCATAACAGGTACACAGTATACCAGACCACTGCTGGAAATCTTGGCCTGCACTTGCAATGCAGAATGGAATGATGTGTGCATTATTGGTTTTTTTCTCATGCTGAAAATATACCTCAAAGTGATACTACAAAATCTGTCTGAAACTTTAGGTCACTGCTTCAACAGAATATTTATGTTGTGCAAAAGCATGTACGTTTGCAGCACTGAAGATAAGTTTGTGCCAGGATTTTTATCGGAGTTCTTATAATAGCTGAACACCTTTTGCATGTATTCTGGTATAATAAGCACTGCTATTACTGTGAACACATCTACTAAAGGGCACTTTCATGGTCCATACTCTTGATTTAGGAACTGTTTGTATTTTTTCCTAATTTAAAGACAATTTGCTAATGAATTATTTGGGTGATATTTGATTACTTAGTAGAGGTAATACTTTTTAATGCTAACAGCACTGTGACTGTGACAGCATTGCCCTGGTCAGAGGGAAGGACCATAAAAGATGGCATTATTAGTATTCCTGCAGTATGCTTACCCTTCTGTACTTATCTTTTGCCACCCACCAGACTCCCATATGAATTTGGTATGTTAAAATCATGGAAATCTTCCTTACTGAGCAAAGTTTCTGCAGTGCTATGTTCATAAACAAACAAGCCACCATTACCCACCCACAAGTTCCTATTTTAGTGGCTATTTTATTCCTAGTTTGCTCTAGCACTCAGCTAAGTGACTACTGCTTTCAGCAGGGCTGCAGGAGCACTCCTTCAGCACAGATGCATGAATAATTTTGATTCCTAAGTCCAAATCCTTTAACAGCCAGGACGATGGGCATGGCCCAACATGCTGCATGACTCTAGCATTGAAGAATTTGTGGTTTATGGAATCTTAAAAATAGATTTTGAAAATTGATACATCAGATAGCTTCTGTCGTTTAAGATCTTTTGGACTGAGTGATACATGCTTATTATCTTGTTTATATTATGTTGCAGGTATTTTCAAACACACACTCTCCATCTCTAAAGCCTTGCTTTCTGACTTGGTTTCTGAGAGAGACCGCCCTTTAGTAATGGGACGCTTCAATGCAGCCTCTAGTGTGGGCTTCATTCTGGGGCCTGTTGTTGGTGGCTACCTTACAGAGTTGGAAGATGGCTTTTATCTAACGTCTTTCATCTGTGCTTCTATCTTCCTTCTGAATGCTGGTAAGTTGTATGCCATATTTTGCATCTTGGGTCCCTTCATTTCCCACTTTTGTCTTTTTATGCCATTTGTAATGCCTTGAATTCATGGCGTGTTTATCATCTATGGTATACATGTTCTGTATACTGATACTACCCTTCGAATTTGAACCCGGGTGGAAGGACGAAAATTCTGAAACAGCTAACCTCCAGATTGTATTGTATATATCACTTTTCCATTCAGACACAGGAATGGGAATTTTTAATGTGCCCAAAGATGAAGACTAGAAATCAGAATTTTGACTTCGGCCATTAGATTTGTTTATATGTTGTGAATATGGCATCTCAGTGTGTTCCTTCCTTGCTTTCACCACAATTAGAATTGAACCAATACTGTGAATAAGAGTAGATTTAATCTTTGTAATTTTTTAAAGTGAAATGATAATTGGAAGTCCTCTTTTAAATTTTGATCTTTACACTACGTAAAATGTTACAATCAGACTAATGTCTTCCATGTAAAGTTAATGCAATTGAATTAAATCAGCTAATTTCTTCATCTGTATAGGTCTTGTCTGGATGTTACCCTGGAGTGAAGAAAACGCTGGCAATAGGGAACATCAACAAGGCAACAAAGGAACACACAGTTTCTCAGCAAAAACAAATAGTGACCTGCACTCGAAATCAGCAACTAATGGAGCTGTGACAAGCGATAGTCTTTTCCGGTCTCCGTGGGTCCAAGTTGCAACAGTGCTGAAGAGGATTAAAGGAATTGCGTGCTCTGATCTGTGGGATATATTTTTAGTGCGGTTGCTGATGTCTGTTGCTATACTGCTGTACTACAGCAATTTTAGTCTGGCCTTGGATGAGAGATTTGGGGTGAAACCCTTGTTTGCTGGATACCTAATGAGCTATAGCAGCGCACTTGGAGTCTTGGCTGGTTGTCTGCTCGGACCAATAACGAGACTGTACCAGCACAACACTTACAGAATTTTGTTGCACTCCAGCACTCTTACCTGCACGTTGATTCTCCTGTATGCGTCAGCGCTGAGCATATGGATGGTCGTTTTGTCTTCCACATTCTTAGCCTTTTCAACTACTATAGGTCGCACTTGTATCATTGATCTTGAATTGACCATTGGTGGGAATGAGGCCAGTGGTACGCTCCTAGGTGTTGGACAGTCTGTGACATCAGTGGGACGTATAGTTGCCCCACTCCTTTCTGGAATTGCTCAGGAGTTCAGTCCTTGTGGCCCCCCAAGCCTAGGGGTTGGACTAGCTTTAGTAGCTATTCTGATAATGAATGCCAACAAACAAAAATATTGTAGCCATGGAAATGTTAAGTTAAAACATCAATAGCTGCTAATTTGGATTGCATCAACGTATCTTACAGGAGAGGCAAAGTGAATCAACCTGGGGTGATGCTGCCAGACTCGTACAATGGTAACAGGAGCTTTTAAGAGGGCACATGCTGTTCACTTGGAGGCAAGTACATATAAATATTTCTGATGCAGGGATGTTAACTCTAGACAAATGTTGTTCTAACTTGTACCACTAAAACACTTGTAAGAGGGACAGCTGTTGCTGTATTGTACTGCCTGGGATGTTTTTACGGACTTTTAACCTTTTTGGAGGGGAAAAAAAGAATGCCATGAAATCCTGGTTGTAGGTCACATTTGAAACAGTGTTTAGATTGATAGATTGCTAAAAGACAGAAGTTGATTCTTATTATTTAATCAGAAGTGAATTTTTATTATTTAATCAGAAGGAGAATTTGCAATATAGCTCGTTAGCCTTAATTTCTTATGCTGCCATTTGTCTGCTGTGACAGTAGCTTAATTAACAGGGTGTTTGCTTATGTGATTTTGTTAAGCATACTTTGTCTACAAAACTTGCTGCACAGCATGATTAGGCACCTTGGGGTAGCCATCCGACCCCTGCTGATTCCTGGTCTTTCCCAGGTAATAGAACTGAGTATATGCTAATTTCGTATATTAGGAGGCCTAAAATGGGACAATTTTAGAGTAATATGGGGTGATTCAGACTGAAACTGAGACTGAATGTAAGCTTTATTGAAACAAACCAGTGGGTTCTGTTTAGTAATAACTTCTACTGAGCAACTTTGTCATAAATTATTTGTTAATATTTCCTGTGCAATTTTCTACATTTTAAGAATAAATTTGTTTCTTAATTCTTCTGAATGACTGTTAAAGGTGTGCTGGAGCAACTGGCAGTAGTTCATGGATCTGGATTAATGCATAAGTGATGTTTCAGTGGCAAGAGAAAAGCTGTTTATTTGTTGGTATTTTAGTCTTCATTTATCTGCACTTCTTAACTAATGAGAGGTTACTTACTCTCAGAGCTATACTGAGAGTTGTAGCACTCTCCTGTGCTATTTACTGTTCAAGCTCATATTACTTGCCAGTCACCACTGTTGGCATTTCATTTGACACATATGAAAAATGTATTTTTCACTCATAATGTTCCATATGCTTTTCCTGGTATTACTTGATGACAGTACAAAGTCAACAATGTATAATTGTTGGCAATTATTTTTGGATTAAAAACAATGCAGTTATCTCCTTGAATGCGTCCGTGCAAATCATGTTGCTGCTTCAGGAGAGTCATAGATGTTGTTTTGCATTTTTCATTTTTATTTTCTTCTCTTCCTCTCCCAGTGCCTGCTATCATTTAAATCCTTCTTGAAACCTCCGTGATTCCAGTGGCAGCACGATGGGAATATGTATAGAACTCTGAGGTGGTTTAATTTTATATATTGACATAATGAGTGTGTGTCTTATTACTGCTATGGTTTCAGTACATATCCTCAGAGTTCCTTATTGTAATAATTTGTGTTTCATTTCTCCCTAGGAACTCGAGGCATTTTCAAGTGTCTTATCTCCTCCTGTGTTACTTGGTAAATTCCCCAAAATATTCTTCCCCTAAATTTCCAATTTTCTTTCTTTCCATCTTTCACATTTTTATTTTTTTTACCTAAAAACATCCTTCTGTAACTTTTTGCAACTATAGCAAGGTGTGAAGGAAAAGGGTAGGAAAAAACCCTCAAAAATTAATATATATAAGAGATTGAGTAATTTTTCCTACCCTTGATTATATCAGGTAACATAACACCCTTCTACATTGCTGCACTGACTAACGCTGAATTCTGTAAACACCATAAAACTCAGTTTATACTAACATCTACAGCTGCCTGAATATTGCTTATAAAAATTTCAAAACCTCAGTGGTTTTGTTTTTACACAAGTGAAAAATGTGCTTTCCACCAGCAGCAAATATTTTTGCTGTATTTTGAAAAATAGTTCTCCATACAAGCTAAATAAAAATGAAATTAAATAAACAAATGGATAAATCTGTGGAAGGCTGTGGTCTCAGGGCCACGTTGCAACTGATGTTACAGAAGAAAGGTTTTTTACTTGTAGGCCAAAATGATTTCTGAACTGCTGCAGAAATATTTCTTCTTTATAAAGCCTCATTTAAAGAGAAGTTGCACTTTTTTTTTTTTAAAGGAATAGAAATAAAATGAAGTGACGTTCCATGTCTGTCATTTTGTCACTGTGTTTTTTCCCCTCTTCCTCTGGTGAAACCACAGCACAAAATAGAGGTGTTCAAGTCAATATGAAGTGCAGATGGGTTTGGGTTTGTTGTGTTTTTTTCTTGAACCCATTACTTAAAATGATGATTTGAATCTGCCTACTTTTCATCTAAAAGGCACAGGAGCCAAGTGTCTCGACAGTGAACGAAAAAGAAGAAATCAAAGAAAATAGAGAACTTGCCAGTTTTGAGATAAAGTGCTTAAAGCTGCTGTTCCCAGTGCCTGCAGACCATGTTTGCATCCCTTGTGTTGCCCCTTAGTCGCCATAACCGTGCAAGTTCAGAGAGTGATGAGTAAATGACATCCCTGGAGATGAGGAGATGGGACTCCCCCTTTTAAGTTGAGGGAGGAGCAGTTGCAGCTATTTTTGGCTACAGTCTAGTGGCCTTTACTGAATTAACTCAGCAGTTCCTTGAATCCACTTGTGGTATGTGAAGACAGTAACAAAACAGGGATCTGAATACGGACTAAAGAAAAAATGCTTCTACCTGCAAATCACTGCAAATTAAAATTTTTCTTTTGCTTGCTTCTACTTTAGTTTTGGGTTGGTTTTCTTGGTCTTGTAGGCAGGGTTGGGAGTTTTTGCTTTTTATGCTTTGAAAATGTCACTTTTTTAACAGTGACTACTTTTCTGACCTTTTTGATCAGCTGATGTTGAAGGGGCTGCGTATACAATGTAGTAATTTATTTCTGTAAAGCAGCTGGTGGCATATGATATGTACTGATTTTATTGGTTTTAAATGATGAAGCTAATGTTAAGATTTATTCCATGTTGGTGTCTGCCGCATACATTTGAAGGGAAGCTTTATAAACATACCAGTTCTGCAGATTTCAGTTTCTTGTCCTGTTTTCTCTGAATTTACTCACCGCAGCACCACCACAGAGGTCAGTACCATTCTCATTTTCTGAGAACAGGCTGATAACTGAGCAGATAATGCAGCAAAAAAAAAAACCAAAACCCAAAACAGAACAAGCATTGCTTATTAACTCTCTGTAATGCCACTGCATTCTAGCTGATGGGTATGCTTAGGTGCTGCCAGCCCCCGTTTGGTTATGGGTGCTGTGGAATAGACCTGGGTAAGTGACGCTTTGTGGCTTGGCACTTTGGGATTTGAAAACCCAAGACCTCGACTCTGCTGGTAGTGCTATAATTTGGAAGACTCATTCACAAAGAGCTGATCATGAATCTTGTATTGCAGCCTGAACTTTGAGAATCAAATGATTTTGAGTGGAGCTCAGACTTCTTTCTCTACGAAATGAATTTGTAGAGCTTGTTTTAAAGGGAAAAACTTCTGTGTTAACTTATAAGGAGAAATGAAGCCAAATTTCTAGTTATTTTAAATCCTAAATTAGCATCAAAGAACTATTTCTGAGGTGTGCTACATGATAGGAACTGCTCTTCCATTCTGTCAAATTTCTAATCATAAAATCATAGAATAGTTAGAGTTGGATGGGACCTTAAAGATCATCTAAATTCCAACTCCCCTGCCATGTACCTTCCACTAGACCAGGTTGCTCAAAGCCCCATTCCAACCCGGCCTTGACCACTTCCAGGGATGGGGCATCCACAGCTTCCCAGGGCAACATGTTCCAGTGCCTCAGCACCCTCATAGGAAAGGATTTCTTCCCGATACCTAATCTATATCTCCCCTCTTTCAGTTTAAAACCATTACCCCTCGTCCTATTGCTACACTGCCTCATAAAGAGTCCCTCCCCATCTCTCCTGTAGGCCCCCTTTAGGTACTGAAAAGACACTATAAGGTCTCCCCGGAGCCTTCTCTTCTCCAGGCTGAACAACCCAAACTCTCTCAGCCTGTCTTCATAGGAGAGGTGCTCCAGCCCTTTCATCATCTTTGCGGCCCTCCTCTGGACCCACTCCAACAGGTCCATGTATTTCTTATGTTAGGGACTCCAGAGCTGGACACGGTACTCCAGGAGGGGTCTCACCAGAGCAGAGTAGAGTTCCCTTGACCTGCTGGCCAGTCTTCTTTTGATGCAGCCCAGGATGCAGTTGGCTTTCTGGGCTGTGAGCGTGCATTGCCAGCCTATGTTGAGCTTCTCATCCACGAACACCCCCAAGTCCTTCTTCTCAGGGCTGCTGTCAATCCATTCTCTGCCCAGCCTGTAATTGTGCATAGGATTGCCCCAACCCACATGCAGGACCTTGCACTTGGCCTTGTTGTACTTAATGAGGTTCTTATGGCCCCACCTCTCAAGCCTGCCCAGGTCCCTCTGGATGGTATCACTTCCCTCCAGCGTATTGACCACTCCACGCAGCTTGGTGTCATTGTCGAACTTGCTGAGGGTGCACTCGATCCCACCATCCATGTCACTGACAAAGATGTTAAACAGTACTGGTCCCAGTACTGATCCCCAAGGGACACCACTCATCACTGGTCACAACTTGGACATCGAGCCGTTGACCACAGCCCTTTGAGTGCAGCCATCCAGCCAGTTCCGTATCCGCTGAGTGGTCCATCCATCAAATAGGAGGTCTTAGATATGAAAAATAAATGAAACAAACTGGGGCATTTAAAATGCCTTTTCCTTTTTGTGGCAAAAAAAAAATATCTTTTTGAAACAAAACCTGTGGCTATTAGGATGCTGTTGTAGCTCACAAATCACAAATTTAAATCTGAGCACATTTTAGATCGTGAATCAGTGAGACTCATCAGAGCAGCCAGTGCAACTATTGCTTTCCCTTCTGCAATCCTATTCCCTCATATTCTGTCAAATCTCACAGGATAAAAAGGCTTCCAAAACTCGTCAGTGCTGTACGGGAATCACATCAGTGTTTGCTGACTTGGGAGAGGAATGATGCCAACCCAGTCTTCCCATTGTGTTGTCCTACTAGAAGATCTGTCTACCGCCTGCATGGGTAAGAGTCTGAAGTGGCTCAGCACAGTATCTAAGAGGAACATTTTTCAGCCCCAACTTTGATTAACTCCCAAATGCTAAGGTTCCTTCAACTGTTCAGAGGAGAATTAAGCTGCTATGCTTTTTTTGATTTTTTAATGTTGTGGTTTAACTCCATTTAGCTGGACATCTAATAAATAGGCCAAGAGGGAGATGAAACTCTGTCTTGAAAGTTGTTCACACAACTGACAGCATCAAGCACAGCTGCAGGTTTATCTAGAAAGTGCAAGTTATATCATGATCTGCTAAAATGAGGGATAAAAAAGGGCTGTTAGTCCTTCTCTCTCCCAGATTTAAGTAGCACCTGAATCAGGTAGTCCATGACTTCTCTGTGGTGTCCTAAAGCAGTTCCTCCTTCTCATGCTTAGGTTTGATACCCTCTCCATCCAGAAAACATTCTGACCTGAGCCTCCAACCTATTGTTGACCTGTCTGGGGCTGTGTATTGCAGATGCTGCATTTTAAGCATATTCACAAGCATATTTTTATAGGATCAGAGCTCTTGTAGTACAAAAAAGCGTTCCTCCAGCCAGTTTCAAAATCTTTCATCTTCTCTTCAGGAGATGGGGGATGCTGGCAGAACTTAGACAATTTTTGAAATGGCGACCAGCTGAATCATTTCTTGAAGTTTCAGCGTTAGAATGTTGTTGGTGTCTGGAACTGGTGGACTTGGCATCTCTTGAAAAATCCCATGCGAGGTGCAGTGTGTTTGCTCCCAAAGACCCCAAGATATTCTTCATAATAGCATGCTTAGTATTTTGGCCAAATATTTAACTTTGTTTCTCCATGTGATTTCTATGTGGCTTCAGTGGAGAAGGATATTCTCAAGTTTCTAAACTGATACAGCACAGTTTTCTTTTGTTGAACACCTGTGGTTTCACTGGAGCTGGCATTATACTTTAGTACCAAGTAGGGCAGCCCTTAAAATTTTCCCTCTTACGGCAAATTCAGCCTGGAGAAGAGAAGGCTCCGAGGAGACCTTATAGCAGCCTTCCAGTACATAAAAGGGGCCTACAGGAAGGATGGGGAGGGACTCTTTGTCAGGGAGTGTAATGACAGGACATGGGATAATGGCCTCAAACTGAAAGAGAGTAGATTTCGATTGGGTATCAGGAAGAAGTTCTTTCCTGTGAGGGTGGTGAGACACTGGAACAGGTTGCCCAGAGAAGCTGTGGATGCCCCATCCCTGGAAGTGTTCAAGGCCAGGCTGAATGGGGCTTTGAGCAGCCTGGTCTAGTGGGAGGTGTCCCTGCCCATGGCAGGGAGTTGGAACTAGATGATCTTTAAGCTCCCTTCCAACCCAAACCATTCTGTGATTCTGTGAAATTGTTCTTGGTTTCTCTTTCAAATATCTGCTTAGAAGACATAACTGGGTGTCTATGTACTCTCTAGCCCTTGCTATACCTACTTCCTTGTCCTATTTACTTTCAATTTATAGGCCTCTCAGCAGCTGAAGGGGGAAAGAAATTCTCAGAAAACCTTGAATCAGAGCGTAACACAGATATTTTCCTTCTGTCCCTAAATCTGGACAATTGGGCATTGTGCTTCCTCACCAAGGCAGTAAAATATCAATACTACAGAGCAGACTGGGGACTCCATCCGGAAACAAAAAATCTGCACGTGGATTTTGCGAGTTTCCGTCACTGCTGAAGCTGTGGTTTCCTGAAAAAGTGAAAAAACATGTCCCCGGTCAATACATGACTTTCCCCATCAGATGGTGCTCGAGGACAGATTTATCGGGCATTTCATTCAGCAAACAAACTCTCTGCTACAACATGAAGGAACGGTCTCCTCCGCAAGTTAAAGTTAGATGGGCTTTTTAGAAAGATCAAAAAGTGCTATTGAACTCTTTTTTTTTCCTTTGCGGGAAAAGAAAAAAAAAAAAAAAGATAGGAAAAGGGAAAATTGATAGGAGAAGGGCTACCTGACATGCAGCCTGTGTCACCTGCAGCTGTCATTGCTGAAAAGAACAACCAGGATAGTTCCCAGAGGTGATGAAGGTCTGACCCAGCAGTAGCGGAAAAGAGCCTGAAAAGGGTGGGAGGAGCAGGAGCGGGGAAGGGAGAGAGCACTTGCAAGGACACAGAGTTCCAGGAGACTCGTGATTCTGCTTCACAGTGTAACCATGCTGGAGATCTGCCTTGATGCTTGTCTTCCATGGATCTCAAAGTGCTTTGGAAAGGTAACAGCATGCTAGCACATTTTCAAGCACCAAGGGCTTAAGGCCATATTTCATAAAAACAACCTCCAATTTGATGTGCTTGTACCACGGGGCACCCATTTTAAGTACCAATGATCTGAGCATGCACTGTACGAACCGACAACCAGCATCGTATTAAGGTTCCTGAAACCTGCATTCATTATTTAAAATTGTGCCATAAAAAATGACAGCCATTTGAAAAAAAAAAGGCATCTTTCCCCAGATACAAGCCAATTGATTGGCCATTACCAGCACATGGAAGAGAAATCTCCACAGGGAGTAAACTAAATGCCAATGTGCAACATTTTAAATTTATTTCTTTATTTGATCAGATTTCAGATGGGTCTTATATAAAACACCTAATCTAAACAGTCTGATCTCCAAGGAGGACGTGGTTTCAAAACCGAAATCCAAACTTAAGGCTTCTTTCTTATTCAAACATGATCCTGATAATGCAGCAACATAATTTTACTGACAAAACATATTTTCCCGTTGAAAGACAAATTCAAATTTGTTTTTAAAGCTTGCTGGCTTTGGTTGAACCCAGTTCTATTTCCAAATGGGAGACGATCATTAAAGGATAGCTAAGTATTGTCTTCCACAAAAATCATTTGCTGAGAAGAGCCATGAACATTTGACTGAGATTTCCAGGGCTGACGCAGCCATCCCTCTGCAGCTTAGACTTTGCATTTGACACACAGCAGAAACTTCCATTGCTGGAACACAGGAAAGAGCCTAAAAGACCTGTGCCAATACAAAAGTTTAGGAAGGCTTGACATTTCAAATACATACCTGAAATAAACATCTTGGAAAAGCTGCTAGAAGGAGGAAAGCCTTAATCCCCATTTATAAAACTAATTTGTCAACCCCGCCCGCAAACCTTTGAAAGAAATCTACCCTGTGATTTTTAAAAGGAAATTCTGATTTTTAATTAGTTCTTTCAAAACAAGCTTAAATAAAAAAAAAAATTAATCTTATTGCCCACAGATTTAGAAATGTGCTAACGAAAAAGAAAAGTCATGATTTCACAGTGTACATTCTTCAATTAAAGTTATCAATCTTGTAACAAGTAGAAGGAAAATTATTTCTGCATTGTGCTGAAATGTGTATCTGTGCTAAAGCAAGCTCAAAACTTAAGACAGATTAAGGGGGACAGAAAGTGCAAATTCCTGAGAGCTACAGTTAAGTATCATTTATTTTAACGCACCCTCCCTTGCAGCCATTTATGCTGGGATGAAGAAGTCCGTGTTTCTTATGGGTGTTATTAAGGTGCACAGTGACTTCAACTGATTCCAGGACCCTGCTGTGCTACTTTTCTGTACAAACAAATTAGACGGAACATTTTTGTTCGTTGGAGTGCATAGCTCAGACAAAGAAAAGATTATCTTTCCCCTTTTACAGATGAGGAAACAAAGTAAAACAAGTTGACCGGGGTCACAAGCACGAGTGAACGAGCTTTCTTGAGTCTCAGTGGTCCCTGACTCAAACAGGAGACTGCTCACTTTGTCTATGTGCAGTGCTCTGCAACTATTCTACTGCCGTGTTTGCACTGCAACTGAGAAACTAAGGTGCAAAAAGCAATTTTTGAATAAGAACGTTATTTATCCACTTGAAGTTGTCTCTTTTTAGGGCTTCTGGTGTCCTGCTAGGTGCTCTCAGCTCTTGTTGACATTAGTGAAAGCCAAGGTCATCCAGATTTCCCTTGGCAATTCTCAGTACCTTTCAAAGGTTACGTATTGCCAAAAATTCAGAAAGTAAAAATTCAAGATATTCAGATCTTCTCTCTAGAAACTGTGTTTGCAATTCTGCTCCTACAGCTTGTTCCTTCTCTTCTTCGTCCTTTTCTGCATCACAGCTCTTTGAACAAACTGGGCTTCAGGAATATCTTTATTCTTCTTACAAAGTCTGTATGATAGGTGCATTGTGCAATTTTCAGTGTTACTCATATTAAAGCTCTGGTTAAAACAGGTTTTAATTTATTATAAATAAAATCTGCAATTATAAAGAATTTTTTTTAAGAATCCATTCCTCATCGGACTTTCAACAATGATTTTCAATGGATAACTGGGTATTGAACCTGCATGACTTGGTTCCACAAGAGATGTGATAAGGCACATTTCCATCCTATCTTAATAGTGGAAATAATGTAATTAAAGCATTGCCATAAGTTATTTATAAAAGAGATTTTTTTTTTCTTAATGTCTTCAGCTTTGCAGTTGTTCCAGTATTCCTTTCACTTAGTTAATGGCATTGACTTTACCCAAATGGAAGTGGTTAGATCCACATTGAGGCTTGGTTGGTTTTTTTTTTTTAAATGGATCCCATAGTCTGATCAGATAGTTTAGAATCCTGATTCGGTACGTCCATGGTTTAGTACCAAGAGTTCTCTTTTTGCTGTGATCAGTACGGCTGGTTCTCAGGCTTATTTCTCTGCCTGTCCCCTTGCGACGCCTGCCTAACTAACCGTGGTGGTGGCAGAGGTCTTGCCGACCCGTGGTCTGCAGTCAAATCTTCCCTGCTCAAAGTGCCAAATCTTGGTCTCGTCAGCAGTGGCTGCCTGAACCCGATGGATGGCTGAGGCACGGTGCTTGGCTCCTGCTGCTCTCCTCGTCCCTCCTGGCTCCCGTCAACTTCGTTCTTCCACTCCACCCTAAACTCAGGCGGTGGCCTCTGCTGTCTCAGTCTCTGGTCTCTCAAGATTTTCCCTGCTCTGGGTCTTAGATTGAGCACTGTGGTAGCGGCATCCATCTCGGAGTCGCTGCTGTCACCCACTGTTAATTGAAAACAAAATTAAAATTTTAGGTGAAGAAAATTACTGTTTCAGGAATATTTGAATAACAGCACACTGAGCACTAGCAGGAATAGAAGAAAGTTCCCCTGTGTTTCCCACATTCAGTGCTTTCTGATTAGACCAAGTAATAGACCCTTAGCTCTGCCGGGACAGAGAACAGATTTGAATTACAAACACCCCTCCCCTCAGAACTGTGATTTTTAGAAAGTCCCCACTCAGCTGCTCCTTAATCACTGAGTGCCCCCCTGTCTGAGTTGACATTTCCCCAGTTCTGCCTCTGGATATAGAAAAACCTGACTCTCTCTGAGCTACCTGGGGTCGAGTCCCCGCTTACATCCAAGCACAGAAATGAGATTTCTCACCATCACATCCCATGAAATCTGATCTGAGAGGCATTTCCAGAGCACGACAAGTACAGGGGCTATAGAAACTCAGCTTTGGAAAAGGAGAGTCAATACTTCACCGAGCAAAGGATCTCCCAAGGTCAATGTGGGAGGAAACAACCCATCCTTAATACGCCTGAATGTAAGATATCAAAGAAAATCCACAGGGCAAATCTCACAGGTTGCAAGTGCTGCAGACTCCTTCACCCCCTCGCAGCAGGGTAGAAAATGGCCAAGGGGAAGCTGGCATAATCATTTAGGGAATACTCTTAAATGATCGCTGTCAGGTAAACCAAGCTGGAAACATTCTGGATGTGTGCATGTGCGTATATTTTCCCCAGCAGACCTATTTTAAATTGACTAACATCTTCATCAAAACTTGCACACTTCAGTCATTTGATAATCATTTTAACAATCATTTATGAATGCCCCAGATTTGTTCTTAGACTTGTCAGATATGATGTTTTAAATATACCAATGCAAAGAATTGTGTATTGCACAACTGTCATAAGAACAACTTCCATTAGTAGCCTACATGTTGTTTCTTTTAAAAAGGTGATGAAGGGGTCAACAAAATATATCAACACATAATTATCCATTCACCCAGATAATTATGTATCAAGGAAGGTCTTCATCGGACTGTGTTTACAGGCTTTTTTCCCCCTACATATGTCAAATAATATATTTTTTGACAATTGAATAATCTGGAGGCACATTTCCTCTTTAATTCTAGGTGACAGTAGGTGACCTCTGCAGATATAACTACAGAATAAAAGGCATGCTACATAAAGGAGAGCAAAGATGTAATTATTAACAGACAAAAATACGCTCCATTACTAAATTAATTTGGAAGAGTGGGAAAATAATTGGGGTGGGGAGCAAGACATTTTAGTGGTTGTGCAGAGATTTAATCTTCCCAGCAAGAGATCTTGATGGTTGCTTGTCATGAAAGAGAATGGTCATGAGCACGGTATAGGCACGGTAATGCAACCAGTAATAATAAAAAATAATAGAATTGAGCAAAATTTTCACATCAAAGGGTTTTCTTCCTCCAGATTTTTTATTTTTCTATTAGAATTTAAGAACTCCAATATGAAACATTTGTGAGTTTAGGCAGAAAAAAAAAAAAAACCCAGACAGACATTTTGGTTGTAAACCATAGCATTTTGAGAAGTTCTTCATGAGAACTACAAACCGGACCTCACCTCCTCATTCTCCTCTCTGGTTTGATTCTCAGAGCAATGTCCTCTACCCTGACCCCAGTGAGAAAAGAAACCAAATAGGCTCATAATCCAGGAAGGGGATCTGGATATTATAGAATAAAGACAAGGAGTATGAGCCATATCAGTGTTTCTGGTGTAGAAGTGTTTCAGGCTGCTGCTTGCTCACATGAGGAGATGTGCTGGGAGGACAATGCCACTACGGCATCTCAACCGAGATGCCCCACAAGACTCTGCTTGCTGGGGCATTTCTCCACACTCAAATACCTGCTTCAGAACCCATTGCTTTTAATGCTACAAAACCCCTGCTAAATATCCAGCACCTAGAAATATGCTATGAAGAGAAATATGCTCTAGAATGAAAGCATGTGAACATAAACTGTGTAATATTTATCTGAAAATTAATATGCTTATTTCTCTATATCATCTCTGGAAAAACTTTCCTTCTATGTAGGCAAAATGACTGCAGCACAGTAAGAGAGCAGAAAATTTGTCATTACCTCTGGAAGATGTTTTATTTCTCACTCGGAGTTTCTCCGGGAGTTTAGTGTTTTTAGGAAGTGAAAGGAATCTTTTTGTATTTGCAGCAGCCTGTGCAAAGAAATATAAGAAATGTTAAGTTACTGCAGACTGAAGTGCCTGCATCAGGTATGTTAAGATACATGACTAAGGCTTGAACGGGTTTATGTAGCTAAAGGGCTAGAGAGTAGTTTGGGATTAGCTAATACGTGATCTTTTACTACACACTCAAGTTAACACCAATTGCTGGTTGAAGCCTGTGCTAACTAAGGTAAAGACCAAGTAATCTCAAGCAGCTTAATCAAAGCAAAGCCTAGTGATACGCCCTCTGAGATCAAAGTTAATAAATGTATGGTCTCTAACCACAACCTTACCTGTACAGGTTTTCCTAAGGAAGGCAAACGCTGCAAGCACGGCATCACTTGTGAGTTCCAACACTCAAGTTTGGAACTTATTAGTCAGCTGCAAAAATTTGGTTGTGACCGAAGCTCGAGCACACAAACTAATCTGTATTCTGATCCTGCAAGCGCTTTATACATATAAATGACTTTATACAGTTGACTAGTCACACTGTAGTTGATGGGGAAGTTAGGCACCAGCATGATCATTTACCAATTCAGGGCACAAAATCCTTGTTTTCCCAGGACTAAGCTCTAAAGGCCTTGGGCACAGGGCACACCACATGTTTCCTGCAACAAAAGAGGTACTTTCCAGGAAAGGCTGCTTTTTTAAAAAATTCAAAAATTTGTCAAATATCTTACATTTATTACAAAGATTTTTTAAACCCATTACAGTCTACCAGCTCTCCCCTGCTTGTACCATTCATTGTTGCACGCTCAAAGGGAACCTGAAAGGAAATCTATTTTCCATGAGACATTTTTCCTCTTTGGATATTGTTGTGCTGCTCAGGACCACTATGCTTCCCTCTGTGGTAGATTTATCCAAGGATAATTATTTTTAAAATCACAGCCTGTGCATTTTAAAAAGCTGTCAGACACGCTGTTTCTCTCCCTGCCTCCAAAATGTCTCAATCCTGCTTAGTCTCTTAATTATTCCACTTCGTATGTCATTCATTTGTGTGACAAAGACAATATATGTAACTCTGGTTGAGAGGGGAAAAATCATTCAGGAACAGACTTATTGTCACAATTAAAGCCACAGTAACCTTAATAATGATCACAAATGACATACAGCACTTATTGGAGACACCATTCCAGCCTTGGCTGCTGAAGGACAACTGTATCAATGAAGGTAGCAGTCACTAAGTATTCCTGTACCATGAAAATACGTACTTATGGGATGGGTAATTTCCCCAGGACCTAAAGTAGGAAGATGGTAAGGGAGATCAGCTTCCCTGCTGAATCAGCATGCTCTGTTCAAAAATGGTCTGCAGTTTACAATGGAGGTATTGCAGAATTGCCTCAGAGAGCCAAATGTCATCATGCCACGTCATTTCTTGTAGGCAGAGGGGATTTTCCTATTCTGTGTCAAAACCTGAAGTCCCGACTACATTTTATGAATACTAAAGAGCCCACAACATTTTTTAGATGAAGTGCTCACCCTGACTGACTCCACCAAAAGTTCTCCTCTTTCCCATATTTTGGAGTCTGTCTGTCTCGAAGTAATTTTTGACCTCAATCATCCACACTTCATCAAAACACTGATAAAGAATACTGACCATGCCTTAGAAGTACACTGTGTACGGAGCCTGTTCAGCTTCTCTGAGATAAAATTATGGCAGCAGATCCCACTCCCATACCACATTCTACAAGACTGAAGCTTACCTGAAGGGGTCAAAAGAAATTAAGGGGCCCAAGTGTGCAATTCAAAGTGTAAGTGTCACACTGGATGTGCAGTTGTCTGCCAAATTCAGGATTACTTTTTTTTTCTGCATTTCAGAAGATTTTTTTCTGCATGACATTTAGCTACAAAGAACTGTTTTCTGTAAAACAGCTAAAATGCAAGTACCGGTCTTTCTCTTGACAGGCTGTTGGTTTTCCTCAGGCTCTCCCTAAGGCTGTGCCGGCGACGGATCAGAATTTCTTTGGCCTGCTTTTCGTTTGCATCTGCAGCCAGGCTATGTCGGTTATATGACATTGTCTGAAATATAAAAGCGGTGGTTACGTTCTGAAAAGCACAATGTCAAATGTGTTGAACTATATGCGCAGTGCAAAACAGCCTTTTTGCTCTAAAGTTTTAATAAGCATCATAAATCCTGGCGAACAAAATCGTATTGAAAAGCAAGCGCGGTAATTATGCCAGCATTTTTTCAGTCATCTGCTTCACAAGCACCTGCTTCTTTCTTTTTTTCTTTTAACCTGCTGATATTTATAATGAAAGATAAATTGGAAAAAGCTGGCTTAATACAGTGTTTACCCCCACATTGTACCAGCTCAGTCAATATGTCAATAGAGGACGCACATTTGAAAGCGATAAGACGAGTCACCTAGGGGGAAGTCATTTTTACCTCCAGCAAGCTGAAGCTTGCTCCACTTTTGAACGTTTTCCAAGGACTCAGACATTCAAACTACTTAGCCACAGGAGGGTAAATGTGAAATGTCCTTTTGCTTTTATTTCACTGTTTTTCCAGCTCATCACCTCCGTTCTTAATACAAACAACTTCACGACTGGAGGCAAATGGGCAATCTAATCTCATGTCATGAAGTGACCAAAATACTGATATAAGTGGGACAATGTTGGGTTGAATTTGCACCTATGATCCTTTTTAAGTAATGGAAGTATATTGTAGATAATAACAAAACAAAAACATTATGTTTTTTAGCCATAGTATAACATCATGCTATTTACGTAAAGGAGTATGAATATGTTGCTGTGCATATGACAGGACATGTATTCATCGGCAATAGAAGTAAATATCAGCATTAATTATTATGCGGTGCTACAGCAGATGCTACGCTAGCCCAAAGATATGTTATGAAGATAACCAGTAAAGTCAAAGAGTAGTGGGATATTTAAGTATGCAAAACTTCATCCTTACTCGATGTCGTATTTGGTACAGATTCTTTGTTAATATTTCCCGCATGTTTTCCATTTCAGTGGGAGAAAGTGGCTTTATCTTTCCTTCATGATATTCACTGTGGCAGGACAAAAAAAAAAAAAGGAAAACAGAGGAAAGAGAGAAAGAGGAAGAATGTTTTTAGTTTTATGACTGGGAATTACATTTGAACTATTTCCTTTGTTAGAGCTGGAAACAACATTTCAAAACAACTGCAGAACAGGTGAAAACGTAACATGTAGGAACGAAATCTTGATCTCATTTGAGTCAGGGGTAAGGCTCAAAACTCATTCTCCAAAAATTTGATATAAATTACACCGAATTCTAAATTTGATTAAGGTACTTTTCAAAATGCCCCTCAGGCTTCTCCCGTAGCTATTCGCAGCAGATGGGCAGGCACTGGTTCAAATCCAGCTCCGCTCTACATGGCAAATCAATGTTCCCGTGAGCCGCTGCCCTTGTAAAAATAAACGCTCCTGACGAGCACAGCTCACCGAGCGCTTCGTGTGTGAGCTGTAGGCAAAACACTCCTGTTCCATATCCACTTACTGCTCAGGTGACGTTTGGACACAAAACGTCCTAAGTCAAAGTGATTATCCTGCCTACAGACTGGGCTGTGAAATAAATTACTTGACCCAGCCGAAATGCTCGGCCGCGCTGGCATCGCTTGCTTACCTGAGAGACACCGACGATGGGACCTTGCTTATCATTCCGCTCTCTGCCATCTCAATGGCATGTTTGATTTCCAGCTTCTTGTATAAAGAAACAATGCTGGATTTGGGCTGGTTCTCCCGGATTAGAAGTCTTCGCAGGTACTTATTGTCAAACTTTTTAAACCTGTACGTGAGGCAAACCAACCCAACCAGTTAATTTTTACTGTGCATAGTTAAGGAAAGCCAATATACTGTAGCTAATGCAATTGTGAAGGAGTTTATTCCCTGGGTATGTGTCTACTCGTATTAACAACCTACTGCTGAGCAACGTAAAAAAGGGTCACGTTCATCATTGCTTCAGATAGATAGTCTTAACCTGTGTTTTGGTTGATACGTTAATGCACAGTCTCCCTAGCAGCAGCTTTTAACTTTTAGGTATTCTGTGTTATTAGACAATATTGTTTTTAATTCTCCATTTTCACTGAGACAAAAAGAACATTAAATATTTACTGTCATAACAAATACAAGGTCTAAATTTGCACCGACTGCTTTTTCTTTGAAATTTTAGCCCGGTCTTGTAAAACGTTGGAAGTTTTCCCTTCCTCTGAAGCAACTGCAACCCTCTTGGATGCTTGGTGAAAAAATATTGATTACAGCTGGGGTGATTTTTTTTGTCAGAAAATATTTTGCCCTCTGGCCATTCTGAAATTATTCTTGAATTTGGGTCTGAAGGTCATGAAGAGGTGGGACCCTCCTTTGCTCTATAATCTGTTAATTAAAGATCTCTGGAAGGGCTGAGTAAAGGAAACTTGTGCCCATGTCATGCATCTGTCACAAAAGTGTCCTCACTGTGCTGCCCTCAAGTCATTTGGAGAGTGCTCTTCTCGGCCTTTCCTGCTTGTGCTGTTCCTCTTTGTAGAAAACACTTAAATTCCTGTTGGAGCAGTGACTAGAAGGTGGGAGAGCAATGCCCATGCTTTGGGTCTAAAGGATTTGGGTGTAAAAGAATGCGCTTCTGAGAAAAGGGAGTTAGATCCAAACCAATGACGATGATTCAGCAGCCAAACTGAAAACCTGAATTATTCAGGTATTGCCAGTGGTAATCTTCTTAGCTGACACTTAGTCTTAAATAACAGCATCAAGAACTGTGGAGCTGCCTGCCATTAGGATCTCTCATGCACCTCATGCCAGCTAGCGTCTTGATCTTCCTAGAGAAAGTCTCAAAGCTTTTGCATGTTTCCATCAAACAGGGACCTAACCCCTCACTTAACACCGCAGAGACACACAATTTGCAGGAGGAAAGCCGGCTGGGATGAACAGCTCAGCAGACACACAGGAAACGCTCTGAAACAGTCAGAAAGAGGGAGAGGACGTGCACCCTCTGAAGGTACCGTACTTTACCCTGGGATCAGAGGGTTGCCTTTCTTCCCAGCTGAAGATTTTGTTCTACTTGCTTGCGGTTTAGTAAAAAGACATTGTTTTGCTGCTTTCCCTTTGTAACCCACACATTCTAAAAACAACCATCCGCTTTCAAGATTAAAATGCTGAAAATGAAATCTGATGCCCAACGGCCTTCATTTGTTGCTGCTGAGCCAGTTTAGCCTCTCCTGTATAACAAAAGTTTCAAATGACATTCTTACTTATCTCTCCAAAAGTTGTGACCCCAGTGTCCACACACATCTTCAATTCCAGTCTTCACGTGGTCAAAGAACTAAAGGGGAAATGTTGGTTCGTTACATAAACTTACAGATATCGCTTGGCTCGCCCTTAAATGTTATTAGTTTCTAACTTACTTCAAAACAGAAAAGTCTAGTCAGAATTCAGGACGATGTTTCCATTTCACTAAATGCAGTCTAACCAAACTCTGAGCCGGACTCTGTTTTGTTTCCCTGGAGCTTCCTTAGCTCGCAGCCCCCAAAAGCCAGAAGTTAGTTGCTAATTTCCTCAACATCAGTGTTGCTCAGCTCCTGCCTGAATCTGTCAGTAACTTCCCCACCCTCCCCACCCCAAATATTTTCATTTCTTTTAAGTTCCCTAACCACTTAGGGCTATGCCTGGGACTTCTCCAGGGACTCCTCCAGGCCTGACAGTGAAGCAGGTATGACCTTGTAGAGGAGAGAGCCGGAGCCGGCAGCAGCTCCCCACGTCAGCACTGGCCCCTCGGGATGCACAGGACAGAGCTGAAATACCCAGCACCAGGTCCTGAGCTCCAATTAGAGGGGATTTTGGTCTAGACTTACCTCAAAGCATCCAAAGCACCTAATATTAGAAACATACTCTTCCTCTGTTTCTTATGAATTACAAAAGAGTGAATCAGTTCAGCTAAGATCTCACTTGGTGCCCAGAGGCAGCTCATTTGCTCTTAATTCAAGTACCACGGTAGGGGTCTCTCAAATTCAGGGGGAAATCATGGTAGATATGTCCAAAGGATAAGCTCTAAAAGGACGCACTTTTAGATACCTAGATTGACTTCTTCGTTGAATGTGGCCCTTATTATCCCTCATTTTTAGAACTTAAAACCACCTGTCACAGCTATGCTGCAAGGAGAAATACATTGAATATGCATGGCTAATAAACTGCAATAATTGGAGACATACACGTACCAAATACAAATCCATAAAGGGGTTGATGATGTGAGAGTTAAGTAAGTTTAAGACTGTGTTTAGGAGGAGTTTACATTTATTTAATTAGACTAACTCAAATGCAATCTAATATAATTAAATTGCCAAAGCTTTCCTAATATAACCAAGTTCTAAAATAACATGTATCTTATATGTAAAAGAAAACTACGGAAAGTTAATTTACCTTAAGAGGTGAACAATTAAGACGGTGAAGATTCCAAAATAATGATACGTAATAATTTTGGTAATTGATAAAGGTTAAATATAAGCTTTACAGTTATTGTCCTTATAACAGCTATCAAAAAGAAGTATTAAAAAGTGTGTGTCTCTCTGTAATACTTGTCTTACTGAAAGCCACTAGGAATTTCATCTAAATGAAGGTTTCATCTATGACAGTGAAGCTGCAGCATACCCTGTTATAAATTTCTTCACCGACAGCAGGCTGCTTTTTATTTGACCTTTTGACATCAAGAAACTCCACCAGTGGGCGAATTGTTATCCCCTGTGAAGAAACAAAAAAAAAAGCACATAGTGCTGAGGCTTTTTTTTCCGTAAACATAAAGAAAAAACAAAGCCTTTCAGTTTTCCATCTCTATCAGAGCACTGAAAATGGCTGTGGATACCTTTTTAGCTCTGGATACCCTTTCACCTTCTTAACCCCAAAATCCAGCCTGACACAATACTTACAATATTGAATTCACTCTTCTGATTAGCAGGTGTTGCACGTAGCTATGAAGTCCTTGTCAACACACAGACTCCACTAATGCAACAGGAGGAAGGAAGGGGTTCTCTAGAGCTAAGAGGTCTAAGAGGGGCAACCTGACAAACCTCATCAGGAATACAACAATTACCCCATTCATAGTATTTTTAAACTTTTTTTCAGTCCTGTTATGTGTTAGAAAAACTCTCATTTGTTTTCTGAATTAAAAAACAGATCCATTGTCATTCCAAAGCAAACATATAAAGTCCACTTTTTAAGTGATTACTTCCAAAACAGGTACTCAAAGATGTGTCAACAGTAGCAGTACAATTGCTATTCAGGATCGTGATACAAAGACTTTTTGTAAATACGTGTCCTTGCCTGACTATTCTCTGAGAAAGAACAAAAAGTTTTGGCTATCCCAGAATGATATAATGGTTTTGAACAATTATTTGTGGAAGAATTGACATAATTTGTTTATTTGTATAGGTGCACTGGCACAGGGGAGAGGAATGAATCTCTCGTGGTGTTGAGACCAGTCCCTGCTATCCCAGACAACTAGATCACATGTTCCTTTTTGTAAAAGCTTTATCTTAAAAGTAGTTAGGTTTCTTTGCCCCATTGCTCATACTGGAACACTCATCCTGAACCTCATTGTTCTGATAATTAGAACGCTGCTTCTTGATTGCATCATGGCCACTCTGTACCACTTTGTTCTTGTGCCAACATTTGTCTTTTTAGTTTAAACAGTGCTCCTCCTTCTCTGGTGTTCACTCCCTCATATAAACAGCAATTATATTCCCTCTTATATTCCTTTCATTTTGCTAAGGCCAACGCATCCTGGTCTCCTTTCACGCAACAGGCTTCCCAGTCCCATGACCACTCTAGAACATGACACTATTCTCTGATGGAAATAACTGTCTCAGTATGTCTTAAGATCAGATTTATCTTTCTTCTGTCCTCACTGCATTGGTGGCTTAAACTCTACTCCATTGTGAACTAGTACACCTGCATCTCTATTTTTTTCCAAACAAAAGGTTCCTATTTCATAAGAGAAATCCCTAGCAAGAAAATCATAACACGAACACACCTGCACTTAGTACTGTTAAATTTCATTCTGTTTCTATCGTATTGGCCCTCAGTTATTCTCTTCTTTCTACACGTTACCCCATCTCGCTATCACCCTGAGAATACCTTCCAAAGCCTGTCATCAAGAAACATCAGCAACAAAAAACTCCTACGTTTATGTGCCATGGTAAATAACAAGAACATTAAACAAAAACATCCCCAGGAACTATCTTTGAAGAATTCCATTAATAACATCTCACCAGCCTATTGTCTGATCAAGGGTGGTCAAACACTGGAGCAGGTGCCCAGAGAGGTTGGGGAATCTCCATCCATAGGGTTATTCAGAACTCAACTTGACACGGCCCTGAGCAACACGACCTAGCTTTGAAGGTGGCCTTGCTTTAGGCACAGGGTTGGACTAGAGACCCCCAGAGGTCCTTTCTGACCCAAAGGACAATATGCTTCTATTGCCCTTTATAGGAGAAACTGTCAGCTCCTTCCTCATCCTAATGTCAATCTAAACCTCAGTTTAACGAGCAAAGCTAACAATGTCCTATGTAGCCCCCACCCTCAAAGATTTTACAATAGTCCAGTTAGATGAGATTACTCTAGAAAATAAACTGCCTTATCAAAGAATAACAGGTTTCCCTTGGTAAACCACCTTGCACTTCACAACGCTTTCTGTTTACCTCTATATTTTTAATTATTCTATCCTTCAAAATCAGGTTTCACAGCTTACATGCTAAGGTCAACTAATTGACCTCCAGCTGCTCCAGCCACCTTTTCACCTTTCCCAAATGACTTCCCATGGCAGTTTTATTCATGTAAAAGGCAGACTAAAAATATATATTTTTTCCCACAGGCCTGAAATTCCATGTACTAGCTTCTCACTTCTCTCTCACCGCTCTGAAAAATTACTAGCCCCATATGTTTATTTGAGGGGCTTAGCCTCCTCTACATTTTGCTGGTTTCAGTCACTTCCCTCTCTCTTGGTCACTCTTGACCAGGCCTCCATGGCCAGGTTGACACCAGAGGCAAGTTCCTCACATTCTTCCGCACAGCTGGTGCTTTTGGCTGGATGTCCAGATGGTTTGCAGCATCACTGCCTAACACTCCGACTCAAACACTCCAGTTCATTTCTCAGGGGCCTCAGTGTCTTCCATCCCCTGCTCACTCTGCACCATATCCAACACCGAACTCCTGAGCAAATGCACAACTTTAAACATTCTAACAAGGAATTAGTGCTAGGGCTGTACCCAGATTATCTCTTATCTCTACTCCAACCTCACTAGGTCTTAAATGCTTAATACTACTTATATGTTAGCATAAGTACTTAATATCTGGCATACTTTTGCTACCAGTCTGCTGCATAGCATTTTTTTTAAACTATGACCATGGAGAGTACCTTCAAGTATGTTCCTTCCAGTAAGTCAGGACATTTGTTTTTCTACCCACTGCTTATTAACCTGTCTGAGAAAGAAGTTGTTCAGAAGAGGAAAGGCATTACCTGAATGAAAACGGTAAAGAATATCACCACAATAACAGCAGTGATGAACAATTTCTTCCTGGGAAACACAGCAGGAGGAAGCAGAAATACAAGTGAAAAGCAAATAGCTCCTCGAAGGCCTCCATAGGCGATAATAAATTGGTCCTTAAAAGTGAGAGGAATTGTCCGGAACACATTAATGATCTGAGTCAGAACAAAAACACCTAAGGGGGAAAAAACAGAAATACAGGAAGGAGGGAAAAAAAGGGAAATCAAAATGCACAGAAATGCCCCACAATGCTAATACTGGTTTTAAAACAGTTTTATTTGCTTCTTACCTGTATATTATTGAAGAAATTAAATGTTGCTTAGCAGCTTGAAAACACTATGGAAGAAAAATTTTAAATGCCTAAAGATCATAATCTTAAACATATTTAGTGAGCTAACCCCCTCAGGTCAGCTGGATTTAGGACCTGAAGCAGGTAATTGATCTCCACAAAACAGCTCTCTGCTAGACTCTGCATCTGTAGAACAGCAATAATTCTCTGTGTCAGTATAGACCAAGATTCCTAATTATTTTTTTTAATAGGATTTGTGGTGCTTTTGAACACTTTGGCTTGTCACCTCCATCAGTCTCTGCTTTGAATTCTGCAAACTCCTATTCACTCACTTAATTGTACTTGCACGGAGAGGAAGGATGCAGGACTGGGGATGGAGGGAGCAGATGCCAATGCATGCTGGTGTACCAAAGGCAAAGGCTCCAGGGACACGGCGGACTGGAGTAAAGGTATAAAGGCAGGTGCAGGGGGCAAGCACGGGGGACAGGAGCTGGGGGGCAGGCTTAGCTGCTTTTCAGCATAAGGTATTAATTGTGGGGTTGCAGGTGCAGAAGGGAAAATAGTCCAGATTTCTGCACTGGAGGGAGACTTGGGAGCTGGAAGCAGCGGTGGCAGAGGCAGACCAGAGCATGAGCCGCCTCTACGCACAGAGGAACCAAATCATTACATAGAAAACCATAAGACCTACGAGCCTGACCTGCATTCAAGTCTCAAGGTAAAAGAGCTAGTACTGCAAACTCAGGAGGGGTCGAACAGTTTCTTATAGGAATTTTTTTCTTGACAACATATACTTGAAAAACACTTCAGCATTTCCTGGTTTGGTGCTATTTACGCCAATGACTGGGAAAATCCCAAAGTTAGTATGCATAAAAAAATCACAAAGTTAGTATACATAAATAAAACAACTCCCACAACCTGTTTTATGGTTGTACAGCTGCTAATTCTTTTAAGCAAAATTTGCTTATTTGTAAAGAAACATTTACTTAAATACATGTACTCTCATTCCCAAGCAGACTGCCTCTGGCTTTAGATGGGCAGGATAAGGACCAGACTGATTTCTGGGTTCCATTTTGGGGGAAGGTGGAAGCTGACCCTGAGATCTAGGACATCTTACAAGTCAGAAGACCATTCTACAAGCTGATGGGACTCTGCCTAAATTTTGGCATTCTCTGCTTGAGGAGAGGTAAAAAGTTTCACTTGCAAAGAATACTGACGGGAAGTCTGAGACTTGCTTACCCAGTGCCCTCCAGATTAAACAGAAAAGGAGGGTGAAGCTAACGAAGGCCCAGTTCCACTCGTGGTTCTTCCCAACTGTAGACACTCCCATGAAGATGAAGATTAAGGTCTCACTGACACTGCTCAGCATCTTCATGAAATACTTTATTGTCGTATAGGATTTTTGGGAAACATTTTCCTCCACGTATTTATTCATGGTCATGGCACAGGCTGTAATCCTGAAAGGCAAACGTTATCCTGTATTTCATTGGTTTGACTTTTTTTTTTTTAACCTCTCTTATTTCTACAGAATATTATTCACTTTTCCATAGTCCTCTTTAAAAACAAAGCATAACTTATTCCATAACCAATCTCAAATTTATAGACTTGGTTAACCTACAGATTTTGGGCATGAGATTTTTTTTTCCACATTGGGGAGTTTTCTGAGATGAAGTCAGTATATGCAGAGTTTTGTCACGTACTAAATCCACGTGATCTGTACAGGGGTCACTCAGACTCTGTGTTTTGAAAGAGATGGAGCTGAGGAGAGCCAGGAGAAGCCCTGGAAAACAGGGATTGCTACTTCTGTTGCTGCTGAGGGACATCGGACAGTATGGCAACTGCACATCCTGAGGTAGGACTCCACTAGCTTCCCACCAGCAGCTGTCCCACCAAACTACACCCCTCCTCAGCTTTCAGCCTTCCAGAACTCTCACATTCAGTGGCAAACCAGCTCTTCACAAGCCACAGGCTGCACTGACAGACCGACAAATGTCTCAGGTTATGTCACGGGTCGTGACAGCCCTCCTGTGCGTTCACAGCTTGGCTGCACAGGTATAACAAGCCCGATGCATCCCGGCTACCTCCAGCCAATTGCGCACACAGAGGAGCCGGCAAGTGCAAGGGCAGCAAATGAAATCTAGCAAGAACGCAGTGGTCAGGCTGCAAAACAGCCATTTCCAGCCCCACGGTCGTTTCGGAGTCTCAAAGCTTAATCCTCAAAGCATTAGGCCTGTCAGGTCTGCACCAAAGACAGAACAAAACACTCAGTACTATTTATTACCTTCTTAAAAAGTTTTCATGATTATAGTCATTTAGGAAAGCCCTGCAGCTTGGGGAGTGGGGAAGCATGCTCTGGACGTGGTTTGTTTTTGGATCCTGAGGTAAGGGAGGCTCTGTAAATAGATGACTGATAAGAATCTGTCACCAGATTAATCAGGATCTTTGCAGGCTGTAACTTAAAACACCCACCATGCTCAACCACTAGAATTTAAAGGGACCACACTTTTTTTATATATATATATATGTAATATTCATTTCGGTCACATTTTGCATTCATTCAGTTAGTGTCAACTAAGCGATGTGTTGGTTCACCAATATAAAAAAGAGCGCTGTACATTATTTGTTACACTTCAGGTAAGCAATATTCCACATCTAATCACTGCTTACTTTATCAATCTGCTACCTCTTCAGAATGCTTATCTACGTTAGAAAAAAAGCTGTTGAAGTCTCTTTAATTTGAAAATGGTATGACAATATAGTGTTCGAATTCATTATAAATTAAATTTCTTTAACTATGCAAGATTTTATGTACATTATTACATGTTCTTCCCAAACCAAATTTTTACTGTCGCCACAATCTAAGTAAAAGCTTAGGTGTGTTTTATTGTTTTATTTTACATTTATTATCCACACACAGTAATTCTGGCTTCCACTTCTGCGACCTGAGGTAGTTGCCTTGGTCAAGAAAGGGAGGGAAAAACCAGTTAATTGCAATTAACATGCAACCTTCTGTGCTTCTGAAGGATAAAAGTCCTCCTGTACAAACAGTACAGTTTCTGTCATGACTGCAATAAACTAGGCCACTGGGTTCAATCCTCAAGTTTCCTTGACCTACTAAATTTACAGTAGTTTCAATGTTTCTTCCTTTCAGCCTGCTAACTCACTGTTGCAAAAAAAAAAAAAAACCCACGTATCAATAGTTCTGCTGCTTCACAGCCTTTCTGAGAAATAAGTAAGCAGAAAATGCAGCATTATAATTAAAAAGGGAAGCAAATAAAGTTCAGATTCACATCTGTATGTTTTACGGCCGTGGGTCCTGATTCAAGCACGGCTCTAATTACAGCAAAAGCTCTTGCCTCTCCTTCTGGAGAGGACTTTCTCACTGCAGCTCACGGCGACATGGTTCAGTCCCTTTGCTATTTCAGCCAGGTAACCCAGTGCAGGGGTTATACACGGATGCTTCAAGAATGGTTTGTCTCCAGAAGGAGTACACAGACTTATCAGAAGAGGGACAAGCACCTTTCGTTCCCCTTTATTCCTCTGCCAGTGAATTCCCCCTAGCACAGAAGTGAGGCACTCTGCGTATGTATCTTATTCGGTTGATAACACTGTATGTTCCTGCTCACGTCCTCCACCTAAAGTATGGTACAGCACGTAACCACAAGGTCTCGCTGAGTATCTTTATGAACCTGGTTATGAAGGAAGTGGGAATCACTACTGTAACAGACTCATGTGGATATGGGTGAAAAAAAGGAGATCAGGCAATCAGCCCCTATAGGCTGAACTATAAATGGCCATAGAATCATATAATGAATAAACAACCCGGGTTGTAAGGGACACTCCAAAGTCATTTGGTCCAACCACATGCTCAAGGGAGGGCTGACTTTGAAGCCAGACCCAGGCCACCATGCCGTGAGTCACTCGCTGCAGAAAACGACAGGGAACTCAACACCGGTGCATGTTGCACTGTGACACAGAGCAAAATACTCTCTGCAGTTCAAAGCCTAGCGAAAGGTGAAAAGCATGGGGTAGATTTACTCCAGGAGGATGCAGAGATTACAGGAGCTCTAAGGCCCTCAGCAGCGCTGCCGGGAGGGGACACGCTCTATACCTCATGACAGCTGAGACACTACATGGCTGCAGAGAGCCCTTCCTGCTCCCCCTGGGTCTTACTGATGTACCCAGCTCTGATAGCTATTACAAAATACGTTTAGAGTCAAAAAACATACAGGGCATTTTAAAGCTAACTTATTTTCTGTTGTGCTGTTGGAGGGAAAAAATACTTTGTGCTTCCTCTTGTTTTGCACCCGCTCAGGGGCCGCTGGTACGAATGAAAAGGAATAGTTTGCTAGTGCCACGGGAAGTACTGGTGTGCTGGTTGCAGGCACTGGCATGTGGTGGGTCCACTGACCCACCAGCAGACTCGCCGTCCCCTTTCCATTGTATCCTGGACGCAGCATGTCCAAATCAGTACTTTCATGCACACAGCCACAATTTTTTCCATGTACAGTTTAGCCACACGTCTTTGGTTTAGAAGCCCTTTAAGTATTTGATCATAGGATGTCAAGGACATTTGACTTAAGAAGTGGAGGAAACTAGAAACCACACAAATGCTATGAATAGAAGCTAGGGGAAGAGATGGCACATTTATGAACTCGGTCAAAGTGGATGCATATGTTACTTTATTTAGGCTCATATCAGAGAAAGAAACCCACGTAATCTTTAGCTCTTTACTTATATTAAAGTACTAACCCCTCCTGTTTCATGGCATATTTCTATTTTTATACTACTGAAATCATCAGCTGTTAAGTTCCCATGTAAATTGCTTCCCAGCCCCAGAAAACCTTATACCGGCATGACTATGATATCAAACCTATCTTCACTTTTCTAAAAGATAACCACCAGATGAGGTATTATCAAGTATTAGTGATACTCAGAAGTAACATCTGAGCTTTCATAAAAAGCTATGCTCCTAATGCCTGAATGACTCATATTTGCCACTAGAACAATACAAAGTCATTAAAGAAGGTTGGCCTCTAAAAATATTACTTGGAACCAGAGCAAACTGTTCAAGTATATCAAACTCTTTCTGTAGTTGAGGTTGTTGCAGTATAAACAGCATCAAGCAAGAGGCTGTGCTTTCTCTCTACTGAAGCCCAGGAGGGAAAAAACAGGAGTGAAAATACTTTTATCTGTTGGAAGTGGGAAGAATAATATTATCTTATACATAATGATGTATTCGGAGAGCATTGTAACACACAGGCACACGTATCAAGATACTAAACTAAAGGGTTATATCACCACAGGACTAGATTCTGCAAATTTTTCATTCACGCAATCCTTACCGTGCTTATAATCCAGTGAGAGTTTGCCTTGATATATATACATTGTCTTTATTGAATGGTACTTACTGGCTGCTCACATGACTAGGTGTAAAACGTAGTTTCACAATACATTGGCATCGGAAGCGAAGCCAGTTCACGAAGTTCCCAGCTACCACTCCCACTCCCTCCCAGCCACCGCGGCCCCCACATCCCCGGGGGCCACCCCTCAGCCATGCCCTTATGACTAGTGGTAGGGTCACATGAGGACACGGGTCACCAAACTGATTGGAGTGAAAAATAACCCCACTGAAAATATAAGGGATTATTTTTAACTTGGAACATTTCAAAGATATGGTTTATGGTGTGATGCCATGAACAGTTTTAGTGACACAGCTGGTGTGGTGGCAAGCTGAGAGAATGGGATGGAAGGAGGAGGGGAGAGGCCAGAAATCCTCAAGCCAGCATCACTGCCATGCACAGTGGAACGATGCCATAGAGCAAAGTTTGCAAAATCTGTTCTTCTCTGCAATTTCCTTTGGCATTCTTACTTGGGTGCTATTATTACTGAAGTTTGGGGTACTTACGCCATGATGCCCGAGAGATGAAACATTTCAGCTGTTATGTATGACAAGTAACTGTACAGGAAGACAAAGAGTGGCTCAATCACTCGGATTTTATGGGTGAAACGTGTGGTAAAGGCTGCTACAAATCCCAAAAGGATTCCAATCAACACTCCACCGATCCCCACTATAAAGAAGTTAGCAATCCCAGCGAATATGTCAATAACCTTAATTGTGCGCATCTGGCAGAAAGACTTGAACAAATTGTACAGGACCTATGAGGAAAAAGAAAGCACATTATGTTTCTGCACTCTTCTTAATTTCCCTTTATGTCTTTACGTTCCTCTGCTTCAATGTTGAACTTTGAATTTCTCTATCTACCTTAACTTGTTTGAGATATGCTGTTGTTTACCTCTGGCATATTACTTGTCAACCATAAACATCAGGGAGATATACAAAGAAGGGTAAATATCATTATTCCCATTTTTGCAAATGGAACACTTTTTTGAACTCATGCCATTCTTCAGGCGAGCAGCATAGATCTACCTAACCTTTCTTTGCATTCATTTATTTGCAGAGCGTCTAGTTTCTCCAGAAATGGTCATTTCAGATTTTCCCCAGAATAAAAGAAATAAAAAAAGGAGGAGGAAAAAATACGGTTTCATAATCAGTGAAAAATCCCGTTATTTTCAAGTGTGTTTGATCTACATAAGACATCAAGAGCTGCAGTACTGAATTAGACCATAGATTCATCTGGCATGGGGGGGTTGAGGGGAAAGATAGTGACTACCCCAAGGAGTACAAGAAACATGGCATCCATGGAGTGCTCCTTCCCTGATTTATTAACCATTAGGTTAGGTTTAAAGACTTTTCAAACTTTAGATTATTTCTAGAGATCTGGATTTAATTCCCAGTACCTGTTACTGGGTGTTTGCCCAGATTAATTTTCAAAGTGTTTGTAACCATCCACCCAAACAAACTGGGTGAATGGCATTATGGTATTTTCTTAACCAGAGAGCCTTTTTGTTTTACACAGGAAATAGATGTAAATGCAAAACCCACATTTTTCTAGCACCCAGTATTTTAGCTACTATAGAACAGACAACAATGGAATGAGTTACTCTTACAGAAACCTTAAAGGGTCTCCCCATTTGCAGACTTACTTGGGAGATTTAAGCATTGCCTGGTGCTGCACGTAGGCTCCCAGCCATGCGATACCCTGACGGCTACACACTCCCCTTCTACAGATCTAAGCTTGGTCACAGGCATCTATTCCTATCACAGTGGGTTCACAGGCTGAGCCACTGTGGTCACCATAAACACCAGCCTAGTCATCTTGGCCAGCTTGCAGGAGTTAAACCTCCGCTTTCTTTCTAGACTTCTTAGTAAACCAAACAGGTTTCTCTATCAGAAACACTATTTGAGAACAATTTCTTTTCAGTACTTGCACTGTGCCAACAATGTAGGTGTTTGAAGAGCGAGTGGCTGGGAGGGTCTTGTCATATTTGCAGTCTTGTTCTCTCTCACATGACAGAAAGTAACTTGTTCAACTCTTCTCAGCCAAAATTTGGTAGGTCTCACAGAGGTAAAAGTTCTTGCTATAGCCTAATGCAAGAACATGGCCTATTATGGGTCCTTTGGGCTAAGTGAAAGGAAAGAACTGAAAAAGAAAAGAAAAAACATATTCCAGAGCAAGCATGAAAAAAGAAGGTTAAATCAAACCCAGCATGGTCACCAGTAATTTTCATGAGAAAGCAACAAATAGGACAAGAGCAGGAGCATGAACTATTTATTTGATAACAATGATGCCCTCAGGAGGAGTCCACCTGGGAGAAGTGTCCTTTTTCAGCTGCTGCTGTGAGGCAGACTCCCAGCCTTTTTGTCCTGCTCCTTGTTACTACGTCCTGTGCAGGACAGGAAAGTAATGTCATAGGCTCCACTGGTTTTCAACCTGTTTTGATTTGTGGACCTCACGGATTTGCATAAGGAGAAGTATACCAGAATTAAGCCTTTGTTGGTCACTTTCCAAGGACCTCTCAGTCCACAGACACCCACGACTCCATGAATCACGGAATGAAATAAAAATACTGTTGACTTGTGTTGTTTGCAAGGAGAGGAGTTTCCCCGAGTCACTTGTTGAAACTTGGGACTACCCCAGAGTTGTGTTATTCTTAAGACACCTACAGAATTCGACCTGGCAGAATACTCCCTTGGTATGTATTAGGGAAGACAATTATTTTCTTTAACTGGAGTCTTAAATAGCCTTTTTTATATTTTAAAAAGTAACTGTGTAACTAAATATAAGGCAAGTCTCCAAACTAAGGCCACTGAGAGCTGTTTGTAAGAAGCATATAACTTTGATCTGCTCAAGCAATAGTTTTTCCATAACATCACCTCACCCTCACAGCGAAGTATTCACCCTGCAAACAGAATGCAGCCTGTTGCTTTTTACACACGGACATCCCCATAAATCTCAAATCTGCTGCCATAAGTTATTTGAAAGAAGAAAAGCAACATTCCCCTTTGTACCTCAGCCCAAAACCAGGCCGCTGTGGTAGAAGCAGCAGCTAGGACTACGGAGTGTCATGAACACGATTTTAATCTCGTTCCCATTGTTCTTTATTTACACTGCTGTAAATGAGATCAAAATCAGGTTCACTTCCCTTTTACTCTACAGCAGTTCAGTTTTACAGCCCTCTCTAAGCTTTCAGGTGAGTTAACATCAACTCTGGTCACATTTTCTAATGCATTTGGTATGAGAATGGTTTTTTTTTTTTTCAAGTTCAAGATTTGCATTTACCCAACAGCCTTCAGCTGAACTCGCTGAAGGTTACACCAAGGAACGTAAGTCACCAATCACTTTTTAACCTTGTCTCAGAGTCTCTCTGCTCTTCCTAGACACTAATTGCTTATTTTTATCAGTTCTCGGTTATTAGTTTTTAATCCTGAAATTACTTTAAAGCACTCTAAAATAATGTTTTCATTAGAGGCGGAATACAGAGCACTGCTGTAATGTTTTCTAACACGGAAATAATATTATTGCAATGACACGGGATCCTTCCTTGTGACTTTAAGACCAGAATTGGAATTTGAACTGCTAACACTCAACTTCAACTGTGTTCTTGACATTTAATATCACTGCACTAGTTATCACTGATGCAGTCTTCTGGTAAAGCACCAGCTCTGAACCAGAAACCAACTGGCAAACATTGTCCTCAGCCAAATTCAAGCTCCAAAATTCCATCAGTGAGTGAAAAGGATCATCCAAATGCACAGGCACATTGCAAAAACTAGCAGGCATGAAAGGCCATCTGAAAAACGCAGTAGAGCTGAGAGTCCTGAGAAAGCAAACCTCGCTCTGTATCTAAAGTGAAGGTGTGGTAGCACTTTTTCTGAAAAGGGAAAGTATAGATGACTCTGCTATCATAATTAAAGCTTTTTATTAGGAGCAGCCAGGCAGTGCAAGTGGGATAGCAGGAAGAAGGGTTTAAAGTGTTTAGAAAGCATGTTTACTAAAGCCACGCCATTCTGCACTGCCCATCTGTGTAGCCCCTGAGTTTTTTGACACCTCAGTGGCCGTAGGAATTAGGCAGCTCCTGCGTATGGCCAGCCTGCCTCCAGCTCCCCTCCTGCTTCGTCCCCGCGTGCCACCGCAGGGACCTCCCCAGGTAGGTGGGACTCAAGGGCTCCAGCAGACGAAAGCCAGATGGAAGGTGCTGAGCTCTGCCTGCTAGCTGGTTTTATCAGCTCTCCCGGCACCACCACAAGGGCAGAGGAAGAGATGGTATTTACAAAACATCACCTCCTTTGAGCGGATGGCTGCACAACCCCGGCAGCACCACAGCGAGGACTGGTCCGGCAGCACCGCTATGGGCAGGGGAGGCGAAGTCCTCTAAGGACACCCCACGGGGGATCTGTGTGACAGCCCAGGTCGCGTTTTAAGTATAATCACATGATCGCAGGTGTGCAAAATCATAACAAGGAACTATTAGCAGACAAATGCTTAGCCTGTGGGAACCGCTTGATTTCCTGCCAAGTGCTACCTTTAAGCGATAGCTGGGAAGTAAGACCAAAGGTGCTCTAAATTCCTTTCACTCCTTCATGAATATATGTATGATGGCCAGTTCATATGCTGGGCTGGCCCTACAGACTCCTAAGAGTACCTCCCTTTTGTTAGGGCAGGCCAACTGCTGGGCAGGCACGCTGTGAGAAAGGACTACCTCCGAAGAAGGCCATGATGACGCCCACAGGAAAGCCATGCATCACGGTTATTAAACTGCCGTGCCAGTGCCTATAAAAATGGTGTTTTGGAGTAATTTGCCATTGGGCAGTGGCATGCATGAATACTTCCGTCATCAGGATGCAGTGTTTTCCTAGCAAATCATGCTGGATTAACTGCTGCTCCAGTGGAAAGGGGATTGATTTTGTGATCAGAAAAAGTGATTTTCGTTTGAAAAATCCACAAAAAAAAAAAAAACAAAAAAGTTTAGCGTTAACATAAAACCAGACCTTTTTTCCCCAGAAAAAACCTGCGTGAAAAGAATTCTACCACATGAGTGGCCATTAAGAGTAAATACAGACAGACACAGCCATGGCTGAACTGCTAAGCCTTTCGAAACTCAGTATTTACACCCATTTATTTAAGCCGGCTTAAGTACCAGTTTAGCAATGGCAGGCAGTTTCAGCTGTAAGCTAGTGAGAAAAGCGAGGCTTTAAGGCAAGCGATTCATCTGGCTGGATAGTAAGAGAATCGAGTAAAGCATGAAGCACAAATATAAAATAACCTGTACTCCCATGGACACACTCGAAATGATGAGTACCAAATGATCAGATTAAATGATGAGATATACATGTGTTAAGCAGGTGAGGCAAAGCCCTAGAAAAGGGGAAAACCAAAGAAAAATTGTGCATAGAATGGGACAGATACAAGAAGCCAGGGACAGAGACAGGGAAGGTACGGACCCAATTCATGAATCTTCCTGATTCTTCTGGCATGTGAAAAACTGGGCCTCCATGTCTCACAAAACAGAAAGTGTGCCAGGACATAGTTGGCACGGGCAGGATTTCAAGTAAGGCATGGATAAATGGGAGTAATGTCCCAGACGTGGTGTCATCAGGTACAAATGAGGGGCATTGGGGGTGTTAATGGAATTTGCAGATTGCTGTCCACAGGTCAGCACCGCAAACCCGGTTCAGCTGGTTAATGATTAGAAATTACTGCCTCCAGATGGTTGTCCTATCTCATCTGTAGCCTGGGAGAAATGTATTGGTGGTCTCAGGGCAGTTCCAACCAGATGGGCACATGCAAAAGGCTAGCATCAGCCAGGTCCTCTGCCATCTCAATGGCTTGCCCATTCTCCCTGTGAACACGCTGGGACACCCCACGTTGGCCCTTTTCCCTCTCCTGTCCAACAACATTTCTGCAGGTGAGGAAAACCTCCAGTTTCAGATTACAGAAGTAACAGAATTCAAAGATACAGAAACTAAAGAGATGGGGTAGTAAAATCCCTACAGCAAATATGCTACCATTACACATTACTCTGGTGTAGTAAGACTACTCTAGCTTCTAAATCTAAAGTTTAAAAAATTACATAAAAACATTAGCACTCCTTGACTTCCATCTATTAGCAAACTGTAACAACCAGATACAGAGAGAGATAACGGAGTGGCATGCAAACAATCACTTATCGTTTTTATCAACTAATCATTTATCAAGTAACTTACCACAGTTATAGCATCATTCAGCAAAGACTCTCCAAACACCAGGATGTAAAGCTGCTCATTGACATGAATATTTTCAAAAACGGCTAACACCGCCACGGGATCCACCGCTGAAATGAGGCTGCCAAAGAGCAAATTCTGCAGCAGCGTGATGTCAGTCAAGCCAAACGCACTGATCTGGCAAATTCCATACAGTGAAATTCCGATGCCGATGGCGTTCCAGAGCGTGCCCACCACGGCATACCAGAATATGGTACCAAAGTTCTCAAAGAAAAGACGAGTTGGCATAAAATATCCAGCGTCGAGTACAATGGGTGGCAAAAGATACAAGAAAAAAACATCACTGTTCATTACAGGTGGGGACTTCTCCTCTGCTCCAAAAATGATCCCACCAAGAAGCAATCCAACCAGAATGAGGAGACAGCTTTCAGGTACTATTGAGGGCAACTTGTGATAGAGATGAAAGCCTTCAAGGGAAATTCAAACACAAGAAAGTAAAACAATTATTTGTACAGAATCCAAGAGATTATTCTGGATTCTGTTATCTTAGTTGCTATAGTAAACAAACAGCAACTGCAGGGCCATTTCATTTTCATTGCAAAGACTGAACTGGACCATCACAACAGGTCAAGGCAAATTTGTCAGCTAGGGTAGTTAATGCAGGTAAGTTGCTGGAGAATCTATTGAATAGCTAGACGTTCCAGTTAATAGCTAGGCTGGCTGGAGCAACTGCGTGCAAGGCTTCTGTTTGTGAACGTGGGGGGGACTTTTGTAATGTGGAGTCCTCCAGAAACACAATCCAAACACTTTTCTCGGGCAAATTACATCTAGATAGAGAAAAAAATCCCTACAAACATATTAACCACCCCTTCCTCCATGCACAGCTTCACAAAGGAGTTTAAGGAGTACATTCATTTCATTTTTACAAGTCTTTTAGAGTCTCAAAGCTAGGGAGGGGAACCACCGCGTGTGACCTGCACCCAGTCACCCATGGCCACTTCCTCAGCCACCATGAGGAAGCATTTACAGACACATTATTATTCAATTTTAGCTGAGCCTCCAAACTAATTTCACAATAACAGACACGTTTTACATAAAGTGACAAGTAAGTATTATTATGCTCGTTCTTCTGTGTTATATGAATTGCAGTAGTGTCAAGAGTCTCTCGTAAAGATCTGTGCAAAGTACTGAAAAAATGAATAAAAAAAGGTTATTGAATGAGGACTTAATGCTGGAATGTTCCTTAGCCTACTAAAACTCTTCAAGCCCTGCAGTTTTGATTTAAAGATTCCCATTAATTGCATAAGTTGCCTGCTTTAAGGATGATTTTGGTAATGAATGGGAAGTTTTGAAGGAACTTACCCCGGCCAATCTAATGGAATGATCAACCTTATGCACCGAGGTCACATTCCAGGTCCTGGCGATGCCAATCTTTTCCAGGCTCCTCCTTATCTATATTTGGCCTGCATAATTATATAGAAAACTATCCACACCCACAAGATCCCACAATTCCTGCCTAACTAAAAAGCATTTAAATTATTTTAAATGAGAGCTGCATGGAAACACTGGGTGTGGTAATAACGGGCGTCTATTTCAGTAGAACTATTTCAGTAAAAATCACACCTGTAGTCGAAACAGTTAAATTAGTGCAAGCCTGGTATAGTTCACATCCAGTTTCCCAATATTGGGCTTCTGTATCTTCCAACACCTATTTTGTTATTTCTCCTTTCATTATAGATTTTTTCCGGGTAAAAGAAATTCTGAACTTATAATTATGAAAAACAAATGGCTAAGAAGGGCCAAGGGGAAAGCTGTTTTAATCTACAGACTTTTTACTTGCATATTCTATAAATATTATTTTTTTTAAAGTAAACATCTCAAGATGCATTTTTTCCTTTCTGGATGAACACAAATTGCTTTTTAGTATTTAGAAACACAGCCTATGTAACTTGTTAGAAGGACCGCCAAATTCGCTGTCATTCTTCAAAACCAGAGTCACCAATATCCTATATTGGCACAACAGGTAATGACCCTGGAAACACAAGAATTTGCAGTTGGAGACTTGACCTTTCAGCCGCTTCCACATGAACGTTTTATGGTTTGTCTTAGTTTCTGCAGTGGCAGGACGCCAAAATTTCCAATATAGTGATTGAAGTTTCCTCTGAGTAAGTAGATTTTGCTAAAAGAAAAGATTTTTTTAAGCCTTTCAAAAGTATCTTAAATCATTTCCTCAATAAAAAATTGAAGAGCAGGGAATTTTTGTAAATGCAGCTTTTAATGAAAACAAAAAACATCCAAACCAGTTGCAATGTAATGGCAATGAAAAGTCTATGGTGAATAAAAAAATAAAAATCTTTTTCTTTTCTTCTTTATAAGTCACTCTTTGGAAAGTTCACACCCTCTCAGAGCTTTTGGGACTTCACCTCATCCTTAAAGGTAACAGAAAGGCTGCCATTATGTTAAATGTGCTTTTTATCCGCATAAACAGCATCAAAACTCTTAGAAGACTCCTGCCTCCATGAAAGGCATTCAAAGGTGATCAGGGACAGGCTGTGGTTCCCCATTTAAGAGTAGAGAGACAGGATTTAGGATCCAATGCACATCAAGTCAGGCACAGGTGACCTGCAGGATGAGGGACATCTTCCCTGCTCTGACGGACCCACAGACACATGGTCAGGAGCGCCCTGGGAGCAGATCCCCTGCAGTTACATGAATACTCAGACTTTTATGCTGAACACAGGACCACAGCTACTTTCTTCTCCTCTGACCCTGTTCGTGGGCTCCTGACTATGCACTGACCCAACTTCAACAGGACAGAAGATGTTTACCCTCAGGCCATTGGGCATTAGGGCACTTGCCTGAAGTGTCAAGGTCAGTATTCTTCAAGCTAAAAGTCCTTAGAGTCCTGGTTTCCTACTTTTTGGGTGAAATCCAGTGCACTCTGATGCTGGAAAGGCCACTGAGATGTGTGCTTCTGATTATACGTAAGTTTTCCAAGGGCCCTCTGAACAGCTTAAACCTTTTTTCAGGAGAGAAGCGTTGGAAGGATATCAGCTCAGTTCCTGGAAGAAGAACTTCTAATCATGCATTTGTGATTAAATGTAGGAGTAATGGGAATCTGGATCAGTTAGACAACATTTTATAGGTTTAATAGCATAAGAATTAAGCAAAACTGGGAGGTAAGTAGACTAGTCTCACAGCCTAGAGACTGCAGCATGCTTCAGGTGCACTGGGTCCCACCTAATATACTCATGAAGTCCATCAGTATGTTAGTAACATACCTCCTATATGGTATCACCACACAAGATAGTAAATAAGTAGAGGTAGCCAGAAAATAACAATTCCATTCAAGGCAATTTCTTAGATTTCAAAATGTGCCCTTGTTCTATGCTAGAATAAAAATCACCATGTCTCTATGAAAATGTACCTTGTCAAAATGTTCAAGTTCTGCTTGACAGCTTCAGGTTCTCCTTTCTCATGCTGTCTCTTTTGCTCTCTCTAAACCTAGCCTACAATGACATGATCACAGCCAGGATCTGAGAAACTTGTCAGATAAATCCCCTATAAAAATTAGCAGACGCTGGAACATTTCAGCTCCAGTAAAACTGCACTTCTGAGAAAACGCGTTTGTTCAAAAAGGCTCCCATCGGCCAATAAGCAGGTGCTGCCATACAGTTATCTTTGGGATGCTCCACACACTGTGAGAGCTGTTATTGAATGCAACCCTATCTTCTGAGCTCCTTGCAGCCAAAAAGACCTTAGGGCTCCGGTCATAAAGGTTTGCTGCTCGGCAGTGCCAAGTGTAAGCATTCAGTGCCTAGCCCCAGAAAGGAATTTGCGATGCCAGATTAAGCAGCGAAGTTTCCTGGGCAGTGCAGGAGTCTCGAGGTGGATTTCACACTGCCTGGCACGACAGGGGTGAGATGCCTGTGCCGCCCAGCAGGAAATTCTGGGCAGAGGAACGCACTGGAGAGCCTCCTCTCTCACTGGGACGCGCTCGGTGTTACGGGCTGGGAAAACCCTCTCCATCCCTTTGAACTGAGACACATGGCCCACTCCTAGAAACACAGTAGGACGTGGCAGAGCCGGCATTCCTGTATCTCGGTGGTTAGAGAACTCTGCCCATCAGGGCTACCTTCAATATAAAAGAAGGCACAAGCGAGTGAAAAATTGCCGCTGTGGGAATGCGACTTCGGAGCGATGGATGTCTGTCCTGGGACAGCTTACCTGATGCGCTCGCTGGATAAGGAAGCACAGACGGAGCTCCAGGAGCGAGAACTGGATGTTCCTAATTCCAGTCCCGGAGTCGGGGCGCCTGCAGATAGGTGTGGTGAAGCTGTGCACTGCCACACCTAGGGCCTCTCCTGCATCCGGCCCGCATTGCTTAGCACACGCACGTGTGTAACCACAGAGGTAATGCCCTAGATTAGCCACACCAGCTAATTCAGTTTGGTATAACTGAAGGGATTTAAAAATTATATGCATCTTTCCTCATCTATGCTGCTTGCCTGTTCACTGTACTGCAGTCAGCTTGGAAAAGTAAAGTAGCCAAGTCACTTTTTCTACTTTTTAGATGCCTGTGCACTAGCAAAATATCATGACAGAGTGTACAGTCCTACAGAAACTATGTATTATTGTGTATGTATGTGTGTTTACATGTTTCAAACAGCTTTCCTGTAATCTTTAAGAAAACAGAAACTTTTTTCACTAGCCTTAGCTTATTTAAGAGTTCTTGCTGTATCTGAACTCAGAAGCCAGAGCAATTTTACAATACTCAACTGGCTGAGGTAAGTTCTTTAACAGACTCAGTATTTTCTGGCTGTTACAATTCATGACAGTGTATCATATGTGAACTCTGTCCTGATTCTGCAAACACCTAAATACATATGCAAGATTAGGAATGCATCTTTAATGCATTAAGAAACATGCAGCAAGACACATGCATCCTTAATGGATGCAACATAGAGTATTTCTGCAGAAAGTCAGGAAGCCAGAGCAAGTTGCTTGGGTAGAGGATCAGGCCCCCAGCTACAACACTAGTGGTGGCAGGAGGTGAGTACAAATTTTTGGTTTTGAGGAATCCTAATTTACCTGATCACTAACCAGAATGTGATACAGTCTATTTAAACGTGCCTAGCAATCGTTAAAGTTTTAAGTTTTACCAAAACGTTTTATCAAAATGAGTATGATCTGAGCTGTAAAATCAAGACTTCTGAATCAAACAAGCGGAGTATGAGTAAACCTTTCTTTTTGTTCCCATGGCTGTATTTCTTATATTACCTTCTAGTTAAGAAGACACAAACTTCATCATTTGCAGAGATTTACTGATTTTTAAATAGCTAATAAATAAAATGTATGTTTTCGTAAACACCACACCTTTACCTGACATTCTTTAGATTATTACAGTGTACTCATTTTTCTGTTTGGGACATAGAAAGCTAATTAAAAACATTCTGTATAAACTACACAAAGCACAGTGAAACTATGCAATACAAATATTTTCCACATGAGGGAAGAGGTGGCCTTTCTCTACTTATTCAGTGCTGTCTTTTTTGTCTTTCTCGGGACATAAGTGAAGAGTGGGAAAGTACAATGAGGAGGCTTGCTCTGGCCTCATAAATATTTGCTTTCCATCGATCCGTTGCTCTGTTCCGGAACTGTCATGATGCCCGGCGTTATTTTAAGAAAAAGAAGATAGCGCTCAAATGACAGCGGGAAATCTCCGGAAGAGATTGACAAGGAAAACTCCGCGGCTGGCGCACGGGCTGAACTCTGGGTTTCACAGTCCCCGCAGCCCGGGCTTTACGCCTTGCTGCAGAGGGTTGAAGGTCTCTCTTTTCTCCCCCTCACCGAGAAAACCCCATCTTTTGCCAGCCCAATCACGCCCGGGCATCCCGCCCCGCCAAGGAGCATCACCCTCCGGCGGTCCCCGCGTCCCCGGGACGGTCCCAACCCGGATGCCCGCGGCGGGACCGGGGAGGCGGGCGACCCGGGGGGGTGGTGGGGACAGAGGGAGGGAAGGAAAGGAGGGTCGCCCGACGGCCCCGCTCACCGATCTTGGCGAGGGAGGCCAGCAGGATCCAGAGGGTGATCTCGAAGGGGATTTGCACGTGGGGGTAGTCCAGGGTGAAGACGTGGAGCCGCGTCTCCTCGAAGGCGGTGCCGCTGGGGCTCGGCGGGGTGCCGGTGCCCATCGCCGAGGCGCCGGGCAGCTGGCTCTCCGAGGTGGCCCTCGCCTCCGCCGCCCCGGCCGCCAGCACCGCCAGCACCGGCACCAGCAGCGGCGCGGCGGGGCGCGGGGAACGGCCGCGGCTGCCCATGGCGTCCCCCCCCGCTCCCGGCCCGCAGCCCCGCTGCCCTACGGCCCCGCACCGGCCGCCGCCGCCGCCGCCACCATCCCGCCGCCGCGGGCACCTGCCGCCGCCGCGGCCCCGCCGGCTCCGCCTCCTCCCCGGTGACTGGGCGAGTCCCCGGCCCGGCGCCGCCGGCCGGCCGCGGCGCCCCGCTCCCCCCCCGGGGCCGCCCCCGCGGGGCAAAGCGGCGGCCCGGCCCCGCCGCCGCCTCCAGCCGCCGCCCCCGCCGCCCCCGGGCGCGCTGTGGGGCGCGGCGGCAGCGCCCGGGCGGCGGCCGCCGGATCCCCGCCGGCCGCAGGTGCGCGGGGCGGGTGCGGGGCAGCGGGGGCGAAGGGGTGTGCAGGCACCGGGTCCTACCCCCCAGCACGTCCCGAGGGGGGCAAAGGTAGAGGCGTAGCCGGAGCGTATGCTTTTGGCTCTGAATTACTTGGAAAGACATTTGTGTACAGTCGTATAAGTACACGTGCACATAAATATTTATATAAACTAATTTAGAGAGTTAACACAATCTATAAACTTACCTGGACATGTAAACACCTATATATACACACCTACATAGCACCACTAAAAGTAATTTAGGGAATATAGGGAATATATATGTATGTCTACGTGCATACAAGTGTCCAAATTTGTATATAGATACATATGTATATGTATGTATATATGTTTTAATAAAGTAGTTTTTAATGTATGTATATACATATGCATGTATGTATATAATGTAGATATAGATGCAGATGTAGGTGTAGATGTAGATGATGTAGATGTAGATGTAGACATAGATGTAGATGTAGATGTATATATATGTTGCTGTTACTAAATACAGGAAAGGTGCTTCTACCAACTATGTGAAAGTCAACATTCCGTTCCCACTAATTAAGAGTTAAATTCTGCTAATTTAGAGAGTTGAAAGAATGTATTCTATATAAATACATATATTTATGTTCATACATGTGTATAAATTTGCTATCTAATATATAAGATGTAATTATATGTAGTATATATTATATAGTATATCTAATATATAACATATATAGTTTACAATATGTTACTGTATATATTGCCTATATGTTGCCCATATTGTGATAGGCACAATCCTGTTCCTCTTATTTAAGAGAGTTAACAGTGTTAATTCAGGGAGTTAAAAGAACACACTATATAAACATGTGTGAGTGTTCATATATGTATTCTGATATATGTGTATATAAATATAGACCTAACAACGTGTGTGTGTGTGTGTGTGTTGCCAATATTAAACATGTGATTGGCAAAATCCTGTTCCTGAAGTCATTGGGAATTTGCCATGAGTTTGGCACGCCTGGTATTCCACCAGATACTGCTGAGCACCGGGCTTTCTGTTTTTCCTGAAAGAATGGAATCTCAGCCACGATGTGCTCATGACTTCACCACTTGTGAGTAAGACAGTATTCCAAAGCTCAAACTCATAAAATCTTCATAGCACACTGTTCTGTGTGCCTTTATAGCAAAGCATGTCTTTCTTGACTTCAAATAAAACAAAAGCAGGTAGTAAGAGCTCTTCTTTTTCCCCCAAATGGCAAAAAGTAATCAGTGGCTACCATTTCTCTAGTGAGTTAAAGTTAAAGCTTAGAATCAATTAGCTGAATAGTAGCTGTCCTTTACCCCCAGAACGTGAAAACAGGGCACTAAGCCTATGGTTTTAATGACAAATCTAAAAACATGACCCTAATAAAAGTTTTTTTTTTTCCTTTATTTTATCTACAAGTCAGCCAGGAGAACATGTTCAAATATCAAACCAGTGTATACACCATCTACCCCTCTAGCTGCATGTGATATCTTCATAGGTCCTTTTATTTGTTATATTAGATTCTCTGAAGTAAGAGACACAGATAAATATTGCCAATTCTGAGAACATTTCCTTTATATGGAAAAATACAAAAAGAAAATGCTCCGTCATTCCTGAATCTCCTGGTCCCTGTCAAAAGGCCATCCATAAGAAGAGAAGTCCCAGCCTCACGTGAAGGAGATAGCATTATCTCTTACACGCAAATCAGACTGTAAATCATAAATTTAATTCAGTCTGAAATCATAAGATCTGTAATTGTACTTGCATGCCTCATTTTATGACCTTTCCTGCTGATGAAGAAAGCCTTTCTGAAAAATACGGTTATGAAAGTGTCAATACCTGCTCTCCTAAGAGCAATGTTACAGATCCTCTCTAGTTATCTGCCTGCAGGATATTGCACTGGTCTGAAAAGTATCTTCAATAATGTCAGTGAAAAAGCATTGGCAAGAGCAAGCTGGCCAAGGCTATTGGAAGCATAGTTGTTTATGTACTGTCCCATCGACCGTTTTCTCTAATATCACTTCCTAATCCCCCTCTATGCTGGGATTCATATCCCTGTTCAACAGTCACAGCATAAATAAACTGCAGAGCCAGGAACTGGACCACCGTATGATAGCCCCCCAGGCGTTTGGAAATGGTGAACAACTGTCTGAGGATTTTCAGTTTGCCCCAAGAGGGGAAAGAAGCCTTTGGGTGGGAAAGTGCTGAGGCACAAGAAGGTGGAGGAAGGTCTCTTCTCATGGAAACTGTTCTTCCTTGCTGTCCTTTTCATTACAGGCAGTGAGGGATGACAGAGCCTGCCTGCTGCCGACTGGCAGAGACAAAGCGATGCTTTGGCACCCAGGTCATGCCTTTACAGTCACAAAGTCTCTCCCAGGGAGTATGGACCCTTCCTCGGGGCACCATCCACATATTTGCCATTACTTGTCCTCTTACTTTCCTCCTCTCCAGAAATAAAAGGGCACACACAACAGAAATCCTTCTAGCTCTGACACTGCTGTGGGTCTGGGTACTAGGCTGATTTTTTTTTTTTTTTTTTTTAAATAATATGATGATAATGAGAAGTTGGTAAATGGGAAGAAAAAAAAAACAAGGGAAAGATATCATTGATCCTGAGGCTGGTGATTTACATACGGCTAATAAAAAGGGAAATAATACATCGACACAGACCCCAAAAATCAGTGAGAGGGAAGAAAACTGGAGCTGAGATTAGTTCCTAAAATTGATGCTGTCTATTGCTACACCAAAATAATCTATTTTATGGATGGATTGTGTAGAAGAGAATATCCAGCATTTGGATGGGAATTGCCTTTACGACATAGTATGATACAGCAGGAAATCGGACCGTGTTTGACTTTGTAGCTTGTTGAAATAGGAGCAGTGAAGCTCAGTATAGCGTAAGGTGCTGAAGGTCTTGTGGAGTTTCTCTCAGTATTTGCAGCATGTGTTGCTTCCCATTGCCACCAGCCCTGTGCAGCTGGTCCCGCAGATGCTGAAGGGTTTCACCACCGGTGGAAGGTCTTTAAATCCATGGCAGAGATTTGCCTGAGAGAGCAGAGCAGGGTGTGCTTCGCCCAGGTCGTACGAGGCAGCAGCAGGACTGCCCTCCACCACCGCTCCCACTGCGCCCAGCCCTGCTGGTATCTGCACTATAAGCAGCTCTTCCTGAGGGCACAGCCGGGGGCATCGTCACATGGAGAAAAATATTCCCAAGTCTCAAAGCTTCCCTGTGGCAGTGAGGGAGGACGGTCCCCTCAGTCTGGGTAGAGCGATAGAGGAGAAGTGAAGGTGTGTCCCTGGCGCCACGGTGTCTCGTCATGGCTCTGCCCCCTGACAGCTCAATGCATCTGCTCCCGCTTCGGAACAATTTTCTGTCGGGTCGCTCTGCACCATTTCAGGGGTAGCACAAAGAGAAAGCGCGTACGCCGCGCTCTCCTGTCTGCAACAGATCCACGGAGGACCTTCCCGCAGTGCCCCCACCAACACCCCATCGCCCCGGCTGTGCCGTGTCAGCCGCACCCGGGCGCGCTTTCATCTCACAGAATCACAGAACCACAGCACTGGCAGGGGTTGGAAGGGACCTCTGGAGATCATCTAGCCCAACCCCCCTGCCAGAGCAGGGTCACCTAGAATCAGTCTCTCTAATTCTGCTCACAGGCATCGTCTTTTTTACCAGACACAGCGCTAGCAGTGTTTCACGTGACAAAGTGCATGCTATTTTATGCATCAAGGTGGGAACTCACATAATTCAATTTGTTTACCTTTTAATCCATTTCGTTGATTACTACTGGAAATTACCACCAGTCCAGCCTGCCCACAGCACGCTGTTTGGAAAAGAGAGGCATTGGTAGTCACACCGTGGCCGGCTTGCAAGAGTTCAGGTGGTTCATACAGGTGTTATGATATTTTAGTTTTACTTCTGCTGTAGTAGGCTTTGGGGCTTTTTCGTCGTAGGCACAGCTTTGAGTTACAGGGTTGTACGTCATCCATTACATTAACCCAGCTTTATCTATATAGTAGGAAAAGATCTGTCTTAATTACTGTTATCTGCTTTCATAATAATTAAAAAAATAATAAATGCTGATTTGAACAAATGAGAATTTTCACTGTATCATAAATTTAACTCCATTTTTAGGGATTCCCTAAAAATCACAAGGTCATATATTTGTACTTGTTTTCCTGGCCTCTCTTTGATATCAAGGACGCATTTCTGGAAAATGTTACTGTGACTATTTCAATAGATGGATCTCCTACGAGCATCGTTATAGGTGTTCTCTAGTGAATATGATAAAAAAATCAAAATGGTTGGGGGAAAAGTCGTAAATCTATTAATAAATATTTATCTGTAATTTTCATTATTGTTTTAGTTTGACAGACATTTTCAGCAGATTTTTTTAAAAAAATGTTATATTCTAGTGCTGATATTTTATTTTCATGGAAATTAACTCTATGCAGAAGAGTTATGTGATATATTTCTTAGATTTTCCCTGACACAGTCCAGATAGCAGCATTGTGAAATCTGTGTTGCTGGTTGAGAAGAAAAGGATAAATGTCACCCTTCTTCCTGGCCACTTCACTAAAACAGACAGAAAGATTTTCTGCAATTATCCCCCGAAGTATAGTATAGTACAGTACAGTACAGTATAGTATAGTATAGGAGACCAGCTTACTGAAATACATCAGTGTGTTACTGAAATAAATTTGTTAAAAACTCTAGTATTTCTATTGGAACACAGAAGGAAGTTTTGAGGTTACCTCGGGTAAAAAAGGTGGTTCTTCTTGACTCCTGCAGCCACATGGGAATCGCACAGTAACACAGGGAAATCTGTGCCTGTGGTACATGTCACCAGACGTGCAAAGAGTTCAGGGAGAACAGACACCAAAGAGCTGGCATAGATTTTTTTACTGATTTAGAAATAGCTTCAGCGGAGATTTAAGGATTATAATATACAAACATGCTTGACTGAGTGTTGTTTTCTTTGGGAGGGGAGTCGGTTGCTCACCTACATGCGTTATGTTAAAAAACATTTCTCAAAATCTCTCTTCCATTAGGAGTTAGACTCTTTTTCTGTGGGCTATGTCGTCAGGGCCTTGACCATGTAACTCAGTCTCTAAATCCATTAATTAGTGAAAGAATATCTCAGCTATGGAGTGATTTATTATATGAAATCAATAGTCCATTGAGGATGTGTTTTTCCATAGCCTTTTCCAGGGCTGCTTAGCAACCATCCCCATAAACCAGGTCTACCGGAGGCATTATACCTCCCTAATATGGGCACTTTAATGGCAGCAATTTACTTGTGCAGGTCTGAACTTTGGTAAGCCAGTTTAAGGCCCTTGTGATGTTAACTGTTGTGTCTGCACAGCTCGGTTTTTCAGTTGGAAAGGGTTGAGAAAGGGCACAGGTACCGGCAACCGCCTACTTTTCCAGAACTGGAGGAGTGGCAGGAGCAGCAGGCTACACGACTACAGGCGCGGAGCATGAAGGAAGGACCACAGCTAGTTTTTTTAATCTTCAAAAGCAGCCCCACGAACGAAGCCAGCGCTGAATTCAGAGCGATAAACTCTGCTTTTTTGGGGGTCCCCTGAGGCTGCATGCAGAGGCTGCCGCCTCGCAGCACCGGTCACAGGTACTCCAGCCTGAAGCCCTGAGGGAGCGACCTGCTGCTGCTTCTGCGGATTATGGGCAACCACCTCCCCAGAGGCAGAGCTAATCTGGGCATCAGTGTAATTGCACCCCTGTGAACACTCTCCCAAAGACTTGTCCTAAGGCCTTCCCCAGCCAGCTGGTGCATACACAGGCACCTCTGCTCACCATGAGTAAGCATCTCTAGCAGGTTCAGCCAGGAAGCTGTGGGAGAGCATTTTGCGCCTCATACCAAATAACAGAGAGGTTTTTGCAGTGCTGCAGGGCGTCGCCACTAAATATCATCCCAAAGAACAAAAAAGGGACCCTCCAGCTACCACAGGAGGGCTAAGTGATGTTTCTGGGCCCAGAGGGACACTTATAACCCAGGAAGGCTACTAACCCATGAAGTTAATTTTTGCCATTACTTGAAAGTCAAGTGCACTCTTTCTGTTCATAAGCAGGCAAAATCGAGAGGATCTGCCCAGAGGAGGTTTGTGCCATTTTTCCTTTCTCATTACTTGTGTTCCAGGTAATTTGGGTATCACTGGAAAATGACATTGTTGGACACATTTGCTGGAAACCCAGAACCAGAGATGACAGATTGGTCTCCATCTCTTAAGGATTAAAACAATCTAATTGCTTAATAGCTAAGCAACATGTTTAATGTTTAAACTGTAAATTCCCGCTTTAGCTCATTCTGCACCAGGACACTTAGTCATTGAATGATTTCTGAGACTGTGTCCCCATGCCGGCTGTCAAAAGTAGCCACTGTTCTCGAGCCCAGCACCTGTCGCTGCCATGAATACAGAAATACTAATTTAAATGTTTAACTTTTGGGGAAAAAAAAGTTAATGACTAAAAGAACGCCTCCAGTTGCAGCCTTACAATGGCTTCATAACCTACAACAAGAATTTTCCTTTGAAAGCAGAGTTTGATAGGTTTATAAGCATATTTTTAAACGCTTTCACATGAGTTCAAGTCTTGGAGTTGGTGACTGAAGTGATTCCTTTAGTCCTATAGCCTACATTTACAACTCCGGCAACCTTTAAAGCATAGAGGGATAACTTCTGTTTGCAAAGGGCAAGGTAAAGGCTGACCCAGTCTTACAGTCCTGGGAGGCCTTCTGCTGAGCTACATTTGCTACCCACGCTTTGTCAGTAGATTAATGGCACAAGCGTGTTGAACAAATGTTGCTTTCAAAAATGCTGAGAGGTTGTTAGTTTGTTTTTTTTTCTGAAGAAAATTTCATTTAAAAAATAAATGTTACAATGTTTTTCAAGCAGTTCTGAAGCAAGCAAAAAATGTTTCCAGGCTGTGCTCTGTCTTGAATCAAATCAATTGCCGCCTTATTCTCAGACTCTCCTGCCATGACCAGTTCCCCTGGCTCAGGAACTTTCTTCTCTGTGCGTGCACTCAGCTCATAAACACAGCCTAAATTCTTCTTCCCCCTTCACCGACACGAGCTGGTTTGTATAGGCATAGCAGGTTAGATTTAGGCCCTTGATAAGGGCTTTTCTAAGAGGACTCGGATCTTCAGGAGGAGTCTAGAAATGTCTACTGGTGTGCTTTACAGAACATCATCCTGTAGTCAGTGAGAGTGATACAACTCAGTTTATAACCAGTAGCTGGAATTGCTATGCGTATGTGGGTAGTACTGGGAGCTGTGCACTCCATGGCCCCTTTCTCACCTGCCCCTTTGTTTCTGACACCCTCTTTTCTCTCCATTTTACACCAAGAACCCACCGGCAAAATACGAATACAGGCACCCTGTGCTTGCTCAGTCAGAGCTCACCAGCACTGGGCATCACTGAGCCAAGAGGAGCCATCCTTTAGCAATGGGATAAAAAAATACCTTAGATCCTCCCCAGTCCTCAAAGCTGACTCTCTGTCTTGAGTGGTGCTATACGTGTCCCGGGGAAGTGTTCCTGACGGCTGAAGCAGAAGCAGCCCCAATACAAAGAAGACATTTTGCAGTTGCACTAAAAGGTAGTTTGTGAATTGCTGCACAATTGGTCAGCCAAAGTGGTCAGCCAAAAAATTAACTAATACAGAGGGGTTAAATAGCGAGTATATGTTATCGAGAAAAAGAAGAAACCTAGAACAGGTGGTATTTTTTGTATACTATGTATAACTTTTTGTTAGGGTTCAGAAATACACATTTCAGGAGTTGAGGAAGTCTTACTTCTTTTCAGTGGCTTGAGTTTATGTTTTGCTTATCTTTCCCCAACTTTTCTTATTTCTCTTTACCCAGCCTACTCACTGAGGTTAATTAGCCATTACTTGCATCTCTTACGTCACCATATTTCCATTGCAGAAGGTTAATAAACTCTTGCAGAATCTTTAACTGTTGATCTCAGCTGCTTGGCTTTATGACCAGTAGATAGTTGGTGTGAACATAGGTTTTCCACTTGACTTGGTGGAAGTTTGGTTTTAAATTTTACACAGAATGTTATATATGGCTTGTTTTCAATAAAAATTAGTCCAGTTCATCGTTGTTCCAAAGTCATGGGTAAAAATAAACCTTCCTCACCTCTTCACATAATCCTGTCCTCGGGAGAGTTAGCACAGAATAATCAGGTAAGAAATTAATGAAAATCATTCATTCATTCAAGAAGAAATAGCGTGGGAAGGTCCACCCTCCACAGAGCCACATCAAATGTGATTGGGAGAATATAGTCAGTGAGGCTGGGAGAGTTAAAAGAAAGCCTTTGGTTTGAAGTTCCTTGTAGGCACCATAAACATAGAGCCAAAAGGACTACAGCTGTTAAACTGCCTCTCTGCTCCGCAGATAAAGGTTGCGGCATTCAGCTGCACACGAAACCTGCCCTAACCCGCAGCCTGGTTTTTAGCATTTCCTAAATGGAATAGCATCCTCACGTAGGGTTAACAGAGCCACAGTCTAAAATGTTCAATGTTGCAGTAGTTAGAGCAAGCAGCAGCCAAGCATCAAAATCCTTTGTTTCACAGAAAGGGATTTCTTTTCACCTCAGAGATGATATGGTTGAACCCCATGCCTCATTTAACTGTCCAAAAGAGTGTAAAGAAAAAAGTACAATATTTTCATTATCAGAGTTTTCCAAATAAAAAATGATAGTTAATAGAAGGAATTACTAATATTATAAAACTTTTCAAAGAATTTTAATGGTATTTTAAGTTGGGAAGATAGATGCAGGAGCTTTCAGGAATGGAAAATGGGGACAATTCTTTGAAAGATTCCAAATGAGTGGAAACTTTTGTTACCAAACTAATACAAACAAACTGGACACATTGGCATCATAAGAAAGATGGCAAATTTTCTTTGTTTCAGTGAAATGACTTCAGTTGACTTTGCAAGACATCCGTAACTTATACCACTGGAAAGATATGATGAACCTTTTCAGTGGTCACAATCCTTTGATGATCATCAGTATCACTTTGACTCCTGTACCCTCTGTATCTACCTACATTCTGGGTTTGATTAGACTGGAGGACTAATAGTTCAATAGAGAATTAATTTTACTGCTTCTGCACGGTCTAACAGCCAGCCTCTTTTATATGTAGATATAGATATTTTATATCTATATCTATCCATTTACACACAAGCACATATACATATATCTGTATAATTTTATTTATATTTTATATATCCTCCATGTAATTAGCTCTGATCAACAGTTCTATATTTTAACTTATTTCTCCCTTTCTTCATGAATGCAGATATTGCAACTAGAATCTGCTCCTGTATTTTTAAATCATTTCAGCTAGGCATAGATACTTAAATGTTAGAGTTCCCAACCTAATCCCAAGCATTTACAAGTTATAAAAAGAAAAAGTAGGATTTGATCCCACAATTACATATGGGGATCAAAATACAAGCATACCTTTTAATCAGAGAAAAGGCTGCACAGGAGAAAAAAAACAACACACAAACAAACAAAAAAACTCAAGAAAACCATTTTAATAAGCATAGCAGGAAAGTGCGGAGGAATGGTAAAATGCCTTCCGATACCTACAACAAACAAAAGCCGGTCAGGATAGCATTACTTTATTGAGAAGATTATATCCGTTTCCTTGTATTTTAACCTGCCTCTGATTGCTTTCTTGTGCAACAGTCTTTCTTGGAACATTACATCATGGAAAAAGAAGGTGGAGCAATTATATTCATAGTCATTAACTGCCAATATTTTTTTGAACTCCTCCTGTGTGACACTCCATCTATACATCCTAAGGAATGTACTGCCAAAAGACGGAATTAGCAAAATTTCTAACAGAACTGGCAAAAGGAGTTACCATCTCTTGATACGCAGAGATAAGTAAATCCCCTTTTCCAGTTGCAGGTGCTTTGGAAAATGCCAGGAAAATAACAATGCCGGTTCTGAGGAGAGGAGCAGAGGCTGCATATCTGTCCTGTGCAATCAACTTCTGCTTGTCTTGTGGTGAAGTAAATTTGTCACATAAGCAGTTTGGTTCTCATCTCAGCTAGACCAGCATGCCGGTGCCAGTCCTGTAAAAACCATCCCACAGTGTTTGAAATAAACCAGTGCAGCTAGTTATCTGAAAAACCACAGAGGGGAAAGAGAAATCAGTCTGACCTGTGTTTTCTATTGTTGAAGTCAAATGCCTTAACACTTGAAGCTGCATGAGGCCCAGCAGTGGGGGATGAACAAATTTTTGATCCTACATGTAGTCCAGCCCTGGTAGCGGGATTCCCAGACTAGCTCAGCACAATACACACATGGGCAGATATATTCTTAGGGCAAAATAGCTGGGCTTCTTAGATGAACATGGGCACAGGGCTCATGATACAGATGTTGATACAGCTGTTCTAGTTCTGGAAATTGCTTTTTTAGAGCTAATGAGAGTATTTGGGTACAGACTAGAGTAAAAAGTATCAGTATACTTTTAACAACTGCTCACAAGTTCAGCCCTAGCATCACGTAACATGCATAGAGATGCTGCTCATAGAAAGTCCAAAATCTATTCAAGCTCCTTCAGCTCCTCAGTGAAAGGTAGTCATAATTTTATTTTAGTGTGTCTCATCTGTCCTTTAGCAATGGCATCTATGTCCCAGCTTGTCACCCTGTGCTCTATTTAGGGCTCCTGGAAAGCAGCGGGCACTTCAAAAGGGCCTGCTTGTTGCTTCCCAGTACAGGCCCATCCATCACTGCCTGTAAATGCTGACTCTTACAGCTGAGCATGAAAGGAGCCCTGGCTTGACAGGCTGGCACACACGTCTGAAGCCAGATGTGGTGGATTCCAACCCCTCATTTGTCCTGCTGCTATTAAAATCATGAGCCAAGCTGAGCAAGGTGCCTCCTCCCTCATCGTTCACTGCATGAACCTCTTTTCATGATTTTGTCTTACGGTGTTGGGATGGAATATGAGTTTCGGCCATTGCTACAAGACTTGCAGCTGTGTGCATTGTCCAGGGCTTCTCCAAGTGAGAGGAAAGGAGCCATGGATAAGCAGTTAGACTAGATGACCTCCCTTCTCAACCACTCTCTGATTCTGTGATGAGAAGGGATTTTACCTATCAACTTCGTGGTGGTCGGTACTCTGGGAGCTTTTGACAAAGCCTTGTCTCCTGGGACTGAGACTCAGGTTTGTCCCACCTGCAGCATGCTAAAACAGGATGAGCAGAGAGATGCAAATTGTCAAAATCACAATGGCTAAAAGAATGACAGGTTCAGATGCAGTTTTTGGAAACAAGCATAATTGTTAGGGTTCAGAGCTGGCACTGAGCAGAGAAGTTGGCTTCTAACTCAGCAGGTCACTCAAACTCTGGGTTTGGACTGTCCGGTTTACCCTGAGAAATCATGCCCGAATGCCTCTGTGTGAGGCCAAAACCAGAAAGTATGTAAGTCTCCTCACTGTAAAAAATCAAGCAATCGACCCAACCAGCAATTATTGCAGGATCCAGATAATCCCCACACACCCAGAGGAGGAGAAGTTTGGGGCTGTTTGGAAGAGGAAATCCTGCCTTGTTGAACTCAACTGCAAAATATTCCAAATCCAAATATGATTTCACCCTATATCATACTTTTGCCAGTGTGGAGATTTTTGGTTATAGATAAGGATCAGCTAGGGTTTATTGCAAAGTTTATTTTGTAGTAAGTCTGTAGCAGCAATTAAAGTTCCAAAACAGTTTTCACATACTAGTAATTTAAAGAAAAGTACATCTCTGAAGATGTAATTTTCTGTTTTTAATCTCCATCCAAAGATATTCTTTAACTTTGAGCAAATTCCTGTGAAACAGTTATAATTGTATGAAAAAAGATACTTTTCCAGATGTAAAAAAAAAGATGACTGCTGACTTTTTCCTTTCTCTTCTATAAGATAAGCCAACAGAGCTGACCACTGAAGACTGGTACATAAATAACCACTCAGGAACTTGTTCATAAATGCACTGTAAGACTAAACTGGAAAAGAACTAAATTATAAAGCCTGAATGCTGGGTAATAAGAATAGACAGTAGAAAAATGGCAATAAGGTATTTTGATTCCTTTTGAATCACAACCTGCTTCCTAAACCATACCTGAGGTAACAAAGCTAATACCATGGAACTGGGTCTCAGCTTTAGCACAGATATCAGAGCATGGGTGATTTCAGCCTTCAGTATAAAAATTGTAGCTATATACAGTATTATAAATGTTAATTTTAGAATTAGAATTTAGAACCTAAAAAAAAAATATTGTCCCATGGCAAGGTAAACTTGGCAGAAAATTATTATTCTTCATGCAGAATGGTTCTGTGTGCTATTCTGATGTAGAATTAATTTACTTAATGTATTAACTCTCCCAGGAATAGAGCCTTTTCTTGGGGTACCTTTAGAGGAGTCAGTGGGTAACTAGAGTCCTTTAACACGTAGAGGTCTTTGAAGCATGCTGAATATACTGAGGCAAAGAAATCTTTGATCCAACCTACCACCAGCTGTACTTCCCATCCTGACCACTCTCCACAAAAATTTATCAGACTCACGCAGAGCAAAAAAAAAACAGACATAATTTCCCAGAAGTCAATGAAGATCTTCTCCAGGATCATTAATTATATATGGAAGATACGTCAGGACGAACTTCATGCCTGACAGCACGAAGTTCTCAAATAGGTATTTATAATATTTGGCTTTATTGTGAAATTTACATAAGATGCCATAACATTAATGGCATCTATAACATATGCAAACTAGGATTGATTTTAATACTTTAAATTTTGTGTATCATGATGTTCTTAGACTGGCAGAGAAAGTACATCTCTAATATCCAGTTGATGATATCACAGTGTACTGATGTATTATTTCACTTTTTGATTTTATCTATGCCAAAATAAGATATTGCTTTATGTGCAGCTTTTCATACTTTTTATTAAAAGCACAATGAACATGGGTTTTTTCCCTCCTTACACTTGTAGGAATTGTTCCTTACAAAGCCTGAATGAGGATACCATAGGGAATACTAGTAAAGTCATTACCAGCATCCATTTGTCTCTTGTGAGAAAGACTTTTTAGGATCAGCAGTGGTTCTGGAAGGTATACTAAAAATAAAACTTCTCATGCTTTGGTGGTGGCATTAACAAATTGAAATACCTGAACTGAGAAAACTCCCAGCTTTGTGATCATGGTCAGACCTGCCGTAACACTGGACTTAGAAGGAAAAAGATACCAATCTGTATTTCTGTGGCTCCTAGAAAAGCCAAACAGCGTGGGTACCAATTGCTTACCAGACAGCTCAGAAACACAAAATAACTTTAACAGTACAAAGCCCTGACCCTCATTTATGCCTCTGTTGAATACTGAGTAGCCTTAGGAAAGGCACAAGGCTGAAAAAAATAAGGACATAATACCCTGATTTCCACAAGCTACTTAGCTCTTAATGGAAGTTTTCTTATTGATGTCAATAACTTTAATCATAGAGGATCAATCCTTAAATGCTTGACTTTATAGACACTGCTCCCAACCTTGAAGTTAAGCATTAAGGTCCAGGTCCTTGTGGGTATTCACGTGTTTAATTATTTTCCTGGATCAGAACTATCCCATAAAGACTTGTTCCAAATTCTTGGTCATAAAGGCATGACAGTTCCTAGATACTTCTCTCTGGCACAGGCAGCCCGCCAGCTGGAAAGCTTCTTCGCCTCAAAACTTCAAGAATACCGTGTGTCAGGCTGGCACAGGGAACCGGCCACTAAATTCAGATCACGTAATACATCCAGGCATGATGTTTTCCTTTGGTGATATAAACTCCGGGAATGCAGTGTGGCACTAGAAAAAACCACATCTCCCCAAGAGTGTTACGTCCTCTATCTTCCACACCGGTAGTTTTTAATTCCACACTAAAAAAAAAGGAACAAATTGTCTACAAATCGTTTTTTAAAAGGCAACTGTCTTGATGAGGCTTTCGTGGGTGTTGGGAAATAGTCGTTTTCATATGCAACCTGAAAGCCGCTCCCTCTTTGCACAGTTTGCTTTTGGTCCTATTTAAGCCTAGTAGAGGATTTGAATGCGTCAGCTTTCCTTTTTGGCTCTTTAAATACATTGCCTAATTCCATCAACAGAGGTCACTGCAGCACTTTTCCTCTTTGGTGAAAGCATGCCTTTTCCAGCAGACAAAACAGATTAATGCTCTCATCTAGCAGAGTTTTAGTTTATCCATTAGAAACTGGTACAGGGAAATTCACACATAGCGAGAGGATGATGATGATGATGACGATGATGACGACGATGACGATTATGATAATAATAATAATAATAATTAATAATAGCTTTTTGGGCTTAGGAACTTAACCTAATTAATGCAAAAGCATTTACAGTAGCGTTTTGAGCTTTGTCGCTACATCTATCTTTCTTTTCATTACCTGGGAACAAGACCGGTAAATCTGGTCTTGGCACTGGCTGTTCTGTCTGCTCTTCAGCATTTGGTAAATCAGTGTCAGGCATTTTTGCATTAGGGAAAAAATAACAAAAAAAAGCTCCTGAAAGAGCTCCTTCAAATTGCTAAGGCTTCATTAACAAATTTGTCAGCAGTCATCACTTTTATTTGAATCTATGTTTGCATACTTATGAAAATGATGGGGAAAGATTTTGTGATATTTATCCCTAAGAGGAATTCAAGCCAAAGGGTCCATTTAAGCCAGCAGTAATGTGAACCTTGCAATTTTCTGTTGCTAAACCCATTACAGCAGATTGAGCCAAATAGGCTTGCAGACAGAGAGTCCTTTAGAAATAAACAGAATATAGGAGTTGTACACAGTAAGACATTGTTAAAAAATATGTATATTACATTCTTATATGTACATACATAAATAGCTTAGTTTATTGAGAAAGAAAAGAAGATTCATCTCAAAGCTAAAGAGTCATAGTGCCTGGCTTTGAGAAGATGCTTTTCATTCATAGGTGCCAAAATCACTTAAAGGTTGAGGACAGTGGAATTCCACTTCAGACTCAGTAAGTAGTGTTTAGATCTTCACCATGAGGGTGTCTACGTGTGGGGTAGGTGTCTGAGCTCCCACTGGAGTCAGTGGAGTCTAAGCTGTTCCCCACATCACTGCAAGGTAGCCATCCACATGTGTTCAACTGGTTGGCACCATTGGCTGCCTTGTGCAGATCCCCATGAGCTCCAGCCGCAGGGGTGCAGTCCAGCTGCCGTAAAGGTGCCCCAAGGGACCTCCCTGGCTTCCAACTGCTGATCCATGGAGCAAAGGGCTCCTGCAGCTCCTGTGCCAAATCTGGCAACTCAGATGGTTTGAGGTATGTACCCATGTATGACTTAGCCCTGAGTGTCTTTATCCTTATTGTACATGTGAGAAAACAGAGGCATAGAAAGCTGAAGAGATTTGTCCTAGGTCTAACACCTGCACTAAACACCTACAGGCACCCTTCCTCATTGGGCCAAAATGGGGAGTAAGTAACTTCCAAGAGTTTCTGTTGCAGGTGCCAAGGAAAAAGTGTATTTGCCATAGTATATTCACTTCTTAGAAGCCCCTTCAATGCTACCAAGTTTTTGTACCTAAGCAAAACATGCAGGACAAATGTAGTTTTCTGAAAGGAACAACAGTGAATGCACTAGGGAAAAAATGAGTGAAGAATTACATCTTTTTTTACATTTTATACATATATCTTAAATATGGCAAAATTTTACAATGTCTTTTAGGGCAGGGAGTGTTTGTAAAGAGCAGGTCCTCATGCCTGGCTTGAGGCAGTGCACAAACAATGTAATTTCTGTGCAGCTTGTTCCTTTTTTGTGGTGAGAGCTGGATGAACAGTTTCAACCTGTTCTTTTGTTCCTTTCTGTAGGTTTCAGTCACCTGAAAGCCTAAGGGAAGTAAAGATAGACGTGGGGTCAAGGGACCAGGGTCTCATGTTCGGTTCCTGGCACTGTTCCTGCATTATGTGTACACGCAGCTCATTTGCTTTGTGCAAGTTTCTCCACCTTTCACGTGGGGTTTTAACACTGGCATAATTCTCAGGATGCCCTGCCTCTGAACTGTCTGTGCCTTGTGTTCACACAGCACCTGGAAGACACTGTGCACCACTGCAACTATTATCAATACTCATCATCATCATGTAGTATTGGAGATGAATATATTTGGGCAGGTGGCTTTCATTTATATAATGTTTTCTCATCCAGTGCAAGCTTCTGTGATGGGAAATTTGCCCTTAAAGAAACGCACAAACAATGCTAGCTAGAGGGCTATAGGTTTTATTCCAAGATATCTTAAAAAAATAAGAGCCCTTCTATTTTGGCGTTTGTGCATAACTCATTATTTTCCCCCCTTATCACTGCTGATAAAACAGTAGAGCAAAGAGCAAATGGTGTTAGGCCCAGTGCCAACTAATGAGTCTAAATTAATACTTGACATACATGCCAGCAAAAAAAGCAGTTTAACTTCAAGATTCTTTTATGATAATTTTGTATTTAGCAGAATAAGTTACTGATGGGAAAGCACTGAGCACATGTGCACTGATCTGACCTGTGTTTGCATGTGTAAGAATGATGTTGCAGATGACTAATATCCGTGCCCCCAGATCACTCTGCCTATTCTTGACAGATACTTCTTTTTTTCCTAGCTTGTTCCCACCAGGACAGTAGAAAAAAGTTGATGTTCACTTTGGATGTCTGCTGCTGACCAGCTCTTCACTATTGGTGTGGCTGCAATCTACCTTGCCAAAGAAAGAAAACTCTGAAAATCAGAGCTTGGCATTTTTTTCTTCAGTTTATGTCTCATTTCTTATGATTGAAAGGTAGTAGAAACTCAAATTTTTTCAGGAGGAAGGGTGGACAAGAAATAAACAAGAGCCAATATTAACTTGTAATTTCACACCTGTGAAACCAAAGCAGGAAAGAAAAAGGAGTTTCACTTGTGATTAACATTGAGACAGATTCTCAAAAGGAAATAAATTAAGTAATGTAGCTCAATAGATTTCCAGTCCTCTTAACTGGTTCAGAGTATTACTCATGTTACCTTACACCTCTAATTTTAAGGTTCTTAAGTACAGTGAGTTTGACAAAACAATAAACATAATTGTCCTACCAAAAAAGCAAACAAAATATAAAGATAAGGTTATCTGTTTTTCCACTCTTAATGTTTGTGTTCTATCCGTATATGTAGATAGAAAATTAGAAGAAATACCTATGAAGAAAGGAAGCTTGGAAATATTTGTTACATTTTCCAGTCTCCCACAGGCTTTTAAATAGTAGTTTCTAATCATACATGACAATAAAACATGAGTTTTCAGTGTCTAATGGCTGCAGGAAAAACGTTGAAAGTGTCAGTTCTCAAAATCAACATACCAGCAAGAAAATAAGAATCACTTCACAATTATTTTCATCTTCTGTTACTTAAATGTCAAGTTTTTCATCCATGGCAATTTGATGATTTCCCCTGCAGACATCACTGGTCCTCTTTCTCTGACTACTTCTCTTGTAAAAGTGGATTAAGCTACCCTTCTTGTGCTGAAGATGGTCATGTTTACTTCTTCTCTACCAGACTCTACAACCTGAAACCCTGGCCTACTTCTCTGAATCTCATATAACCTTCCTTAATTGCTCTACACACATCTGAACTAACTTCTGTCTTTCAGGTTGGCCTGCTTTCTTGGCTCACACACACAGCGGTGAATCAGTCCATCGAGAGCTCCTGCCAGGGTGTTCATTCTTTTCCAACTCTTACAGCTTCTCCTCTCTGGGTTTGACGGACACACGCCTGCTCCCCTCCCTCGAGTTTCCTGCCGTGATATGAGGTGAATTATCCCCCTGCTTCTGCACTCTTTCCCTGATGTCCTCCCCTAGTGTGACACACAGACTGCTTTTAGGCCCTTTGTAGCATCCTTCCCAGCCTTGCTCGCTGGTGTCATCACGTGGCCGGCGTATTGTTTCCCCAGGTGCTGTAGAGATGGCAACGGCCACCCTGACTATGCAGTTGCAGATGTTCCCAGTGGGTGCCATTCCCCCTGGAAAAGGCATCACGGCAATGCCTTCTTCCCATGCACTCTGTCAGCCGTCATTTCCAGAGGTTCTGGGCGCTCCCTGTGCTAGCTTCTATCGTGTCCCGATTGCTGGCGCTCCCCTCGCTGCTGCGTCCTTGATGGTAAGCTCTCTGAGGAAGAGACTCTCCTTTTACTACACTTTCCTACTTGCCTGGGATATTAGTTGAAGAGTAACAGCTGCAGCAAGAACAACAGGAGGTGACAGTTAATCACACCGTGTAATAAATATGAAAGTATTGCCGGTCCCTGACAATGTACTATTGACCTTGATGACTCCCTCCCTTTTTCTGCAATATTCTGTTTGACCATTGTTGCTTTTACTATTAAAATATTTTCTCAGTATCACTGTGTCCTGGTCTTATTATTGTCTTATTTTTCTCATTGGTTAGCAAGTTCTGTTCAAGTGTATCTTCTATTTTCTTTCTACTGTCAAAGATACAGGCTATTCATTATTATTCCTTCCAGAAACTCACCTGCCCTAGACTATCCTCCTGCCCCAAGGAAATAGTCTTAACTCCCTGAGTTCCTATTTCCTCTGTGGATTCTGAATAATACTTCTTCACTTTCTGGGCATGAGTTTCCTGTGCCAGTTCACCTTAAATCAGAGTACAATTTAAATTCCTGAGTAAATATCACTGTACCAGTCTAAAAAAAAAAAAAAAAAAAAAAAAAAAAAAAAAAGAGAGAGAGATTTTGAATTAACTTATCTTTGTAAATTATCAGCACAAGTTTCCTGGATATGACCCAGGTTAAAGAATTTAAGAATGCCCACAAATTTAAATTTGTGCCCTAAATCACTTCAGTTTTCTGTATGAACCAGGCCTGAGAGCCTATAGACACCAAGTTGCTTGTAATGAAATATTGCTGTAGTTATTGCTATGTAAAACATAAGCAATGTGCTTCTCCAAAGAGAACTCTTTTTTCCACAACTATGAAATACCCATGAAAACAAATAACAGTACAACTTTATGTATTATAACATATTTTATACAGGCATCTGCAGCATTGCTACTTGGCTAATGGCCAGCAAAACCATTAACAGCAACTAATGGCACAGAAGGAAATTTTCTTCCAGTCCTATTTTCTAATTGCTAGGAAAGAAAACTAAAAATAGACTTTACAAGATTGGGGGCCAGACTGCAAATACTGGGAGAGCTCTATTAACTTCTAGATGTTCTATGGCTTTACATTCTCTGAGGATCTGGCTCATTGATTTCGTCAGAGGAAAGATTAGGAATGAACCCAAAATGGGAGATTTGATTCCCGCTATGCCCTAGTTTTATTTGTATTTTAGAAAGACTTAATTATTTTCCTCTAGTTCTAATAGAAAGTCATTAGAAATTGAAAGCTTTGCTCCCTGCTTACGACGCATAATTATATAAATGCTCCAGGACTTTTATAATATTTAATAAAGAATTTGGGAGTTAGTTTTAAGCATGCCTTTCAGACATACCCTGACCAAATTGCATGGACTCCTCTTTTTCCTGTTGTACATCTAGTCTCTTTCCAGGCCGCTCCAGACATACCATTAACCTTCCTCATCTCACACAGTTTCTATCTGTCCAGTTCCCCCAAATAACACGTTGATTAAATCTTCTTAAAGAGGAAATGCTGAATTTGCAGTTCACAGTAATTCCTCTATTTAATCTCTCTCCTGAGCCTCCCTTTGAAGACGAGACAGTGTCCCTTCTTCACCCTCCTCTCAGGTTTCCACTTTCCCTTCACCGCTGTCCTCAAGGATTGCTGCAGTTCACATCACCCACCCGCCAGTTTTGGAGATCCCACCCCCTCCTGACTCCGCGATGCAGAAGCAGGTCCCCCACCTCCGTCACCCTACTCCATGCACCTCTCTCAGCTCTGTGGCCTAAGGACTACGTCACACGGGCACTGATTTTGCCCTCAATTAGATTTCATGTGGCAACTGGGTGGCTAACAGTACAATTCAAGACCTGATTTTGTATGATAACTCTTTTGCTTAAAATAATGTTTTCATTGAGATTTATGATATGTCAATATAACTTGATATAGGATTGAGATCTGACACAAGGCTTTTGTTTTAAAACTACGTGGAGTACTTCCTCTTTTGGTGAAGCTGGGTTTATTTGTTGATTTTTGGGTACAGAACTGTATTTCATTGCTTATACAGTGTCGGTACAAAAGCCAAATCCTACCCTCTTTTAATAATGTGCCACTGCTTTCATTAAAGGAAGTTGTACTATTTCTCTGGCACAATGAGCAAATACAAACAGAACTTAAGTTTCATAAAGCTTTGTGCAATTTCAGTTCAGATGATTCATTGTGACACGCTAAACATAAAAGCTGCAAACATGAGAAAAGGGGAAAAAGGCCTTTTATTTTTTTCCTCTGGTGAGGCTTTTCAAATTTGTTAGTTTAGATGCTACCTGTCCTGAATCAGAAATCCATTGTAAGAAACGTGAAGTCATAACTTACACTTGAAAGTTTTTTCTGGACTAGGACATACAAGTGCTTAACAGTAATATAAAACAGAGAAACATAAAGGTGGCACTGCTACCTCTAATTTTTGCCTCTCTGCCTCTTACAGTAGCATTTACAGACCTTGAGTTGGGCAGCTAAGCAAGCTCTGAGTAGAGGAGAGAGAGGGAAAGTTGAGGAAAGCTTGACTGAACTTGGCACATTTCTCAAATGTAGATTTGCATTTAGTGCAGCTATAAAGAAGGGTTTATGGACTTGGACTCAGATTATCCCTTTGGGTAAGATCAGCTCACCTACAGTTTCAAGACAAAGATGACAGCGGCAATGCTGCTTCCATTTGGCAGAAAAGAGCTCCATCAGAGGAGCTAGGTGTCTGGGATTTCAGACTTTATCCAAAAGGACTCAAGATCATAGCTTCTTCTTCTCCAACCACTAGGGAGATCAACTGTTGAGACTGGAGCATGGGTGCGCAGAGCCAGTGGAAGGGAGCTTGGTAGGAAGGCTGGCAGGTCACAAGCCCCACTGCATGCTCCCCTGGTTATTTCTGTGAGTTGGGTTGGTTTTTTTTTTCAGCAAATTCTTCTCGGTACAACATATAGGCAGACACCCTACAAAAAGCTGGGAGCAAAACACAGGGTCCCTCTTATGCTAGCCAGCTGGCTACAAAGTTAGGCTCCCTTTACCTTAAGTCCCAGTTTTCTTGCTCCCTGTCTGCAGTGCTGGTCCAGCTTCAATGCAAAGAGCGATCCACTGATTTGGGCACCCTCTGGCAAGTTGGGAGTAGGGAATGGAGGTTAGATGCTCTATAATGAAGCCTCCCACTTGCTGAACCACAAGAATATTGTATACATTCTTGTTGTCCCACATTTGCAAATAAAAGGCATCCTGACAGCTCTCCTGCCTGAAGGGTCCTCTCTGGGTTTATTCAGCAACTGTAAGTGGGTGACAGGTGTCTACATGCTGAAATTAGTTGAAGTAGCAGGAGTTAAGGACCATCACAGCAACTGACTTGAGGCACTTTTGCAGAGTCAAAATCTGACATGCCAACAGATTCCCAAGTGCTGAAAATGTACACTAAAATTTCCTTTTGACTTAAGTACCCATTTAGGCATCTTAGGTGTCTTCAATGAAATTTAGGTGCCAAAAAAATGCCTTTTTTAATTTTTTTTAACTCTTTCCTGGAATATCACAGCTACTCTGAGGTTAAAAGCTCTAGGCATGTTGAAGTTACCAATATGGGCACTCGTGTCAAGCATGTCCTTCAGTGTTTCTTTCCTCTGGATGTAGGCCATAGTACAGAACAAAAGAAGGCCATATCAGCTTCCAAACAGAGCAGCCTGCCCAGGGAGGTGGTTGAGTCACTATCCCTAGAGGTATTTAAGGAACGTCTAGATTTGGCACTTCAGGGCATGCTCTAGTGACAGAGATTGTAGGGGGTTTTTTTGTGTGTGTGTATGGTTGGACTCGATGATCTCAAAGGTCCTTTCCAACCATGAAGGTTCTATGATTCTATGATTACATGTGCCCAACTATTGTAATTTAAATCCATGTCCAAACATCTATAAGGATCATCTTCCCCTCTTTCCTGCAGCGTTCTGTTGGAAAGAAAGCTTGATAAAAATATATAAGTATTTGAGTCTTCTCTGAGCCACTAAGTACCTCAATACAGCACTTGAAAGTGATATGAGAACAAGTGCACTGGTCCCAAAAGGAAAGCTGTGGTTTGATTCATATAAGAGCTTTGTTATTTTCTCTGGAGCAGTGCACAAAGGGCCCTAGAGATGCAAACACTGCTCTTCTCTGCTCCTCATATGGCTAATGGCCTGGCTGGTGCCATCCTTTCTGTCTCTTCTTCTGACTCATACCCCTCTGCTGCTCCCACAGTGAATCGAGACTTTGGCATCAGAGCTATATTGTCTGCTCTGGTGAAGTGATGCTGGCTCATTGAATTTCCTCTTGGACCTGATGGAAGGGATGGGCCTGCTCGTCTATCCAAGCGTGCCATTGGAATCAGCTCTTCCTGCCGGTACTTTGCTTCGAGCGGCCGTAGTTGTGGCTGGGGTCTGAACGTTACCGGGAATGCAGCATCAGAGCCACTTCTGTGGTGATCTGAAGGAAAATAGAAAAATTATTCATATTTTGAAGAAGAGAAAAGAGAAATACTATGCTATTGGCAAGGACAAGTTAAAGGGCATTCAATACAATACAACATTACAGTTTTAAACCCCAGAACCGAAGCATTTAAAATAATTACTATAGAATACGAGAGCAGTCAAGAACTAAAAGTAACTCTAGATTTTTATTTTCATCCCAAAGCTGATGTTTAAAAGATTTTATTGATCTTACATCTACCCTGAAACCCCAGCAAATTAGCACATTGAGCTGCCTTTTAGTGCCTCGCGGAGCTGCTAAACGCCTTCCCAGGGCAAGAGCGTTCCTTTATGTAGCTTTCAATTTTCTACGAATTTCACAAGTATACCTAGGACCATGGTTGAAAAGCATCGTGAAACCCACAACAGAAGACAAAAAAATTACAAAGGAGAAGACTCTAGTGCCAGCAAAAGTCAAGTTTACCAGTCACCTGTGTTTAACAACTGGGAAGAAAACAGTTTCACCTGAAACCAGGAGTTTGACTCTAGGGCGCTTTGATTACATTGGGTGTGTCAGACCTGCTCCTACCAGCTTTCTTTGCCACAAGTACACAATAAAAATTTGCCTGCAATAGGCCAATAACTGTCTCTCTCATTCTCTTGAGTTTATAGAATATACTTTTTCACTTTCCTTAAAACCACTTGTAGTCTGACTATGCACTAGCAAATTAGTTAATTTAAGAAACAGCCGGCAACAAGCTAGGAGGCTTGGGGAGATAAACACAAAGGCGTATGAATAATAAAATTAGACTATTTCCTGCTGCAGTTAAAGCACACATGTATTGCGTATAGTCACACAGTCAAAATTTATCAACTAGTTGCAGCTTAATAACTGTTAAATGATTTTAAGCTAATGTTTACTTCACAGTTCGCACAAAGTAAGAATGCGTGCACCGGCATTTACCTCTACCAAACAGGTGCACAGATTTCTTTAACAGCAGAACCTGCTTCTCATTGGCCATGTGGGCACACCACACCATAAGCAATAAAACAGGGCTGGTTTTCTCAGATTTGAAGGGCTTCTACTTGGCCCTTTGGGAGCTTCACTGCTACAAAGTATGAATGATATATACTGTCAAACAAATAATTTGTTTGTATGAGTGGCAGCAAGAGCTGATAGGTGGTTTAGGGATCTATTTTTGGTCATTTCTGAACTCTTAGTTTCTAAACTTTCTGCAAATGCTATATATAAAAGCTAAACCAAACTTGCTGGAGGATGCTTGTTCCAGAAGACATGGTGTTTATCTCTGTAAATGCATATGTGCACGTATGAGGTTGTTATTCCAATTTCCTACATACTGAGTATTTCTCTTCTCAGTTCCCAGGTGCAATTTATCTCATCCTAACACAGTTTATGAGAGGAGTTTAGGGTGGCTTCCTCCTGATGGAGACATTTAGATAGATCACAAGGCAGGGCTCAAATTCAGGCCTAGCTATTAGTAAAAAAAGTACTTGCATTCACTGCTTCAAGATTTACCACTCTGTCCACTGAAATAATATGCCTGTCTGCTATAGCAGGACTTGGTCCCTTGAAAATGTCTGAAATGCTTTTAGGTCTACGGCTGCTGTGTAGAACAATTTGAATATTTTAGAAAGACACACATCTCCCACCATGATGTCCTGACAAACAGAACAGAAAAGAATCAGCTGTATGAAAAAAAGAGAAAGAATCCCCTTGAGTAACTTCGATTTTCCCCTCTGAATAGATCCCATGGGTTTCTGTTCTGCTGTTATCATGTGTGAGTGCCCAGCCCCAAGGGGCTGGTTTGCCTACACAGATCTCTCTTGCTTTCATCTCTTTCAGGGTAAAACAGAAAGGGAAGAAAAAAAATAATTTTGCACCTGCAGGAAACAAACCTTGTTGTCCAAATTTTTGATACAAAGAGAAAGATTAAAAATATGGTTTCGATCGCTATAGCTATTTTTGACAGAAATTAAAAAGAATTTTTCTAAGGAACGCAAATGCATTTCAGGTTCACATAAATAAACTCTGAAAGGAGTCAGGGAGGTTACACATGGAGACAATGATGAACATTCAAGCGTCCTAAATTCCATGTTTTCTCTGACACTGTCCTGCTATGTTTCAGTGGGCAATTCAGTGTTGCTCCATCCCTAACCTCTGTCTCCTTATTTAGAGTGTAAGTGAGGGTGGGTCTGCATTTTACTGTGTATGTATGAAAACCTGAGACTGGCTGATAACTTTATGCAGTAGTACCAGTATTACTACAGAATTATTCATGGAGAGCAAGCTGGGAAAAGAGGAGAAGAGGTCAGCTACTTGGGGACAGATTCTGTCAGGATTTTTTGTTAGGTTAGGTGATTAGAGGCTCATCTCCACAAACACAGAGGAGCCCCAAGGCATAGGAGCAGGCGGGTGAGCCCCCAGTACCTCAGTCAGAGGAATGAGCCTGAGCCCCTGCCCTGATCCGTCACAGGGGAGATCAGCTCCATGGGCAGGGTGAGACCCACCACGATGAGCCAACCAAGAGGTTCTCCACGGGGCACCTCATAGGGTGAGGTGCAGGGGGAGTACAGGGCTCATTATTGGGATGTCTGGGGAAAGCATTTTGGTATCATACAGGACTTATGGTGGGATGTATGCTTTGGAACCAAAGGCAGGCAAAGGAAAGGATATGGGTAGTTTGGGGAGGAACAAGTGCAGGAAAATAGAGAAAAAAGGAGATAAAGAGGGCTGCTCACATGTAAACAGGGGCTGGTCAGTACATGTGTCTGGCAGTGCCCCATGCCCAGTTAGCGCAGTCTGTCCTGTCTTATTAAACTCCACTTCTGACTGTTTTCTTTGGTGAGCAGCTCCCTATACCGTGCACCTGTGTGTGCGAGGTCTGAGTGCCAGCAGCTGGAGGGACTGGGGTGCATGCACATTGTGTGAGTACATATGTCAGTGCGAAATCACTAGCAATCACCAAGACAGAGTAGCCATCGAGTAGCATAAGAGGCTTGGGAGCCAAGTGTTGGAGCAACCATCAGTCTGGGACAAAGACTGGTGAGAGCAGAAGGCCTGTGGGTTGACTACTGACAGGGGCAGAACATCCATACCAGTCAGTGGAGAGACCATGGGGTCTGTGGTTGGCTACTGGTAAGGCCATAATCGGGTCCTGGTACCAGAGAGACATGTTTGTGTCCCTGTGTGTGAGGCAAGGGGAGTCCAGGGGAACAAGGAGCCTGCTACAGGGAAGACTGGCTGCCCAAGGACAGCTACTGGAGTGAGTTACAGTGCATAGAATCATAGAATGTGTTGGGTTGGAAAGGGACTTTAAAGGTCATCTAGTCCAACACCCCTGCAGTAAGCAGGGACATCTTTAACTAGATCAGATTGCTCGGAGCCTCATCAAGCCTGGTCTTGAATGTCTCCAGGGATGAGGTGGGGTGGAAGAGCATCTGCATGTGTGTGTGTGTGTGTGTGCATGTGTGTAGGTTTGAGTACCAGCAGCTGCCGTGAGGCTGTGTCCCCAGGGGCTCAGATGCCCAAGTGCCACCAAATGGGTAGACTGAGCACCCAGGGCTGGCTACTGGGCAGAGTGTGTGTGTAAGGCCAGCTACTGAGGGATTCAGAGAGCATGGATATATACATATACATATGCACACATAATTTTCCACTAACAGGCTATCACCCCGATTGGCCAGAGAGGGGAGCAGGATGAGGTTGTCGGTGCTGTTGGCGTTTGCATGAGCTCTGCATGCCGCCTGTGCTGCTCTGTGTGTCTGGCCATGTGTACGTGTACCCTGAATTACGGTGGGAAGTGGGGGCTCCCTGTTGGGAATACCTGCCTCTAGGCCCTGGGGGCATGGAGCTGCGGCAGCCTCAGGTTCAGCAGCTCCTAACAATTTCACATGCAATTGTGTCTGTGGGGCTGCAGGGAACAGATAATTTGCTTTCTTGGGCTTAGAGGGATGCCCTTGTGGCCAGGCCAAACTGCAGGCATGACAGGAATATTTGTGCAAGAGGGAAAAAGAGAAAACTAGGCGGTGCTGGAACGAGACAGAAACTACTACAGTAATGACCACATAAACAACATAGATAAAAAAGATAGGAGAGGAGGGTGTAGCTCATTTAAAGAGGCCAGGGAGTTCCATGGGAGTATTCATTTAGTACTGTCAAATCCGCTGAGCAACTGGCCAAGTTCCTTTCACTGCTGGAGGAGGACACAGAGTAAAGCGCTTCCATTACCTGTAAAAGTGACAAGCCTGGCTTTTCGTCTAGTGGGCTGGCTGGGGCCCTGAGGCAAAGAGAGGTAGCGGACTTCCGTGGTGTTAGTCTGTGTATGAGACAGGAATGTGGTAAAGAGGGATGGTTATATGCTTTTTCTGTTGTGCCTCCGCACCTTTACAGCCAAGTTTAGAGAGGTGTGAATAAGAGCGATGCTTGGCTTAGATGGTTGAACACAGTGTGAAAATGACTGTGTCTGATATAATAGCCCTAAGGGTTTTTTTACAGTCAGCAGAGAGAAATATGTTCTTCACCTTTCCTATTTCAGGTGACAACTTTAAATAAAATTAATAGACCCAGCAAGAACTTGCTTCTCTTCCTTAACCGTGATTATCTCAGCTGTAAATGTCTATGCTATTCAATGCCTACATTTGGTGAACCGAATCTTACTCTGACCGATCGAGAGCCCAAACTGTCAGTGCAAGGTGTGAAGGGCTTTGCATCAGGCCTTTTGTGATTATACGATGTTTTGCACATGCCAAAAAAAATGCAGGTTACATTATTTTACTACTTACTGCCATAATAGCTGATTTCTGACCGATGTATACAGGTAGGACATAAAAATGTTGCTGTCCACATGCTAAGTGATGCTCACTGTTCTTAGGTGCTGCTTGAGGACACGGGGGAAAGTATCCATTTTAATTCTTGCAAAAAGCATGTAAAAATGGGTGTCTCTTTCCTTATTTACAGAGAAGCAGAGGCATTTTTTACATGAATAGTACTTTAGATAACAGGTACCGGTCTACCCCAAGGTAAGCTGTTTCCCTTCCTGCAACTCTGCCTCAGGCTGTGCTGCCGACGGATGAGGATTTCTCGGGCTTCCTTCTCATTAGTGTTGGTGGGCAGGTTGTGTCGGCTGTATGTCGGCGCCTGAAACAGAAAATGCACCCAGCTGATTTTCTTTGCGCTTGCAAATGTGAATAACCTTGCACAGTCTGGTCCATCACGGGGCCGCGGGGACACCCACCCCGGCTCACCACTGCTCCCTTTGGTGTCACGCATAAAAATGCAGCCTCGCACCAACCTCACTGCTTCAGGGCAAGACGGCAGGAAGCATGGACGTAGCTGTAAGTCTTGGACCTCAAGGGCTACATTTTGATGCCATTTTTGATAGAGTCATGCCTGCTCAAAGTGTACCAAAAAAATATACCCAACTACATAAGGCTGTTAACACCTCTGGGCTTGTCCTCCCTTTGTCAACCACCTTTTGATCACACAATTGGGAGTTACAGATCTGAGGCAGATCTCAAGAGAGAGAGAGATATGGTTAGCCCACCTCTGAGCCAGAAGCAAGTTCCAGACGTGCTCAGGAGCAAAAGACTGTGTTAAGAAGAGGACATCTCCAGAATGAGACACGCAGCTGAGTTTCCTTTCCATTCTTGGACAAACTACACCTTAATATTACCCTAAAACCACGCATCTTTTAGGACAAGCTTTTTAATTTATCACATGCATCTAGTGAAATGAGGGAAATAATTATCTACCTTAAAGAGAAAAATTCACTTTAAGTTTATAAGCCCTCTTAAAAAGCAGAACCCGATCTCAGTCTCACTTGCAAAGGTCCTTGTAAAGTTGGTCTGGTGAGCCAAAGCATTACCAGGCCTTCAGAGTTGAAAGTGAAGTATTATAAGTGGCTTCCGATCTTTCATTTCCAAAAGCACACAGTTCTCAATACCGCATAGGAAGTGACTGGTGCAAATAGTCATTACTGTAATTGATTTTGAAGAGAGAAAGTTCATTTCAATAACCTAAGAGGCAGCCATATATGCAAATTGTTGCTGGTAAGATAAGAAATTAATATCATAAGGATAATTGGCCGTGGCAAGTCAAACAATATTAGGAATGAATATCATATTAATAATGACACATTTAAATGAGCAGGGCCTAGAATTTTCTAGTAAATGTGTGTTACACAGGTTAGCCCTGTTTACCTGCATAATTTCAAGGTTACTGTAACATATCCTCTACCACTCATTGCTGTACGAGAGCACGCAGTTGAATATTCTGGGCTCAAGATTGGATTAAGTAGATACTATATACCGGGTTGCATCAGAATCAGTACAAATTGCAAAACAAATCCCTGTGGAGGTATTATCACCCCCATTTTATGGCGGGAAAAAGACCCAAACATGTAAAGTGGAGCTCCAGAGGAGGTGGAATTTCTTTTTTTTAACTTTCTCCTCCTGCGGCGAGAGTAAACTGTTGCTCCCACCCAGACTGAGGATTTACCAGCCCCTCAGACGACTTTGGGCTATGCAAAGTTTACTGCCACTGGCCCACCCTCTTCCCCAGGGAAGTTTCACTGCTACTGGCCACCTGCCAGCCCACTGCCTCCCATGAAGCCCTGCATCCATCCCCTGGTGCCAGGTAGCCATCTGCCCCGCATCAGTCCATCCCATTGCCTGGCAGGGGCAAGCGGGTCGCCCAGCCGGCCACCTCCACTGCCCAGGCTGTGCATGTGCCCAGGCAGAGGACCTGGGACCTCGGGCTCTCCCGGGGATGTTTGGCAGTCTCAGGAAGGCGGTTTCTGAGTCACAGGTCGCTGTGCAGTGAGGGAAGCCTGACCTCTACAGCTCAGTCCCAGCTTTTCCTGGCTTTCCCTGCTGCCGTCAGGGTGAAAAGCTGATGGAAAAAAAAAGCTGCTTGCCTTTTTTTCCACCCAGGAGCAAGCCCCAAGCCAGGGCTCCTTCCCAGCCTTCCCTTCCCCATGCAGCAACCAGATCGGAGTGGCTGCAGGTTCCAAGCCCATGTTTCCCACCAGCGTGACCCCAGGGTCAGTCCCAGTGCTACCACCCACCAGCCATGGCTACGATACAGGGAGGGCAAACAGGAGCTTTCAGTCTGCAAACAATGGGCGATAGCAGGTCGGTTACGCACCCTTTGTCGCACTTGATATAGATTATGTGCCAGGACATCTCTCATGGACTCCACCTCTGCGGGGGAGAGCCTGTGTACAGGCCGATTCCTACCGCTCCTGTAAATAAAAGGGAAGTTTAAATATTATATTAATGAGTTGGTTAAGTACTATTCCCACGCATGATCTATTTTTAGTGATGGAACAGAAGGCTAGAAAGAGCCTTTCAATGACCAGTGACACCATGAAATCATCCAAAGATGAATAAAAAATGTCAGATTTTGTTCTTTTCTGGGTTTTATCAATACATTGGGGTATTGATAAAATGGGCCTCATACAGCTGACGGCAGAAACTTTTCTTTCTCAAAGCTTCATAAGGAAGTTCAGATTTAAGGATTAGATTGGGCAACGACCAGTTGTAGATTCAGGAAGGCACTGCAAGTTTCCTCCTCTGTCTGAATACATTCTTCAACATGGTCTAGCAGTCTGGGCCTTGCGGTCCTACTGGTTTTAACTCCTTTGAGAAAGTGCAGCAAATCCTTAAGAAATAAAGTACGTGCTGATTAAGGAGTCTGAGAGATCCGCCTTGTGGTGAGGAGAACGTATAGGGTTTCCTTGGTACTGAGCCTGTTTCCCTGTTTAAAATGAAACAACTAGCTAAAAGATAGTCATCTTTGTATTTTTAACAAACTGGGACAAGAAGCCCACAGTCACTTGTAGCTGCCTGGCCTTCTCACCAGCAAAACAATGGGCGAGGGCTGCTGTGAAATGTTAACTGGTTTTGCTAAATCGGTCAATCTGTGTGAGAGTTAGGGTTCGGCTAAATTCCCAAGAAGAGAAAGGGAAACAGATAGTGATCATCCAGGATGAATCAGTCTGAGTTTATCTTGCTGTTTCTGGTTTTTTCCTTTCTCCATTTTGCTTTCTTCCCCCTTTTTTTTAAAACAAAAAAAAAAAGAAACTGCAAATCTTTGTTCTCAGCTAAATGATGTCCTTAAAGTGTTGTCTGTAAATTGTGTGATTAAAGAGTGGATTATGATCAATGTACAGTATTCCCAAAACTTTGTGTGCATTTATTTTGTACTCCCTCTAAAATAAATTAAAAACTTTTAATGGCAAAGGGAGGTGGATTCAAGTTTAACTAAGATTATGCTGCAAACCTAGGAAAAACGGAATTTGCCATTACAGCTACTTTAATAAGATTACCACTGTTTTGTGCTATAATCTAACACGAACATCTTGAAAATTTGTAGGACTATCATGAGCTGCGTGGATTCTGCATTTTACTGCTTCTTAACATCAAGTAGATGGTGAGCACTGGTGGCCTGGCCCTGTCCAAAGTCCCTGTAATATAAGACGTAATTCCTGATATATTGCAAGGTTTCAGAATGTGTTTTCCTTCTGCATCAAGCGAAAACTGAGATCTACCAATTTTTTCATAAAGTAAAAAGAAAGAGAGAAAATAACGATAGGTTAAGGAGCAGTGTTAGAGGTATGGCTTGGTTAAGGATCTCACTGGGGCGTGAGAGACCCATGAGTCTATCACTCAACTATTGGCAAGCCAAAGTGAGAGAAAAGGACTCCCTTTCTGGATTTGACCAGAAATCTTTTTCTGGCCCTGATAAATCCTTCCCCACTAATGTTTAATTGATATTGATCAATTCTCAACAACAGTAACAGCAACAAACCTAGGTATTTACCAGCAGGGAAAAAAAGACCATCACCACCATCCAGTTCCAGGCCAGCTGGGTTTTTTAGTTGGCTGGTTGGTTGGTTGGTTGGTTGGTTTGGTTGGTTTTTCACTTGCTTTCAGCTCTCATGGGTAACACTGAGAGGATCCAGGGATGTCACCAAGTTTCCAGGCTTAGGTGTAATGCACCTTTATTCCATACTGGGTCTGGCATGTCCCAGGCTGTGGGACAGCCCATGTATGCTACTTTCCACATCAAGGAAACCAGTCCTTCTGCTGTCAGTGGACCCTAGCTGCTGTCCCTTTGGACAAAAGAGAGACCAAGGTCCCAGGTCACACCTGGGAAAGTAAACACAAGCACAGCCCCTGGGGATTAATGGCAATCTAGCCTGTCGAGTAGCGGTACGCAAAATGCAGGCTTGGCTCATTTGTGTAGTGCAAATCAGACTGTCATAGTTGATGCAAGTGGTGTTGACATCATGGGGAATAACTGTCTGTCTGGTCTGCACTTCACTGAATGTCTCCACAGGGTCCTTATACCTTACAGATGGGAATAAATAGGGGAAAGTGGTGAGCAGAACTCCACTGGGAAGACATCAGATCACCCCTTTACTTCTCCAGTTGCCTACCTGACCCCCTCCACATGCCAGCACAGAAGTGGCCTGTCCTAAGTCATTTAAAGACTTATCATTTTTCTCTTAAAGTGACTAAAATATAATAAATAAATTCCCTAAGTTTCATCTGACTTGGGATAGCAGGAGAACAAACAGCTTGAAGATAGTCTGTATTGTTCTGGAGCACAAATAAAAAATGTGTGTTCTTTTCATGGGATTAGATATTAACCTACCCAACCGATAACAATGCACAAGTATGGTAATAAGGAACAGATTGCTTTTACGTTTTGCAATATACAATAGATTAAAAAAGAACTTTCAAATAAACCCAAACAAGTTTGGTATGTTACCAAACCCATAAAGCAATCCTTATTAAAACTATTTCTTTGTTCTTACTGAAACTTCCAGCATGTTACAACAAAGCACAGCAAAAGAGATATATTTGCAAAGAAAATATTGAAATGATAATATGCCATGAAAACTGACTGTTTCTCTGTAATTAGTACCATGACAGTCTCTTTCTTCTTTAGACATGGATAGTTGGTACATGGAGGAAATAAAATACCTTCCACAAACCTTGTAAGATTATTTTTTATATATTATATATAAAATTTTGAACTTTGTGACCTCTCCACCAATCTTCACAAGTCCTGTGAAGTAAGTAACTAACATTGACTACGCACAGCTCTTGCACAACTGCACCACCACAAATGACAACACGGCACTTGATTCTGATCTGTAATGTATCGATACATTCTAAGATTTACCCAAGTCAGTGTTGCAGTAATATGAAGCCAACATTAAGTAAGCTCAGCATTAAACCATCTCTCTCTAATGGGCATATTTCCTCCAAAAAACAGCCACGCAACCACAGTTTTGATAATATCTGCTTGGCTCTGCTTTTTCCATTTCTACCCTTATTTCTAAGGCTTATTTTCTCCAAAACATCATAACAAAATGCTCTATTTTCATTTAAATGTGGATTCTTTGTTGCATAGTCCATGGGCAAATTTCTCCAGTCTGCACTGGAAATACTTACTGCATATTGGACACCCAGTCCACCTGCAGGAACCACACCAGCACGAATGCAATTTCCAAGAATAATGCTAATTCACAGCAATGGAGATCTGCTTTGATTGTTATAGAGCATTTCCTCTCATGTGCAGCCTAAAGGCTGCAGAGCTGATCAGACGTGCTAGCGACAGAGTTTTCTCACTACTCTGGAACTAAAAATACTGCTTTACATGCCATATGTTGGAATTTAATTTCAAGTCTCTCCTTGCTCATGGTCAGATTTTTGTATCCTCACTGAAGACAAGCTATTTCAATGATAACAATCAAACAATTTACACATACATTTAGAAACCTTTTAGTCATAAGCAGGTTCACATAGTTGCTCAGGAGAATGTCGATACAAGAACTGCTGCATTGGCTCAGACCAAAGATCCAGCAGCTGGCTCGCTATCCTGTCTCCTCCAGTGTTCAACAGCGGACACCTATCAACGAACATAGCTGGGAAAACACATTATTTTCCTAGAATGCTCTCACAGCCTCCAAGAATCAGAATGTTTCTGAGCCACAGGCTGCCCTTTGGTTTTTGAAGTTGACACTTCATTTTTAAAAAGGCTGTCTCAGTAGGAGAACCTGTGCATCAGGGGTTGATACACAGAAAAATTCAATTACTGCCGGAGTAGAGCTGGCAAAAATTAGTCCATTGTATCAGCTGTTTATTATAGAATATTTTTCAATCTAAATTCTCCGCTCAGGAGAGAATTTCTGAACTACGATAAAGCAATTTGTCTTATTTTCTCTTTCCCTCGGGAAAAGAAGAGGAATGTGGTTTGATTGCCACAGATTGTCTACCAACCTTGCACATTTTCTCTTGGCTCAGAACAGTTAAGGGAATACAGCAGACAGAAAGGAGCCTGTCGGACACACGATCTCTTTTAATATCATCCTTTTAGCAAAGAATGATTTAGAAAGAAAAGGGCTAGGCCTTATGCTGCATGCTGACATCAGTTTCAAGAAAGCAGATGAATCTTGACATGATTAAGCCAAAGTTTCAAGAGAGATTTAATTCAACATCCAGTTGGTATTTGGACTTTCTGGTGTGGGTTGAGATGATCATTCAAAAAAGAAAACATGCTGGGCCCTGACAGAAACTGCTGCAAAATGGACAGGGGTTGAAGGATGCAACATTCTATGATTCCATGCAGCAGCAGAGAGCAGGCAGTAGCTGCAACAGTGGCCAGCAGTAGCCCAGGAAAGAGTTTGTGGGGGCAAGTGCCATTAGCAATACCCACGCTCTGGGCAGTGGGTTACAAGGTGAGGATAAAAACATGCACAGCAGTTAAAGTGTGCAGCAGTGAAGATTTGTACAGACGTCTCTCCTAGAGGGTAGTTCCCTCAATGATGGCTCTGGAGATCCCACCAGTTTTCCCCCCTGATCTGTCTGATGTCAGATGCATTTCTGTTTCATAGAATGATAGAATCACAGAATGGTTTGGTTTGGAAGGAACTTTTAAAGGCCATCTAGTCCAACCCCCCTGCAGAAAGCAGAGGCATCTTCAACTAGATCAGGTTGCTCAGAGCCCCGTGCAACCTGACCTGGAATGTTTCCTGGGATGGGGCACCTACCACTTCTCTGGGCAACCTGTGCCAGAGTTTCACCACCCTCATTATAAAAATTTCTCCCTTGTATCTAGTCGGAATCTACCCTCTTTTAGTTTAAAGCCATTACCCCTTTTCATATCACTATAGGGCCTGCTAAAAAGTCTCTCCCCATCTTTCTCATAAGCCCCCTTCAAGTACTGAAAGGCTGCTATAAGGTCTTTCCAGAGCCTTCTCTTCTCCAGGCTGAACAACCCCAACTCCCTCAGCCTGTCCTCATAGGAGAGGTGCTCCAGCCCTCTGGTTATTTTTGTGGCCCTCCTCTGGACTTGCTCTAATAGGTCCATGCCTTTCCTGTACTGAGGGCTCCAGAGCTGGACACAGTACTCCAGGTGGGGTCTCAGCAGAGCAAAACAGAGGGGCAGAATCACCTCCCTCGACCTGCTGGCCACGCTTCTTTTGATGCAGCCCAGGATGCGGTTGGCTTTCTGGGCTGCGAGCGCACATTGCTGGCTCATGTCCCGCTTTTTATCCACCAGTACCCCTTAGTCCTCCACAGGCCTGCTCTCAATGTTTAATTGGACAAATTTGGTACAGAAGTACCAAATTATGGCAAGACAGTTTGAGGGACTGCAAACTGAAGTAGGAAAAATTGCAAATGCTACAAGGAAATCTTCTCTCAGCAAAAAATTTTGATTGGAATAATGGAGTTGGGACCTGTGCTCTAAGGTCTCCTGCAGGTCTCTCAGTATCTAACAGTGATGAGAAAAACCCACTGGCCAGCTAAGTGTCCAGTGTGGCCACCTTGAAACACAGCTACGATTTAAAGCAGCCAGAGTGGTTTCTGCGCCTGACTCATGATTCCTCTTCAGAATTGCCCATCTTTGAAGAGAAACAGAGGAAATATTCCTGGCTTTAATTTTCACTCTGTGAACAAAGAGCCAAATTGCAGATATGATGAGCACCAAATTGCCAGCACAAAACAGCAACTTCTCTTTTCATAACTATCTTTTTTATCTTATATTTCTATTTCCTCATTTTTGCCTCCTTCCTTCCCGTCCCTGCTCTGCAAAGGGTCAGGAGGTCAGTACTCACTGTGAAGAAGCTGTGGATGATTTTGAAATTTTCATGCCACTCTCAGCCATCTCCATGGCCAGTTTTATCTCCATCTTTTTGTACAATGACACAATGCTGGATTTGGGCTGGTGTTCCCGAATTAAGATTTTCTTCAAATACTTATTGTCAAACTTCTTAAACCTGCAAAAGAGGTATTAAAATACAAGTGTAAAAAAAGGAAATGTGTTTTTATTTCTGTGGTACAAGCTGATCTTTATTCAAATGCACACATATATAATTCAGTGGTGGAAACTGAATCCAAATTGAAGGCACCTGTGGACTCCTGAAGGCCTAGTGAGCAGAGACCTTTGGGGGGACATTTGGCACGGTCTACTGGTCCACAGAGATTGCAAAACACACCAGACAAAAGAAAGAAACAAGCTGCAATCAGAGCGAAAAAGAGGGCTGGGTGTGTGTTTGCATATAACACCGCCACATTTGTCAGAAGAGAATATGGCCAGTCTCCACGCTTTTGTACAAATGTTGTATTCTAGCAGGGCATAACAGCAGCAGCTGCTCTTACAGTAATCCTGGCCTATTCAGCCAGCCACCAATGAGGCTCTAAATGGCCCAGCAGCTACAGTAGTTTGGGCCCATTATGTTGCTGATAATTTTGAATCCTGACAATTAGAGCGGAGAAAATACATTTCTTTGTATTCTAAATAACAGAGAAATTGAATGGACCACAAAATACTGTGTGCTCAAATGCTGCAGATTGTAAAATACTGCTAGTGCGTTGTATAATTTGAATGTGAATGTGCGTGCACGCTTTGGAACAGGTATGTGCTTTCAGGCAGATGTTTAGCAGAACAACGGCAGATCTTCTCATACGTTTCTTTCAAAGGAACAGTTTACCACAGCAAGGTAACGTGCTCCACAATGCCGGGAATAGCACTACAGAGCTTGCACTTTTTTTCTTTGCAAAGGCTAGTTTTTATACATTAATAGCAGAGATAAGTGCACAAAAGGAACTAGAGCTCTTTATGGTTTTCTGTGTAACAGAAAGCCTCCCAGAGTGTCATCACTTAGGTAACTAATTCTGATATACATGTGCTAAATGTCTTTAAAGTTGCGTAGAAAAGTCTAGGGAATACTTTTAAATACAATCTTCTTACATTAAATATCTTCACATACAGTGTGTCTTTTGAATCTGCCCTTGAACTGAAACACTACGTTTGTGGCTAGTTTGGACAAAATTCTCTTTTCATAGCTGTTGCGTAGATGTGAGAAAAGGGCGTAACATTTCCTCACAGACATGTGTAAATGCAGCTATTTCAATGGAATTAATCCTGCAAGAGGGATTTGTTTATCCTATTGACTGCACAGACAGTGGTGTGGTGCGGTCCCAGCGGATGTCCTACGCTGTCTCTGTGATACCTATTGTGAAAGCCAAGAGGACTTTTTAGCTTCTGGGTCCAGGTATGTGCCCTAACACGTTACATCATTACTCCTCGTTGGGACAAGAACTGGATGCTAACCAGCCACCTTCTTCCCACTCGTAATTCCTAATTTCCATAGAGAGAAACCCAGTCATGAAAGGAGTTGCCGCATGTCCTGGCAGACAGCCCTGGCTGGATTACTGGGGTCCAATGCTGAAAAGTGAGACAGAGGACTGCAGCACAGAAGTCTAGCCATAGCTAGGATAACTAGGGATAACTTTTAGCCCATGGCGTCTTGATAAGATATTTGCAGGAAAGGAAGATTTAATCTCTCCTCACACTTCCCTTCACATGCTGCGGTGGTGCCCAATGTGATCACAGGGCTCTCTTAGGGAAAATGCAAAGGGAATGGCGGCTTGGAATGGCAGGTCCTCTTCCAGCCTCTTCTGGGCAGTGGCTGGAAGAGCCACAAAGCTTCACAAAACCACCTCATCCTGCTTATAGAAGACACAACTCAGGTCCTGCATTTCTGAGTGAAGACTAGATTGAAAGTATCTGCTTATGCTACTGGCTATTAAAATTCAACCATACTCTTCAGTACTTTTATTTTAAATGTTACTGAATGCAAAGACCTGTACGGAGAGGTGACTAATTATTATTGAATCTGCACTTGCCAACAAGGGATCATATTTGCTGTGGAGACTTACAGCAAAAGTCAGTGAAGCACTGACACCTTACGTTGCTTCTGTTCTAAATCCAGAACTAAAGGAGAACAGCCACAGATCTAAGATTTATGCCAAAGCTAGGTGCACAGGCTGATGTCTGCAGCATGAGTTCCCGTGTTGTGTTTTTCTTTCAGAAGGCTTATTTTCTGCTTGTTTGTGCAGAAGCAATTTAGCAGGCAATACACAAGCACTGCACTCCCAAGAGATAACGGTTACTCAGGATTTCATTTTTTAAAAAGAGATATTGCACACATCCCTGATATTTTCATGCTATTTTAGCTTTATGGGGCACAAGATTGATTTCCTATTCTGTTTACCTATTGTATTTTACATGATAGATAGGTTATTTTATTATAGTATACTGCAATAAGAGATGCTTACTTATCTCTCAGCTGATAATGACTCCAGTGTCCACATATATCTTCAATACCAGCCTTCAAGTGATCCATCAACTAGAGAAACAAACATGGAAAAATTTTAAGTGGCCATTATGAGAAAGTAATGTCACCACAAACACGCAATTGTTGACAGGATTTTGAGATTTTTTTAATTGGAGGGTGTGAGTTGATTCTGAAAGCATCTACGTTTCTCTAAAAATCAAGGCAAAGATCCCACTGTGGCAGCTCCTATGCTTGGCTGTAGTGGCAATATTTTGATGGAGGTGACAAGTCTGTCAGTCTGCTGTCATCTCATCCAGTAACTTATAGGCCCAAGTAAGGGACTATGTCCAATGGAAGATGATACTGAGCATCCAAATTGCCTGGTCCTCTTTGTCTGCTGACACCAAAAACTAAATTCTTGATTCTGTCAGCCAAGTTTCCCTTCTGCATGTGTGACCTCCCTGAGAGGGGCACAGGGCCAGGTACTCCACACCTTAACCTTTGCCTTGACTGAGAAGTCCTCTGAGGGTTTTGCAAATTGTCATGAGGCTGGTAAGTGCATCACTGTTAACTACCAGGATTTTCATTCATCTTTTGTGTGTTTCTGGAATTATAGAAACAGACAGAAAAATGGGCAGTTCTTACATGCTTATTGTTATAAGTAAGTGGTGCTTTTAAACATAAATTCCTTTCAAGGTTAAGTGTAAAGGTTGAAATAGTAAGAATTAAATGCACTTCAAATTCAAATCAATTGAGATACTCTAATTTTGGTAATGTGTCTGCATGTGCTTAATTTTAAAGGCACAGTGTTTCTGTTAGTTTCAAATATACTTCCTATTGTGAAAATGAAAGCATGTACGTATATTTTGTATAGTGTTGTGAAGTCAGTTTGAGCAGCTTTCAGTTATTTTACACAACAGTAAATTGAGAGCTAAAGCAAATATTTGAGAGGGGAAAAGATCATTACTCAGAATAACTTGAAACTAAATTTGCAGACCAATGGATCAAATCATTTCGGTTCAATAAAACTTGATTAAAGACTTTTAAGGTGTCAGCGTGTCTAGAACCAGTCACAGGATGGCCACAAATGTACCTGACGAATCTGGCTGGAAAGGATGATGAGTGCATTTCGTAAACATTGCCTTTATGTTTCTGTCTTCCCGTGGTCACAAGCATCAAGAAGTAAGGGACCTGCTACACCATGACACTTGAGGTAAGATATTATAATCTGATAGTCACTATGAATATAAAATGAGTTATCATATTTTAGAACATTATGTCTGGGTTTCCTCCAAATGTTGTTAAAAGCATTCAGTATCCAAATCCACTGAATGCCAGTGCTTCCCTCCGTCCAGCTCTTTTGGAATACCCTTTCTCTTCTTCTTTTTAGGATACCAGCTACTGACAGAAAAAAACTTACTCGCACATGAATTTCTTCATTGATCGACTCCTTTTTGTTGGTCTTTTTAACATCTAGATATCTGACCAATGGTCCAATTGTGATTCCCTGCATTTGGAACAATGAGTTGAAAGGTTAATTATATTTTATAAACAAAACAGAAAAAAAAAAGCAAAAGGATTTAATTTTAATCAATTAGGAAAACTGTGTCTTAGACACAAGAATGATCTTTTACTTGTATAGAGAGCTACAGAAGAGGATTAAAACTCAAAAACTTTAAAAAAATTATGCACCAGGGTTTTTTTAAATGAGATTGTATTTATCAACGTTTTAACTATGTAAAGTAACTGACTCATTGCCGATCTTCTTCAAAATAGCACTCACTTGAAAGAAAACATTATCTTTGTGAGGTTCTTACAATCTTGAAATGTCTTAATTCAACATTTTCAGAATTAAATATTTCAGATTTTTTTCACTCTAGAAACCATTTTCAGCTGTTCCCAATTCTTTACTGCAAGAACCTTACTGCTCTTTACAGAATAGCATTTAAAAAAGGGAAATAGAAACAAAATGTTTTTTTTCTGGAACATTCTGATGGAATACAAGTGCCTAACCACAAGTACATAGTGGCCCATTAGCACCCTAGAGTATCTGAGATATTAGTATGGGAAAATACAGAACGTGGAATGCAAGACCTCCAGTTGCTCCAGGTACAGCAGTGTAAGCCAAGTGGAATAAACCAAACATCTGAAGTAGACACCTATTCTTACAAATCTGAATTATTCACTTATTTTTTCTTTAATATTCTTTTACAAAGGATTTCAAAATGTTCTCATTTGGTCTCCAAGAAGAATGAAGATAAAAGTAAAAAATTCAAAATCCTTCACAGAACAGACGTATTGTTTTCTGTTCAGCTTGAGATACACAACTAGTAGAGAATGATTCTGTGCTGAAGTGTAAAGTTAAAATGCTTCTTAATTTGGAAACATTAGGAAGCACCATGTGCAGTGAGCATAAGATATTTTGGACACAAAGTGCCCTTTTTGCTGAATATTTTAGATGACAGAGGTTTTCAATACAGACTTTCCGAAAAAAGTTATTTCATAATACCTAAAAAGCCCTGAAAGGGTAATTACACAGTGCAGTGCTAAATCTGTCCATAAAATATGATAGCTTCTCCTAGTTTAAGAGTAAATTCAATGCAGTCTTCACTATGAAGCTTTCAGTCACCCCTCTTACATGAAAGCAATCCATTAAGAAATACACTTACTTGGATGAACACAGTGAAATATATCACTACAAGAGTAGCAGTAATGAACAATTTTTTTCTTGGGAAGAGCTTCACTGGAAGCAAGAATGCAAGAGAGAAGCTGCTGGCTCCTCGAAGGCCACTGTAGGAAATGATGAGTTGGTCTTTCAAGGTAAAGGGATAGGTTCGGAACTTGTTACTGATGTAGAAGAGAGCAAATACACCTAGAAAGGGAAAAAACCACAGCTATTATTAATCAAGGAGAAAAGGAAAATATTTAAAGCAAAACAACATCTTGGCTGCAGGCAGCTGTTGATAAACCTTCCTTTTCAATTTTGGATTCTTGTAGCTTCTCTTCGACCCACTGCTGAATCTGTTTTGTGTGAAATAATCGCTTAGAAAAGACCATGTTTCCTAACTGCTTCAGGATTTAAATTCACTTACGCAGTTTAGACGTGAGATTAGGGGAAAAGATTTACTTCCTATATTTATGCTGCACCATTCTTTTCTGAAGCGTTCTGAAGACAAGACAAACCACTGGATGAAAGTCTTTCCTGTGTGCCTTCCCTTGCAATGTTTCCTGCTTTCTGCACAGTATCTGCCCAAAATGTTTGAACACTGCTTTACCAACACGCCCTGTGGACAGGTTCACTGAAAGGCAAAGAGTAACAGCTTTTTAATTTTTAATCCTCTGGCTTATTGTGTCTCTAATTTTCTGTTTATTTCTCAAATTTCATTTTGCTTTTAATAAAATTTAAAATTAACCAGACAGCCTGTGGCTGTGTGCAGCTTTTCTTTTATAGAGTACATTTAGCAATTTGCTTGATTCACTCAATCTTCTTCATCTTCCATACGAAACATGCATCCTATGTTCTGTGTGGAAGCTGTTAAATTACTGAAGTAAAAGCTGACAAATGCTGATAATTACTGGTGTTATTTTACACAGCTGTCACTGATAAACTCAGTAGATTGCTATATGTAAGGCCAGTATCACTATCCTGTTATGTAGGTTCCTGCATGCTGCTTTATATAAGACCTTTTTTGTCTACTTATAACTATGCTAGACATCAGCTACTGAGACTGAAACTGCATATGTGAGTTATCATCCTCAGGCCAATTCTCTTTACTTTATTCAAGCTTCAGAGAAAATGATGTAATCATTTTAGCAAACAAATTTAGCGGAAAATATTTCGGCTTTCCTCTGGAAAGCTCTAGCACTCCCCTTGGTGTTTGAGAGAAGGATGGACACGTGGTAGCAAAATACCTTTTGTACCAGGAGAGCACTTTTTTTCTGTCTTGATTGGAAGGATATTCCAATACATATTCTGAAAATAAGCCCCTAATAGCACCCTAATCTTAGATGTTTGACACCAATACTTATCTGGTCCCAACTGTTAGAATCAGAGTACTGTAGGCTGGAAAGGACCTTTGAAGGTCATCTAGTCCAAGTCCCTACTCAAAGCAGAGCTAATCAGATAAGGCTGCTCAAAGCTCCAGTAAAGTCTTGAATGCCTTTAAGAATGGAGAGCTGGGCTACTGTTACAAAAATGGATCACCCTCATACTAAGAAATAAGTTCCTACTGTCTAATCAGGAATTTCCCATGTTCCAGCTTGTGTCTGTTGCCTTTTGGCATATTGCTGTGCACCTCTCAGAAGTGTCTGGCTCCATCTTCTCTCTCTCTCCTCTCATCAGGTACTTATAAAAAGTAATAAGGCCTCTTCTGCGACATATCTTCCCCAGGCTGCTTAGACTTGGCACTCTTAGACTCTCCTTGTACATCCAGTGCTCCAGCATCTGACCAAGTTGGTGACTTCTATTGCATTTGATCCAGAACCTCCATGTCCTTCCTATCCTGGGGAGCCCAGAACCAGAGAGAGCACTCTGGAGACAGTACACACTTCCACCTGTGCTGAAGACAGGGGAAGAAACACTTTGCTGGACCTGCTGGCTACATGCTTGCTAATGTAGCCCAGGACATGGTCATACTTCTTTGTCACAGGACATCATTCTGGCTTGTGTTCAACCTGTTGTCTACCAGGCCAGGTCTTTTTCTGCAGAGTTGCTTACTAGACTCCAAGCCTGTAATGGTGTATGGAGTTATTCCAGCCCACGTGTTAGTCCTTGTATGTGCTTTTCTTGAACTTCATGAGCTTTATGTCAGTCATTTCTCCAGCCTGTCCAGGTCCCTTTGAATGGAAACCATCCAGAATATTGACTGCTCCCTGCAGCTTGGTGTCAGCCACAAACTTGCTCAGTGTGCCCTCCACTCCATCCTCCAGGTCATTAATAAAAACATTAAAACAATATTCGTCCCTGTACTGAGCCCTGAGGGATGCCATTAGCCACCAGCTAGACCAATATTTTGTGCCCAGCAGTCCAGCCAATTCCCTTCCCACATTATCAACCCACTTCAACTGGCTTTGAAGTCCAGGGCTGTAATTCTGCTGTTTGTTGGCCTGCTCACTCCTCTCAGGATCTTGGCATCCACAGTCCCGTGGTCACTGCAGTTGAGGCTGCCCTCAGTCTTCATATCTTCAGTCATTTCTTCCTTCTTTGTGAGTGGTAAAGAAAACAAAGCATATTCCCCAGCTGATTCGTCAACCCGTCTCCAGCAACTCTCACTTGCCTTTTCCTCTCCACCGCTTTTTGCCTCCCCCTTCAGGGCACAGCTGGCCCTAATGAATTACCTGACAGGTCTTGTTCCTCCTCAATGCCACAGCAGATGATGCAGGACCAATACCCAGAGCTCAAGCCTGGGCTCTATCTGTAAAGGGAATCCAGACAAGGGCAGGGCAGAAGGCTGGAGGAAGTGGTGGAAGGTGCCCAATGTAGATTATTTCTACTGACCAGGGTGCTCCAGAGGGGCTTCCTTTGATTATAAATGAAGCATGGGGGAACTAACCTCCTAACTTAGCCAAGGTAGGTGCCTAAATTTCAGTGCTCAGAATATGTCCTCCAAGGCCACTTGATGGAATATTTCAATTTCTCATTTTCTTTAAAAAAAAATAATTACTCTGAAAAATCCTACTAAAATTTAAAAAAAAAAAAAAAGTTATTAAGATGGCAAATCCAGTCACTGACAAGTTAAAAAATGTCAGAAAAAAGGTTGCCTGCGTGATTGTATTTTTGGCCCTCTCATATATACTACTTCCAAAACATCTTTCATTACAAAAGCATTGTTCACTCATATTTTTAACTAAATTTAAGTGACAGATAACGGTGGCTGAGTAGGGTGTGTTCCATAAGAAGACCTTTGCAGGACTAGGGAGATACTGTGTGTAGAAAGGGGGTAATTTTAAACAGGCACTCTTTTCTAGCAGTTTAAAACTTCCTCGCTGACTTGTGAGGAGCAGTATCATACTGTGGCTGGAGTAGATGTGGTACGAGGAAGGAAAAGAGAGTCCCTGTTCGGTTGTCTTACCTTGCCTCTTTTTTAATGCCTCCAGCACTCCTGGCCCAGGACCTGTAGTGTTATAGCACCAGAAGTGCTATATCATTATATATACACATTATCTAATTAGTAAGTTAATTACAGTGTGTGATGAAACCATTATGAAACCCACTTACCCAAGGACATTTCGTTAACTAAGATATAAGCATCTATATAGGCATAATCATGGTAATATTTCAGTTTTGCTTAATATAGTCCATTCTCCCCTAATTATAAAATCTGTGCTTGGAGACTGGTATTCAGATTTGTTTGGGGCTTTTTTCCCCCTTTTGGTCCATGTGTAGATTTGTGAAATTAACATGTCAGTAACATAAGCCTAGTAAATTCCTTATTGAACCGGTTATGCCAGTCTGCACAAACTTCTCTAGCATACCTTTGCACCAAAAGGGTTTCTCTCAGAGATAGGGAGAAGGTTGCCTGCAAAAGCTGACTTACTCAGTGTCCGCCAAATGAGGCAGAAGAGCAGAGTGAAGGAAATGAAGGCCCAGTTCCACTCGTGGTTTTTCCCCACTGTAGACACTCCCATGAACACGAAAATCATGGTCTCACTGACGCTGCTCAGCATCTTCATGAAATATTTTATTGTGGTGTAGGAATTCTGGGAAACATTCTCTTCCACGTATTTTTTCATTGTCACTGCACATGCTGTCATCCTGTACCAGGCAAAACATCAGATATCAGCCACAACCTGTTTTTCTTTCCATTTAATAACAGCCTCAGCCTTCATTACCTGCACTCTCCATCACCAGCTTCTGACCTTCCTAATATCAAGAAGCATTTTATTTCTTCAGTAATGTTATCTGTTTCATTAGATAGAAGACCATCTTCATTCAGCTTTACAAAGCCATTTTGCATACAGGAAAAAAGAAGCAAACCAGTCAGCCTTCCTGACGAGGAAGTGAGGGTGTCACGTTCCAGTTCAAAGTCTGTTTTATCCTGAATGCCTAACACACAGCCACCAAGCACCAAATGTTTGAGTTTCAAACAAAGGGCAAGTCAGTTTTGTACCAGCCTACGGATGGATTGGTTAGAGGGACATAACCTGCCTCTTAGGGAATTTCTCCTTTGAGGTGGTGGTGGGAGAACATGTTGGTAGTCTTATGCCGGGGCCAAAGCCCCTGGCGGCTCCCTGCCAGCTGGCTGGAAGATCAGCAGGTAAGCTTCAGCGACTCTCCACCCACAGCAGCCCATTGCTGTACAGCAGGGGGAAATTCAGTTATCCTACAGACGTGTCCTTCCCCCCCACCTTTTAGTTACCCAGGGTGTGGGTAACTTTTAGTTACCCAGAATGTGCCTAAGGAAGCAACGGGATGTTTTCTACCTCTTCGCTGTTAATGAAGACTAGAGCCTGCTTCAGAGGCATCCACGGCCACCCAGCACAGACGCTGGTAGCAATTACATGCAGCAGTAGTCTGCTGAAGGGGCTTTCCTCTTCCTCCCTTCATTTTTCATAGTCATAGGTAATAGATAGATTGAGTGCTATGCTAGTAACATATTCCATCATCTATCTAGTTTCTACTGATATTATTTTAGTCTTTGGGGGCTTCTTGTGATGATATTTTTCTGAAGATGTGAATTCAGAGAACGCTGACTGTTCATTAAATAACCCTTCATCTAGTTTCTGCTCATTTCATTTCCACTGAAGAAATCTCAAGGGTGTTCTGGTGGAGCTGAGACATTTAGCAGGTCCAAGGACACTCTCAAGACAAGGCCATTAGGCATTAATGTTTAATACTGTTGACTTTCACAGACACATGCATAATAGACTTTCATGATCCAAGTGAAAAATGAATGAATTCCTCAATAATTCAGAAGGGTGACAAAAAGTTCCCATCCCTAAAACAAGCAATAATTTCCTTAATGAAGCAGTAAGAATAATAAATCCCAATTATATTAACATTCTTTTATTACTAATAATTTCACCACTCTAATGAAAATAAGGGGCAAAAGAAATAGAGCTATGTAGTCTAGTGTAATGAACAGGCAGGGAAGCAGTATTTTGGGCAGTGCAGGTAGGAAGGGGTCCATATGGTATTAATGCTCATTACATAGTAGGTCTAAACCTGTCCAACTAAAGTTGCCAGTCACATCAATCAGAGCAAATCTGTTGGATATGCAAAACATAGTAGAAGACTCGCCTGCTTTGTCTAATTGCTCAGAAAAACATATCTCCTGTCTAACTACTTATTTAATATGGTTAAATATTCAAGGATTGCTTCCTGCCGTCTTGCAAAGATTGTTTTTACAAAACCAATTCTGCTCTGAAGTTGAACAAATTGGGGTTGTTCAGCCTGGAGAAGAGAAGGCTCCAGGGAGACCTTAATGTGGCCTTTCAGTACTTAAAGGGGGCTTATAAGAAAGATGGGGACAGACTTTTTAGTAGGCCCTGTAGTGACAGGACAAGGGGCTTTTAACTAAAGGAGGCTAGACTTAGATAAGGAAAAAGTTTTTTACAATGAGGGTGGTGAGACACTGGCACAGGTTGCCCAGAGAGACGGCAGATGCCTCATCCCTGGAAACATTCCAGGTCAGGCTGGACAGGGCTGTGAGCAACCTGATCTAGTTGAAGATGTCCCTGCTCCTTGCAGGGGGATTTGGACTAGATGACCTTTAAATGTCCCTTCCAATGCAAATTATTCTATGATTCTGTGATTCCATGAAATCAGGGTTTGACAAGTGGAGGCAAACACATTCTCTCACTTTCACCCCCACTCCTTCCTTTCTCTTTTGACTCCTTTCCTGCTGCCATCCTCTTTCTTTTCCACAATACTCACCCTCTCTGCATTTACTGTAGTCAATAGACCTGCCAGCTTTCTCTCTGCAGCGAGCACCCCTTCCACCACAGCACTTTAAGGAAGCAGTCCCCAGCATTACAGCAGCATCAAGCTATCCTGATCACATCAAAATATGATCATCAATACCCATATACATGAGTATATGTATGCATATGTGCTTGATGTTCTCGGTTGTCTGGTTTTGCCTGGTTTCAGTTCCAGTGACGCCGTACAAATGTAATGTAATTCCAGTAAATTGTACTAGAGCTGATGTTCACAGCTGTATGCAAAAGCAAGAACTAGGACATTCTTTATTATGTTTTCTGTACTCGTTACTTTTCATCTCTCTTGTAATCTGATGGTGAGGCTGCTTAGAAATAAATACAGATACACTATTTTCAAATCATTCTCTCATTCTGCTGATCTTAGCAGAGGTAGCAGCCAGGTGGTGGCAGCGCTAGTCATGTTACCCACAGCATGCAGTATTTTTTCCAACAGGCAAAAACCTAAAAAAATTTCAGAGCACATATGCGCTCCTCTGTAGTACATCTATGCTGACGCTGACTTTGGGTTTGCTTTTCCTAGTTACCACTGCACTTTTCAGATCCTTTAGAAGCCGTCCACTGCAGCCATCCACTAAGGGCCAGAGACTGAAAATGACTGAAAATGCCTGTATTGCACCGAGCTCGAGCAAACCACCTCCTCAAAACAATGCCACTTCCCTTGAGAGGGCATCCAAAAAGCTGTAAGGGATACTCACGCCAAAATGCCTGAGATGTAAAGGGTTTCAGCAGACAAGTATGACAAGTAGCTGAACATGAAGACCAACAAGGGTTCGATAGCGGAAACGTTGTGGGTGAATCGAGTCATCAGCGCCGAAACAAATCCAAAGACAATGCCAAACAACACGCCACCCAGCCCCACCACGAAGAAGCGAGCGAAGCCAGCAAAGACATCGATGGATTCAATCTCTTCGTACCTGTGCATCTGGGTGAAGGCGATGAAGATGTTATATAAAACCTACAAATGAAAATAAGGAGATGGCAGTCAGGCGTCTTTCTGAACCTGGAAGGCTTACTCAGTTCATTGTGTGTGCGTATGTGAATATATATGCCTAAAATTTCTTTAGACAGCTCAGCAAAGTAACAGTTGAAATCTCAGCTGATTCTTAATAAGTCCCAGGGTCTGTTAAGTGTCCTAAAAAACAGAAAAAAAGAAAAAAGAAAAAAAAAGGATAGATTGTTATGTAATAAGAGTAAAACTCTGGGGGATCAAATGCAATTGGAGTAACCAAAAAATACTCAAGCTTTATGTTTTCCTAAGGTAAACTTCATTATTGGTCTTTGTAGCAGATGTCGAAAGCCCAGCCGGGTACCTTACCAACCCCAGGCTCTCCCTTCCACGTTCTCTTTCTGCCTTAGGATGGGGCAGGGCAGAGACTAAGAATCACTCTTTTTGATTTAAGTCCCATTTAGGTTGTCTGTATGATCAGTTGACTGGACACACTTCATTATGTGGACTCTGGAAAGTTAAATGTTTTTCAATAGTACTTGATGCATAAAAATCATTAAACATCACTGGGAATGGGAAAGGAAACAGGAGAGTGATGGGAAGGGAACAGAACAATATGAGATTAGAAGAAAGATGGAATTTTCTACATTATATAATTTGGTCTATAAAGATAATTTCATTTAGTTTAGAACAGATAGGTTTACCATACTTCTATTATCAACGATTTCTTTTCTGCAGAAATTTGTGATGAAAAATCTTCAGTATATTCTACTTTCATCAGTTCCTACAGTAATGAGTGGTGTAGTAATAAAAAGGTCTTAGGGATTGCTGACAGTTGGTTACCATTAAGTCCTGTCAGATCTGTTTACAGGAATCGTGTAACACATGAAAGTCACTTCTCAGTTTTCAAGAGAGTTTGGGGAACATCTAAAGACACCAGCTCTCCAAAGCTGTTGTACCAAAGCATTAGTTAAAAAAATGCAAAATAGACCAAAATAATTTGCCTTATCTGTTTTTCTTTGGTCTTTCTGTCTTCATATAGTTAATTCCAGAAGGCTATTAAGAAGATTAAAGCAGATATTTGCAGGTAGAAGAGTCGAGCTTATTAGGATAATAATCAGTCCCCAGCTACTATCTAATCTTAAATTGCTGCTGGGAACGTATGACCTTGAGCTGTCACATAGCCTGTTCTCCAGGAGCCTTGTTGCTAGTATTTCTGGGGGACAGACAAGGCACAACAAAATGTTTCATCCGAGAAAATACCCTGAGCTGCTTTTTCCTGATGACTATGTATGAAATTAAGCTCTTCAGTGGCAGATAAGTAAAAGAGGGTTCATGTCTCCACTGTAAGTAAACTTTACTGTACTTACCATATAGCTTTTAATTACAAAGCCTGTTTTCTCTCTGTTCCCCATTTCTTGCAGACTTCAGCCTCTTCCTGAGATTTGTGATTCTTTATGAATGATACCAAGGCATGAATCTATGCTGACTTATGAATAAAGCAAATTATCCTCAGCAAATGACTTCGTAAGTTTTTTTTTTTTTTTTTCTAGTTCCTAAAGTGTCTATATGCTATAACTGAATTGTCATTAAAATTGAAATTATGGAAATATGACATAATTTCCATTTTTTTGTAACATGCTTTGTGGGAATAAGCTGTTCCATAGAACATCATGAAGTGCATCATACAAGTAAGGCTCCATGTGATGCTGCTCAGTTAAGATACATTGCAGTGCTTATGCCAGTAAATGGAGTACTATGGTTCTTTATATGGTGGGAAAGCCTTAAGCGGTTTAGGATGCCTTTGTTCACTCAAAAAAGAAGGGATGGGCTGAGAGTTGACCTCATTTAACAACTCTGAGAATGTCATGCTTTGGGTTTTTTGGAGGGGACATCACCATGTAGTGGTGTACCGCTGGGTGGCTGTTAGAGCTAGGGAAAGGAAGAGAGAGTGTGACGCTGTTGCCCACAGGGGACCTCCCCAGGGACTGGTCCCTGCTCTAGATACAAACATTGCACGTACCATCCACTTCAGAAGTATTGGCAGAAAGATTTTCAAGCGACTGCCTTAGCCACCAACACATGATAGATCTTTCTGACCACATGCATTTAATTTTACTCTAAACGCAGTGGATCAACTTCAACAGCAGAAGCAGCAAATATCTCCACCCTCCTTCTGAGCAGCCATATATCCCAGTGGTCAAAGCCTTGCCCAGCGACATCAAAGAGGTAAATTCGAATCTCCCCAAATAAAGAAATTAATTTTACTTGGGTCTCCATCATGCAGTAGATTTCTTTAACTGATCTGCTACTGCTTACAAAGAAGAGAAGGCACCATTAGAGAAAACAGTCACTGCCACTTCGTTTTGAGTACAGCATGATGTGTAGGTGTTCTCAGTCTTTCTAAAATCAAACCTCAGAGATGAAGTAGCCAGGGGAAATATTCCATTTCCTGATGCACACAGGCGCTCAGTTCCCGTTGAGATAGAAGTGGTCTGTGTATATGCAGGAGAAGAGCTTCCGATGCCTAAATACTTTGCAGCAAAATCAGGGTCCTCCACCTGTGTTCAGGTTTGAATGAAATCTGCATTGGATTTATCAACATCACTGTTTTGAACAGGGCTTTGAAACTCCACTAATGCATGATACATGCTATGACCAATCCTGTTGCTGTCTGCACTATTCTGATGCTAACAGTCCGCTCAGAAGCAACTGGGAAAAGAAGCAATTAACAGGACCCGAAGCATTCTTGTTCCATCTGTAGACATGGCCCTACTGAGGAGAATGGGAAAAGCTACAAATGGGCAAAAAGGGTAAATTATCCACTTTTGTGCCAGTGAAAGGCATAACTCCTAAATCATCATTCTAATTCCACAGTCTGTTATTTTGCAAATTTTTAATATCAGGATATTGATCTAAATATAGGAGAGGGAGCTATAACAATAGCCTTAAAATGTAATACACAAGATCAGCAAAATTCATATCAGTTTTTCCTGCTGGGGAAAAAATGTTTAAGATGATAAGCAGACTGGAGAGAACCAGGTAATATTTGTATTTAAACAATAGAAAAATATGTATGGTTAATATATCTTGGTGATATTATCTTTTTAAACACATAGAGTTAACTCAAATGAAACTGTTAAGAGAGAAGCGGGGAGCAAATGGTAAGATAAGACACCCAAGACAAACAGTTTTAAAGCCTTTAAAAAACCAAGTGGGGTATCAGAAAGGAGAAAGCCACCTATCGGGCTCCATCCACGTGACAAATACTTCAGTCTTCTCAAACACGAAGCCAGGCAGAGATTTGGAAAACTTGAATGCTCACAAAATGGATGAGAGGTGGGTGATGCAGAGATGCATCTGCAGGAGCTGACAAGCTGATTGCAACATAGCTGCTGTGAGAAGAGCCCCAAAGATGAGGGCGCGTAGGGCAAAGGGAACTCAGAGTGGTACAGCCAACATTCCCCATGTACAGTCCTTTCATCTGTTTTGCTAACACACCTGGTCCTGCTGAGGAATGCCTAAATTACCCCTGTTTTTAAAGGCTTTCTGTCCCTACACATTTATGTTGTAACAGGATCCTGACTGAAAGCTCATGTAAATACCATCATGAGTTGGACCCACATCATAAGTAACAGCTGGGAACAAAGGGAAGGCAAGGTAGAGCGCCAGTCAAAAAAAAAAAACGGACCAAACACACTCTTCCACAGTGAGGAACTGGTATTACTTTTTGAGGTCTGCACTTGAAGGAACCAAAAAGACAAGGGGAAGTGATAGATGCATTGGGGATTTTGGTTTTTTTTACAACTATAACATATTAGCAGTTTGCATGTAAAGTGAAGTAACATTTGTCCCCTAGTTCTACATCAGCCCTACATCTCTGATTCACCAAGAGGAAGGATCGATGATCAATAGGCTGCAGCTGCAAGAAATTACTTCATTCCTTTTCCTTCTTGCGTTACTCAGAAACTGCACTTCTCCCATGAAGCCTTTCAGCAATGAACTCTGTACAGATTTTACAAGTCCAGGTTGTGCTGTACCTCATGTACAACAGTATCTGAATAGTTTTTATGTGTTTTAGATTCCTGTGATTTAAATTATGTAAAGATCTTATCTAGCGAAACTCCTTAACTTGCAGTTAACTTGCAGCACATCAGCAGTCCTGTTGGTTTCTGAGCAATGAATTTCCTGCTTGAAATTTCTTCCTTGAAAAACATGTGTGTTCTAAGTGGTTTTGTCAATTATGGTTTACAGCTAGGATTTCAGGTTGCTCCAAGTTTTAGTAGAACTAATGAGAAAAGGGGAAAAGAATTAGCAAAAGAAGCTCAGTAAAAACACTCTTTTCCTATAAAAAAACCCAAACAAACAAAACAACAAAACCAAACAAACCCCACAACAACAAACAAAAACAAAAAAACAACAAACAAAATCTCTCTTATTCCAGAAGCATTGTTTCTGGACACGTGAGATAAGACAACTAAGAAAGGTGAATATTTGTCAGGTGTCAATTTTTTTACAGATAGAAACAGAGTTATGCCAAGTTACTAATAGCTTTTGGAATTCCTGTCCTGGGGAACTTCCTAGAAGGGGCTGGAGGACGGAATGTGGTCTCCAGAGGTTGTCCACATCTGGCTTTTTTTTTGCAGAGGGGTCTCTAAGCATGTGACAAGGCAGGGTTTCCTGTATTGCTACCCCTGCTGCCTCCAGTCTTTAAGCAGTACAATTTTCTATTTATTTGCTAGCACAATGTCAAGAATGTTCCTACAAAAAAAAATCATTTGTAGCTTACCCTTTCACTTCAGTGAATGCAAGAGCAAGGTGTGATATCTAATGTGCTTCCCTCTTCCAGCAGCTCTAAACCAATTTGTTTTTGAAAGAGTTAATATAAGATGAAACCTTTCCAGAATTAAAATTACTTGTGTGTAACAAGTGGAGTATTCATAAAATAAATAATGAATCTAGGATGTCCTTAAAGCTGCTCTTGTTCTGTGGCCAGTAACCCTACAAGCCACAAGACCCCAAAGAGGGGAAGACAAGGAGCGGAAAGAAACTCACCACAGTTATGCCGTCATTTAGCAATGACTCTCCAAAGATCATCATGTAAAGCTGCTCATTAACGGAGGCTTCTTCAAAAACTACCAGAGCTGCCACAGGATCCACAGCTGAAATCATGCTGCCAAAGAGTAGGTTCTGCAGCAGGTTCAGGTCAGTCAGGCCAAAGGCTTCAATCTGGCAGACTCCGTAGAGGGAGAGACCAATCCCAAATGAGTTCATCAGAGATCCCAGCACAGACCACCACAGGATGGACCCAAAGTTTTCAAAAAATGGGCGAGTTGGCATGAAATAACCCTCCTCCAGGACGATGGGTGGAAGGAGATACAAGAAGTAAATACTTGTGTTCATCACCGGTGGAGATTTGTGATCAGAAGCGAAGATGATCACTCCTACTAGTGCTCCAATGACAATTAGGATGCAGCTTTCGGGCATGAGTCTTGGTAATCGGTGATAGAGATGGAAACCTTGAATAAAACATTAGGGAATTATTCAAGTTTAAGTTAACCTGATCTCAGACAGATGTTTTACCTGTCCTTGAATACTTTGTCTTCACACAGACAGGCTTTGCTCTTAGGATTATGAATATGAAAACAGGCAGTACCATTCCTTTCAAAATGAAACATTCCCAGACTTGTGTCACTAAAGCAAGGGGAGAGTTTAGCCATGGATCTCTTCTTTTTCCGCCCCTCCAGCTCTCTATTTCTGAGAAAGTGTCCTGAGTCTAAGCTCCACTTCTTGTAATACAGAAACCTCTTTGAAAAGGTTCTTTACAATTTGGAAAGAAAATATTCTTCAAGAATCCTTGCTGCCCAACCGCTACTGCCAGACCTCTGAGGTGCAGGCTTGTCCCCCCACCTCAAAGAGAACCCTATCCCTGGCTGCAGATTTGAAGGCAGCTTCCCCCCAGTGCTGAGGAGGGTCCTTTGGCTGCAGAGCTCCCGCTGGATTTGGGCCGACCAGGAACCTGGAGAAGCCCAAGGGAGCAGGGAGCAGCTCAGACGCCTTGGTCTGCTCAGCTCCCTCCACTTCCAGCACTCCCCTGAGGCATTGCATGGACTTCAGGTGATCCACAGACAGAGAGAGGGAATACTCATGAACAAGAAAATATCCAAAGCAGCAGGAATCAAGCCATAGTAACATAAGCCTTTATACAAGCTGATTAAACTTACTTTTCTGGGAAAACTGCTACCAAAAGGTAGCAACATTTTGTAATGAACCTTATGAGTTAGTTTACTGAAACAAAACCAGTGATTTCAGCAGAGCTGAAAGACCTACCAACAGTCATCAAATATCTGAGAAAATAATGCATCCTAAGGGATTTTTGTTTTCCCCTCTAGAATAAAGGCTGAGTCTACACTAGCAAACTAAGCAGGCCAAAGGCCTTTCCAAACAGAAAGGTTCAGCTTGCACCCATACAGCCCAATTCTCTTCCCTAGCTCAGCAAGAAGTGGTCACATCCCAACTGCCTGTGGGAACAGATCCTGGCCCACATCTGCGCAGGCACTGCCTGGAAGAAGGCTTGTCGAGGTGGGCTAGAGCTGAGAAGGAGCGCACCGACACTGATGTGGTACGAACAGTCACACACGGCTTCCTGGCAGCGTGCTTGTTAGTTTACAAGCATAGATGTAGCCAAGCTGTTTTACAGAGAGAGGGCTACGCTTACCATATAAATGTTGTCGATGTGAATCTCCTCCTGCCCACCTTCATGTACTGCTACTGCAACCATGTTCATATAATTCGTCTCATTTGACACGAATACTGATACCATTACTAAGATAATGTCTAGCAATGGCTCATCTGATCACAATACCAGGAACTGTGTAATCATATTGCGAATGAGAGGTGCTTCTACTAGAAATGTAAGGAATTTTTCAGAATTTACAAGAACGAGAGTGAGGCAGACTAAGAAAGGTATAAATCCAGTGGCTGCGTCTCAATGCCTGAAGCTAGATGAACCTTCATCCTGTAACTCTAGAAGCTAATGCCATGACTGCATTTCTGTGACCCTCGAATTATTAACGGTCAAAAGTAAAGGAAAAGAAAAATATTTTTAGAATCATGCAGTCACAGAATCACAGAATGGTTTGGGTTGGAAGGCACCATAAAGATAATTTCATTCCAACCCCCCTGCCATGGGCAGGGACACCTCCCACTAGACCCAGTTGCTCAAAACCCCATCCAGCCTGGCCTTGAACACTTCCAGGGATGGGGCATCCACAGCTTCTCTGGGCAACCTGTTCCAGTGCCTCACCACCCTCACAGCAAAGAATTTCTTCCTGATATCCAACCTAAATCTACCCTCTTTCAGTTTAAAACTATTACCCCTCGTCCTATCACTCCATTCCCTCATAAAGAGCCCTTCCCCATCTTTTCTGTAGGTCCCCTTTAGGTACTGGAAGGCTGCTATAAGGTCTCCCTGGAGCCTTCTCTTCTCCAGGTTCAACAACTCCAACTCTCTCAGTCTGTCTTCCTAGGAGAAATTCAATAAAATTTTTAGGAAATTTTAAATAATTTAGGAGATAATAATAATTTCAATAATTGAGGATACTATTTGTTTTTATCAAAAGGCATGTTAAGATCGTAACTCCACCTCATTTTTAATTAAAAAAATCATGTTAAAGTCTTCTGTCAGTTTTATGGAATAAGGGGATTGTTTTGCCTTTTGAGATCTCAGAAATCCCATCCTGAAATCTTGAAATACAGAAAGAAGACAATACCTGAATAAAACACTAAAAATTTGTAACAGTTTGGAAATCTTCCCTGGGTAACTAGATTATCCAGACTAACTCTTCCAAGTAGATTTGAAGTCAGCAGCTCCACATTTTTCATCAACGGGCACAAACTTGAACATAGAAAGGTCCATCTAAACATAAAGAGGAACTTCTTTACTGTGAGGGTGGCAGAGCACTGGAACAGGCTGCCCAGAGAGGTGGTGGAGTCTCCTTCTCTGGAGACATTCAAAACCTGCCTGGACGTGTGCCTGTGCAACCTGCGCTAGGTGACCCTGCTCTGGCAGGGGATTGGACTAGATGATCTCCAGAGGTCCCTTCCAACCCCTTCATTCTGTGATTCTGTGATTAGAAATAATATTATTTCAAAACTCCCAGCTGAGGAACAAGTTTGCCTGGGAGGCATCACACAGTTCTTCTTCTTGCTCAAAACAAGAATATTGAAAAGATGTGCTGTATGACACGTCCTGTGCTTTCATGCATCATGAATAAAGGAACTAAACAATATGCACACTGCTAACTCATTCTGCTGATGCCATAACAACAAATTTGATCTGTGAAAATTTTTATTATTATTCTATCAGTGAAGACATTGGTTTGTAAAAATTGGATTGAGATCATCAGCTATTATGAAAGTGGCAAATCATGGTCATTGGTAATGATTTTTGTCAATTGTCTGACTATGACATGAAAAATGTTTATCTTCAGGCCATCTCCAGAAAATCCTCAGTCCCATCTACCAACCTGTTCTATAATAATGTTGGAAAATCCCATGGAAAGGTCAAAAGGACTGGGGGATCACATGTGTGCAGCTCTTCATGTTATTATCACCTTCTTCATTTATTTGATATTGCTGCATTAATTCTGAATGGTCAAAATAATTTGAGTCCAGCCATGCAAATGTGTAGGACACATGGTGAGCCATCTTTGCTATGTTAATTGCAGTCCCTGTTTCTCCCGATTGAGTCGTCTTTCTTCATTCAAAAACCTTCATGGAGCTCTAATAGAAGCTAGATGTGTTGGTATGTATTCGAAAGGCACTTAGCTGCATCCCTGATGACCTACACCCTCTTAGACTCTCAGTCCCTCTCCTCTGGTATTACTTTCTGATCAACTTTAAAGAGCAAGCACACAAAACAAAGACTCATAGGGAAATGTTTCCTATTATTTGCACAACAGAAGAATTCTTCTCACTTTTCTCCCCCAAATTCAATACGCTTGAATTTTCAGTCTGGTGTTACTGATTTCTAGAGCTGTGGCAGGCTGCAAATTCTGATATCTCCTGATGTTTAAAGACTAGAAAAAGGGATGGACAGCACTGTGTAGGGGAGCTCCATTGCTACTCACTAGCATAGACGATTCCAGAGACACAAGGGTTAGAGGTCATACATTTACTTAAGTAAGCTGGAAGCATTCAGAGTTGGAATTTTGTCATTGTCATGGTAATGAACACCCCTGCTCTTTCGAGGACAGAAGCTGTAAAAACAATCCCAGCTACAAAAGTGCATGGAAGGTATTTGGTTACGTGGTACGTTTTTAACTTCTTGCAGAGGTAGGAGGACCCAAGATCCCATTTTCTACTTACCTATTTTTGCAAGAGAGGCAAGGAGAATCCAGAGAGTAACTTCATAGGGAATTTGCACATAGTCATAGTCCACTGTGAAAACATGTAGCCTCGTATCTTCTGAAGAGCCAACACTATCCCCCTGATCAGGTTCATAGTGAGGCAAGAAATTCTTGCTCAGGTTGGGCTCATCCACATCAGCAGCAGCAGAACAGGACACCAGACTCAACAGCAACAGCAACCAGTTCAAAAGCTTTGCATGTGCAAGTGCAGCAGAGCCCATGTCTGGGGCTGTGACTGTTTTGTTACAGATATAGCATATAGCGGGTGCATGAAGGTATGCAACACTCACTCTTGTTAATTCGCGCTGTTCAGAGCCACGGCCACTTCTTCCTCAGGGCTGCTTCATTTGCCTATTAGAGGTCATTTTAAAAGCCCTAATGTGCCTGTCCTGTTCCTTGTGTTACAGACGGACCTGGAGTTTATATGAAGATACCGGTTCTGCAGGTTCCTCCGACCCAGATAAACCTTGGCCACAGCATCACCCTGTTAAGGAATAAAAAGCTTTTTCCAGCTACATTTAACCAGCCACTCTCATTTTTTTTCCACTGACAAAAAAAAAAAAAAAAAAAAAAGCTGCAATGCACCGCATTCAGACAGCAAGTGCAGCACGGGTAAATAGCATCAGGTGGGAGAGATGGTGGCACCCTGAGCAGGCAGCAGAGCCTGCTCCATACCTTCCTCTGCTGTCCTCATTCCCTGTCTGCCTCCCCAGAGCAACTGGCACCTCAGGTACCACACTTGGCACTGCTCACTGGTCCCGTCTTACCTGGTAGCAAAACTACTTGGTGTGTAAACAAAGGGACTCTGCAGGACTTACGGTAAGGACATCTAGTGGAGGACCACACCAATTACGTTCTCGTTTAGAAATGTACGTAACAGCACATTATAACAATAGAAAGAGGAAGGTCTGAGTCACATCACATGCCTAAAACTGGATCGTGAGTTGTCTTGTATTTGACATTCGTTTTACTCATGCCAGCAAGGCATTTACTGGACAACCACATTATCCTCCTCCAACACGACATTCACCCTTATGGAATATTTTTTTTAAAAGGTCAGTCTCTCCACAAAATCTACCATGTTTAGTGTTAGGATAACAAAGCGTGCAAACATAGTAGTGTTGATTCGAAGCTGCTAAAGCCTGTATTACATACATTAGAAGTGAGTAAATTTAATTTACTGACAAATTATTCAAATTACCCACTGATTTTGTTGTGTTGGAAAACAGTGCAGACTAGTGAGGACAGAGATGTATCCAAAACAACTACTGTTGAGGACCCCACATCCACAGTGCATGTGTTTAGGAGGGGATTCCTTCAGGCCAACTGGTCCCACAGCCTGAATGCCCCTTCATGGGTGGAGAATATCTTCCACTTGACGTTCTGTGGAAAGGGATCCAGTGTAGTGCAAAGCAAAAGGCAACAAGTGGTGACAACTGGGAAATTTTCTTCAAAAGCTTATCATGATCTGAACTAAATCCCCAGTGCAGGTGAAACTGCAAAATTTTCTGTGGTACAGCCAGTGATGCCATTTGATGTTCTGTTTCTACATGAGGTACTATCTTCTGCTTCTGCCCCACAGCACCATCACCAGTCGTCCCACTGAAGGCTTTGAACCCAATACAAAATTAGGTAAATAAAGCTCAGCCTGCTTGCAAGAGTTGTTCTTTTTCAGTATACTGGTCCTGTTAACAGTAGTATTTCTTGAAATCCCTTTCCAACAAGGAATCTGTCAGATGAGCTATTCAATTAGCATTATAAAACAAGGATTTGTTAACTTGAAGGCCCAATGAAGTCAACAGAACACCAGATCAGTGGCTCTCCTAGTCAGATTTTCTTAACACTAACCATTGCAATTCACTTAGTTACAGCCATACACACACAGAGTGCAAGATTCCTTGAGAGCAGATGATATGAAACCTGGAGAGTTATGAGCCAGAGGACTTCATGGGAAAGACTTCAGAGTCCCTGGAATTCCACTGGCTGTGCCAACCAGATCTTTGACTTTCAACTGCAACACAGTCAACACACCCATTACAACTGCAACACACACCAACAGACCCATGAGTGACCAGCACCAGGCAGGATCAGCAACGTACAGATGTGTCCAACTGGTAGGAATGCTTTCTTCCACTGCAGGAAGTATGGAGATGCCTGGGATCAGCCCTGACACGGTACTCCTTTTCCCAACCCCTTCGGCATACCCTGTTGTAGCAGTCTCCCATGGTACTTCCTTGGTACACCCACAGGAGGAGGTAACTAGCTTAAAGAGTTTGGATTTGTCCTACTGAACTGCGCTGGAAAATTAAACTGCAAGATTCCTCTGGAGTTCCTTTTTTTAATCTTTTTCTAGAAAACAAGTATAAAAATATTCCAGAGAAATACAGTGCAAAGAACAAAACATTCACGTGTGTGTCTCAACATCACAGAAAAACAATATAATAAATATAATAAAAATAATAATAAAATAATAATTTATGAAAGATAGCTCACATTTACAGCTGTGGGCAGTGCAACTTGGTTTTACTGTGGGGCTGCAGCACCGCCACACTGCGGTCCTTATCACTGTTTTGGAGTGAGCAACTGATGACTGCAGTGACAATCCACCAATCCACAGTGGGCAGCCAACGTAGAAAAGGCCTTTTACAACCATGTCACCATTCCTGAGCCTGCTGTCACCCCTCTGTGAAATTTCTGCTATCGATATACCAGGCTTAATAACCTTTGGAAAAAGCCCTTTAGGCTGCAATTTCCCAACATCTTAGTAGTTTTCACTGGCATGTAATAATGCATATATTTCCAGAACTTCTTGTTTGGAGCAGCAGAAATAGAAGACTTCCAGGTAACGACTGGTAAAATCCGAAGAGCTTTCTTCACTACTGGAGGCAAAGTCTCTGGCTCTTGGAAAGCCTGGAACTTTATTAATACGAGCTTTATCTTTTTGTCTTCCAACGCACAGTTCACTGCTGCCTGCAGTTCAAAGATGCTTGGTCCGCTGACGTAGGCTGGGCTCAAAATAATTATTACTCGTCTGCTTTGTTTAATAGCTGTGACAACTTCATCTGTGTATGCTGGAGAAGAAATGGTGATCATTATGGCAGTCTATAATGAACTTTTTATCTTATCAGTTCCTTTATCAACAGCTAAACCCCAGAAACAAGGAAAAACAAAAAATAGGGATACTGAGCAATCACATAACCCCTAGAAATGTGTTTGCTATCAGAGGGTACTGCAGCCATTCTTACACAGCCTGGAGAACACCACTTTCTGCTCAGGAGGTGGAGAACACAGCTGAGACCTCAACACACTTTATTGCTATACAGAGTCCCAAGGGACACTTGTCTTTGTCCCAGGGACAGGTACTGAGGGCTTTCTAATTACTGCAGGTAGCACTGACTAAAGTTGCTCAGAAAGTAACTGCTGAAACATTTGGGGTCTACTTTTCAGGGAATGGAGTCTGCTTGAAAAGAAATTCTTGGATGAGAAGCTTTTTCTCAGCCTAGTAGCTCCCAGCAACGACATTCAAATGGATGTATGCCTCAGGTGCAGGGGCCAAATATAAAGATCAAAACATGATGAGATTTGAGCAGAAACTCCAGTACCAAAATATAGCATTTACTGCTCTGGTGCATATGGTTTTTTGCAAAGTGAAAAACAATTTTATAAAGAACTGAAGTTTTTCTACCATCCACAAGAACCTTACCTCCTCCTGGAAGAATATCTCTTTCAAGAATGCATAACTTGTATCCATATTTATTTTCCAGCATATCTGGAAGAAACTCCAGGGCAAATTTTTCCTCACTAATTAAAGTGGAGTCACTTTCAGAAAAGTCGAGTTTTGCATAGGACACAAACGCATCAAATTCTTTGCCATCTAAAATAAATAAATAAGTAACACTGTATACATTAAAAAGTCTGTCTGAAGCATTCAGGTTCTTTCTTAATTCTCAGTTTACATTTATATCTATTAAGTAGGCACAACACAAACCTAAAATTATCACCTGTTCAAGAAGTAGAGCCATCCAGTTACCCAAAGCCAACCCTTACTCCTCAGTGTCTCGCAAATTTTGTAGACGCACATTATCAAAGCAAATGTCGAGGCTTCAGATGACAAGTGCAAAGAAATTTAAATCAGGCATTTTACTGCATTTTCACAAACATGGTCCAGTTTTCACCAGTGGAAGATCTGGTCCCTTCCAGGCAAAATCTATGTTGTAGGGAATGATTCCCAATCTTTTCTCTCTTTTGCCCAAACACTGATTCCAAAAATACTCATCAATGCACAACCTACTTCAAAAATACAGTGAATTTTAAAGGAAAAATGTTCTTAAATATTAGCTGCTTGCAAAAGATGCATTGTTTTCATACACTGTCATGTTCTAATCAGAGAGACTGATGCAAGTAGCAAAGCCTAAGTCTGATACAAGTATCAGCTCAGACATTGAGTGCTGGTCAGTTCTTGAACTTTCTTTCAGTCTCATTAAAAGAACACATTTCTGTGGTGCAGATAAAAAAAAAAAAAAAAAAAAAAAAAAGAACTTTTCTCAGCTTTGAAACAACCTGGTACCAATGAGATAAGTTAGGCCTATACTTAACTACAAGGTAAAAGAAAATCTTATCTATTCCCTAAATAAAATTTGGACTAGACTTGAAGGAGGAGGAAAGAAAACAAAAAGAATTGCTGGTGAAAGCAAAAGGCACAGTGGACTCAGGCCAGGTCCCCGTATGTAGATGTTTGATGCCGTTTAAGGTGTCCTAAGGTTGGGACTGCCAAATTTGACATGGGAACTATTAGAGACTCAAATCTTCTGGAATGGCAGGATATCCTCAGGCAACTGAAATGACATCAGACACCTATGTCCAATCATCTAAGTTGCATCATATGTCAGTACAGTTAATGGAAACCAGAAAGAAATTCAGCTGTTTAATGCAGGGGCCTATTGCAGGGTGCTACTGCAGGGCAAGCTGAGAAGCTCTCGAGATTTCACCATATTGACTACATCTTCACTGCACGGGAGCTGAGACACCTACGTCCAGCACAGACACCCAAGTAATGGCGTTGAGTATCACCTCGTGCCTCAGTGTTAACCTCTTGATTTCTATCCCTAGATGTAAGATTAGGACCACAAACCTGAGCTAGAGCCACCAGGTTCCCACAGGATCTAGAAGAGCCCATGTGGATTCCAGGAAGCAAAGGAAATACACACAGAAAACTAACGACATACATGAGCTGGGGTTGAACACCAAAATTCAGAACCATCACTTAGCAGAAAGTATGTCATCAAAAAAAACCGCAGGTGTGCAGATAAGGTTTGGAGGCCAAGGATGTGATTGGACAACACACATTACACGTCCGCTCCTCCCCTCTCTGCTCCTGGCCATACACTTCCACCAATTCCTTCTAGTGGTGCTGAAAGCTCTTGTGGCAACAGAGGAAGCTGATGCACTTTGCTAGCAACCCACCGTCTTTTACTGAGTTCTTTTTCTGCCAAGTTGAGCCAACTTAGGCCCACAAGAGTGAATCACCACCAGCAGGCATGCAGGACTAGTGTGGGCATTGAAGGTGGGGCAGAGGGCCACTAGATGATTGGTTTAGCTGAACTTCAATTCAGCTACATCCTGAATTGAAGCTCCTTTGAAAACAGTTTTGAAATGACAATAAATCGCACTACAAGCAGGATATTCCTCATTTCACCTGCAGAGGTCACTGCAATCTTATTAGACAACGACTATTAATAAATACATCACTGTTTCCTTTTATAATATTACTATTACACCAGCAAGTTAGAATTAAGCACCACTAGGCTGTCATCGTGGAACCCAATGGCATCTTCAATGCACAAATCTTGCCAGGTCTTTCTCTGTCCTACTGACATACAGTGTGAGCTCTAAGGGGACTTTCCAGAGGTTCTTAAATCAATTTGTTACCAAATAGAGGGGAAATTTTGAGTGATTTCCCAAATCGCTTTTGCCAGCTGCCTTAGGACTCACAAAAATACTTTCCAAAAGAGCAGTTAATTTTCTCATTGCATATGTATTTATAGATACCTAGATAAGTTATTTCACACTTATGTATAATCTACATATACACATGCAAACACAAAAGCAGACTCAAACACCTGTATCTCAAGCTGCATCAAGAATTTTTAGAAAAATTTCTTTAAGCACATACCAGCAGATTTCTTTCAACCCATGTAAGAAAATTCTGTGTTAAGTTCTTTGAAGTAGGCACTGTCATTTCTGATATGTTTTTACACCGCCTACTATGGTGGAGGCCCGTTTTAACTGACACAATGGGGCAATGCTATTATGGAGATTTGAAATATCAGAAGCTGATCACTCTGGTGTAAATGCCAAGATGGTCAACATATTTTTTAGAAAGGAAATATGAATATTTCCCAAATGTACACTTCTCAGTTGGTGCCCTATACCATCTCATTTCTCTCCTTTGTTTATTCTTCTGAGAAATTATTTGGATTCAAGTGAAAAATGCAATAGGCTCTGAAGCCCTTCACTTAGTTCTGAAGACATTTGATTCTTACCCACAGGTTCTATTGAAAGCTTTGGGAGAATTAAGTTAAAATGTTGGAGATGCTTTATTATTCCCTGCAAAGGGACTGCAAAAATTCAACTTCCTATTCTAATCTTCACGGGTAAATTAGGGACCTTGTAAAAGGCTAGCTGTGACATTTCAGTTGGTGTGTTAGATATATCCTTCACACTGCCTGGCTTTTTACCCACCTGAATCCACTGAGCATCTTGCTAGCTTTAACAACCTTTGTATTGGCTCAAAGGGAACAGGGTCATTAAGAGAATTTAACTAAATGTTTCATTCACACCAGATTAACCCACACTGCAAAGGGCAGTAGAAAAACTAGAGAAAATGAATACTATACAATGTTTCTTACCTCCCGCAGTTTCGTTGTGGACCAGATAACTTCGGTACATCAGCACTATTTCAATCCAGTGCTGGTAAATAAAAGCAGTGCACAAAAGCAATGCAAATAAAGTAGAAATGGCACTGCATAGTATGTATAAAAGAAACACTGTAGAAAGAAAAGGGTCTATCATAACTCAGGCTTCCAAAATGATGTTGACACTTAGATAAAAAACCCAATTCAGAAACGGGGGGCAAACTATCTTACAATCTTCATTCTTGCCCCACTGGCAAACTTTAGGGAAGTCAGGAATTCATTTAGCTGCAAACCTTAACATAGACTTTCAGTACCATTAGGGATCTTTTATGAATGATATCTCCTTGATGGTATGAAAAGCCACTCAGTGATGGAAGGCACAGAGAAAAGGGTCTATCACTTGAGATGGAAAAGTCACATCAGAACTGACACAGCTGCACACAGTGCCCCGCTGGAGACTTCCTGTGCCACTCCAATGATGAATGTCTACTGTGAACTATGGTTCAACGGTTTAATTTCCACACTGATTCTGGTTTTGGCCTTTGCTTGAAAGGCTGCCACATTTATATCAGTTATGGTAACTTTGCAGAAACATGCATGCTAAGGACTGGGCAAACAAACAGAAATGTCCTATAAAAATCAAGGAATACTATTACTTTCAGCAGCTGCTCTGCTACAGTTTAGTAGATTGCCTATTGATGGTCAGAGATGCTATTCTCCTTTTTCTTCCTCCCAGTTACTCTCCAGCTTCCACTTGGCCCACCTGCCTGCAGTAAGTCCCCAGATAACCCCGTCCTTCTGAGTAGTCCTCAGAATAATGTGCCTTTCTAGACATCTGACAAATCAAACTTTTCCCATCCAGCTTCAAGGGACTTCTGCAGCTGGCTAAAAACCCAGTGTCAATGGGGAATGAATTTGTAGCAGTGAGTAAATCAAAATCTGGCTTCAAGAGCAAATAGTTTTACCTCTCTGCTTTCTTTTCAGCTGGATCACAGCGGTGGCATTCCCCACCAAATTCTCAGCAAAGCACGTGAAGTTGCTTCTGAGGTCCCTTTCAGTAACTTCTTTCAGTTTCACAACATGAAGAACTGTGTGCCCCTTTAAACCTTTTGGATAAACACTAAAGAGAAAAAAGTAAGTATTTGCATGATACCTTTGTTGCTCATTCACACAATCCCCAAATGTCTTAAATACAGAGGAGCTTGCAACTTCTTAAGATTCAGCTTGAACTTTTAACAGCGATGCAATATTCTGGTTTGGAACTTCCATTTGGTTTTTACATCATAAGAAAATACTAATGTCAAAGGTCTGCAGGCTGAAAGGTTTGTTCTCAATTCGTCAGTGCAGCAAAATACTTAAGCACTTGCCTAGTTATAAATATTTAGCCCTCGCTGACTGCCATAAGATTACTTGTGTTTTTCTAAGATGTAAAAAATTCCCCCAGAGGAAACGCAGGGAAATGGAACTTGAAGAAGGAGCCTCAAGAGAAAACGAGCTGGGCAAAAAGACTGAGCAGCACAGCCTCTTGCACAGGGGTAAAAAGCCCAAGGATAGGACAGACAGAATAAGACAGATATAAAAAAGGAATCTCTTTGGGGCTGAGTGAGGGTTGTGGAGAACAGATCTGTGCCTGCAACCACTGGAGAACACCCAGGGTTTATGGGTCTCAGCGTTCCTCTTTGAAAGCCACAAGTACAGGCGTCTCTGAGTGCTCCCGAAGGCGCCTCATATCATGCCACCGCAATATGACAGTCTAGCGTGGCTCTACCTCTGCTAATTCAAGATACACAGGCATGAGCACAAGTAAGGATTCAACCTGTACTGAAAGTCTGTTGGGAATGTTTTATTCATTTGGGGTTTTAAAAAATAAACAAACAGAAATTGTATGCATGCAAAAAGTCAAAAATTTGGTAAGAACATTACAAAGCTAAACATTCAAAAGTTAGGAAAAGACAATTTCCAATCTACCTCATGAGTGAGTGTGTGTGCCATGTGCATGTGTGCATGTGTTACCATCATTTGTTATTTTTTTCCTGTATGACTTGTATTAAGAACTTGGTTTTAGCAGTGACAGCAGGGCCTTTTCTTCCCACGGTGTACAGAAAATTTTTCCCATAAAAATGACTCAGGGCTGTGCTGTGAAAGACAACTTGCCCATGTTGCCTCCACTATGTCTCTTGCCCAAGTTGGAACTGCATAAGAGAATGAGGCAGAGAAGTATAGGAAGGAAAGGGAAGCGTGGTGACTATTGAGGTTATTCCCAAGTCACAGGAAACCTTTCCCCCACACGCTGCTTCTGTGCTGGGTCTGCTTAATTCTTGCCAGGGAAGATTCCTGAAATTCAGCGTCCTGAAATTCAGTGCTGCAAGTCCTCCGACTGACTCAATAAACACACCCCAACCTCTGAAGCACATCTGTCAATGTCCACAGCACTGTTTTACTGATCTGGTTTATTCCCCACTCGGAGACAGCTTCCAAAGACAGATTGTGTGAGTTGCTGGCAAGGCACAACAGAGGGAACACTTGAAAACCGCCGATGCAGGCCCAGGCAACCGAGCACCATTCATGTTGAAGCTGTCCATGAGCTAAAGCTTTAGAAGGAAGAGTTAAGATTGTGCAGAAGGTTTTTCTTGACTTTATGGCCATCAATATGGGCTTCTGTATGTGAGGGGCATGTGCCTGTCACATGCTTATGGACATGCACATTAATACATTGAAGAACAAAGCCTTCTGAGTTTCTGTCAGTAAAATGTATTCAGTAAAGCTGTTGTAGAAGGATTTTTCAGTGGCTGACTGTAGTAGTAATCAGACTGCTGGGTTTTTTCTTACCTTGTTTCCTGAATCAAATTCTCATTTATATTTTCTTTGTTGTTTCTTCTCCATGTTACCGTCATCTGAGAAACTCTTTCAAACCCAAACTGTACACAGCATTTCAATTCAAGTGGCTTTCCTGGAACAAATTAGCACAGGAAAACCATGCTTATAGCTCACCAGAATATTTTTCTCTTAAATAGCCTGGGATCTGCATAACACATGATGCTTCCTTTAATACCTACAAAGATATATATCAAGAAAAAAATCCTATGTTTTAAATAAAATTCTCATACTCCTAGAGAGCAAAGCTGTTTTGCCTTATCAAGATCTATCATTATCTAGCAATACCTCATTTAAACATTTTCTTTCGCTTTCAGATGAGGAATCAAAACTTACCAAGCTCTGCTTCAAGGATCACCACACCATTGGGATACAAGAAGTTTGGCGGATGGATAGTGTTTTTTGCTGCAATTAACAGGAAGGCTGTTAATAACTATAATGCTATCATCAGTGCAGAAGACCAAAGAAAATAGCTTACAGAATTTTTCTTTTTTCAAATTTTAGGTGGAATTTAGACATCTAAGTCCAAGAGGATGATTTACAATTGTTGATGTGTCTGAGAGTGCACAGATAAGGGAGTTTTGACCACAAAACTTATGTAGCTACTTAAAGACCTGCTATCCCAGTTACTCTGAGGCATTGTCATCACACATGAGCTGAGGAGCTCAGTGTCTATCCTGCACTTAAGGTTATTTAGGATGCAGAAATTAGGGACACCCCCTGCAAAACTCCCCAAAGGATTCAATTCTCATAGCAGTTCCATGCCAGGCCTCATTCCATGCCCAGTAAGCATAGACACAGCACATACACCTCATTCACCTTAAATCCTTAAATACACAGTACAGGTACTTGCATTAAAATAAACTTTTTCTTTTCTTTTCTTTTCTTTTCTTTTCTTTTCTTTTCTTTTCTTTTCTTTTCTTTTCTTTTCTTTTCTTTTCTTTTCTTTTCTTTTCTTTTCTTTTCTTTTCTTTTCTTTTCTTTTCTTTTCTTTTTTCTTTTTGTATTTCAAAAGAAGGGCTGCCACAGGGCACAGATAATGACACCTAAAGTTTGTACAATATAGTAAGCAATTACCCAGGCTCCAGAAAAACAGCCTGAAGGGGCTAAAACCCACAGCTCTGATATTCTAGGAAAGTCCCATACCACAGGAAATGGTGCCACACAACACTTTTTTTTTTTTTTCTTTTAAATGAAGCCACAGCAGAGAAACATATGCAAGATGCAGGGGGAGTGTACATGTACATGGCATCTTTCAAGTGTTTTTCTGACGACTGTGCTGTGAAGTGAGGGAAAAGAACTGAGACGCACAGTGCGTTAACTCAGGTTCAGCCAGATCAGAACAAGGGCAGAGCTAGTCCATGCCTGCTTGGAAAATACTGAGGGAATATAGCCAGAGAGAAGAGTGAAAGAGCATCAGACATTGCAACCCAGCACGTAGAGGTCTCAAAAGCTGGTGAGACATGGGATACAGGCCCTGTCCTGATGGTGTGTATATGTTTTTCCCATGACTTCTTAGTCCTAAATGCATCAAACATCTGCAAAAAAGGGACAGCTACATCAGAGGAGTGTTATCCTTACTTGACCATGGAATTTCAGAGTAGTGCTGTCCTCCCGAGAGCATAGAATCAGTTTGCCTCACCCGACACCTTTCTTTCACTCCCTAAATCTTGTCCTCCCTTCCACAGAGTGGCCCACTTTCCACCAGGATGCTGAGAATAGGTCCTGTGCTACTGTCATACAGAAACAGCTGTACTGGGTCCACCAAGCACAGCATATAGAACAGCTGTAGCTATGCTCTCCTCTGGGACCCGTGACTGACTGGAGTAACTGGAGTGTCTGACGAGAGTGTCTTACAGCACTCAATCACAGATATCTGGAGAAAAGCATAACCACATGTCTCTGCTAGCAAACTAAACAGAGTCTCCCTTGTTCGTGACCCTGAGTTGGTAGCATGCTCCCTTGCACAGTGTTAACCTTGTCCAACAGCACTCTGCCAGGCAATACCTGAGCTTTGCCTGAAGGGCAGCAGAGGACAGTAAATATTACGGAAAAGGTCACCATGATTTGAAGGAGACTATAAGGCCATGCCATACCACTGTGCCATAGAGTTCCGGCCAGCTTTATTTAGTAATTCATAAAAAGTCTATAAGAACAGGTCACGCAGGCGGTGATGCTTTCCCCCAGAGAGCACATGCAACAACAAACAGCCTGTTTGTTAGTAGGTTGCTCGCAGGTCCCACATTTCCTCTGCTGTTAAAGAATTATGTGGAAGACGGGCACTTATCCCACCAACATCACCTTCCTCATCATCGTCAAGTGAAAAAAATGAAGGTCTCATCCATGCCACAAAGCACGATTTTTTATCTTACTCCTACTTTCACATAAGCCTCTACTTGAGGGACAGAGGTAGGAATGAGATGCACTGCTTTTGTCCACATTTCCCATGCAGGATTAGCACTCATTCCCCCTGGCATGTGAACATCTTCCTAACACGCCCCATACAGTACATGGAGGACATAAGCACCAGTTGGAGTTTCATGAATTCTACACCCAGATCAACAGATCTAAAGCCTTTGTGGATTTGATACCCACTGTTAGGAACTACAATAAATTCAAAGCAGAATTAGATCTTGAAAATGATGGTATTGTATGCTACATATTACTGAACATTGAAGGTTCCAGTCAATGTCCCAAGATGTCCTCATAATACTTGGAAGAGGATTTTAATGATGATGTTACTAATTCAGTTTATGGGTTTTTCAGAACAAGAGCCTGAGCAAAGGACATAAATAGGGTAGGAAAGAACAGGGAGAACATACTTAACTTCAGGTACTTTATTCTGAGTTATGATATTACTCACCAATGACTTCTATTGTTACTGCTGTTCTCACTGTCCAATTGATATTGTTGTCATATAGAGTGTAATCACACACATACATTCCAGCATCGGTATCATAGGTTGGATTCAAGTAGATTTCATTATGCTTAAGCTTTAGGCTTTGTCTGCTTTTACTGTGTTTTATCTGACGACCATCCTAATGAAAAGAAAAGAGTATCAAGGAATTAGAAGAACTTTTTTTGTTGTTGTTCCTGTTATTAAAACGTATTCTAAAATATTTGGATAGGATTACCATGGCAGTAGGGCTAAGCCAAACTCTTTCCACTGAACCCCAAAAAAAGATTTATTAGCATTCTGAGGATATTTGTCAGTTATATTAAAAAATTGTGGTTTATTATATGTGAATACCATTGTCTTTAAAAAAAAAATATTTAAAATTTGTGGTTCCTGAGAGAAATGTGAAATCATGAACCTAATTAAATTAAACTCCTATTACTAAAGAGCAACAAAAAGTATCACTTTTTTGATGGACTGGGTATTTTTTATTTTGTAAATAAATTATTTTCAAAACATTTTAATGTTCTTTTATGAGAAATAAATCATGGTTTTGGATTTTCTGAGATTGACAGCACTGTCACTACTTTTAAAAGGATAAAAACTGACTATTTTTTGAAAAGCACTCCTATTTTTCAGCTTAGTGTATTCTCTAAGACCACTAGGAATTTTCCTTAAATCAAATTCCTAAAAAAAATCCACTAATACAAAATGGAAAGAATCTCCTTAAATTCAGTGTTTTTCAGATCAAGATGTAGGTAAAGGTATACCTCATTTAAAGTTTGAAAGTAAATGAAGAGTAACTTTGACTAGATCATAATTCCACCTCATAGAATCAATAATGTAAATAATACCAGGTACACAATTGAAATTTCAGTTATTTTCATTTGCTCATTTATACAGGTTTAGATGGTATATTACAATCCTCACAAACACAATAGGAACAAATATTAGCTTGCAAATATTTTAGTGGTCATTTGAAGAAGACTAAATCAATAATGTTTCAGTGGAATAATGTTTCATTAAAAACAGGAGTCTTGGAAAGAACAATTTGAAACATTAATCTTAGAAGAATTTTGTTTTTAACAAAAGCACTTTTTCTTTGGTATATTTGATATTTTCAGAATTTAAAATGTCAAGACAAAACCTAAAATTTTAAATTTCAATCATATATTAGTTTTGTAAAGAACTGATTTTGATTCTCAATTGCTTCAATTTCATAGGTGAAGAGAAAGCATTTATAGGCTTCTATTTCATGGAATAATATTTTGGGTGTGGCAAATTTCTTTAAAACTCTTACAGACTTGATATATATCAATTCAAGATTCTGCTTTTGGGTTGAATTTCTCAGGCTGTATTACCTGCCAAAGAAGAGTTCAAGAACCTATAGCACATGAGCATTAACTAGACCTAAAGCTATAACTCCACCGACTGTTTTTGAATGCTCAAGAGAGTGACCCTTACCTTGTACCATTTTACATCTGACTTTTTTATATGGTTGTAGCATTTTGTCCCAGGACAAGTTATTGAATTTCCAATGCCAGCAAGAAGGGGTAGTGTATTTGTGTCATAACCTGAACATTTTGCTGCCTCCTTTGTTTGAACCTCCAAAACAATTTTGAGACATGGAATTTTTTCCCTGAGTGATGCAGGGGAAAAAAAAAAAAATGGTAAACATTTAATACACAAAACAAAACAATTCTTGTATAGAAACATAAGCCTTTTTCTCCATCACATACCGTATCATACAGACATACACTCCAGAAGCACTGTCCCTTACTGGTTTAAACCAAAGTGCATCCCCTTGGAAAGCAGGATTAGAGCTTTCCTTGACAGGCTTCAGTGGCTCGTTATCTTTCTGATGCCAGAACCATTTCACCTCATGTTGTTTTAGAAGTGCGTTGTTATAAATGTGCGTAGCATCTTTATCTGGTAAAGCGCATTGTAAAACAAACTCCTCATCACTAATTGCACGATACGATATCTGAGGTTGAACACGGGGACATCCTGAAAAGCAGGACAATAAGATATCAGTACCACCTGAAAGAACACACAGTCATCATGTTTAAAAAAAAATAATTAGGAATACTGGAAAAATACAACTTTACCTTTCTTTGTGTTAAATAATTTTTTTATGTGAACAGATGCTAGGATAATAGAGAATTGATGTCCTTAAACATGGAATTTGCCAATGTTCTCAAAAGTTTTTTCAAAGGTTTTCAAAGGATTATTAGGCCTTTTTCAAAAGCCCAATGTGAAAATAGCTTAAGATTGTTAGTGAACGGAGATTTTCACATGGGTGCCAACCTGTTAACCTCAACTCTGCGGAAGAGCAGAGGTAGCCCTTCTAGCTCTCCTCATATTGATGGAGAAGGGATTGGCACAAACCTGAAGAAGCAGAGCCTGCCCACCACACTCCCTGTTTAGGCTAAGGTTGACAAGCACTATCATCTCACTGCTTTCAAACACTTCTGCTCTTATGTTTCAGCTACTGTCACTAAAATTAGACAAATTTGGGGACTCTGAAGGCGGTGGTCACCCATTCTAACCCTAATTCTCTAAAGGCTGACTGACCTTGCTGCATAAACTCTCCTGCCCGTCAGGATGTGGTAACCCGTGAAAGCATGGCAGGATTTCACTTCAGCAGAAGGGAGGGCATGAAATCTTCGGTTCCTCGCCTGCCCACCTGGGAGACTCCTCGCAGTTTCAGTTTCTCTCTGTGAAATGAATTAGATCAAGCTCCTCCAGACAGATTGTGTGGGTGGAAGACTTTGTCTCACCCTGCCTTTCTCTTCTTTCTCCCCCCTGAGAGGCTTGGACCAGCTGCTGGAGACTTCAAGGAGTCACAGAAGAAATTCATTTGCCACATTAGGTTCTCAGAAATTCTCCTTTACATTTGCCCTTTTCTTTTCATTAGGGAACTGAATTTTGAATCATATTTAGGATAAACTGTATTACAAATACTGAAAAAGCTTGCAGAAAGTCTAGAAACAGCTGTTTGCCTAACACAAGCATGAACAGGTGCAAGAAAAACTCATGAAGGCATGGCAAAATGCAGACCCACTTTTCTCAGCTGTCAGAAAGCACCACGAACACCAAAACTCACCAGAGCAGACTCTTACCTGGCAAGGTAATCTCTCTAACTTCTGCCCCACTGACAAACAATGCTAGGATCCAGCACAAAGCAAGCATGATTTTCTTTATCAGTTTTGGTTGATTTTCTGAGACATTTTCTTTAAGAATCATCTTGCTTTCTGTAAAACAGGAAAATGGATTTATTTTTTTTTAAATAGTACAATAAGATAGTTAGGCAATTACATATTTCATTATGTAGCTCTATAAAACTTAGCAGACAGCTTTTCCTAAATATTGTGGGTTTTTTAAAATGGAGTTTGCAGCACTGTTCGTGCTCATACTGTTTCACACGAATGCAGGAGAGATGATATTCAAGAATATGCAACAGTTTCTTTAAATAAGTCCTGCATAGAGTTGCTTACAGATGGATTTCCAAGTCACACCTACAACAATGCAGAACTCCACATCTGGAGTGGAAAAACAGGTCTTTCAGCTGTTAGAAGAGGAACCTGTCCTCTAAGATGAGTGATAAGATACCAAATAATAAAATGAACAACTATCAATCAGCAACAGACTGAGAAAGGCGTAACTGGCACCAAAATCCATGGAGCTCTGCTGTATCTTGAAGGCCAACATGCCCAGAGTATGTAAACAGTATTCTTTTGGGATTAAACCAAATCTGAAGATGTGCTCCAGCTGTAAATGGCATTGAGTCCATGGGGCTGGAGTAGAACTATGCAGAAGTAAAACCCTCAAAGCATGTACTGTGTGGACACTGGGTCTTTGTTTGTAACTCTTTTCCCCCAAGAGATGTGCTCCTACTGGACTTTGTTACCAGCTAAAGTGGACATACCCTAAGATGTCTGTTAGGGTCAGCAGAGCAACCTAGAAAGCCCTTCTTCTCCTCCATGACTGCATGTGCAGCATCAGGCCTCACTTCTGCACCATGCACTGCTTGAATGACCCCGGCAGAGACCTGTTGAACCACAGGGTCTGATCCACACCATCCTGAGGTATGAGCTCTGTGGTGTGCCATCTGTGAGCTCAGATCAGGAACACCCAGGGGATTTGGGAGCAGGTTCACAAAGCACTCAGCTGCACCCAGACCCCCATATTACAGCATCCTGTCCAAGGTGAAACCCCAAACCCTGTTGGATGAAGCGTTTTTCCTCTCCTACTAAGGGGTTTGATGTGTGTCCCACGGCCTTCTCAGTCATAGGGCTGGAGAGAAGGCAGGCTGTCAAGCATGTATATTCAAAAGCCATGACTTAATTTGGGTATTTCGTAAAAACATATCCAATGCCTGTGAATGACATGTCTGGAATGACTGGTTCAGGATCTCAGTGAGTAAAGGCTATGTGCTTTGCTGATGTTCACACTGTGCAACTGAGACCTCAAGGAGCTTTTTTTCTTTGCTTATTTGGCCACAGAGTGACTCCGCATTTGCACAGCTGCCAGAGAGGCACTGAGTCATCCCAAGGGAAAAAAAGAAAAGGTCGGGCAAAGGCTAGTCCCTTGCCTGTTGGCACCTCATGCAAATCAGACATGACTCGTGGGCAGGCAGCAAGAGAGCATGCAGTGCACACTGAGCTAGCAAGAGAGGTGAAGAGAACTCCCACTCTGCACCTTTTCAGGCAGCTATTCTGTGTAGAGAGGAGCACTTTAGTCACTGTTCTCTTCAGCACGTCTCTATTCCTTGCAAGTGAATGGAATGATCTATTTTTACACTCAGAGGTCACATGGAGTAGGTTAACTCATTTGTCTTAACCCATCCTGGTGCTTTGTTACACATTGGCTGCTGCTAAATGTCATCACCCCATACAGCTTTTAAAACCATCCTGAAACTCCACGCCAATACGTATGTCTGAATAAAGAGACAGTTTCCTACCAGCACCCTCCTAAACTTTAAGAAGCCTGTCATATCCACTGCAAAAGGATCAATGGATCCTCACTCTTGAATGTGGGTTTATGACATTCCTAAAGACTTCTCTCAAGGCATTCATTAGGGCTGCATCTCTAGCCCTATTAATACGGGGTAAAACAAAGGATGATGTTTTGAGTTATGTCACCCAACAGCCCACATGGCAAAGGCATACTGCTGCCAGTAGCAAGCAGGACCCAAGGGCCTTGTTTGTGATTCAGCGCTGCAGTCCCTTGAGCAGGTGAGCTGATGTAATGGGTCACTGTTGTCAGAAGGAGAAGGTCTCATCTACTTCTCCATCCTCCACGTGCCCCTCTCCCTTGATCCCAGACAAATGGTCCAGCCCCTCTCCTATGACAGCTCTGGTCATTTCTGGTGACTCATTCAAACTGTTAAGCCATCAGAAACTACTTGAGGAGTGCTTGACCTGGCACAAGATGAGCAATGGAAGCATTTATTTCCCAGCTGCCCATTTTTCTGTAATTGGGGACACGCAGGCTACGTGTAGTGAAACCACATCAAGTGACCACTCACAAAGCATTTAATAATGCCACTGAGGTATAATCTCTGCTCTCCAGTTTACTGCCACACTAACAACTCCTTCTTCAAGCTCAAAAGGTCACCACGAATGGGTAAGAAGTGTGAAAGGGAGGGTTAAGTAATAAATGTTATAGCTTTGGTTAGCAATCTGTTTAATTTTCTGTTGTCTTTTGCTAGCCATGGGAAAATACACCACTGTCATTTTATTTTATTTTATTTTTGCTAACTGGTAACACTTTTATTAGAGAACCTCAGAAACTCTGCATTTTTATAGTGCTTAAAAAATACGGTAGTGTGTGAAATTAAGCAGCTTTGTCTTGCAAGTGTGCTTGACAGGAAGAGAGAAATTCACAGCAGAAGCAGACAGCAATTACCAAAGGAAAGGAGTACCTGAAACAGGATAATCTTAAACTGACCATTTGGGCGTATTTGCAGTGCAGGTGGACTCAAGGTGATTCAGTGATTCAATATATTCAGTGACTCATTTTATCTTGGTCAGTATCTGCCAGAAAAAAAAAGCACTCTACTCTGGGCAATGTATTATCAAGAGTCTTTCCACCTTCTCCTGCCATGTACACACCCATATTATCATACCCTTAGTCTAGGGATTTAGGATGCCATTTAATTGGAAAGTAACTAACTTATCTACAGAGGAAACTAATGCGGTCTTAACATAATTTCCTGTGGTAAAAAAATGTGAAAGAGAAGAATAAAAACTCTGTTATTTTGCCTATGTTTCAACTCCTAAAAGACTCTTACAAGAAAACCATAAATCTCTATTTCACAGCAGTTTTTATGCATCTATGTAAAATATAAGCAAAAGAAATCAAAGGCAATTTCTTGAGAGCTGCACCAAGTTTCATGATACCTTTGAAGTCTAGTAGAGCGGCATGCTGCAATCTTATAATCTACTATTCTGATTCTGATGAAAATCACTTCAGCGTCAGAGCTATCAATTCCTCTGTCTTGTACATCAATGGAAAGAGAAACATAATTGATTCTAGGAGTAAGATTAGTAATAATCACACAGGAGAAGAAAAAAAGCTTCACCGTACCTATAAACCAAAACCAAATAATCTAATGAAGCTACTTACTAAGACACTACTGTTTTGTCTGACCAAGCAATTAAAAACAATTTACTTTAAAATGCACATTCAAAGACAATGAAACCAACTCACCTGTCAAGCAGATGGGGTAGGGAGGGCTAAAATCTGAAGCTAAAAGCTATAATTAAAAAAAAAAAAAAATCATCTGAAAATCTTACCTGCACATCCTACATTACATGATAAGAATTGTGGTTAGTTCTAGCTGTGCACTGTGTTGAGTCTGTTTCCTTTACAGGAATTTCCTCTACCTCACTGTCATCATCCCTTCCTTTCTCAGTTTAGTTGCATTCGGTTCAAAATTTCCGGGTCATTTTCTTGTAAAAAGAGCAGGGGAAAACCTTTACCCCTATTAATACCCCTAGTAACAGATTAAAGCCTTTTGCGTTCTGAAATCTCCTACTTGCATTGTGTGTAAAAATGTGTTGGACTTTTTAGTTTGCTTCATTTAAGAGGAGGAAGGGTAAAAGTTTATTTCTTTTTTGCCCACATGCTGCTACTAGATGGTTCAAAAAAGTGTGTAATATCTGCAATCTACAGCAGAACCACACTTTTGCCTAATAATGAATAACATTCAGTACAAGAGCTGAGCTCTCCTTACCTTTAGTCTCCTCAGCTACCTTCTACACCCACTGCAAGTGGGCACAATAAGGGGGCTGTGACACACTATCGCCTTCTGTCTGTGTTCTCCCAGTTAAGCCTTGTTGGCTACCCAAACCCGGCTTTGGCAGAAAAAGAGAAGCCCTGATGAATCTGAGCTGGGACTTGGCCCTTGGACCTGCAAGCCAGGCAGAGCACAACAGCATAAACAGTCCCACATGGTCCAGCCCCTCTTCCAGCCTTCCTCTATGGATGCGAAACCCATAAAAGACAGGCTGCACAGTGACTCAAACTACATAAAAGCATCTGAGAGCACCTTGTCATCAATTCAGATCTCAGTTTTTCCTGTTTCAATAGAGGTTATGTAAATATATAAGTCCATCAGTTTGCACCAGACTTATCTCAAGAACAGTAGGACTTGCTGCTGCTTTTTTGGTGTGAAGTTCACTCTCTTTACATTGAGTCAATTACTCTATTTCCACAACAAGAAGATAAAAAAGGCTTTTTGTTGAATAACAAGGGATTTCAATGTTGCCTCTGTTTATATACACATTCATTATTCCAATGTCCAGTATTAATGCTTGATTCTGTTGGGTTCTGAGCATTTGGAGATACAGAATTTGTGTTCTCAGCTTCCACCATGTGTTCAGCTCTCTGCTCTTTCCAGAAGAGAGTCCACTGATGACCAAGCTTGGTCTCCTAAAATATTTTCAATGTTTTGCCCCAGTATGAAATATATGATTGGTTTATAAGCTATGCAAGGCTCCAATGTATCTCTGCAGACTTCAGTATAAAGAGTTAAGCTTTTTGAAGGTGTCCTTTCTGAATAGAAAAAAAAAAGCATTTTACTTTACGCTTTCCTTGAAGGAATTACAGTGTGACACAAATAAAGTCAACGCTGTGCTGTATGCAAGCCATTGCTCAGACTATCAGAAAGAGAAGATAGTTCTTTCCCAAAGATGCATCTTACAGACAAAAAATATATTTCATTCATTTTAAGTACTAATTGTCGTACTCTCCAAGTAATAGGTTTATTACATTCAAATAATTAAGTAGAGCAGTCCAACTGTCAGAGCAGATCTTAGAAATACAACAGAAGCACCAGTCACACAGAGGTTTGAAAGTCACGCTGCCAGAAGACTGAGTGGTGTGTCACGCTGGTTAACACATTGGATAAAAGTCTTGGCAAATAGTACCAAATATATGGCTGAGCCTCTGCTCCAATTCATCCCTTCCTCTTCTGTAAAAGTAATGTGGATACCAAAAAAGCAGCCTCACACACCTGTACTTTGCAGGTTCATATTTATCCTTTGTTGCTAGAACAAGTTTATGAAGGAGAGGGTAAAGGATCACTCCAGAACACCCTTCCTGCTTCCTCTCTCTCCTCTCCCTGTCCTCCCCCTCGCTCACTTACCCTCCCACTCACACATTTAGCATATTCAATGCTATAACTCCAGAAACCTGTGCCTCCCCACCCCTGTGGAAAGTCAAGGTGGGAGGCTATCTCTTACCTTGTCCATCTTCTCACTTTTGCTCAAGCATTTTGCCAGCCAAGAAGCAGGGGGGGAAGTGCACCATCTCTGTGTGTATACGGTGTAGTCTTACAGTGCTGGGAGGATTATGTTTTTTAGTATTCTGGTACTATTCTGGCTTGACACATTTATGCATCACCTCCTCCCCTGCCCACCTATGCTTAACACCGACTGGGTAAGAAATTTTCCGCTTCGATTATCTTCTACACTGAGTCAGTGGTGTTGGTTATGGTGTGACAGGAGGTGTCTGAACAACATCTAAACATGACCTTTTGTCCATTTTGTGCTAGGTTATACAGTCAGTGAAATGGCATACAGTCAAGGGCGGCTTATGGAGCAGTAGGGTAACTCACCTGTTACTCCTCTGTGAAATAAGGGAAGTTGGTGTTATTTAGTACAAATTTGCCACAGTACAGTGCATTCTGCCCTGGGTATCAGGGTGTAACATGGGCAGTTCCAGAGAAGTACTTTGGCTGTACTAAAAACTGAATAGATCACTTGCCAACGGAGAAAGAGCAAAGCAAATACTCATGACCCAGGCCTTTAAAATCACAATCTTTAGCGGTTAATTAGAAAAGATTGCCTAGCACCTCAAATTCCATGTCAATCCCTTCTTGCCTTCCTTGATAGTCTAGCCTGCATACTGCAAGCCAAGAAGCTTAAAACTGACAAGGATGACCATTGTTGTGTTATGGCTTTTCTTTCAGAGACTTACTGTTCTCCTGCACAAAAGTAGGTCAGATTAGTTTCCCCATTACTCCCATAGGAGACCATACTGTTCTAGTGGCTTTAATGCCCATCATAAATTTATTCATGGACACATGTCTTTGTGTGAATACCGTTCCTTAGCTTAAACAGCTCTTCTTTCTAGCGCTTTTTCTTTTCCTGTGTGCATTGGTTGACAATGCTCCTATTTACTTCCCTGTTCATTTTACCAGCCTAAACAATTTAAACTCTTCTAGGTTCCCTTCACACGATTCTCCTAGTGATCCTCATGGCTCTGCCTTGCAAGTCTCAAGGCCTCACTTCGCTGACAGCACTTCATTGGTATTTGCACCGTATTGTTCGACTTTCCTTCACCATGCTGGCAGCTGGCAACCATCCTGAGGTTCTCACAAGTTTTCATTTCCAAAGTATGAGTTCCTTCCTTGTAGCTGATTTTTTTCTGCTAGTCCCCAAAGGCAGTATCTTCCTTAAGTACTACATAAATAAATATGCTTAATATACTACATATTAATTCACTATACACAGATAGAGACATTGCTATCACAACTGAGCTGAACATTTAGGCTCGAGTCTCCAACTGAATGCCTGAATTCAGAAATGAGGTGTACCCCATAAAGAAAGCCCTCGAGATCTCTTTGCTAGGGTTATTCAGATTATTCCTAGTGTGCACTGACAGCTCTTCATGAACAGACACAGTCACTTCTGAATGTGCCCAATTGTTTCTAAAAAGTCAGATTTGTAGAGCATTAGAAATAGTTTTGGAATGTCTTATGGAATAGCGTTCCTTCACCATAGTCAAAAAAACTCAAACAGTTACAATTTTCCTGCAATGCACAGTAAACAGTTTTGTAACCACATAGTGGAATGAGGTCTCCAGCACATGACTGAAATTGGCTTAACTATGGTAGTGGTCAAAAGAATTAGAGCAATGAGCCACGAATCTATCTGATTATCTTTGATACCTTAAGCCATCAATGTACTGAACTCTATTATTTTTGTATTTAATAGGTAATAAGCAACAAATGTATTACACTGGACAGTGGTAGATCTTGCTAATGTACATACTGTATCTCACCAATAGAGGCCAGATGGAAGATCAAACAATGCAATATAAGAGACAAATCCCTGTGATAAGTTGTTTATATATTTAGCTGACAGTGAAACGAAAAAATGAGACTATTGTGGTCTATTTGCAGCTGTTTTCACTGAAGTTCAGGAAATTTGGATTGTTGAACCACAGGAAGCTGTCGTGAGTTGACCAAAACTGGAATAGATACTTGTGGAGGCTTTTTTCCATTTTGTATTTTATGTAACTTGTGGCTATTACAGAAAGCTTGATAACTACTCTTTCACTCTGGCACTTTATCTAATTATAGTTACTAAATCAAAAAGCTATTTCCCAAAAATGCAATCACATTTTCTTTTTCAAAACACTACATCACAAGCATCCCACTAGGAAAGGAAACATTTCAAACATTTTATTAAATATATATAGGATTTAATGATGTAAAAGTTGCCTTTTCTGTGCAAGCCAGATCATAGTCATCTCTCAAAAGAAAGCCTTTTTTTTTTTACTTTCTCTGAAAAAGCAAGATAGAAAAGGACAACTTTAATATATAACCACAATTCTAGGGTATTCTTCCAGGCCAGACTCACGTATCTATCTTCTTACCTGCTAATCTTTATTTTCTCGCCAATTTTTATGACCTTTTAGCATTTACCCATGGTTTGCAAATTCTGCCTCACCTCATATGTCTATAAAGAATGCAGATGGCAATGAAGGAACAGAAGCGCTTATAGATGTGGTGAGACAGCTCACATGACTGGAATGCTGTCATGGATGGCTATGTCCTTTTCAGGAAAGACAGACCAGCGAGGCGTGGTGGTGGAGTTGCACTCTACGTGAGAGGACAACTGGAATGCATCGAGCTCTCACTAGGGGCGGATGAAGAGAGGGTTGAGAGCTTGTGGGTAAGGATTAAGGGGCAGGCAAATATGAGGGACACTGTTGTGGGTGTTTATTACAGGCCACCTGATCAGGATGGGGAAGCTGATGAGGCTTTCTACAGACAGCTGAAGGTTGCCTCGCAACCGCAGACCTTGGTTCTTATGGGGGACTTCAATCACTCCAGTATCTGCTGGGAAGACCACACATGCAGGCACGCACAGTTCAGGAGGCTCCTCCAGTGCATTGATGATAACTTCTTGACACAGGTGGTGCAGGAGCCAACAAGGAGAGGAGCACTCCTGGACCTGGTACTGACAAACACAGAGGGACTGGCGGAGGATGTTAAGGTTGGGGGCACCCTAGGTTGTAGTGATCATGAAATGATAGAGTTCAGGATCATGGGTACTACGCACAATACAACAAGAAGTAAAATTATAACCTTGGATTTCAGGAGGGCTAACTTTGACCTCTTCGAGAAACTGCTTGGGGAGATCCCGTGGGCTACAGCTCTGGAAGGCAAAGGGACTCAAGAAAGCTGGTTGGTATTCAAAGACCACTTCCTCCAAGCTCAGGATCGGTGCATCCCTAAGAGAAAGAAATCAGCCAAGGGACGCAGCAGACCTGCATGGTTGAGCAGGGAGCTTCTGAAAGAGCTCAAGTGGAAGAAGGAAGTTTACAGTAAGTGGAAGAATGGACTGACCCCTTGGGAGGATTACAAGAATGCCGCCAGAGCGTGCAGGGATGAAACGAGGAAAGCCAAGGCCGTCTTGGAATTAAACCTGGCAAGGGATGTCAAGCTCAACAGGAAGGGTTTCTACAAGTATATTAGAGGCAAAAGGAAGACCAGAGAAGTTGTGGGCCCACTGTTGAATGAGACAGGAGCCATGGAGATGGAGGATGCGGAGGAGGCGGAGTTATTGAATGCCTTCTTTGCTTCGGTCTTTACTGCTCGGCCCAGCCCTCAGGAGTCCCAGGCTTTGGGGAAAGTAACGGGGAAAGAAGAAGACTTCCCCTGGGTTGAGGAGGATCAAGTGAGGGATCAATTAGGTCAATTAGATATTCACAAGTCCATGGGTCCCGATGGGATGCACACAAGAGTGCCGAGGGAGCTGGCAGAAGTTATTGCTGGGCCACTCTCCATCATCTTTGAAAGGTCCTGGAGAACAGGCGAGGTGCCTGAGGACTGGAGGAAAGCCAGTGTCACTCCAGTCTTCAAAAAAGGCAAGAAGGAGGAGCCGGGGAAGTACAGGCCGGTCAGCCTCACCTCCATCCCTGGAAAGATGATGGAACAGCTCGTTCTGGGCATCATCTCAAGGCATGTGGAGGAAAAGAAAGCTATCAGAAGTACTCAACATGGATTCACCAAGGGGAAATCATGTCTGACTAATCTGATAGCCTTCTATGACAGCATGACTGGATGGATAGATGAGGGGAGGGCGATAGATGTGGTCTACCTTGACTTAAGCAAGGCATTTGACACGGTCTCCCACAGCATCCTCATAGGGAAGCTTAGGAAGTGTGGGTTAGATGAATGGACAGTAAGGTGGATAGATAACTGGTTAAAAGACAGAACTCAGAGGGTTGTGATTAGGGGCACAGAATCTAGTTGGAGACCAGTGACGAGTGGTGTTCCCCAGGGGTCAGTACTGGGTCCAGTCCTCTTTAATATATTCATCAATGACCTGGATGAGGGGATAGAGTGCACCCTCAGCAAGTTTGCCAATGACACAAAGCTGGGGGGGGGTGGCTGACACACCAGAAGGCTGTGCCACCATACAGAGAGACCTGGACAGGTTGGAGATTTGGGCAGAGAGGAACCTTATGAATTTCAACAAGGGCAAGTGTAGGGTGCTGTACCTGGGGAGGAATAACCCCATGCACCAGTACAGGTTGGGTGCTGACCTGCTGGAGAGCAGCTCAGTGGAAAGAGACCTGAGAGTCCTGGTGGACAACGGGATGACCATGAGTCAGCACTGTGCCCTCATGGCCAAGAAGGCCAATGGCATCCTGGGGTGCATCAAGAAGAGTGTGGCCAGCAAGTCGAGGGAGGTCATCCTCCCCCTCTACTCTGCCTTGGTGAGGCTGCATCTGGAGTACTGTGTCCAGTTCTGGGCTCCCCGGTTCAAGAAGGACAGGGAACTGCTGGAGAGGGTTCAGCAAAGGACTACCAAGATGATGAGGGGACTGGAACACCTCTTTTATGAAGAAAGTCTGAGGGATTTGGGTCTCTTCAGTCTGGAAAAAAAGACGGCTGAGGGGGGACCTTATCAACACTTATAAATACTTAAAGGGTGGGTGTCAGGAGGATGGGGCCAGGCTCTTTTCAGTGGTGCCCAGTGACAGGACAAGAGGTAACGGGCACAAACTTGACCATAGGAAGTTCCACCTAAACATGAGGAGGGACTTCTTTACTTTGAGGGTGGCAGAGCACTGTAACAGGCTGCCCAGAGAGGGGGTGGAGTCTCCGTCTCTGGAGACATTCAAAACCCACCTGGGCACATTCCTGTGCAACCTGCTCTGGCACGGGGGTTGGACTAGATGATCTCCAGAGGTCCCTTCCAACCCTATGATTCTATGATAGTAGGAAGAAATTATAGATCTGGAACTAGACATGGTGTCCATTTGGAGGAGCCCCTTCACTGAAGGAGTCCCTCCGGACTCGGTGCACTGAAGGCAGACACATAACACAGGGTATGGACAACTATAATTCACAAACCTTGTACATTTCCAGGCCCTCATACGGTACTACACTATAGTACTGATACTGTATACAATAGTCATAACTCTTCCCAATATTTATGTTCAAATTATCGACAGACAAGATTTCTTGGATACTCTTTTTCTTCCAGCCTGCACTGTGCATGGTAGAAAGTGGTCAACCAGGAACACTAAAAAAATGCAGACACAGACTAAGCTCTCACAGTCACTACCATGTGGTAGCTCATGCAAGAAAGACAAGAATCTTCAAGACTGGTGTCTTACAAAAGCTGTCTCCTCAGTGATCCCATCTGCATTCTCCTCTGGGAAATTACATATTCCAATCACTTCTTTGGATTTGGCTTTGTTTAAATTGTCCTACAGTACAAATGAGACATTTATTGCTTGTGGAGAGCAGCCCTAACAACACTCTTGCTTTTTATTGCATTTTTTCTTCTTACTGTAAGTTTTATTTTTGACACTTACTGCTTTCTAACTGCAGCAAAAACAGAAGCCACAGATGTAGAAAGGGGGAAATAAAGTTTTATTAAGTGCAAAAATGGAACAAAAAATGCAATGTAAATCACTGAAATGACCCATTACCTCAAACCAACTATCATGGGAATTCACTTATAAATTGACATATGCATGATCAGACAAATCAACACAACTACAGTCTATAGAAGTCATATTAGCAGCTCCTTTTCTCTAGGGACTGGTAAACAGAAAGCACACATTTCCAAGCCCTGATTAAAGTCAGCAATTCAGGATATAAGAGCAATAAGGACAACATCTGGTGTTAATATAAGGATGCATACCCTTAATTTCCCTTGTCTCCCCTTACCACAACATGGGCAGTGACGATCAGCTATAGAGATTAAATGAATGTGTTGAGATACCATTCTACGCAAAAATACTTGCCCCTTTACAGATATTGAGTAGCACATCGAACTACATCTGAGTGTCTGTTTTGCTGGCATTCAAACAGCTTTGGAGTTAATGCCATTTAGCTTTCGACCTTCCTCATGTGAAATCCTCTGATATTCTGTAAAACCTCAGTGTGGTCAAATTCTGTATGGTTTCACAACCTTCAGGTTACAGCTTCATGAGTGCAGTCACAGCATCTCTCCAAGCTGAGGTTCAGGGCAAATTCAATCTCAATTTATAGTAGCTGATTCTCATAGAGGGTAGGCTCAGTCCAGAGCTTTTAACAAACCACTTGCACTATCTTTATTCATATGTGTAGTATAATACATTTGACATTTTACGGTGTTAGGTAACAGATTGACAACAGCATATGAAAAAATTATGCAGCTAAGGAGTAAGTTCAACACCTCAGTTAAGTATCAGGAAAGTTACTAACTTTTCTGTCAGCTGTTTCGCCAAGAAATGGATGTGCCTGGGATGTCAGATGGCATTTCTGAAGTAGGGGCAATCATTAGTACTGGAGCAGAATGTTAAAACTGATCCGTGATTACAAATCACAGGAAACGCTGGTAGAGAAGAACTGAACCTTGAGAAAGATTTGGAAATATAAAGACACGCGTATCTACAGAGCATAAATCCTCTTCAGTAAAAGCTTAAGCCAGAAAATGGCTTTTGCCTAAGGATCACATTTAAATAGCTCTTTAGTTACCTAATAGAAAGAGGCAGATGTCCTGGAGCTGATCTGAAGGATACCACACGTGTGCCTTATTCCTTTGTTTGTTTTCATCTGCGTGTTAACCTGGCAACTGTGTTGTCTTCATTCTGTTATGATTGATTGCAGGATATTTGACAAAAAACAAGGTATTTCATTCTCATGAGTCTTGAGACATTGCCATGACACCTAGCACTCCAGTTGCATCCTCAAGTTCACTGAGAAGGTAATGGAGCTCCTCCACTACAGCTGCATGAATTAAGTGTCAGTGTCAAAGAGATGTCTCCTCATAACTAGCATTAGTTGAATGCAAGACAATGATGAGAGTGGGCTAAGCCTTGATGGTTTCCCAGCAAACTGACAGATCTTCCAAAATGATTCTCCATTGATTTTTCCTCATTGGTACTACGAGGAAATACGGTTCCATTTTATCTAGGAATTTATGTCAGATTGGTATCTTCTGCCAGACAGCTAATAATAAGGGAGGATTACCATGGTTTTGAATGGCATTACTAAGTTTGTTTTAAAAAATAGTGCTAAGTACAAATGTTCCAAAGGTTTAGGAGTACATGTACATACCGACGATCTCATTTTCACATAAATCCCCTACATCCCTCAGTGAAGGCAGCTCAGGGTCCACAAACAAAACACTATTATCTCTATCCCATCCACCTCTTCTCACTCCCAAAATGAGCATTTACACTATTGTCAGTGAAATAAGAGGATGGAAACAGTCTTTATCATTCTTCCAAATCACTCCCACTTGGCTTGTCTAGGCCACATACAGGTCAGCAGTGAATACTGTTAGCCCGACCGAATCTGACCAACTCTTTCTCTGTTGCCCTACTCCCTTTTCTCTGTTTTCACTTGATTTTTCTGCTTGACATTGCCCAAAGCCTGCATGCCAAGTTCTCTAGGGCACAAGCCTTTTAGGTCTACTCCCAAGCAGGATCCTTAGGAAATACCAAAATACAAACCCAAGAGCGTCTAAATAATAATACTTTGCAAACACTGATATATTTATTGTGGGGCCTCAAAAAGTATGCAATTATAACTAATATCACTCTACATTACTAGAAAATGTGAAATCAAAATATTTTACATTGTTCTTCGTGTCTTGTGGCAAGTCCTAAGCAGAATCAAATTTCTGCTCCTTGTGCAGATCGCTGAGGAAACTCTCTGGGATACCATTTAGCATTGGGGTTAACATTGTCCTAGCCACTGTAACAATTTCTACATTCTTCACAGATCTCAGACTTGGCCTCTTAAGAACACTGAAGTAAGTGTGCGGTTTGTGTTTTCTAGTAGTTAGCAAGTCTAGTAGTTTTCTTCTGTCTCCAGAATTGTTACACGACTGGGTTAAAGCCACAACCTTCAGTCCATGGTTGAGCCCCTTCTGAGCCTAGGTCAAGATTATTACAGTGTTCTTTGGTGTTTATCTTGGTAGGTTTTGCTGGCATCAGGTATCGAAGGTTCTTCCAAAATCTGGAATTCACAGGAAGAGATTTATCCTTTTTCCACTTCACAATCCTCTCTGATGGTAAAAGAGACAGTGATTCTGGCAAGAAATTGTAGTTACTTATAGGCATATATTCAATCAATATGATCTTAGTTTTCCTTTCAACTAGGGCTTTATGTAGTCCACTCTCAAGTTCGTATATGGCTCTGTCAGAAATGTAGTTCTGGCTCAGTATAATGATTAATCGTCGACTTTTGTCAATGAATGAATGAATATCATCAACAACCGCTGCAAATTAAGGATAAATGTGTTATTAAACTAAGTTGAAAGGATAGGGACCTAATCGACTTATCCTTTAACAATTGTATGTATACCAACTGTTCCCCTTATAAAGTGAGAGCATGTAAGCATCCAGTCCATAAGAAGAGATTAATATGCATTGCAGATTAAGAGTTTGCAAAAATGAGCTCAGGAATAGCAAAAACTTGTTTTTCTGGAGCAGTTAAAACTGACACACAATCTCCAGCTGTCCTACACAGCTGTCTGTCAGTAGTCACACGGATAGAAGGTCACAGCAAAATTTATTTTCCCTCCAACCAGACATCTCTTTGCTTCTCCATAATAAATACCATTGGAGTGATTCCACAGAAAGTCACCAAGAGCAACGTCTCTCCAAATATTCAGTAACCCTCAGGTTACTCTTTCCTTTACGACACCAAATACCCAAATCTATTGCCAGTAATATAAGGTTAAGAAGACTAGCATGTGATGACAGAATGAGTTTCAACTGTGTTTTAGATCCATTTAGATCCATGACTTCCGTCATGACAAGCAATGAATGAAATCAAATGGTGATACCCTTCAAACACCCGTGCACCCAATTGAATTCTCATGCACAACTTCCTGTGGTTGCTTCAGCACCATGGGACGACAAGGTCTACAGAAACCAGAGATCTAGAAAACCTTTTAGGGAAAGGCAAAGCAAACTGCAAAGAGAAAACTGAGAGGAGAAGGAGGCTGACAAGGGTATTACAACACACCAAAGGCTCCTGTAAATAGAAGGAAATACTCTGTTTTCCATATTCACAACAGATCAGCCCACAGAAAAGCTAAAACTACTGCAAGGAAACAAGCTAAAATTATCAAAAGAATCAGATTGAACACTTTGGAAAGCCTTTTTTTAATACTTAAGGAGAGATAATACCTGGAAAAAAATGGCTTGGGAGAGTTGTGGCACCTCTGAGGTTAGAAAAATATGTCAGGAATGGATACAAGGAGAGAAGATCCTGCTTTGTGAATGGGGGTGACTGATCTTATTGCTCTGTGTTTCTAACAATGAAATCCTATTCCTCAACTAAATCTTTGGACTAAATGGAATCCCTCAGTATCATTTTTCCAAGCATCTGCAAAAAGCCATCTATCCATACGACATTTAGAGAAACAAAACTCCATGCTCTCATTTCTATTTTGTTATGGAATCCATTACATTCACAAAATGGTTTCAATGCCCACACTAAAGATACAGCAAACATATAAGTTACCCGAGAATAACTAGTACCAGAGTGTCATGATTTCAGCTGGGATGGAGTTAAATTTCTTGCTAGCAGCTGGTATGTGCCTATGTTTCATATTCGGGATAACAGTGGTGTTGATAGTGGTTTTGGTTGTGGCTAAGCACTCAAGGCTTTTTCTGCTCCTCACACCGCCCCACCAGCGAGCAGGCTGGGTGTGCACAAGAAGTTGGGAGAAGACACAGCCAGGACAGCTGACCCCAACTGACCAAAGGGATATTCCATACCACATGACGTCATGCTCAGTATAAAGAGCTCGGGGAAGAAAGAGGAAGAGGGGGACGTTCTCAGTGATGGCGTCACTGTTATGCGTGACGGACCCCTGCTTTCCTGGAGATGGCTGAACACCTGCCTGTCGATGGGAAGCCGGGAATTAATTCCTTGCTTTGCTTTGCTTGTGCATGCAGATTTTGCTTTACCTGTTAGTCTGTCTTTATCTCAACCCAGGAGTTTTCTCACTTTTGCTCTTCTGATTCTCTCTCCCATCCCACCAAGTGGGGAGTGAGCAAGTGGCTGCATGGTCCAAGAAGATGGCTGGGGTTAAGCCACAACACAGAGACACCAGTTGCTCTGTGCAGTAAATGTGAGCTCATTCATAGGCACCTGCTCTCAGCAAAAGCAGAGTAAGAGCACTATTACTGTGAAACAGCTGACATCATCTGTGTTCTCACCTTAACTTTCTCCATGCTAGCTTTTTCATCTGTTCATCTTGGTTCTGTGTAATCAAAGATATGTGTGTATGTATGTGTGTAGGTTTATATAAATTCATAAATATATCTATAAAATATCTAAAATGTATGCATGCAAACTTTGCATGCATATGGTCTAGATTAAATTAAAAATGTAGCATTTCAATGCACAACACATTTCACAGAATTCCTTCTAATTACAGACTTTCACCTTTATGTGAAAATTATGTGCCTATTTAATGACAAGAATATTCAATACAGAACATTCAATACACTTACCTCCTCCAGGGGATACATCCCTCTCAAATATACATAACTTGTAGCCAAAGTTTTCTTCTAATATCATGGGTAATATATTCAAAGCAAATTCTCTCTCTTCTTCAGTAGAAGAAACATAATCTTTCAGGTAAGACACAAAGGCATCATATTCTTTTCCATCTGAAATGAAATCACGAATTGTTGTCTTGTTAGCAACCATTAGAAATACAGCATCTGATCCACCATTCTGGTTTTCAAAGTTGTTGTCTCAGTAGCAAAGCATCTAGAAACTCATGCTCTTTCCTTTGTACCCCAAACAGTCGTCAAACAAAAAAATAAATACATTCCTGAATCAATTTAAGTTTGATACAAAAGATGCTGATTGCATTTGGCAAATATTTGAAAATAACGTAACCTTTCCACATTAAGGTGTTTTGGGTTTTTTTAAAATAGATTAATTTAACCAGTTAATGTCACATCTGTGATGATCAAGAAAATGAAGGGAAGTAAAATATGTGTCTGTAACCTGAAAAGAATGCTATTTAAGTGATACTGCAGATTTCCACATTTATTTTACTTTCTGTCTCAGACTATCAAGTAGTTCTGTGGAATGGGTACTAGCAAAAGAGAATGAACCAATTTATTACTTTAATTACCATGTCTGGTAATGCTTTTGGCAGTAATTTGCAAATGCAAAATCCAAGACCAATTCAGAGGCCAGGTCTACCACATTGAGCAATATCTAATTGAACCTTGCCACAGAACAACTATCTGTATTGATACAGCAGCGCACATAGCTTTGCATCTTAAACTGTACTTCTTTGCTTCCCTTTCCAGATGCTTTACTACATGTAGTTTATAAGAGAGTGTACAAAATAAAGCCTATGAACCCCTACACATGCAAGAGCTTTAGGAGTAGGAAATCCATTGCCTAGTATCAGACAATCAGTACCTCCAGGGTGGCCTAGTCCAGGTTCTCCGAGATCCTCCCTGTAAGCCAGTGTACACAGTGATAGCTAACATCAACAGATAGATAAATAATGCTGGCAGGCATAAATTTCATCCACCCATTACTGAAAAATCTCCAGGCACTGCAGTTTATTCAGGCCGATTTAGAGACTAAAGAGGGCTAAGCAAATCAGGTACATATATACTGCAAGTTTTGTGACCACAATTTTCAGAAAAATTATACCCAGAATTGGGTAACTGTCAGGCTTGTTCCTTACATCAAGGTCACAGCAACACTGCCTAGGAAAATACTGGTAGCATGTTCTCCTGCTCTCCTTATGTGCATTTAGTGTCAAACCTATAAACATTGCAATGGCCTCTACAGTCAAGGAAGCATCTTAACCTTCACCTCACTGAGGGGCATCAGTGAGGTGAAAACAAATTTCTGTCAATCTGCCTGTCTGACAACTCCAGAGTGCTCATCCTCTTTACAGACAGATAATTGTAAACTTCTCCATATTCATCAACTTCTGTGACGAAGAAAATGTCAGAACAGAGCACATCTGAACAGCATCTAAACACGTCTCTTCTGCTACCTTCTCCAGAGACAGCTGCTTCACTGTGTTTATCTGCTGTTACTGCACCAGGTGTATAACAAACTCACTTTAGCACCCGACCATCAAGTTCTCTTTTACATATTCTTTGCTGTTTCTGCTCACAAAACTCCTGGATTTATTTTGTCTCTTCCTCAAGGATGGTTGTTTTATAGAACCTACCGGAAACTATTTTTTAATCAATACACTTATTTCAATGTCAGCATTTGCCAAGTCATACCTCCAACAGTGTCATCTCTTCTGCATACGTTCCTGTAAAATAGAACTAAGTCAACTCTAAACATCACAGAGACAATCACCACAGCTACAGCAACACATGGAAATAGTACAGCAAGGACCATTCCAGTTGTAAATATGTGGACAGGCAGATCTCGGATGTTCCCTGTAAAACAGAAATCCAGGAAACCATAGCCTTAAAAAAGGGCATTATATTACAAGATTGCGTATTCAATACTGATGGCATCTTAAAATCACCCTAAAAAAATAACAACGTTGATGTGAATCCTCCCCTGCTAACACTACTACTAATGCTAATACGCACATAAGCATGCCATTTGTCCTGAGAAGAACTACAGAACATGGATTACTCTAAAAACTGGAGGAACAACCTTGCATGCAATCACACCCTCCATACACATAAATGAACTGTATGTGGGATCAAGACTGACACTACAGATCCTCAAGAATGTACAGCATCCCATACTGGTGATCACCCGCTTTTATCACAGAATGATAGGGGTTGGAAGAGGGCTGTGGAGATCATGTACTCCAACCCCCCTGCCAGAGCAGGCTGCATAGGAACGTGATGAGTTTCCTTCAGGTTATTATTTCCTATTATTCTCTACCTTTCACCCCTCTCTCCATCCATCCATAACAGTCCTTAATGTCCCCTTTAAACTCTTTGGACAAGACCTTTTTTTTTTTTTTAATTCTGTCTTTAGTCTCTTTCAGGCTTTTATTTATTATTATTATTTTCTGTTTTCTTTGCCTTTTTAGTTCCAAATACAGATTTTTAACCCTTATATCTTGGTGAACTCTTTATGAAGGCATTGTCAAGTCAAGCTCATTGTAGTCTGTATTTCATTTGCTTTATTATATGCATCATCTTTTGACTAGTCTATTTTCACATATTTCCTCCCAGAAAAGCTTGGAAAGGTCTGAGAGAGATGGAAAACAAAAAGGGAATGCTCATTTCCTGTGAATCCCCAGGCTGCCTGGACTATAAATGTGAAGTACTACTATATGGTAGAGGTCAGCTTTCCATAGCTAGGAGGATAGAGTCCCTGGCAAGAGAGAAATTGCTGACCAGAACTTTTCAGTCATTATCAGAAATATAAAAGATTGACCTTCCCAGGTGGAAAAAAAAAAAAAAAAAAAAAAAAGAAAAACAACAAAAAAAACCCCAACAAACAACCAAAACCCAACAAACCAACAAAAATGTAAAAACACCAAAAAAATCAAAACCTCAGATTTCAATTTTAGAAAGAGCTGCTTAATAAACAAAGTGATCCAAACAGCAGACTCTGGGCTGCATAAGCCTTGGGTGGTTAACCAAGGCTTATGCAGTGATTCCACCAATCTGATGATCCCACCAATCTGGTGAGTAGGAGAGCACAGGGAACGCTCTGTCATGGGACGTAGCAACGTCCCACCCAGGGATCTGTCAGCCGGAACACATCTCAGCCTCCCAGCTGTGTCCACAGCAGCAGCAGCAGTTGAACTATGGAGCCCTCACACAGCTGCTCTAGCAGACATAGCAGCAACCCCTGCTGCCCCTGTCTCAGAGCAGGAGCTTGTGGCGGGGGGTTTTTAGGTCCAGCACTAGATGGCCCGGGGCCTTCATAAGCACACAGATGTTCCTGGAGAGATGTTCTGAAATCAGTACCCTGCCCTCAGGACTGAGAAGGCTGGCAGGATCAATAATTATCTGTGAGGAGTATGATCATACATTCTACCATACCTTTCTTCAATTTCACTATTTTTATTTGGGTTCTTTCATCAGCTTGCAACATGCAGGTGAAATTATGATGCATGTCCTCCTCTGTTACTTTTTTAATCCGTAGTAGCCTTGTGACATAGAACTTGTTTCCCAACCTGCAACAAGGAAAGGTCTTAGCAACACTGTACAGAAATCTACAACAGCTGAGAGGCAGATTTTCAGAAAAAAGTTCTAAAATAACCCCAGACATTTTACTGAATTTGCAGTCCACAAAGTTCAGGACATTATCATATACAAACAAAAGTGCAGTATCTTCAGGAAACCTACTGTAATTTTTTGAACTCTTCTTCACATATTGAAGGTTCATTCTCGGGAATACCTGTGCATTTTTCTGGAAACGTTTGATTAATTAACCAGTAGAGGCTGGCATCTTCTCGCATATAATAACCCAAGAAACCTGTGCAATTGAGTATCTCTTCTTTACCTAAACAAAGCATAACATGAGAAGATCTAGTCAGAAGTAGCATTCATCTTAACAGTGCAGTAGCGTGTCAGCTTTCCAGGCAACATATCCCAGGAGCTGTGCTCCTTTCTGGACTTTGTAGCCCCTGTACAACATTTCATACGTGTTACACCTGCACTGGTGGTGGCTTCGGCAACCACGCACAGGACTCGCTTGCACTCTGTTGCAGAGTGACAGTCATCCACTGCTTTCTCTCAGATAAACTCTGTCACAACCAGAAGAGTTTAAATAGGTCAGAGCATTTCAGGCTTTAGAGAACTAAACAGAGCTGGACTCAACAATCCTTATGGGTCCCTTCCAACTCAAGTTATTCTATGATTCTATGAACTAAACTGTGTGCTGCAGGCAGAGAACAGGAGAGGACAACTCTTCGCCAGCACCCCAGGGCCAGGTAAAAGTAAGTAACTGATAAGGGAAATTACAACCAATTGATTATAATAGCTAAAGTATACGCTATTACTCAAAGAAAAAACAAAACCTGTTAGAGCCCCTGCTGAAGTCTCACAGAATAAATTCTCATCCCAGCTCCACACCTGGAAATCAGCATAATCCTGAATGTGTGAATCACAGCATGGTAGGGGTTGGAAGGGACTTCTGGAGATCATCTAGTCCAATCCCCTGCCAGAGCAGGGTCACCCAGAGCAGGTTACACAGCAACACGTCCAGGCGGGTTTTGAATGTCTCCAGAGATGGAGACTCCACCACCTCTCTGGGCAGCCTGTTCCAGTGCTCTGCCGCCCTCAAAGTAAAGAAGTCCCTCCTCATGTTTAGGTGGAACTTCCTATGGTCAAGTTTGTGTCCGTTACCTCTTGTCCTGTCACTGGGCACCACTGAAAAGAGCCTGGCCCCACCCTCCTGACACCCATCCTTTAAGTACTTTTAAGTCACTTAGTTAGACAGATACTTTGTACCATTTCAGAGCACTAACTGGAAATGACAGGAATCACCTCTTAAGAGTCTGGTTAATCATAAAAGCAAAAGTAAAAAGACAACTGTACACTTGGGAAAATAAAGACAGAAGGCTGCATCTCTGCAAATAATCGCTGGGTGTGAGATTTGATGATTTGCAAGGCATTTTATTTTAAACGTTGTCATGGGAAGCTGGACCTAAGGGTATCTGCAACTTTCCAACACCATTTCTAGGCTGTGCCAGTATCATTTCCAGGGAACACAATCAGAATGCCCTTTATTAAGCCACAAAAGCTGCATGTTAGTTCTTGCTCAGGCCATCATGCACAAATGCTTTCCAGTAAGCGAGGCCTGCACAGGAATTCTCTAAGGACACACATTATGAGTTGCGTTCTCGAGATTTATCAGAGTGGATGCTTCCAATGAAACTGCTTAAGAAAGTTTAAAGCAGAATACAGCTGAAAATCTACTCATCTTCTATTCTGACCTTAGAAATCCAAGTCACAATTGCACAGATTGAAACATAGACCCAAATTTCTAGTATCATCTACCTTGCAACTCTAGCCTTTTCACCATACACAACAGCTATTTTCAGAGAAATATTATAGAACACCATCTAACCAATGACAAGTTTGAAAGGTCATCCAAAATTCCCTTCACTCTCCACCATGCCACCTGTCTCACCACTCACCAGGTAGTTTAATGACCTTATCAAAAGATCTTATCAAGCCAGATAAGAAATAGAAGACAGATGATTCATAGTAATTTTGTGCTGAATGCTGCTACCTTCTAAGGATTGGCAAAAGCATAGTAAGGGGCAAGAACCGCGCAGGAAGGATGTACTAGGAGGTTGGGAGACATGAGGCATCATAAGATTGGGGTACTACCATTGAAAAAAGGACCTACCAAGTGGTATTTGTAGGAAGGAAGAAAAATTAGCATCTGAGGTCCTGGCTGAGCCAATGAGATACACGTATGAGCAACAGTGGAAGCAAATATAATTTTTCAGACTTGGAAAGGAAGGACTGGGTAACCAGACTGGAGAAGCCTTCAGGCACAGGAAAGGCAAAAGACGGGTAAATTTCTGTTTTAAAAAAAATGTAGAGCCTCAATCACAAAATTCTGGATCCTGTCCAACACTGCATGAAGCCTGCAGACTGTATTATCTAACCTACTCCCAATGAGAAGAACAGTCAAGGTTTGATTTTTGACAATATAACCAATGCTTTGCAGCAGTGACAAATCTGCATGCTCACATTGCCAGGACTGTCAGCTCTCATGCTTCTCATTTCCCTGCAGAATAACATCCTCAACTGCATTAAGTATTAAGGGGATTACTCATTATTGCTGTTTGCTGAACAAACCGGACATCTTTCACACATCACTCCGTAGTGTTTGCCATCTACAAAAGCAAGCTGTGGAGAGCTGGTTTATCAGCATCACCACTTTCTCTTGCTGGTCATAGAGCAATCTCAGCTTCTGCCTCTGTAAGAGAGGAAATGCAGTGTACTTGTACATCAATCATGCAATGCGCTAGGCAAAATACAACCAGATGTGAAGAGGGATCAGATCCAGGAGGGTGCACAGACAATTCCTAGTTTGATTACACTTAGACAGACCATCAACCATAAAGAGATCAGAATAAAAGCATATATATACAATCTACCACAAAGATTCCTGCACTAATTTGATACCTATTTCCGTTTCAATTTCTTCATCGTGTCCAACTATCTCCAAAGTTACAGCCTCTGGTGCATCTAAAATAGAAAGAAGTACTGCTATTGAAGTAATAGCTTGCTTACATTCTACCACAGCAAAAATTACACATTTGCTTTATTTCTAAAATATAGATTCCATTTAATTCAAAGAACAACATCTGGGCTCTGGCATTATTAAGTAGTATAAAAGGCAGTATGTCCTGTTGATTTTTTTTTTTCACATGCATACATGTACAGTGACTATTTACAATGGTTGGAAAGGCTCTGCCTCAAAACTCTTTGTAAATTTGTACGACTGACTGACAGCAGATAATTTTGGACAAATATAACTGCAGGGAAAACATACTAAATACATTTTCCAAAATTGGTAACCTGTCATATAAACAACTTTTGCTGTTTGTTTGGGTTTGTTTTTTTTTTTTTTACTTTTGAAATTATTGCAAAATAGTTCAGGTTACCGGATTGATCACCCTTGTATATATTTATCAAATGAGAGCGGTAATTAAAAATCCCCATAGTAAGGAGAACAAAAATTGTGCTTCAAAATTTCAGAAAGCTTTCTTACCTTCTTCTACTACCAGTTTAATTGTATTTGTGCTGTGGTATGTCTTTCCTTCATGATTGATTAAAATTTTACAAGTATATATCCCAGAGTGCTGTACTGTTAAGGTTTTAAAATCCAGTTCCCGTTCTGTTTCATTTTCAAAGTTCTTACAGTCCTGCACCAATAAAGACAGAAAATACTGTTCTGTAGCAAACATACATTCAAAATCTTAAAGATGTTAAAAATGATTTTTGAAAAGCAGTGTCACCATCCCTCTTTCATTATCTCAATGACATTTATCTGACCCAAACAAAATGGGGCACAATTTTCAGTCATGGTCACTTAAATGCAACATTTGAACATTTAACCCATTAGAAGTCCAGAGCACTGCAATTCCAAGTAAGCGTCTGACTATAAAAATATCACCTCAGGAATTTAAATGCATGCATCATTCTATGATTCTATGACCTATTTTTTTCAAAATGATGTCTTGGGTCTGTAGGTGCCACCTGCTTGTGGCCAAAAGTTGTCTAGACTTCTGAGGAGCTTTCAGGTTAAAGCAAAATGCCTCAACAATAGGGAAAGTGACCATCTCTGAGGGTGACAAGAGTTGGACTCACATTTGTTTATCCTCCCTATCCCCCAATACAAACTCTGGTTTGTTGTTGTTTGTTTGTTTTTTTCATTCATAGCACATGCTAAGTGAAATGTCCTGTGAAAAAACAGCAATATTTGGTTCTGGTCTGATTTGCCTTAGATGAAGAAGGAAAATGATCACTGCTGTAAATTGTCCGGGGAATGGATATTTCCTGGATGCATATGCTTACCACCAGGCTCTTATACAAACACACGTGTGACCATCCCTCTTTTATCTATGTCAGCTTAGACCATGATAGGAAGGCTTTGAAAATTTTCACCCAATCAAGTGCCAAAGGATATTTAGGCACAAGGATGGCTGCTTCACCTGTCTCACACAGTATTAACCATTAATATACTGGGCATCAGTATACTCCGCTTAGTCATGAGAGAGGTCAGTCTGGGGTATGGTCCTTTACTGAGGAAAACATATCCACCTACGGCCCTACCCCTCAATGGTGCTATCGTCTCAGGCCCCACAGAACAAGGAAGCAGGGCTGTGGTTCATTCTGCCAGGCAGAATCCAGATGCCCATACTTAAGCTGTCAAAATCCTTTCCTGAAACTGATTCAGCGCAAAGTGAAGAGGGTCTGTTACTCCAACCAAGACACCTGAGAGGAATAAGGAGCACTGATCAAGGCGATGCATAGGGACAGAGTGGAAGAAACCTCTGCAGGGTGCTTCGTCCAATGACTGAGCACAACACCTGACAGTTACAGGTGATTACACGACTATCATCTATGTTCTGACAAAAGCTGGTAGAAAGAAGACCCATGATTTGCCTAAAATGAACAGAAGTGGATCTGTTACACATTTTGTAAAAAGTGTTCAGAAAGAGCAAAATTGAAAAGTTTGCAATTACTTTACAAGCACAGGCCAGCTGTAAAACAAATACCTTGGCACGTCATGTGGTGTCAGGATAATATCTGTATCAGCAAAGTAGCAGCTGGCTAAGGCAGCTGCTAGCTAAAGCAGTAGACAGACATGCGCATCAGATCTTTTACCATTTGAAACTACCAGGTAATTAATAATTTCTTATTACAGGTAATTTTTTTCTAAAAAAAAAATCTGAGAGCAGAGAAAAAAATTCTTCTGTATATCCCAGTTTAATAAACTGAGAAATTAAAGATTTACAAGGTTTGTAGATGCTTCGAAAAATTTGCTTGCAGTTAATTTTTCCTGCAATCAGATGTTTTGTTAGATGTTTTGCTTCTATAGGCAATGATTTGAGTGACACTGTTTCAGTAATTACCTTGTACCATGTTATGCTGTCATTTTCATTGACAGACAAATCACTGCATTTCAGTGAATGACCAGTTCCAGCATTTTTAATTTCTGTAGTTAAATGATTTTTGTTGAAACAGCTGCTTTTATTTCTTTCAAGCACATTCAAGGTCCACTTTTGAATTGTGAAATTTTGTTTTCCGTTGCTGTGAAAAAAAAAAAAATAGCAAAATCAGTTTTAGGAGCTTTTTAAAGGAATGTAGTTTAATGAGTTATACAACAAAATACGAGTAAATTTTCTAATACATCTGTTAGGTAAAAAGTACATCTACAGTGACCTAATTATTATATTCCCCATTATTACTTTTCTAACACCAAGTATCTGTAATTTCCCATAACAAAAGAGGTTATCTAAACTAAATCATCTATCACAAAACATTTGACAGTACAGTTATATCTATGAAATATGACAATATATGCTATATCAACCAGAGCAAGGATGCAACAATTGGGGCATCCTGTATATTACAAGCGAGCATAAAAGAGTTCTAGAATCTTAAATCAGCTACTAATTTTGAAAGTTTAATCTCCTATGCATTACTAAGGTTTAAAGTAGTAACTGAAAAGTATTTTTGTAAAATATGTCAAAAATAAGATGGGCAACTCTGCTATTGTTCACAAAGCAACATTATTCATTGATCAACACTGTGCACATAGTCACTGATATTTTGGAAATATTTCAAAACTATGCAAATCTCATGAATTACAGAATCACTTATGGATTCAAGCATGTCTGCAAAACAAGGCATTTTGGAAAGGATTCATCTCTTTGTCTTTCTGTTTGCACTCGTCAGAGATTTACTGTAGCTGGCCACCCCAGGTTGACTGGAAGACTCAGGAACTACCACTCCTAAAACGGAGTCCTCACGTCCCATGCAGTACCTGTAAAAGATCAGGTGAATATGCTCCAAAAATACCTCTTTTGCATATCTAGGAGTTGACCATTGTCATTCAGATATCTGCTATGTTCTATTGACACATTCCTCTAAATAATCAGAGTATAGCTGTGAGTTATTTCATTACTGGATATGTCCAAATACATGACTACCAGGAAAGAAGCTGGAGGAGTTTTGGCTTAAGTTTGGCAAAGCTGGCCTAACTTTGGCAAAGTTAGGCATTAAGAGAATGTTGTAAACTGCTGTAAATTAATGGGTGAGATTTTGCAATTAGTGCATAAAGCTCCCCTTTTTTACTGAGCAAGTAGAGTCTGACAAAGCAAAAGCAGCAATCACAGAGCACCTCCTTCCACTGTCAGTCATATCTTCATAAATATGTCTGAACATTTCTGTCTCCAGGAAAAGAAAAAGGAATCACTCCCAGGAGAACTGAAACTAGTCAAATATCATTTTGATGAGAAGGTCTAAGGGGACAAAGCAGTTGAAATGGAGAAGCAAGCCTGACGAGTGTATCAGCTTAAAAACCATTCTTGACTGACATGCCTTTTACTGTTACAAGATTCAGAAGAACTATTAGGACATCATTCATATGATGAATTTAGACCAAGTTCTGGTTTGTTTTTTTCCCCCTTCCTAAGTTCCCCAAATAGATGTATTTATGTATTTTGCTCACTCTGATAACATTGTAGCCCTTTTTCAGCCTACACAGGTTCTCCTTGTTCTCCTTACTCACTTGAGAAATTCGTGACTCATAATTGCAATTGACTATCTAAATTAAAACACGGTGCTTTGGTTTCTCAATCAGCTAACTAGGGTGTCATAAACAGGAAAAACCTTATCAAAACTTTTCCATCAGAGATGTACTCGCATGTGTATTCACGGTGGGTGGAGGAGTCCTTCTCACCTATCCTTCAACATCACATTTACACATTTAAATCAGAGCTACTCATCACAGGCAGCAGCGGGACCACATTCAATAGTCACCCCTTTAGAGCGCAGTTTACATGACCTATTTTATATGTTTGGTTTAGGACAAAATAATCCATGCCACAGAAAGGCCTCTCTCTCTCTCCCTGACAGTAAAGGTACCTAAGATAAGTTTAGGTGTAGACATAAACATTAGTTTCAATTAATTCCACCAAGTCTGAATACTGATGGAGAGGCAACTATGGATCTAGCCATAAAATACATGTAATTTTAATATTTAGATTCAGCAGATGGAAGAGAAGGATCAATAAAGCCACATGATCTCTGCAGCACTGTCACTCCCCAGAGGCTTTCTTCTGCAATAATATTTGGTGAAATCACTTTGACAAATATGAGGATTTCACCCAAAGTGGATCAAGATATTCCACCTGATGAGCCAAAATCTGGAAAGGAGCAGCTCCCTGGAAGGTGACAAAGCCATACCTATGCAAACTAAGATGAATGTGGCTTACATAATTTCTAGCTATCTGCCATACACGTGATTTTCAACAAAAAAATCCACATTAAGTTGTATAGTTTAAACTACTAGTGTCTAAGTTGTTACTTTCTACCCTGGTTTTCACTTGCTGAGATTCTTTATGATAATTTGTAGGGAACAAAACCATTTCTGCCTTTCAACTCCCCCCGCCAAACCCACCGAGAAGGAACAACAAAAACTAGCTTGACTCAGGAGAGGATACAAGGAAGTGAAAGCCCTTAGAGAATACAAACCAAGTTTACTGGATACATGGCCAACTCTATGTCATGCCTTAGCTATTTCACTGCAACAAGCCAGGGTTATCTCAATATTTCCATCTACTGCAAGAAACTGTCACTAAATGTGTAAACTCCCACTGCTTTCAACTGTTCTAAATTCGTTGAAAAAGTGAGCAGTATTAGCATCTTAAAAGGTATCGTGTTTATCATCATGGATCTTGATACTTTTTTTTTTTTTTTTTTTTTGGAACCTGTCAGTTCCCTCAGTTTCAAGGTAACCAACACAGAACAACCAGATGACCTGCTTTTTTGTAATCTGGTTTTCTCTTGATAACCACAGGATATAGGCTACGAAAAAAAACATAGAAATGAGAAATCCTGCCAAAGATGTGTGACACAGTTTTTCTGCTTATCATTTCCACTACAAGTGCATATGAAATCTTTATTTTCAAGAAATGTTGCTGAAGATGGACACACTCAGGCTTACAGATGATGTCTATTAATTCCTGAATTTATATCTTAAGGTCTAACTAACTATAAGTTATAGTTAGACTTATAGTTAGTATAACTAAGTTATACTGACAAACACACATGAGCACATCAACACACACGTACGCACACTTTAGCTACCTATGCGATGTCTCAGCAGGACACTTCTGCTTTAGCTGGAAAACTTCTGATTCTTCTTTAAGTTAAAAATAAGTGGATAACACACCACAAGTACATTGTTACATCATTTCCACTCTCGCCTCTTGCATATTGTCAGTTGTAACATACCAGGGGGAAAAAAAAAAATCCCTAAATTTATTTAGTTCGCAAAATCTGTCAACATGTGTTGTCTTACTTTTCTCAAAAATCTGCATAATATCTAATTGTCACTTTGTTCACTAAAACTGACGAAGCAGTTATAAGCACTCTAAAAATAATTTCCTGTATGGCTTACAAATACCTATCTCTTAATTAAATAGTTGAAAATAAAGAAGATAAATAAAAATATACTTAAAATGTCTGTTTTCAAAACCGGAACGTATTATGAATGCTCTGAAATGAAACTAATTCCATTCGAATTGTCATTCTTATTAAATCTTAAGCCAATAGCTCACAATTTTTCCCTATCAATAGAGATTACTAAAAGTCCTGTCTCTGCAGAAATCTGTTTCCGCAAATAATCTTCTGCATTTGCTGAAGTTAACTGCTTTAACATGCTTGCCAATAGTAAGAAGCCTCATATAAACAAAGCCCAAGATCCCATTAAAATCTAATGAAAAAGATCCCCTTATGCCTATTGTTCCAGTGGTGAGACCTGTGAAGAGTCCCTGAGTGAGGATCGCAAGATTCTGGCATGTGCCTTCAGTCTGACCCTAACAGAAAAATGAGCATCTGTATGGGCCTAACAGAATGAAATTTTCAAAAAAAAAAAAAGTTAACTTGGACGTTGATAACTGTAGTCTAGCTTAAAACTAAGTTATTGAACTTGTGTCTGTGATGTTACTGGAGAAATGTGGAGAGCATTTTTCAGTATCCACAGTCCCAAAACCTTTACGAACCAGGCAAGAACCTTAAAACTAGTACCTGCAGAACAGCACAAATTATTACATGCAAAATAATCTGCTTAAAATTAGTTATTGCTTCTATTGTAAATGCTGAATTACAGTTTCAGTGCAAGTTAGTCATAAGAACTCCGTGCAGCAAACCTTTGATTGAGTCCTTTAGTCTTTCATGATGGTCTAATGAAGATTACCATCAAATAATTGAGGCCCACCCTTATTTCTCCTTTCGACTCATGATGTCCTACAGTGGTAAGAAATCATATTCAATGATGTCATTTGTTCTTTGAATGGCTCCAAGCATGCAAAGGTTTGCACAGAAAGCAGGACTTCAGCTATGCCACTCTGTTTATTGTTTTACTGTACAATTAGACCACTTGGCAGACCTCATAGGGTGAGATCCCCTCAATGCAGTAAGGAAGAACAAGCCTGGTGCAGAAGACAAGCAAATGTTTCCTTTTACTTGGCAGCGGACAGAAGGGTCGCCTATCACTCATTTTGCTTAGGTAATTAATCACAAAGGAGCAGAAATGCTACCTGCCTTATCAAAAGGTGTACAGAACCTCTAAAAGGCTGCAACTGCCTGTAGCTACCTGTAAATATTATAGGTCTGCCTGGATGGTTATTGTGAAATGGTGTGGGAAACAACACCACTGTCGGTGTAGTTCCCTGCACCTCCTTTGTATGGATGCCACTAGCAGCACAAAGCAAGACAAAGAAATTAGCTTCTTCATAGACAAGTGCAGAGGCAAGATATTCACCCACCAGCTCATGTACCCACCTGTGAGTGACAGAGTAATTCCCAGAGTCACTGAGCTCAGCTGGCCAAAACTCTAGAGAATTCATTTGGGAAACAATTCCATGTGTTTTCTTTATCAGTTGCTGCTTTCCAGCATTTTCTTTGTACCAGCTTATTGTGTATGCTTCTTCCTGAAAATGTTCTTGCCTTGACTCAAGATAACAAAGGAAAAAATATTCCCCTTCTAGCACATCAATGGAGGCACGAAGGGGACACAGCTTCTCTTCAGAGAAAGCGGAAAAAAAGATACATTAGGAAGCCAAGTACTTCTTTCAGAAAATGACATTAGCTTGACTTTAAAGTGATTGACTGTGCCACTGGTCTTTTATAAAGTGACTTTCCTTCAGCAGAGTGGTTTGGAAGTATTTATTTATTCCAGCAATATTTATTTCAGTCTAAGAACTCAGTTTTCCAAGTCTTTATTCTACCTCACCCAAGCAATGGCCTCACTCTACAGTAAAGCAGCCGCCACAAACAGAAGGGGAAAGAAGAAATTCTTACATAGGGTTTGACTTGTCAACTATGGCTAATCCTCCGAACTGGTCAACTGCCATAAAATAAGAGATTCTATGAATTAACATTTGCATTTTCTTTTCTTCTTAATTAAAACTAAATCATTATGTGGCTAGATTTCTTAAAAACTTCAGATAAACTGCCTTTGAATGAGATTATGTGTGTAAAATTTAGTCTCAAAGTCAGCTTTTCCGATCAAATTTCCCAAATGTACCTTTGCATACAGAAGTCATAAAAAATACAGAAAAGGGACCACAGTCCAGCATTAATAGTCAGGAATCAAATAAGCCTTTGGTCTCTATTTCTCCTGAGGTTCTCAGAGATTATTGTTGTTTAGCAACTATTGCGACCACACTTCTGAGGGGAACGAAAAGAAGCAGACTCAATCTCTTCCTTGCTGTGGCTCTTCATGAAGCCATGCTGCCGTACAACATCATCAGGTATCTCCAGGTCGCATCTCTGCTCTTTTTCTTTCATAATTTTGTTATTTCGGACAAAAACTTCCCAAGTCTGGAGCCAAGGTGAAATTACCAAAACTTTTAAGATCTTGTTCTTAGCTGCAAAATACAAAACCTGCCCCACTCTAAGCAACTGTAAAGAAGATGCCACACATTCAGCAAATAGTTTGAAGGTTCTACTGTTGAAATGAGGATTTATACTTACCAGTGGCAGCTTCAATGATAAACATGAAAAAAAAAATCATCATAGTAATTTTCTTGAGTAACTTCTCACTTCTTCTCCAGAAAAATGAAACCAAACTGTTCTTGCTTGTTCTAAAAGCCTAAGAAAAAAAGACTCACAATTCATCACAAGTGCAGTGAAACAGATTCCTTTGAGCATGTGAGCAGTGTGACTATTGCCTGGGACTGAAGAGGGCTTTCCAAATGCAGAGTTACACATTTTTGTCATAACTGCTGTTTTCGTATCAGGTAGTGCCTCAAGATTTTTCTTGGCAAGTTTATTTTAAATTCAGAAAGCACCACAGGGTTTCCTTCCTCCATTTTCTTGTTCACTAGTTGTATTTCACATTTCTGATTAAACTGACAATCTTACAGAAGCACTCAAACTTAGATCCCAAGCCAACAGGCACCTACCACGGGACAGAACAGCGCTTTTTTTTCTCCACAAAGAGTATAAACTTTGCAAGGCTGGACCTTATAGAAACAGCTCGTAGAAACTTCCCTTGCCTTCAATGAGAAAAGCACAACAGTGATAGATCGGGCATCTTGGTGGCTAATTTTGCACCTGTTGAAAAACAATGAGATCTATGATTTTTTTCTTACAATTTTGTCTGTGGAACCAATAAGCACCAGCTGAGAGTGATAACGTTTCCACTGAGGGGGAGGAGATGAAGCACCTCATATTCAATTGCTTCATATGCAGTCAACTGTGCTTTCAAAGGCAAATGGAAAACACCACTAAATAATACCAGCGTAGAGTATTGTCTCCAAGATTCCTCAGAGTAGCAGGTTAACTGACAACCAAAGGCAGAGCCAGTCCTAAGGCTGTGCCCCAGTTTTGCTCACAAAACAGAGAGATTAGGTGTATAATAAGCTCAATTCAGCCTCTGCAGACAAGTCACCGACCTGAACATGCATGGACAAATGAGACACACACACAGGAGAGAGAGTTTTCACAGAGATGTGCCAAAAGAAATCTCGTTAGCATTCTGTTTCTTTGGTTTTATTACCCAAACCTCTTGCAATTTGAGAAAGCACGTACTTACCACTGTAAGACACCTCCCTGAGGTTTACAGTCAGAAACTTCCCGTGATCTAAAGAGGCCGGAGGCAGGAGCCTACTGCATTTCCAGCAATATTCCAGAACGACATCAAACTCTATAGAGGCTCTCCCCCTCTTACTGTTCTCCACAGTTCTTTACAAGTATGCCACCATCCCATAAATCACTGTAAGGAGATGAAAGAACTGTTTCACATCCCCTTTTTCACACTGACTGGTACAGACATCCAGATTTAGAAAGCAGATAGAAGAAGTTGGATGCCAAGTACTGCAACAAGCAACTTTAAGGGGTCATACAGTAAACTCCTCAGATCTCATTTCAGTTCCCTTCTACACATGGAGATTGAAACTGCTGCACTTGAGAAGGAAAGAAGGGCCTCGCTTTATTTTCATTTCTTGAATTTACTTTTCATTTTTCACCCTATCCCATCCAAAAGAAATACAGCTGTTACAGACTATGAAATTATGATCCACTACATAAAATAATTTCTCACCAGATTTTTAATTCTAAATCCCATTATTTTTTGGCATATCACATCAACACACAGGATAAGTTCTAATGAATGCAGAGCACAGCCCTTCATTCTTTAAAGAGGGATTAAAGAAACCAGTATAATGCAAGCTACTCAGTAATAACCAGGTTTGAGATTAGTGGCTACTATTAACAAGCAAAACACAAGTCCTTAATCTTACTCTCGCATTGCTGTTGAACCTGATCAATTTATCTGAAATTGTTCTACTCCAGGCTAACAGTATTTACATTTGAGCCATATGGTTTACATACTCTTCGATGAAACATGGCGGGGGAGTGGGGGAGAAAAGAAAAAAGGTAAATTCTTTTGGTGAAACTCAGCACTAAACTTTCCTCTTTTAAGGATGGCTCTTGTGGAATTTAAGTCTTTTTTCAAATATCACCATACAGTGCCATAATTTGCATAGGATTCCTAAAGGAAACAAAAGAATCTATCAAACAGTTGCCTTAACCATACTAGGTCCAAGCACCATTCTGCCAGGATCGCAATTATTGGTAAAAATGAAAATCCATCTTCATTTCAATCAACACAGGTGAAGTTGTTTACTTACTATGCAAATCTTGCCAGGTGGAAAGCAGATGCAGAGGTAGTCTTCCAAACTCCAGAGAGTTACAACTTGTACTTTTAACTCTTCCGAACCTCATTCATCACTGAAACAGAGAGTAATCTCTCTCAATAAGTGAGTCAATACAGTCTGAAAAACCTCCTGAAAAAGGAAGAGCAGAAATTCTTACTTTGTGAACTGTTGACTGCAGGGAGGAAAACGGAAAAAGTAGATGTGAGAAATTCATTTTTACTAGCATTAATGGAAAGTTAATAGCAAATTACAAATATTAACTTCTCTAGATGAGGCATTTGAGGGCTGATACACAAATGTTTTAGGCATCATCTTTTGCTGCTACCATCTACAATAGCGCATAAGGAGCCTGTCCTGTTCCAAAGCCATTGAGGTACAATGGAAAGGGCCAGGGGAAGCCTGGGGAGGGCAACTTCACAGTACCAGTGAGGGACAGTGCGTTGAAATAAGCCCTTTTCAGAGCAAAATTATTTATGACATCTCTGTAATAAGGAAAAAGAATATCACAGGCCTGGGAAAAAGTTGGAGAGAGGTGCTCAAGCCAGGTGGCTTAGGGTAGCACAGCAGGGAAGGCAGGATTTGGGGGGGGGACAGGCAGGGATGGGGGGACAGGCAGGGATGGGGGGACAGGCAGGGATGGGGGGACAGGCAGGGTGCCCCAGAGACAGAGCCACAGCCCTAGGCAGGTGCTGCCCAATATGTTGGAGGGATGGGGCTGGCAGGGTAAAGCCAGGGACCACCCCCCCCGCTCCCCACACACACCCGCAGGGATGCCCTGACCAGAGGCAGGCGCTCAGCCCCTCGGAGGAAGGGAAGAAGGAGCCGCCCGCACTCGGCCCTCGCCTCCCCCGTCCCGCCTGCCCTTCCTACCCCTCCCCGGGCCGCCCCGCTGCCCCCGGGCCCTACCTGGAGGCAACTCCGCGCCGGGGTGCGGGATGCCGGGCTGTCGCGGCGGGGCCGCTTCCCGGCTTGGCTGGGAAGAATCGGTCCCCCGGAGGCGGAGCGAGGGTCGGAGCCGGGCAGCGGAGAGGCGACGGCAGGTGGAAATACCGCCGGGTTTAGCAAAGGGCGCTGAGCTGTCATCCACCCACCCGCAAGTGACACCCAACAACGACCCCCACCAGTAAAGGGAGGGAAAGTCAACCCTTACAGGAGGCGGTGGGGGTGGTCTTCCCTCTCACAGCCTTCCGGGGCGGGGGGAAAGGCCTGAGGAGGGCATGTCTTCGGTGATCTTTAGTCCAAACGCCTCTTCCTCCGTTTTTCTGCTGAATGCCCGCCGCAGGGCTTTTTCCAAGAAGTGGAAGTAGGATGGAGGTTTCGGAACGCGTGATTTAAGTTAAATATAACGACTTTTATCTCTGCTACAGCTTCCTCCCCTCACCCGCTGGACCTTCTGAGAGTGAGGATGTGCAAAGAGATAAGCTGTGTACTGCAAGGCTGAGATTCTACAAAGACCTGAAAAGATAAAAAATAAAACTAAAACAAACAAACAAACAAAAAAAAAAAGACAAAAAGAAGAAATAAAACCCCGAAAAGCATTACAAAATATTGTCTGCAGGAAGAGACCAGGCAAAACATGATTCTTTGATCAGAAATGTCCCGATTTCAATGCTATTTTTCCTGTGACAGCATCCACTTTGGGAAGACAGTGATGTAATGAAAGCTTTCAAGACGTGAAACATTTTATAGCTCCATTATTGCAAAGGGACTGTATGTATTCATTTCTAAATATGCCCTCATGCCAGTAGCTGAACCTGCTTTTAAGCCAAATATTGATATATTGGAACTGTAGTTAAATTAGGGATTTCTGACAGCCGCATTTCCTATTTAAGTACTGATCCTGAGTAAATGAATGCTTGACACTCTTTATTTCACACGAACGGTGTATTTGACATATACTGTGCAGTGATTCACTCTGCTTCTAAATAAAGTTATTTTGATAGCAACAGGAAAAAATTAAACCCCTCAGGACTTCTTTTATTTTCTTGTCACCCTTTTCATGTTCAGAAACTTGTTTGGTGACAGCTACCCTTCTTTTCTTGTTTTGTTTTGGTTTGGGTTTTTTTTTTTTTTTTTTGCCCAGGACAGCTGGGACTGGAGAAGTTCCTATTAGCAACAGGAGGCATCACTTCAGAGGTAAAACAAGCAGGTTACACTAAAAAAAGAGGGATTCCACAGCGCTGGCTTCTTTGCGTATTTTACTGCTGAAGTGAAGCAAAGAAACCCTGGAGAGTTTTACTGTCTCACTTCATTTATTTTCCCCATCACAGATTGAAACAATTGTCTATAAAAACAATCAGACCATCAGCTAATGTAAATCAGCACAACTTTGGGAAAGCCAGCTGAGAATCTGACCCACTATAACTGCTTTTAAAATGTGTACAAGGTACTTGGCAGTGGTTTTTGGTTTTATGATTCAGTGCCTGATTTTAAAACTTAAAAGAAAGCATATGTCATAAAGAGGATAGTGATTTTACATGTGAGCCCGAAAGCAATCTAGCAGCCAACAAATGAAATCGTAGAGTAAAATGTCATGGGCTTTTTACTTTGAGACGCTCAGTCGTGATAGTGACAGTTTGGAAACTTCTTTTTTTTTTTTTTTTATTACTATTCACTCTTTTATAAGAGTATTTTCCATGAGCTATTCTCACATTAATTTGCTTTCGCATTCTTTTGAAATACTCTCAAGTTTCTGAACTTTCATCTGTGTTGTAGAAAGTGGTGTGTTCAATTAGTCCTTTCAATCAATGTCATAGCCAGCTCTGAGATACGTGAATGTATATGAAAGGAGAAAAAGTCTACACTTTTTATTCCTCAGACTAATACAATTTTAATGGGGAAGTCATAGCCTTGTCATAGAGAAGAAACTCAACCAAAAGTAACTACAGCTCAACTTTTCGTGATGAAAATGCCATGATGAAAATGAAAGTTTGCACTAATATTGAAAAAGAGATTTCTGCATGAAGCTCCAACCACCTGACCAATCAGCTAGGGAAGACCAGTTACTTCTCACAGTTTTTCACATCTTCCTTTCCATCCAACATACACTACACGGAGGTGTTAACTGAAAACCTAAACTGTGAAACTATCTCCGTCATAAATAGCAACACATCCAGCTCCTGTAACCACACTCTCAGCCTGTTTGCCTCCAGCTGGTAATAGTCCTTTTTAGTCTACTTCTGTCATCTCTGTATACCAGTCATATTAATTCTTAACAGAGGTTAAGTTATATTCCATATTTTTTTTCAGTGTTTTCTGACCCTGATGTCAAAAAGCAGATTCCAGACTGATAACATGTCTGTTAGACCCTCATATGTTTCTCAGAAATTTTAAAATATGCAAGTTGCACATTTTCAAACTTTTCTCCACGTTATAGCATCATAGAATAATTCAGGTTGGAAGGGACCTCTGGAGCTCATCAGGTCCAGCCTCTGCTCAAGGCATGCACAGCTGAAACCTGAACACCTCCAAGGATGGAGATCCCACAGCCTCTCTGGGCACATTTTCCAGAATTTGACTAGGCACATGGTGAAACTTTGTTCCTTAATACATAATGTAAATTTCCCATGTTCTAATTTGTTCCAGTTGCTTTTTTGTCCCATTGCTGTGCTCCTTTGAGCCTTCCTGAGCTCCATCCTTTCTCTCTGTCTTCCCATTAGACTCTTGTAGACAGAAACAGGACCTCTTGTCCTCTCCCTCTATGTCCTGTGCTCTTGGTGGTCTTTTCCTGGACTCGTTCCAGCATGTCAGTGCCTCACTTGTACTGGGGAGCTCAAAACTTGACACAGTATTCCAGAGGTGGTCTCACAAATGCTGAATACAGGGGAATAATTACTTTCCTCAACTATACTCTCTCTAGTAAGGTGCAGGATGCAATTGGTTGCCTATGTCACATGGACACACTGCTGACTTATATTCACCTTAGTGTCAACCAGGACATCCAGTTTCTTTCTGCAAAGCTACTGTGTGTTGGGTTGACCCCGAGGCTGTGTTGTTGCGTGGGTGTACTCCATCTCAGATGCAGCACTTTGCGCGTGGGTTGAACCTCGTGCGTTTCCCATTGGTCCATTTCTCCAGCCTATTTCCATCTGAAACAGCAGCCCTGCCCCCCGATGTGCCAAATATCATTCCTCAGTTTGTTTTTCTGCCTGAAAATCTGTTGGGTTTGCAGTCTGCGCCACTGCCAAGGTCATTAATAAGGATGCTAAATAGTAGCGGTACCAATGTAAGTCCCTGATGGATGCCACTAGTAATTTACTGTGAGCTGAGGTTAGTGCACTGATCACAACACATTGATTCTGCATGGACTTTGGTCCCGCTGTTTTTCCACTCACCTTTGTCCACTTACCTATGTGTCACCAACAGACACTGTGTCAAAGGCCTTGCTCAGTTCAAGGTTTGCAGCATCCAGTGTTTTCCCATTGCCCACAGCATGGCTGGATATGCATGATATGCCTTTTGTAAATCCAATCACCTTCTTCTCCTTCATGCACTTTGAAATGGCTTCAAGAGGGACTGCTTCATAACATTCCCAGGAGATCAAGAAAGAGTGGAAACAGTTTTGAAGAACAAATTGCTATACAACAAATTCTCTCTCTCGTATAAAATTAGGCATGTAGCTTATGCTTTAAACAGGGAAAAGGGAACACATGAGAACATATTTCTAACACAACAGCTGTAGTTTTTCAGCCCTTGAAAGAGTCAGGAACATGTACAGTTTTTCAATAGAATATACTATCAATTACACATATTATCTTCCAAACATACCTTTGTCCAATGCTGTAAGAAATTAACATTGCATACACTACAAATAGTAGCTTGCTACAAAAACTTCTAAAAACTTTTCTGTAGCGTTCAATCTCTTGGACTTCACCACCATGTGAAGCAAATATAGGTAATAGTCTGTGGCGGGAGCAATAGCTAAGCTGGCTTTTCAGGACTGTGGTTTAGGTGAAGAAGCCAGCAGGGGTCATGGTTCTTTCAGCTCTAGGAACATCAGATCTCAGTGGTATAGGAGACCTCAAGGCCAAACTACTAAATATGTTCACACAAAGGGCTGCTGTCTATTAAATGCATATGTGAGGAGGGCAGTACGTTCTAAGTGCTGTCTGCAGTTGTCCTACTTCATATTAGCAGGAGCTGGTTTTCATACCTTGAAAGTCACCGGCAGCTTCATCGCTAACATCAGGGTCAGTGAAGTCAAGGCTTATTCCTGTCTCTTTGTTATTTCTTTATTGCCAGCAATGCAGCGTATACTTTTCAGATATGAAGCATCCAGAGGTAAGATTTTACAACTGGGGACGTACAACCCCGTATGACTGCGGTTACACGGCAAGGAGACACTATTGTTCCTTCAAAAATTTGCTATTACAAGAGAGTCAGCACTGTATTCTCAGTGCTGGATTCTGAGCCGCTGTTTACAGGTAATGCTGTATGGGTTGCAGGAGGTCACAGCAGTACGCGCTTCCTGAAAATTTCACTGTGATTAACTCGAATGCGATTCTTAAACCGATTTCTAATTGGTCTGAATCGCTCGATACCTGTTTATCCACTAGATGGCAGGATGGCTCCGCTCTAGTAACAAGTGAGAGCGAACCTGCTTTCCGGGGCCACTTAGACCGAGAAGGGAGGGGGAAACACAGAGCACTAAAAGGGCATTAAATCTCTATGTGGAAGTTCTAATTCAGCAACAAAATTACCTTTGTTCTGTGTAGTTTAAGCTTTAAGCATCCAAAATCGTTCTTCTATAAGTTTTCTGTGGTGAAAGGAGAGATTTTTTTGCACAGGGCAGACTGTCCTTATGTTACTCCGCTAAGGCAGCCTGCCTGGTGTACTTTGTGTACTCCAGGCTGAAAAGTCCCAGCAATCTCAGCTTTTCTTCATTGGAGAGATGCTCCAGTCCCTTCACCAACTTCACGGCTCTTTGTTGGGCTGTGTCCAGGATGTCCATGTCTCTCTTCTACCGAGGAGGCCAGAATTGGACACAGGATTCCATGTGCGGCTTCAGCGGTGCTGATGTTGTAAAAGTATTCCACAGTTCTTTTTGTGCTTTCTCTTTAACACTACAAATGTGATAACATCTGGAGAAAGACATGAATTTTAATGCATATCTCAGATTTCTTTACTAACCACCACGGAATACAAAAAGAAGTGACAACTGCGGCATTTTTTGTCATTATAACAGTCACATACTCACCCCCTGCTTCTGTAAAAGTTCTTTACCCCTTTTCTTTCTGACAAGGCCAAACAGCTCACTGCTGGTAAATCATAGTAAGAGTTGTCAGGTTTTGCTTGATATTGTTTTCCTCTTTTTTTTTTGGTTGACCATGAGGCTTGATACAAAAGTATTGTCATCACAAGACCCATTTAGTGAGTTTGGTTTTCACCATCATAACTACGTGCCTGGCTAACAAAAGTCCATAAGATATCGGTATTTTTGAGAGTAATTTGGTTCATTGCTGACCCCGTGCACTTCCTCATTTTACCTTCTCCTCTTATCCCTTTCCAGCTTCAAAATTCATCCTAGAGTTTTTGTTTCCAAGATAGTCAGTAATAATCCTTTCTTCATCGTAAACTGCCGAGGACTCAAACTCTATTAAAAATTGATCTTGTAATAACCTTGGAAGTGAATAGTCTTGCTCAGAAGCTGCTGTGAAAAATCTTCATAGTGAAAAGCAACAGGCTTTCCTGCCTTTATATATGCCCTATATACTTATATATTAGTATTCTTTTTGTGGGAAGAAATAGTACTGCAGGAACAAACCAAGTCTCTCTTACATTGCCATGAATCCATTTTGTGGAGCTTCCATAGAAACAGTAAAGTTTATCTAGAGAGATCTTTAGGAACAGGACCCAACACTGTACACAATCTAATGAAGCAATAGTAAAATGCAACATTAGGTGTTCTGTAGTGTTCTATTAGATGTTCGGTGAGTGCATGAACACATGAAAATATCAACGAAAAGCAGTTTATTTTGCCACAGAATTTTAATTTAATGTTGAAAAAAAAATCTATACATATATCACATACATATTTTTCCCACTCCCAATAGCCATCCATAAGTCAGAAGATCCACATTCAATAAAAACTTACAGTAAAAGGAAGTTACTTGCCTGCTCTGTAAGCCTGGACTTGGTAACATTAGATGTTCTGCATCTAATTTGCACTTTTTAAGTCCATCTCCGTAGCAAGCTCGAAGCTCAAAACCAAGCCTTCCCAACAGTAAGAAAATTCCTGGTTTTAAGAAACTAAAAAGATTAAAGTTTGCAAAGATATCTGTAGTAGAAAACATTTTGTTCATACACCCTTCAACTAGGAGATTTGGCTCTGACCTTTGCATCTCAAGGTATTTCCTATCAGAAGAAAGTATAAGTAGGCAAAAGGTCAAAGCAGAAAGAAAAAACGTGGATACTGGCTGTTATAAAAGGCAGCAAGTCTTTTTTTTTTTCAGTAGTTTAAAGGAATGCTATCAGTGTACAAAAAAAAAAAATTAAATTTTAAAATGTTATTTCTATCTGGAGGTAATAACAATAGCAACAGCATGGTCTGTTGTACTTGAAAGATTTAAATTTTGGCTTTGTGTGAGATTAATTTTAATATACATATAATATTAAAATACATATAAATATGTAGCAGTGTGTATTTATTTCCCTTAACACTAAACTTTTTAAAAAAATGCTGTATTCACATGAGTCTCAAAAGAGCCTTTACTGAGGCATCCCTACTAAGGAAGAATAGAATTTCATAGTATGAGTATTACTATAGAATCAAAAAGGAGTAAGTGAGGGAAAAAATGAACAAAAGCACAATATTACACCTTCTAGTTGAATAATACACACTATGCTTTCTAGTTGAATAATACAGAAGGCATTTATCTTTGAACAACTGCATTAGAAAGGGAAAGTGAACTTGCAGAACATTCAGCTATTTAGAATTAAAACTTTCAGTTATTTGTATGAGTGTATATGGAAAGAGTATAGGTAAATTTTGTTTCCTGTGACATGCAAAATTCTGCATACAGCCTAGAATGATTTATTTACAGAACTCCCATACCTATAAAAACTTCCCCCAGTTCCCCAGACATCCTCCATCAGTTTACCTTCTCGTTATTTTGGACTGAAAAAAAGTCCAAAAATACAGCCAGACGTCCAGACTGTAAAACCGTGTACCTACTGAAAGAAAAAGGAGCGTCAGGCGTGTAGTTCATCCTGATAGTGTGCCACTGTTTTCTTCGACTCACTGCTCATCCAGCATTAGCTGAGTAGGAGGACTTGAGTGTCAGTGGCATACGGTACCTCACCTGCTTCCAGAACCTAGAGTTGGATGACTGTGGGTGCACAGTGTGCCGCTCTTTCCATTTGATGGTACCTTGCCGCTTAATAATAAACCTAAGAGATTCCTGAAGTTTCTCGTAAGTCCCAATTGTCTCCATTTCCAGCAGGATCACCTTCATATCATTTTGAATGAGGGCATTGTATAAAGCAATGTGTTGATCATATGCAGGTTCTTTACAATTAGTCAGCTGGTGTGTTAGGACGATGATCAGCCGTCTGCTCTTCTGTATCCTCTTCTCAATTGCACTGGCCGTATCTAGGAAAGTACAAGAAAATGATGAGACCCCGAAATTTCTTTTATAAACTATTTTGTGTTTAGGCACTTCATTTTCATTGCTTTTTAACCAGAAATAACTTCTGTCTCACTTCGGTCTCATACAGTTTATTCATTCAAAAAAGAGCTTAAAAAAACCCTAAAAAAAAAAAACAAAGGAAAAAAAAACCAAACAAGAAAACAAAACAAAACAAAAAACACCCAAAGCTTTCCTTTCAGATGTTTTCTTTGGTTCAAACATTAATATTTTCACTGCTTTTAAGAACTGTTAGGAATTCCTAACCCAACAACCTAGGGTCAAGTTCAGTAGATCTGGATTGCATCAAATTTGTGCTTGATCAATAGTCTGCATGTAAGGAATCATGTTCTATCAAGTTTAGTGCTTTACAGACAGATCCTGCAATACTTAACCATGAAAATTAATCATTTGGAAACTTTTGGGTGGGTGACTTCTAAGAGACTGACTTACCGGCAGAGGGAGTGTTAATTCTCCTGAGCTATAGCACGCTAATTGATAAGCTAACCTGTGCATAGGGTTGGCATCTGCCCTGCAGGGGTGGATCCAGACTTGCAGGGTGCTTATACTTCAGGATGACTGAAGGTAATTTTCTTTCTTTCCCTCTCTCGTGTTAGGGAGAGCGGATCAAGCACCATGGGGACTGTGATGTGGAAGGTGCTGAACCTTGGAAACTCAAGAGCCAGCATGCTGTGGGAGAAACTTCTGTGCCAGCTTGGAAAGGGCCACATCAAGCCTCCAGGAGCTGCTTTTCTCAATGACCTGATGTGACATCTACGGCAGGAAGACTGCAGATGAATTCCTGTCCAGTGGAATGCTCATCCCAGTTAGAAGAGTTTCCTGTGGTCTGTAGAATGAAAGCTGGAGTTGCTTTGGTGGGAGCATGTAATGCTGGGCCAAAAGAAAGGAGGTGGGAGCCTAGCTAAGGGAATTCAATGTAACAGTTATTTAACAAAGCCACTGATTTGCAGATGTCATCAGCCCATTCTATACGCATCCTCATTTCCTTTGCTGGGGGCTGCCAGCCCATTGCAAGGGTCTCCTCAGTTTCAGAGAGGCCCAGCTTTTTCAGGTCCTGGCTCAGGAGCCCTTACAATGACTTCTCCATCCTATTTCTTGGCTCTGAGAGTATTCTATGAAAATAATTTGCCTTTCTGTGATGTTCACCAATTCAAACTCCTTTAATTTTCTTCTTTTTCATTAAATTTTCCTGATGTTAGGAGAGTAGATCCTTTGGAAGGTGGTAAGCAGCCACTGTCATATGTTTAGTTCCCACAATAAAAACACTTTTTAAAAAAAATTTTTCTCCATTTTCAGGTGCCGACCATTGTGCTCAGCACTGAGAGACCAGGGAGTTGGGGAGGTATTCAGTTCTACATTGGATTTCTGATACCATACTTGTTGCAAGAGGAAAGATGGGGTTGCATGCTGCAAATACTTTAATCCAGGGATCCATTGCATCCTGTTTTGTGAATGTTAGACGTTTATATGGGTTCAGAAAGTGACAGAAAATATTGTGAAAGAAAAATCTGTAAGCAGCTATTATACACAAAAATTTGAGCATCTGAAGTCCACATACTGCTGGGAGAGTACATTAGTGGAATTATAATATAAGCTTGCCCTGTTCTTAAACTCTTTTCCAGTCCTTTGCCCATGGCCACTGCTGAAGATAGGACACTTGGCTACACAGAACGCTGCTCCAGTGCAGTATGATTATTCCTCTGTTATTCATTCATGGTTTTGTGTATTACAGATACAGCAGTTCCATCAGTGTTTGGTTAGATGCCGTCCTGTTTATCACTTGAATTATTCTGTTTAGCTTTCCTTTTTACTGGAAGAACACAAGTTTCAAATAGCAAAGCTTTGCTTTGGAATGAAGAGTCATAAGCATGTCTTGAAATAATAATTCCATTGTATATCCTCACTGATTTTTTTTTTTTCTGGAAATACATGGAGTTTTACAATGAAAAATATGATTCATCAAATGCTATGATATGTGTTCAGGAAGGATTACAGTATCTTGAAGTGGCATTTCCTGTTTTACTCTGCTTAGCATATTTTAATTGTAAGGTTTTGAACTTGGAAACCTGGTAATGAAAGGCTCGAGATCAGAAGATAAACAAGAGTGGGGACCATATGGGTAAAGTCCATCTGCCTGGAAGCAGAGAACTTTTAAGTGCTCCCTGTGGCAGACAGATTCTAAATAGCTTTTCCACCCAAGTGGAAGCATTTTGGGGCATGAAAGTGGACAAGAAAGAGAAAGGCAGAAGGCTGGGAAAGTAGGCAGGAAGACGAAAGGAAGGACAGGAGTCAACGCTCAGGACATTTTTAGAGTTTTGATTAAATCAGACCGAACAAGTCAAACAAAAGTTACTCACTGTCCAAGGCTGGTTTGGTGAGTCTTCTGTCTGTGACCCCTGGGTTGCAGGCCTTTGTACAGTGAAAATATCTTTGTTTTCAGCCAATTTATTAGAGCCTTTGTTAATCCCACAGTCTTCAGCCCAGTTGTATGCTGTGGTCAGTTTTCTTCAGGATTGCCACCCAAAACCACAGTTTGAAAGCAGTGTCCCATAACAAAATATTGCCCTGTCTCTAATTGCCTGAACAGATGGCATAAATATTTGGCATTGACAGTTTTGTGAGCTATTGTTAGTTCCTTGTTCTGGATCTGGCATGCTGGGAACAGTCTGGCTCAGCAACTCTTGCAGCTTTTTTTACATTCTTGTTGCGGTGGGTTTTCTCAAGGCCAGGCGGCATTTTTGCAACTCTTCAAAGGAAAAGCACATCAAAGATCTCCGCCCAGCTCTGGGCAGGTGACTGAGACCTGGCCCAACGCAGATGATGTCAGGAATATGTAACAAAAAATGTGTCAGCTTTGGCTTCATGCCTGCTTACTGACAGGGAGAGAAGATTTGGTCGACAGAATAACCAGAGCACAGAATAAACAGACAAGTCAGCTCTGAACTGAGGCAGGTAGCACCTAGATGACAGCAATCATAAGAGGTAGCGTAGAGGTGTTTGTATGGAAATTAGCACAGATTAATTAACATTATTTCATTCTGGAAGACAAGAAAGCAGGAATAAAGAATACCGCCTCCTAAACTAACACTGGGAATTGTGTGAAGTGAAAGTAGGTCGTGTCAGTGAACAGAAGTTGAACTTCCCGTGACCCTAACACCCTCATAACAGGTTGAAAAACCCCGAGTGATAACAGCAACGTAAACTCCTCAACTTAGTTTGTGGTTTTTTCTTCTTCCGTGTCTTGTAGATCTACTCACACACAGTTTGGTTGTGGTTTTGCCCAGATAATGGCTATGCAGTGTTACACTACCCAACGGGCAGGTGTAGATTTAAAAGAGTCATACTTGGGGTCACATTTCCTGAATGACCCAAGAAGATAATAAACAGCCTGTGCCCCTGTCCTGTAGCTTGCTTTTCATAGAACCAGCAGGTACAGGGTGCCATTGTCTCACCCTGCCTGAAAGAGCAGACACACAGCTGCAGAGGAGATGAGCAGCCAGCTCAGGCACGTAAAAGGACCTCCTATACCCCTAAAAGAGACTAGAATGACAGTTTGTTCCACCTTGACAAGTCATTCAGTGCATTATCCAATCTGAATCTTACCTTCTCCAGGATATATGTCTCTCCCATAAATACACAGTTTATATCCACATTTATTTTCTAGAATATCTGGCATGATTTCGTAAACAAAATATTCCACAAAACTAGCTTCATTGGTGTGGTTTCTGGGGTAGATAACATATGCATCGTATATCTTCCCATCTGTAAGGCAAAACAAGAGAAAAGTGTTAACATGAATTAATGCTGTCTATTGCAAAAGCTAGAAGAGAAATAAAAATATCAGTCTTTGGAAGACATCTAAGTCAAAGTTCCTGCTAATCTGAATAATGTATATCATTGGATGCACGTTTGGAAATTAGAGACTGTGCACATTTGGTGTTTTCCATGCTCAATTGTTATGTCCTGTGTGTTTGTAACTTTGAAGAACCTGACCTTTGCATTGTGAAGGCTGTATCCCAAAGTATATAGAGTAAGAATTCAACTGATTGATGCATATTAGCATGAAATGGAGATAAAGCTCACAATTTGTTATTTCAGTGATATAACAGGCTGTCATCAGCCTTTGTCATTTAGGACAAGACGTTCCACTTAAATTCTTCCACCTTGAAGAAATTACTCATCATTCCCACAGCATATCATACTTCTGAGTGAAAAGCTCCTTTACTCAGGAAGTAGTCTTACAGTCAGAACCAAGTACAAAGTCAAATATTTATTTTTCTCTCTTCTCCATTTCACTCAAATATGTTTTCTGTTATAGCATTTGTTTTCTAATCCCAAATGTTTCACTTCTTTCTTTGCACTGGAGATGATCATATCCCTTCTTCTTTTGTTGCTATCTGAGGTTCTTGGGTCCCAGTCCAGACCATGCTTGCAATAAAAAGGAAACAGCCATTTCTAGAGTCTGATTCATTTTATCATAAAATATACTTAAATGGAAACTTCCCTAGAAAGCATAATTCTTACCTCTTTAAAGAGAACATAAGTAACTAGATCAGCTGTAGATACCTACTGTACAGACATCTGTGACAGGAGTCAGCTTCAGATTCAAAAAATGTAAATTTAGGTGTCTACATGAAAGCTAGGTGTCCAAACTCCTGCTACAATCAGTGGAAAAGTAGCCATTGCAGTTAATGAATTCTCAAGCGATTCAGATTACTCTCATGCAAATGTCAGGGGCCCAGTTGAGTTGCCTAAACATACACATCTAGTGCCATTTGAGACTTCCTGGTACTTCAGGTACCTGCCTGATCTCCATCCCCTGCTCCAGAAGTCCGAAACATCTGACAGATCTGTGTTGTGTGTTCATTCTTTTGGCCATGCCAAATGCCTCTAGATGCCCATGTTTAGACCACTGACACAAGGTGCCAGCACCTGCTTAGCTGAGTTGATTTTATTGATGAGGAGCTGGATTTGGTCACCTAAAAACATATACCACATAATGTCATTAGGCACTGCCTGCCCTTCAGCTGCCACTGCAGAGGGATTCGGGTCTCTCCTAAGCGAGCTCAGGTGGCACTAGCTGCTTGTAGCTTGACAACTGAACCCAGCCCCAGGCCTCCAGGTTTCGTGTCTATGATGGGAACTTGCATGTGTTCACCTCCATCGCATGTGACTAAATTTACATGAGCTGAAGTCCACCCCTAAAGATGGATGGGATGTAGTCCCTCCATAAATGTCTTCCAAAATATTGGTACCTTTCTCTTTGGCTGGTAAGAACTTTATTGCTCTAACACATGCCTGTGAACATATCAGCCAGCAGGCTGGTTCCTTTGCTTGAGAGAGCGCGTAACAAGTACAGTTAATAGCAATGTAAATTGGATTTTCACCGTCATTCAATGTTTCACGGCAAATATTTTTGTTAAAAAAATATGAAACCAGGACTGAGTCCCTCTTTTATGTAATACATCGCTACAGAACCCAAATCATGACACCAGGAAACAAAGGAATGTAAAGCCCTACCAGAGATATGTTTTTATCCCCTTATCTAGGCAATTTCAGAATGCATGAGAAAGTGAAGGATCAGGCTCAGGTGTCATATGAGTTAGTAAACAACTACCAAACAAATTCATTTCCATATGATTTGCCTTTTTCCTTTTTTTAAACTTTCTTGCTCAATTATTACTCACCATCCTTGACCGAGTAAGGCTGAAATATCTCCCGATACAATAGGATGATATCAACTCGGAAGGACTGATAAAGTATAATGGAGACTGCCATTGCAACTAGCAGAACTAGAGATCCTACGATCAAGAGTATGTTAGGAAGATCCGCTGCAAAGAAGAGGAATATATTGTTAGCTGTAGAGAAGTTAACCCATGGTCTGAAGCCTCAGCCTCTCATATTCTTACTTCTGTTGCTGCTTTAAGGAGCTCAACAGAGATGACAAAGCTTTTTCCTTCCCCAGCTGGTGTAACCAACACAGAGACCCCTGAACTGCATACTAAGCAGTATAATTAATATTTACTTACGTCAAATCCAGACCTACCTACGCTAAACACCACAGCTGAGGATGATGTTTAAGTATTTTGTAACATTGTAAAACTGTTAATAACACAACCATCAATCATGTTCAAGCATTTTGCAAGGCATCCAAGCCCACGCATGACAACTGTTAAGCGTCCACAGAAGGCCAAGTGGAGGCTTCTGGCATAGTTGCACAAACAGGGTACAGAGAAACATGTACAAATAATGAAATCTGCAAGATAAGAGCAAAGTATGCAAAACAAGCAGGAAAACAACATGTCCTGGACACAAAAATAAAATAAACTATGCTGGAAACAGATGATGTTCTCCCCTGCCTTTTCCTTTGAAGAGGGTCAAGGAACATAAAATAGCAATGACAAGTAAGGAAAATTGGGGATGAAAGGAGCCATCCACTTTAGTTCCAACTTCCCTTGTGGAAGAGCTCTTGAATCTGACCACCTCCACCTCCAAGATGAAGATTTATCAAGGTTAGATTTAGTTTATATATAAGGAAGAAATTTTTTACAGTGAGGGTGGTGAAACACTGGCACAGGTTGCACAGAGAGGTGGTAGATGCCCCATCCCTGGAAACTTTCAAGGTCAGGTTGGATGGAGCTGTCAGCAACCTGGTCTAGCTGAAGATGTCCCTGCTCATTGCTGGGGGGTTGGACTAGATGGCCTTTAAAGGTCCCTTCCAACCCAAATTATTCTATGATTCTGTGATTCTATGAAGTTTGAAATTAAAACATCAAAGGCTTTATATAGCAATTACACAAAGAGGGTTCATTATTCCCTTGGAGGGCAGATTAACAGCAATTGTCTCATAGTAGACACCTCCTCCCAAGCAAATGAGAGAGACCTAAATCTACTCCACTTTGTTTTAACTTCTAGACTCAGAGCAGTTCCATGTACATTTTTTTTTTTCGGACAACTAAATCCATTAAGAGCTTTCCATTCACAGTCCATCTTCTTTACCTAATTATTGTTGCCCAGCATGACAACTCCTCATAAGTCATAATAATACAGCTGCTTTGTGGACTTTTTTGTGATTCAGACCACTGAAATGAATTGGACTGAAAAATATACCCCCAGAGGCATCATACTCGGTGATGAACTATTACCCCCAAAGAAATGCACATGAAAACATCCAGATTGTGCATCACATCTGCATAAAAGGGCCCACCTGTATTTTTATTTTCCTATGGTATAGCAAACATAATAATTGCCAGATGCAATGCCCTAGCTTGGAATATGACTGGATACGAGCATGTATCTCATCAGTGTTCCAATGAGATCTGAGGTATGCCGCAAACTCAGAATTATCTTAGCAGAGGAAAGAAATACTCCTTTGAATGTTGGCCACATTTAAGTTTAAATACAAGCATTCTATCAGTATGAACATGGAGGTGAGCTCTGTCATCCTCACTGTAAAGACCCTTCACAGCAACTCAACCCATGGAGGGTGACTATAAGTACTGGTAGGAACTCCATTCAGCCAAGTCTTGTGCGTTCAGAGCAGGGATTCAGACGATCAGGGCTTTTCCTCCCCCTGCCTGCAAAACACACACAAGACACATGCGGCTGCAGCAGCAGGCCGTTCACCAGTGCTTGAGGAGGTGCATCTTACAGCAGGCTGAAAAGGCAGTCTCAGTTTCCTCTGCAGAAGAGGCAGCAAGACAGATTGGAAAATGCCGCAGATTCTGTGCAGCCATCAAGCTGCCAGGTGAATGCACTGACTGACACCAAGGAGCAATTTCAGAGCTTTCTTTCGGATTTGGCACTAAAGGACCACAATAAAGTAAAATACTTAGCAGTGAAGAGTCTCATATTGGAATTTAAAGGTTCCCTGGCTTCTCCAGGAGATTTGAATATGGCAGTGTATTGAGCAGTACCTATGGAGGCAATCTAAAAATACTAGTGCCTGAGAAATTCCACTGAAAAGCTATATAAATAGAGTTTACAAGTACATTTTCTCTTTCCTCTAGTAGGATGCAAGGTAAATTGGACATGATTTTCACACTCTTCCTGTTTCTTTCTTTGCCATTTAAAGGGAGAAAGAAACATCAGGCACACGATGAAGCCCACCTCACCAGAACTAGGACATCTGGGGAAACTACCTTCCAATGAGATTGAAGCGGGCAAGAAAAGAACCAGTTTCTTTTATAATGAAGTTTGGCCATTTTGTAGTTTTAACAGTGTCATGTGATGCCCATGAAGGGACTTTGTCCTTGTGGACCCCTTCAAATTTTGTGATTTGATCCATTTTCCTGGTCTATACACAAACACGTAGAGACAAAATCAGAAAAGCCCTTCCACTACCTGGTGAGGCCGACCCAAGGATCAGAGATTGTCATTATTTCTTATCGTTTCATTTGCTGAGAGGGTGCTCACCATGACATTACAAATACTGTTGTAACACATTGAGTAAGTATCTGTAAAACATCTAGAGAAGAAACAGGTTCAAACAACAAATTCTGAAATTACGAACTTAAAAAAATGCTATTTACATTTGGTTTTGCACTGATTAGACCAAGGCTGGAAAAGAAGCGATAAATTTCCTGTGCTTATACAGCTTGTAAAGCATCAGACAAGAACCCCACAGGGGTCTTCCTGGAAAAGCAGGTTCAGTTTCCAGTAAGGCTGACTCAGCCTCTCGTTTCTCTGGAATAAATCAGCTATCTCCAGCATAACGCGGGCAAGGGCCAGAAGCCACTTTTGGAGGCCCTGAATGAGGTTGAAGAGATCCTGTTGTTCCATTTGACTTTGTTACACCATTTAGCGTCAGAAAGTTCATGAGCAGACTGTCTTCTAATCCTATTTATTTATATTCAAGTGCAATGGGAATACAGAACTATCAGCTTACAGGAAACAATATTGGAGAGGCCAGAGAAAACAAGTCAGAAAGCAACATTTGAAGAATTCCCTGACAAGTTTCAGAAGAACAGCAGTTTTTTGTAACTCCTCTGGCTTCTAAGGTGGATGCGCTTCCAGACAGTAAAGGCAGAGAACTGAGTCTGGAATTCCTGTCCGTATCTGTCTGCCAAAGATGAGCCAAAAAGTTAGGTTTGGTGTTAAATATCTTTGAAGAAGAACACAGCTGCTGTTCTGGGCTGAACTGGGCTGAACTTATCTCTGCTCCAAATGACTGGAATTTCTAACATTCCCCAGAGAAGAGAGTTCATGCCAGAAAAATTTGTGGTCCTCTAGGCCTTTTACACTTCCTTGTGAATGAGAACTGAGGAACGTTCAGGGAGAAATAAGTCAATGCTTGTGGGTCAGACACATGAAAAGTCACTTCCAGTTATTTAATCATCCCTGAATCAAGCAAGGAGCTAAAAGCCAGTGGCAGTTTATATATTAATAAAAAGGGAAGGATGTGGAAGGTATTCAGACAGCCCATGTATTCCCTAGCAGACAGGCTAAAGGGGATGCTGAAGGGACGTTCCTGCCCTGACCCGGCTCTGCTGGTAGAAGGAGTTAAAACTTTCAGTGTTTCTCCAATTATTTGTCATTGCTTCCATCTCAGGAGCTAACAGCTTCCCCCGCCTCAGTTCTGCCAGCAGAGCTATTTTTGTGAGCGTTGATCCACTGTAGTTATCAATGAACTGAACTGGCATGAACAGTGTAGCCAATTAGTTTTCTTGTTCTTGAGAGGTGACACCTTCCAGCATGAGAGGTACCAAGCAGCTGTGGAGGGCAACTGGGAGCCATCTGGCAGGCAGAGTCACTGTCTCTTGCCAAATGTCCAGAATAGCTACATCTACCAAGACTAGCTACATCTTTGCCAGGAAAGGTGGAAGAAAAGGGAATTAAATGTCACAAATTCCTTAGCCTTACAGTGACCAGAGGCCAACACCACACAACAAGCTACACAGATGATCTCAGAGGACATGAGAGGACATGTCTTGTGGCAGAGAGGGGATGTAAAACATGGGATGATCACCATCTCTGGAACTGAAAAGGGAGATGTAGGACTGGAAAAGCTGGAGGAAATGGGGCAGCCTGTATTTTCTGTAAAGAGGTATTATGAGACAGGTAGAATGTGTTCAGTGAACAAGTGTCACTGAAGGAGTCAGAAGATACCAAACAGCTTCAGGCAAAGAGGGGAGAGAAAGGATGGGAAATAGTGTGGACGGATGGGTTCCATATTGACTGGGGGTGATCAAAGTCTAGGCAGGGTGGTGGCTGAGGAAAAAGTGAAGATCTTCCTCAGCAGGATAAGAAACCTCCAAATTTAGCAGCAGTAGCAGCAGCTGAAAGACACAGGGACATGAGCACCTCCTAATGAAGGCAAGAACATAGCTGCAGAGACTGTCAAAATTCATAGACAAATACTCATTAAAATTATTTTGTTAAAGCAAATAATTTGCCTGATTTCTCCGTGCCTAACAGATATAGTATGTGTAGTCTAGATACCACCAAAACACACCAAAAGCAGCTGACCGCATTGCATTACTCCTGATAACTGAGGTACTTAAGTCATGTAGATAATTTCTAAACAGCTGATAAGCTTCTCTTTGCAGCATTTATTTCCTATTTAAAAAGACAAGTGAAAAGACACATGGAACAGACATTAGAGACAGATGCTTTTTTCCACAATGCAGCACTTTTCTTCATACTCACATATGTGAATACATACATGTGTGCCCGGCATGTATCTTAAACTGGAAAATACACCTTTTTTCCCTGTGAAATGTCAAGCAGTTTTGCAATGACACCCGTTCCTGGCAGTATTAAGGGAGTATTTTTGTATTCCATGGAGAAAAAACCAAACAGCTCTCATCACTCTTGACTGTGAAAGAAACTCCTCCTTTCTCATCGCTCCTTTCTGGCAAGTTTTTATTCTTATGTGGATTACAATTGTTATCAAAGCAAATTGCTAGGGTTAATTGTAATGATATTGCTAACAGTGAAATAGGGCTTAAAGTACTTGATTATGACTCAGAAAAATAGATTTAATTCCTGGTTCCCATGGAAAATTACTATACGGTGAGCCAAACCATTCATTCAGCAGGTTTTTGAAGACAGAGACAATTGCTGTAAGACTCAACAGGTACTAACATAGAAAAGCTCTAATGCATTTGCTTACAGCATCTTTTCTTCCTCTTTTAATCTGTCACTTGTGCTGCTAAACACTATTTATCTAGTTCATTAAAAGCCCCCAAAACTGAGTAATTTGAGTAGTAAGTGGCACAACATCTATTCATCTCTTTCTTACTTCCTGTCACAGATCTGTGCTACAAATAATGATAAGGTAACCCATAATGAATGCCCCAAAAAGAGCAGGAGGCGAGAGGAATCCACACAAAACAGGCAGCAGCAAAGGAAGGTCACAGTTGAGAGCTTTCATTAATATTTACTGTCTACAGTAATCAGAGCTTTCATTAACATTTACTGTCTACAGAAATCGGATTTAATGAATCACTGGATGAACACAAAATACAAGATATACCCTTTTCTTCATGCAGTTTGTAATAAGGGGCCCATAAAGGACTTGTATTGCCTGAGATAGAGTGAACAGGAACTGTTATTCAGTTTCCTTCCCTCTCAATGCAAGTGCACTCCCACACTCAGATAATGCGGTGCAGAGCTGATGTGTTTCCAGCTTCCTGGGTGATGCTACGCTTCCACTCATTTAGTAATATCCAACCAAAACATCTCCTGCCACCTTCCTCTCGGGGGAACCGATGCTGTCCTACTGGATGATGACCCATCCTCTGTTACAGTTCACCTACATCCCTTCTAGTCTGGACTGTGGCGAGCAAATAGGTCTGTGCTTTGAAGTCATAATCCTGTAGGAAGTTACAAACACTCGGGAATACTGCAGGACACAGAGCTGTGCACACCCTGTGATCACAATACACTTGATTTTGCTCTTTCCAGCATTCTCACATAGAAAACTAATCACTCTTAAAGACCTTGGGATTTCTTCTCAAGGTCCTTGGTGGTTCAGCATACCTGAAGGGATAAGAAAGGAAACCATGGACCGCAGCTTCTTCTTGTGCCTTCACAGACACAACAACATTTTCTGCCATAAGAGTCAAACTCATTGGTGCTGGTGACAGCACTTTCTTAGGGATCTGGCTATCCCAATTGAAAAAAAGAAATTCCCACGGGAGCTAAAGACCATCCCAGTCCCCACCATTTACTGACCTTGATTTTCCTTCTCTGGCAGAAATTATTGGAATCATAAACTTAAAAAGAAAACCAAGGGAGAACCTCCAAAGTGTTATTCACACCTTTGTGTGGCACACAGTGGCACTCAGAGGCAGAGAGGATAAAGCCAGACATCACAGAAGTTAGTCACACCACTTAACCTTCAGTCAAAAAACAAGGCACTACAGTGGATGTGGTATGGGAGGGAAGGCAAAAAAACTGGTAAACTGGCAGCTGAAATTCTAGCTTTTAAAATTTGTCTATGATGTTCTGCGATGGTTCTGCAGTAGAAACAACAGTTTGATTCTCAAAAGAAGATGAAACTCTGCTCGTCACAATGCATTGTAGCACTGATGACCTAAGGAGAGGTCGGTTCCTTGCCCAGCTCTCATCTGCAGAGGCTCCTCCACAGCCTGACTATCTTGTAGAGCAGACTGCATTACACCAGTGTGCTTCAAACCCAAGTGCACCACATGCCTTCAAGGCAAGGGGAATTTGTCACCGAGTAGAAATATCCTAGAAATAGGATATTCTTATTACAGGGCTGATACACTGTCCTGCTCTGCATACTTAATCCCCTCCCCTCAGTCCCCCCAGGAATTTCATGACCTAATGAAGCCATAAAAATTTTGCCACTGGCTTGAATATGTAGGGAGGAAGCAGGCTGGTGTTCCCTCTTACTAGCAGAAACATTCTTACTAACAGAAACAAATAATAAAATAAAATCACCAACATGTTTCAAACTGAGTGCAAAGTGTAAGAAAACAAAATGAAAAAATCCTACCCTCACTGTGTGCTTTGAGTCGTAATGTCACCGTGGCCTTTGTGGTTTGCATTTCGTTCAATGCTACACAGGTGAAATTTGCTTGCAGGTCCTCCTTTTTTATTTCAGTAATATGCAAAGTTGTCTCTCTGTAATATTCTTGCTCACGCCCTTCAAAACTAATAGAGAAAGAGCTGGTACTGTTGGCTTTAATAGCTAGGCACAGTTTGCATAGAAGAAAGATTATTCTGCGTTATATGTACTTACAAACTAGTTTTTTCATGAAATCTTGAAAAATCTAAGTATTTCACCCGGATGTTATCCACATCCCATGTGACAGCAGCCATTGGCGGTTTCTTAATCCCCAGGCGGGCCTGACACTTCAGAGACAAAGCAGCGCCTAATCAAGACACAGAGATGTAAACATTGCTTCATAAAAAGCAAGTAAAATTTTATTTTCCTTATAACATCTTCTTTTACAAATCTTCATACCACCTGTGAGTTTTGTCCTAACAATTTTGACATATTTTTCTGCTGAGAAAATGATCCATAGAAAAGACTTGAAAAGAAACAGTAAAAGGAGATTTTAACAAATGATCTAATACAACACCAAGCATAATTCCTAAACAGAATTATTTATATTTGCTATGATGAAGGCAACGGAGACGTTACTTGTGATGCTTAACCCACGTAATCAACCATCAAGGAACATGGAAAGTAAATACTGGTTTACACACAAATATACATGCAAATAACAAAATGTAATTTAGTATATATTATTTTGCGCAAGTCTTGAGTGCAGAGTCTTATCTTGGATTTTATTCAAGCTGGACAAAAGTAAAGTGAGCCAGTCCAAGCAAAACTAAAACAGGAAATCACTTATTAAGTATTTGTCATTAGGAAATATTTATTCCAAAGTAAAGAGTCGCTGTTACAGTGGAAGAAGGTATAATTAAAACACTTTAAATTATTTCCACGTAAATCTGCATGTAAGCAGGGCTTAGATAAGATTAACAAATCATATGACTTACATCCTGCATTAATATTAAGGAGAAATCCCTTCAGTTTTGCAAATAGGAAACGATAGATTCAGTAGAGCAAAGGGATTTTAAATGTAAAGTAAATTTGCTCCTTGCAAGCAGCGTCAGATTATTTATTGTCTCAGAGGGGTGGGCAGAGTCCACAGAGCACTAGAGACTAACCATCTTATTAGAGAAAGGTGGTCCTGGAGCACAGATTGGCTATTCTGAGTGACAAAGCAGCTGGGGGAAAGATGAAAAAAAGAATGGGAATGCAAGTCAACATGGCAACTCCCTAAGTATCTGGCATCTCAGACAGTGCCCCCAGGCCTCTGCAGTACCTGCTACCACTGCAGTGTTGCTGTAGGACAGAAACAGTGGAGAAGTAATTGTGATCCCTTCCCCCAGCAGCTCAGATTCACCCCACCTGCCCTGGGAAACAAGTATCCTGGGCTACCTATTTATGTTTCCGATGGGCTCAGTTACTTTCTGGAGAGGTCCATCTCTCTCCGTTGACTATACAAAAGCCCTAGATGGCTCTCCCTCCTGCCACAGGCACCTTGCTCTGATGCTGCAAGTTGTGCAGGGTGAAGCTGAACCACTGAGAACATCTATGGTCCTAAATGAAAGAGAGCCAGGGAGCAAGCTCTGCATCGCGGGCTCTTCAACTGCTATTTCTAAGTTCACTCCTTGGTCCCGTCTTTCAGCCCGCTCGGTATCTTCCATCCAGAGAGGTCTGCTCAATGACAGACAATGTGGACATGAGCCAGGCAGTCCTCCATGGCCTCAGGTCCAGCAACCAGTCCCTTGCTCTCCTTCATTCATCAAGAGAGCCACAGCCACTGTCTCCAGACTGGAACCACAAGTAACAAGGAGTATCTCTAGTTGCAAGAACAGTCCATCCTTCTCTCTTAGGGGTTTCAAGGGATTTATCTAAAGCCCTCTTTGAAGTGGATGGAAGCTGTCACCCTTTCAGTTGAAATGCAATCATTGACCGTGTGAGTAATCCTCGTCCATCCCAGTAAGGGTAGAATTTTTAAATCCCCTTAAATTGCTGCTTAATACCTAAATAACCCATCAGTTATATCTAACTTCACATCACTGTGCCTGGGGCAAATTAAATCTGGTAAACATTATGGTGCAAAAATATAATGAAAAATTCCATCATAAAATCTTCTTGAAGATCGCTGTGTTCGCTGGGTCATCACAAAATGTTAATTTAAAAACAATTTATAGTCTGTACTTACCAAGCTCCACTTCTATTACATCTTTATCTTTTGGAAATAAAATTTGAGGAGGTAGAGGTGAGTGTTTTGCTTTAGAAATTAAGAAGGGAAAGAAAGCAAATATTAGAAAGTTTTGAAAAAGTATTTTGTAAGATAATTATTACAATCTGTACAGTTAATTTTTTAAGATCCCAAAGCAGAATTGCAAACTAACACTACAACAGTGTTTCACATGTCTGTTGAGACCATCTGATTTTATTCCTATGACCAAGTATTCCTGGGGATTCTGTGCATGTTAATAGTTTCAGTATTTTCTCCCCATTTATTTAATTTTCATTTTGTACATAAAAAGCAAGGAAAATTTTTAGTTTCTCAAGCAGGAAAAAAAAAGCAAATGCAGTTATAGGTTTGTGGTTTTTCTAAGTTGCTTATTCTGTTTTTAAAAAGAGATAATGAAATTCCTTCAGACGTTGGAGAAATTACTCATGTTCATGAAATGAAATAGTGAATATGTATTTTCATGCAGTATCTGAACTGGGGACCCTCTAGCCCCCAGGTGCCTGCCTGTGTTCCCCTCTGTTGCCCCCATCTCTGCTTCCTGACAGCCGAGCACACCTGGTTCCCAGGCCCTTCTTTCTGCTCTCTGCGCACCGCTGCTGCACACAACTGCTTCCCATTACACCAGTTGGCCATGACATTGAGCATCCCTTATCATTACCTTTTAGAAGGAATACTGCTTTTCCTTTGACATATTTATTTTCCATCCACACTAATAATTGTTATGGACAGGTCCAAATTACATCCAGCCACTTGACTTGAATTAGGTATTTAAACTCCTTCAGAGTTTTTTCCCTTGGTGCATTTTTCTTCTTTTCTTGCTCTTTATACTGTCTCATATTTCCCACTCTCAAAACATTGCTTGCTACCTTTTCCCTCATTGAGCTTTTTCGTCTCAAGGCAACTCTATGAAACCCCTAAAAAATCTGCAGGAACTCATTTAACACCCTGCTTCCCAGGCTGCCAGAAAAACAAATCTCTCTACCCGTCCTAACTCTTTCTCATTTTCATTAGCTGGATACGGTAAAAAAGAAGTCAGGAGAAAGTCAGTAACTTCCTAGCTAGCTGCCTATGGTAAGTTCGTAGCTGCCAGCATTCAGAGGCAGAAGGTCGTCTGGGTCAGTGTGGATTTGCGAGACAACAGGAATGTACATCATAAGCCAATATTATCAAAACATAACAGCTCCACTCATCAGGATACTAATTTTAAGGTCTGATAAAACCTCAAACTATTTGTCATTAAGTACTTTGAATTTAGTAAAAATTGGGCTCAGATTTCACATGTTATGTTGCAATCACTTCTTTCTGCAATGATTTCAAAAGTCAGACTAACTTCGAATTGAAGTGATTTGCCTGGATGTACCACAGGCTTTTGCAAATTTGGATATCTTTGTGCCAAATAAAACCCAGCAATTTTCGTTGTAACACAGACACGACAATATTCCTGACCAGTTAGGGAAGTTATGGTGAAAGTACATTCAAGCAAAAATTGTTAGGTAGAGAAGTATCATGTAGACCAACAGGGTATCCCAAGGAAGATGGGGAGGAAAGGCACAGCACCTCATATGCTACTGGCTTAGTAGGTCTCAGCTCAAATCTATCTTCTGTCCAGCTCAGAATAATCAGAACAAACTCCGCTACTGAGATCTGGGCACAGCAGCAAAAGCTGGAATCAAGGCTCCTACACTGCAAATCTGCATTCTGGCCACAAAGCTGGGTCCCTTCCCACAGCAAAAAGATCTGATGTCAGTCTGCAAATTAACATTATCTATTTTGGGACCAAAAAAAAAAAACAACCCAAAACCACAAACAAACAAACAGAAAACAACCAACCAAACCCAAGCCCTCCCTGTTCCCAAACCCCCAACAGCCCTTCTGACTTTTTTTCTACTGATCTGATTGCAGAACTGAAGTCACATTTTCAAGTCTTGGAAGTTGATACAATCTGAACTGCTGATTGCTGCGTGCTCTTCCCCTGACCACCATCCAAATACGAAGCCTCCCTGAGGAGATTGTATCCTAGAGGCGCCCCGAAGTCCACACATCTCAGCCATTGTGGCTGAGTTCACAATAACAAAGACACAGTAATCACTGACCTCCACTCATTTTCTGTCTATATATATATTCTGGCATTTTGCCTCATTCAAGACAAATCTAAAGGTTTTTTAAGACCTACTATCAAATTAATGCTAGATAATCAAGAGGGACCAGAAGGCATTGAGTCGCAGGCCATCAACGCATCAGTGATCCATTCATCATAACAAATTCCTCTCCCCTCGAACAAAGAGAAAGCTGAGCTTTGTGGCATCCCACTAAGGAGACCCTTAACTTCAGAAATAAGTACTACCAGACAGCTCTACCAACCACAGTATGTAACCAGAGTCATCAGAGACTTTTAACAAAAAAGCTGAAAGTGACCAGATCTGAATTTACCCATCCCCCCTTGCTCCATTTGGATCCCCATCCACAAAATTCACCTAAAAAAGCTGATCTAAAGTTTCATTAAGAAGATAAAACAAACCAACAGAAACTCTTGTTCTCTGTAATGTACAAAAGGAGCTTCTTTCACTTTGAGTAGACATCAGTCCTTACCCTCACTTATGAAAATCCTTGTTGCTGATACATTAAACACATTCCCTTTATGAGTGTAGATAAATTGACAAGTATAATAACCATCATCCTCCTTTCCTGGGTTTTTAATAAAAACGTATTTTTCTTCCTTGAGGTATCTCTCTCCCTGAAGAGGTTTGCAGTCCTGGAAAAGAAAACTAACTTTATTTGGCTGCAAATAGCTTCCAATATACAACTGGCATTATCAGGGTTCTCTGTACCTTATACCACTGGATGACAGTAGCATTCTTATAATTGTCAATTGTAGGACAAACAATTCTGCCTCTTCCAGTGTCATTTGGGTAACGAATCTGACTCGGGAAACATACTCCTTGCTTGTATGGATGCACATACACACTCACGTTGAACAACTTTGTGCGATTATTTGAACTTCAAAAGTGGAAAAAAAGGTACATCAATTGATACACCAATGGAATATACTAAATATTTGTAACAAATGTAAGGTTTGGTTTTGGTTTTTATAAACATATGGATGGCTATTGTTGTTCAGTCACAGATTGATTTTTGATGACCTGTCATAAAAATAGCAATTTCAGAATGAAAAGTTACATGAATTTGTGTATACCATGAAAAAAAGGCATCATTTCCACAGAGAATAATTAGATTGTATTATTAAAACATTTGGGGGGGGGGGGAGGGGGAGGGCACATAAGCAGTCTTATGCTTTTCACTTTTCAATGTTGCACTTACAAATGTATAACACAAGTGTAGTTTCCAGAATCCTCCCTAGAAGTTGGCAGAAACCAAAGAAATCTATTTAAGGAAAATATTCGTGATCCCGTTTCTTCTGGAGGAATTATTTTGTTAGTATCTGTGTGATACCAGGTCACTTTCACAGATGAACTCCATCGGGGACATTTTATAACTAAAGCCTCACTTTCCATTGCATCAACTGCAAATGAACAAAAGATAAAAATATCAGATTAATTAAACCTTAGCCCCACTGAGACAGAGGAGAACTTAGCATTCCTGGATCAATAGCCAGTTGTGTGCCTCTAACTACCTTCCTTGAGTTTTCAGAGATTGTATATAGCAAACTTATGCCCACTGGATAAAGAAAGAAATTTTTACCTTGAGTTATTGAGTCATTTGTTTGCAAAAATAGTAATTAATGTGTGGGACAGAATGAAAAAAACCCCAACCCTAGATTCAAACCAGAAATACACTAAAAAATATGATGTTTTAATCGAAAAACAGTTATTTCTTGAAATGAACTTCTTATGCAAATCTTTGCTTAAAATCCTGGTTTTATTCAAAACAGGAATTTAAACACAAACAGAAAAGCACTGGCTTTAATGCTGTACTATGAAGTTAGCTTTCCTTACTTCAGTATAAATAATATCTATCAACAGAAAAGAGTTTTTGCTCTGCCTTTTTAATACATAAAAAGGAAATAAAGAAATTTTTTTTCACTGAAGAAAAAACTAGGAGAAGGAGGAAGCCTGCAGATAAGATCATTAAAAAAAAAAAAAAAAAAAAAAAAAGACAAAATCCAGAAGAGCTTCTCTCCATAGTTCACAGAAATGTGAAAAAAATGAATGAAATGTAACAAACTGAAAAGACGAATCTGATGGGAAGGTGAATAGATGCCAGAAAGGAATAAAAGACAAGTAAGAAGCATAGGAAGAAAACCACACACACTCACACAAAAGAAAAAAGAGGAAGGAGTTGGCAGTAAGGCACTAATTTATTATTTTTTTCAACTGAGTGTATTTCTACTTTTGAATACTGAAACTGGTCCAGAGAAACTCGGATCAAACAATTATGACAGATATTTAAGTGTCCAGGCACCTGAATAGTGAACTGGCTGCTGAAAACAGAAGTGCTAATCTGAAATTTAAGTTGCATTTTGAAGAAGAGAAAGACGAGAAAAAAGTCAGGAGGAAGACTGCACAGAGACGGAGATTGGCAAAGGAGTTACAGTAGGTAAGGGAACATGAAAATGAGAGTAGGTAACCAAATAGCTAAACAAAGTAGAGAATCTCTATCAAAAATCTCACTCTGTGTGAGTATGGCCACCGCCTGGCTTCAGACACGTAGGTGCACAAATCAGATGGTGAGTCTCTCTACGTGGTGAACACTTGGCTTCTGCTGTGCTTCTTTCTAAAGAAGCGGACCTTCTCTACTGACATTACTTGTCTCCTCGCTTACTAATTCGGGCACCTAAATTAGCCACATCAGGTACGAGTACCCCCAAGCCCCCCATTTTAACAGCATTCCCGGCCATGAGCCTTGCAAGTATAGTGGGATGTATGAAGGGTGTCAGGAAAGTGGGCATTGCCCCACCGAAGGAAGAATATATTGGAAATACAGCTTTCTTCCAGGAAAAAGAGGAGGAGAGGGAACACATAGAAAATGAGAGGCCTCATCTAAACTCAATGACATCAGTGAAAATTATCTTGGCAAGTTCTTCAGCAGAATTTGGCCTCTTAATAAATCTAATGTATTTGAAAATTAACATTCATATTGTAAAATTGAGAATATGGGGAAATATTTAGAGATCATATCTTATAATGTTTTTCAGACAAATAAGCAGCTCAGCTGGAGACTAGAACTACATGAGCGCTATGTAACGGTGCGTCACTGGTCAGCCCTGGCCAGCATTATATAGCTGAGCCAACAGACCTGACCCGTCAGAAAGAGCTTACTGTCTTGAACATCCCTCATATGCAGGGAAATGTTATTGTTACGTTGCACTTGTATATTACCACCCCAAAACCAGGACATTAAAAAGCATTTTTAGAGAGCAAAGCTCCCAGTTACGTCTCTGGTTCAGCAGGGTGCATACACATGTGCCCTGTTCAGGGCAACTTAATCGTGCTCTTGGAGACTTTGCCCAGCTGGGGCCTGGAACACCAGCTACTCTCAAATCCTTTCAAACAGACCCTTTTCTTTCTGCTTGCAGAGATGCCAAGGAGCAGAAGTAGAACCTAGGCTTAATGTCACAGAAATGGGCAGTATGCAGTGCATTTTAATATACAGAGAAAACACATAAAGATAGATTTGAAACTGTGATTTTTGGCTTGAGGAAAACTAGCTAATTTTAGGTTTTAAAAAAATTGCCAATTTGGGAACAGCCTACACATTTCTACAGAATAAACCTCATCAGAAAGTATTTTTAAAATGAAACTTACATGTTTCGGATGTCATGGAAACCGAGAGGAAGGCAGATAGGAAGATCAGATGTACACACCCCATCATACTTCTAAACCAAAAAGAAAAACATTGATATCTCAGAATATACTCTGGCTGCACCAGGTATGCTACTGCCATGGTACTGATGTACATCTGCTAACAGATAATGGTATCGTGCGATGATAAACTGCATCATGCGAGCTGCTCTGTACAGAGTGTGTGTGTAGCAGTGACTTTTCAGCTTTGAGATGATCCTCTTTGTTCTATAATCAGTGCAATAGTTGATGTTCCACTGAAACTACTGTTATGACTTAGTTTAATGGGGGTGGGGGAATTACCCTGCCACGGTGGGCCTCAGGCAGAGGCCTCTTCTTGCTTAGCTGCTTTTTTTTGTTTAAGGAAGCCAAATGTACGTGGGCATTCTCTTCATAGTCCAATGCAGAAAAAATTACACCTTAATGCTAGGAAAGCATTTAACAGTAAGAATAAAACCAGGTGAGTGTCATCAGCAATGCTAACCTGAAGAGGAACTGAAGAAATTGACTGGAAAGGAACATATATTATACTCATCCCATGCGTCACTGATGTTTCCATTTGTGTCTAGTTGATATGCACCTGTAATTAACCAGTTGCGAGGCAGCCCACTCACTCTCCAGCAAACCCCTTTATTAAAGAAACTGGTTATTTGTCTGTGGACACTAAATTGACCTAATCTCAGAATAACTCAGGAGCCAGCAGATACGCAATCCAGCTATACTACACAGCTGTTAGCATTCTACTTGCCATTAATAAAGCCTTCGCTTGAATGCTGTCCTTCACTGCAGATCACAGAGCGGTGGGTTCTACCATCATGTGTGAGGAAGAAGCGGTCCCGGGGTGCTACTGACGGCAGATAAGTTTTCAAGAGAAATCACGTTAGAAACAAGTTATAATTTATCTTGCAGATAGTGAGCACAAGAGAAGTAGTGAAAAATAGGCAAGAAATGTACAGGCAGGGTAAGTACGGTCATCACACTTACGGCAAGGAATTCTTATTTCAGTGCCAAGGATTTCCAGACTAAACAAACATTGACAGACCTTATCAAGACCTATATTTTTGCCAAGTCTGAAATTCAGAACAAACTCGATTTTGAGCTTTCAGAAATGTTGTTTGCTTTTTATTCACATGGAAAGTTTCTTCTTTTAGAAGGTTTAATAACATCCAGAGGCTTATTCTTAAAACTTTAAAAAATAATAACAGAACTTAGTGTTGGAAGAGAAAAGCGTGCAAATTTAAGTGCAGATATTTTGCAGTGATACTCACAAATCACAGAAAAGATGAGGTTTAGACCATAAAAGCAGCATCTCAGCTTTAATGTCATGGCAAGGCTGATGTCGTGCTTTTTATGGGAAGCAAGTAACCAGCCAGGAGCTCCTAGAAGCAATGTGTGTGAGCAATGCTCACTTTCATTAGAGCTGGAGAAAAGCACCACATACAATCACATGCAGTCTATTGAATTCTTTAATTTTAAGGAAATCTTAGGCCAGGTTAATAGATTTTTAGGAGGTACTTTTCAACACAACATACATCAGGAGTTTTGCCCTGGAAGAAAGGAATGAGCTGGCCCAGAAGAGGGTTCAGGAGTGACCTGGGACAGGATAGACCCTCAGGGAAGAAAGATACAGAGCAAAACAGCACACAACAAACATTCACAGCTTCAACACAGCAAAGCATTTTTCTTCGTTCATCCTTTAAAGCAGAGGGCTTGTTCCTAGAGCTTATTTCTGAGACTCCCAGGAAGCAAACTAGATCAGCAGGTGGGAACGGGGAGCCGAGTTTCACATAGCCTGATTATTAGAGGCCTGGATCCAGCTCAGGACCTAAACAGGTCCTGTATTTGCCGGCAACTCTGTTGACTTCATTCACCAGCTAAGATCTACTTTGATCGCAGTTGAAAAATGATATGGGGTCATGGCTCCTTGACTTGGTTTCACTGAGCCTTGTTACGATATAGATCTGCTCTAAAACACCTCTTCGTTCTCTGCAGTAATTTCCACTGTAGTTAACTATCTTTCACTACCTGTTACTGTAACTAATCTTATTGATCCAAATCAGCTTTGGTTACCCTATGTCTCACTTGTTTTTTTCTCACAGAAATTACTTTTTTCACTTGCAGCTCACAAAAACCATTACTGAACATTCCCAATAATTCATCATCTCCAGATACTTGTGACTTTGCTATTTAGCATTGGTTTGTGCAGAGGAGACCTTTTGTTCCTAAAAGGTCCTTTTGTCCAGCCAGATGTCCCATTTTGCAAGCTGACTTTAGGCTATTTGGTACCCACATACATTTGGAATGGCTCATTTGTTCCAGAGAGGGACAGACCGACATGTCTGGGAGTGCAGCAGGGTATATACATAGTCAGAAATAGTGGTATAGCAAGGGAAGGTGAATCCCTCCAAAGGGTATTTATGCAGCCTTCCAGAGCACTGTGTCATCAGTTTCTGAATGCCTACAGCACGCAAAATACAAGTTATGTGTATACACACAAACAAACATGATATGCAAAACACTAGCTGCAGCCGGGCTGGTTCGTACAACTGAGATTAGATACATCTATATCAACTGAGATTAGATACATCTATATCAACTGAGTCTCTGCAGTGAAGTCTCCAAACAGACCCTAACAATGAGCTAAGTGAAGAACTCTAAACTGTATAATAAGTAGAATTTAATGTCATTAGAGTATTTGAGCAATTAAATAGACATAAAAAATATTCAGATATGGCTTTTCTGCTGGGAGCCTTTTCCCTCCAAGTGCTTGTTTCTGTTCCACGAACCTATTTGCCCCCAATGAGGTATATCAGCAGTTATACTAAATGGCCTACTACTTTTCAGAGCTATTTTGTTTAAACAAGAAGATACTTCAGCAAGATGATAAAAAATAAAACAACTGATTTTTACAGGAAAACCAGTTTCATAGACTAGATATGGAGATTGTCTGAAATCAGGTTCTTTCTCATTTCATGTTTTATTTGTACATGTCTATATTGTATTTGACCACAACTGATACCACTATTGGAGATACTGGTGAGTCCCTTATTACCAGTGCTATTGCAGCCCTAGAAATGGAAGGATGGCGATTAACAAGAAGTTGCAAGGAGCTGTTCTTTCTCCATTCTTGAGATACAGTTTTGTCCAGGAATAGTGGCAGCCAATTACTTGCCTTCACCAACTCTTCTAACAAGTGCCGGAATGATCCAGGAGTAAGAAATTTGTATTTACCTATCATCATATTTGCCAGTTGTTGTACTTACCATTCTGTTTCTTGAAAAAGTATCTCTTCGAGAGATCTTACACATACTGGGCTACCAGCCTGCACCAAACCAGTGCAAAACAGTTGTACTGAAAGGACAGATTCTCCCCACCTAACTCTGATGATTGCTTTATGGATTTTCCCCCCATTTTTAAGTTGCCATGTATTGGTGGTCATTTAAGTAGAGTTTGGGGTTTGTGTGCAATATATGGGGCTCTAATTAAAGAGGAATATTCCCTGAAAATACAAAGAGCTCGGACAATTCAAAGAACAATGTGATTCTGTTTGCAATTTCCAAAGTCAGCAGCAAACTGCCAAATTACCTTAGTAAAAACTGAGGCAGAGATTGCAGTTCTAGACAGCAAATTGAAAGAGAAGAACTGATTCACTAGTGCCTGACAGCTTGTGGCATTACTCGGTGCAAAGCAAAATGAAAGCATCCACACATCCGTCAAATAAAAAGGGCATTATGAAGCACAAGACAAAGGCACTAAGACTCCTCACGTCTCACAATCAAAAGGAAGAAGTTCCTGTAGCTTGAAGCACTGAGACAAAGGACATGATTTCTGGAAATAGTTGAGTTGTCTTTCTGCTTTTGCAGATGTATTTAGAACTTATGTTTTATTACATTAGTCTGAAGTAAAATCTACGTAACAGATTTTTGGGTCCTCAGTATACCATAAATTCAGACTGCTAATATTCAGGGGAAAAAGGAAAAGGAGAGATTTTCCATAAATCTCTTTCTTCCTATAGCTCACAATAACTGTATGTTATGAGCTTAATTCTAAGCTCTGTGAAGGAAAACTTCAGAATGATGCTGAAAAAGCACTAGATCCAAATACAGAGATTTGGGATAACTACCTGAGTAGGTCAAAACCTAGCCCCTAAAATCAAATACTAAAGGAAGATGAAAGAACTGGGAACCCCCTAGTTTTGTTACAGAAGTAGTAGTCTATAGGGCTTAACTCCTTGCTTCTCCAAAGGCAACTGTGTTAGTAACATATTTGTGATTTTTTTTTCCAAAACTCTATTTGGCAAAAAACTGTTTATAGTACTGTTTATACAAGTGAACAAACATTATAAAGGTACCATACCTTGCAACCTAATAAAACTTGGAAATGGTATTGCAATTTCTACTTTCAAAAGCCTAACAGACTTTACAATGTAAACATACCACAAAATAGCAGTTGTGTGAAATTTGTTTACTAAGACATAAAATTCATTTATTCACCTTTTGAAAGTTACTTTCATCCTTTTATCAAAAAAGAAAACCCATTCTGACTGAAAATGAGTTATTAAAATAGCAGCAGTAACACTGGACTTCTTCCAGAACTAGCACTCACAATAGTTAACACCTACACTAGTTACAGCTGTAAGTAAGTGCAAAACTTAGGAATTCCAATATTTAAGTATGGAAATGCTAGAACTGAGATACACATTATTCATACAAGTTATTTTGAAGCAAAAAGGTACATAAATATACTAAACTCTGAAGAATCCATTGCACAGTAAATATTTTCTGTGTCTTTGAATAATTAGTAAAAATATCTGCCAGAAAACTGAGGACAAATCCATTTCTAAATACACTTCATTATAAGACAAGCCTTTTTGCTGTTCCCAAAATTATTGTCTATCACGTAAGTGTATCCCCTATTTAAACCTAATATTTTTTCTTGAGATAAAGAAGCACATAAATAAACTGAAATAAATTTTCTTCTAAAATGCTTTGCACTGTTTCCAGCAGCATCAGTTACTTTTGGTTAAATGATAATACAAAAATTCAACCTACCATCTGGAAAATTCAGAAAGCAGAGAAGTGGCTTGCTCTCTCTGGCTGGGTCTTTTGCACTTACTTCTCTGCTGTAGCTTGTACCAGATATTACTGGGAACTCTTTTTAACTGGCTCGTGCAATTCGCGTCTGTAGGAGCAAGACAGACAGCTGCATTTTGAGACGCCTCCCACTGAACTGAGCAGAAAATGCAAACTACTGTGGGAACCTTAGGTACCTATCAGAAATGACATCTCATAGTTCCAATTAATCAGATATCTTTTACCAATAGCATAGATTTTCCGTTAATCACAAGTTATTACATTTCAGCATGATTATACTCCAATAAATCTGCTGGCTGCTTACTGGCTTTCTCACATGCCCGGGGAGGACAAAGAAGGGACACTCGGCCAGTAGAGGGTGCTTTGAAACAGATTTTGTTTGGAAACAAGTGACAGCTTCGTCTGGTCTAGTCAGGCAGCAGCTCCCGGAGAACAGCTCTAAAGTCCCTGGAGCACCAGCAACAGTTTTTAGTGAAGGAAATTGCTTCACTGAAGCCAAGCTGATAAAAGAAGGCTGCTGAGAAACCAGTTGTCTGCACCAGCAGCTAACTGAAATCTCTGAGGGAAAGAAGGCTGGAGGGGCAGAGCAGTTCCACAGGAAATCCACACGCAACTCTGGGAAAGAAAGAGGAGAAGGAGAAGTAGCCCCAGCGGTGGACATGACCCAGTGTACACAGTGTACAGAGAGACGTGACCCAGTGCACGGCGCAGGTATTCAGGAGGCTGTACAAGCCACCGAACATCTGACAGACATTTTCAGGGAGCGCTGTTCAAGACTCCTGAGCAACCTGCCAAACATCAGCACCAAACCTGGACCCATCAGACCAAAGGTCCCAAACTATCCCCTTCTTGTGCAGCAGCCAGTCTAACGGGGTAATCTCAGTACCAAATCAGCCAAATTCCAGGGGACAAATCAGTTCATATATCTTAGCAGAATAACCCCTAAAGACATTTTGAGAATCAACGGTTCATTCTTTCTTTAACCAAAGATTTTATGCTACGGTCATTCCAACTCTAATTTTTCCCTGGCAGAGTTACAAATACCATTTATCACTTCCCATGTTCCCGTGACTCTGCTGTCAGCATGCAGCAGCTTCACATCAATACACAAAGATGTAGCAATTATACATCAGTATGCAAAAGCCTTACTGATGTCACACCCATGCTTTCCCTGGTACTTGGTGTAGCATTTCCTCTGAAGGGGTCTGGGGGTTGCACTTCCCGTATGACACAGGTAAGGCAAAAGAGCTCAACAAAACCCAACCCTGCAACAATGAAATCTCACAATAGTCAACCATTCGTGGTCAGCTCATATCCCTACCTTGAAAAGCTCACAAACCACTCCGTGCTCAGGTTTGTGCAGTTTCATTGGAATCAAGACCTTCCTCATTTCCTGACACCGTTTTCTAGAGACTCAGACAAAAATTCTGGAGCAACCATCTGCATTCAGTGGTAGATTCAGCATCCTCTCACCAAAACATGTCAGATTACTCCAGGGAAACATTAAATACATTCAGGTCAAACTAACTTCCATTGCCCGGATACGGAATGGGTTCTTCTGTCATAAAGTCCACTGAAACATAGATCAGAGATGCTTATTGTGTTGCTCTGCAACTCAGAAGAGACCTTTATCCATTCCCCATGCCCAGGTTGTTCCCAGATCATGATGGAGGTGGGAAACCGAGCTCCTGGCAAAAGAGTATGGTTGCCAGCTGAGCAAAAGCCATCCTGCAGTTTTCATAAGAAACTATAATCTATGTTAATGCTTTGTAACTTTTGGAGCAGCTTCTAAAAAAATTCCTATTTGATAAGTATATGGAAAAACGTGCTTACATAAAAATGGCAAGAAATTTCTTTGAGGACTTAGATGCCTCATGCTCCTTTGACAGCCTGTAGGCACATCACTCCAACAAGCAAGAGAATCATCTGTTCTCCAAGCAAAGAGGTCAAGAAGTAATGGGCTTAAACTGAAGCAGGGAACAGTTAGGCAAGACAAGCAGGAAAAATCTTTTAACAGGAAAGCTAGTGAACCACTGGAAGAGTTTGCTGGGAACCTAGTGGAGCTGCCATTAGGTTTTAGACCTTAAAGAAAAATGTGGTATTGGTATCAAGATGCTGTAGATGGCCCCACAGATCCTTACCAGGACTAGGAGTAAATGGCCCAGAGATATCTGTGATTCAGTGGCTGGGTTTGGTGCAGCATGGCTGTACGAACTTAACTCAGTTGCATTGGCAAAATGACTCCTGAGCTGTGAAAAGTATGCAAGTTAAAGCCATGCTAGATACAAAAAGTGAAAACCCAGATCGAATGAAGTTATTGAGATCATAAGAGCTAGGAGTTCAAGCATTCAAGAGAAAAAGTGATGACATGAAAAAAGATAAAATCCTGAGATAAAAAGCAGAGATATGAAAATAGCAACTCAGCAACATCAGGGTTCACTCTGCTCCAAGAAATAATGCTTAGCCTAGCAGTGTATTAGTCCTGGGTGTCTAATACCTACCTCTATTAGCCAGGAAATAATTTCTGTGTACATTTTTTGCACCCTGCTTGCAGACTGTCTTGCACACAGTAGAGGACACTTGGACAGAAGTGACCCTGGCAGGCAAGGTTTCAATATCTACATTTGTTGAGGCCAAGATAGGGAACACTGGTGGAGTTAGCAAATGGCCAGGTGGCAGGGGAAGCTGTTGTTGGGTATGTCCATATGCATAGTAGGTCTAATGTTTTTCAGCTGGTGGGGATCCACCCTACTGAGGTTGCACTATCCTTCCTGTTCCCCTGTGTTGTGGTGCCTTACTTGCGGCTAGCATAGGCACGTCATGCTTTGTGCAAAACAGAAATTAGAAAGATTTTTCAAGAGTTGTAGTATTCTGATGGGGATGGACCCCTCTTACCCCAAGGTTAAGAGTTGCCCCTGGTCTTTATCATGAATCATGCGGTCCTATTACCACCCACATTGGAATAAAGATGAATGGGTTGGTCCCCAAATAGCTCTGCTGGTTCTTTTCTTAGAGAAGTTTGAGAGAGTTAGCCCAAGAAGACACTGTTGGGGGGTACATGCCTAACCAGAGTGTATTGTGCTTATGTGGCAAGACTTGAGGGGGTGCCCTGGAGATATTTAAAAGATGGGTAGACATAGTGCTTAGTGACATGCTTTAGTGATGGTTTTTGTCAGTAATAGGTTGATGGTTGGACTAGATGATATGAAAGGTCCCTTCCAACCTAGGCCATTCTATGATTCTAAGACACCAGCAGCTTCCCCCATGTCGGACAGAGCCAGTTTCAGCTGGCTCCAGACAGACCCACCACTGGCCAAAGCTGAGTCCATCAGCGACATTGGTAGCACCTCTGGGATAACATATTTAAGAAAGGGTAAAAACTGCTGCACAACAACTGTGAGAGAGGAGTGAGACAATGTGAGAGAAACAACCCTGCAGACATCAAGGTCAGTGAAGAAGGATGGGGAGGAGGTGCTTCAGGCACCAGAGCAGAGGTTGCCCTGCAGCCCACGGAGAAGACCATGGTGATGCAGGTTGTTGCCCTGCAGCCGATGGTGGAGCAGACATACACAGTGGAGCAGGTATGTGTGCCCTGAAGGAAGCTGTTGCCCATGGCGAGCCCATGCTGAAGTAGGCTCCTGGCAGGAACTGAGGCCATGGAGAGGAGACCATGCAGAAGCAGGTTTTCCAGCAGGTCCTGTGGCCTGTGGGGGACCCACACTAGAGAAGTCTGTTCCTGAAGTCTGCACCCCATGGAAAGGACCCACACTGGAGCAATTTGTGAAGAACTGTAGCCCATGGGAAGAGCCCACATTGGAAAAGTTTGTGAAGGACTGTCTCCCATGGGAGGGACCTCACACTGCAGCAGGGGAAGAGCATGAGGAGGAAGGAGCAGCAGAAACAAAACATTATGAACTGATCACAACACCCATTCCCCATCCCCCTGCACTGCTCGGGGGAAGGAGGTAGAAGAGTTGGGAGTGAAGTTGAACCTGGGAAGAAGGGAGGGGTGGGGGGAAGGTGGTTTTAGTTTGGTTTTATTTCTCACTACCCTACTCTGTTATTAACTGGCAATAAATTAATTTCCCCAAGTTGAGTTTGACTTGCCCTTGAGAGCAATTGATCTTCCCTGTGCTTATCTCAACCCATGAAGTTTTCATAGTATTTCCTCGCCCTGTCCTGTTGAGGAGAGGGAGTGATAGAGCAGCTTGGTGGGCACCTGGCAGCCAGACAAGGTCAGCTGTCATGGCAGGGTGCCACACAACAGTATGTGAGGACATCCATGTGGACATAAAGGGATTAATAAGAATTTAAGTTTTATAGAGCCATCAGTACTTTCAGCATACTCGTCTTTCTCCTTCATCCCACCAAGGCAGAGCTATTGAGTTTTCAGCTCCACTATAGCTGCCATTAAAGTTCAGATGATGCAAAACGGAGGTGAGAATATCTTGAAGGAAGCAATTGACTAAAGCAACAATAATTGTATCTGCCCTTTTTAATGTGGCTGGCATGTATTTACCTTTAGGTTGCACATTGATGTGCTACTTGGGAAGTTATTTGATCACCAGCAGTTTATAAAAGATCTTAACAATGATAGTTACGTAGTCTGGCTAAGGACAATATTGAAACAAAAACCTTGACACCAACCCCAAAGCCTTTGTATCTTAAAACCAGATTCCCTTTCTAAAGCAGTTCTCAATTTCTCTGCTCCGTGACTTGCCCCAAGAGGAAAGCAGCTGCACCACCATCCCACAGAGGCTGGATACAGACAGCCAGAATGAAAATAACAGCAGCTGTTCTGAATGTCACCGGGCCGCCAGCGAGATGCCCGGGGAGGAGACCACAAAGCCCACCAGAGAGAGGATCGGTGCAGTACATCTGTTGCTCTAATGGAAATAAAAATACTCCACTGAGTCTCCAGGATCTTCCATTCCCACAGGTGGTCCTGTCCTTGGATACCAGAATGCCTTACAGCACAGAGATGAGAGTGAGTCTGAGCAGGCAAGTATCGTTGGGCAAGGAACCTATCCAAAGTTTATCCACAAAAGAAAAGCTGAATAAACCAGCCCTCCCATGTCCAATTAACTTCAGGGCACAGAAAAGATGTGCGTTTCCAAATCTGAAGTCAAAGACCATTAGATCCAAGAGGTCATTCCTTGGTGCAACAGCATAGACTCATACCAGAAGTCCCAGGCCCTTACAGCCAACCGTCCCCTCGGAGTGCACGGGAAGCTAACCTCCTCCTGTGCAGCACCCGCTCTATTTCCCATTATGGTGGAAATAGAAGATTATTCAGCACATTGTTGTTATTCCTATCTGACCTCTTGACTGAATGAATGAGGAGTTTTTTCTACACGATTTCTTAGGAAGAAACTTCTACAAATACATGGCATTCTGGAAATCATCACCTGGATGTGAAAGACACAGTTCTTACTACTTTACACAACTAAAATGAATTTGGATTCTCTGGAAAGTCATTGAGGATAATTTGTTGACAAAGGATGTTGTTCATAGTGACTTTTTACTAAATAGTCTTGTTTTTTCCTTAATGTATGTGAATAACTGGAATTTAATGTTTTACTGATCAAAGAGGGTCATGACTTACTGATAGCATGCAGGAGCAGAGCTTTAGTTGTAAAAATTATTTGTATTTTTGATAATACCACTATTTAAGAAAATGGCCGGGGTTTTAGAAGAACATTTTTCTGATAATTATCTCATTGTATTTTCTATCAGATCTGGCTACAACTTGGAGCTTGCATTCCTTGAAAGTTTAAAATATTTTGGAAGGAAAAAGAAGGCTTCTCATGAAAACTAGAACTTCTGAGCTTTTCCTATGAAAAGGAAATGTCACCCAACCTATTTTTGCTAGAATAAAAAAATCATCATTTTTGTTAGTTTTTTTATAGTTGAAGAAGCCAGATGTCCAGACCCCAAGGAGCCTGCTAAAGTTCAGAAATCCTTAAAACACCTAATCCTTAGACCACTTGTAAAACCAGAGAGGGCGAGGGCTAGAGAATGAAAACCTTCTCTGGCCCTGGCTCCCAGCAGACAGTTACACGAAAACGAGGACAGAGTATGTCAGCAATCGGGCTGTTTATTGTAGAACTGCATATAACCAGTTTGTCCAGCTGGAAAAAATTTTGGCAACACAGTTTCCTCTCTCTGTAAGCTTTAGAGATACCAAATGGCATGCGTAGTTCCTTTCAGCAATTATTACCTGAGGTTTCAGGCTTGTTTCTTTCACTATGAAAATATAAACTCAACACAACATTTTTTTCTCTCCCCTCACTAAGCAAAACTCCTCTGTTTATGGAAAACCTTCTTGCGGCTCTCCATGTGATTTCTTGCAAGTCTTCTTGGGAGATGAGCTGTTCCAAGAACCAAGCTTCTTTTCCTCTCAATCTAAAATGAGATATTTGTTCACATCTGTGGTCACCATGCCTACTCCCCCTGCATAACATAGACTTGGTGTATCAATTGCTCACCTTTCTATTGTCCCCCAGGGTCAAACGCCTCATTTCTGTAGGATTCTACAGGGAAAACAACCTGTATGTAACTATGGCCTGTTGCAAACCCAGGCAGGTCTTCACCAGGGCTATTTCACAGATTTGAGAGGTCATTGTGTACAACAATTTGGCCTGCCATGTGCCAATAAGAAGCACCAGCTTCTAGGAAGATTTAGGAGAAACCTTACCCCATCTGCTTTCCCTGTAGGATATAAGTGGTATAATACAGGCAACCCACTACTACACAGGAATTCAGTGCTGAATAGTGGAGTTTCTTCACGCTAGACAAGCATTTTCTAAAGCCATTTATTCTTTTGATTTTGGGTCCATGTATGACTTCTGGGAGGCAGCTCTCTGAAGCAGTGGAGCCCAAGCTCCCCCAGAGCCCCTGTGAGTTCAATCCACAATTAACCAATGCCTACACTAGAAATGGGAGTCCTCAGCATGGATTCAGCCAGAAATGGAGGTCAGTTCATGTCTGTTTTTTTTTTTACCCAAAAGTGTTTGATTAGAAACCTCTCTGTTCCACCTCACTTCCATGGCCAGCAGCAGAACTTGCACAGTCTCCTAGCCGCTTCTGAGGAACTCAGTGCCTTCAAGAGCTGCAGGTTTCAAGCTCTCCTGCCTGATTGCTCTCAGAGCCTGTGACCAGAGGCCAAACTTTTCCTAGGCTTATGTTCCTAGACAGCTAACAGCCTGCAGAAGCAAGCTTGTCCAAGACCTCCCACATTAGCAGTGAAGGGCGTGCTCTGCATCGTACGACATGAGCAGGTACGTTTCTCTGTCATCCTCTCACCACATCACAGCCTCACACACGGAGCCCAACAGCCGTACTAACTACCTGTGGCTCCCAGACACACCAGTCCATGACTCAGGCTCTAGGACAGGACCCAAATGTTGGAAGTTTCCTAGATCCTGTGAAACTAACTGAAACCCAAGGGCCACTCTGTCAGTCAGTTCTGTAGCAGAATGATTGCTTTCAGACAATGGATAAATTTTCATGGTTTACTTGGTTTGCTATTGTTAGCCATTGGTCTACATAAAGAAATATTCTTGGAGAAATAATCTTACCAACACATTGAAAGCGATCGGCTTTCACTACCTGGGAACAACATCTTGGGGTCATTTTGGATTTTCTTTGAAAACAGCCAATGTTCAGCAGCTGTCAAGAGGGCAAACAGATCATGAGGAGTTATTGGCAAAAGAAGAGAACAAAACAGGAAATGTTATCACACTGATGCAACATATCCTTATCTTGAGCAGCGTATGTAATTCTGATTGCCAGTGACAAAAAGGATATAATAGCATGAAAAAAGTTACTAAAAAGAGCAGTAAGGATATCAGAGGTACAGAGGGCTTTTGCTGCAAGGATAAGCCAAATTGACTGGCAATCTGCAGCTGAGAAAAGGGAGGACTTTCAGCACTAGGAAAAATTACACAGGGAACAATTTTTCAGTACCTCATGATAAAAGAAATAGGGAAAGGATCAGGCACATTAAGTGCCACATGAAGTTGTCAAAAGTAGATGCATAGCTGGGTTCAAAAGGCATGACTCGAATTTAAGAAGGAGAGATACATTGATCACCATTGAAGATGCTGGAAAAGCTATTTTAAACTGAGGATGTCCATCCCACATGATTGACAGGGTTCACCATCCTCTCCTTGGTCTGTTTTTGATGGCCTGTGCTTTTGGGTAGCAACAGAATAAAGACCTGGGGATGGGGGGTGGGGGAGATTGTGCGAGCTGGTATGATAGCTGTTATTTTCTTACATTAATAGGGAAACAGAAGAAACACAAAAGTGGAGGGAGGTAACTGTTATTTGAGTTTAAATTCCTTTTTTTCCATTTCCAGGGAAACGACATTTTAGCATCAAAGATAAACCATATTGCACCTCCTTTACCTTTACAAAAGAGCAGTTGAAACAAAGAAAAATTCAAGGATGCTTAGTTCTTATTACCTAATGTGGACCTGTTGGTATCTCTCAGGGTAAATAAAGATCCCTAATGCAGAAGTAGAAGTAATAAAAATGATAAAAAAACTATTAAAATTGCATATAAGTTCAGTGAATATCTGTTCTGCAAAGACTGACAAATCAAGCCCTCACGTACTCTTGATTCCACAGAGTCAGCGTGCACTGTGCATCAGGCCCCCAGGCAAGTGCCAGCCACCCTGCATGGTTCCTTCAGATAATGGCATGTGAGGGACTGCTACAGCCTGTGTGCAGATTATTGATTAGCTCAGTTATGATCTTGAGGCTCTTGTGCCTTAAATGAATTGTCTGACACCCTCAGGTGACATTACAGACGCGCACGCTACGTAACACACTACTCATAGTCTGTGTCGCTGAGCAGAGGATGCTCCCTGGCCAACTCCATATTGCCTCAGCATCCTCAGTGCAGGCACGCCCACGCTGATGGGGATGTCATAGGACAGGTAGGTGACATGGAGATGACACACTGCACATCCAGACAGTAATAAGATTTGCTATTTTCTTACTTTAAAGAAGTTGCAGACTACCAGGAGACTTCTTTCCTGGTATTCATTTCCAGTATCCAGGAAAAAAGTTATTTTGGTGCATTATGAAGGATAGAGTCAGTTTGCTGTTCCCAAAGGCTATGCAAGCCCAGACAACATAGACATGGCCACAAATTGTCTGTCATTCAGGCTCCAACTGTCATGCATTTCTAGCTAAATATTGCTTGAATTGAGATATAGAAAATAGGATTGACTCACACATCAGGAAAAAATCGCATATATGCGATTGTCCAGCACTGCCTGAACTCATTCAAAGTCTCTTCTGTGCTTAAGACAGGTGCTCTACACACTCAGAACCCCATCCTCTGGAAAGGACGAGGATATCTCTCCAATGTAAAATCATTTACAGCTCAGACCAAGAACAATCCACAATGCCCAGACAAGGCTTTCAGTCAGAAGACTTATCCAGAAATATGAAGATGCAGCTTCTAAGATCTCTAGAGGCTTCTACATAACAGGAAGAACCCTTCACCCTGCCCACTGAAACTGGGATGCTACATGTTGGAGTTTATAAATTGTGGGGAAGGCAGAGAACAGTCAAGAGTGAATTTGACTCTAGCCATGTGGGAGGTGGACATTAATAAGAAATTTGTATTCTGAGGATCTGACTCCTCTTAAGTGGGTTGGGCTCCCTCACATTTGCTTTCAACATGCAAAACTGCACTAGCAGGTACAAACTTGTCCAAGTGCCTCAGAAGAAGCAGAAAGTGTCCTAGGAAAAGTGGAGGGAGCATGTTCTCCTTCAGGGCAAGAGAGGTCACCAGTTTCCCGATGACTGCTCTAATTACAAGGCTAGTATGAGAATGAAGAACTGAGCGGGGGCACACCATGCATCCAGATTTTTTGTATCATCAGAGCTGTTTCTACTTTGTTAGCATCTATTCTCAGCAGACAGATAGCCAGCTTACATCATGACTTGGGGTGGAATTAAGCATTTCCTATTAGTTCTCTCTACAGTCAATGGCAAGGGTCAAGAGTAGCCAAGTTAGGGAGCAGAACTCCCTCTGAAGGTGTTAGAGGTCCTCACCTTCTGCCACTAACCAGAAAGGCATATTAGACTGTCCCTTTCCCTTTGAGGGGGGTGTGAGTCTAAATTCAGGCAAAGACATTGCCCAAAGACACTCACATTTCTAGCTCTGCAGGATATCACAGAAATAATACTATGTTCATGCAAATTAATTTATCCCAGTTTTCTGAATGAGAGTGCTTGTGTGGAGAGCTCTTTCTACAGACTTTCCTCCTGTTGCTCTCACAAAGCTTATTGATACTGCAAAGCCAGCATAAAGTTTCTGTCAATCAGGTTGGTTTTCTGCCCCAGCAAAACCTCAGGTGTCAGATCTGACCTTTGGGTAGCCACAGAGTTTGAATTTTAAGACGTCAGCAGAAATAGCAGTCTACCATACAAAATAAAACCAGGAAATTGGTTTAATCTCTCTCCACATCACTAGCAAAAGCAGCCTTTTTCTATGAATTCATATGCTAAAGATGGAAAGGCACAGTTTAAAAGTAGTCATAAGTAGAACAGCAACTCTGTGGCTGATAAGCCAATGAAGGAAACATATGTAAAGCAATTCATATGTTACATACTCTTTGAAAAATAGTTGGGAGATACTAAAGTCCTTGAGTTATTCTGTTCGGTGTGTTGTCTTTCTGGAGTAGTTTATTATGGAGTTTCAGAAAATACTGAATTACACTGTAAGAATGTGTCTGATGAGAAAATCTAAATCAAAGAAAAATTCATTCTCTGTAAACACTTAAAATCTAGATGGAAACTACCTACATTTAGCAAAAGAAATAGAAAATTAACAAGATTGTGGCATGTTTTCCAGCATATTCATCGTAATAGAAGATTAGCATATCAACCCAGCATAACAGCATACATCTCAACTGCATTTTCAAGAAATAGTATGACAAAAGCAAGGACACATCTCTGATCTGCAGATTTCAGAAGAAGAAATTCTAAATGCTCAACTAAGTATTGTACCCGATGTTACTATAACCCCTTCTAGCCAGCATGAAGAGGACTGAGATTATGTGCAAAAAAACCTCTGAGATTGCACACTTCAGTGGGCATACCTTTCGGTTATGTTTCATTTCAGTTAATCAGTCAACCAATCAATTAGCTTCCCACCTTTAACCATTTCTGCCATCGACTTCACCTCTAACTCCTTACTGTAAATTCCATTTGCCAGTAAATATTTCGTATGTTCCACCTAAAGTGGATATGAGTAATTCTGATTATTTTTTTTCCCCTTTTTGTTGTTGCTCTTTTGAGCTAGTGAACAGAAAGCCTAGAATGGAAATCCTACCATGAAATAACATCTGTACATCATTGTTATGGACAATTCCACCTACCATCATAGCTGAAAAGGTGGAATTTAAGGAACTTGTAAGTAGTATTTGTCATAACTATTCAGAGGCTCATATGGTCTCTAGGAGAAGTTCAATTCCAAATACACTGTTATAACTGCATTTAGGTCTAGTCCATGCATCTCCCTGCACCTTGCCAACAGAAAAGTCTGTGAGGTTACAGGTACGGGGGTTTACTACCTCTTATGTTTTCTGTATTATTACTTCCTCCTTTTTTTTCTGTTTAGTCATTTAAGTCAAACAATGTCTGGAAAGAAAGAGCTAACGTCTTAGGACTGAAATTCTGGATAAATTAATGAGAAGGAAGAAACACCCAGAAGTTTCCCGTCAAAATGTAATATCCAATAGGAAGCAGTAAAAGTATCCCCTGCATCAAGACAAAATAAATATTTATGTTCCAAAGACTAAGACAATAGAATAGTGATGACAAAAGAAGTAGAACCTGCTCTAGCAAAATGTCTCCAGGTGGTTTTCACCAACATAGTCCCTTCAGATGGTCCATTAAAGTTTGAAAAGACACAGAATATGGCGACAAACAATGAAAATAGCATATCTTGAACCAACAAACAGCTCATTGGGGTTACTGAAATCGTGTCAAAATCACAAATCCACAGAAGTATAAAAAGCAACTGTGGAGCCTGTTGAAGCAATGGAATGGACAATGACAGCAAACTTTGCTGACATGAAGAAACAGGCAGTGATAGACAAAAGTAGATGACAATAACAAATTTCAAAGAGTCTATAATTCAGACATGGAATTAAACCATCAATAAATGACATGAAAAAAAACCATGAAGGAATGTTTTTCAACAGCAGTGGTAGCAAACTTTGATGGAATAGTTCCATCCTTGTATTGTTTTTATAGTTCAGGTCATAGAAACATGACAACAGCTGTGCTGGTTCAGACCATGTAGCTCAGTACTTCCTCTTAGTAAGGACTACTAAGAAAAATAAAGAGTAAGATCACATCCAACATACACCATAACTCCAACTCAGTGTTCTCCTAGCCTCCAATTGCTCTCAGCACCAGGAATTTCCTGAGCCTGTTGTTTTGTCTGTTTATTCACCTCCTATTGGATCTCTCTTCCAAGTCTGGTCTCTCCAGGAACCCATGTCGTCTTCCTACTTCTGCAGTGTCCTCTGGCAAGGAGTTATACCAGGCTGCTATCTCTTCCCTGAAGATCCATGATCTTTTTCTCTTTAATGTGCTGGATGGACAGCACTGAGATTGTGCTGAAGCTCAACAAAGGAATAGGTAAAAACAGAAGAAAAGTTGTACCGGTTGCAGAAAACATCCCTCATCAGAAGCTGGTGTCTCAGACCATGTTGCTTACTGTGGGATACAACATTTTTCACTCAGCCCCTTGACCTGAACTGAAAGTCCATCAGATGAAACACATAGAAAAAAAAAATCCTTAAAACCCAAATATGTGGCCAGAGAAGAGAGACGTTATCTCAGTGTGTTCCTGGCATGGTACTGCAGTCTACAGTGGCGGCTCCAAAGGACAATACTTGATTGCTGGGAACAGTACAACCACCAGATAGATCATCAAACAGCAGCTTAACCCTACCAAGGCTGTGCTTTAGGAGCAATGCTTCTCAGGCCGTTCCAATTATCTGCCCTTGCCTTCCCTGCCTCTCCTGTGCCAGAAAAAAAAGTATTTTGTGTTCCTAGGTGGCAGACAGTTCAGAAAACAGATCTACCTAGGAAAAAAAATGGCCAAGAGGAACAACAAAAGCAGTTATTTTTCAGCTGGTTTGGTTCTTGAGCAGGTTTCACACACTAGCAGGTGTGCTGGCACAATAGAAAGGGCAGCCTTGGAGCGGGTGTGGATAGACAGAGGGAGCAGGACAGTCCAAACTAGTGAGGACAGGGAGTAAACACCTGTCAGACCATGCCAGAATAGTTAAGTGACACAACTCTCCTGATACCCAGCTGCACTAGATGGCAGCACCAGCATGATGCCTGAAGACACTTCTCCAGTAACTTCATGTTGCATGAGTGTGCAAACCAAGCACAAATGAAGAACGCTGTTTTCTTCAAGATAAAAGTTGTCTGTTTTAATACCTCCCAGGGTCCAAAAATACCATAATATGCAAAAACCTCTATTGTTTTTCTGGGGGAGGATGTGGTTGTGTTATGCTATAACAACAGAGCAACTTAGCATTATTATATCTGAATGGAAATAAGCTTTGCTCTGTGTGGTTTTCAAGGCTTCCAGAACAGCGTTTGCGTTCTGACACTGCACCCTGGGGACTGACTTTCCCACCAATAGCAACAGGCTTTGCAGGAAGCACAAAAACCTTTTTCACTCTCAAGAGAGAAAGTCAACAGCCCGCCTGCGTCGAAATACTTGCTGAGTAAACACGATAAAAGCATCTCACTGTAAATACACAACTTTATTTGACACCTATTGCTACATGCCACAAAATACTGGAGCAACACAGGCCAAACGAGCTACACAAAACCCAGCAGGTTTCACATGGGATTTTGTTTGTTGCTACAGAGGGGAAAAGGAAGCAAAACACTGAAGAAGCGTCAGGGTTCAGACACCAGAATGTTATCCTGATCCCAGGGCTTCAGGGGAGTTCAGATTTCACACCTTGAGTGCTGGAGATAAAATCCATGCAGTCTGAATTAGCCATGGCCCAGCAGCTGCAAATGTGCACAGCTCCCTGCTGACATTTGTAGGCAAACAGACAGGAGACCGCAGCACATCGAGAGCTCAGAGCACCCCAAGATCTCCAGAAGTGCTTGTATGACAGTGTCACTTGCTTTCGTTCAACCACCACTCTGTTCTGAAACTTGCAACACTAAAACACCTGACTGAGGCTTAGCTAACAGCTAGGGGGGACAAAACCCATCAGCCTGCCAGCACAAGGTGTCTCTACAACCAGCGGTACAGCTTGGTAAGGCCAGATAAAGCAAGAGGGGAGAGGCTTCATGTAGGAGCATCTCTGACCTATAGGAAGGGCTGTTTTTCAGGGGCCTGCCTGCTCTTGTCTCCATTCCTTGTCTTGAGGGAGTGCATGAGGAAGCATTAAGGATAGCAGGCCCAGAATCAGACCTGAGACACTGCATGAGCAGCATACAGGATGGTCACAGCACAGAAGTGGCACAGCCATGGCACGGGAGCCAAGCTGCTTTGAGATGACAGCAGCAAGAGGTGCAGCTAGAGCCGGCACCCGTGGGAGGCTCTCCATGCAGGTGCAGCGCCAGAGCAAGGGTGGCTTCAGCTTGGACACCCACCTGAACCCTCTGAAATGCCACCCTTTTCCCACAATGACAGAGCATCCTGCCAGAAGCTGGAGCACACTGAGGCTGGGCAGTGAGGTGAGAAGGTGGCAGCGACCTACCCGGCTGCCTCAGCAATTGGAAAGTCAGCCCAGAGGCTTAGGGCAGCTGTTGAGGCGCCAGTCAGTTTTTCAGCAGCTCCTTTCACCGCTGTTGAAGACAGAACACCTGGCTCAGTCAGCTGCTGGCCTGATTCTGCAGAGCGTTTCTTGGGCTCTTATCCAGCGTTTGCTGTTCCTCTTTTTTCCCAGCAGCCGTCGTAAGTAAACTGGGTCCTTTGGCTACGAGACAACTCTTGGCCTGAGGAAGTGGTCAGCTGGAGCTATTGCAGCTAGCACGTCAGAGCCGGAGAAACAGGCAGAGTCACAGCATCTGTAACCAAACTTCATCGCATGTCAAAAGCCTTGTTTTCCTCCCTAAGGCATTTAGGATCACCTGTAGGTGGGTACATCCTACGCTCCATTATGAAATACAGGTGCAGGCTTTCAGTGTAGGTCAAAAATAACTGCTCCCACAGCTCCCCTTAAAACCTCTGTACTTGCTGCTTGAAAATACTTTGCTGACAACAAACCAGGAGCCTTTAGGGGAATAAAAAAAAGTCTGCTCTGCATCTAAGGCAAGGGAATTTCCACAACATCAGGTCTTGTGAGAGGAACGTGGTGATCCAGGAGGTGGCCTCGCTCAGGAAATCAAAAGAAGATCATCAGGCTGACTGGAGTTATCTTCAAAGAGAAAAGACAAGAGCAGTAAAATACGCCCATAGTAAGAAAATTTGTGGTTAGAGAGAGGCACATACAAAGATAAAATGGCACTTTGCTGCTCCACATGTCCCAAAAGTAGCTCAAAATACTACATGTGATCTTAATCAGTAATTATGTAGGGTGCTGCTGGCTTTATTCTTCCTCACCTCCTCCCTTCTTCTCCCCCAGGCCAGGCCAGGCCACAAAGACTTTATAACGCTGCCAGGTCTGGGCCAAATTGGCTAAACACTTACAAAGCATTACAAGGACTTTTTTTCCAATTAGCCTCTGAGATGGCGTTTAGCTGCCAAAGAAGAAGTTATGGTTATTTTTAAAATAGCATGTTTTCTTTTGCAAAAAAATGCACTTTGATTTGACCCCCATTATGATATGGCCAAGAATTCTCATTTTATTTCCTATGAAAGACCTCCTCATACTATCCACCAGGACCCTAACCTGGAAATGGAAGTAGCCACTACCCTGTATTATTCACATCCTTAAGAGAAATGTACGTAGTCACTCCCTTATCTAGTGCTCTAGCCCAATTCCTGCTAGGACCTGTTGTAAGTCACAAGTGCAGACATACGACTGAGGTGGTTGGTTTTTTGTGAGAAGCAGCCGTGTGCCACCAAGCATGAGGTGAGCAAGAGGCAGCCTATTTTGGTGGGTTTCAAGGAAGAAAGAGATAGACTGGAGAAACAAGTGCACGGCCTGACTCCCAGATTCCTGAAGCCCCACCAAACCCACTGAGCCCCTCTCCCAGCCTCCCCCAGCATACCAGTGACTGTTCACAGCCTTCCCACACCTGGAGCAGAAACTTTCGGCTTTGGCAGCACTGTTCATTTGAGGGCCACACAAAGCATGCCTGGGGTTGCTCTTGGACCCTTGAGTCATCAGATGACCTTCATGTATCTTAATGCATATACTATTATAACACTTTAAGAATTGCCATCTGAGTGCTCGCTACAAAATCCAACTACTACTGAGAGCTCCTCGAATTGATGACAGCATTATGAACCACATTAATAGTACTAGTAATATTATTAATATTAATAGTAACATTATTAATAATAATAAGACTGGCATTAATAAAAATACAAAATTTTATTCCACAGAGATTTTGGCAAAGGTTTTAGATAGGCTTTGAAGCCACCCAGTCAATTCCATTTTGGAAACTCTCTTCAACTTACAAACCATATGGCTGTAGATCAATTAAAAAATAAAATAAAGTAAGGGAAAAGAAAAAAAAAAAGGCTACATACCAGCAAGGAAAAGAGGGTTTGCAAGGTCCCTTGGGGCCTGGGCACACACCACCCAGGGCAAGGATTGGGGACTGATCATTTCAGGTAGCAGAGACACTGCCTGTGAAATTGGACTCCCAAATCATCAAAGTCAGGGAGAACTGGCCAGTGCTTCCTGCTCCTAGGAATGTTGTGACATTCAGTTTCGGATGGTCTTCATGACGCACCTTACTGCTCTTCTCTGATGGCAGCCCTGTGGCAATTCTTCTTCAAGGACTCCAGGACTACTGTCCATCTGCAGACTGGAGTCCTTCAAACACTTCAGCATCCCTCACTCCAAGATTTTCTCACCATGCGACCATTGGATCCATTTGTTCCCAGCTCAATGGGCTAGGTAGTTAATTAGGCACAAATTCTCCATACATCACCAGGTTAAGTCAGCTGTAGGACTCCCAGTTGCCTGGGGACCACACAGTTGCTAATGGTCCTCCAGCCATCACACACAGTGGATCTGCTGGAATGCAGATCCCAGATGAAGTGGTCTCCATTCATAATCTCTTTCTTAGAATAATCAATTGGAAATGTTGCTCAACACAAAGCAGTCAGATCTAACTGACGTATGCTGGAGACTAATAAAGAAACACAGCTCTACAGAGGACAACTCCTCCCCATTTTCCAATTAATTCTGAGGCACTGAATTAGCAGATGTACAGACTCAAAGGACAAAAATATCATTTTCCACTAAATTCCCTGGTAGTTCCTACAAAGGATGGGGAAAGCACTAAAAATAATAATTACAGTATAATTCAGAACAGCAATCGCCAGAATATCTTCTTTTTTTGACTCCCTCTTGGTGGTTTGGGTTGTTGGGTTTTTTTGGTGTTGTGGCTTGTCATTATTAGCAACAGAACTTCGTTATGATCTAATGTAAACAGAGTGGCTTTTTTTAAGCAGGGAGAGCTTCAGCCTCAGGCATCACTAGGTGGAGGCGTTGCACAGCGCAAGGCCGGCGCAGCTCCTGGCTGCGGGGATTTGGGATCCCCCACAGCCACTTCCTATGGCAGATGTTGCTACTCCCTCACCAAGCCTCACCCTGGGACCCCTGATTTTTTCCCATCCTCAGTTGTCTGCTCCCTTGGCCGTGACCCTTTCCTCAATAAGAAGCCAGTTCACCTCCTAATTTAAGTACCCAACTAATTACATGGCCCAACCCTCCACAAAAATCAAACATGCCAAAGTTAGAGGTTTTTAAAAAATGACAGCAGACGGTGCTGGCACATCTTTGGCTCGTTTAAATATGTACATGCACCCAGCCATTCAGATCTAGGCTGAGGAGACATATTTTTATGAAAAAGTTGGCTTTTCTTGCAGAAGTCAGCATGTGGTCTATTCTCTTCAGTCTCTGAGGAGAATCAAGCCCCTTTACTCTAAAAATACAGGAATCGGAGCCAGATATCAAGGAGAACCAGATGTCACGACCCAGAAGAGAGCATACACAGATGGTAGGGGGACATATGGCACACAAGTTCTTTCCCACTGTGAGCATCCCTGTCAAGACAGCTCTTTAGCTTTTTCACTATTTGTTCCTGTAGACAATATGTAGGGGAGTTAACTGCCAATTTTTTTTCTGTTTTAAAGGGACAGATTAATCTTATTTTTTGTAACTCCCAAATACCCTGCTTATTTGCCATTTCAGAAGTGGGAGAATGTATAACCTCCTTTACCTGTCTGTACCTTCTTTGCTCCTATAAACATGCATTTGTCCTGCCAATTCTCCTATGCTTCATTTGAAATCATGTGGTTGTGGCACACCTTACACAGAAAATACAGACCCAGTTGATACGATCTGAGTGTGCTTCCCTAGGAGTGAGAGGCAGAAGCGTAGGTAGCTCAAATTTCTTTCCAAATCCAAATGTTTGTGCAAGTCATCCACTTTCATAGCACAGAAGAAAAAATTAGTTATCCATATTTGAAAAATGGAAAACAAACAGTATGGGTATTCAAAACAATGTGCTCAAAGAGAGAAAAAATATCTTCTTAAGGACTTGAATGTGGCCCTTCTGATCTCTCAGGTTATTTGTATATATTAAAATCATAGAATTGCCTAGGTTGGAAGGGACCTTTCAGATCATCTAGTCCAAACATCAACCTATCACTGACAAAAACCATCACTAAACCATGTCGCTAAGCACTAGGTTTACCCATCTTTTAAATACCTGTAGGGACGGTGCCTCAACCGTCTCCCTGGGCAGCCTGTTCCAAAGCCTGGTAACGCTTTCCACATAAAAATTTTTCCTAATGTCTAATCTAATCCTCCCCTGGCACAATTTGAGACCATTTCCTCTTGTCCTATCACCTGTTACTTGGGAGAAGAGACCAACCCCCACCTCGCTACAACCTCCTTTCAGGTAGTTGCAGAGAGCGATAAGGTCTCCCCTCAGCCTCCTTTTCTCCAGGCTAAGCAACCCCAGCTCCCTCAGCCGCTCCTCATGAGACTTGTGCTCCAGACCCCTCACCAGTTTCGTTGCCCTTCTCTGGACCCACTCCAGCACCTCAATGTCTTTCTTGTAGCAAGGGGCCCAAAACTGCACACAGTACTCGAGGTGGGGCCTCACCAGTGCCAAGTACAGGGGGAGAATCACTTCCCTAGTCCTGCTGGCCACGCTATTCCTGATACAAGCCAAGATGCTATTGGCCTTCTTGGGCACCTGGGCACACTACTGGCTCACATTCAGCTGGCAGTCAACCAATACCCCCAGGTCCTTTTCTGCCAGGCAGCTTTCCAGCCACAATTCCCCAAGCCTGTAGTACTGCATGGGGTTGTTGCGACCCAAGTGCAGGACCCCGCACTTGGCCTTGTTGAACCTCATACCACTGGCCTCAGCCCATTGATCCAGCCTGTCCACATCCCTCTGTAGAGCCTTCCTACCCCCAAGCAGGTCGACACTCCCGCCTAACTTGGTGTCCTCGTCTGCAAACTTACTGAGGGTGCACTTGATTCCCTCGTCCAGATCGTTGATAAAGATTTTAAAGAGAACTGGCCCCAGTACTGAGCCCTGGGGAACACCACTTGTGACCATCTGGCAACTGGATTTAACTCCATTCACCACCCAGCCACCCAGCTAGTTTTTTACCCAGCGAAGAGTACTCTCATTCAAGCCACGGGCAGCCAGTTTCTCCAGGAGAATGCTGTAGGAAACCATACCAAAGGCTTTACTAAAATGCAGGTAAACAGCATCCACAGCCTTTCCCTCATCCACCAAGTGGGTCACTTTGTCATAGAAGGAGATCAGGTTTGTCAAGCAGGACCTGCCTTTCATGAACTCATGCTAACTGGGCCTGATCACCTGGTTGTCTTTCATGTGCCACATAATGGCACTCCGGATGATCTGTTCCATGACCTTCCCAAGCATCGAGGTTGGACTGACAGGTCTGTAGTTCCCCAGATCCTCCTTCCAGCCCTTCTTGTGGATGGGTGTCACATTTGCTAGACGCCAATCAACTGGGGTCTGACCATTTTGCCAGGACTGCTGGTAAATGATGGAAAGCGGCTTGGTGAGCACTTCCGCCAGCTCCCTCACTACCCTCGTGGATCCCATCTGGCCCATAAACTTGTGTATGTCTAGGTGCTGGAGCAGGTCCCTCACCATCTCCCTTTGGATTTCAGGGGCTTCATTCTGCTCCCTGCCCCTATCTACTAGCTCACGGGGCTGGGTACTCAGGGAACAACCAACTCTACTACTAATGACTGAGGCAAAGAAGGCATTAAGTATCTCAGCCTTCTCCTCATCCTTTGTCACCGTGTTACTGCCCCTTTCTAATAAAGGATGGAGATTCTCCTTAGTCCTCCTTTATTACTAATGTATTCACAGTATATAAACTGAGCAAGAAAGTGCAAAAGATCAGAGTCAGCATTTGAGATTGGAGAAGAGATGAGACAGCACTGGGGAGTGTTACATGGACAGTGCAGGAAAAGGAAGCACTCCCCTGATACATGTTGCTGGTGAGATAAGGGAAAGAGAGAACACAGATTTTAATAATTGCCAACAGAAATAAAAGTCCATCAGGGAAACGGCTTAGTGAAAAAAAAAAAAAAATCTAATGAGACAGTGTTCAAAATTTCCCTTCTACTACAGTCACTGCTGTGCTCAAAAAAAAAAAATTAGGTCAAGATCAAACGAGTGGCTGGGGGCAAAACTGAACCAGAAAAAGAATTTACATATCTAAGTCACCTGATCTGGAGCAGCAATTCCAAACCGATCTTTCTGGAGCAGAATATTCACCTTAATGACTTGGTGAGCTTTCTACCTTTCTTCAGGGTGAAATACCAACTCCTGATAGTCACCGTCATTGCCAAGCAGAGCTCTAGCTGCAGCTGTAATGCCACAGTGCTCTCTCAGAGGAAGTCACACGAGCTGTACTTTTTAACTGTGCCCCCTGATGCCCAGCAGACATCAGACTCCTTTTTCCAATCTATTTCAACATGGGAAGCAATCTTAGAGTTCGCTGAGGACACAACGGGTTTGTACTACTTTCTAGCTCACTAATATTCAGTTTATCTCAACAAATGCATCAAGTCCTGGTTTATGTTATCCCACCTTAAAAGAGAACAAGAGTCAAGCGGTGTACTTTGCCTTTACTCTGGGGAATAATGAGCGTAGGGATGAGAGGAGGAAACTCCATGGCTCCTGTGTTCATGCATTGTAGCATCTATGACTAAACCAGAGACCCTGGGAGTACCCTGGAGTAAGGCTGATAACCACTGATTTTACTTACATTGTAGAGCTTCAAAATACATGTAATATATCCTTAAGTATTTCTAGGGGAAAAAAAATGTCTCTCCTTAAGCCCAGATTTTTATAAACATTAATTGTACTCTGCCTGCTTCATCTGCAAGCTAACTGCAGCTATGGAAGGAGGTACAGTAGTTAAACCACCATAGCCTCTGAACAAAAGGCAGACTAGGCTTCTCCTTCTAGCAGAAGCTCAAGGCAACAAAGGGAAATGTGAAATTACCTTCATGCTTTTCTACCTGCGAGGATGCAATACAGAGGTAAATTAAAAAGAAAAAAAAGAAAAAGAAAAAGTCAGTCAGGGCTGTCCAGTGTGGGGCCATTGCACAGACTCCATGAGGTTGTAACAACTTGTTCTAGGTTTGGGCTCAAGAGCACATGACTTTCCCCATCACACAAGCCTCTATCCATGAATTAATACAGTCATAGATGTGTACATTAAAACATGAAACAGGCTATATCTCGGCACTGACATAAAGGCAAGAAAGTGGGATATCGGAGGAAAATTATAAAAGGAGGAAAGTCTCCCAGAAAAAACTAGCCTCACAGTATGGAAGGAAAGATACAGTGGAATTAGAAAATCTGAGACAAGTTAATCACAAGGCAAGAAATGGAAGAGGCAATCTAGAGTGCCAAATAAATTGTCAGGAACAAGCCAACAGAAGTATCAAATAGTTACAGCTGAAAAGTAAAAATGGTGCACAGAATGCTTTCAGTGTATCTTACACCACATAACATTCAGATCATTTTCTCTGTCAGCATAGATAAACAATAAACTGAAATATATCTACCACATTGTGGTGAACAACTACTTTTTCAAGGATTACACTGCATTTGCCTTTTCCTTATGGAGCTAACAAGTTTCCAGAAGCAGGCCTCTGGCCAACTAATTGTTTTGTTTTGTTGGTTTTTTTAATAAAGAGCAATCAGCATATCTGTCTCTATGGGAATTTTATTGTACCACAAAAAACAGTGTGTTTTCCTACGTGACTTGCAAAAAAAAGTTTCCAAGGGGAGAAAACAGAGACAAAATTCAGTTTCAAGATTAAGTCCCATGATAGAAGGATAAGCCACTTCATGTCATGCTACATTCAAGTAGTTAGCTAACAACTAACCACAATAACTGAAACCGTTCTCCCACACTTATTTTCACAAAAGAAAACTAAAATGCCTGAATAATCATACTAAATGTGGTTGTTTAAAAGAAAGTATCAAGTAGATAAATGCTGACTCACAGTTATCTGTCTTCACTTAAGAGTCTTTAAGTCTCGTTTAGTGTGAAAATGCTTGTCTTGAATATTGTAGCAAACCTCTGAAAAGAACTATGAAAAAAGTGGTGACAAATCATAACTGCATATTCACAGAAGAAACAAAAAATACCAGCACAACTCCCTGCAAATCAATGTACTTACCTGTAGTACTGCAAATCCTAGAGTTATTGGCACTTTTTTATTTCACAGCTTATGAAATTAGGAAGTTGAAAAAAAATCTACCAAAGTTTCTTTATTATTTCTCTCATTCTACATGGAAATAAGAGGGTTCTGTTTTTAAACACAAGTGGGAAAAAAAAAAAAATCTTTGAAAGAGAGTGTAGCTTTCAACAAGTCTAAACACTATGTAAAAATTTGACTATAATGATTACCTAAACTCTCTAGGTTGCCAAATTTATTTTTTAAAAGCTCCAGCCTAAACATTATGCATTACCAAAGAAGACTGTTTCAACATCTACTAGAACAATAGTACTTCATCTGATGGATCTATCCTGTTCTCAGTTTTCATGGCAACATTTCATAAGTCTCTGGTCAATGGAGGCTGTGGAAAATTACACACCTGTGAACCCCACAGCCAGGATAATGAGACACTGCTTGTAAGGACTATTGCTAAACCTTCTCAAAGAAAAAGGCAGCATGAAATGCTATTGCAAATCTTCCACTTTAAACATATGTTCCACTCCTGGACCTTGCTTTCTCTCCCACCAATACAGCTCAACAAAGATATATTCTACAGCATACACACTTCTGAGAAGCAGCTGAAAGGAATTCAGTGACAGATGCTATCCTAGCAATAAAGATAATGTAAGAACCTACTTAACTTCAGCAAAGAACAAAAAAAAAGCAAGCAGAATTCACATTTGCATTCGAATGATGCTCTTCGAGGCTGGAGAGTGAAAATTCTTGCCACTTCAGATCCTCTTGAAAAGGAAGCAGCACGTCATTTGCTCCTGGTGATGCACACAGAACAATGGATGGGGGTCCAGAAATAACCAAGTTACTCCCAAGCAGGCTGAAATTGCCACATACCTCTAATTTTTTTCTTACACAAGTAGACAAGATGTTATTTCTTGCCATTAGCTCCTGATCATATTTCAGAACTGGCCATTTTCCACTCTCTCCAGGATACTCAGCCCAAGCACAGTCCTTTGACAGATTCTCAGTGAATTTCTGTGCTTGTAGTTAGCACAGTTGAGACACAGAATGAGAACACCCGGTTTCCAGAGTAGCAGCACAGTCTGGAAAGCTTCCATTTTGCAAGAAATCTGAAATATTTTCAGTTTCCTGACCATTTCAAGAGACTAAGTTTAGAAACACCCCATAGACCAGACATCATGGAATTATTCAACAATTGTCTAAAAAGCCACAGATTCCATTCCATTTGCTGAACACACAGTACCAACTGTTCAGCTGAGACACATTTAGTTTGTGAGGAGTTTTAAATATACCTGCTACATCATGTGTTTTCCCAACCCCTTCAAGAAGCAAAGATAAGGCCTATTGATCAGGAAGAGACCCCAAAGCTTGTACAGTGCCGATTCTTGCAGCAATGAGGAAGTCAGACAATCACAGAGAGGCAACAAGAAGAGGAATAGAATGACTAGGAAAAGGCAGACAACAGAAACATATTTTTAATTTATCAACTGTAGTTTCAATTTAAAAAAAAAAAAAAAATACTTCACAGCTGCTTCTTCAGTGGATATTACATTTACATGGACCACAACTATTAAATAGTCTGCCGGCATCAGCAACATTTACTTCTCATATCCCTGTGAGATTAACACAACAAATTGTGTCCAAAACCCAGAACAGAAACAAAGTTGCAGAGAGCTTTTCTTTTAGGGTGTAATTTGGGGAATGGATGAGTAGCTTATACTCCTTGATGAAAACATTTACTTTGTAATATAAAGAATTTGTGTAAAAAAGAAAATAAGTTACAAAATAAATTTGCCGCAGAAGTACCTTCTCAGTACTATTTTAATAAGTGCATCTTAACTTCCCTTTGCTGCAGAATTGTTCAAAGTTAGGGGCAATAAATACACTCCAGAATAAGATACCTTCTTCCTGGATGGCATTTGATAGCGCACATTTTTCCAGAATCTTGTATTTGGTGAACAAGATTCCTCTGAGAAGTCCCCTTTCCATTGGATAGCTCCATGTTTTTGCTTAATATATCTGATTGATTCCGGCATGCTTGTGGCGTCCTGTATTTCATCTATTTCTATAAGAATTACTTGAATCCCGTCACGGATAAGAGCATTATACATTGCTAGTTGTTGTTCAGAGGCGTCTTCTAACAGGCAGCAACTAGATGTTTCTGATCCCAAAACAATCATCAGTCTTCTGCTTTGCTTAAGGGTTTCATCAGCAACACTGACCACAGCTGTACGTAATGAAGGAACAATCAAAGTTTGCATCGAAACTTTTAAAATTAAGAAATATTTTACATCAGTTGTAAATTGCATATATAGAGAGCAGTGGCTAGCTCAGACGACTGGTAGGTTTAAGATCTCCCAACTGTCATCCATGATTCATGATCCACTGCATGAAACTTCTGACAAAAATTGTCTTCTTCAATCCCAAGCAGCAGATACCATTCAAAGAACCTCAACGATATCTTAATGCTGCTGAATCCTCATTTGCTCATCACTAAAAAGAAAGTGCAGACCCTCATAACAGCAGAACAGAATTTTTTGTAAGAAACCGACAAAATTTAAACTAAAAAAAATGTCCGTTGGACAAACCGACAAATTATCTATTAAAAATAAAGAAATACAACTATTTTCCAAAAAGAGGTGTTCTTTAATTGTACGTATAATCTTCTAACCCAAGAACAATGTGTCAAAAGACAACCTATTAACTGTACTAATTAAAGCATACCTTCTCCTGGTAAATCATCCCTTCCCAATATAAAGAGATTATATCCACATTGTTGTTCTAAAACATCAGGGAGTATTCTACGAACAAAGGTTTCCAGATGATAGAAGCTTCTGTCTCCACTGCTCTTTGCGTACAGGACATATGCATCATAGACTTTCCCATCTAAACCAAATACAAATGTTTATATTAAAAAACTAAAAACCAGGAACATGCCTTTATTGCAAGGTTCATTTTGGACTGTTTAAAAATAGTAATGGGGGGCTGATTCACTTATCTGACAAAATAACATCAAAGCACTAAAATGCTCTACAAGTCAAAAGAAAGATGATCAGCCACAGAACTTGACCTCTTTTTCCATCATGGGGATGGATGTGCCAGCAAGAGAGCTGGAAGCAGGACCTGGGACCTGCAGGAAGGAGCCCCCAACCCCAGAGGTGTCAGGACATTAAGAAAGTGTCCTCTTACAGGACTTTCTTCACCATGTCTCCTGAAACAAACTCAACAGCTATTATCTCCACTTCTGACTAAGCATGAGAGGGTGGAAAATGGCAACTCTTTCCTGTAGTAATTCTGTGAGGGAAAAGCAGGTAGAAGAAAAGACCAGAAGGCAGCTGAGGTTTTGAGAGTCAAAACTGCATTATAAACAGGAATGAAGAAGCCAAAACAAAATCAGAGTTAACTCACCAAGTTAAGTTTAGCTCAACAAGCTACAAAACATAGTTTCTTTGATTTTTTTTTTTTTTCGTTAGAACTCTATTAAAGCATTCTGGGAAAACTGAATTTTTAACCAGAAGTTGAAATTACTTTTCTGTGAAAACATTTAGAACAGCCATGAGTAAACATTAACTATCTCAATGCATGAAATCCAGTTAACTTTCAAACTATGGGGAACTTCAGACAGTCTAATTTTGAGGGCTGACAAACAAAATATCTCTAGTGTTGCACTTATTCCAATTTTTTCACACCTGTCCAATGCATTTGTCTACACCATAGCAATAAAAACACCTAAGAAGAATCGCTGAATACAGAACTAGTAGTATTTTTTCTCTTTGGCATATAACCATCATAACTGACAGAATTTAGAAAGAAAGTGTTGGGTAAAAGAGAGAAGTTGAAAAAAAAAAAAAAAAAAACCAACCACAACCCAAAACCCAACAAAATTAATCTCTGAGAAAATGAGAGTCTGATTTTCAATATAAATATTTAATGAATGACTTTAAACAGCTAGTTTACAGGATGTAGCTCTGCTGACACCTATTGATCATCATCAGAGTGACCAAAAATTTACATGTAAAGAAACTACAGAAAAGCAAAAAGCAACATGCTAATTTGGGGAAAACCTGGAGTTCTTTTTGACCTATCTCACCATAACTGCCTTCAGTATTATGCAGTGTTTATTGCATCGACTATGATTACATATTTTACCCATATGACTGAAAAATTACCCAAAAAGATGTCTTTATGCATATCTGAAAATTCCTCAAGGAAACTCCACATACATTCCACTAAATAATCACATCATTGCTTAGAAGTAATAGCCAGTGGAAAAAAATCAACAGGCTATTTACACTAACATACCTGGTCACACTTACATACCTTCCTTACTTGCAAAGGCACAGACAGAATTACGGTACCAAAGCACCAAGTCAATCTTGAAAATCTTGTAGATTATTAAAGTAATAAATGTTAAAATTAACAAAGAGACAATCCCTCCAGTCAGCCATCTTTGTATATCCGGAACTGCAGAAAAATATAGGAAGATTTTTTTTTTTTTTTAAATGCTGAATTTGTCCAAATCTGATCTTTTACACAAATGTAAATTCAAGTATCATATTTTTCACTTCCATCTACCTATTACTTTAATAATGATAAATACAGTACTACAGTGACTCCTCCCCTATGCACAGGTACATGCATACATATCGCAAACTGTAATCCACCTGTCTTCTAGCAACATGATACATGAGCATTTGGTATCAAAACCCCTTCTGGGGAAGTCAAGACAAACACAAGCCTCAAAAATAACAGTATTTCTTACCTCTGTGTTTTAGTATAATATAGGATGCAACCTGCCCAAAGGCATTTGAAGCCTGACAGACAAATGGTTGCTCATAATCTTCCCTATTGACTTCCGAAATTATTAGCTTCACAGAATGCATAGGGCGCCCATCGTAAGAAGTTTCCTCCCTATCCAAAAGGTGAAAAATAGAGATATAAAACCACAGCCCTTTCTGGAATGGCTTCATCACTAACAGCTGCAGCATGACAATGGTTGTTTCCATCTGCAAATGTCAACCACACTTCAGAATAGATAAGCAATTACATTATATGAAGGAAACCCAAACAACAGTCAGGCCTCTTATTGACATTTAGCATAGACATTGGAAAACATCAAGACCTTATCTTATGTACAGCTGTGTTTCCCCAAAGGAATACAAGGTTTCTATAGGCTGAAGTACAAAAATATACCTTACAAACCTAAGCAGACCCTTGTTACAGGCTTCCCAGGCCCTATAAGAGTAGGTGGAGAGAGAGAAATTCCACAGTGTGATATGACACAGAAAGAGGCCCTGGTACAAGGGCGTCATCTTGCGGTGACCTGCTCTGGGACAGGGAGGAAGGACGTCAAAGGTGGTGACCTGCAGTAGACGACACCAACTCAGTGTGATTCCTGCTGCAGGGAGTGGAGTCTAAACTGCTGCTTCCCCCCATGGATCAGAACAGAATTGTAAGAGCTGAAGTGTCAGGCTGCACCACTAAGAAAAACAGATTATCCCCTCATACATTCTACAAGGGCACAAAAATGCCCATTATGCTGCACATTCAGTTAGTCGTGCGTATCGTGATGTGTGACTGATGTATGAACTAAACAACTTTTTAACCACCAGCAAAATGAGTGATACCACTACCTTGTTATCAGTTGATCTCAAATGCAAAATTAACTAAGCTACTTAGCCAAGCACTATTCTTTCATGAAAACATATTCTAGTTACTATTTAAAATGCAAAATAAAAGTTTGAAATATATCATAAAGGGCATACATAGGACCAAACAAATCACTTTCTAAGCAAAAAGTTACAGTAATTTGAACAATGTAATGAGGAAAGAATGAATCAACATCACTAATGCAAATGACTAATGGTTGCAAAGACAACCTATTAAGTGCTAGGAAGTACAAAAAAATAACACTGCTTTTATGTTATCAGTTCAGTGACTGTGTGGTTCTGCATTATGGTCCAATTGTTTATGGCATTACAATTCTTTATGACAGTACAATACATTACTTTTGTATAGGGTTTTTACTTGCTGAGCACTCAAAGAATTCAGCATTTTATTTCCCCCTTTGTTTTATGATAAGGACTTATTTCTCACAACTATATTCTTACTTTGAAGATATCATTTTAATTTCTTCATCAGTTTCTTGCTCATACATAGTGCTCAAGAATTTGCAAAAATGATCATTTTTTCTTCATAGCACCACCAAGAGACCAGGGCTGACAAAAAACCTGCAATTTTTAGTTCCCAACCTGTCATGTCTAAAAAACTTTCAGACTGTTCTGCTCTGATTTTAGTTGCCTTTTCAAGTTGGGTTTAATTTCTTCTCTCCTAACTCCATTTAACTTGCTTTTCACCTTCACCTTATGTCCCAGTTTCCCTTCTCATGCTTTACTCGGCCTAAGTCCATTTTCCTCCCAAACCCCAACTCATCACTGGAAATCTCTCTCCCCTTTCTCCTCTCGCCCCACTAAGTTTCAGTACAAATGTCCTCAACAGTCTTCCATTAGCTCTTCAGTTGATCACATTTACACTTTAACTCAAGGCTCTGAAATCTGGAAATCTCAATTTCTCCTGTGAAGCACAGGTTTCACCTCTTGCAACCTTTCAGAGATGCAGATGTGAAGGGAAAGGAGAACAAAGAGGAACGAGACAGTCTGAAGATCATGTGCCTGGACATGCTTGATCCAATTGAAAGTGGTTTCTGCCAGGCCAGGGCCTGCTCAATAGAAACTGTATTACAATTATGAGACTGTAAGTCTACAAAACACCTTTTCCCAAGGTTGGAAATTAAGACAGAATTTTACAATGACCAAAAAGTGGCGTCCACGTGCCTACTATGTTTCAAGTTTCTATTTTAAAGCAGAAAGTGAACTGGAGAAGGCAAGCATTAGAATTTTTAAAAAGAAAGCTATTTAAGCAAGTGAAAAATGTTGCTAAACATTTTAATCTCAAAGGGAGAAAGTTCCACTTTGGTTGCCAACACAATATTTTCTAATCTGAAAATATACTTACTCATAAGGACTTGCAAAAATTCTGCTCATATAAAATACATCAATATATACACCGTTGCCTGTCCAAAACACCTCATACCCATCAGCACCTGTTGTATTGCAATCCACTGTAACCTGTGAGCCTATAAAATTGTGTTACAAAGTGAAAAGTTAATTTCCATGCTTTAATTAAAGTCTATACAATCCTGTTCACAGACTCGCACACAGACCAGCTAAGGATGGTCCCACACCCTTACAGAAAAGTTACTCTAACAGAGGGTCTATATACTCAGTGATCTGCAGGTTCAGAGAGAGATGGGTAGGATGGAAGAGGCTAAATCCAGAAAGAAGATGCCTCTCTCTGGGCATCATTTTCCCTTCAGATTCAAAGATGGATCTGTTCTTAGAATCTCTTCCAGAGTGATGGAAAGCAACAGATGCGACAGAGAATCACTCAGACTCTCTACACTCTCTTTGAGAAGTTTCCCTAGGACTTCGTAAGCAACATGATTTATCTCCTTCCCTCTTGCACCCAAACTGAGCTGGTCACTGAACTAGTTTTTGTCAAAAAACAAAACCAAGAAAGAACAGAATATAGCGCTCCTTGAGTATAAATTTTCACTAGGATACAAAATCGTGTTTTCTTATTGAGAAAACCACTTACCTAGTTCCACTTCAATGGAGTTGTTTCTTGGATAAGATATTTCTGGGGGTTTTTTTGGTGGGCTCACTAATCAAAAGACAGAAAGAAAGTGCTTTTCAGAAAACTTGGGGCAGTTGCATGTTCTATGCTCTGTAACCCAAGTACAACCTAAAAAACCCTGTCTTATGGACGAGGTTGTCAGCAATTTTATAACATACATCACTCAATACTGGAAGTATCATATCTCAGCTAGTCGTTACTTCTGACTTGAAGATAAACTATTCTTTGCCCCACCTCTTCCAAAATGTAGTGCCACAAATCTCCACACACTCGTGGTGGACTGGCTCTTCCACAGCATAAAAATCCTGTAATATTGCATGCACAGGTGCTGAGAAGGGTATGGGTAAATATCTACAGTATTACCCCTCTACAATCTGGATATCCTGTCACCCAACACCCCACAGATACAAACTGCAGCCCAATACTTTTAGAGTGCAATTCATCTATTTTAGACTTTTACTATTATACAGGGGAAATTTAATCTCCGTACTTTAGTTAAAGGCCTTGCAATTCTTCCCACAGCACTATCTATATGGAAGTACAACACCAGTGGCCCCTTTTAGATGTTTACATTAGACTAGATATAGACCCTGGAATATGAGATTATATGAATATATATATTATTCTATATGAATATTATTATACGACTATGATACATATTCGTATCATATATACATACACACATATGTATGCATATACAAAACAGGGAAGCACAAAAAGAGACCATTAAATAGTAATGCAATCTATTAGTAAACCTAAAGATGTCTTTCATCATCTGGATTGTAAAAACAGTACTGGCATTTCATACCTTGATACAGCACAGCCTTTTTAGTGATCCAATATCAATCTCATAATGCTGTGCTAGCAAAGGAGTTCACCTTTTACAGTTAGGCCTTCTTTTATATTTTTTTTTTGTTGTGCTGGTGGCCCCCTGACATAAATCAGGGTCTAGTGAGCTAGACACACGATATCAGAGATCAGCAGTTCTTGTGCTGAGAAGCTTGAAACCAAAACCAGAAAAGACAAAGGTTTGAAGGAAACAGATAGGGGACACAGAGCCAAGACACTGCTACAATTTGAACTGGTTTAGTTCACTGTTCTTGCAGCAAGATAATGTGAAGGAGAGAGAAGTAAGATGGGCAGGACTGAGGTACTGCAGAAAGTACTGTGCCTACCAAGCATTACAGGGCACCTGTTTAGGGACCTTGGCAGCTGGTCTGAGTAGCAAAGCTTTGACATACTGCAACTTTGAACAGGGGAACCAATCTTCAACACAGTGGCAACAACAGCGAAAAACATGTAAGCTCTTAGTCAGAATTTCTTTCCCTAGTAGCCCTGATCATGCCTATCCACAAATTGGGTCTTCTAGTTTTAGTCATTAGAAACTTGGACAAAAATTTGGAGTCACTGTTAGGAACACAAACACTGTGAAATTATCTACTTACCTTCTACAGTCAGACTGACATCTCGTGAAATGTTATATTGTTTTCCATTGTAGGTATACGTTGTTTCGCACGTATAGTTTCCTCTGTCGTGTACATTCACGTCAAAAATTATAAGATCCCTGTTTGAGAAGGCAAACCTTTCCCCTTCTAGCAGCTGGCAGTCCTAAACATGCGTAGAGAACTCTGTTAATTCATACCACTATCTCTTTGCAAGGTCTTTCTCTCTTTAATGCAATCTGAACTTTCAGTGGATCACAGCATAAGGATTAATCCCTTGCAGAGGCTGAGGAAGAGTGACGGGGGTGGAATGAAAAGTAAAACATACTTCAGTTTGGCTCCGAGTTTTTAATTCAAAGACGCTCCAGTTTGTTTCTTATAGAAAATGACTTTCCACTTTAGAGAAATAAGGAAGTGCCAGTATTTGTAAAATTATTCATTAATGAAGATTTTTTTTAATAATTAGACTTAATTTTTTAAAGTATTTAAATACTCTTGGTATTACATGGACTGCATGGGGAAGGCACTATGTTCTTGAAACAGAAAGAGCTTTTAAATAAGCAGGAACAATAAGAAATGGCATTTATTTAGTGGAACAATACTGAGCACATAATGGATATGCCATCTCTCACAAATGACATAGTAAATCTGTTTCCACGCGAAAGAAATTCAGGACAGTGTGTTTTGCTAGCAGGTAAAAAGATGCCACCTGGTGGATATGCGGGTCAACATCTCCTACATCTAAACTGAATTACTACCCCGTTAATCAAAAAAACTATATACACCTTTAAAACATAAAAAGCCTGAATCCTCTACCAATTTGGTTTTAAAATAATTTTTCCCATTTACAACAAATCTTTAGTTTTTCTCTTAAAATTCATAAACATCAGTGATTTATATTTTAAATAATGGACAGTTACAAGACAGTACAAAACACAACATTCTCACCTTATACCAACGAACAGGCTGAATATTCTTCTCATTCCTGAAAAAATCCAAGTGTGGACACACAACCTTTGCAGATGATAATGTGAATATCACCTCCTCTACAGCAAATTTTTCATTTAAGCATAAGCCATCAATCCTCTCAAAAACTGTTACTTTTGTACACATTTTCCTGCAGTTTGTCAAATTCCTGCAATTAATATAATTAAATTAACCTATTTGGCATATTTTCCAACTCAAAAATATACGGTAGTCTTTTTGGAGAAGAAAGAGAGAATGAGAAGTTTACAGTTTCTCTAATAGATTTGGTTTTGCCTACTAGGAAAAGAACACCAAAACTAGTGACTTAAATTTATTTTTTGTGAACACACTCTCCCTTCTTCATTAGTATTTCTCTTATCCTCGAAATTCTACTTGCTTCCTAAGAGTTATTCCCTTTGCAAGTCATTTCTGTAACAACGTAATTTTTTTTTTTTTAACTTTCACCTTATGACACATTCATAATCTCCAGAGTCTTCTAACATTGCAGGGAGAAACCAAATTAAGTTCTTCTGCTGATGAATTCTAGCAAGTTTGTCTCTAGGCACAGCTGTCTGGTTACCAACTTTGTACCATGTTAAGTTGTAGTCTCCACTTTCCAAGCTCTTTTCCAGTGAACATTTAATGGCAAGAGGCTGCCCATGAGGCACAAGACTTTGCCTCAACATCACATCATAGGCTTCACATTTCTCTAAAGGAAAGAGATAGACATTAAAGAAAACCTCAAACACTGTGAAAGAATATGATGAACATATTTCTTGATTACATTTACAAAGTTAATTGGAGTTTTCACATCCATCCGCAAGTCACCTACTAAAAATACAATTATAATCCCTTATCTTTTCAGTTGAGACTACTACTCAGTGATATACCGATATAGTTATGCTACTGAAATGAAATGCTGTTTTTTTAATGCAAACTTTACACTCAGTGGAATCTCTTCATTTGCAGCAGACTGTAATTTGTGTATTCAGATGCAAATTACTAGAGTACCTGTATTTCTCAAATCTGTTTCATGCACATGCACACAAACACACACATGCACACACAAATGTCACATTTAATGTTTTTATTTATTAACTTCATTTAACTGTAGTCAAAGTAGGTCTTTAAGTCAGACTCTACTCTCAGTACCCAAATGTCCTAAGAGAACACTGAAGTTAAAGTTACTGTTGCACAAACATTAAGTTTGCTATGGAAATTTCAACTTACCCCTCATTTTATAAGCATTTAAAGAGGAATTATTACAAGCACTTACCAATGAGCTCATTTTCTTTCCCTCTAACCCAAAGAGATTCACACAGGGAAAAAAACATGAGATTTATTTTCTTTTGACAATATGACAAAAAAGGCACCAGCTCTGGATACCACGGTCACATTCCTATGTCAGTATTATATTTATCTAAAATTCCTTGTTCGGTTAGAATATAAGAACAGCCACACAGAGTCATGTAATTGGCTGTCTAGTCCAAAGCCCTGTCTCTGACAATAACCAGTGTCAAATGCGTTAAGAAAAGAGAGTCGGATACAACAAGCAGAGTAATACTTCGCTTTCATCCCCTTTCCTTCCTCTTCTGTGCTGCGTGAAAAATCATTCACTGCCTTTTACCATTTCTCTGGGTATCATGTATTTTCTTATTATGAGAAATGGCAAAGTAAACTTTCCCTCATGTGCCCAGTCTATGGTATTTACAGTTTTATAGACCTCCATCACATCTTGCCTTAGTCGTCTCTTTTCTTTACTTCCAAGTCCTCATTCATTTAATGACTTCTCATATAGAAGCCATTCCAAATCAGACAACACTGTCACTCATCTCTCTACCTTTTCTGGTATAGTCTTTCTGAAATAGAATGAATGGAACTGCAGAGTTCAATTGATTCACATTCACCATGGTGTCGTATAGTAGCATAATGAAGCTTTCTGTTTTCTGCTCTACTCCCTTCCCAAAAGTTCTGCTTTTCAGACAACCACTGATGACAGAGCTAACACTTCCAGAAAGCATCCAGGGATGTCAAAGTAGCATTTTTCCCAAGTGGTTATTAATTAACTTAATGTTCACATCACATACATATGTATGCTTGTTTGTGCTATATGTGTATAACCCTTCCATGCCCCTACACATCCATTTGATTTTACTTATTGACATTCTATTACTAAACCATTCAACATCCAGATAGTCAGCATTAGTTTTAACCACCAGGGATGATTTCATTTTACGCACAGCTCTCACCACTTCACTATAGATCTTTTCCAAATTACTTATCAAAACACTGAATTGCTGAGGTATCTGTATTGGATGCCCCATAATAACTTTGATGGTTATGAAATGCTGTGGCCACAAGAACTGATAACTGTTTTCTGCCTTTAATGCTAATACCCTGAAATAGCGTAATTTTTTCACACACTTCTTGCCTGGGTTTTTCTGAAATCTATCTCCCACATAGCAGGAAAAAATTATAAGGTACACACATACCTAAACAGACAACAGAACTCTCTGCTATTGGGGGAAGGGCAGCCAAATAATCACCTTTCCATCGAATCATAGAATCTTCATGGTTGGAAAGGACCTTTGAGATCATCAAGTCCAACCATACACACACACACACAAAAAAACCCCAAAAAACTACAATCTCTGTCACTAGAGCATGCCCTGAAGTGCCAAATCTAGACGTTTCTTAAATACCTCTAGGGATGGTGACTCAACCACCTCCCTGGGCAGGCTGTTCCAGTGCCTGACCACTCTTTCAGTAAAGTAATTCTTCCTAATATCTAATCTAAACCTCCCCTGCTGCAACTTCAAAGGTGCTATGACCTGATCTCAAAGGTCCTTTCCAACCATGAAGATTCTATGATTCTGTGATTCTAAGATCAAATAAAGGCTATCACTGCCTTACAAATACAAAACACCGAGGCTTGCAGTGTTGAGGGCTGATGATCAATAAGAGGTCTAAGTTAGAATTTTCTTTTAACAGTCTAGCACTGCTGCAAGATTCCAGTTGGAATGACAAGATTATGACAGCAACTCATTTGAACCATCTGAAATCTTTTAAACACGAACTGGATTGTTGGTTGACAGCTGAAGGGCAGAAACAAGCAGTTGCAACTGAGTAGCCTGGCAATTTTACAAAAATCTAGATGTTACTGTCAAATGGTTGTATTTTACAATATGAAAAAATCCCAATGACACATTCTGTAAAGTTAAAACTAAATTCATTTCATCAGCTGATACACCAGAGGGTCTTGCTACCATCCAGATGGACCTTAACAGCCTGGAGAAGTGAATAGGATAGGATGGAAGGGACCTTTAAGATCATCACATCCAACCATTAACCTAACACTGACAAAACCACCACTAAACCATGTTCCTAAGCACCACATCCACCCATCTTTTAAATACCTCCAGGGACGGTGATTCAACCACTTCCCTGGGCAGCCTGTTCCAATGTTTGATAACCAGGGGGTCACAAGTGGGCTGACAGAAACCTAATGAAGTTCAACAAAAGGAAATGCAAAGTCCTGCATCTGGTGAAGAATGACCCCAGGCACCAGCACATGCTGGAGACCATTCAGCTGGAAAGCAGCTCTGCAGAGAAGAACACTGGGATCAACAAACCGACCATGAGCCATCAACATTTCCTCATGGCAAAGAAGGCTAACGACGTTCTAGGCTTCATTAGAACCTACAAACAGGTCAAGGAAGGTGATCCTTCCCCTCTACTCAGCGCTGTTAAGGCCACATCTGGAGTACTGCAGACAGTTCTGGGCTCCCCAGTACGAGAGAGACGTTGATTTACTGAAGAAAGTCCAACACAGGGCCACAAAGATGATTAAGGGAGTGGAGCATCTCTCACATGGGGAGAGGCTGAAAGAGCAGAGACAGTTCAGCCTGGAGAAGAGAAGGCTTGGAGAGTGTGTGGGTACACCCTGTCAATGTGTGTAAATACCTGATGGGAGGGAACAAAGGAAAGGGGGCCAAACTTTTACCAGTATTACCCACTGACAGGACAAGAGGCAACAAGCATAAACTGAAACATAACATTTCATCTGAACACAAGAAAACACATTTGTGTATTGTGAGGGTGATCAAAGCTCTCTGGAACAGGTTGCCCGGAGAGCTTGTGGAGTCTCCATCTGCAGAGATATTCAAAATGCAACTGGACATGGTCCTGGGCAACCTGCTCTAGCTGACACATATTATATGTTTTATGGGTTCCTGCTTTTAGGACAGTTTAGAAAAAACTCACTGGCATGCACATAAATTTGACTTTTACAGCCATTTTCACAGAAAATGAAAAGTGAAAAAATAAGTTTCACAACAAGACCTTCCATAGCCACCAATAAACTTACCTGCAATAATTAAACACAGCAATGCTGTTGTGATATTACACAAAACCAATGTTTTTTCTGTCATGTTTCCCTGTAAAAAAGGAAAGAAAACCATTAGTTAGCAGTTTCCAATATAAACATGCACAATTGAAAGTCAACATGTGCATTACACAGTTAATACAGGACACAAGAAATACAGGAATTGTCTTTGGCTTGTTTTGAGCCTGTTAACTGCTTGTTTTACCTGACAGTTGCTAATTATTATACCAGAAGAGAAAAAATGAGTGAACATTTTCTATTCAGCTTGTCAAGCACTCAGGTTGTTTTTTTACGTCTCTAGCACACTTCTCACCAGTTCTTGCCTTCCCAAGCTACAGTCTTAGTCTCTCTAACTGTCCCTTCGATGGAATCTGATTTCATTCTTCTGACCATCTTTTCCACCCTCTTCTGTACCTCCTCCAGTTACACTACAGACTGAGATGGAGAGGGGAGAACAGACTTATAAACTAAAACAATGATTTTTTTTTTCCTGGATTTCTTCATAATAATTTCATAGTAATTTCTAACAATCTATTTTTTCTTCGAATACTACTGAGTATCGACCTGGTATTTCCATGGGCCTATGTAATAAAATACCAAGGTCTCATCACTGAGTGTTAAAAATCAGGTAAACCCAGCCAGCTGCTGGGCACGTGATGTTAGGATTTTGCCCATGTGTTTTCATTTAAAGTTTTCTTTACATTTATCTACAACAAATTTCTTCTGCTATTATTACCCAGTCATTCACTATCATGACATCCTTCGGCCACTCTTTGCAATTAACCCCTCCCTGTTCTAGCCTGAATAGCTTTGTATTGTTGTCAAATTCTGCCACTGCAACATTTTTCTTCTGTATGGATCATTAAAAACATATGCCAAGCAGAAGACAGTTGTTTGGGACTCCACTAGAAAAACTGAGCATTTATTTTTTTACCTACTTATTTATAAATGTGAGAATAAATACACTATGGCAGTCTGGCTTCACTGACAGCCTCTGCTGAATGCTTTTTGAAAATTAAGGCACATTGTATCAACCATGTCTCCTGTATCCAATGTGTTCGTGTACATGTGTACAATTCTAACACACTTCTAGTATTTGTGAGCCATGACTTCCCTTTAGAAAAGTTACTGTTGACTCCTTTCCTACATAATTTATCTTCATTTCCACTGGTTCCAGTCTATAAGGCAGTTCCTACCCAGCTGCCTGCTACACATACCAGAATCACTGGTCTCTACTTTACTCGCTCTCTTTTGATCACTTGAGGAGGATAAAGAAAACATTTACCATTTTCTGATCTTTTGGTCCGAAAGCTGCTTTAAATGAGACACTTGCAATAAGAGAACACAAGAGTGAGTATTAGCCAGTCACGGTGCTTTGTTACGGATAATTTTGTTGTATAACTGCCTTTTACTGACTTTTCAATTTGAGACAGATCCTTCCATGGAAGATTATCCATAAGAAAAGGTACTGGCACTGAAATACATGCTGTTCTAAGAGAAACACAAATGCAAAAAATTCTCCCCACCCCCCCGTGTTCATATGTTCCCATAGCCCATCCCACAGGGTTTTTTTAATACCTAAATGATCCATTGGCTCTCAGGACTCTTTGGTAGGCTTCTTATCACCAATGTGTTTGGAGAGGGATCTATTAGTTGCATGCCTCTGATGAGTTGTTCCTTAACTTGGCCTGCCTTACTGCTTTTTTTTTCTATTCGGCCTGCCACAGTTTTTACAGCATTGTGAAAGGACAAATGCAATTAGTCAAACTGAACAATGAGCAGGAGAACCTCAGCCTGTTGGGAAGAATCTTTAGTTCATCACTGATTTCTACAACAGTCAAAGATGACACTTCCAGCTGCTGTGTTTTACTCCATCAAACTGACTCAGAAGCATGCCATCTATTGAGTCACCCACAGTGTTTCTTGCAGTGACTGCTTATTTCTTCTTCCCCTTCTCTTCCCTCCTCCCTCATTGCAAATTTCTGCTCAAATTACCAGGCAAGTCTTCTCTTGCCTAGCTGTAAGAAGAAATGAGTCCCTGCAAGAATGTTAAGCATAAGAAGAAATACACAAAACTTTAACATCACTTGAAGGGGTTTATGCGTGTTTTTACAAAAGCTCCGACTTTCTTCATTATTGTGGTGGGCGTTAACTCTTAAAATCTCTAGTGTTCAATTTTAAAGAAGACAAAAATATCATAATGGAAATAATTTAAAGAGAAAACGGGACTGAATAGACTCCTCTTATGACTAGGTATTTTCTTTATGACTTTTCTGAATTGCTGTTTTTTCATAAGCTCTGTTTCATTACAGCGTTACCTTACTCTAGTGTTCTGTCTCCCACTTGCTCTTTCAAGCAGTTTTTTACCCCAGCAGTAGATTCAGTAGATGCAGCACTAGTAGTTTGCCATGTTCTGAATGAAACTCTTCCAGAACCCTGCTTCTCTATAAATTCAATGTACTTTCTATCTATTTAAATTTATAACTCGCTCTTTTGCCAACATGGAAGACTTGCAAATATATATATAGCCCTGTGTAAAACCAGACACATGAACTGCTCTGAGAAGATTCCTTCTCGTCTCTGACTTTTCACAATGAAAAAACTTCCATTTCTGTGGAAGGTATACCCAACAGCAAAATCAGGCTCTGCTCTGTGCATGCATTCACTTAATTCATGATGAAAATAACAAACATACGACTGCAGAGTCAAGTGCAAATGTTTTTCCTACCACATTCCGCCACAATAAACAGATAAATTTCTCCCTTTTCCCAGCCATTCTGTCCACATCTTGAGCCTGCAATTGACCTCTGGAGCTTTACCACTCAGGACAGAATTCAGATGGAGTTATTTTTGCCCAAATTTTCCAGAGGGCAAAAAATTCCATGTATCTGAGACCATATCTGTAAAGTTTCACCCTGAAAAGAAATATTTGTATGAATTTAAAATAAAATTAAAAAAAAAAAAAGACTATGGCAAGTGTCTGAAAGAGGTTTTCACTGATACACACACCTGAATTACAGTTACATCGTCCCTGATAGCACATAGTAAAACATAATTCTCATCAAAATCTGTGATTAAATTGGTACAATCACCTTTTCCTCTGCTCTTCAGTCATTTCAAAGTTGATCTACTCAATTAAAAAAAAAAAAAAACTAGTCTCATGAGAACTTTGAAGATTCACGTCTTTCGGTAGTTTTTGCACACTCGTGGCACTTTTTCTTAGAATGACTTATTCAAAAACATGGACATATTACAACACACAACAGTCCTGTTCTCAGAATTGAGTAACAAGAAGTCAGAATATCACACCATTTCTTTCACATAAGCCCATGAACATTTTAAATCAAAAATATATAGATATACACATTACCTTAAACGCTTCTATGAACTGCAAGGTACGCCATGCCTCTTCAAGAGAGCTTAACCAAGTGTCTCACTGCTGATCTGGGAAAACCAAAAACAACAAATAGGCATATTCCTTCACTGTTGAGGCACACCTCACTGGCGCTGAAGAGCCGTGTTAGACAAACCCCCCCCCATCGGGCTGTAGTCACAGCGCTGCGACGATCTCGATCTTCTGTGAATCGCCAACATCCCCCCCCCAACAGGTGTGGCAGGAAACCAGTTTTCAGTATTCTCCATTTAAATTCTCACCTTATCCTAGAAACATTTACCCGAAAGGGGCTGCAGCTGCTTCAGGGGTGCCGGCCCGCCCCGGCAGAGGGGAGCTCCCACAGGGCGAGGTGAGGCGAGCCGTGCCGTGCCGGTCGCCCGCTCGCTCGCTCGCTCGCTCGCTGTTCCCTGGCGACTCGCCAGACCCAGGAGGCCACCAATTACTTTCCAGAAAAAGGCGGACTCACACTTTCTCTCAGAAACTCCGCCAGCATTGCCACGGAGGCCGCCCCTACCCTCGCCGGCAGCCCCCGCTGCGGGGGAAGCCCCGCCACCACCTCCCTCAGCGCTGACGGCAGGCGGGTTCCCTCAGGACGGGCCGGTGGCCAGGGGAATCCCCGCTGCTGCTTACCTGCTGCCGGACCGGCCAGGCGAGGGCGGACCGAGGCCGGGGGCAGCCCCCGCTACCGTCTCCTAGCAAGCCCGGGCGGCCCGTCAACCGGCTGCCGGCCCTCGCTGCCCTCGCCCGGGCAGGTCTCCTGCCGGCGGGGCCTCACCCTCCCCCGGCTGCCGCTTCGCAAACCTGAGTGGCCCCACGTCCGGATCGGGCCGGGCCGCCCTTCCCTCAGCTCCCCGCAGGGCGGAGGTGTCCTGACACAGGCAGCTGGTGCTGATTGATTAAACCCAGGCGGTGAAAAATAAGGAGTTTGGGCAAGAGCCGCTCGCTGTTGGAAGAGGTAAGCGAGGCGGCCGCCTCACTTCAACCACCGCCCGAGCCCGGCATCCCCCCCCCCCCGGCCCTTCGGGCAGGGCTCGGCCTCCGCCCCAGGGCAGGCGATCGGGGAGCCGGCAGGAAATCCTGCCGGTAAGGATTGCGAGATTTGGGGTTAATGACCTGTTTTGGGGTTAGTTTGTTGGGGTGTTGGGTTTTTTTCGTACTACGGGCGGCTGCAAACGTCCCTACTTGAAGGGACCTTGTCACTGGCAGTGAAAGATCCCTCCAGGACTATGGAGGCTGTTGGCAGGACCGTCTCAGGGACGTCAGCTGTTTTATTTGCTTCTTCAATAGGCTGCTTTGGCAGCTTGGTCTGAGTTTCCCAGACTGCCACATGTCACCGAGATATTTGGCTCTGAAGCTTGAACATACAGGTTTAATCCCATTTAGCCTTGTCGTGGTTTAACCCCAGGCAGCAAGTAGGACCACACAGCCCCTCGCTCACTCTCCTGATTGGGATGGGAAGAGAATCAGAAAAGTGAGGAAAAACTCATGGGCTGAGACAAAGACAGTTTAATCAGTAGAGCAAAAGCTGCACGCACAAGAAAAGCAAAACAAGGAATTCATTCCCTGCTTCCCATGGGGAGGCAGGTGTTCAGCCATCTCTAGGGAAGCAGGGCTCCATCACATGTAACAGTTACTTGGGAAGACGAACGCCATAACTTTGAACATCCCCCCCCTTTCCTTCTTCTTCCCTAACCTTTATATACTGAGCATGATGTCATATGGTGTGGAATATCCCTTCGGTCACTTGGGATCAGCTGTCCTGGCTGTGTCTCCTCCCAACTTCTTGTGCACCCCCAGCCTGCTTGCTGGTTGAGTGAGGGGCAGAAAAGGACTTAGCAACAACCAAAACCACAAGTGCGCTATCAACACTATTTCTCATCTCAAATCCAAAACATAGCACTATACCAGCTGCTAGCAAGAAATTTAACTCCATCCCAGCTGAAACTGTGACAAGCCCCTAAGTTTTTACTTACAAACTTAACAACTATTAAGTAACCCTGGCATTTTTTAAAGGTTACTTAGATTGTGGCTGTTCTGGAAACAGTATGTTCACTATATTCTGGTCTTTCTTAGTTCTCTGTTTCACTCACACCACAGCTGGAGTCAGAGTTCTTCAAAGTAGAAGTTCTTCAAATGTAGCATGGAGAACACGTTGAACACAGAATTGTATGTAGGCATTTTTAAGGCTGCATTGTCACTTTGACTAACTACTAAAATAGATAATAAGATAGAGGAAAGCTCTTTCTTAGGTTCCTCCCAAAGTAGGCAGCAATCATGGACCTTTTAGAATTATCAAGGTAGGTGTTCTCATTATTGTTAAAAATACATCATAAACAGATTTGCTAATCAAATTACAAATATTCTGCAAAAACTGGGGAGAAAAATCCAGGCATGTCTTGCTCCTTCCACTCTGATTTTTCATTCTACTTCTGGTACTTCTTTCATTCCACTTTCTGGTACTATTGCATATACCAAACGGAAATATGTTCAACCATCCTGCCCACCATGTGGTAGCCACAGATAAACAAAGATGAGAGATTACGCCCTGCTATGTCTGCATATATTGGCCTCTATCAGTGCAAGGTATATAGTGCTGGCTGGAGGCACGTTGTAACAGCTCCAGACATTATGCTGTTGGGAGGAACACAGGGAATTAATTCATTCCTGTCTCAGCAAAGACAGCAGCATTTATGCAGTTAGCTAGTCTCTCTTCAGTCAGCAATTATATCCAAAGTTCATTGTTGGAAATGTTTCTTTTGAATTTACTGCACTAGGTCAAATAATTTTTATGCAAGATTTCTAGTTTCTGTATTGTTATTTTGCACCACCACCAAACATCTCTGAGCTAAATCTGACTATCATAAATGCAAGTGAGGTGTTCCCTAATCTACTCTATTACACTTTTCTAGAAGCACTTATTTTTTAAAAAATTCATTTTTTAAGAGTTCTTTCTGAGACATACACACTGGAGGTTCTCCTGTATGCAGGGTGGTTGGGATTTTCTCCTGTTTTCATTATAATACTACTAATAGTGAAAAAATCTTTCTGTTAAATAGGTTTCCGGTATAAAAGATGTTAAAACATTACCATAACGAATAGGTAAAATTAGAACTATTCAGTCATTCAACTATTCAGTGATTGATGCGAATCGGAATTTAGAAAAAACATACTATAGGAAAGCTGAAGGAATATCAAGTGAAATGGCTGAATTTCATGAGATAGAAAAATATACAGAACATGGCAGTCACAAGAAAAAAATCTCAGGGAAGAGCAGAGAAGTGGGTTGTCCAAGGAAAGTAGACACTGACAAGTCTGCATGAACATTTGATGTGGTCACCAGGAACACTTCAAAGCAGACCAAGAACCACCAGCTCCAGCAATGAGGGTGATGCTAAACAAAGAGTTATCCAAACATCCTCCTCATCAGGTATGTGCAATGGAATTTACCTTTTTTTTTTTTAAAAAATCTACACAGACATTCAGACAAAAGTATTTTTTCTCATAAAGCTCTAAGATGGAATGATCTGTTGTAATAAGTGCACGGAGGTCTCTAATACAACTCATCACTGCCATCTTTGAAAATGGATTGCAGCAGAGCAATAATCGTGAAGTGGATTATCTTTCTGCAGATGAGGAGATGCATACAAAAAAGGCTTCTTGTGTGCAAATGAAGAGACTGGACTTTGGGGCAGCATTTGGTATATCGCATTTTTCCAAAGTGTATTTGCTAAATAAGGTATCTCTGTGAAGTCCTTTTTCCGTCGGATGGTGGCATGCATCTGCTTTATTTATTTGATAAACATTATATAACCAATGAAGGCAGAATGTTACCTGCAATAAATAACTCAGTTCTTTTGAGTTACACATAGAAGGATGTCAGAGTATTCACTTAGGTAGGAATGGGATGGAGGTTGCCTGGGATGAATTCAGACCATTGCCTTTCATTACCACAAACCTCTTGTTTTTCTGCATCCCCCTGTAGTTTTGTTCCAGCTTTCAACATCACTTGTCTTCCCCAATTTCTAATATTAACAACTTTCTCTTTTCACATGTATTCATCTGCTTTGAGTGTATACATGTGGCTGCCTTAGCAGTTTTGTTTGGATTAGGAGAGTGCAGATCTCACTCTCAACTCCGCCCCCCACACTTTGTATCATCAAACAGTCATAGAGTCATAGAATCATAGAATGGTTTGGGTTGGAAGGGACCATAAAGATCATCTAGCTCCAACCCCCTGCCATGGGCAGAGACACCTCCCACTAGACCAGGCTGCTCAAAGCCCCATCCAACCTGGCCTTGAACACTTGAAGGGATGGGGCATCCACAGCTTCCCAGGGCGACCAGTTCCAGTGTCTCACCACCCTCACAGTAAAGAATTTCTTCCTAATATCTCATCTAAATTTCCCCTCTTTCAGTTTAATACCATTACTCCTCGTCCTATCACCCCATTCCTTCATAAAGAGTCCCTCCCCATCTCTCCTGTAGGCCCCCTTTAGGTACTGGAAGGCTGCTATAAGGTCTTCTTGGAGCCTTCTCTTCTCCAGACTGAACAGCCCCAACTCTCTCAGCCTGTCCTCACAGGAGAGGTGCTCCAGCCCTCCGATCATCTTCGTGGCCCTCCTCTGGATCTGTTCCAACATATCCATGTCCTTCTTATGTTGGGGACTCCAGAGCTGGACGCAGTACTCCAGGTGGGGTCTCACCAGAGCAGAGCAGAGGGGGAGAATGCTGGACACGGTTCTTTTGATGCAGCCCAGGATGCTGATCGAGGATGTCCTGGAGCCCATGTTCAGATGAGGCAAAACGTGAAGACAAGCTCCAACTACTTGGACGTGCTATCAACAGTACCTGACAGCAGCTAGTCTGAAAAAAAGTCTCTTGAAACATACGTTGTGTGGACACCAGGTCCTCCACCCCAACTGGTTTAACTTGCAAAAATCAGGTCAACATTTGCCCTGATTTTTTTTAGGACAAGTGACAATGTAAGTAATTGCTACTCTTGTAAAGGAAATTATAGAATTCAGTAATCTTGTGTTTTACCTGCTCCTGGTAAATCATCCCTTCTACATGAAAAGAGACTATAGTCACGCTGTGTCTCTAAGACATCCGGAAGTATATTTGGGGCAAAACTATGTGGTTTGTAGCCACAATCTTATACTTTGGTTTTGTCTGCGATAGGTATTCATCGTATATCTTTTTCATCTGAAACTGAACAGGGCAAATAAAAACCTAACAGAATTTTAAAGCCCTTTGTGTATATTTTTCTACCATTTCTACTTAAAGCTGTTGCACAAGACAGCTTTGATGAAGACATTAAGAATATTGTTGTATGTACAAAACTTTTAAAACTACAAGAAGATATAAAGAAATGGAATTGCAGGTAATTATTTAGATGCAGTTAAAGATACATAAAAAAGTCTGGTTTGATATGTGTCATCCCAAACCAGAATACTAGGGATGTCAAGGCCATCTAAATGTGCTTGCAGTGCTGAGAATGTGTAATTCCATTTTACTGATCAATCCCACCTTTGGTTTTAACACTGAGCAACAAGCTTAGCATTTACATCTTGCAGACATCCATCTTACAAGAATTTCTCTGGACTTGTAAGTGTGGTAATCAAGCATCTTGCAGTTACAAATTATTCACCAGTAGAGCACAGGAAGTCATTCGTATTTCTAACAGGTTTCTAGTAGAAAAGCTAAGCACACTTTTTATGGCAAAATTCTATCCTTTTTTCCCCCAAAGAAAATGATTCATTGGTTTTCATGCTTCCAACAAATTTATTGTCTCCTACTTTACCTGCAGGTTGAAAGGCTTGAAATTCAGCTGGGAGAATCTAGAGAAATGGGACATGGAACTGACTGGTAAACAAAGATCTGTTTTCAAGGTCATAACCACAAGCACTGGCAAAAGTCGGATGGAGTTTAGTTTCACAAGGTAAATTGAAACATTTAATAAAATATTCTTTAGCTATAAAAATGGCCAATGAAATCAGAATTCAGTGCAATCAGAATGAGCAAAAGAATTATATGTGGCCACAAAGCCACCTTAATCCTCTCATCTCCTTTGAGAAAGGTATTGGCAACTATGGGAGAAGGCAGCAAGGCTAATAGAAATAAAGATATGATCCAGGAAATTGTGATAACTAAGATAAAAGCAAAATTCTCAAGTTTTCTGCATATTTATTTCAGGAAGGCCAAGCAGTTTCTATCCTAAATTCCAGAGTAACTGGTGTATGAAGTTGCAGGTCCAGTAGTTAGTAATCTTGAAGCATAGCAAGAGCTACTGCAAGAGGTAATATCTTTCTTTGGGCATCTAAAATAGTTGGAGGAACAGACAAGCTTTTCTGCAGAAATGAACATTCTACATTATTTTTTAAAATATTATATATTATACAATTGGAGAACAGAAAATCTTCTATTGAGGAAGAAATATTAAAAAACAATCAAACTGTAAGCTGCAGGGTATGCAAAATCTTTTGATTCAGAAAGGTTAAAATGGGAGTGGAAAATTGGAAATGGAAAATACAAAAGTAATGTTGCAGCGTTCAGTTACATCACATTAGTCTGTTGTTTTGTTTCAATATCCTTACTGCCTTCGTCTTGGAAACCAATTATCATGGTAGAGTGGAGAAAGCTGATTTATATCGCAAAACCAGAATTGCAAGGCTGACTGGGAAGCCAGCTAGTGAAAGATGACACCAGATGCTTGAAAAGGGAAGAGCCAAGGTATGGCAGTAGTTACTGTCATGGAGGGAACTCCCAGGGCATCAGCCTCTGCCTTCATATCGATGTTTTCATCAGTGCTGTCAGCGGAAAAAAATTGAAGTTTTCCTATTAATTTACCAATATCACAACAGTTAGAAGATAAGTATGTGGCCCAGAGGCCTGGCTCATAACGATGCTTATTCATGTGCTCTTCATGCTCTCAGAAATTACACCACTCTTTTTTTTTTTAACACAAAAATAACGGCTTGCCATCCAGAATCACAGACTAAGCAGAACTGGATCTCAAGATTCCCATGGCTAACCAGTATGTTATATATATTAAAAAAAATAATAATTAGCAAATGCTAATTATTAACTCAGGTGAACTATTTTCAGTAGAGTTAGAGAAGTACCAAGGGCAGTGCATGAATGTAAGTGTTCATTATAGATCCCAGTGAGAAATGTGCTCAGGCTCCATGGGTTATTGGTTAAAACTCAGTTTATTGGAGATAACCTGAGAAGGTGAAAGGAGATAGCACAGATAATCTTATGTTCCTTCAGGTGCTGGGAACTCAGAGCTGTGCAGCGTGGGGCAGAGCTCTAGTCAGGGTGTGGCATGCCACATAAATCCTGTCTGTGGGGAGATTTGCCAGCACTGAAGCTTTTGAAAGTTTTATGAGGTGTCCTTAGAAGTAGACAACTCTATTCATTATCTCTACTGTCAAGCAAAGGACACTGTATGAAAACAGGCTGTTTCTCTTCAAGGTAAGCTGAGACACGTGGGTAGAGTCACCACCAGGTACCAAGTGGGAGCTGCCTACAGGCTTCTCCATTAGGGTGAGCTGGCTCAGGTTGCCCTGCACCCACCTGGTACATGGCAGCACAGCTCAGGGTTGCACCTTCTCACATCAGCTCTCACATGGATCACAAAGTCCTCTGTGCACATCCATCTTCTTTTTAGGACCCTGAAAACACTATTCAGGGTACCAGCCCACCTTCGGCTGAAATGTTGTGCACTGTCCTGGTCAACATGTTAACAAATTTGAAGACGCTTCTCATGGAAGACTACTAGTTTATTAGGGAAAATGAAAAGCTTACCTTTCAGGAAGGATTAAGTTAATTTGGCTTGTCTAGGTTAAACCGAAGACGGACTACAACTGCTGTCTATAAATAATACATCCAGTAGATGCCAATGAAGGAGAAGAATATGTCTCAGCTGTCAATTAATACATTAAAGCTACAAATTTACAAGTTTCTAAGAATCAGATCAAATGAGATTCTTGAACAGCAACAACGGAAATGAGAAACCTAACTACTTTGTTAGGATTAAGCATGATAAATCACAGAGAGAACAATATAACTGAACAACTGAGATGGGAATGAACTAGCCAAAGGGCAGAGGAAGCCCTTTCCCATCTTGTGCTTCCCAAGTTCAGGCCTTCTACTTGCTATATACGCATTGCACAGGAACACACAACCAAGTTCTTGGTCACAGACAGGGGAAAAAATGCATTTGGAATTACATACACGTGACAGTCACTGGCAGAAAGTTGTGTCTAGGGGGCTTGAGATGAAGCCCTCTTAAAAACTGCAGGGCAGAGCTGGGGGGGGGTGTTACAATTTAGCTGGTGAAGAGATAACACAGGGAAGTCCAACAAAATTCTGCCATGAGGTCATCTCCTGCAGGTCTTCACAATTGCTTACTTTGTTAAAAACTTCTTAGCAGTCCTAGGAGTACATACTGCACTTTATCTGTGTGATATTATGCAAGCATTACCTCTTTCTGCAGGCAAAGATGACAGCGGTTTTAACGCCAAGGCACGACGTCAGTCTTTAAAAATGTGTAGAGTAATACTTCCGTCTTGCAACAGTTAAAAGTGCCGGTGCAAGGAGTCCCACAACCAGGCAACCACAAGAATTTTGAGCTAAAGCAGCAAAGGAAAAGAAGGACAAAACAAAAGTGTTGCATTGGAACTTTCAAGCAAATACAAGACACAGAAATGTAGGTCTCCTTAATTTGCCTAAAGGGCTTTCTCTGGGCAATTCATAGAGTTAAGTCTCCCACTTGTGGTGGGATTTTTTATTATTTAAAACTAGTCAAGAAATTATTCCAGCTTCTTGGTAAGAACTTCACTATAGGTCATTAAAGCATGTGAGTTTCTTCAGTCGAAGCAAAGGAACAGAGCGTTTCAATTCACTTACTGGTAAAAAAAGTCTTAGGAGCAAGTGCTTGGTACGACTTCAATGCTTTCTTTCTATACTTACTCTGAATGCATGACTTAAATTATTCTGGTTTTAATTAATATTCCTTCTAGAGGTTCAGTTGTCCAAGTCTCCCCGTGAATTGTTCTCAGTTACACAGTGGAATTAGGGGTAACTTTGTTGTTCCTAACTAGGGAAGTGTTCACTATTTTAATAACAGTCATTTTAAAGCAATGTATGCTGCAACATGGCCAGTATGGCACACAAAGCAGTGATTGTAGCCTTCTATGTGCACTTCTGTGGTACTGAGCTTCACTGCAGAGAAGCATCATCCATCAAGAAAAGAATCTTGTTGATAAAAAGGAAAACAAAGAGGTTGATGCTAAGAAAATGGCTCTGTTTTGAGAGCACAGTGGGGAAGACGTTTAATCATCTCAAGTTCTTGAAAATCACTCAAATTTCTTCACAACACACAGAGAACAAAGATTATGAATATTAAATATTTCTATTAGATTGGTATACCTGTAAGTAATTAACCATGAGGAGAGCTTTTTGTGGCCAGGTACTCCATAGCTGCACACAGCCACTGTCTCAGATTTCATTCAAAATAGACAAAAGTCTCACATTGTCATACTCCAATGATGAAAGAGACTGAGAAACTGGCTTGTACAACACTAACAGCTCTTGGGATTTCACCACATGGCCAGCTCTTAAAAATTTCATCTCTCTCGCAAAGACAACCACATGTATGCAGATTTTCCTTTTTTTAAAAATGTTAAAAAATATATATAAGCTGAGTGGACAACTAATGCTCACTAACCTGAAGAGAAATAAAAGAATCCAAATCTACAATAAACTTTTTTTTTTTTTTTTAATAAATCAGATGATTAAAAATAATTTGCATGCTGGTGCTACCAGCATTCGGGTAAATAGTACCACCAGAACTGGTGATACCAATGCCATTCTGCCTGCCTCATGGCACACAGGAGTTGTGCCTGCAGGTGTTAGACCAAATCCTGAAGTGAAGAGGGCTATCAGACTGCTAAAGCCTGAACAGAGTGTGTGTGGGAAGCAGAGTGAGACGGGTAAAGGTAAAGCAGACAGATAATGCACAGAGGTCACATTCTCTTTTTGACAAAATGCCCTCTTACAAAGCCATACCTTCTGAAGGATGGTGTTAGCTTTCTGCTGGAGTCTTCTGTAAATCGGTGAGACAGTGTTTCTCCAATTCAAACACTACAAAACAAAGACAAAAGTGAAACCAAAAATATTTTTATTCAGAAACAGATGATAACTACATACAAATACAGTTACAAATCTTCCTCTCTAACTCCTCTTTATACAAAAAATGGACTAGCGTATTACTGACTTTTTAGGGTACAGCAAGTAAATTATCTTTGAAGCTTGACAGATTGCAATCTATAATGATACTGTACTCTAAAAAACACCATTAGAGTGTGGCTTTAAACATTATTTAATTTTGCATAGCCTGAGCCATTCAAGTGATAGGAAACAGCACAAAGTTGGAGAGGAATTTGATAGAACAAAGGAACCGTTTTTTAGAAATATGGGGCTTTTCTAGCTCCCTTGTCAGGCTATGTTTGCTTTTCAAGACCCCAATCCTGCAAATTGTTCTCCTGTTTAACATAGTCAGGAAGCCTCTTTTGGCACCTAAGCCAGAAGCAATAGCATTTATGTAGTTAAGTGTTAAAGGGACACTGAGAAAGCCCAACACTCTCTAATCTGAATTTTTGCAATCCTTTAATCCTGTATGACTAACCCAGGGTTTCTGTGCACAAACAGGAGTGAGTGTTCTAGTATATGTAGCTCCTGTTGAGGGTTGGCCAAAATAATATGTAACACACATAACCTGGATTACTTGCATGAGTAAATTCTCAGGCTCAGCATCTAATACATTTGGGCTGTTTAAAATCACTACCTTTGTTTCTGTTTAGTATCTACACAGGCAGCTTCTCCAGCTCTTGAAGTTAATGCACAATTAAGCCCATTTAACATGTTAGCGTATTAAGGCCGGCCTATAAAGGGGATTTGTAAGGGAAAGAGATCTTTGAGATAATACACCAATGTGTGTTCACGTTTTAAAATATTTTTAAAATTGCTTTTTAAAAGCTAAAAAATCACAGGTATTCCTTTTCTGTCTGTAAAGAGAGGGTGGATGAAACTAGATCTCCTGGGTCCTAGACAAGTGCCGTACCCAGCTGACTGCACAACACAACAGTCATTTGTATTTGTATTTTGCTGAACACCTGCCTGATGATGGGAAGTACCGAATTAATTCCTTGGTTTGCTTTGCTTGCGTGCCCAGCTTTTGCTTTACTTATTAAACCATCTTTATCTCAACCCACGGGTTTTTCCTCATTTTGACTCTTCCAATTCTCTTCCCCACCCCAACCGGGGGAGTGAGCGAGCGGCTGTGTGGTCCTAGCTGCCGGCTGGGGTTAAACCACTGCATATGCACAGGCAGGGCATTATCTCTGTGATCCTCTGCAGAAATCTTTTTGCATATTCCCCATCAGATGTGTGTCTTCTCTGATATTTCCCCCTTATGCTCCTCACTCCGAGTTGCCCAAAGTTCCACGGAGGCAAAACTTATAAATTACTGTTGCTGCGCAGGAGGCCTACACAAACCCCTTATCTTTGTATGTATATCACAAGATACATAATCAAAGGAACCTTTTTTTATCTGTGAGCACAAATGTAAATCCAAGAACTTGGGGCAAGTATGGAAAATGTTTTCTAATATCAGCAAGTCTAAAAAAATCACAATAAATGCATCAAGCACATCAACGACATAAATTTAACTTCTTATGACCTGCAGATGGAAGAGGCAAGTTTAATTTCAATCATGGTTTTTTTGGAAAAAAAGGAGCTCATTTTCTTTCCAAAGGGGTGAGGGGTTTCTAAGAATAAATAAAATAGAAAAAAAAACTAGCCACAAATATAAAATGTTATCTGAAAAAAAAGCACTAGCCTGAACAAGTGGGGTAGCACTAGCCTAGAAATATCACTAATAGCTGATAGACTAACGTTCTGTTTTGCTAATGAACTGCAAAAAAGCAGGTCTGCATTTGAATTCTTGTTCTTTGCACCCGGTATAACCTTTTTTTTTTTTTTTTAAAAAGTACTTTTCTACTTGTTTGGGCTGCTATGTTTGAATGTAGCATTGACCAAAAAAGATGACCAAGAGACCTAACGAAAGTATTATGGATTAGGGAAGAAGAGGAGAAAGCATTGTTATGTGACTAGAAATACCTGAACAATATTATTTTAGATTAAAATAAAGCTTTCTTGTGAGATACCTATCCTATATAGCAGACAAATATTCAAATTATTCAGTTAATAAAAAAGGAAAACTAAAAAATAACCTTTTGGCTTGTTATCATCAGTTCATCATCTAAACCCAGCTACCACCTTTCCATTATTTCCTTTTTAAGCCAGAAACAAGCAAGCATCTTTACCATCACCCTTGAATGAATAATCATCTGTTTTTAGGACCAGCATGGTACGGATACAGCTTCCAGATTCCTGTGACTCCCTGTTGCCTTTTTCAGATGCACATAAATAATTCAACAGAAAACATTAGCACTTTCTGTAACATTAGGGAAGACTTTTGCAAACAGCTGGTTTCTGTTAGTAATTGTTCAAGATTTGTAGTCATAGCAGTGGTTTGTTGGAAAAAATCCACAACAATATTTATATTTATGCTGGTAGCCTAGGCAGAACAGAGATTTCTTAGGGAAGGAGCAACGCCCAAGTCTCCTGGGTGAATAAAGCAATAGTTGAGTCTGAAAAGAAGGACTGAAAAGAGAAGGACCAGCAGCTGACAGAATGGGTCTTTGCTGCTTATTCCTTTGGGGTCAGCACGAAATAGGGGTTGGCAGCTTTAACTCAATCTTAATCAAGTGCCTGCACTGGAACTTCTCATAATATTTCAGCTTCTAGAAGCACTGACCATTTGTCACCTGGACGCACATTGGGGCCGTGTTGGAGACCTGGTCAGAGCGTGCTCATGACTGCCTTCCAGCTGCAGACTTGGTTTTCTTCCAGGGAAAGCCAAAGAGCTGGTTTGAATCTACACGATATCCCAGTGTGGGGTCAGGATACAGCTGTGGTGTGCACCCAGGCTCAACAGCACTGAAGAACTTACATGTCCTATAATACCGCTACAGCCATGGAGAGCTCTCAAAGGTTTTATTTACACTTCAGCTTGTCCCCAGAAGATTTACCTGCCTGGACTTGCATTTCTTCCACTCCCAGGGCAAGGAAGGTGCTATACCATGCTAGGAAGGTGTCCAAACTGCCCACGTTCCTGATCAACTGCCACGTACTGTGACCTGCTTGTCACTCTGCACACTCGCCTTCCAAGAACTTACAAGTGTTGACAGAACTTCCAGGCCAGTGATATTCACCTCAAATTTTCACTCTCCACTCATAAGCAACATCATTTGACTAGGAAAGCGTAGCTGTTGCTAAGAGCACCGAATAAAGAGTAACTGGGTAATGGCTGGGTTCCTGGGCTCTGAATTTGAAAATGAATATGCTTCTAAGCACACAAAATACAAATCTATTAACAGATTGTTAACATTTCCATTATAACTTCATATTTTAGAAAGTATTACTATAATTGAAGGAAGACGTTTTCTTGCCTGTTTCAATTCAATATTCCTCATGAATACAGAGAATCATCACGTCAAGCTTTTGGCTTTAGATAAAGAAATTATAGAAAATCCACAGAATCGCACCACTTTGTTACACAAAAGACTGAAAAGTAGACTGACAAATAAATTTTACATAAATGTTATATTGTTTTCCCAAGCAATTATATGTGATTTTGAATAAGTCCTTCCCTCCACTCCTTTTACAGTCATATCAGTTAGTATAAGAACCTCTCTCAATCTAAGAAACCTTTTGTCTTTAAGCAGATTAGATTCCTAAATGCAATAACAATTAATTATTAAAACATGGACAGATAATAGAAATAAAGAACTTAACTCAAAATCTAGAATAGTCTTTCTCAAGAACGCAGAAAGTAATTTTGCTGGTAAAAATACAATTCCTTTCACATTAAGACATCTCTGAAAACTTTTTTGTTTATTTTCCACTTTGCATGTCTTAGATAGCTGCTGGTTTTCCCCACAATGCGTCAACAAGCCTGCTACAAACTCTGCAAAGCCAGAGCAGTCCATCAAGACAAGGCATGCAGGAAAGGGTACTGGGGCTCAGTGATGTCACCCAGGTGCCCTGAGCAGCGTTCACTTCTAGAGCTATTCTAGCCAGGTGAAGTATCACTTTATCATGCACATTTCATAGAACAGAATCATAGAATCGTCTAGGTTGGAAGGGACCTTTCAGATCCAAGTCCAAACATCAACCTAACACTGCCAAAACCACCACTAAACCAGGTCCCTCAGCACCACATCTACACGCCTTCTAAATACCTCCAGGGATGGCGATTCCACCACTTCCCTGGGCAGCCTGTTCCAATGCTCGACAGCCCTTTCAGTGAAGAAAGTTTTCATAATACCCAGTCTAAACCTCCCCTGGTGCAACTTGAGGCTGTTTCCTCTTGTCCTATCGCCTGTTACTTGGGAGGAGAGACTGGCCCCCACCTCTCTGCAACCAGCGATAAGGTCTCCTCTCATCCTCCTTTTCTCCAGGCTAAACAACCCCAGCTCCCTCAGCCGCTCCTCATAAGGCTTGTGCTCCAGACCCCTCACCAGCTTCGTTGCCCTTCTCTGGACCCGCTCCAGCACCTCAATGTCTTTCTTGTAGTGAGGGGCCCAGAACTGCACACAGTATTCGAGGTGGGGCCTCACCAGTGCCAAGTACAGGGGGAGAATCACTTCCCTAGTCCTGCTGGCCACCTGTTCCTGATACAGGTCAGGATGCTAGTGGCCTTCTTGGCCACCTGGGCACACTGCTGCTCATATTAAGCCGGCTATCAACAAACATCCCCAGGTCCTTTTCTGCCAGGCAGCTTTCCAGCCACAATTCCCCAAGGCTGTAGCGCTGCATGGGGTTGTTGTGAGCCAAGTACAGGACCCAGCACTTGGCCTTGTTGAACTTCATACCATTGGCCTCGGCCCATTGATCCAACCTGTCCAGGCTGGATATTCTGTGGATAAATGCACTTAAAATTAAGATGTCCTTTTAAAATGTAATTTAGAAAGTTAAGCGAAAATAGCTGAGCAAATGTAAACAACCAGAAATACAAAAGCTTGATATACAAAGTCCCCTCTTAGATAAACAACATCTTTGCCTTTTACAGTGAGATGCATTTACTGTTTAAGCTGAAGCTGAAAAGAAAATGGCTTTAGTTTCAGTTTAGTCACAAAGCATTTAAATAATTAAAAATATTCTAGTTACACTACTGCTTTTTAAAAAGATCATATCGTTACTCATTTCCCCTTCTGTCCTCTTTTTGAGTTCTAAACATTATAAAATAAATCCCATAATTAAAAGTTAAGTAGGGGCAGTCACTGTGATGTCTTACATCCTATATCAGTAAATGGGCAAAGTATTCTTTCTCATCTCTGAAACACTACTTACAAGGACGCACAATATTCAGGCTTGTCAGTGTTGGTATCGCTTGGTCATAATAAAATCCATTATGACGACAGAAGCCAGCATTATTTTTAAGGACTAAGACTTTTAAACACAGTTTGCTACAGCTTGTCGTGTAATGAAAATAAAACCCTTGAGTAAGCGTTCTGGTGCGTCACATTTATAATATTTCATACTTGTTTCCTAAATAGTATCTGGTCATTAACGTCTAACGAAATCAGTGCACAAGGCTAGGGAAGTAGCATTGCATTCAAAAGCAAATACCCCACTGTCTGATGTACCAACACAAGACAAGCAATCTCATAAAATGAATAGTTACTATTCCTGCCATCCTCCACTCCCTCTCACATCTTCGTTTTTCTGGTTTCGCTACGTATTTTTGTTTCTATCATGTAAGAAACTTCAGACAAAAGAAGAAAAACAGGATCAGGTATAACTTGGGACAAACCACTCATACCCACTGAAAAAACTGAATCCTGCAATGAAACCACAGTAGTGCAGCGCTCTCCTTTGCACTGCTCCACATCTATGCACCACTGTGCAAGACTCAAGCTGGCAGGTGACAAGGACAAGCTGTCCAGGTTGCTTGTCTTTGCTGGTCTGTCAGTCGAAGCCTACAGTCCCCTGCATCAGTAGAACAATGGTCTTTATATCAGAGTTATCTTCTCTGGGTTGCTGATGACTGGAAGGTATTTTGGGCAAGTCTGCTGGTCATCCATCACATTCATTTGAAGTAACATGTAAGTCTATCAAGTGGCAGACTCCAGAGAGTGGCAGGGCGCTCCAGCTCCCAGAGAATCTCCAGGAAGCTGCATGCTCTCAAAATGGGACACAAACCTCCTGCATGCAATTAAATGCTCGTAACAGAGTCATCACCGTCTTCCTGGCTTTCTAAAAAAGCAGGAGACCAATAAAGAACTTGCCAGGAATAAAATCTTTAATTTAAAAGCTTTAATTTAAAAAGCTTTCCTGGAACCATAATTTTGCTCAAATATTTCTGACCATAGAGCTAGCTTAATTCTTGAGGTAATTAGAGATGCTCATCTCTGATGGGCACCAGCTGCAGTGAAATTAACCTTGTTAAAATCAGAACAGAAGGCTCTACCAGTGTTTTTGAAAAGAAGCACAAAAGTGTTCCTGAATTACCACCAAAAAAGAGTTCCTTTTGTTGTTATTTGGGGGTTGGGGGGGGGGGGGTTTGTGTGTGTTTGTTTTGTTTTCTTGCATTTAGGAACAAAATCCAAATCAGAGGGAAAAAGACATTCCGTCCTGTGTGACACTTGCTCAAGTTCCTCAGTCTGCACCTGCAAGAACAAACCAAAGCAGCTTCTCACAGAGATGTGCTCTGGACTGGCTCCCTCTCATCACAGGCATTGGGCTTCTACTTCCGTACCAGGTCAAGCTGAAGTCCATTCGATAAGGAGAACCTTCACTACCAAACTGTCAGGATGCCACATGGGCTGGCAGCTCCTCTCCAGCCAGGGTTCATCCCGGTGTCCCCAGCAAGGACACAGGGTGGGCTAAAATGGGCCTCCCGGGCCCAAGGTGCGGTTGATGAGGGCCACTAAGGCTCATCAGTGCCCTTGGGGGCCTGACGTTCATAGACAATCAGTAAGAAGAGACTGCCCGTTCTCTGCAAACACTAAACACGAAACATGCAATGCCGTTTTCAAATCACCTCTCTCCGTATTTTTAGAGAGTTCATGGGAACAAAACCAAACAAGAACTTTAAAAAGAACAAGCAGAAAACTACAGGAAAAAGTATGTAAGTGCTGAAGAATACCTTTAATATTTTTGCAAAGCAAACATTCACAGAACCACAGAATGGTTTGGGTTGGAAGGGACCTTAAAGATCATCCAGTTCCAACCCCCTGCCGTGGGCAGGGACACCTCCCACTAGACCCGGCTGCTCAAAGCCCCATCCAGCCTGGCCTTGGACACTTCCATTCATTACCTCTTTTTAAAACCCTATTCCTGAGTTCATTTTACATGCAGAAAATGGACTGATTCTCTGGATGCCTGCTTTAGTGTCCTCCTGAAGCCAACGGTTCTTTTTTTTCACCCCTCTTTCTTTCTCTTGCTTCATCCAGGGCCTTAGGGTTTGGTTAACTTGCTTCCCTTTACATTCTTTACCATTGAAGACATCCAAGAACTAAGTTAGCTTCACTTGCCTCACATGGAGATCTTCTTTATTCTCCTTACTGAATGGAAAGCTTTTCTTACAATGGCTTTGAGGAGGATAGGGCTAAAAACTAATGTGGAAGACTTGAATAGCTCACATGGGAGGGCTTTGTCACAGTACTGGCCACATTCCTACTGTTCCCCTAGTCCAGGCAGGAAACCTGCTGGTCAGGCTGGCTTCAGCTCTCGCAGTAAACCATGCTGAGTCCAGCTAACAGGGAACAGTGATTTTCTCCAGCTTGACTCTTCCCACCACGCTCTCTTAATCTCTAAGTACACAGAATTAGTTCAAAGATGCTGTATCTTGGAAGAGGTGGGGAAGGAAGAGCACCTTAGCAGAAGCAAATCATCCACCACCTCCCATTTAAAAAGAATTTGTGCTGTGCTGCTGTCAGCATGGAAGCAATGCCTATAGTGATCCCCTTCCTCAGGAGAAGCAACAAATGCATAGGACCTTCAAACACATGCTAATTTACAGCCTGAACCCTTGCCTGGGTTTTAGATAGGTGTATAGCATAGATTAAGCCTGTAAATAAGCAAAAGCATTATCAGTACAGGTCTTAAAAATACTCCATTTGGAAAAAAAAAATTACATGAAAATGCTGATACAGTCTAAATATAGAATTAGACTTATTGCTACTGGTTATACAGAAGTTAACAAAAGTTCTTGGATTCTGAGAAACAAGTACTGAGAGTGTTACACAGGTATATAAAAATTCATTTCAGAAGAACTCTAATGGCTTTCTTATCTGCTTATCTACCTTGCATGAAAAAACAAGCCCAGGATTAAACTAGCAAACAAACAGAGCTGGCATTACTTGTACTACAAAAAGGGTCAGAAATGGCATTTAGTAACAGCTTTGAAGAAGTTCAAAACAACCATAATGCAAAAGGTACTGGCCAAATTTTAAAATCCTACTTTTATAAGATCCTTTTATCTATTAGGACTGAAAATTACTCTGTAAAACCTATGCTAAGCACCATTAGCCCCTCTGAAATCAACATGAGGTCTTGTGCAAGACCAGTCCCTACGGCCCCACTGCCAAAGCTGTGCCTTTCCTGGAGCAGATCAGAGAGTCAGGGCTCGCCCAAGGAGACAACAGAGACAGCTGCCTCCCTGCTACTGCTCAGAAGCCGTTCACATGTCCTCCATTTGAGGTCTCCTGCATTTCCTCCAGCTCTTGAGGAGCTGCAGCAGAAGGCTGCTGAAGGGGACACGGCATGGAGCGAGGCAGCAGCCTTGGGGCTACTTCAGCTTCACCTCACTGCAAGGAGAGCACAGGACGGAGCAGAGCCAAGCTCATGGCTTCCATTTGCCCCAGCAGGGCCAGGTGGTTAGTGATGATGTTGTGCCAAAACCGGATTAACACAATGATTAATGAGATCCTTTCCCCACACACCTTCATCAGCCTGAATGAAGATCTAATATATGAAGTGTCTTAAGACACTTCAGGTCAAGACCGCTGCTTGCCCTTGGGTCATTCTCAGCATGCTTTAGTGGAGGAATGAGGGGAAAAAACCAGCAGTGCTGTAAGAAAAAAAAAAAATATGTAGTGCCTTTATTTAATTAAAAAATGGACCTTTCTTCAAAGTGCCTTTACATAACACGCATGAAAACTTCAGCATCATTTGTATAAATATATCAAAAGGAAAAAATATTTTTTTACAAAACAGTATTTTGGCTCAGTAAAATAACTTTCTTATCCCTAAAGGTAGGGATAACAAGTAGCAGTTTTTCATTCAATCTACTCCAGTCAGCAAAAACAATTCAGGAGGCCCGAGGTCGCTGGAACTGTGTTGGCTGGCCTGCATACTGCGAGCTGTCAAGGTAGAAGCACAAAGTCAGTATTGTACCCGAGTCCTCAGAGTACAAATACGATACTTCCAGTGTTTAGTCTTCACATTTGATATAGGGATCTTCTTACAGAAGAGTTCTGTGACCAAACCGTACAGCTTCTGTCCTACTAAAATCTTCTATTGACGTGAACCGTTACAATTAACCTTGCTCAGATGGATCTGAGTAACTTCAGATGGATCTTATGGCTCTTTTACCCTACAACAGGTTGTCACTGAACACACACCATATTTAAAAGCAGACTGTGTGCAACAACTGACACTTCATGACCAGAGCTGATCCTTCCTTGACACTTCTGTCTTGAGTAAAACACAGAATGAGAACAGAATATAAACATGGGCATTGGTCTACACATACATGACATTCATCAATAAAACACTCCAGTACCATAACAGTTTGAAACAGTCTGATATTTCAAAGGCACTTTTTTCCTTCTTATCCTGACACGAAGAGATTCTTATTCCATTCTGGCCAAACACACATTCAACCCACAAATCTCAGAAGGCACTGTCTCCCAGAAGCAGAATTTCAAGTTTCCAGCGTACACCGAGGTAACCAAAGCACTTTAGGTGGGAGAGGAACCTATTTCCACTGGTTTTGCCTTTTATCAGGCAGAACATGAGGGTCACACCACCCCATGTTCACTGGCAGTTCTTCTGTCGGATTGCACTTCACACTATCAGTTTTGTTTGATTGAAGACAGAGACATAAGAAAATAAATGCTGGAGCCATGAAAGAAGAAGAAGCCAACACTGCAGTGTCAAAATGAGTACCTGAATTCTGAAGGATGCAGAACATGAGTTTTTTCAGATGAACAAGTGGAGATACCAAAGGACCGACTCAAAGGGAAAATTTCTGCCTAACACTATATTAGCAACAGCCTTCAAGGACAGCTTAGAAAGTGATAAGAGTTTGACCCAAGAGTAAGTTGCTTGTTCCAAGATAAGGGAGCCGCATGGGAAAAGACAGGCTGGAGTTTGAACGGAACGAAAGCAAAAGGTGCTGCAAGAGAGAAGTTGACAGGACACACACAGGAATTCAGAGTTGCAAGCAGCAGTTAAAGGCAGTTAACAGCCAAATCCTGAAGCTTCCATATACAACCATATAAAACGTAACTTTCAAGGACAGACTGAAAAGCACAGGTAATTTGGCTCTCACATCTCCTGCTCCCATGAAATTCATAGCTATAAACACGGCATGAAACAGATTTGATAATTTAAAAAAAAAATAAAAATCAATCAAATCAAGTCCCTCCCCTGAAAAAAGAACTGATCATTACAAACTACATCACTGGCTACACACAAGCCAAACATAACTTCAGAGTTAACAACTGTGGCATACATAATATTGTTAACAAATTTAAAAAAAAAAAAAAAACAAGAAAGAGAAAGGATTCAACATGCACAGTAACTTTTAGCAACTTCCTTTCCCAAACAGCTGTTTAGAAGCTGTGACTCCAGCCTCAATTCATCCAGCCTCAGCCAAATTCAGTACACGGTCACCTGAGATTCCTTACATCATCAGGGCAGAGGGAAAGGAGAAAAGCAAGCAGCTGCAGGGGGTAACACAGGTCATCCCTCTCTCTTACTTTAAGGAGGACTGGGCAATAAAGCTATTTTAGCTCTATTTTTTAAACACATCTGGAGACAAAAAGCAGGGCTGTGCCACCCCTTTTCTTCTCCCATTGCACTCTGAACCCTCTGGGAACCAGATAAACTCACTAATCTGGGAGAAAACTATCCCAAGGAAATGAACAATTTCTGACACATTAGCCCGTTCAGCCAGCTTCAGCTTTTGGAGCTGCCCAATGCTAGAGCCAGCACCCTGGCTGGGAACAGGAGGGAAGACCTGATCTCCTTCAGCAACAGTGGCCCACAAGAAGCATGTGCCCTGACGCCTCTTGATCTGGTCCTTAAGGTAAGGCGAATGAAGCCAACCATCCTCTATTCTCCACAAGAGAGTCTGTGTCATTAGCTAATTGTTCCACTTGGGTAAATAAGAACTAATATATCAAGCCACTTAACTAGAAAATAATTTTTTGATGCAGTACTGCATCACAATGGTATTTTTACAATGTCTGCATGGGGCAAGTGACTAAAAATAGTACAGTTCTTTAAAATGTAAAAAAGATCAGGGATTTATGCTTTGTCAGGTTCAACAGCACTTTTAGGGGGCTGGAATTGTCTCTTTCTCTTGGACAATAACACAGTGATTCAGTAACACAGAGGGATTTATCTTTCAGCAGACTGAACAAGGCAAATAAACTTGTAACAAAGAAGTTTTGTGTCATTTCATTAAAAAAATTGAAACAAAAACATTTACTGGCATCAACCATGTCCATTACATAATATCACAATTATAATTAATGTAGTTCCCTTCATATTCAACCTTTAATTGCAAAAAAACAAGTTTTCTGGTTTTTTGATAGGGAACGATCAAAAAGTTCCCTTCCATTTTTAATACCAGAAGAATTCCACCAAATCACAGTGCAATTCTTGGAAAAGGCCTCATATGCTTCCAATGTGGTTTCCATGTCATCACTGTGCTACTGACAACATTTCAAGGTGTTCTGTTAATTTGTACAGAAGAAAAAATGATTCACATCTGTAGATGAAGTTGTAGTACCTTCAATCCAGAAAATTTGGATAAGATTGTCTGCACAAAACAGATACTTGTGACCTTCAATCTATCCATCACCAGCTATGTGAACTGAATTAGTCATTAAGTGTCATTTTTCTTTTGTTATTTAGGGAGAATTAGTCTTTTGGTAACAAACGCAATTGTGACGAAGATCCGTTTTTCCTGGATGGCATGTGGTAGCGCACTTTCTTCCAGAATCTCGTACGTGCTGAGTGAGACCTTTCCGAGAAGTCCCCTTTCCATCGGATAGCCCCATGCTTTTGCTTAATATATTTGATGGATTCTGGCATGTTTGCATAATCTTGTATTTTTTCAAGTTCAATGAGAATTACTTTAATGCCATCTTGGATAAGAGCATTATACATTGCTAAATGCTTTTCAGACACATCTTCTAGAACACTGTAACAGGAGGGTTCCGGTACTAAAACAATTATCACTCTTCTACTTTGACGTATTTTTTCATCAGCAACGCTGATCACAGCTGTAGAGAAAAAGGTAGTGCAAAATTAAGGCTGTATGTTTCTATTTTTTTGTTACCAACAGGGTCCCTTCCAACCTAGACCATTCACTGATTCTATGTTGCAGCCTGGTTCATTCCCCATTTGATATTTGAGCCAACACACTTTACCTCACAAATAGGGACAGGTTAAGAGCATGCAAACACTGACATTTGGTTAGTCAACAAGGAGAGATTTGGCCAGTGCAACAGAATCTGACCCCATCAGATTGCTTGTCTATATTCCTGTTTTGCATAAACAGAGAAGAGCTACCAACTATCTACTACTTATCTTGCTAATGCCATTTTATTACCATTATAAGTGCAATTGCAAAAAAAAAACAAGTTCCAAAACCACAGGCCTAGATAAAACTATGACCTTTTTCCTTAAACAACTTCTTCTGATATGCTAAACTGTTTTTTGTTACATGTAAGTGGAAGAGAAAACAAAGAATCCTCCCTTCAACGGCATTCCAGACGATCAATTCTAAAACAGTAAAATATGGTAAATACCACACAAAACCCATATGGGTTAACCCTGAGAACGGACTATCGCATTTTTTCAAGTTGGAAAAATAAAGCAGAACTTTATATTCTACTTCTCAGGGAACCTTTCCTTCTCAAACCACTACCAAAAGCCTTCAGATGTAAAAAAAGTGATCCACGAAGCACCTCATGTAGGTTTGTTCACACCCAATTTTTTTTTAAATACGGACTTCTATTTAAGGCCTGCTCTGCAAATTTATTCATTCTCAGTATTACGTTTTTAAAGTCATAAAACCAGGAAGGATGCAAAAGACTTTTGTCATTTTATCTCACATAAGCAGTCAGTGGGACAGACTTTGCAATTTTCAGCGTCAAATGCTAGAAATTTAAATTTAATGTGCATTTGCACACAGAGGAAACCTCCAGAAGAATTTTAAAGCCTTGCAAGGAAGGCAATGCTTTTGTAAGAACATTCACTAGGGAGAAGTAGTCTTTGATACAGCCAGTCGTTCCTGATAACTTACTGTTCCTTTGTGTTCTTTTTCGTCTACCTGCACCGTCTAGCATCCATTATACCATTTATTGCATCCTGCTGGTTTGACAGCAATTCTCAGAGCAAACAAAAATGAAACAGTAGAGAGGTCATCCTGTCAAATTGCACCTCGAAGCAACAGGCTCTTTTCACACCACCCATGAGACCTACTTTTCCATGTTTCCTGACATTAGTCATCATTCACAACCACAATTTCAACTCCTTTTCCCCACAGCATCCTTCCATCTCCAGATGCCTAGGCTAGCCAGACACTGAAACAACCTGGAAGAGCTAAATAATGACAAGGGAAAGGCTGAGATAAACAGACTTCATGGGAGCACCCAGTGCTCTATTTCTCATTCTCCATCAGAGAGAATAAGAAAATCATCGCTTATTCAATGGTGGGAGATATTTAGAATCACTGATTGCTTGGCTGTTTCTGAGTTGTATTTAGAATCATAGAATGGTTTGGGTTGGAAGAGACCTTAAGGATCATCTAGTTCCAACCCCCTGCCATAAGCAGGGACACCTCCCACTAGACCAGGCTGCTCAAAGCCCCATCCAGCCTGGCCTTAAACACTTCCAGAGATGGGGCATCCACAGCTTCTCTGGGCAACCTGTTCAGTGTCTCACCACCCTCATAGTAAAGAATTTCTTCCCAATATCTAATCTAAATTTCCCCTCTTTCAGTTTAAAACCGTTACCCCTTGACCTATTGCTCCACTCCCTGATAAGGAGTCCCTCCCTCATTTGCAACTGCCAACGAGAAAACTTGAGTGTAATTTTTCTTCAGATAGCTTACCTTCTCCTGGTAAATCATCTCTCCCAAATATGAAGAGATTATATCCACACTGTCTTTCTAAGACCTCTGGCAATATCTTCAGAGCAAAAATATCCGATGAATACAAGCAGCTCTCTCTGTTCTTTGGATACAGAACGTAAGCATCATAGATCTTCCCATCTGAAACTAAAGAGTGAGCAATAGGAGTAATACAAAAATGCATTCTAAAGATACAAAAGCAAGCAAGCAAACAAACAAACAAAAAAATCTCTAAACTCTGTTTTTGCCCACTGGAATCATTGTTTTAGGTCCTAATCTTGCTATTATCTAAGCATGTATAATTATACTGAGCCCAAAATATTTGAGGAATCAAGCCTTCTAGATCAGTATACCAGATCTGACTAGGCAAAAGAGACCTGCAAAATTAAGTAGGTTTGAACATTCTTTTTTGAACTCTAAATAAATAAATGTTATCATTGAATTATTTGGAAAATAGCAGTTCCAGTAGTACAACTGAATACTTAGAATGCCAGCTGCCATATAATTCATAGATCATTTTTATAACCTAGAGTTTCAAAACACAGCAACTACTTAGCCATGAAAACCAAAAGAAAGTATTTGGCAAATTTCAAGGTCTGAATTGTGTTAGAATTTTTGGAACAAATTATTTGGAAAGACCAAATTTAAAAGATTTCAAAGAAACCTAATAGAACCTCAATACCTCTAGAAGATATTTTCTGTTTCTCTAGCCATCTGTTTCTCAGATGTTTGGAAGTGACCCGAATTTAAGCATATTTTCATAGTCAGCACCACTATCAACATTTTTCTGAATGCCAGGAATTCACAGGGAGTAAAAAGAATCAGAAGTGCCTTCAAATTGAAAACAAAAGAAAATTAAATTTGTCCTGGTTCGTCTATGGAAAATAAAAAGCACCCAACAATTCCACTGTATTACTGCTTTTTGCAAAAGCAGTAATTAAAAGAAATCTGAACAACTGCTGTCACAACAGCATTCAAACCACTGAAGTGGGTCTTCAGGGAAAGGAATGATAGTACTGGATTCCTGGAAATTGCCGATTCCCCTGTAGATGCTTTTGTTATCTGAACTAATTTTAAACATCCTAAAAACATCTTATCCTTTCAAAGGAAGACCACGCTCCATGAGGTTAACTCATCGCTTTGCGAGGGAAGGTGGAGGCTCATTACAACACACAGCACTGTTACACAAACGTACCTTTTTTACCCAAGAAAGGACGGCAGGAGTCCCGATACCAAAGCACAATATCAATTTTGAAGATCTTGTAGATAAAGAGAGTAAAAAACACTAAAAATACCAAAGAAACTCCTCCTCCAATTAAGTAACCCTGAATGTTCCGAGCTGCAGTAGAGTGGAATGAGAAGGGAGAAAACAAACAAACAATCCAGTTACACACTAGAACCACAAAAAGACAAAAGAGACATTCAAAACTGTTTAGTCATTAAAATATTAAATAAAAAAAAAAAGAACTCATGAATAGGACTGAGTTCTTCATGTATGCTTTCTGCAAATACTATTATTTGACAAGCCTATTTCTATCTTTCAGGGAAAAGGTACCTTCACAATGTGACAAATGAGGCTACTCTTCAGCTGAAACACCAAAATATTGACATATACCCAGTGCAGCAGTAGAGTGAAAATTCTTGTATAAAATTTAATCAGTTAGCAAATAAGAAAGTCAGAGGTGGGGAGGTGATTTCCTGACCATGTGATTCTCCCCAGACCAACCAGCTTTCCACTGTCTCTAACCTCTTTGAAAATTTGTCATTGTAGCTGCTAATTTGTTGTCCTTAATACATTTGCTGTCCTTAAAACAAACACTCTCCACAAACTGCATTTTTTAGGTCATGCACATCAAAGGTTTTCTGAGGTTAAACCCTACCCTGACAATCTTTATGTTGAACTTGTAGCTATGTAACAAGCTAGAGCTCGGATCCACTTTCAGTCAATTATGTGTTTACAATGTGGCCAGTTAAAGGTAAGTTTGAGAATAAGATTTATCAGAGGACTGGCTTGCAGTTGACAAACTCAGCTCAACACAAGCTCAATAGACCACAGGCTCTTCTGCAGCTAAATTAAAAAAAAAAAAAAAATGGGCACTTACACTATCTGGTGATTTGCTCTTCTGTGTATCTGGTTTTAAATAAAAACAACAAATTTCTTCATCCTTGCATTTGAGTTTTTAAAGCTCACTTTACCATTGGGACCACCGACTAAAAAGAAAATTTAATGCTAGCCAGCAATAGGTCAAGCTTATCCTTGTGTCTGAGCAGAAGACTGGGGTTTCCAGTAACTGGCAGGATGCTCCCAGTCAACATGCATGAGCCTATCTGTAAGGTGGTAACACATCACATGCATCAGTAATGGAAAGTCCATAACTCTTCCAAGCAATCTGTTGCATTCCTTCACTACCATCACTGTTAGAGTTTCTCCTACTCCATAAATAGATCTATTTTTTTCTTCCTCCTGGCAATCTGAGCCCATTACTTGTTACTGAAGGACAGGGCAACCAGGTCCACATATACATTCATGTCCTTTTGACAGTCTGCTCCACACTTAGTTATGTCTTTCCCCCAGCTCTTTTAAAGAATTGGCCATTTTCACTGCTCTTCTATACCCATAGTCTCCTCTGATACGCAGGCTTCTTTAAGTACAAGTGTGCAAAATGAAGCACAGTATTCCACTGAGGTCTCACACTTGCTTCAAATAAATTGGAATCTTTCATTATTAATGTTTCCTAAAACACTTAATTTGCTTTGTCTTCTCTCATTCAAACTCCTGTTTTCTTTAATTTTGCTAAGAATGCAATAAAAAAAGTCGCTAAGAAAGGTATTGAGCTGCATTGCCCACTTTGCACAATGGTACATCACGCAGTTTTAGCTCTAAGTAGGGCGTTGTCAAACTAACCAAGAAGTAAGCATCAAGGATAACCACATTATCAAGATGAGATCTCCTACCTGGGCGTTCCAATTTGATGTAGGCTGTAAACTGTTGAGTACCATATACGAAGTGACAGAAAAAACGATGAGCATAATCCTTTACTTTCACTTTTGAAATGTTAAATTTTGTTCCAGACACAGCAAGTCCATGAGGCATCCTCTCTCTATCATTAAAAAAGGGTAAAAAGGAAACATCTGTCGAGAAACTGAAATATCAGTGCTTAATATAGGACAGATTCATCTATCCACAAATACAAGAACATGCATTTTTTACCTCTATAAACCTAAGAAGCCAGTGAAGAACAGTAAATATCATCCCTATAACAAACAGCTTCATGACCAGGGGCATTTTCCATACACATCTGGTTGTTGGGGATTTTGTGCTGAGTGGGGATAGAGTGCACCACTAGCAGTTTTGCAGATCATAAAAAACTCAAAGGAATGGCTGATACACCAGAGGGTCATGCTGCCATCCAGAGGAACCCTGACAGGCTGGAGATATGGGCTGACAGGACCTCATGAAGTTCAAAGCAAAACGCAAACCCTGCAGCTGAGGAGGAATAACCAGTCCCCAGGCATCTTGGACTGCCTTAAGAAGAGCACTGCCAGCATGTTGAGGGAGATTATCCTTCTCCTCTACTCAGCACTGGTGAGGTCATACCTGGAGTAGCGGGGCCAGTTCTGGGCTACCCAGTACAAGAGATGTAGGGATTTACTGGAACAAGTCCAGTGCAGGGCCGTGAAAACGATAAAGGGAGTGGAGCATGTGTCATACAAGAGAGCAGGGATTTTTCAGTCTGGAGAAGAGAAGGCTTAGGTGGGGGCAGGGGGTGGACCTTATCAATGTGTGTAAATACCTGAGGGAGGGACTGGAGAAGAGGGAGCCAGGCTCCTTTCAGTAGTGCCCACTGACAGGACAAGAGGCAATGAGCACAAATTGAAACACCTTCCCATCTGAAATTCCATCTGAACACTTTTTTACTGTCAGGGTGGTCAAACACTGGAGAAGTTGTGAAGTCTCCACCTGTGGAGATATTCAAAACCCAACTGGACACAGCCCTGAGCAACCTAATCTATCTGACCCTGCTTGAGCAGGGGGGTTGGACTAGACAATCTCAAGAGGTCCCTTCCAACCTAAACGATTCTGTGAATGAAAGACTATTCAAACCAGTAATAACTAGTAATAAAAGCATCAAGAAAAAAATCATCCTCCAGGATTCTTTACACTGACGATGAAGCAGAGACCTTGCTAAGCATACTAGCAGACTTCCCTCGGCCCACGTTGTCCACCGTCGATGGTGCTAACAAACTTGGCAAATAATGACGAACAAAATTCACAACAGCTGGGTGACCCTGCTGTCAAATTACAAGAAACACGGTGATACTGCCTTTATGTCTGGTATCTATTGCCGTAAGAAGCTTGGAGATATAATACGCTATCTTGATCTAAGGTAGATTTAAAAGTATAAGTGGGGGGGCCGCCGTAGGAAGGTACCTACGAAGTAGGTACCTATTGGCATCCTACTCTATATACCAAAGTGACATCACCTTATGTACTCAAGGAAGAAAACTCATTTTGCAGAACATCCTGAGGAACTGGTTTCTATTACATAAATAATTGCCAGCAACTTCTGTCATGGGATGCCAATACAAACCTCACCATTTTGCAACATGTTCAGATTTGTTCACGTCAGTTTTAACTTTCCTCTCAGAAGAGGAAAAAGTTACCTTCTAGCTACCTTCAAGTTGACCCTGCTTACAGTGTGGCTTGCTACTAGTAAATGCTCCACAAATTTAATTGCTGAGAAATTGCTACTATTTTTTAAAATTAAAGATTATTATTGCAATTAGATTCATTTCTCTGATACTGAACAACTTGCTCTTTGAACTATTAATCCTAATTAGAACTTGCACACAATGTATTTGGCGTAACTCCATCTCTAGCATGGGAAAATTATCAGGTAGGGTAGCGATTAGAAACAGAGATCACTTCCAAGCAAGCAAAAAATCTTACCACAGAATTGCTTTGAGTTAAATATATTAAATGTTTTTCAGGAAGATGTGCTTAATAACAGCACCAAGTTGGTTTCAGAAGAAGCTGCAGTTATTATAACTTCAATCATAGCTACACAGTGTCTTAACTGTGCGTCTTAACTGACAGAAACTTTATGCCCTAAAGAATAATGGTCTTAGTTGTGCCTTAGAGACCATAAGCTGGGGCCCTAATACTTATAGACAAACAACCAAGTATACAGATCTATAATGAAAGCAATGATTCCCCCTAAAGGAACCTGGGGACAAAGTAGAACTAGGATTCCTCATGGAGGACAGACACAGATGAATGCCAAAGATAATTTAACAGCAGTGATTCATACAATGAGAAACAATGTACATCCACCACACTCTGCTACAGCATAGACCAGTCACTGAGTAAAAAAGGTCCTTCTCTCTCAAAAGAATTGCTGGTGTTATCAGCTTACATTGTGTTTAATTTTCCTGAACATTAAAAAAAACCTAAATGTCCTGCAACAAGAGCTTCTGCTTTGTGTTCTTGAGGATTAGCAGCTGTGTCTGTACTTAGAAAAGGACTGACTTCACAAATAAAAATAAGGTGGGTGATCTTTTGGTTTTGGAACAATCTAGCTTTCCCATATTAATGACAGTGGGCAGGCTTTAATCTATTAGCAAAAAGGATAAGAAAAAATACACAAATAAGCCTTACAAAATTATGTTTCACAACAGCATTATAAAAACCTATATATCATTGCTTCATTATGTCAGATATATCAATATTTATAATAAAATGTTTGGGTTTTTTTTTTTAAACCAAATAATAAGAATATAATTTACTTGACGCAGACTTCTAATCAGTCTTTCAACGACTACTGACATTTGACTAGTAGTTAACTTTATGGTGCAACCACTGCAAATTACTGCAGGTTACTTCACCTACAAATGCACTTACAATTCAATGCGTAAGGGTACTTACTCATAAAACTGTTCCATGTAGGTGCTATCAAAGCTATCAACATCCTCATCATTAACTTGCCAGAATGGAATCAAGCCATTTATGCCACTCGAAATGTTACATTCCATAACTACATGAGAGCCTACAAAAAAAAACCATTAAATACGGCAATTGAAGGTCTTGTAACAGAAGCAGGATCAAGTGATTGGGGATCAGCTGAAAAAAGAAGTGATATCGAAAAATCCACTTACCTTATGAGAAGCGGGATCCTTAAAACTCATCCATTTGTAATCCACACTCCAGTGTCTCCAATCTGGATATAAATTCCACCCTAAATGTAGGTGTCTAAATTTTCACATCTACTTGTGAGCTAGATGTCTAAGCTAGTAACAGAGTTCAGCTCTGCTGAAGTCTGCTCGCATTAAAGTAGACACCTGGAACTTCTCAACCGAAAGGCCCTCCAGACTCCACTGAGTCCACTGACAGATCTCTAGGGCTCAAATCAGTTGCATGTACACAATACGATGACATCTGAGATGCTCTCCAGCATCCAAGGCATCTGTATGGAGCTGGCAGATAGGATTCCAGATCTTCATGAAACCTGCACTGCTAGAGACCACCCAAAACAGCACTACACATCTATGTGCAGGCAACTGAATTGAGCCTCTGTTGATAACAGCATGAAATAAGTACCCTAGCTCATATGCAGACAGCCATGTGTAGACAACTACACCCTGGAGCTGAATCTCATTCTTAGTGACCACGCGTAATTACCAGAAAAGAGGAGGCTGCTGAGCCATTTCAGGGTATTTCCAACAGAATTAAATAACTATCTGACGACTGTAGGACTGTAAGTTCATAAAGTAATCCTGTTTGTATTAGATTCTGAATATTCCCATTGTTTAAAACAAAGCCTTACGCACTTTGGAGGAATATAACTTCTATTAAAGCTCATTCACTCTTCTGGTCAAAACATACTAATCCTCATCAGAACCTGGCAAATTCACAATAAGATATCTTTCACAAACTGTTAAGGACAAAAAAACCCCAAAACCAAAACCCCAAAGCAACTGCAACTAAAACCAACCCCAAAGAAACAAAAACGCAAAAGCCACCAGTATTTCAGTGCTGTTCACTTCAGTTTAATACCATATGTTTAATACCATATACTCAAAGTTAGAATTTGGGCCAGACAAAATGTTTCAGATGATGTGAAAAGAAGCATGAAGCCTCAACATAAGAAAAGAACACCTGATACACACAGCATTTACAAGCTCAATATAAGGAAAAGCAGCAGCAAAAGTAACTGTGTTATGTGGGACTACCATCAGTGCGATTTACACAAGAATAATCCCATGTGGTGCCAGAGCCCCAGCGCAACCTTTCCGCAGAGCTTCTCTAATGATCTAATTGGTAATAATCTTTCCTCAAAAGATTACAAAACAGCTTAGATCCTGTACTAGGAAATTCTTGTAAATAGCCAATCACACTTCTCCAAAATCAGTTAATGCCCTTTTCAATCAAATACTTTGTTTGAAACAATTCTCCTTGGTGCAAAATGAGAAAAAAAAAAATTTTACAGTTCAAGCAGCTCCAAAACTCATTCTTCTGGAGTACATCAGTAAAACATAAGTCTGGCCGATATATGGTGCAATCTAAACATGTATAGGTTTGCTTAGGAAAAGACTTGCATACCATATACTTGGCCCATAGAATCACAGAATAATTGAGGCTGGAAGGGACTTTAGGAGGTCTCTAGCCTAATTTCCTGCTCAAAACAGGGCCAGGTCTGAGGTGACACCAGGCTGCTCAGAGCTTTATGCAGTCAGGTTCCAAAACCTTCAAGGACAGAGACTGCACAACTCTTCTGGGCAGCCTGCTGCACTGCCTGGTTGTCCTCACTGGGAAGAAGTTACTCCTTATATCCAGAATCTCTTACTTAAGAAATTACTAAGATAAACAATACCTGGGATATCCATCAACTAGCAGCTCGCTGTTTCACAAAAGATCAGTATCTGAAACCTTTTAACACCCTAGAACGAGGAATAAAATCCAGGCTGTGGAGAGGGAAAGGAGACAGGAAACACATGAGGAGGAAAAACTACTGAACTAGTAAACTGTTAACTATCCTGATGTGTTACATGTTTTGTAAACATATCCTCAGTATCTGTGAAAATACGTCAAGACATAGACACTGAGAAGTGGTACAAAGGACAGATGGCAATAATAAGAAAAATAAATAAATGCATCCCACTCAACACTACTGTTCAAGAGACTCCAACCTTAGGACCACAGCTATTCCCCCTGCAAATTACTTGCAGGAATTAGGTTCTATGATCTGTCTTCCAGATACCCTCAGTCCATGTGCCTGTCTCCCCGTCTTGCTGAAGTCAGTGGAACCGTTCACATGTTATTTCAGAAAGACCAGAAGCTTATTTGTTTTACTGAATGTTAATGATTTCTTAAATAGTCACTACTTACCAAGTTCTACTTCAATTGTGTTGTTCTTCGGATAAATAAACTCTGGTCTCCTTGGTCCTTCTAACAGAAACAAAGAGAAAAACAAAATCTTCAGGCAAGAAGAGTTACACAACTTACTTTAACTGACAGTTTTACAATAGTTTTGTTTTATTGTTTGGTACTATTGTAGCGCCATACTTAATACCAGTTTCAAATTTACAACAGAAGATATCTCTTAAGATTTGCTGTACTCTATCCAAATTATTCTATGTTAGCTTCCAAATTAACAAAAGACTTTACCTTACCTTAAAAATACTTCTAAAAAAAATAAAATTCTCAAATTTACTGGCAGTTGATATAAAAGTAATACAAAACCAAAAAAACAAAAAATGCAATTAACTTTTTCAGAAGGATGGATAAGGAAGAGAAAGAGGGATTGTATCAACGACTCCTAGATTACATGAATATCTATTTAAGAGTAAATAAGCACACACTTAAACTGAGCTGGAATTGTATCATTCTGCATGATGCTTGCTGCTAACAACCCCCTGCTCTTGTATCACCTATCTAAAGTCAAAATTTTTATTTAATCTAAAAAGATGGACACGCTACCTCCAGCCAGCTTTTCTGATAGGACTACTATCATGGTACTGGCCAGGTCATCATCAATGCTGCCTACAAAGACTCAATCACAATGATCATGGCAATAAATGACAGTACTGGGAGAGGTAGACAGCCAGTTCTGAGTCCTGTGTGCCAAAAAGCAACCAAGTGCGAGCAGCAAGTCAGTCCTTTCCAGAGGAATTTATTAACTTTATAGCATGTACACAACTTGTCACAGCTCCTTTCCCAACAACTGAGATTCTAGTGAACTTTGTAAGCAAGTTCACCAACAGGGTCACAAGCAGGTGTTTTGCTGTGATGGTGTCAGCAAAAATTCCTCCTTTTTTTTTTTTTAAATTTATTTAATTTAATGGTGCATTATTTGTTTTAGCAAAAACAACCCCCTCCCTCCCAGTAACTATTGCTTCCTTCTAATTCTCATTCCTAACCTTGCATTTCTCATTTCCCCATGACAATTCTTGCTCAGAAGCAATCCTCAAAGGTAGCAACATGCGCTATTGTATTTTTATTTCATATTAAGGAAAAAATTAAAGAAGACCTGCAACTCTGATTTTACAGAGCAGAAAAGTAACATGCCACGTAGCTTATGCCTGCATACAAATATTTACAGCAGAGCCAAAAAGAGAAGGGAATAACCTCAATGAACTCACCTTTAACCTCTAGACTCACAGTTCGTGAAACATTATATTTTTTTCCCATATATGTGTATACCATATGGCATGTGTAGTTTCCTCTGTCTTGTACAGTTACATTGTGAATCCAAACAGCATTTTCACCCTCTGCCAAAACAAGTCGCTTGTCTTCAAGAAATCCAGGCTTACACTCCTAAATATATCAAAAGTACCTGTGATTTAAGGGAACTAATAATCTGATCATTAAATAATTACTGAACTCTACTGATTATTAAAATACTTGCCAAATACTGATTTTTTTTTGAAAGCCATAATGTGAGTTCTTATCGAAGCATCACTACGCTCTAACACGAAGCCTGATGACACCTTGCTGCATTTGCACTTTTTTAAAAAAGTCACTGCAGCCAATCCTTGAAGTTATAAAATGCAGCGTTTTACTTCACTACCTTTGTTTAATAGCTTGACAGTTATCTGTCTCAGGTGTGGTAATAGCTATTACACATGTAGCAGAGTTTATGAGAATACATGCCGGCATTCCTACGAATGAGAGCTGCAATAGCAGTGCCTCATGCCATTGGGTGTATTGCTGTTTCTGTGGCAATGCAAATGCAGTGAAAAACTTCCTTCTCTTCCCTGACCTATAAGCAGTTTAGAATCACTTCATCTCAAAAGAAGATATACAGCTGCAGCACCAAGGTTATTTTACATGTACAGGCCCACGTAGCTACTTTAATATCAGCATCAGAATTAAGAGTTGAACTACTTCAGAATTTAACCTTAACATGGGAAAAATACATGTTTCTAAGCTTGCAAAGTCTACAGAGCATTTTGGCAGGACCAGAGCAAGAAGCGTAAGAATACCACACTATGATCAAAACATAGGACAAGCCTAATATTCTGCAAAACTGAAATAACTATGCAGAGCCTTGTATTTAAGGAAACATACAAGTTTTAAAACTTACTATCTTCATAAAATAATCAAAGGATAAACTAGATTTTCACAAATCAACAAACCAAAACACACGTTTAACTCTGAAAAAACTTGCAATCCAAAAATGAACAATAGTTTTTTGTAAAAAAATGCCTCCTTACACCATATCTCCTTACACCTCCCCAATAGTGTAGTAAGATAGATGCCTGACTCAAACGGTAGAGAAAATAAATCCTCCCTTCCAGAAGCTGCTTTTCACAGTTACTTCATAACACGTTTTAAATAGAATATTTTGTACGTTGTATATCTGAAATACACATGCACAATACCTTATACCAGTGTACTTTAGGCTGATTATTGTCTTCATCTTTAAAAACATCTAGATCAGGGCATATAATCTTTCCAGTATTTGTGCTTGTCACTTTTTGTTCAAACTTCATTTTTCCGTTAAAACACAAACCGTTATCGTTCTTAAAAACTGTTAACTTTATAGTTTTTTGGTTAGAATGGTTAAGCCTCCTGTAATTAGAAAAGGAGACAAGTCAGGTCATTAACAATAAGGTTCCTTGTTTCCAGCAAGTCAGGGATTTTACGCAGAGGGACTTCAGCATCTCCACCAGCCTTGCCTCTAACACCCCTGCTACAGCCCCCCTTGCTCTTAAACACCACCCTCAGCCCCTCAGTCCCTGTTCCAGACCAAGAGATGGGAATAAGCTCCGATTTTGTGTTGTAAGCAGAAGTGGGGTCTGCTCTGGAAGCATCAGAGGGGATGCCAGGACTTCTCAGTGCTGACACTCTATGGAGGCCACAGCACCAATCCAGCCTTGCCATTTTCAGTGCTACGTTTGCCAACACACAGTAGTGCAGGGCAACCCAAAACATATCTGCACTGCAACACCCTCAGTGCCAAACGAACAGGAGAAGACAGGTTCATCTCAGCATTTCTCGGAGAGACGTATAAAGAAGAACAGGCTGTAACTCTTAGCAGAAGAGACAGAGCTTTTGAACAGCATATACATCAAGGTGCAATATCAATGTGAAACCACTTCACACCAAGAGCTCTACAAGAATCAGTGGTACAGTAGCTCTGCAGAGGAGAGACTGCACTGGAAACCAGAAGCCTATGCCCGAAGTAAAGGAACACTTTCTATTAATTCATTGCTCAACTCTTCATTTCTCAGTGCTATGCTAAGGGGGAAGTTTCCAGAAGAGTGAACTGCATGTTTTGATAGTCCTGGCTTCAACTTCTGTATACTGCACCTTGACAAGCCCTGTAATTAAGCTTTAAGTGACTGATGTGCAAAACGTAGCCTATGGTTAACACAACTGAACTTTAGCAAGTTTTCCGTGCTGCTGACATTATGCAAGCCACGGATGTCAGATGCCCACGGGAACACATCTCATAGCTACAGTAAAGCATATCAGGAAAAACTAAATTAAAATTATTTAACTGGGTAGCTTTGAAATGATTACATTTCTTCTGACTTCCAATTTTGGCTTCATTATCGACTCTGGAGCAGGAAGGTGCAAAGGCCTGCGACGTGCCTACGCAGGAAGTTTTTGCTGATCGCTGTTACTACATTCACAACACAAACCCCTTCAGCATACCTGGTGTACTGTACACACACCAGCACACACAACCACACACCTCTAAAACAAATTTTGGTCACCCAAAAAAGTCTGCATTGGCTGTTCTCAGTGTGTTGTGGAAAGATCACGAGAGGAACAATTTCTGTCTGCCTTCCCAAAATTAATTTCCGGTTCAGCACACACTGAATTTCAGCCATTATAAATACAATTTGAACACCTGAAGTGGTGAAGTCCAGTGAGCTGTAAATATGGCAAGACCTTTAAAATACTGAAGAGGTGAAAAGAATCTATTCTTTTTCTTCTTCTTTGTGCACTCAGATCTTTTGAGCAGTACTGGGGATGCATTCCTTCCACCGTCTCTGAAGCTGCCTAGCACATTGCTTCGCTCTTCACATGCATTCTCATTTTTGACCAGTAACATTTGGTAATGTTTCAAAATAAAAATTAAGAATGGTTTTCTGCCTTTTAATTTGTAAATTTCTAAATGATTCCCTAAAAGTTGCTATGCTCTTCAGAAAGCCTGTATGTGGTGATACTGCATAACACGCGGAGTTTGCTCCTCTTAGATCCTTCTTCCATTTACCATGTCCAATGAAGAAACCAAAATGTTCTTTTGATCTGACAGTATCAAACAGCAATTTGAACGTGGGAAAAGCTGAAGTAGTTAAGACTTTTCCCTGTGACCTTACACTTCACCCAAAACAAACAACCCACACAGACCACTGTCAATATTAACATGCTTTAAGATAAACAGTCTTTTGTATGAACCACTTCTGCAATGCTACGTGTGTGGAAGAAAAGGGAAAAAAAGGCATCACACAGAAACAAAAAGCATGGTCAAAACAGTGCTTTTAATGGATCTAAGCTCTCTACCTAAACCAAAAAATTCTGTACACTCAAGTTCCATGCATGTAACACTTGTAAGCGTTAGCAACCCAGTTGTTTCCCTCCTCCCTTCCTTACCTTACATGACATTCATAAAGTCCAGAATCTTCCAGTGTTGCAGGAATAAACCAAAGCAAGCCCTCTCGCTGATGGATCCTGGCGTCTCTCTCTGTGGTTACTGGTGTAGCACTACCATTTTTATACCACGTCAAATTGTAATCAGGGTGAAGCATTGGCAGTGTAATTATTGGGCAACTAATAGCTGTAGGTTCTCCAACAAGCACAAAGTAATTACAAATAACACATTCTTCTATTAAAAAAAATCAGAAAAAAAAATGATCAATGCTTTTAATCTGTGTACTTTTATGTTTTATAAGTATTAATATCCATTTCAAGTTACACAGAATTAGAAAATAAACTTTCTGTAACAATTTACCATTTAAACATCACAAGGCTACCATTTTTAATTTGTTTAGCACCTTCTGGTTGAGGATCTAAACACCACATTTTACAAAGCTTAAGCCACAACGTCCCTGTATTAAGGTAGTCAGCAACAAGCACACGTAAGTCCAATAGCCTCAGTGCAAACCAAGGTGTAAGAAGACACATGGAATTCACCAGGCAACACAAGCTTCACAACTCACCTGTCGTGTTCTTGTATTTAAGCATGTTAGTAACTTTGCAGAATTACCAAATTCTTAACATAGATGTTATGTATGAAAAGCACAGTGCAAACAGTGACAGTGCAGAGCTCCTCACAGTGCTCTGGCCGTTATGACTGTAGGGCCAAAAAAAAATAGGGAAAAAGAAAAATGGGGTGAGGGGGAAGGATTGTTTTTGACCTGATGCACAAGACAGTGTGGAATGAGATCAAGATCTCAACACATCCAAGTTGTCTGTGAACCAACATGTCATAATACAAAGGAAATTTGGAGAGGCGCAGTATTAGATTATGAAGTCTCAACTATGATGTATTATTTCCTTCCTACATTTTCAATTTCTGTCATCTTTATCCAGAAGGCCCTTTAAATTAGGAACATTATTCCTATAATGAACGTAATTAGGAATATCACATAAAAGGTGAGCATAAACAGAATTTTTACAATTATGGCTGTGTAACAAGTTGACAAGACACAATCATGCAGCCTAGCAAACAGGTTTTTTTAAACATCAGCCAAAAAAATACAAGAGAAAGAAGGACAGATGTTGCAAGAAGTCAGTACAGTACCAGTTTAGCACAAACAGAGCAGGCCATTTGACTATAAAGCAGATTTTAAAAGCTTCCAAACTTTTGCATACACGTGCAACACTGAATTCCTATAAACTGCAAAACATCTGACTGAACCGATTTTACAAATCTTGCTGAATGACTGTAAAAATACACAGTTAATGTATTCAATTTCAAAATAAAAAAAAAAAAACCTCTTCAGTAATCTTTGCAGTCCCACCACTTTCCTATCATCTTGTTTAAAGATTTCCAAGTAGGTCCCTACGGAGATTAAACTAATTCAGAGACATTCATATTAGACTGTTTATACCAAGAGCAGTAAGACAATCATCATTAACTTATGTAGCACTAAACTTTACTGAAAAATTAGATCTACCATGAAAAATATTACCAATTAATTGTAAAGGAAACTAAGCCCGACTGCTTTAAGGACTAGAGCTACAGCATGTTTCTTAAATAAGGCATTCAGCAGCTAACTTTAAGTCAAGAAAGCCAATCTCCTTGGACTTTCTTAAAAAGAATTGGGGAGAGGCTAATCAAAGCCTCTGTACCCTAAATTTATGTGGCTAGCTTTAAAAATATTTATGCCCATTTGCCCATTCCATCCCCAGGGCAACTTCATTCCAAAAAGAGGCATTCAGCTTATCTTCAATATGCTGAAGGAAAAACAAACCCCAAATCCACTATTTGCTCTCAGTAACTCTTTTTCTACTAAATACACACAACTCGTCTCTTGCAGGTTTTCTTTCTTCAAATGGCAATTTCAACAACATATTTAACTTACCAGCACTGAACAGAGGTACCAGTAGAATGAGATGACCAACGAGCAAAAATGTAGATGTCATCTTTTGCTGTAAAGAAGAATTTTTTTCCATTAGTGTGGTAAGAGTGTTCAAGCTGCACTGTCCTCTGCACTCTGCATTACTCCTTCAAAAAGTCAGGAGAAGCATTAGTCATCTTGGGGAGGGGAAAAAGGGTTTGGTAACTTAACCTCAGCCTTTGAAGATTTCAACTACAGTAACTGTTGGTCTGCACAGAACGCTGCTCAGTTTTCAGCTTTCTACTGGAATTTTTCCAAATTTCTACTGGAATAACTATTGCATAAAGTGTAATTTTCTTTTGCCAGCATAGTTAAGCCCAAAAAAACCAAAACCCCAACCCTCTAGCACAGACAAGTTATTCTAGAATACAGCGATTTAAGCTATACTGTATAATTTAGAAACCAAGCTTGATTAAGCTACTCCTCTTTCCACATGAATGTGAGAGACACAATCACAGAGATGTTTCGTTCTTTGAACTGTTCTTATACAGTTGAGGCAACGTTGCTTTTAAGAGCAGATGAACTCGTAGTTCTTTGTGGGAGGACAAGCACACTGTAACTCCAGTGTGATCGGCACTTCAATTGGCATCTGAAGTCAAACGTGTGGAAACCGCAGCTAATATGAATTGCTGTGGTCAGACACAAAACAAAGTTTTCAAGAGTTGTAGTTTCACTTCACACCTCAGGTCTTCTTCGCAGCTTTCTCTAACAAAGACATGACTGAACAGACACCCACTGCCCTCACGGCCCGCAAGTGGCTTCAATGAAGCCTCTAAATCTTAACCAAGTTGTGCCCCCCTCTCAGATGTACCTGCTTTTTCTTGGCAAGATGTCATCAGAGCACTTCCCATGCCTTCTACTGTCAGACAGCTGTCAAACACTTAACCCCTTTCCCTTCCGACAGCTCCGTGTAGGTTAAGGTCAGCATTTAGCTGTCTTGCCTTTCCTCAGTTCCTGATTATTTTGCATGCTGCTCCCTTTCACTCTAAAGCAACCTGGTTTCCCACATAGCTGTCCATTGCAAAACATTCATCGCACAGGTCCTAGTTAATATTTGCCTTCTACCCAGCTAGAAATGCCTGGAAGAATAGATGGTATTCCCTGAAAAAACACACACGGCCATGACTTACTTTTATATCCAATGTAGTTCACTTTAGTGACAAGTAAGCCACACCAGCTCCTTCTTTTCAAGCATTTCATACGCAGAAGTGTTGGGGTAGTAGGGAGGGACACACAGAGTAGAGTTCAACACTTTAATATAACAGCCTCCAAGTATGTACTTCTTTTGGTCAACTTATCTGACAAAGCACTCATACCATAGTCTTTATTTAGTTGCCTTGTATGTGGTTTTACTGTGACTTGCCAATGAGCTGATCATCATTCTTGGAGTTTCAGTTTACCTGTAAATTGTGGAAAAGGGAGTGGAGAAGGGGAAAAAAGCATCAAAATATAACATATGGGCAGCAGCATACAAGACCAAATTTTCTACAGACATCATAAATGTAAAAGCAAGAGCATCCCTCTGCCTACACTAGAGAGATGACTTAAAAGAAAACAGCAACAACAAAATTTGCAGTAAAGATTGACGAAGAATTTTACCAAAGACCTTCAGAAAAATGAAGTTTTTGCCCAAAACAAGATAACATTACACAGGTGCCAAGCAAGCAACAAAACCAGACGTAAGGAGCCACTTTGTAAGACAGATTTAACCAGTAAAGGAAACAAAGAATACTGAAATTAGGGCAAGATAAGAATAACTAATCAATCCAACAGGTTAAGCTTTACATTTTGCCCCCATTACTGGTCTCCAGTACCAAGGGTGGATGTCTTCCTAATATTGCAGGCTAAAGCTCAACTTTTTTAAAGTTCTAGTCTTTCAAAATTCACACACACACCCCCTTCAAATATTGCAGTGGTAAATCTTAACAACTCTGGAAAGAAGGGAAGAAGCCTCTAGCTTTTGTAGTTGCAATAGCTTGCAGTATATGGAGCATTTCTCTTCTGGTCAGTACAGTTTCAAGTGACAACACAAGGTTTTTACACTTTTCTTGAACAGAATATACAAAGAAACACTACCTGAAATCCACAAATGTGAAACAGCAAACTTTGTTTAAAAAACAGATGTCTGTTCACATATCTAACAACTTCAGCCTTGTAGTGCCTTCTATCCGACTCTCAGCAATACGAAATGCCCCTGTGATACAGAAGCTCAAAAATCTCACTTACGCAGAAAGAACGGCAATTTCACTGACGACGCTGCCTACATACATAGTTTGGAAAACCGTTTCAGCTCAAAGATTGCTGGGCTCAAAGGAAAAATGTATGTGAAGTCTTTTAAGAAATAAGGGGGGGGACAACAACAACAACAACCAAACAAACAAAACCCCCCACCAACAACCAATCATGTTTGTGATTTATTTGAGCTACTAAAAAAAAACCCCAAAGGTTTGATTTCCAAGTTACTTTCCTAATATTTATCTTCCCATAGTTAAATGACAACTTACTCTTGCTCCGTCAAATTTCTAAAATTACCATCTTGAAAACCAAAATAGAAAACATGTGGACGTAATTTAAGATACTGACATTTTGTTCTTCGCAGGATGTCTATTTTCACAGAACTTGCCTTTTTACTTGCCTTAGGCACACTGCCAACTTTAAATGCCATAAGAACAAGTTTAGAGACATAATGGGTCCCGAAGTCTGCATGCTTGCTGCGGAATTAGCAAACTTGTCCTTCAGGAAGCTGTGCAAAACATATAACTGTATCTTTGTCTTCCAAATTTTGTGTCTCCAATTTTTAAAAGATTTTACTTGTAAATAATTTATAAACCCGTAGACATGAGAGTTCCTTGCAAAGGCCAACACAATGAAAAAATGCTCAAGACAGTAGCAGAGAAAGCATCTAAGCCCTTCAACTGCGTATCAGCACGTCGCTGTTAATTTAAGTGGCTTTCAATATTGATCACTCTCTATGGGTACTCATTACAGCAAGGGTGACCAACAGGTCCTCAGCCTTTGACTCAACCAAGACAAAATTCAACCCACCACAACAATTCATACACCTCATACCTTGTTCCTTGTTGTGCTTGCTGCTGTCAACAGGAATAAGCTGTTAAGCTGCCTATCAGGGTTAAACCGCAACAGTAAAGCAAGACAAAATTTCTAACAGACTGTACCTTGTTTCCAGTCTCCCACTTTCCTGAGGTCCCAGCTTTCCTGTCTAACATGCTCAAAAATGCAGCTGATCATTTTATGGGGGCATGCTTGAACACTGAGTCACACAAAATGATGCACAAGCACCCTCTAGAAGTGGATTTGGATATTCGTTGTGGTATTCTGACATTGAAGTGATGACCACAAACCTTAGTCCTTAAATGCCTCCATTCCAGACAATCCTGCAAGTTGCAGGACTACAGAAAAGTCATACCTTTAAGGCAAACCCACCATCCAAGACATCCCACTGAAGCTACATCAAAATGAACTCACGGAAATCAAAGAAGAACATTCACAAAGAAGCCTGCCAAAGATAGTTAAATCTTTAGAAGCTAAATTCCAGTTCAACTTTGAGACAAAGTATTAATTGCTCAAAGTCTGCATCTGAACAAAGTGTTTGTTACAGGTACTGCCTCAACTTTCACGAAAGCACAGGATGAGAAAAAAAAAAAACAAAACCAAACCAAACAAACCACACACACACAAAAAGAGATGGATACCTGTAGCTGTACATAACTGGCCACCACCGGTTGATTCTAGTACAGTGAAGAGCTACCTATCCACCCACCCACTTCCCCCACACGTCAAACCAGGGGCAATGAGAGCATCCAAATAACCTTGAAAGGAGCGATCTTATCAGTATTCAAAGCAGTTGAAAACAGTACCTCCTTTCTGCATCAAGTGGAAGGAGGTCATTTCGCAGTCAGCGCTTTGAAAACTTTTCTATGTCATTTCAACTCCAGATACCTGTCAATATAAAGTAATGTGGACTTTAATGTGGAATAGTTCGTAAGTCCAAAGTAAGTTATTACTTTTCCACTAACATTTTCAAGTACAGTTAAGAGACATTTCAAAGGACCAGAAGGGCTCATGCAGATAAAAATGTATGTATCAAAAATACAGTGACGCAAAGTATTAAAAAATTAATATATTACTCTCAGGGAGGAAATCAGTACTATTTTTTACCAAAAAAATAGTAATGGGTATTTCTCATTTAAGGATTAATTTAAAATACCTGAACTAAGGATTTTGCATTACAAAACAATTTTTGTGCAAGAGCTTTTTTGCCAGTTTCTCAGTTTTTACAGCACTCCCAGTTTCACAATCTATACAAAAGGTGAGCACACTCAATTTAGCAACTCCAACCTGTCTTTTGAGAATCCAAGCTCACACAAATGGCCCGAGCCAAAACCCGCACGCGGCTGCCGAGCTTACGAAGAAGAAAAGCAAAACACATCCAGCATTTCGCTCCAGTCCCTGATGAAAACTCTCCGAACTTAAGGGCTGATGCTGGAAATAAACTGGAACTTTGATTCAGCTCAGTAGTTTTCACTGGAGAGCTCGTTCACGCCAAGCTGTGGCTCCACAGGTTGTGACCAGGACAGGCCCGGGACTGTCACAGCAGCTCCTCGCTAGGTTTGATGCTGGTACTTCTTGCAGTCGCCTCTTTCACCCAAAGCCTTGCTCTTGTTGTCATACGAACAGTTTAAAAAAAAAAAGTAAGAGCCCCTGTTTGATCGCAGTTATGCAATAAACAGCTTCTGTAGTGTTGTACCGGGTCAAGAAGATTTTACGCCAAGCTTTATCCTGCTTCCTGTTACAAGTACTTTAAAAAATGCGGTGGCCTTCAGCACTCGTCTACAAGTCTTCGTTTTCCTCCCGTACTGCCTACCTGGGTCTGTATAACGCGACACACAGCGAGGAAGCAGATACAAATGCAAAATAAATAATAATAATAATAATAATTAAAAAAAAAATTACTTCCAAGGCAGCTATTCGGTGCCAGAAAAGCTGGAAAACCAGCAGCCAGGCGCAGAGGGAGGGGGACTGTACAAACACACCCCGCACCGAAACAAACGGCCTCAGAACACGCCTGAAATTAATAGAAACCGCCGGTTTTGTGGGGGGGGGGGGGGGGGGGGGGGGTTTGGAAGCCATCAGCACTGCAGTCTACCTGCCGCGGAGCTGACGGGCCGGGCCGGGGCGGGGGGGGGGGGGAGTGTCCCTGGGGGACCTGCTCGTCACCGCCCGCTCCCCCACGCCGCCAAACGGAGACAGGCGGGGAAGGACAAGCCCCGCCGCCCCCCGGACACCCCCCTGCCCTCCCCGCCACGCCGGCGGCGCTGGAAGCCCAGCCGAGCCCCGGCAGGGAGGGAGGGAGGGAGGGAGGCGGCTGCGACCACAGCCGCCCCCGCGCCGCCCTTCCTCACCTCCGCCCGCCGCCCTTCCTCACCTCCGTCCGCTCCCTGAGCCGCGCCGGCCGCCCCGGCCCGCGCCACACAGCCGCCGGGCGGGCAGCGAGACCCCGCCTCACCCGGCGGGCCCGCGGCCGCAGACGGCGCATCGCCCCTCCCAGCGGCCGCCTCCGGTACCGCTCGGGGGCCGGCCCACGGCCCGCTGGCGGCCGGTGGGAGTCCGGCCGGCTGCTGTGGTGGGGGTTGGAGGGCTCGGTGGGCTCTCCACAACCGTGCAGCCCCCACCGGCCCCCGAGGGCGTGCGAGCGCCTGGGGCAGGCAGGTTTGTCCCTCATGGCGGCCTCCTGTGTGACCTCCTTTGGGGCATCTCCCCGAAGTTTGAGGTGTCTTTCCTGGCATCGACCCACTTCTTTTAGCTGCCACGCCTGGGCTCAGTTCCCCTTCAGGCTGCCATCCCAGGGTGGCCAAAGTGGCTTTGGCACTGTTTGGACACCCATTTTCCCTCAGGCTGCCCTCAGGGCTCATGGCAAGCCCCAACCGGACTGATTTTGGAAAGGGCGAGAGCCTGTGGCCAGCTCGGCGTGCCAGCTAACGCCCTTTTGGCAGCCTGGTGGGAGCAGAGACCTTTCACATCTTCAAGTAACCAGATCACGGAATCACCGAATGGTAGGGGTTGCAAGGGATCTCTGAAGATCATCTAGTCCAACCCCCCTGCCAGAGCAGGGTCACCCAGAGCAGGTTGCACAGGAACACGTCCAGGTGGGTTTTGAATGTCTCCAGAGACGGAGACCACCACCTCTCTGGGCAGCCTGTGCCAGTGCTCTGCCACTCTCAAAGTAAAGATGTCCCTCGTCATGTGGAGATGGAACTCTCATGGGAGATCCCACCCATTGCACCACCATGCATCCAGGACATGCTAGACGTAATCGTGCCTGCCCTGGGGACCAGTGTAGCTCAGGTGAAACCAGTCCTTGCCGAATCCGGCACCCCACTCATGAAGTGAGTGCAGGGACTCTTGCTTCTGCCTGGTACTTACCAGAACAGACAGGTGGGTGCCTGGTGCCACCATTCCTATATTCCATCACCCGAAGTTGCTCAACCTCTCTATTTGGAGCAGAGCTTTGTTTGCTTTCCATCATGTAAGTGTTAACTTTTTGTCTGGTTTGGTCAGCTGTCCTTTCCGCTGTGCCAAGATATCACTTTTTCGGTTCAAACAATAGTTTCTTCCTCCAGGGTTTGCGTAGTAACTCTATATAGTTCTCATTCTTCACTTTGATGGTGAAATTAAACATATTCAAACACAGAAATGCAAATTTCTCCAGACAGGGAGAAGTTTCTCTGGAATTGTTGCCTTACCCATAGTTCTCAATTCAGTGCCTTGTCCTCCTTGAGTTTGCCTTCAGCTCCTTGATTTTGGTTCCTGTAGGCTTACTTTTAGTCCCTCCTCAGAGACATGACTGTAGGGTACTCAGAGGTATTGCTTATCCCCACCTCTGCTTTTATTCAAGGTCCACATGCATTAACTTTATTTACATTCTACTTAAAGTAAACACACATTTTAATATGAATTATAAAAATGTAATGTAAGAAGCAGCTTCTTCTTGAGGTTTGAACAATTTCCAAACCAACGTTAAGGGATTGTCAACTTGGTTAAGAGTTTGGAAAAATGTGGGAAGGCATGTTTTAGCTTATTAAATGGTAGAGGAGATCCTCTGTTCCAGACTCACAGAACCATTACTCTTTCCCAAGGCGAAAGCTCAGCCTTTTTTGGGTTAGAATGGCTGCTTTGCTTCCCTCTTGGTTTCATTATCACTAATTAGAGGAAAAAAGGGATTCTCATACTGGCCTTCTTCCATGTTGACAGTATCAGGATGAAAAGCTAGCTTGAGCCACAAAGCTCTTGGAGAGGAAAGCTGTGAAATGTTTACCAGCTTATCCGATGATACAAAGGGGGAGAAAACCTGTTATGAGCTGGAGGGGTAAATTTCTATTCCTGTTGCTGTGTGTGATTATAAGCTTTTGCAAGCTCTCATGCCTGTTTTAGCTGTGCCAAATGCTTTTCTCTGCTTTTGCCTTCACTGTTTTTGAGTCAAGGGTGGTGTTAAGGTGACTGGCTAAATTGGGGGAACTTCGTAGTCCATAGCAATCTTAAGAACAAAGATATTAGAGTGCTCCAAGTGTTTATCTGCCCAATGCTTTTTTCCACAATATCCAAAGGATAACAGCAATGCTTCCAATTAAGCTGCACGAAGTTTGAAAGTTGGTGACACAGGAGGGGTTCCGAGTTGGTAAGTGTTGAAGATAAAATGGTCATTTGTAGAATCTGGCACACGTCACTATTTCCATAATTCTGATATCTCGTATCTATCGTGACCATACTTTTAAAGTAAAAATCCAAAGTACTCTCTGGCACTGATTTTAGAGAAACTAATCACTCCAAACCAAAAGTACACTTCCAAAAGAACGTACGCAAGCATCAGCACTGCCAGATTGTGATTCAGGAGCAAAGTATGCATTTTTCTCAGAGCAGAGGATGTCTCCTAGAGTTTCCTAAGTGTTGTGAATGAATTGATCATAAAGCATCTAGTAAGACTCCAGTTAGAGAGGAGTAATTTTGCAAATTTCTGTTCTTGTTCCACCGTAGAGCTGTTTTCCCAAGTGAGTTTTACAACCCAAACTGTTACCTCACTCACACAGTCAACTGTGTGAGCGTACCTAGGCGCCAAGTTCACACGTAATTGGGAAAAGCCTGACATTGCTTCCAACTGCAGGCCTCTGAGGCGTGTTTCAGGGCTCAAACCTCTGGGCTGATGCCAGGCTGCTGCTAGCAAGACTGCGTTGTTCAGAAATCAGTCAGAACAAAGAAGCCAGACAGAGGTTTGTGTCCTTCAGTATCCTGGAGTAACTGGCCAGGGTGAACTTCAGAGCAACTCAGTAAGTCTTCAAAGGCAGTCTGTCAATTCCGCTGAAGTTCTCCACAGGGCTCTTTCAACTTGTAGTTTAATGTAGGTTAATGTGGAAAGCAAGCAAGAAACACAAATTTATGCCAGAGATCCTTTTTATACTGAGTTAAATCTTGCTACAGTTTGCTGCAGCACCAAAAGCTATAGAACTTTGAGAACAAACCAGTTCTGAGTCTCCTACAGTCTGTTTTAGCACAACAGAGTTTGTGCCCACCAAGATCCTCATTCCAGAAAACCTTAAATGCAGGGGTGGTTGATTTTCTGGTCAGCCAAGTCCAAAGTCTAAATCAAAACTGAGTAGCTACATATCCAACTAGATCCTTCCCCTTAATGACCTCCGGTAAAAACCTCGCTCTTCTTGGAGAGGATGAGGTAGCAACTGAGACACAAAGACACAGACATAGCATTGCATTCGTAATGGTGCTTTTAGTGTTACTCCTTCAAAGGCACATCAGACTTATTTTGTACACGTGGCAGTAACCTTAAACATGTTTACATGTATTGAGGCTTGTTCAGTCACACTGTCCAGGATTTCCACACAAAGCAAAGGGAGTTTCTGTTTGATCAGGTATATCCATCTGCACTTAAAGCAAATTTATGCTGGATAAAGGAACTGATCTCAAATTGACATTTTAAGGAAGTGAAAAACCAGAACATACCAGTTACCTCAAAAGACAGGTTTCACAATTGCAATCTCATTTAAAATAAAAATAGGTGTTTAATTTTTCTTTTTAAAAAAACTAGAGGATCTGTCATCAGTTCTACATGTTTCCACGTGCAACTGCAGCTTAAGTGGAGGAGGTCCCTGCAGTTATGTGACTGCCACTGCAACACTTAACCAGGAATGCATGCTAGGCATGCCTTTCTCCTCCTGTCCACCCAGAATCACTGAGGATTTCTTTACACAAGGCCTCTCTTCTGTCTTTTCTGTGACTCTTGTCCATGCCTCCTGAGAGCAATGCCGACAGTTGTTGGGTATTTTCCCTTTTTACCTTCAGCACACAGAAGATCTATAGCCTCGCTCATTTCCAACGTGACTAAACAGGTCCAAACCCCTGCTTTTTTCACTTTACCACATTACTGCTTAAGTAATCAGTAGTGCTTGTATTGCTGACATTACTTCAATAGTTCTGGTTTGAACCAAAGCAGTTCTCAAGGCAGATCCCGGTATGGCTTCAAGGTTATTATTGGTCTCCTTCACGCTTCCTTGAGGTGGAGACAGTATGTTGGCATGAACAATAATCATCAGAGCCAGAACAAGTGATGGCTTCACTAGCCAGTAGGTGAGTCATTGCAACGAAAATCAAGTTTCACAATTTGATATCTCGGCCTGACACACAACCACCTCAAGATCTTATCCTGTTTTGTGGGTTAGAGCTCTTGGAGTCAGAAGTGCAACTGAAATGGCTGCAATTAGTTTGCAGGGAGGTCTGTGAGATGGATGCAGTGGTTTATCCCTCATGTATAGCTAGCGTGAGTTTAAAATGTCTTCATCTGTAATGACTACAATCTGTCTGCTGCTACCATGGAGCTGGTCTCTAACTTCTGCTTTTGTAATTTGCTTTGTACAATGTGCGCTTAGAAATTATTCTTGAGTGTTGTACGATAAAGGGCAACATGCTGGAAAGGAACCTGGAACTGTGAGCAAAGGAATCCTAGATGTATCTTTCTCACCCAGCCAGAAAGGGACAGCACACAATAAAATCTGGACAAACTGTACAACGGCTGCGTGTCTATCATCAGATTATCCAGTGCCTTGCTAGAATACCATGAAAATTACATGAACAGAGCAACAAGTAAGATGGAGTAACAAAGTGGCCTGAGGAAACCCATGCAAAAATATTCTTCTTTAAATTGCTAGGAGAGCACACAAAAGACGCACACAATTGCAGCAGAAATATGGTGATTAAAAAAGAAAGAATCTTTAGGAGCAGTGACTTGCAGTGGATTGACCTTTGAAAAATAAACCTCTGTCTCAGGAGACACTAGGATATGTTGGTGATTTCACCCTAGATTAGAAGGAAGAGTTAGTTGCCTTAGAAGGACATAGAAATGACTGTACTGCTTCTTTCTGCTATCACCTGTAAAAGCTGTAGCCTTGGAACAGCACGAGACACAGGAAACAAAATTCAGAGCTACTTTTTCCTTAGCTATGACATTTCTTGCAGAAAACAAGCAAGAAAACCAAAGCAGCAGGTGTATGGAAGATAATGCTCACGATAAAATAAGATAATTAATTCTCTACATCAATTAATTTCTCATGACTGGAGCATGAACCTTTTGCCTTTGGAGAGTAATTTACTGTCTTTCATAGGGCTGAGCTCTAACTGGCTGAACATAAATTGCTGTGCTAAGTGCTGCCTCAAATGCTTCCAGAGCGTAGGCAGAATACTTTGATTAATATTTTGCCAAACAGTCGGGTTTTTGTCTGCTGTATGCATGTTTAGGGGTGCTGTGCTGGCATTGTCACAGCATTCTTGCAGAAGCTTTGATTTTCCTATTTTCTCGCCTTGTTTTTGCTAAAGTGTCATAACAAATAAGCAGTACTGCCTTTGTAAGTAGTTTTTAATTGATTAGTCATCAGAAGCTTTGAGCACCAACTGAATAAGGATCCAGTGCTAGCCTAATTGCAAGGAAGTCTTAGGAAAAGCCCAAGTAATCTGGAATGGTGAACACAGAATTGCCACGTGCTCACTCACTCAAAAATGTGCTCTCAGGCTGCTTGGGGAAAATGGCTCATAAATTATGCTTATTACTAGATTTTTATTTCTCTGTTAATAACACCTATCCACTGTTCTTTAGTGCATGTTGTAAAGTCCAAAATGCAGTTCTTGACACAGTGATTTTTCTTTGCAACCGCTGTGTACCCACCTTACCATAAACCTAGGTTGCAGAAAGAGGAGCCAAAGGCAAAGAGGAAGGACAATAGAAAGAGATTAGAAATAAGAAGTAGAAACTGGATTTTAATCATCTAATTAGCAGTACACGTGGAGGGAAATGAACAAAAACATTCTGACTGCTATGACTGTGTCGTGCCCTAGCTTTTGCTCAGTGCCAGCATGTTAGCTCTAATTGAGATTGATTCACCTTAAAAATGGACAGATTTAAAGCCTATGAGGGAGATTTCCATTGCCATTCCCCCATATAAACAAAAGCTCACCCGTGGCAGAGCCCTCCCTGTGGCATCCCCGTCATTTATTGTAGCACATTTATCAGGACACACCTATTGTCTCAGTAGGCTTTTAGTCATCATCAGCATTCATAACTCATAACTCTACCCAGATGTTTTTGCTTCTTTCCTTTTCCTTCCACACATCCTTCAAACACAAACAATAGCTCAGACTTTGTAAGAGTAACCTTGCAATTCTCTCTCATCTTAGCCCAAAGCAACCACAACAGCTTCTCCTAAATCCTGTCCTTGTTTTACAGCCCTCAGCAGAAACTAAAACAATCTCCAGCTTTCTTGCTGCCAAGGTGTCAGACTGTCCCCCTGACAGTGTCCTCTCCTTAGATTTTCCTTCTTCCCATTCCCCAGCTGTCCATGTCACATTCCTCCTTGTAACAGAAGAGAAGGAAGACAATTTCCCTCATGGGTTGCGTTATGTTTTGAACAAATAATTTCTTGTTGCTTCTGAAAGGACCTGCAGGAGCTTTTTTTGTTCTCTGCTGAAACTTTCCATTGCCTGAAGAGCTGGCGTTCTCCTCAGCCAAAAGAAAACAAACAGTAACGTGGGATACAGAAGTAGTTCATGAGATGGTTTTCTGTCAGTGGAACCTTTAAAAATGAGTTGGCAGATGCTGACAGTGGTGTTAAGCAATCCCAGCTCCCACTAGAATTATACTTTCTCCCTTGGAGACATTCGTTTTGTGTTTTTTTATTGCTATAAAACACGACTGGACCACAGCTATAAATTGGTATTTTGGAGATGGGAGGGAACAAGAAAAAGAAGAAAAAGAGAAGAACAAGACACACACACACCCCAATATTGTTATTTTCAACAGACACAGAGAGCTTTTCTGATTAGTTTCATTAAAATGTCTTCATTTTTTCCTATTGGCAGTCACTCAAGGAGACTATCTTGTTATGGGAGTAGAAGAAAAAATACCGTGTGTATCCTTTTGCCCAGCTAGTCACCTCTGTTCCTGTGCACTTTGCTTAACTGTGTTAGCAACTGACCTGTGACAGCAAAGTTACGGTAAAATACCACTGCTGTGTTCATTGAGTTATTTGGCTAAAGATTAGATTTTGCCTGAATTTTGGTAATGAAAACCAGCTCTCCACTCACAGCTGCAGATGGCACAGTAAGCTGCTATGTTCCAAAATAAATTAAGTTCATTTTGAAATTCTTTGAATTCAAATGCTTTCCTTCTCTGGATTTCCATGTGCTCTTTTTGTCCTCTGCCTGTTCTCTAGATTAGATTGCATGTGATTACCCACAGAGATGGGTACTGTAGCAGTCACAGTCACAACCTGTAGGGATTACCTGACCTGACTCATCGGTATGTAAAGATGGTGACCATGGGGTTCTCAGGATTCTGCAGTACACAAGGACACAGAGGTCAGGGCTTCTGAGAATTTCTTTGTTACAAATTATTACAAAACTACTATTAGTAAAAAAAAATAATATGCAAATGTAAATGTAAATATATGCTACAAGTCACTACAAAATTACCACTATGAAGGCAAGTATGTATATACACATTACAAGAGTAAAGCAAATATATGTATATTGAAAGTTATTGCAGAATTCCGACTAGTGAAGCAAATGTATAGTTACGAACCTCTACCTGTGTGCACGCCTATAAATACGTTATGCAAGTTGTTACCAGTATGACACTCATGAAACAGCTCCCAAGAGTGGGGCTAATCTCACTTCAAAGATGATCCATGTCACAGAATCTGAAGTCATCCAGGTGTCCCCGGCAAGGGTCCAGTCTGTCTGGGAGATCTTTTGCAGTGAAGCTTATTTTGTGTAGGTAGCAAGTTACTTTTTACAGCTTTTTGGCATAAATACCTTTTTGGTAGACATGTAAGTGTGTGTAGGACATCAGTTCCTGGAATAGTTGTTGCTGACTCCTGTTTTCCTGGAAGATCAGTCCATTATCACAGTGCTGTGGTTTAACCCTAGCTGGCAGCTCAGCCCCACAGAGCCGCTCGCTCACTCCCCCCCACCCCGGGAGAGAATCAGAAGGGTAAAAGTGAGAAAACTCATGGGTTGAGATAAAGACAGTTTAATAGGTAGAGCAAAAGCTATGCACACAAACAAAGCAAAACAAGGAATTCATTCCCTGCTTCCCAATGGCAGGCAGGTGTTCATCCATCTCCAGGAAAGCAGGACTCCATCACGCATAACGGTGACTTGGGAAGACAAACACCATCACTCCAAATGTCCCCCCCCTTCCTTCTTCTTCCCCCAGCTTTATATAGTGAGTATGACATCATATGGCATGGAATATCCCTCTGCTCAGCTGGGGTCAGCTGGCCCTGTTGTGTCTCCTCCCAACTTCTTTTGCATCGCCAGCCTACTCACTGGTGGGTGGGGTGAGGAGCAGAAAAGGCCTTGACTCTGTGTAAGCACTGCTCAGCAATAACTAAAACACCCCCATGTTATCAATACTGTTTTCAGCAGAAATCCCAAACATAGCCTCATGCTGGCTACTATGAAGAAAATTAACTCTATCCCTGCCAAAACCAGCACACACAGTTTCTTTGTCCTGCACCCATCAGGGTTTCTTTGTCCTGCCCGCTACTCACTACTCACCATCAAGTAGGTTTCAGCGGAGTTTGTCAGGGGCTGAGCTTATCAGACATGTCTTGGCACTCTGCCTAAGGAGATATCCTTCTTTGTTAAAATGTTTATCAAGTCGCCTTTGTGGCGGCTGCGGTCAGGTATGTCAACTGTCAGAACTCCCATTCTGCTGTGTGGTGGAGTGAAGGAGAAAGAGGAGCACAGAAGGGCAAAAGGTGTAAGACGTGGAGTGTGAGGGATGCCCCCACTCTGACTGGGTGAGTGGTACTTTGGTTCAGGCATCACCAACAACTGGGCCTGACTGAAGTCAGCCTTGCTGTGCAGACCTTGAGAACCGTGCGAAGCCGTATCTTCTCAGGGACTAAGGAGCCTAGGCCATGTCTTACCAGAAGCTAACAGTACCAGCCTGAACTGGGGCTAGACAAAGCTGAAAACTGCCACAGCTGCACTCCTGCACATACACCAAACGGGGAGTTTGACTACGAGTCAATCACTTTCTGCGATAAATATCTGTAGCCCCCCCAGCCCATTGATCTCTCCTGTAGGCTGCACAGCGGTGATCTCCCCTTGAGCAGGGACGCCTCTCAAGGTTACTCCAAGAGGCTGAGAGACCCCTGACCTGGCATCTGAGATCTATAATGAGGTAAGCGACATTTTGCATTAGGCCTAAAAGTATATTGTATGCTTGCAAAATTTATATCTCCAACTATAGCTTAATTATTAGAAGCGTAGCAAGTTGTAGATTGTTTGACCACCACCTAAATTATCATTTAAATTATCATTTAAATCCTTGTCAAATCATCATCAGATCATTGTCAAGTTATTTTTAAATCACTGATTGATTACCATTCAATTATTGCTTGATAACCATTTGTTTACCATTTAATTTTCATTCAGTCATGAATTAATTATCATTTGGTCATCATTTCATCATTAATAACACCCTTTTAGTTAACCCCACAACAAAACTTCTCTTAGTAACTCACCTGTGACAAGGCAGCACTTAGTCTGCACTAGGGAAATGAAACCAGCTATAAAACCTCTCTAGCAAGAAGACTAGAAGATTTCTTTGAGTGCATCTAATACTACATCTTATGGCTCCATCCTCCAGACCAGCTTCACAGTCTGTGGAGAAACATGGTGTCTTGCGCTGATGGAGGGCATCATCCAGAGCACACAAGACCAAGCAAGCAAATTACCTTCAGATGCTCCTAGGTAAACTCAAAATGACAGAATGATGGACAAATTAATTGAAAGAGTATGCTGTGCTCATGGCCTTTCCTGATAACTCTCTTTCAGAGGTTTGTAAATATACCCTTTTTGCTGGTACACTTCCTAAGCATCGTTTGCAACCAGCCTGCAAATCCTTCAAATAATAATTTGATTTTTCTCCACTGTAGCTGAAGCTTCTGTCATGAGATGTCAGACACAATAGAGGGTGATAGTGTAAGAAGGCTGTTGCCAGTCTCCAGCATCCTGCCATTGGAAACAGCTTCCTCTGAAGCACCCAAACCTTTCTGCTGCAAAGTCAACACTGTAGAAGGTAACAATTAGAAATTCAAGTGCTGGAGTCCCCTTAATTATACAGCTCTCTGATTCTAGTGCCCCTTGACTTTTTAACAGAGCTTTACCATAATATGTATTATTTATGATCATCATTTTTATAATACTGCGTCCTAGTCATGTCGTGTCTCATTATGCAAAGCAATGGACAAACAGCTGTGATGTACACCTTTGCCCAAAAGAGCATGGAATACATGTAAAATTAAAGGATGTTACCGAGAAATTTGTATATGGGAGGGCAAAGATGGCAATAACAATAAATGAGGACTCTCTCTATGGTCTTCCAAGGGAGACAGTGCAGTTTGTTCCAGACTCCCTGTTCTAAGATAAATCTGTTTATGTTTTGAGAATCTTAATTCCAAAGAAAGTATTACTGTCTCAACCTTTATCTTAGACCTTTGAAGCTCGTCAGATCAGCCAGATTTGTATAAAGAAGAGGAAAATTTGAGCAGAACCTTCATGAACAGTCAGAGGCAGCCTTTTGAAAAAGATGGTGCTTAGTGAATGGCAAGAAAAGAGTTTGTATCAGCAGGGAGAAGGGGAGAAGGGAGCGGAAGAAGGGAGAATGGGCCAGATTGCTGGGGCCAGATCAAGAAAAAAGGTTAAGAAAAGTGAAGTGAAATATCGTTACCATTACGAGGTATAACAAGAAGAGTTTCCTCATGATTTCCCGCAACAGAGCAACCAAGAGTTTTAAGAACAAGTTTTTGAGAAATGTTTGAACTGGAATCCTAACTCAAATCTGTCATTCAATTCTGCTGCTGTGGCAGGGCGGTGGAGCAGAACGAACAGCAGCCACAGCTCTGACTCAGAGGTTAACCACTGTTTCACAAGCCAGTGTAGCTGGAGAGTGAGAAACACGTCACTGAGCTTTGGTACTCGTTCCATTTCTTGTTCACTTCAACTGAGCTCTCTGGATTTGGGGGGCAGGGCGTAATCATGTTTGTCTACACGAAGTAGGCATTTAAACCTGTTAAAGCTGTTAAATTTAAAACAAGGGAACTGAGTGGAAGCAAATATTGTTTGAGGGGGCTTGACCTATTTACAGGATCCAAAGCAACTTAAAGGAGATCATCATTGGTGCGGATTTGTTTGGGGGGGGGGTTGTCTTTCCTTTTCCAAAGAAAGCTTGCGACAGGATGTAACCTCATAACCTTCAGTTAACTAGTTGCTTTCTTTCATTCAACAATAATTGCTATCTTTTACTGCTATTATGAAGTCAGCTTTTGATGATTTAACTCTTTTTGCAATGAATTCAAAGCCACCTCGTTCACCATTGCTCACAATGGCCTTGATTTTTCTCCAGCTCAAAGCAACCACAATGACATGAGGAAGGTCCAGGCCTGTGAAACTGAGCAATGTAACCGGTTTAGGAGAGCAACAGAACAGAATGCGTAAGCCACTTCACACCTTCCTCCTTTGGGACATTCCCTAAAGCTGGTGCTAAATCACTGCCTGAGAGGGTGTTAGCTTAAATAAAGTGGATGACCAGAATGTCTGATACAAGAGGAGGCAAAAAAATCTGGATTAGGGACTGGTGTCACACTGGTAGTTTGAGCTGATGGTAGTGTAAACTGTTAAACGGGTATTATAAACATCACATGAGTGCTAAGCACAGAGTTTGAAAGTGGATTAAAATGGACAAAGCAGCTGTGCTTTTTAAATACTTCTTTGGGATGCATGAAAAAGTGCAACTTACCGTAACGACTGGTTCCCTCACACACCCCCTCTGGCCCCTCTGTGTCTCTGGCCATTCTTTGGACAGATGGGAAGGTAATACCGTGGGATGCAGCATCTTTTCCATCCCTGGAGCAAATGGGAGAAGCAGTTCTGAGCTCTGAACTGTCTCAGTCTCCCTTATGCTTCCAGGTGATGAGCAAGCTTCACATCTTCCTAATTTCAGTTTCTTGCTCTTCAGCAGAAGCCTGAAGGAGGGAAGAGGAGCCAGACCACAGCACTATGGGGTGGTTGGTTTTTTTTCCTTAAATAGGACATACCAAGGGTGGAAATTTACATTGCATGCAGGCAAGTTGGAAACACTAATTTTTGTTCATATGATTCAACAGTAAGCGCTCTCTTTATTTCCCCGCCCTTCATTTGTGCAATGTTTGTGCTGTGCTGATCAGCAGCGTTGCAGGGAACAGTTTCAGAATGACGGCGTACTTGGGAGAAGGAGCAAATAAGGCAAAGGATACAAGGGAAAGGACAGAGATAAAGGAAAGAAGCCAAATTTGTACTTTAGATAAGCTGTCTCCGACATAGTTCTTGTTGTAGAACAGACCTTGTCTCCATTTTTAGAAAGTTAAGTGTGCAGGTCCAACAAGTTACAAAACGGGTATTTTCCCTTCTTGTTTCACTTACCAGAAACTTCTCAAAGCTTATTTTGCTTTCTTCAAGAGCAAGTTTTCAAGGACATGTTTCAGTTTACTGAAAAACATTACAAATCCGACACATACTTTTATGCCGACTGAGTGAGGTTGCCTATCGATGCTCAAACACAACTGGCGGGGAGGGGAAGGAGCATGGTTAGCAGGCAGTGCCCCACTCGGAGGAGGTCTCCTGCCCCTCCAGGGGATTCTGTGGTCGATGCATTCCTCCTCTAGACCTCCCCATGACCTTTGCTGTATGTACCAGCCGTTAACCTCAGAGATATGGTCACTAGGAAAGCCAGAGTAGAGAAGAGAAAAGAAAAAGCATAAGCAAAGCAGAGTGGCTTTGATGGACTGCTCTGAAGGAGCTACAATTTAGGACAGCTTGCAGAGGCACCCTAAGATGTGGGAGAAAATAGCCAGTGGCCCCAGGTGGCCTTGGAGAGAGCAGTCACAGGCTGAATCCTCACCTTCCTTGCACTAGTATCTACAGCAACTAGGACCCAGAATTTTCTAGGTTTTCTGGGCTGCCATCAATGACTTATGAAGAGGATGTTGCAATAATGTGGCATTTCCTCTCTCATGGCACAGAAACCAAGCTCCCAGAGCATAGACAGAAATCAGATAAAACATCCTAAAAGAAAAATATTCAAAGGCCTCAGATGGTAACTGTTAGCAAATATGAGTATGTGTGAGATAAAACATGCAATGATTTATACGTTAGCCAAATCCATATAGCACTTCACAGAAATGCAAGCAACATGTCCCTGACAAAGACTGTGTTTCTGATCCTGACTTTAAAGGATGTAGACACAGTGCTCGTCGTCTTTAACCTCATTGTATAATTTTCTGAATGCATGTGGGTGGCTTTCCTTTTTTAAAAACAAATCTAAATGACTATGGAACACAGAAAATCTCTGTCCAGAGGGATAATTTTAACAATATTAAAAAGAGCTCACTGAGAAACTTACAGAGTTTCTAACAACCCCATCCATGATACTACCTATTAATTATTTTTGCTATTGTAACTCCCTTTCTGAAGTCTAATGCCAGCCAGTTATAACAGCTTGAAATAAAACTGGCCAAAACATGCTCTAATTACAAAACAGTTGGATATGAAAGGTTGATGGAGTTTTCCATGTTTTCATTGCAATGGCTACTTGAAAAACAGTCCTTGAAAAACATTCTTAGGAAAGCCTGCACTGAAGTAAGCTAGACAGCAATTCTGTTGCTTAAAAACCAGTTCTTTCATCCTCATAAGGCAAGTAGTTGAAGGAGTCTCCCACAGCACTTTTGGGAACCTACACTTGTTGCAATGCTGAAGTGGTCACTAGCTTTGTTCAGCAATGATGATTTTCAAAGGAGATTGATTAGACTAAAAACACTGTTTTATTGATTACAAATATTTTTTCGAAAACCTGATAAAAAACAGACTGCAGAGAAAACAGATCCTCACTGTAAGAGTAATTTTGCATGGAGGTCACCAGAGCACTCTTTGAATTTCTCATTCAAGAGGTTTTCAGCCACAAGTGGAGTGACACAAAGACAATAACATCTACTACATCAAATATAGGGCATAGTCGCAATCAGTGCAGCACTACAGGAGCTTTGAGTGCAACTGGAACATTACTCAAAGGGCACCAGCACACTGTGCTTATTCTTCTGTGGTTTGCCAGGTTTCCTGCCTCTCCCTGTAACACTCAATAAAGGAAGAACTGTAATAGTAACAAAGAATAAAAGTAGCACCAGCACTTGCAGATGTTGCAAGCTTGTTTTCTATTGGACAGGTGATTTAATTTCATAAATAGTTTTTGTTCCACATTTTCAGATACTTGATAGTATTTGGCAGTCTGGGTCAAACGAGATGCTAATCTGGTTGTCTACAATAGATACATCTTAGTTCACATCTGTGCTCAACTCTGGGTCTACATATGGAGTATGAATGTGACCCATGTGAGGACTAGCAGCTGTGACCAATGCACAGATGCTCCTTTTCATTCCTAAAGTCGTATTTCTCAAGCATCCCCCATTCTGAAGAGATGGAAACCACCTGCAGTCCCTAAGTTTCATGCACCTCACCTTTGCTTGGCCTTTCCTTGTTTTTATTGCTTAGTTGGTAAGAAGTCTCTTGATGCTAAGATACCTGAAATATGTAATTTTTACTGGCAGATTTATGGTGTGTCCTTCTTTTCTTTGTCAGTGTTGTCAGCAGCTATAAAAAATAGCTATATGCAAAAACAGCTATATGCAAAAATTGCATTCAGCACACATACAGTGTGAACTTGCTATGTTAAAAAAGAACTTGACTGCAAAGTCAGTGCTGGGAAAAAAAAATGGTGAGCACCAAAAAGAGTTCCATATAGGAACAAATATTTTCTGAGCTGGGCTTGAATGGAAGTCAAGAAATCAGGCACATGGATGCTCACTGAATTACCAGGGAGAAAAATGTCCTGACTACATGACCATTAAAAGAAAGCACCTTCTTTCTTGCCAATAGAGCCAAAGACTCCCTAGAAGGTAGGAAGGTACACACCTTCCTAGAACATACGCATACCTAGAAGGTATGTTACTAAATAATTGTAATGCATGTAAAAGGAAAAAAATATGAAGACTGTGTAAGCAACTTTAAGCAACAAATAATTTTGAATCGTTCATTTTGCAGTCTCGATGTTAATTTTTATAATATTCTGAGAATGAAAGGAGTGCCCAGCTAGACCATACCAAAATGTCCATCACTCTGTCTCCAGCAATGAATGTTGGAGATGCTATTAAAGGACATCATGCAAATCTGGCTACTAGCTACAGTCTGTTCCTCTCATATAATCTTGCATCCAGGAGCTGTTGGCAATTGCTCTCCCTCGTCCTACCCATCTCCTCCCTTCCTCCTGCCTTCCACTTGGAAGAAGCACATGGATGTAGCCCCTCTCCTGGGATCATCCCAGGATCACCCTGCCCATGGGTGGGGTGCTACCACTGTTGCCCACCTTCTTCTGCTGGGCTTCATGGCACCTCTGGGTTTCTCTCTTGATGTAGGAAGGAGGACTGGTAAAAGAAGGCCCCAGATACACCACTGCCAGTGGTCCTTCACACCCAGGCATCCCCTCATTCTGTGGCACTGCCCAGGTAATGGGCTCAGCATGAGCAGGCCAACTCAGCTGAAACTGATGGCGGTGGGGAAGCAGGGTCCCTGGGGAGGAGGCTACAAGGGACACCCTAAAGTGAGGGCAAGCTGCTTGCAAGGGCAGGCAGCTCCCTCACTTGACCTTTCCTCTTCATGTCTTGCCACCCAGGACCCCTAAACTGAGATGAATGGCCAAGACCCTGGCAGGCAGAGCAATCCCATCTTTGGGGCAAACATAAATTACAGACCCAGGCCCTCTCTGATGGGAGAGGCCTCCCCAACGCATCTGAGGGGATCCTGACTGACCCACAAGAGAGTCCATCAGGCAGAACCAGCCATGGGGGTAACAGTCAGGCAAGAGGGCAATGCCACTGTGGAATTAGAAGGCACATTGATGTGTTTCCCCAATAGTATCTAGACCATTAATCTAATTCCTTTTTGAACCTGCTGATACTGTCTGCCTCCACAACCACCTGTAGAAACCATTTCCAGAAGGTCAGTACTGGCTGTGCAAAGTGCTTTCTTTTTTTTAAGCCAAGTGCCAGTTGCAATGACAGTCCTCTGATTTTAGTACCATGAGATTTGCTGAATAAAAGTTCTATATTCATCTTACTCATTCTCTTCAAAATTTTGTAAGCCCCAAAAATATCTTTCTTCTTCCCCACCATCCACCTTCTCTGTAAACTGAAAAGTTTCAGCCTTTTGTCTCCCTTCGTGGTACAGCTGCATCATCCCCTTAATCATTTTGTGTAGTGCACCTGTATCTTGAACTAAGGGTATCATACGATACTCAGTTGTTCAAACAATACTCTCCAAAGTGCCCCAGGGTTTTATATATTGGCAAAATGATGCTTCCTGTTTTATTTTCAGTCCATTTAGCTAAGTCTTCTACTGCACATTGAGGTGATTCCTTCAGAAAACTGTCAATGATTAGTCCAGGATTTCTTTCTTGAGCTCTAAGTGCCAGTTCTGTGTTCAGAATTGTGTAGGCATGGTCTGGATTATTTTTATCTATATGCATTACCTTACATCTACCTACATTGAGATTTATCTGCCTCCTTTTTGCCTGCTTTCCCAGACTTATGGGATGCACCTGGAGTTTCTTGCCACAGTTTCTATTTTCTTTGACCTCTAACCCCAGTCATAGTCTCCTTTCCTTTCTCCTCCTTCAAAACAGATGCCTTCAGTCTCCCTGCCATTTCTGTTTCTGATGGCTTCCACAGTACAGCTGTCCACAAGCTCCTCCCCAGTGACTATCATTCCTAGTCTCTCCACTGACCTCCTCCTTCGAACAACATCTTCACCACACCCTCCCTGTGTTCTCACCAGTTCCCAGTTTCCTCTTCTCTAATTCTTACAGCCATTTCTTCATCTCCCACTCCCTGTATACCCATCTCCTGTCAAACTCCCCCTACGTTGTTTCTTTCTTCCTACAGTAGTGGCTAATACCAGTCTCCCTGTCTAAACAATCTCTGCCTCTTTCAAAAACTTCTTCTCTTTAACAGGTTCTCGTTCCTACCCACTTTATTTGTTTTCTGTTATTCCTCCAAGCTACTCACCAGAGTATGAAACACTTGCTCCTAACCTAACTTTAACAGCAGTTAATCCGCTTCTCAGTCTTATGGTCCATGTCCAGCCTGCCTCAGTTCTCCCACTCCCCAGGCACATCCTTCAACCTCTTCTTGGAAATGCATTACATACATCCTTTCCCTCTGATCCGTGTGTAGTCCCTTGGGCTCTTGTGCGGATTGATTCCTGCCGCCTGCTTACCAGCTGCAGGATGGGCACAGACAACCAAGGACAGACAGGTTTCCCTCTCTCAGTAGTAGCGTCTAGATTTGTTGTAGAGGAGTAGAGCAAATTTCAGGGAATGTCCAATTCTCCTCCTGGACTGGAGGGTCCTATTGCTCCACAGACTTGTTCTGTCTGCTTAGCACTAACAGCCGCAAACCAATGGACCGTGTTCAGTAAGGCTGAAATCTTCAGAGTTGTGGGTTGCTAAACCTCAGAAGACTCTCCTAAACACTGTATTGCATAATTTTGCATTTTCTACAAAAGCAGGAATTTGACATTTCACATTTGACATCATCTCACTGTATTTCTCAAATGTATTTTGTAAACAAGCTATGAACACTGAATATTTTATGGTGTTATAGTTTCAAAGTTCCTAATTTCTCATAATGATGAAACAAGTGGGGATGGATTAAACAAATAAGAGAAGGAGAATGGGAAGTGGCTGTCAATGGGTCCATGTCCAAGTGGAGGCCAGTGACAAGTGGAGTCCCTCAAGGATCAGTACTGGGACCGGTCTTGTTTAACATCTTTGTCAGTGACATGGACAGTGGCATAGAGTGCACCCTCAGCAAGTTTGGCGACGACACCAAGCTGTGTGGGGCTGCTGACATGCTGGAAGGGATGCCATCCAGATGGACCTTGATAGGCTGGAGAGGTGGGCCCATGCCAACTCATGAAGTTCAACAAGACCAAGTGCAAGGTCCTCCATCTGGGTCAGGGCAATCCCAAGCACCGATATAAGCTGGGCAGTGACTGGCTTGAGAGCAGCCCTGAAGAAAAGGACTTGGGGGTACTGGTGGACAAGAGGCTCAACATGAGCCATCAGTGTGCACCAGCAGCCCAGAAAGCCAATCTTATCCTGGGCTGCATCAGGAGAAGCGTGGCCAGCAGGTCGAGGGAGGTGATTCTCCCCCTCTACTCCACTCTCGTGAGACTCCACCTGGAGTACGGTGTCCAGTTCTGGAGCCCTTACTACAAGAAAGATATGGACGTGCTGGAACGTGTCCAGAGAAGGTCCACAAGGATGATCAGAGGGCTGGAGCACCTCTCCTGTGAGGACAGACTGAGAGAGTTGGGGCAGTTCAGTCTGGAGAAAAGAAGGCTCCGAAGAGACCTTATAGTAGCCTACCAGTATCTTAAGGGGGCCTACAAGAAAGCTGGGGAGGGATTTTTTAGGATGTCGGGTAATGGTAGGACTAGAGGGAATGGATTAAAACTAGAGATGGGTCGATTCAGACTGGACGTTAGGAAGAAGTTCTTCACCATGAGGGTGGTAAGACACTGGAAGAGGTTGCCCAGGGAGGTGGTGGAAACCCCATCCCTGGAAGTTTTTAAGGCCAGGCTGGATGAGGCTCTGAGCAACCTGATCTAGTGGGAGGTATCCCTGTCCATGGCAGGGGGGTTGGAACTAGATGATCTTTAAGATCCCTTCCAACCCAAACCATTCTGTGATTCTATGAAGCCAAACCTGATGTAAAAAAGAAAAGGAGAAAAGGAGTATTTGAACTAGCAAAGAACTGAGGATATGCGTGGAGAAATGATGTGCATGTAGCTTGAACAGAGAATCAAAATAAAACACAGAAGAGAAATAAGCAAGAATAGACAGAAACAAAAAATTGTCTCAAGAAATTACGGAAAAAAGGTATTGTAAAAAAAACCAAACTCAAACATTTAAAATTTCATATAAAATAGCAGCTGAACATATAAAAGATGAAAAAAGGGAATTTTATTTTTAGATAATAAAAAGAAAAGGGGAAATAACTGGGGTAAAGAGGAAAAAAAACAGGACAGAAGAAAGGTGATGGATATAAAAGAAACATTAATGGAGTGTTTCAAAGTATTGCCATAAAGTACGCAAACTGCAACTTTCTGAGAAGTCACAAAAGGGCATGCTTAAAGAGGAAGTGAAGCATGTGCCTTTGTGGTTACTTGACCTAATTAGTGATGGAAATTGACCTGATTTAGTAAGCAGGAGATATGCTTTTATAAATCACTGTCTTAAATAATCAGTATTTTACACATTTTAATGACATAACTGTGCGGCCTTTGATGCTTGATTGTGCTTCTATTGAAGATGGCTTTTGGGGGCATTTTTCTTCTACAGAGTGCTAAGCAAGCCAGTATTTTTGAGCACGTGCTTACTTCACAAAGTCTTTACTAAAAATAATAGACTGTGCTTTCATTAGGTGAAACGCTTTGTGAAGTCCTTTGACTTATGGATCAGATACATTGTTCATTTTGAGTAGGTCAGTCTTGAATAAACAGTTGAGCCAATTTCAAATACAAATCTTTTCTTACCCTAATTTTACAAGAAATAGCTGTGAAGGATGGCATCACTTAGTTTGAACCCAGGAGAGCAAAAGATTCAAAAGCTCTTCCTTTGTATACCAGTGAGCATAAGGTCAAAGCTCCATAATTAAAAGATAAGCCATGACGATCATTTTAATCTAGAATTTTCTTCCAGAATTACAGCAAACCACATTAGACAATACCTTTAGTTAATTACATGAGATCATTTTGGTACAATATAAAATCCAGCTGTTCAACAAGGAAGGATTGTGTCCAGGCTATAACAGGCACTACTTAAATCATGCAGTGACATTGCCAGTACTGAACTGATTTTGGCTAAAGCTTGAAACGTGTCTGAAGTGTCTGTCATCATCCTATCCCTTATGCATCCTTTTCCTTCCCCACCTTATCCTTTTCCTCTCTTTTTCATGCCTTAGAGTTTATTAGCCCCTGCATAACTTATAATTTAGAAATACTTATAAATCCCTTAGAAGCTGGAAACTGTCATTTTCACAGTACGAGTGTATCAAATTATGAGCAGCTAAGATTGTTTTGAAGCTTCTTGAGATGGTGTTGGCTCTACCTCTTTGCACTTCTCTCCCTCATTTCCAGGCAATTGGAAAAATATATAACAATAAAGGGATGTGCTGGAGATCTCTGTTTTAATTCCTTGTTTCATGTGTTGCAGGGAAAAAGAGAAGGTGCTGCCAAACCGTCTTCCTCTGTTTTCAGGTTCTGCGTATTTTTAGATTTGAACAATAGCATTTGACTTGAGAGCAATTCCCTAGCTGCCTAAAAAATTGCCAGTGTGCCTAAATATTTCCCAAATTCTCACAAGATTCACATCCCTTACAGGTATTTCTTTAGTCCTCTTACAGCTTCAGAATTGGGAAGATGGCTCAGTTCTCCTTGTGCCCTCATGCTCCACAGTTCTGCTTCAATGAGGGGGTCTGGAGGTGCCCCCTAGTTGCCAGCTCAGTGGCACTCCCAGGCACGTCTTCACTCCTTAGTTCTGCTGCCTCCATCAGGGCATGCATCAGATCCCCCTTCCCCATAACCTGCTTCAACCTTGTGAGAGAAACAGGGGCCACCTACAAAATACCGCAACTAGTTGCTGAGAGTATTTGCACCTCCGAGCAGGTATGCGTATACACACCCTAAGAAGCTGAGCAAAAATCTCTGCTGTGCCTTGATAGCCCAATGCTGGCAAAGCTGACCACACCTAGGCTGGCTAATAAGGTCGTCATACCCTTTATGAAGGCTACAAAGGATGAACTTACTGTAAATGAGAGAGATGAAGATTGCACTTTATGTTGCTCCAGGTGGATGCTGGTGTAATTATGGTGTGGAGTGTGAGGGTGGCTCTACATTAGCAGTGTAGCACAGCACAAATTATTTTTAAATGTAAAAACTTTCATTATTTTTAAATGTAAAAACTTTCCTGCATCCCTTCTTGGGAGTTACAGCCCTTTCCAACTGAAGGAGCATTTTGTTGCAGGCTTCAAAGCTGCATTTCTTATCTTTTGCCATTTTCTTGCCTTGCCCATTATCTTTTTTGCCATAAGAAAATACAGCTTTCACAACAAAATTGAAAACTACTCCATAGACCTGCATCCCTGTGACTCTTCACTCAAGTCCTGCTCGGATTTTGGCTAGCACACAGCTCGTGTTAAGCCTGATGTATGCTGGGAACAGTGCCACTAGGACAAAGCGAGGGCAACGTAGGCAGGACATGGTGGCCAGTAAGGGCTAAAGGGCATTATGCAGACATTGTCATCTGCAGCTTGCTGTCTTCTGCAGCCATCATCCTTGCATATTAATCATCTGGCAGTTTCTCCAGTATCCAATAACTCATGGAAACTGTATAGACCAAACTTCCAAGCTGGAATGTATAAATATATCAGCTTACCCCAGAAAAGCTTTTGAAGCAGATCCAACAGCAGCTGGACGGCTGAGGCTTCTGTGCTTCCCGGTGTGATACAGGGGTTGTCTGCACCATCATGGAGGAGAAAGGACGAGCACTCTCACCATCAGCTAGGTAACTGTTTTGCTTATAGGTGCACGAGTTACGGCTTGTGAGTTACGAATTAGAGAACTTGTGAGTTAGAATTATCATGAATTAAGTGATGAATTAGTGAATTCACATGGTAGACTAGTCTGCACAAAGGGGAATGAGGCTTGTGTGTTGTGTTTGTTTCTTTTCTTTCCCAATGCTCATAAAACAAAGTTTAGTTTACAGACTATGTTGTCCTGTAAATTTGAGAGATCCAGATGGACCATGGCAATCCCCAGTTACCTGAGCACAAATAAATGAATGGGACAGAGAACAGGTTGTCTGCGGCCTCTCTCCATGCTTCTAAACTAAACTCCAAAGTGTGCCCTCGAAAGGGTGTCCTCAGCTTCCCTTCTGACTGGGAGAACTCCCTAGCCTGGGCTAGTCCCTGTGCCACAGCAGGTATTTCCTGTCAGAGTGCTAGCTGGCACAAGCCAGAAGTGTGTCAGGGAGCCTGCAGGTAGAAGAGACGGTCGTGGGACAGCACTTGTGCCTCTGCTGTGAACCACTTTCATTCATGAGCACGTATGTAGGCCCCCTATCTCAAAAGGGATTTCTGAACACCACCAGATAAGGCTTTTACCTGAAATCCCTCCATATACAACAGAATGAAAAATAAAGAGCAATAGGCATGTACTGAATTTTTAAGATATTTCTGTTCTTCTTTTTGAAGTTTTTTGGTGCACGTCAAAAGGATTTTTAAAGGCTGATAAGCCATAGCAGCTGAAGCGACAGCCATGCCCTTATTGCTATGAGCAGCAATTACACTCTGTGTTGTGCCAGTAGAGAAAATAAGAAACATAAGTAAGTAAGAAACACAAACCAAAATAATGACCCCCATGTGTTTCTTGAAGGCTGGTAGTGAACCAGGAGTCAGGTCACGCTGCAGCCTGTTTAAAATTGGAGCGGGAAGGGAGTAATTTGGTGTAATCTGAAAAATGTCAGGAAGTGATAGAGCTCCTGATGTCCTCCTCATCCCCTGCCAAGAGCTTCGTACATTTTAAACAAGCACACAGCATGAAAAGGACTTAATTGTTTGTACTCCTTCAACAGGAGGAATTTAGAATAAAATCATTATCAGTTCAGTTCCAAGCAATAGACCAGATACTTTTGTTCTGCACATGACGTAATCTAATTTCCAAGTAAGCTGATTTCTTCCTCATGAAAATTGTGGAGAAAAAAACCCAACCAACGAACCGACCAAACAAAAAAAACCACCAAAAACCAACCAAAGCAAAACCAATGAATCCCTTCCCCAAAGAGATGGAAGAAATCTCGTCATCCCTGGTTTGCTTCCAGAGCCAGAGTGCTCCAGTCTGATATTTTAATAGATATGCATGTGATACCATGTATAAAGCTGCTTCTGCAATATCCAAACTTTAATTTGGCATGCACATACAGCAGAAATAACAAGTCTAAATCTGCAACAGAGGCACTCAAGATGCTGTATCTTGACTGACCTTGATTTCCCCAGTTAGATGCTGAAACAGCTGTCTGAAATGAGTCACTGGACTGACTTGAGTTACTGCTTGAGATCAGCAAGATAAATGAAAGTTGGAGAAATCTGAATCATCTTAACGGAGGAATAGTCTGGAAATTAAAGTCAAAAATAATAATTTATGGCCATCTTTTTTAACTTCGCTGATTAAAAAACTTACAGAGGTAATCATGAAATCCTGTACAGTAACCATATGAGCCATGGGACTATATTGTGTAAGTGATAACATCATCTCATCTGAAATAACATCTGCTTTTAATTGCATCCCTGTACATAGCTATGAATTGTTAAGTTCTCTTCTTTTTAAATTTATTTCTACATTTTGAAAAGAAACTTCTAATAACACAGAGCTAATACAAATTAAAATATAAATGCACAAATTATAAATTATAATATGAATTTTTCCATGTACAGGACAAGATTGTGGACCATTCACTTATTATTTTTCCTGTTGAGTCTAACAATTTGAGGACGTTCAGCACAATAAACATTATTTAAAAAATCTTTGAATGATCAGTGTCCTGTTGGTCAGAATCAAATCTTGTAAAATGGCTTATTCACTAACCTCATATTTTTTTCTACATTTTTACATTGGTTTTGCCTCTCAGTCTTTTAAGTGATACACTACTTGAAATCTGACTTCAGTTCCAGTTCATTGCCTCCAGTGCACCATTGTGAAGGTTTGTTGAGTATTCATCTAAAAACATCTTTATCTTAATTTTAGAAAGGAATGTAATATGAATGTCATGCAAGAAGGTTTTAAGTTAAATTGCTGGCATTCCCAAGAGGAGACGTCAGGTGTGACCAGTGATTAAGCCTCCCAGAATGCAGAGTGTATCGTTTCTATCTGCCTTTCTTTTAAAATCAGACAAAAAGAATGGTTTGGGACCTTTCTTGGCTAGAAAAGGCCTTTTGGAAAGGGTTCAGGCATCTCCAGGTACCCTCCATAAAAACGTGCAACATTTCTACGAAGCCCGAGCTCAGGCTGAGTTCAAAGTGCTTATAAGATGCAAGAACGATGTCGGCGTCTCCTCCGAGTCCAGTGCCTTTCCGAGAGCCCTCAGCCAGGCAGAGAGCAAACTCAGCTACCTACTGCCACGGCCAAACTCCCCTGCGTTAAGCACAGTAGTTCTGTGTCTTTACAGGCTGAACCAGAAATGTCATTTTCCCAGGAACAGAACTATTCCAGCGTCCTTCAAAGACTCTGAGTTCCAGTCCATCAGTTGATTTGAACATTGCAAAGTAAACTCTCTCTTTCTAATTAGACGTATTTTTAACAAAAGCTTATAATACATAAATAGAAACTATAGCAATAATAGAGGTTATAAAGTATAGCTTACATATTGAACAGTATATTTAAATACAGCCTAAGAAAGATTTACAGGGAAAAAACATACCAGATCATTTTAAGCACTGGATTTTTTTAAAATATGCCCCATTTATTCCATTTCCTGTGACACCGTGTTTCAAACTTATTTAGAAGTTTCCTTGCTAAAGGTTAAAAATAACTCAAGGTGACAACTAGAGTGCCTTTGATTACACAGGGGAGAGAGAGGCTCTGAAAGGGCACGGGCAGGCAGGCAGCCTCCTGGCATTCGGAAGAAAAGAGTAATCTCAAGAAGTGGAAGTACAGAGCGTACAGTCACTTCAGGACTCGCAGAGCTTGCATCTCCGCCCCCACGCCTGTGAATCCAGGTGAACTGAAGAGCTCAAAAAATCCCAGAAAAAAATCCCTATTGAAAATTAGCAGAGAATTCCACAGGGTGCTACGCTTTTCATTTTGCAACACTCCATCTCATTTATTTTCTTTGGTATCTCTAAAGTACATTTAGTATTTCATCTGATCTCTTCTGACTTCATCCAAAGATTCAGGGTTTTCCTTCTGAAAATACTGGGACATCATTCAGCAAAAAGAAGCCCTTGCTGCTCCGCCATGCCCACGGATTCCCTAGAGTCTGCATGCATAGATTTTGCTCACAGAAGCTCCCACTGAAGAAGAGAGTGAAAGAGAATTTTTTTTATGCTATGTTCAGCTTCTTTCCCTTTTTAAGTCGACCTTTGAACACTTTTTCTACCCTCCTAGATAAAAACTCATGGCTTTAGTCTCTCCCTCCCCCAGATTTTGTTCAAGGTTCAGATTTGGAGCTTCCTGTTGGACAGCATATGCTTGAATTTCTCTGATTATTCATCCTTGGAGCTCTTCCACCCTCTTTCACAATCCTGGTTCTGCAGTGTATGAACTGCACAGAAAAAGATATTCACAGCATACATGGCAGAAGCGCTTCATGCTTAGGAGTCTGTAAGGGCTCTCTTTCATTCTGCCTCCAGTTCCAGCAGCCTCCACTTGCAATAGCATCATAGCATCAATCCCATGTTCTGTTAACACCCCGTGCCCTCAAATCCGTGTCTGCTGAATGTCCCTGTTGTCACAACGTCTCTGACCCCTGCCAGTTGTCCACCCCAAGCCTGGAAGCCCTACTGAATGGCAGACTCTGGAAGTCAACCTCGTCCCTTTTTGTAGATCTTGTATGTTACCCATTTTTGCCAGAGCTTGAGCACAGAAGACTACTTTATGCAGTCTCATAGTTCTGTGTCCTACATTTATGTCTCTTCTGAAGAAGATGAAGACAGAGAGGCAGACTCTTAAAAGAGCTCTGCAGGAAAATGCAGCAAACACTATAGTCATGCTTTCATCTGTATGGTCATATGCCACACAGTGTGTACAAACTGTCACATGAACAGCAAGGCATAAAACATGTAGGAATAGCTCATGGAGCTCAGACTGTTAAGAAGCAACCACAAAATCTGTGCAGGTAGCAAGGTGGAGACATCTGTCTGGAAAGGTCACCTATCAGCCTTAGGAATGTTTGGCGTCTCCAGGCCACTGCACAGATTTTCTTAGATAAGCAGATAGACTCAGTATCCCTTCTCTAATAGATCTGTCTGACAGGTGTCAGCTCGATAAAAAGAGAAGATAGTAAGTGAGGTCAACACTGCTGTCTGGAGCCATCGGTTCTTGCAATAGATACCCTCTCCATGATTTGCAGGAAATGCCTATAGCTCTTAGGATGCCAAATCCTACTAGCTTAAGGTAGACTTTGTTTTGCCTTTTCTTTGTTCTGCGGCCAATTCCTGGTGACTAATCTGATCTTCTATGACAAGGTGACCCACTTAGTGAGTAAGGGAAAGGCTGTGGATATTGTTTACCTAGACTTTACTAAAGCCTTTGACCCCTTTTCCCACAACATTCTCCTGGAGAAGCTGGCTGCTCATGGCTTGGATGGGCGTATGCATTGCTGGGTAAAAAACTGTCTGGATGGCTGGGCCCGAAGACTTGTGGTGAATGGAGTTAAATCCACTTGGCAGCCAGTCACAAGTGGTGTTCCCCAGGGCTCAGTATTGGGGCTAGTTCTATTTAATATCTTTATCAACAATCTGGATGAGGGAATCAACTGCACCCTCAGTAAGTTTGCAGATGACACCAAGTTGGGCAGGAGTATTGATCTGCTTGAGGGTAGGGAGGCTCTACAGAGGGATCTGGACAGGCTGGATCAATGGGCTGAGGCCAATGGTATGAGGTTCAACAAGGCCAAGTGCTGGGTCCTGCACTTGGGTCATAACAACCCCATGCAGCGCTACAGGCTTGGGGAATTGTGGCTGGAAAGCTGCCTGGTAGAAAAAGACCTGGGGGTGTTGGTTGACAGCTGGCTGAATATGAGCCAGTAGTGTGCCCAGGTGGCCAAGAAGGCCATTAGCATCTTGGCTTGTATCAGGAATAGTGTGGCCAGCAGGACTAGGGAAGTGATTGTCCTGCTGTACTTAGGACTGGTGAGGCCCCACCTCAAATACTGTGTGCAGTTTTGGGTCCCTCACTACAAGAAAGACATTGAGGTGCTGGAGCGGGTCCAGAGAAGGGCAACGAAGCTGGTGAGGGGTCTGGAGCACAAGCCTTATGAGGAGCGGCTGAGGGAGCTGGGGTTGTTTAGCCTGGAGAAAAGGAGGCTGAGAGGAGACCTTATCGCTCTCTGCAGCTACCTGAAAGGAGGTTGTAGCCAGGTGGGGGTCAAAGTAGTGGTCAGTAGTAGTGACTGGTCTAAAGCTCTGCTTTCCTGCAAACTGTTCAAACACAATGATGACCATCAAACTTCAGCTAAATGTTAAGAAGTTATGTAGCAGATATGCGCATATAATTAAATTAAATCTGGAATGCACAACCACAATTAATCTATAGTTCAAGAATAAATCTAATAAACTATCTAATAAAACTCACTGAAAGAGGATTTGGAGCTGTAAGAAGAGTTTCCTACAGAAAGAATTCTGTGGTCAGGAAATAAGACTTTATTTGCAAAAACATGAACAAACAGAAGTGCATCAAAGATATCTGAGTCCATCATCAATCTCTTCTCCAGATAGAGACAACCCACAGGATGCTGAATTTTGGTTAACCAAGTAGGTCAAAAAAGCAACAGAAGTGAGAGATGGTACAGGTTATTTTTGGAGTTTCAAGAGATAAAGTGATCTTAAGTCCCCACAAAATGGAATGGAAAAAGAAACTGGAAACCCCATGAGGTGGCTCAAACACTACCATCATTCTGTGCTGCGTATTCTAGTGGGGATGGCAGCACAGAGCTTTTATAATGTATAATTTTATAAGTTAAAGATATTACAATAATGGGACCACATAAGCCACAGAGAGAAAAAAAAATAAAAAAGGTTTGTTGGAACAGAAACTCTTTTGCGTAATGTGGCAACTGAGAGCACATTATAGCCATAAGCATTTAAAGTTTCCTGGGCAATGTGGGCTGTCTTGTGGAGAAGATCACAACTTGAGAAAATTATTTTAAACCTAGCTTCCAAACACTTCTGCCTTCCCCCTACCTCCTGTTATTGTTTTACACTGATTTTGTGAAGACCCCTCTAGATTATTGCCTCCAGTCCTGAGGTTTCGGCACCTGAGAGCTGAGTGGGTCCCTGTGGTCCAGGTGTAGGCCTCAGCCATGCTTTGAACTCATATCAGGGAGACACCTCAGTACATGGTAAGGACCCCAGAGAAGAGAAGGCTCCGGGGAGACGTTATTGCAGCCTTTCAGAAATTAAACAGGGCCTACAGGAAAGATGGGGACAAACTTTTTAACAGACCCTCTAGCGATAGAACAAGAGGTAAGGGTTTTAAACTAAAAGAGGATGGATTTAGGCTAGATATAAGGAAGAAATTCTTTACAATGACAGTGACAAAACCCTGGCACAGGTTTCCCAGAGAGGTGGTAGATGCCCCAACGCTGGAAACATTCCAGGTCAGGTCGCACAGGGCTCTGAGCAACCTGATCTGGTTGAAGATGTCCCTGCTCATTGCAGGGGAGGCTGGACTACATGAACTTTAAAGGTCCTTTCCAACCCAAACTGTTCTATGATTCTTTTATCCCCCATCCCTTGTTTTCCATGGAAAATAAGCCTCACTTTGAAGGCTAAAGTGATACTTTTCCTTTATTCAGATTCACAATACGAAATACCTAGAAATCTAGAACTAAAGGGAGTGCCACAGCGTGTTCTTCCTTTGAGTCTAGGGAGAGGCTGAACATGTTAGGTAGTTAAGAGTTCATGTAGTTGGCCAAATTGTGGTTATTGTACTACGTGAGGTAGTTCACACTTTCACCTTTACTGTGGATAACTTGATGGGGACCGTCAAGTCTGAGAACCAGAATATAAAGTGTTAATTGCTTGTGAGGCTGAACTTGTATCACCGGTATCATGGGATTGTTGCGTGCATTTTAATAACACGGATGCAAGGTTATGCTACAATGACAATTTAAACATAGTATGTGTTTATACATACAGTAAAACAAACAGAGAATAAATCTGAGTTGACAGAAGGTGAGATATGTGAACTCATGCAGCCCTGCAGCTCTGGGCTATCTGGTGCATTACTTGGGGTTTAAAATGGTGCGCTTAGCATTAAATTTTTTCCTATAACACGGTTTCTGTAACACCCATGGTTTAGCCTGTCCAACATCTATGAAAGACTGTGGGTCTCTTGCATATTTTGCTCACTAGGGTGTTTCTTCTAATTTTAGAAAGAAGAGTTGACTCGTCTCTTGTTTGGTTTTCACTGTGCAGATGTACAAAACCCCCATTAGCAGCTTTCATGTGTATGTTCGAAGTGATGATCTTAGCAAAGGACCTGGTCAGCAGCTGTCATTACTTGGAGGTGACAATTTTACCCTACCAGATATCAGCAGTATATCTGGTATCATTCTCACTGTTCATGTATTTACCAGGTATTCATACCTCAGTATGGTAGATTATCTTTAGGCTGCTTTTCCCCATTCACAAGTCACACACATTCATTTCAGTCAAGCTGTATATGCCTGTTACGATGCCTTCAGTGATGAGAAATCACAGGAGAATATAAATTCAATTGTATATCTGTGGAGATAGAGAGTAGCATAGGGAATCTGGCCTTGATGAGACAAAGCTGTACCCATGAGAGGCGCCTTGAGAGAAAAGATAAGCAAGCGTCAGGAGATATCAGCAAGGAAAGGAATGTGAAAAGCAAAGCTGCTGCTCCGCGTGAATGGTCAGAGACGACCAATTAGAAGACACTGAGAAGCGTGTGGCAATCGACCTTCAACCTATCAGCAGGATGCTGCCTGCGCGTGGACAGTACCTGTACCTATAAAACTCGGGAAATTGTTGTAATAAGGGTCTTTGGTCCATACCCTGCCAGAATCCGTGAATCAATGCTCCACATATATCTATATTTATGTCTTGCAGATCTCATCCCAAGTCTATGATGCAGAGGAGAACTCTGCTGTCTTCCAACAGCTCTGGTTTAGCTCCTAACCACGAGTCAGAGGACATCATAAAAGCTTGTCACTTTAGAAACATTCACAAAAATGTTTGACTAATGTTACCTAATACAAAGATCATTTTATAGCAAGCAGAACAGGATCTATATCTTCACTTAATTGTTTCTTTCTTGCGTGAAAATGAAGAATGCAGGGCTATGGCTGGTCCTTTAAGATAAGGTAATGACCAAATCCATGACAAGTCCCTAAAAGTCCTTTCACTTGGTAAAGATTAAAATGCCCTGTGCACAAACATGTGCGGTCCAGATATTGAGGCACGCAGGCAGCACGCTGTCTCGCTTTTGTGACTCCTAAAAATTATTGCTCTGTTTAGGGAAGAGACAAAGCAGAAGAGAAAGCACTGTCCAGATGATAATCCCTTCATTATGCTGCATCATTTACTGCTTGTATCCTTTAGGAAGTCCAAACAGGAAACTGAGACAGCCGTGTCTCTAAGGAGTCCCAGAAGACGGCAGAACATAAGACTTTGTTATGTTATGATAACCAGGAAGCAGCAAATTACATTGTTTTGACCTCATTCTCTTACTTGTCCACTGAGCAAGAGTCTGTTTTAGGCGCACACTTATGGCATTAATATTTAAGGTAGATTTGAAACCTTTTCATATGTTGTTTCCACTGCGCTGCCTTCTCACTTTCCTTTATGTTGATATGCACAGATAGGGCGTTATCTGATCTCATGCTGATTCTGTATAAGTTTCTAGCAAAGCTAATCCTTATTTTTTCCAGTAGTCACTGATTAAAGTGAAATCATTGACCTGCAATTGTTCTGCATAGTAGCTTATGGGTTAACAAAATAGAAGCATTTAAAAATTGTCACTTGCTAGAGCCAATGTGGCAGAAGAACAGACATACAAGGCCAAACCTAGGAGCCATACAGCCCCTGAGACAATGCCTTGTCTCTGACTATGGCCAGCTGCAGGTACTCGTAAAAATAATAGGTAAACAAGGCTAATGAGAGTTTATCTGTATTTGTTACGGTCTCCTATTTTCCAGTAATAGCATTCAGGCATCCCGTCAGCAAAAGGTCATGCCCGTATTCAGTAGTTACTAATTAACTTTCCCTCCATAGCTCTGTCTAGTCTCTTTTTAAACTTCTTATCTTTCATGCCTCCATGACATCCCATGGAAATGACTTGCACATTAATCATTAAACACTAACCACATACTGTGATTAAAACTATATCATAGAATCATAGAATGGTTTGGGTTGGAAAGGACCTTTAAAGGTCATCTAGTCCAACCCCCCTGCAATGAGCTGGGACACCTTCAGCTAGATCAGGTTGCTCAGAGCCCCACACAACTTGACCTGGAATGTTTCCAGCCATGGGGCATCTACCACCTCTCTGGGAAACCTGTACCAGTGTTTTACCACCCTCATCATAAAACATCTCTATATTATATCTAGTCTAAATCTACTCTCTTTCAGTTTAAAACCCTTACCCCTCGTCCTATTGCTAGAGAATCTGTTAAAAAGTTTGTCCCCATCTTTCCTGTAGGCCCCCTTTAAGTACTGAAAGGCCACTACAAGGTCTCCTGGAGCCTTCTCTCCAGGAGGCTGAACAACCCCAACTCTCTCAGCCTGTCCTCATAGGAGAGGTGCTCCAGCCCTTTGATCATTGACTCGCTCCAACAGGTCCATGTCATTCTTATGTTGGGGGCTCCAGGTCTGGACATGGTACTCCAGGTGGGATCTCGCAAGAGCGCAGTAGAGCGTCAGAATCACCTCCCTTGTCCTGCTGGCCACGCTTCTTTTGATGCAGCCCAGGACATGGTTGGCTTTCTGGACTGTAAGTGTACATTGTTGTCTCACATCCAGCTTTTCATCTGCCACTCTGCTGCTTTTTCTTAATCTGCCACTCAATAATTTAGCTAGTCACCCTTTGCTCTGATTATGTGAGAAAGAATGAACACATGTTTTCCTGCTCACTTTCTCTGTTATTGTTCATGACTCAGAGGATACTCTCAGCATTTCCAAGCTGAAAAGCCATCTAGTGAAGCCACCCCACACCACTGATCATCTATAACACCCTCCTCTGTTCTGTATTTCATTGGTGATAGGACAAGAACTATATGCTCTTTCCAAGACACTGGTGTGCTTGCTTTGATGCAACCACCTAACATTATTCCATGTATCTAACCCTACATTGAATCTTGACCATTTTAGTGCTGTTCTCCATTCCTTTCCTAACAATACCAGATGGTTCATCTGACAGACTGCTGCTCATCACTGAGCTCATGCCTTCAGAGAACTACTCACAGTGATATCAATATGCCCTTCGTGAACACAGACAGCTAATGAAGAGCCAGCTGTTTGTACAGCTAATGTTATTTTTCCACAGGCACAAAAGGGCTTTGTATTTTTCTACAGTAAGTTTAAATCTCTCATTTTATCAGACAGTTCTCTGAGAAGATTTAATAAGACCCTTCCATAGCTCTTACAGCATGTTTTAATGTGTTTGACTAGCCTAAATAATTCTGTAGCACACGCAAAGTCTGTCACCTCACCTTTTTGAGAGCAACACGCTGAAAGCCCCAGATCCCAGCACGGATGTTGGTAGGATGCCCCTGAGACCTGTCCTGGCAGGTTAGCAGCACCAGCGACCTGAACCAGCACAAGTCAGACAGTGTGATATGCCATCATTTTTTACTTAACAGCACTCAAATGACATTGCAGACTAAAGTACTCATATCCTCAGTGGGAGGGAAAGAGGATGCCAGTCTCTTCTCTCCCTTGTAGAAGTCTGGTTTTTGTCTTCAAGAAGAAGAAAAATGGTTCCAGGCTAGAAGTGATAGGATTTAGCAGCTCGTCTCAGGTTCAGATGGACATCAACACCCTGTTACTTTACAGATGATGGAGGAAATTCTTGATAGACAGAAGAAAAAAGAGGGTAACATGCAATATCGGAAGCATCACAGAAATCGCATTCTGATGGCATTTCTGGAGCTCAGTGATCGACATGATAATTAAACCATTGTGGTGTGAATTGCATTCATCCTGCAACAGATTCATTTAAAAGTGCCAGGTTTGATGTTGCAAGAAGCACCGATGTTTCACACTGTGACATGCTGAAGCTGTTCCTGGCCCGTGCCAGCAGTGTTCCAACTATTACTATCTATGAATGAATTCTCAGGCTGAAGAGGCCAAGTGAGTTGTGAAAACATTGGTCTTTCTCGTTGTCTTATCAGAACAGACTGCTAGGAAATACAAAAAGATCTGTGGCAAGCCGCACGCTCCAATAATTCCTTGAACTTGGACATGAACTAGAAGAGCAACTACCAGAGAATTACCTGAATTAGTTCAAAAGGCCTGTGGACTCTTACTCCAACATCCAAAGAATTTATGAGGAAACAAGAAGCATTCTCTCGGCAAAGGTATTGAAGAGCTGGGTATTTCTTCTCTTAGCACATTGTGTTGAAGATTAAATCTTCCCGAGTTTTTCATGGAAAAGCCTGAAGAAAAGCCAAAATTTCAGGGGTGAGAGAGATTCAAACTCACACTTCACTTGCTCTAGGACAAAGAATTCAGCCTGGCTCTCCCACATCCCAGACAAAGGTTGTTCCCGGAAATTAATTTGGCCAAAATTAGTTCATTTTTTAAAGAAGTTTAGGTTTTAATAAATTGGTATTTTCCAGTGACTAAAGTTTTAATTAAGAAAACTTTTCTTCTCCGATGACACTGGCCTCTCCCATTGTGAAGGAAAACTTGCCATCTTATTTTATGAAGTTTCCTAATTAAGTCATTTCCTGTCTCTCTCTTATTTTTAAAGCACTTGCAGTCATAACAGCTTTAATTTGAGCCCGACTGTACCAATATTTACTCATTGCACTACACATGTAGCCAAAAATGATCCTAACAGCTTAAGCACTGACTCCAGCTTCTCCTGCCTTTGAAGAGCCTGTTAAACCCAAAGGCTGATCTGCTCCTTCCAATATGAATCATCAGGACCTTAAATGAGCCACAACAAAACCAAAGCTCTGGTTTGTGGTACCCGAGCCCATGTTATGGCAGGTAAAGCCTACCTGGAGTAGCAATCACTTGTCCTTAAGGAAAAATGTTTCCATTCTCTTCCTTAGCTACAATCTTCATGTAGTAGGAACTTAACAATTAAATATTTCAAGGGCTGGTAAGGAAAAGTGGGAAGCTGACAAATGCACATTTATGGGAGCATAAGTCAAGTGAAGGCTTGCTTTTCTGCAATCTAATTGTCACCTATCCCATTCACGCTCATAATCTGCCAACAGGGCAATTCTCATTGCGCATACGCGCGTGGGATAAGAGCCTGAAGTTAGTGGGAGCTTTGCCCTTATTTTGAGTGGGAAAAGGATTGTACCTCGTTGTATGCGTCGAGTATCGCTCATCCCTAAAAACTGAATGCTCTATTCAGGTTCAACGTGGCATCTGCTCACATGTCATACCGGTGACTGGGAACAAGATTTGCTTTCCGGTAGCTGACTGCGCATGCTAATTATTGAGACAAACCTTTAGACCCCTCCTACGCAAGAACTGCTTCAGCAAGCTGTTCTCCAGCATGAGACCTATTTGTTCTGAGCCTTTTGTGCAAGAGCTTTGGGCAAACGAATTTACTGGAAAAGGCATCTGTGAGGCTTCCCTATAATTCTCAGAAGCAGTTGTTTAAAGGAAGAGCTGTCATGTGTCACAACCAAATGCTCTTTAGGAAAATTCCCCCAAAAAATGTTATTTGATTTTTTTTCTTCACTTTTGAATGCCAGGCTCATTGCACAGCTCCTGTTGCAAAGGAAAGTGCTGTGTATCCCAGTGAAGCGGGCATGTCTTTCACGCGACTTCTTTTATGTGCAGACCTGATCTGCTTCTGACTAAAGTTATTGGAAAGGCTCCCATCACCTGCAGGGAGATGTTGATGGAAAACTGGAGAATGACTGGAGTTTTAAGTAGGTTTGAAGTGACCCAGAAATATGCTTATCTGTATAAAGGCAAATCAGTTTCTCTTTTGCTTCATTTTCCATGAAATACAGAAGGCAGCTCTGATGCCGCTTGGGATACCAATGCAGCAGAAATAATGAGTAACTCTGAAACTGCTCAAGTGCAATTACTAGTGTGTATAGATGTTGTGCAAACTGCAGTCCATAATAACAATCCACAATTGCTCTTGAGAATCCCAGGCTCAGCTGGAAACACGTGCACAGTTTCTGCTGAAGATATTTCCACTGGTTTTCAGGGAGCCAAATTTCTCAGCCTTTATTCACTCCATGTCTTCCCTGACCTGGCTCTTTTAAAGCCCTTTCACTTCTGGGTTCAAGTTATCCACTGAGTTTGTACCCACTGAGTGCTTAATCTGAAGAGAAGTGGCATTGAAGCTAGGACAGGACTGTGAAAAAAATACCCTTGGGGGCTAACTGAAAACCTCCAGTTATCCGTACTCTGATCATGCTGCTGACAACCTCTTTCCTTTCCTCCGGGCATTGTCTCTTTCCCAAATCACAGCTCTGGGCATAAGTTTCTAAACTTTTGTTTCATTCCACGCTAAATCCTGTTTTTCCTTCTGGACAGGGCTGGTTTTGTTCTGCCTGGCCACATCTAGCGCAGTTTGAACAGTAGTGTCTCATGAGTATTTAATTAGGTACTACTACCAAAGCTGTCAAGGTGGCACGTCCCTGTCTCAGAGCCTTCAAAAGTAATGCAGCTTCTGGGAAAAAAAAAAAAAAAAAAACAAACCAGCCCAAGAGGCTTCTGAGCTGTTCTGGGACAGGGTAGAGCAGTTTTGAATGACAGGCACATTTTGGTCAACAGCAATCAGCAGACTAGGGATGAACTGAAAGGGCAGCTGTGTGCACTTAGGAATACAGGCAAGCTGTCAGAAATGAAGAAAGAGCTTCTCATCTCAGTGTGTTTCAGGTTTGAGCCAATTAGGCTCGGGCCAAACTCCCACTGAACAGTTAGTCTTCAGACAAATTACTACCAAACGATCTTTCTGCATGGTATCTTGTGTCACAGTTCTATTTATTTTTTTTTGAGAGAGAAAACTTGATGAAAACTCTGGGATCTTCCCCAGCACACTTCACCACCATCTGCATCCCTAAGTCAGAAGCTGCCCCGTGCTCTCATGCCTTGTTCTTTCCACTGCTGCTGGTGGGGGTGACATTGCACCACACTCAGCTGCTAATCACTGCAAATTGCACCCAGCCTTTGACTAATCCCGAGAGGCATTTCAGGCCCTGTGTAACCCAGCCCAGCTGGACCTGAAGCCATGTTCTTGCAGCTGGTACATTTATGGTTATGTTCAGCAAGGATGTGCAGGGAAAGTGTATGTGGACAAGGAGGAGGTTTCACCTCCTGGAGCCTCCAGGAGGTTCCATCTCCTGTTTTTGCATTACAGGGTTTTCTGGAATAGCTTCTTTCGGCCTCTCAGTCCAATGTGCCAGATGTAGACACAGCGTTTCTCTCCACAGGCAGGCGGGAGCTCATGGTTTGTATCATCTGCAGCTTTAGAACCACAGGCCAACCTCTATCACTTGACCCGCTGTGGAAAGGTGGGGGCAAAGGGAGGAAAAGTTCTTCTTCCTTACCACATTGTAATTGTGTTTATCCCTAGAATATAACTTGAGTTTCTTCCAGCTGATTTTCAACTTTGGCATGTAAAAGTCCCATAAATCAACTAAACCTGATAAATTTAAAAAAAAAAAAAAGGAAAAAATTAATTTTATTAAAGGAGTTTGCTTTACAATTAGCTTCATTAGGAAAAGTTCCTGCAATGATCTGATTAGCAAAGATATTTCTTATGGCAATATAACCATTAGAAAGCTGCACACTGTCTGTGACCTTGTAGTTTTGAACTATGAATTTCAGATCTATCTTTTTGAAATTATTTTTAATTGCTTTTTCCTTTTAATTTCTTCCAAGTAATATCAGGGGATTTACAGTACCCTCAACTGAAAATGCAGATGTTTATTTGAGACTGGTTGCAAAATTACCACAGAACAATCAGAACCCAAATTCAACAGAAAAGCCTTGAGCAACTTTTACAGGCTTCATGATTGATACAAGTGTCAAAGCCAATAACCTAACCTGTTTGTTAACTGGCTGCTGACGTCTAAATTCCTGCAGCCAAAATAGCCATTGTGTAAATCACTCAAAAAACAAACAGTGAAGGAAAGAAACCACAGTGTTTCCCTGGTTAAAACAAATAACATAGGGTGGAAACTTATACAGAAAGAAAAAAAAAAAAAGGCAAAAGGAAATGTTAAATAAAGGTTCTTTTGGAAATACAAAATCACAAAGTTAATTATATAGTTATATCGTCATTTCATCTGTGAACCTGAACTTGAATTGTGTGTTTATATAAAATGTGTATTTGTGTCCACAGACTTAGAAAGGTGGCACGTGGAAGAAGTGCTAAGGTGAATTTTCATACTGCTATTTTTAAACGTCAATAAAGGCTTCCAAAGAAGACCTCTCAGATTTTATGCCATAATAAATTCAAACATTCAATTACAAAAACTTGGGCTGCTGGGAGGTACTCAGCTCTTTCACCCTTGCAGGTTGAGTGTGGTTTTGGTCTCTTAAGCTTTTCTTTTTAAGGAATGTTTCCAGCATGCTCCAGGACAAGCTCCGATGGATTAATGGGGTAACAAAGAATCAAAACTTTCTCTGCTTCAGTGGGCATAGAGAAAAGGTTAACTCTGAAGTAGTCCACAAAAACTCTGATAAAGCTGTTGGAGCTACAGATAGAAGCCTGTTAAAGGACCTGACATGTTAAACTGATGCACAGGTACATCGCTGCCTGCAGGAAGAGGGAATGACTCCACAAATCCTTGCACAGGACCTTGGAGGAAAAAGTTGGGATGTAGCTTGAAGGGACTTCACAAGGTCATCTGATCTGTGCTTTTGTCCTGAAGTATGACTTGTAGATCTGCAACACCCTGATGGTTATTTAACATATTCATAAAGATTTCATAGTCTCCCCCATCATGTGCTTAAACTAGAAAAAACTTGCTTCAGCTGAAGAGCTTTTCCTAATGTAGAACCAGGTTTCCCAACTACAGTACATGAAAGTTTATTTTCCCATGCAAAACTGTAGAGATTACTGCTTGTTCTAATCCAGTGAACATGGAAAACAATTGTTTTCTATCTTACCATTTTGGAAGTCTGTTGTCATGTTATCCATATTCCCTTAGTCTTCTCATATAAAAAAAAAAAATCAGTTGTTTAAATTTATTCCAAATAAATTGTATTTTCCAAAACTCTTCTTCCTGGATCTCTGTTCTGGATTCTCTCCAATTTATGTACATCTTTCTCAAAATGCAATTCCAAAACTTCATGGAATTTGAATGCCAGATGATACCCTAGTAAGGACGGAGTAGAATAAATACCTCTCTTCTTACATGAAAAAGGCTCCTGTTAGCACATATCAATACAAATTGTCTTTGTTGCAACTGCTTTGCATTACTGACTAACTAAATTTCTGGTTGTCTGTTTTCCATATGCCTTGCACAGCTGCTATTGCCTAATCAGCTCCCCAAGTATCACTAGATGTTTTTTCTGTATTTTCTTTCTTGGATCACCCCAACATGCCAGACTCACCTAGACCTTTGCTGTTTGTCTTCAAAGTGCTTCCACTCTTTCTTACTGTAATTTGAAGTATAACTTCACGAAACCATTCCCTAGTCCATCACCAACATTTTTGACCTAAATGATTAGACTAGGTAGAGTCAAGCCATTCCCAGCAATTAAATTTGCAGCATTGCCTTGAAATATCCCCCATTTCACAGAAATCCGTTGTTGACTACTCCAGGAGTATGGATTTCCAACTAGCTGAGCATCAACCTTACGTTCCCATCATCTCCACCACACTTCCCTAGTTTACTTATGGCACTCCTCAAAACCCTTACTCAATCTGAAACATACCACAATTACTGATCCCTCTTTAACACTAAGCCAGTTATCCTGGAAAAGAGGAAACAGAACTGTTAAGGCATGTTTTGTTCTTGGCAAACCCACCTTGTTTTTAATCAGCTTTTTGTCTGTTACTTGTGTTCTTGTTCCTTAGATACTCCTTGGAATTTCTTCCAAAGATATCCTCCTACCTGTCTGCCTCACATCGATTTGGGGCTTCCTTCCTTCCTTTATTTGGAATGCTATTGTTTTGTAGTCTCCTGCAACTCACATTGCCGTCTGACCTCTGGCTGAATTGAATTTCACACAGATTTAATTATTGTCCCTTATCTATTAATTTCCTCTGCCTCTACAATAAAAAGTTGCCACTAACGCATTCCCAGAACTTGCTGGATTGTCTGTGCCCTCCTCTGTTTCTTTCCCAACAGACTCTTGAATAGTTCAGATCTCCACTACTGGCAATTCCTTAACTCTGTCTTGACAGGGAGACTGAATCTCTTCTTTTCCCTTTTTATTTTTACCTAAAAACATTGAACAAGCCTGCCTTTCATCTCTTTCAGCACTTCAGAAGAATCATATACAATTTGTCTGGGGAACCCAAAATCTCTCATGTGCCTTTCTTGTCCTCTCTGGTTCCTCTGTACACCAGCATAAAATCTAGCTTTGTTATTAACTGGCCAGATTGCAATAAAATATCTCACAGTACATTGCGAAAAAGAGAAGAGGAAAAAATTATATGAAACTGCAGAAAAAAGTAAAACAGAATAAAGTAAAAAATAATATGGGATAAAAATGTAAGGATACATATATGTAAGGATACGTAAGGATATCTTACATAAGTATATATATCTGTAATGTTTCTATAGTATGTGTATATATATATAATAGAATAAATTCAGAGGGAATCTCTTTTATTTGAAATAATGGAACATTAAATTGCAGTTTAAAATCAGATATTAACTACTAAAGATTTTTTTTTTAATGTTTATTTTGAAAGACTTTTCTCATGTGGAAAATATTTAGCTCTCTGACACAATCTGTGAGCAGGAAATTAACTAACACAAAGTATATTTCTTGCATTTCTTCCATTTTCTCTAATTGTGTCATTATGTATCAAGAATGATATAAGTAAATCAGTACCACAAGCTGCAGGAGACTGGGAGAATCTTTGATCCAAAAGAATGCAATCATCAGCCCAGTATCTGGAAGGAAATCTAAGGCTTTCCTAGGGAAAAAAAACAGGAGTACAGAAGAGCTGCCAGAACCGACAAAACCATCAGACAATCTCAGTGTAAAGCAAGGTTTTAAGGTAGCTAAGGACCAACAAGGTTGCATAAGGAGCTCTCTCGTGTTTCAGATGCAAAGGAACTGTACAAAAAGTGAGAACTAGGATCAACAGCCACAGCTATGAATAAATAGTCTGAATTCATAAAACCCAAAAAAAACTAACAGACAGAATGAGGCACAACTTCGTGTGAAGGGTTGGGGAAGGAGAACTAAGAAGGGCTGCAGCTTCCCCATCCTTCCCAAATCTTCCCCCTTCCAGGGAGGCAGAGCCAAGCTGCACTCCAGGAAACAGGGAAACAAAAGAAAGCTGGGGGAGAGGGAGTCAGACAACCTCCCCAGGAAGTGGCAGGACTGGGGAGCTCCTCTTCCCGCTCCCTGGGATGAGCCTGCCTCCTACATTAGCTGCTCATCAGAAGAAAACTGTCACAGTCCCAGGACCAGACACTGGTGTCCCCCTGCCCTTTCCCCTGACTGTTTCAGCATTCACAGAATCATAGAATCACAGAATCACAGCATGGTAGGGGTTGGAAGGGATCTTCAGAGATCTAGTCCAACCCCCCTGCCAGAGCAGGGTCACCTAGAGCAGGTTGCACAGGAACGCGTCCAGGTGGGTTTTGAATGTCTCCAGAGGAGACCACCACCTCTCTGGGCAGTCTCTTCCAGGGTTCTGTCACCCTCTAAGTACAGAAGCTTTTCCTCATGCTAAGACGGAATTTCCTGTGTCCTTGTCCTGTCACTGGGCAGCACTGAGAAGAGCCTGACCCCATCCTCTTGCCAACTGCCCTTTAGATATTTATAAGCATTTATGAGGTCCCCTCTCAGACTTCTCAGGGCTAAACAGACCCAGGTCTTAGCCTTTTCTCGTAAGAGAGGTGCTCCAGTCCCTTGATCATCTTTATAGCCCTCCGCTATCTCAGCTAGCCCGGACTCTTTTCAGTAGTTCCTTGTCCTTCTTGAACTGGGGAGCCCAGAACTGGACACAGTATTTGGGCACGTGCTGTCTGGCACGCTGTGGCACTCGTTTGGTGTGGAGTTTCAGTTATCTCGCTCTAAAATACAGCTTGGATCTGGTCTCTCCCCTTCCCATGGAAAGCTGTTCATCCTAAGTATTTTGCAAAGGCAGGAGACACCAAAACCTACAGCTGTGTCAAAGACCAGCTTTTTGGGCTGCTCCTTGGTGCCAAGTATCTCTGCGGAATTCTGAATATCAGCACAGCTCTAATAGCACATCGCTCTACAACACACACTTCTGCTTATATATCAGCATCCATCTGTGGGCACTTAGGAAATTTTCGGGACACAGAAGTAGACCCGGAGGGTTAGAAAATGCTGGAAATTAGGAGGTGGAGTTGTCTTGGATCTACAGACCAAGGTGCAGGATGTGCAGAACTTAGACACACTGCAAGTTCAGGGAGTCAAAGTTTATATTTAAAGAAAAAGATGGTATTTCAGTCTATAGGTCTGGTTGGCCTAGTGCAAGTCAGAATGGAGAATGACAGTTGACCTCTGTCTTGAGATGTGGATGAGAGAATATATTTCAAAGCCAAACACAGTCTCTCCTCTTTGTACGTGCAGAGACATGCTGTATATGCAGTGTGGAAGGATGCAAGTTAAGATGCAAAGAGCTTAATAGTTTCTGCGAAAAGCAGCTCGAGAACCCAATGGCCTTCAGCATCAACTTACGCCTTTCCTAGAAAAAGTGTAGGTATGTTCCCAGACAAGGCAGGAAAAGTACCTCTCTATGGGAAACAAGGAGCTATTTTCCAGTTTAAGCAGTCATCAGCTGGCAGATGTTTGTGGAAAAGCTTTCCTTCTCGACTGAAGCCAGGAAAGCAGTACAAAGATACTGAGTGAGAACATATGGCATGATTTCATATTTTATCTCCTCGTAGCCAAATTGCAAGAGACAGCTAGCCCCAAAACAGGAAGGAGAGATGCAAAAAATGTCAGGGTGGAGACTGACACTGGATGCAGTCAGAAGTGGACCGAGGCAGGGAGTCACAAACAGTAGCAGAGGGATCAGGATCGGTGGAAGAAGTAGTCATGCAAGAGGCAAACAGTAGAAAAAACACCATAATCCCTAATCTGGAATCGCGGTATGTGTCCACCTGCAATGAATGTGTTATACACTGCAGCACTATTTCTCTAACTGACATCCTCCATCCCTTTGACTCCAGCTGGGCCTGGCTTGACTGACATTCAACTTACCGCTGTGATTTTTAATAAGCCAAAAGCTATTTTAGGAAAACACACACACTAGTGTTTGAAGAACATAAATAAGATTGCAAAATCAAGCCTTCTGAAATTAGGCAATGTTAGAATCAAGGATTCAGACACATTAAGATAACTTTTTGTAAATACATGACACTTTGTATTCTTTTCCCCACCTTGCAGAGCACAGGATGGACCAAGCCGTGGAAGCGAAACAGACCTGCACCATATGGGAGGCTGTTCATGGTGGGCTTCCTTTCTTACCGCAAAAGCTGGAAGCTAGTCAGGGATGAAGCAGGGCCTGGAGAAAAAGAAAGAGAAGACTGATTTATTTTTTTTTAAGGATGTGAACATTGCCTTTGAGAATCAGATTGCATCCTTAGCTCTGCCACAAAGCTCCTGTGGAATGACAAACGAGTCACTTAAACCAAATACGCGTGGGTGGTTACTAATGCTGTGTCCATCCTTTGACACCCAGCTGGATCGTTAAATTATTTCTTGCAAATGATGCAGCAAAGAAACTTTGAATGGTAATGACCAGTAATGGTCAAAGAAGGTTAGCTGTGTGTTACTGAATAGACATCTGGTTCTTAATGTCCCTGATAAACACAAAGACATTGCAGACAAGCAATAGCTTTGACTACCTTAAGAAAGCGTTCCTGAGGTGTTTTTTTTCTTTCTTATTCTGCAGTAGCATATAATCAGTTATTCTGTTATCAAAAAATAAAAACCCAAAACACACAGAAAAATTTTCATAAGTTTCATCTAGGTGAAAATTAGGAGAACTGTTGGACAACTTCTTTCTTTTCTCCCATCCTGCACTTTTTTGTGTATTCGTTATGAGGTATAGGAAGTGGTTCCCCAAGCCCATAGAGCAAACATAGCTTTGCAAAACAGGGTTTGAGACCCTGGCTTTAAACTCTGGAGAGCCATAAACTCCAGGCAGTGGGTTGAGGAGACTCAAGCATTCCTGATGTTCTGAAATGCTCTCTGGGGCCTGTGAGAGCAAAACAAACAACTCAAGTTCATGAGGTTTTTTTTGAAAGAATGTATTAAGCTATTGAATAGTAAGTTGCAAAAGTCTAAAATAGTTCAGAGGGAAGCATATGTCCCTCAGGCTAATGGCATGTCAAACTAAAATATCCAAGCTTTAGTGTTGGGTGTAGCCTAATTCTATTATATCTGTGAATATAAATGTAAGAAAAGTCAATGACTTTTGAATGCAAGGATGGTAAGCAAACAAATCACACGTAGCAAAAAAATAGCTGTGCTGACTTTAAAATCGCCCCTTTCTTCAACCAAAATATGCACACATTAACTATTTGTCCTAAAAGGACAAGTTCAGAACAAGCGGAAAAAGCTGCAACTATGTTAGTCACTTCTTAATAACCTACTGTGTTTCATTAGGAGTCTGGCATTTATTTCACAACCTAAATTTAGCTCTCTCACATGAACCTGGAGTTATCACTCTTACAGAGTTTGAAAGAAGTTTGAAAAGACAATACTATCAACATCTGCATTTTAAAAAATCCATTAAAAAGGCCTCAGCTCATATTATTTTATTGTAATACATAAATACTTTGTGGTCTCTGTTCCCATGCATTAAAGCTTTACTCAGCTCACATGGAAAGGCTGAATGATGGTGTATGACCACAAGCATCCATGAGTTAGTGACATATTTTTGTTGGTGTCAAAAAAAATGAATTATGTGCCCAATTTCCTGTTAGATATGTAGCGAGGAGTCAAAGGCTCCCACTTTATAAGCCAATCGGAACTGCCTGAGCCCTGAGGAAAACATCCCTGTATTAGGAGCTGAAGTCAAAGTAACTGCACCCGAACATCCACACAGGGAGAGGAACAGCCAGGCCTGGGGCACTCTGTTGGCTTGACATCACCCGGCACCTCGGCTGACCAGAGAAAATAGCCTGAAATGAAGAGAGGGATGTGCCAGGGAGGTACAGATGTGCCGCTGGTGTAACGGGGCTTTCCCCTTTCTCACAAGAGGTAGTACAGGAGACAGGGTCTGGAAGGCAGGCAGGGTGCCCTGGCCGCCATGAGGAGTGGGATATCACAGAATGGGAGATCGGGGAGTTGTGCTTCTCCCAGAATAAAAGCCTATTTCTTTCAGCCTACAGAGACGTTATAGTCCAATGTGCCTATTTCAGCAGGCCGCTTGCTTTTAAATCCTTTTCCTCCCTCTCTGGTGTTTCTTTCAATGACTGAGCAAAACACTTTTGTTTTGAAGAGAAAAATTGAGTGCAAAGAAACTCAGAAGCTCCAAAGAGCTGAAGGGAGAGCCTGCAAGTCTGCCAGGTCATGGGCTATGAGGTCCTGTCTGCACCACGCCAAAACACCAAGACCTGACATCTCCACTCAGGTCTCCACCCGTTCACCGTGCAGGTCACTCTGTCTGGTTTTCCACCCCATGCAGGAGGTTGGGTCCCACCGTGTGCCCCCTCCCATTTCCCTCTGCCCTGATAGAGCAGAGGAAAGGAAGAGGTATGAGAAAATGCAGTGGAGTTTTCTTTCTCCCCTTCCTGAGCAAGACGTCTTGGGAAGAGAGGAAGCAGAAGGACTACTGCTCGCAGGTGAGCTGTGCTGGGACCGGTCTCTTTGCTCTCCCTCCCCATCTTTACATTGATACCAGCCCCCAAGCAGGAGGGAAGGGAGGATTCTTGCCTGCTTCTGCTGGGTTTTCTGCTCTGCGGTGGAAGGTGGGTAAATGGGGATAGCATCCACTCAGAGAGGATTTCTACCCCTTGTAGGCTCATCTGCAAGAGTCCTGCACAGAGCTCATCATGTAGGAGTCACACCAGCTCCAGGCGAGGCTTCATGACCCACACGGAAAGCTGCAAGCACTGGCAAATGTAAACAGCTGAAGGAAATACATCCATCTCACCACCCTGAGCAGACACGTTGTAGAGTTGGTCCCCTTGCATCCACTTTGCAGAAATATACACTACAAGCACAATAAGTGGAAGGAAGATGGAAAAATATAAAGTGCTGAAACTGGACCAACTGCCTGAAGAGACAAATTGTGGTTTGCCTGTGCAAACAAGCTGTGGCATGCTCAGACCTCCTCAAAGCATTGCATCATAACAATTTGTTTTTAAGACTAACAAGACTAAAGTCCCATGATACACTTTTAAAAATCATTGTAAAAGTAGCATTTAATCGGTTTTCTTAATGAAAAAGTAGAATGAATGCCAATGTTAAATATAACAAGCACTAAATCTAAACTACAAAGTTGGTGACTGATGTATACGCAGTCTCAGACTGCCTCTGGATAACCAGTGTGTCCCATACTGTGTAAACAGTTGATGAAAAACTTGAGTTACTGATTGAAGGAGGGGTGAGGGGATTGCATTTGGGTAAATCAGCATTCTGCTTTTATAATTGAAGTTTTAAAAAAAACAACATCGAGGCACAGGCACTAATCCTGAAATGTGATCCAATAAGTTATGAAGTATTTCTGTCAAGCCTCTAGCAGTTGTGCTTCAGCAGCTGGTTCCTACATCCTAAAGCACTCTTCCAGGGCTGGGAGTTAGATGCCACTGACACTTACCATTATTGTGCTTTTTTCTCCTTGTCTCTAGTGACCTGACATTCCTGACAGAGACTTCGCTCCTGCTGCTTGCTTGCAGTTTGGGAGATCCTACTGGCCTGAGCCAGGAAGCTCCTGGGACCCTCGCTGGGGCAATGTTGCTCCCTGGCGCTTCCCAGTGCACAGCCAAGAGCAAATGCCACGAGACCAGCTGTTAAACAGTAAAATAAACAAGCAGAAAGCAACATTCATGAGACTGAGTGAAAAAGGACAGAGCAGCATTTAAGGGCTGCCTCCTCCTCCTCTTCTCCGCATAATGCAGGCAGTTGGATCATATAAAGAGCTAACTCTTTTCTTAACAACACAGTTTTGTTTAGAGATTGTATCAGTCCCTCCAGTAGGAAAGCCAAATCTCATTAAGGGTGATTTTCCAGAGGCAACTGGTGTCTTCCGGCAGAGATTAGGACTTTGGACAGGTCTACAAAGACATATCCAGCAATTGTGTTCAGTGGTTAATTCTTCTGATCTTCCAGCCCTTGCAAGTTTGAAAGACTGGTAAATATTGGCCCTGGAGATTTAACTGAGGAAATAATAATAATAACACAATAATTAAACTCTTATAAGGCATTTTTTATCTGCAGCTGTCCAGCCCTTTTGCAATGGAAATAAAGAGCACAAAGCTGGAGGACGTGACGCAGCCTTGCAGGAAGACCCCCTGCTGTCACACACATCAAATCCTTTTCATAGTTGTACCCAGGTCCAGGTTAAGTCATTTCTTTTCCTAGCCATTACGCCTGCTGAGAAGCTCTTTTCAGGACCTCACTGCTGCAGTGATTACCGGCCAATTTAATCTTGGTTATGCATTTTTCATCCCAGTCGCCTTCATTAGTGCAAATAATTACATGCCCTTGCTTTTTTACTCTCCTACTGGATGTGCTTACAGGCAGCTATCATGGCCTGTCTTTGCCTTTCCAGGCAGAAGATAAGCTCATATTGCCTATTCTCACAAGTTCTCCATTCCCCAAGTGTCCTTGCAGCACTTCACAGCTCTCCCCATGGGAAGCCACTCTCTTCCACTCACCCTTACATTCTCCCAGGCAACCCATGTTTCCTAAATGGCACCAGATCAATATGGTAATAAAAAAAAAAAAAAAATAAAAAAAAAAAGCTTATACATTTTTTCCTAGCAAGGAGCAATCAGTCATACAGCTTAGCCACTCTTAGGTGGAAATGTGAATTTCTGATCTTTCTCTGCTGTGCTTCCTCCTGCATTTTACTGGCTTAGATTCAGCAGGTAAACTACCCATCAGCTGTGATCAAAGGCAGGGCATATGTTTCTCCCCTGAGCTGGTAGCTCTTCTCTACTCACAAAAAGGAGGCCTTAGTCTCCAGCATCCACAGGCTAGCTGGGTTATGATGATGAGAGCTGAGAAACCACCGTGGCTTGCCCACCGTCTCCTCTGGTGAGTACTCAAATCAGCTGAAGACCAGTCATGGTTAAGTCCCAGTCAAAAGGAAAAGCGTGGTAGCAACATATTAAGGATACATGTAACGATACCCTTTAATTATTTAGTTCAGCTGTGTCTCCAACTGGAGAGCCACAAGTTACTTCAGAGTCTTCTTTTTGCAAGTAAACAAACACAGTATCAACTATTTCCAGTCACAATCTGGCCTCCCAGAGGCCCCGCTTATGACGAAGCATATTTGGGAGCCAAAGCAAGCAAACAGGATGATTCATTTATCCCACAGCTTAGTAGATGGATGAATCCTCTATAACCAAGGCAAAACAGGACCTCTAAAGCTTTAAACGAATAGTACCATTCAAGCCCCACGAGACAGAAACACTGGTAATACCTCACTGTCCACAAAGAAATCAAAACTTGCATTTCTATGAAATGTAAGTACATAAAATTGAAGTTCCTGTGGCGCTACTCAACAGATGACAAACCACTAAAAACAGTGAGAAAGAGAGGACCTTCACTTCTTGTCAGGACTGAGACATTGACTTTTTTAACATGTTACAAAGGAGTTTGCTGTTTACACCTGAACCTGTCATCAGGTTCTGAGACAATTTAGACCGGTGCGAAAACCTAAAATTGGTAGGAGGGACACACCACTATAAAAGCCAAACTACACTTTGCAGTAAAAGATTCAGTAATGGATGAATTTCGCAAGTTCTAACAAGTGAGCTTGGGGATCTATGTGAGTTTTTAAAAGTTTCCCCATTATTATTAGGTGCCTGGCTCTCCCTGGAGGAACCTGAGGACGACAGCAACATGCCCTTCTTGAAAACTGACTGGTGCTACATTTTATCTGCTTTATTAAGCTCTTTACATCATGTATACTAGCTAATGTATAGACTGATATAGACTATAATTTCCAGTGCGATGAACACACTAAACCAGACTAATGAGAGATAGATATATATATATAGTGGCTTTCTTATCGACAGCCTGTGTTTGCCCACTGGCAGCAGGCTAGTTTTATGATATTTAATTTGCACATAACAATATTTTTTCCGGTCTGCCACTGTTGCCCAGCAGTGCCTGCTCGGAGCAGGCGGGCGCTGGCTGCGGTGGGAGCTGAGCTGGCTGAGGGCTGTGGGAGGGCTGGCAGCCCCCACTGCCCCCTGCATGCTCGAGAGCCCCCCGCTTGCCTGCAGTGGGACAGCAGAGCTCCTCATGGTCCCAGGGAGACCCTGTGGACTTCAGCCGCACACACACGCAGAGCTCTTTCTTCCTCTAACAGCTCTGGCACTTCATGACCACATGGTCCGTGAGCCACAAACTTTTCACCGAGGTTTCATCAGACAGATATTTTCAGCTTGCCTCTTGTGTTGGATTCCTTTGTGCATGCACAATCCGTGCCTTTGTGCCTGCCTCACAACCTCTTACAGTGTTTTCATTTAGCGTGAGCCTATGTCCTTGCTCTGCGCAGGGAGCTGCCAGCATTAAAGTCATTCTCCAAGAAAGCCCTGCAGCATTGACTATGTGAAAGGGTTTAAGTCCATTTTTTCTTATAATCTCTCTGATAACCTGAAATCCAGTGGTCCACAACCAATCGTTTCTGTAATCCAAGGTGGATTTGCCTCACTTTTTCTTAAACTGGTGGAAAAAGACAGGCACCTCCAGAGGGCAATTCAACCCATCTATTTTAGGCACTCTTTCTCCACTGAGTGGAGAGGAAACATCAACGGTTGGCTTAGACCAGCAGTATTCCTTTTGGCTGGTCGAAGGCTGGATGAGAGGCACCCCACCCGAGGCTATCTTTAGCAGCTTCAAGGTTATGAGTGGACAGGGAGTTCTCAGCTCCAAAACTTAAGATCTATTCCTTTCTTTGTTTTGCTCTCCTGGGCCTCTTGCTTTGCAGACTTGAGTCAGAATAATCGTCAAACGCTTTCATCAACTGTTCTCATATTTAAAGCGTTATTCCTGGCAATGGTGCCTCATGTTTCTTTTCCTCCTGCAGCTACTAGAATAAAAAAAAATGTAACCTTCTTATCTTGATCTGCCAAGATCAGCTCTGTGCACAGATCCAATTCTTACTTCCATTTGCTCCCACATTTATTTAAGGGTTTCACTTAGGAATCAGCAGATCTAATTATCTGGTGCTCTCCAAATTACATGTTTACTTTCTTTTAGGTTCTACTCTGGTCAAATATCAGCTATGCTGCCTATTCAGATGGAAAGCTGACATCAAGATCACATATGCTGAGCAAAACAAGAAAATAATCATTAACTGAACTCATATTTCGTGAAAAGAACTACTGCTGCAGGAGCAGCCCCTGCCCTGGATGCTAACTCAAGACACCAGCCTCTTCCCCCCTGTAGGTGTGCCTTTGAAGTTGCTGCAGATGGCTGAGCTCTCTGGCAAATGCTATAAACCCACACAGTCCCAGGAACGAGGTGGTCTTGTCCTCCTTACATCATTAATTTTTCTGAAGAGAAATATTCTGGTGCAGAGCCCTGAATCCTTGGTGTGAAGTGGCATTCCCTGATACTGCATTTCTTTTCACGTCGAATAATAAACCAGTACAAGTCAGTCCTCAGTCTCAATTTGCCTTGAGAATCAGGACGTTTTCTCCCCAAAGTACATTGAAGCTAATGACTCTGAACTTCCCAGGATGGACCTACCTGAAATACAGTGACAACAGGAGTTCTCTAATTTTGACTGGAAAGAGGAGGAGACAAAAATTTTGCCTTTGAGAAACTGAGCAAGACAAATGTCCCCACCTGGGGAGCACATGCTAAATTGACATCCCCACAGTGACAATCCGTGTTAACCTGCATTTCCAGGCGTCCTGGCACAGAACTCAGTGGGGCGACACAATACTTCAAAAGCTGGTAGCCAGGGAAAGACCACCCCATACCACCTGCCCAGAGTGCGCCCAAACGCTCAAGGGACTGCAGAGCAAGGACAGCCATGAACATGGTGGCAGTCGGGAAAGGAGCTTGGCCCATCAGGGTTTGGCCTCCCTTGGGTGTAAAAAGGCACAGCCGTAGGGTGAGAGCAGAAGCGGCTGAAGACAGAGTGGGGGGTCGCTGCACGCCCAGGGGACCAGCCCCTCCACAGCAGAGCGCTGCAGAAATCACACCTCTCCAGGAAAAAGCGGCCACCCCCAAAGAGCCATCTCACATCTTTCCCACCCAACTCACACACCAGCACTTTGGTTTGGTTTTTATTCTTTTTCCATCTTTCACATAACATTTTCAAAAACAATATAGACCATGTTGCCCTTATTTATAACAATACAAATCGATATAAAATATTTACATTATGTAGATCACTTGTTCAAGTCTACCTGCAAAACATTTACACGATTCTAGTTCGCTTGGGCAAGTCTACCTATTACAACAGCCTTCAGAATATTACTATACCAGCAGTCAGAGAAGCAAATATCGCTTCATAAAAGATAAACCTTTGTTTCTTTACATTCCCTTTGTATTCCAGACACCACTGAGTATGTAACATCTGTTCTCTGTATCCTAATTTTTATCTCACATTCATATTTCTTTCTCCTTCTCTAGTTTGGAGGAGGATCTGAGGTATTTAACTGTTTTATGGCACCAATACTCCATATACTAAAGGTTCTGCTTCTCTTCCACTGCTTAGTGAAATCCAACCCTGTGCCTACAGCCTGATGTGTTATCACAGTACTCTTGGAGGATACAGATGGACAGGAAGAATAAAACACATTTTGAAAGGTTACACTTATTGGCAAACCTAATTTGTTCTCTAGTTGCAGACTAGTAATTGCTTGATAAAAATGAGCATTCCTGATGTATCTAAAATATATTTCATGTTCCTTCCAGCAACGGTCAGTTCATCTGTAGTTTTCTTTCTTCAAAGAACAGATATCCAATTGAATTGACTGTTTTCCACACTTGCAGCCACCTTTTTCCCATCTGCCCATAAAATATATGTGTTCTTCATCATTATCCTTAATATTCTGCACTTGGAAACAGTAAGGTCTGTGGTCGTCTTTGATTGCCATTGACTCAGACTGTGTTAGAAACCTCATCTCTGTGCCTGTACCTTCACAGCAAACACTTAGACTGTTTAAAGGGAGACTTGGGCTTAAATATCATAAAATGTGAAGGTTCTTGATAATACATTGAAGAGTTTCTTAACTCAAGCCACATCCTAGTCATTAAAATTCTTCCAGATATTTATTGGGCTAAACTCAGAAGCAGCTATAAGTGGTGGTGGAAAGGAATTAGATTAGGGCCTCTCCCAGACAGATGCAAGTCATTCATTTCCCTAGCCTGTGGAACCACATGCAGTTCTAACATTCTTACTTTATAATTTGTTTCTTTGGAGCCAACATTTTTCTTGATTATTTTTCTTCCTACAAAGTTTGAAAAACTTCTGGGCTGACATACCTGAAAAAAAAAAGCTTTATCTTTGGTGTCTGTGAGAGATGTCAGTTATGGGTCTGTAACAATCTAGACCTTAACGCTGTGTCTCTTCCCCTCCCATAGAAATGAAGATAATACACATTATATATGATGGAACTACTTCTCAGCTATCATAAGTGTTATCTCTTGGAAGAGGAAGCAGCCAAGTAATTTTACTCATTCTGATCCTCAAAACACAGCATGATCACTAATTATTTATTGCTCCCTTCTGATTTATGTCAAGACCGGAACCCAGTTTGATTAACCTAACGGGCGGCGTTTTGCATCATGAGTAATCGATTTGCATACTTCAATTTAAAGGACACAAGGTTCCTGAAGCTGTACCAGCTTTACACTGGTGCAGACTCATAGTTTATGGGAATCTAAGCCAGACTTTTATCTTTTATACTCACATCAGAGAGGAGAATCAGGCCAGTCATGAAACAGAGGCACAGAAGGGCAACATGGTACATTGTTACTGGTAATCTGTCAAATCACTTCCAGGAATAAAATGTTGTATTAGTCAAATGACTCTAAAAACACTAAATAATCCCTCCAAATTCTTTTCTTGGCAGAGATAACAACATGTTACAGCTGCCTATGAATCTCTAGCTATGAGATATTGGTAGATAAAACAGAACTGAATTCTCCAACGTACAATTATCTGTTATGTTGATGCAGTTATTTCTGGGCGAGGGATATTCTGACACAGTCTGTTTAAGCAAAGAGCAATTCAAATGGTGAAAACATTTAGATTTTCTGTGGAAAAGTTCATAGATACAGTTGCCATGACAATTGTATTTGGCTCTGGAAAATGAAAAAAAATGACTCTTTTTAGACTGAAGTAAGACAAAATGAGTCTGGATGTATAAGAAAACTGCATTTTCACTCTGGCATGGAATAGTCCTTCTGTAGCAAGCTTTCTTACCTTCTTTTTTTAGATATTAGGGTTTTTTTTTCCTTTTTTTTTAAACAATAAGACTATTGGCATTAGAAATGGTGAGAGCACTTCCCTCTCCCTACCCTTCCCATATCCAGGGCACACTCCTGGCATTCTGTGTTCCAAAATTCTACAGATATTGCACCATAGCTGTAAACTAACAGAAGCAGGTTTCCTGCATCTAGGCAGCATAAAAACGCAAACTTGTATTTATAACTTCATCAGATCGTGGAAGACTTGGAGAAGAGGAAAACAGTTGATATACACCCATCTGTTGGGAAAGCAGCATGTCTGGTCTGAACTGTCTCTCTATGTCTCTCGTGAAAGATAGCCAGGATGATTTTTGTTCTATTGGTGGTTGGAGAATAAAGCAGATTTTAAACCTTTGGTATTGCGTATCCTTTATCGGCTCTCCGCTTCCAGCACTTGTGTATGCATATCCCCCCCAGGATCACGCCAGCCAATGCGACGGGAATCATTGCAATGTACCAGGACAAGCCGACAGCTGGAAAAGTAAAGAAATTAAATACTTTCAAAAAAAAAAACCCTCCCAGGAACATAGTTCTCTAAGTTCACGGAGGAAGAGGAGAAATCACAATAAAAAGGATGTCTGCAAGTTAACCTTCCAGCAGGGCTGATCACCTGTGAAAGGAAGAGGCCTACTGATTGAGCACTCTGGGAAATGGGTGTATGAAGATGGGAGGAAGAATTGGAAAACAATAGAGGGTGAGAATTTAAAGTTCAATCCTTTTGCACACACATGACTCTTCCCAACCCCTGGTCGGGGCGGCTATGTGCTTTCTATCTTAATTTGGTGGAAGTAGACACACTCCAAGCAGGAAATAACAGTGCTGTGTGGAGAGGGAGTACATAACAGCTAGTCCACCCTCAAGCTCTGTGAGTATTTTCTCATATTTTCTCCTATAAATCACTAATGATCAAGCCAAGACTCATCTTTTTCCCAAAATACAGCTTATGTCCAAGACCAGTGTCCATCCAGACCATTTGGTATTATTCCAGCCTATAGTGGTTCATGGATTGCCTCCTGTGTAGTAATACCTGTGTAGCCACGGAAGACAAGGGCAGCACATCATCTAGCAAAGCAAGTACAAATCCCTCATCATAGGATGCTGCATAGTGAGTCACGAGGTATAACTCATAACGAAGACTGTAAATGCTCATGTGCCTTGCAGTGTGAGCAAGCTTTGATGATTCATCAATGTCATGCAAAGAAACAATTAGGATTGCTTCACATTGTTTTTACAGCTGGTTCTTGGCCAATGGTCTATCACACTGCAACGTTAATTGCACTGAGCTTAGGCTTTCTCTTCCCATCACTAGGAGCCAAAATAACAACACCCATCATAATTTACACCTCTTGTTATTTTGGCAGCAGTCTGTACACGAGGAAAAGGAACGCTCTGATCTTTATTCTGGTATTGTTGTTTTTTTTTTTTTTTTTGTCAACTACTTGTTGAGGAACTGGAGGAGATCTGGCCCTGCTGCACCCAGTGGGAATTTGCCAGTAGTCTCACTGGAGGCATCATTTTACAAAGTGTATCTAAATTGGAGCCCTGTCCAATGAACAGGTATGCGAGCACAGATCTTTATCCCTGCAGAAAATGGCCCACAGAAAGTGTATTTTGTGAACAGGCTATTCTGAAGTCTACAGGTGAAAGAGGCAACCAATTTTCCCCCAGGCAATAATTCATCCCAATACTAGCTCTGACAGTATAAAAGGCTTGGATGATAATTTAGCATTAGAATAATGGTAACACTTATCCAAAATAAGCATTCAAACTAGTTACCTTCCTGCTTGACCCTTGTTGGCAGTACTTGGTAGCCATATCTGTTCTGGGCCAGACACGTAAAGTCTGTGTAAAAATCCACTTCTTCGACAGAATCAAAAATCAGTGGCACTTCAATGAAGTTTTCACCATTTTCTATGATTTCTCTGGAAGAAAAAGAAAAATTTAATGCTAAATCCTTCTATAAACTGGCTTTTCTGTATTTGATGTGTTCATTCTAACAGCACATTGCAAGAAAATACATTGGGTATTTGCTCATTTCTGAACTAGCCCCTCAGCATTAGAGGACACTGTGTCTTCCAGACCAGTTGTGCCAACTATTCAAGTCTCAGAAGTCAGTACACATCCTGCACTTGTTGAATGTTCCAGGAAAAAAAGATGTGGATTTTTCTTGCGAAAATAAAGAAAAAGGAAGGAAGAAAGGCGAACAGAATTCTTTGAGCTCCCTACACAGGGTTGTGGAAGGACCTAATTCCTTCTCTCTGACCATCTATTCATTTCTGAGATTAATTCTTACTATCGGCTGGAAGAGGACATATGGAGAACATAACCCTGCAAATGCTCACTCAGCAAACTGAACTACCATTCCTGTCTATCAATCGCGCCCAAAGCCAAGAGTTCAATACAAGAAACTGTCTAGGAAGTTTCCAGCTTCCTTCAACCTCATTGTTTCATCAGTCCAACTGTTTAAAAGTGGTTTTCTAGCTCCAGTCAAACATTGTCTCTTGATATCTTTTAGTCATTGCTGGAGCAGTTGTCCAGCTGCTCTTTAATGATCTGATCATGAGCCTGCGATGCGCTGCATCAGTGGAGTTCCCCATGCATTCCTCCCGGGACTGTACCGCAGGAAGGCAGCAACACAGCGGTGGGTGCTTTGCCAGAGATTTCTGCGAGGAATTTGTTTTCCCGGTGGCATTTGGCCTGTTTTGTCTTGCTGCCATTCTGAGGGCTTCCAGCAGAATTACGGTGTCTCGCACATTGTGGGCTTCACACGAGCCCTAGCTGGCATGGTCCCTGTCCTCATGCAATTGTATAATGTATAACAGTAATAATCACAGAATCGCAGAATGCTAGGGCTTGGAAGGGATCTTCAGAGATCATCTAGTCCAACCCCCCTGCCAGAGCAGGGTCACCTAGAGCAGGTTGCACAGGAACGCATCCAGGCGGGTTTTGAATGTCTCCAGAGAAAGAGACTCCACCACTTCTCTGGGCAGCTTGTTCCAGCGCTCTGTTACCACTATCTGATAGTGATAGTAATAACAAAAACAATTATTAAAGCCCAAGTAAGAAAGTACATGTGCTGCTGTATTCTAAAGTCTGCAGAGACTATAGCCACAGTACATTTTATGGCTCCTGAACACAGCTTTAATGCACTGTCACTTATCCGTGTAAACAACATTATAAATAAATGGTCTCAAATATGCTGTGGGGAATGTGAAAACACATAAGGGCTTGGGAATACAGCTGACTTACCATGTTACCTTTAGCTGCAGCTCTGCAATAAACTAAATACAGCCAAATTGTTATCTGGCACTGATGGCCACAAATGGACAAAACCAGCTCACATCCATAACTGTTAAACACTCTTCTCCCTCAAAATAGGGATGCCACATCCCCAGGCTCTGTTGGGAATGTTCCCCACCCCGTGCTAAATCTAAGGAGCTCTTTGGCAAAGTGCTAGCTGGTCAGTGACCAGTTTAACCATTAATAACTGAGGCAATGGCATCCCAGAGTCCAGGAGCCTCCCTGGCTCCGTCCACCAGTAGAGGCAGAGCCACCATTACCCCTGTGAGGGTGATGATCTTTGTGGACACTCTCAGCTTCATCAAATGAGAGATAAAACATGCCAACCTGGACCTCAACGAGGAGATCCTAGTCGGTAGGTTTACCTCACATTTGCAAAGCACTAGTAGCGTGCCTGCACGCAGCGAGTTAGCGTTGCTCAGGTGACATGTGATGGGTACAGAAAGCAGATCTCTTCCCTCCTTTCCTAGTGGGAAAAGCCTTTGAGGCATGCAGCTATGAGGCAGCTGAGAGGAGGCTCCGCAACATGGGGAGAGACAATGGATCAGGGCAAGAGAATGTGGGACATCCTGCTTTGCCCTCCGACCAGCATCCCCCCCAGGGCTTCCCTGGCATCAGCCCTAGCTCTCACGGGGCGCCTCTGTGAGTCAGTTTAACTCACTAATGTGGAAAACAACAACCCTAAGGGGAAAAACAATGGTATTTTAAAACAAAACAAAACCAAAAAATGGATATTTTTCTGCTGTCTTAGTGTGTTCAGAGAACCTCATGAATGCCAGGGAGAGGATGTTGCTGTTTTGCTGGCAAGGAGAGAGATAAGAGAAGCACTGGGAAGGATCAAAACCCCTTGCTTCCCACTGCAGTCAGCTCTTATATCAGCTCAGCTGCCCATGAAAACGTGCTTCAAGTTTAAGCCTTGAAGTTAGGTCATTTGCAGTATACCATGAACAAAAACCAGAGATAAGGAATTTATTTCACCCTGCCTGGGTTGGGTTTGGGGTTTTTTTGCTTGCCTGCCTGGTTTTTTTTCTCAGCTCTCACCTTCACTTCAGATCTGTCCACATCCCATGCGGTTACCTGGCATTCAGCTGCGCTGCGAGCCCCTGTCACGCTGCAGCTTAAAACAACAAGCACAAGGAAACACTTTCAGCCAGACTTACTGTCGTTCCCCCTCCGTAACTCTGCTTTGCTTGTAAACCACATCGACGGCGGTGTCATTTGCTAGCCATTCCACATCCGTATGGAAGTGGCTGCTCAGTCCAACAAACACTTTGCAGGGGAGAGTCATCTTGGAGCCTGTCGGTAAAAGAAAGGTTAAAAACCCCATTTGGATACATATGGAGAACTACTTTTTTCTCTTGGTGAAACCCAACACCTCCAGTGGGAGATCAAGTTCCCACATATGTCAAGCACCACTACAGTCAAAACTGAGGTTAAGCCCCAGATTGCTCTTGATCCCCTACTTCTTGGCAGCAAGACCCTCCAGTTTGGCAGTCCTTCCCGCTACTAACCAAATCACTTTCCCATTGCAACAGTTAGCAACTCTTGCACTAGACACATTCCTCAGGAGGCAAAGCTGTATTCCTGTGGCCTTGCTCCTTCTGACGGATCACAGCCCAAAGGGCAGGGTGTGATTTACCACTCTGGGGCAACTGCATTAACCACCAGCGTAGCTTCACGCAGAGGTGCTGTGGGCAAGGACATTCAGCTCAAGGTGGGACCTCCAGAGATAAAGCGATCGCGCAAAAATTCAGAAATTTTGCTATAGTTATTTCATTTCAAATTCAGAGCTAAAGATAAAGAGCCTTCAGACTGGCGCGCATCTATATTATATGGAAAACACAGGGCTCAATAATGCACTTTTATTATAATATCTGTGCAGATGGTGATAAAAGGGATATAAAACATTCCACAGAGCTAGACAGACCCCCCCCAAAAAATGACTTGGTAGTCCTATGCTGATGGAAAGAAAAGTGGCAGGGAAAACTAAGACATCATAGGACACAGCCATGTGCATAGCACCCAAGTTAAGAAAGTTTACTGTAAAACGTACCCGGCATTTTCTGGGAAGAGGAAAGGCAACAGAACTTTTGTCACAATATAATCTCCAAAGAAAAATTGAGATCCTATCAAGGTACTTTCTAACTAATAACAACTGTCTAGTTCAAACAGTAAAAAACAATGAAAAAATGTCTCCTCCCAAAAGAGTTAGATGGCTCATTCAATGCCACCAGATAACTCATGCCAATTTGAGGAAATATTGAAAAAGGAAAGTTCTTCGTGAAGGGGGAACTCTGGACAGCTGATCTAATCGTGCAAACACGCTTTTATTGCCTTCTTAGTGGCTAAAATCCACAGCAGTTCTGCAGCTTCTCCCACATGGAAGATAGCATCTAGTCGTAAACGGTAAGAAGCAGAAAATACTCCAACACTGACCCTCAGCTCATATAGTCAAGATCAAAAGTACTACAACAATTTATGCCAACACATAACACCACAAGAGGACCTGCTCTACCTTTTCTCTGACTAGATGTTTCCAAAAATAATGTTGGCCCTTACCGAGAGCAGCTGATGTTGTCTTTTGTGTTGGATACACAATTATTGGGGTAATTCTCTTTTCTTGTTCTGGGGGGAGGAAGAGGAAAAGAGAGAGTCAGTGCTTGTGCAGGAGAAACTAGTGGGCATTGCCACAGAACTGGAAATAGAAACGCGCCACTTTGCTCAACATCTTTCATTTGATTATTAAACCCACTGGCAAAGAGAGAAATTCCGATTTCAAGCCCAGAGATCCGTGTTTGAGGAGACAGATAGGATTGAGCTCACATCTTATAGAAACATAGACTCATAGAATGGTTTGGGTTGGAAGGGACATTAAAGATCATCTAGTTCCAACCCCCCTGCCATGGGCAGGGACACCTCCCACTAGACCAGGCTGCTCAAGCCCCATCCAGCCTGGCCTTGGACACTTCCAGGGATGGGGCATCCACAGCTTCTCTGGGCAACCTGGGCCAGTGTCTCACACCCTCACAGTAAAGAATTTCTTCCTAATATCCAATCTAAATCTCCCCTCCTTCAGTTTGAAACCGTTACCCCTTGTCCTGTCACTACGCTCCCTAATAAAGAGTCCCTCCCCATCTCTCCGGTAGGTCCCTTTTAGGTACTGGCAGGCTGCTACAAGGTCTCTCCGGAGCCTTCTCTTCTCCAGGCTGAACAGCCCCAACTCTCTCAGCCTGTCCTCATAGGAGAGGTGCTCCAGCCCTCTGATCATCTTCCTGGCCCTCCGCTGGACCTGTTCCAACAGGTCCATGTCCTTCTTGTGCTGAGGACTCCAGAGCTGGACACAGTACTCCAGGTGGGATCTCACCAGAGCAGAGCAGAGGGGGAGAATCACCTCCCTCGACCTGCTGGCCACGGTTCTTTTGATGCGTCCCAGGATGCGGTTGGGTTTCTGGGCTGTGAGCGCACACTGCCGGCTCCTGTTGAACTTCTCATCCGCCGGCACCCCCAGGTCCTTCTCCCCAGGGCTGCTCCCAAGCCATTCTCCGCCCAGCCTGTATTTGTGCCGGGCGCTGCCGTGACCCAGGACCTCGCGCGCTGCACGAGGACACCTCGGTGCTGAAGGCTGCGCCACGAGCTCGCGCCACCAGGGCGCGCCGGGCGGGGGGGCGTGGCCAGTGTGGGCGCGGTCATGGCGCGCGGCCAGAGGCGAGGCGGGGCGGGGCCGTGCTGGCTCGCGCGGGCACGCCCGCCCCCTGCTGGCCGCTGCGAGCCGCCGTCACCCGTTTGCCTCAACGGCGGCTTCCCCCCCCCCCCCCCCGCGTCAGTATCGAGCGGTTTATTTCCTAATCCCTCTGACGTCATTCGCGGCGTCACCGCCCCCTAAGGCATCAATGAGGCGGTTTAACAACCGCAGGCGCCCGCCACGTGGCGCGCTGCCTCCGGCGATGCTGCGGCCTGTCGGGCGAAGGGGGGAGCCCGGCCCCGCGCGGGGGCGCCGTGGGAAACCCGCCCGGGGGCACCCATGGTGGCCCCCTTCCCTCGGCAGCGCCGAGAGGCCGACTACGAGTTCCCCTCCTCCGTTTCCCCAGCAAAGAGGAGATTTTTTTTCCGAAGTTCCGCGCGGTGTTTTAAGGGGTCGATATTTACCAACGGTCTCCAGACGAATTGTTCGGGTGATTTCGTACGCGACGTCTTCGTGTGGGAACGACGTCTTGCAGGTGTAATAGCCAGCGTCCGTTGGTAGCACAGAAGTCATGATCAGAGCAGTCGAACCTTTCAGAATTACGAATTTTTCGTTGGCGTCTTCCAAAGGCAGAGCATCCTGGAGAAAGGACGGCAGCTGGTGTTACGGCTCAGGTAGGTGTAGCTACGCCATGTGTCACTCCCACGCAAAATTACTTATCCCCATTTCTCTCCTAATAAAAGTTCACTTGTCACTGTGAAATCTGAGCCGTTCCACTTTCCCACCAAAGGGCAAGTTCTTCAAGTGTGTCTCTGTCTCTAAAATGCTCTGAGGCACTATATGAAGTATGAAGAATCGCTATTTTAATCTATCTATAACCTGTGTATATAGCTTTTCAATGAAGCGCACATTTTAAGATGGAAAAGATATGACAGGCTCTTTCCTGTGTCCTCTTAAGACTACTCATCTAAGACATTCTTCTAAGACAACACATTTTAAGTAAGCATGAAGGTTTTCACAACACTGTTGCTTTCCATACATGACCTCATACGAGTGATATTCTAAGCCATTCTTCTGAGATAAAAACGTTTCAGTAATCATGCAGATTTTCACAAAAGTATTACATGCCCTAAAAGATCTCATAAACTGTGATAAATTCCCGCTCTGTATCACCAACGCTCTGTTTATACAGGGATTGGAGCCCTGCTAGGAGCAATGGTGGTCCTTCCCCATGAAGTCAGGCTAGATCTTTCTGACAGTCGTAGCTAGAACGATATTGAGGGGGCAACCTTTTACTTAAATAATCATAGAATCACCTAGGTTGGAACGGACCTTTCAGATCATCTAGTCCAATCATCAGCCTAACTCTGACAAAAAAAACATCACTAAACCATATCTCTAAGCACCACGTCTACCCATCTTTTAAATACCTCCAGGGATGGTGCCTCAACCACTTCCCTGGGCAGCCTGTTCCAATGCTTAATAACCCTTTCAGTGTGAAAATAAGTGGGTTATAGCCTGCTTCTGAAGGGAAACCTGAGCAAAGACGTTTTGCTGGTATGGTACAACATAGGCGCTGCTGCACGTCCTATGCATCCATCCTATGGCAGGGACGATAGGTGCACAAGGCAGAGCACATGATTGTAATGCGAGTGTAAATAAAAGCTAAACCAAGGTATCATGAAAATGTAGAATCCCGTGCTATCCAGTGCAAGACTGGAGAGCTGAGGATGGTCACATACGGGATATTTGACCTTACAGGCAAACCCAGGCTTGCCTACTTGAAAAATGATGGACTGGCAAGTTAGGCAAGAGGCCACTATAAGGTTTGTGTGATGGATCTAGTACCTCCAAATGCAGTATTCCAGTTGATTAATGAAAGCTACCCCACCTGTACAGCTCACGTGGGGGAAGCATCACTGGGAGGTCCTACTTTCTGGGATTCACTAGAGGGGCCATAAAAAGAAGCATAACACCAAAGAGAAGGGCCTAATCTGAAGTAGCAAACCCTGGAATCAGGGTAGGTAATGTCTTTAAAAATAGTTACGCTGCCTGTTAGAACATATAACGTGGAGCATTTCACCCCATGCTGAGTCCACCCTGGAGAACCTTTCTTACAATATATACATCTGCCCCCAGGTTACCAGTATATTATGCTATAATGTTAAGATGCTCATGACTTTACCAACATGATGTTCAGGAGAAACAGAAAGTGGGGATGTATGTGCCTTTACAAATGGGTTGGGATTAGGCTTTTCACATAAAGGAGTTGAAAGTTCTACCTTGTACCACTTGAGCTCCAGGCTTGTCCTATTTGGTGTAAAATCCCACAGGTCAGGGCAAACGATCTTTCCAGAGGTGAAAGTGAAGAGGACCTGGAGATAGGCAATCTCCCGAGCAGCTGTTTTCTCCACAACCGTGAGGTGGATGGAGACCTCGGCGCAGTAGGAGGAGTTTCTGCAGACAGAGTAGGGAGAGGTGAACACCCACCAGTGACAAGGGGAACTCGAGTGACACCCTGGCTCCATTTCCCTTGATAGCCATTTCTAAGAGGCCAAGTCTGAGATCATACCAGGAGGGATCCAAGAAAATACTTGGTGCTGGAATTTGACACAATCTAAACATGTTGCTGACACACGTCTGCCTTAGAACTTCAGTCTTTTCTTTTTTCTTTTTTTTTTTTTTTTGCACTCCAAGTTTGCTGTGCACCCTCAGGCTAAGGCATTATTTTAATTTTGCAAGGAGGGGGAACATGTCCGCCTAAACAGTAGCAGTTGTGTCATGAACCCTCCATCATTTCCTTGAAAGAGATCTTGACTGTGAAAACCCTAATGGTTGGAACCTAAGAATGAAATAAAAAGCTTAAAGCATGTATTAAAATACATCCGCAGTTCTTATTGCACAACCAGTAGGCATTTCTTAAGTACATATTATTTTGCACAGGAAAGAAGGCATTCCTGGTCTGAAAGTTTTACAAAAATTAGAAAAAACTTTTCTTTCTGGCCCTAAGTGACAGTGGCTTCCAGCCCCAAAGAGGACCAAAGTGGGGGAAATAAGTGATTAAACTATGTCCTTTCTGACCTCTGAAAGCCTGCCTTGGAGATGCCTCCAGCCAGGGCAGTGCCTGACCCCTGCGGGGGCCAGCAAAGCCAGGGGGGGGGGTTCAGGCTGTGACCCACTGGAGAGCATCTGGGGGCCGCAGGCAGATGGACTCACACTACTGCTAGAGCACTGTGGTGGGCTGTCTCCTACAGGTCGGACGTCAAAATCCAAAATACTTGCTCAGCAGAAGCAGAGATCTGTAATTATTTGCTTCTACCCTGGTTTTATAAGATGTTGAAAAAAAAAGTCATGGTTTCCCTGTGGGATGGTTTGCAAAGGAAATACAATTCATTTTTAGTTTATTAATCCTGTAATAATGTTAGCAATGAAGCTATGTACTTGGTTCTTGCATATCTTTTTTAAACAGGTTTCACAGCATTTTGCTATAGCTGTCAGTAACACTGCCACGGTGTTATAGGTTGAGGAACTCAGCCAGAATAGTCCAGAAATAGCCCAGAAAGGGGATTTAGAAACACCCTTCAAGGTCTCATATAACTACTCTGTGCTCTGGGACAATATTTGCAACCTTTTGTTATTCTGGCCTCACTATTGAAGTCCCCTCTTCCGCCCCACCGCTGCAATCACTGCTAAGACCTGTGGAAAGGTCAATCTAATATGCTGAGCGTGATTTATTAACTTGGGTTCTGCCTGTCCACCTCTTCTACTGGTGACACATGTCACTCACAAGATGTGCCTTGCCAGCAAGGAAACTGCGCTCTACACAGGCAGCTCCAGGGATGGAGAGATTTGTTTTCCACTATAGACCCCAGAACTGGGAGGCTGACTGGACGGAGGAGCTGGCAGGAGACAAGGACCTGGGACACCTTCTGGAGTTCAGGGTCTAATTGTGATGGGTGTTTTTGCCTTCCTCCGTTCCAGGCCCTGATACCTCATTTGAAACTCTACAGGGGGCTGTCAGATTGTAAACACTCAGAAAAAAATGACCAGTAAGGCTGAAAAAAGCCATGGCTCAAGTCTCAACCTGCTGCAATATGATAAATCTGGTATCAGTCTAGTAAATACGCATCAGGTCTCATGAAAGATCTTCCAGCAATATCAAGGCAATCAAATTCTGGTTTAGAATATGAAGCAGAAGAAAAGCAAAGACTAGGGATAAGGAAGAAGGAAGCCACTTCAGAGCCATGGTGCCTTGCTATATGCTTCGTAAGGCAATCTGGAGCGCAGACAAGGCTATTTGCTTCTCTGGAGCCATAACACGAGGGTTGTGTTCTGCAGAATCCCCTGTCTGCAGCACGTCCCCACTCACCACAGCCCTGTGGAGAGCTCCTAAATAAGCTAGAACAAACTCTCTGTACACTATTTCCTCGTGAAATCGTAGCTAGAGCAGCAATTCTGTGTCATGATTTAACCGAATTTCAGTATATATATCTATAGGAGACAGACAATGCGTTTAAGAGTTCTGACTTTCCACATTTTTTTCTCTAATAAAGCCGGCAAGGAAATAGTCTCATCCAGACATGCAATGAACATAACTGGAGTTTAGAATCAAGTTAATGTATTTCAGACAGTCATCTTGTCTGGATTTTCTTCGAAATACCCACCTTCTGGTGCAGACATATACTCCTGAGTCTTCTAGCATTGCTGGTAAAAACCAGAGCGCATCTCCTTTTGCCCAGATTCGTGGATCTTCATCTCTTCCTGATATTACGGTTTTTGAACCATTTTTATACCATGTGATATTAGGGGTCAAGGCAGAAAAATCCAAATGTTTGTATCTGGGGGAAGGGCATTTCAGAACCACAGGTTCTCCATGCAGTTCATAGTAGTGTTTGAAAAACACGGTGTGATCTGGGCAGTTTTCTATATAAATCAGAGATATTTTTACATTACTGTCAGCAGGGCACATTGAACAGAAGGGAGAGGGAGACAGGAAAAAAAAAAAAAAAAAATAAAGAGACAAAAAGCATGCCCTTACCTGTGCTTTTGACTTGCTGGAGTCTGAAAGCAGAGGTGCCCGCTGTGCACGTCACCAGGACAAAGAAGAGCCCACGCATTATTTCCCAGAGGAAAGCAGAAGGAGACAACTGAGGGGAAGTGTCTTGAAATCTACAGGGAAGTTCATTACAAGACAGAAAACATAATGAAAATAATCAACGCTAACTGAAGAGTTAACTGCTCTTTTCCTCGCTCCGAACCTGGTGAGCTTTGGTTCATCCTGCGTGAGCAGAAAGGCTTCTTCATCCCTAGTTTATGGGGCCTGACTTGCGGAACAACTTTGTGGCTTGGCACAAAGACATCACTTCTGTCCCTTTCCTTTCACTCCAGGAGATGCAAACAACATACCACAAGATGCTGCTGTCCCCCCAGCTTTTCAGTGCAACAGCTACGGGTGGAAAACTCTAGCTCTGCTTATTTTGCAATAAGATGTGACTGAGACGCGGGTTGGGGGTTTCGAGTTAGCTGCAGGGTAGATAACTTGGGTGAACACAGGAGCAAAGATGCAACAGAATGGACTTTCGCTCCTTCAGCAGTCACTTCAGGTGTCTCCCAAAGTTGCATGGACCTCATTAAATCCTGTGTCACTTTCTCTTCCCCACTGAGGCCAGCTAGCATAGATCAGGCTGCAGGCAAGCTTCCTGCTATAGCCAGAGCCAAGCTCTCAAAGCCTCCAACAAATGTTTCTCTTGGGACAAAAAACTTTGATTCCCATGTGTCCCGGTTTGAGCGACGCAGGGTTAATTTCTCTTTCAGAAATTTTACTTTTCAGTAAGGTCTCTTCTAGTCCCAGGGAAAACTGCATTTTTAGAGGACTCTAGTGTCTGAATTTGTGAAAATATTTACTTTATAGCCAGCTATGGTATGCGGGTTTCAAGGTCTCAGTGTTTTCAAGCTACCACAGCTTCCTACTGATATAATTGGCTGAGTATAATCCTCGTATATTTTATATTGGTATCGGGATCAATATTGGTTCTTTAGTATTATTAATGTTAATTATTTAGAATTATTCTATTAAATCTGTTTATATTTCAGCTCTTGGCTTTTCTTTTTTTTCCGATTTCCCTTCCCGGATGGGGAGGGGTCATCAGGTGGTAAAATAATTGTCTAAACGACAATAAATTGTTGCAGGTTCTTCAAACCATAACGCATGGCACGTGCACCCATCTTGCTGGTGGTGCCCAAGTGAGTTTTCAGCATGGACACTATTACAATCTGTGCTAAAAAAAGATGAGGAAAACCCTGAACAACTTGTTCTAAAAATCAGACCCTAAGGGAAAACAAAACTATCCACTGCCAGTCATTCATAAGTTGTCAACTGTGTTGGCCTGGCATGGGCAAGGCAACTTCTGCGCACATCACTGAATGCTTCCTGGTCTGCCATGAGGTTTCAGCTGCTGCTGCTCAGTTGATTGATTTTGCGTTATCTCAGTGTGCCACAGGCAAAAATACATAAAACATGCTACATATGGGCACCAGTTTATGCTCTGTGTAAGGTATTTATGTGCCAGACAGTACATACATGCATGTGATATATACTATTTCCATTTTACATGCAGAAATATAAATTGCATGCGTTTAACATTAGCCTAACACTATAATTGTCCCGTAGGATGAATATTAAATGACAACTGCTTCAAATTGTATCCAAAAGCAAAAATATATTTCTACCACTATAATGCATCGTATTCATAGGTACTCACCTTCAGGCATCTTCTGGGTATCCCACCATGCTCACATTTATAATGCGGCTTTAATCCAAATTTCTCCCTGTTCTAGTAGCTATATTTGTCTGACAAGTGATAGTTTGACTATAATAAACTATTTCCAGCTTATTGTCATCTCTACACCACCACAAAGCCAACCTCTTGCTCAATAATACTGTTTCGTAACCCCGGGTCGTCTCCTGTACCTCTAGATCTGCAGAGCTTTCCAGGGCATTGGCATGGAGCCGTAGCCCCTCTCAGGGCTACACCTGGACTAGGTGCTCATGGCTTTGTCTGCAGCATTAACAAGCCCATGGTTCACAGTAATACCCTCTAACAGGGGACTTTCTCTCTTGTTACATCCTTTGCCTGATGAAAATACTTCGCTATTTTGTTCAGAGCTTTGCAGTGCCTTTGGTTTAGTATCTAGCAATCTCCATAAACCCTACACAACCCGAAGGGTTAAGGGAGATTTTCATTCCCAAATTTCCATCACATTCACTCACCTGTGGTTCTGCAGTCTTTCAGCCATTAGCTTCTCACGAAAAGATTTAAAACTGAAAATCACCAGTGAGGACCTTATATAGGGTTTATCTCAGCCCACAGAGGAAATTTGTCTCTCGTTGCCCAATCAGATTTGTGTCAGAACCAAATGACATTTTAGACCCACCTTTCTTTCCTTCCGTAGAGTGCGGATGAGAGAGAGAGACACAGAGAGAAGGAAAAAATATGTATTTGAATTTCCCAAAAAAGGGGAAATGACCGCTAAATATATGACTAAATTTCCCTTTTTCTGACGAATGGTGGTTTGCACACACTCATGTCCTCACATGACTATTTCACGCTCTACCTCAACTAAAAAATTCTCATGGGTAACAAAAGGTGTCCTGCAGCATAGTCAGCAGCTAAATAATTGCAATCCTCACACAATGTGGTTTAGCAAGTTCTTCGTGGACAACATAAATCTTCTGTGATTTCCCAGATCGCTTGTGAATCACAAATGGGTTGATTCCCCTTTCCTTCCATAACATCCATCTTAGTGTCACAGCTTACACTAAAGCTCTCTTTGCAATGGAGTATAAAGAATTAACAATATAAGCACGTTATGGCATCCAGGCTCATGAGCAGAAGGGGTAAGAAATGGGTTATGAATTACAGCAACGTTGGCCTCCACCTGTTTAGAAGAGGGCAATCTAGTGGAGGACTTCAGTCTGTAACTGGACGACAAGCCAATTTTTCCTGTGCCTTGTCCTGACGTGTGATGCCTCCTGCGGGCAACCCTGAATTTCTTACTTGATCCCTCAAAGTCTCTTGATCCCTCAGGGAGCAGCTGTCCTGCGCTGCCTCCTTGCTAGCCCAGGAAGGCAACGTGTGGTGACGGGCTCAGGCCTGCTGGACCTGGAGTCAGCGCACAGGTCTCTGCTAGCAGACCTCAGTAAGATGCCCTCCCCTCCCCAGACTTTGTAAACCTCAGCTGAGCAGCCCCAGTGTGGAGCACCAGGATCCTAGCCCGAGGCTCAGGCTTTGAGGTGCTCTCACTAACCAAATGATGAGTGAGCAATAAAAACAACATACCTGTTTATCACAGTAAGCATGTAAGAACCATTTTTTATTTAGCCCTAATGTAATTCCTTAACTCCTCCTTTAACTAATATCAGCCTCGCTTATGCTGGAGCCCACAGAATATTGTTTGAGATGAAAAGATTTTGAGACCATGCTGCCATCTATTATGGAGAGAAGAAACATATAGATGATGACATCTATTAATATACTGCAATCTTTGGGGATGTGTCATGTGCTTGGGTTGCACATATTCATTTGTGCAGGCAATATCCACCATATTACAGCAACTTCAGTGAATAAAAAGAAAAAAAATCACAAAGCCCCGTATTTCAATCTGTAACGGTCTTTGCAGTTTCTACATCCTGATCAATGCAGTCATTGCAAGGGTCTCTACAGCTATCAGCCCCACACGTGCCTGACCATTTTGCCCGAAGCAGTCCTGTTATCCATAAACCTGAAAGGCTGATAACACACCTGAAGTTAGTTACTGCCCTATAGTGCTCCATCTTCTTGGTGAAAAGAAAGAACTCACCTTCATTGATGCTAAGCTCCCACATTTGGGCTACGAAACTGGTTTTGCTTGCTGGAGCCCCCACACCTCATTCTGAGAATCTCACCTAATGAATTATAAAATTATTTCAGTCCTTCCCTTTTCAGTTCACTGTATGGCAAACAGACAAAAAGGCTGTCGGATTGGGCGACCTATCTTATATTACGTCTAAGTTCAGGCTATTACTATGTGATTTATGCAATAAAGGTGGGAGTCTCTAATGGTAACCCTGGTCACAAAAGCCAGGCAAGTTCCCAGCAAATAACCCAGACATTTACCAGACTCAGAAAGAGCAAAACTGCACGAAATGAGGTTTGATGTCTTTGGAAAGATTGTACCTACCAACTGCTGCAAACACATTCATTGCATTCACAGAGTAAAGCCATCCACCAGCAAGCTGTTCAATGAGCAGCAGAACTGCCATCACCTGCTTTTCTGGAGATTTGTGCCCCACACACACATGCACCCCTCCACTGCAGCCACTTCAGCTCTCCCCTCATGGCCTTTCCTCACCACGCTCCCACTCTTTCCTTCCCCCCACTTCATGTCCTCTGCTCCCACCTCACCCATGACCCGTTTGGCTAGGCCAGGTGCAGCACATCCTTGGGCTCACTCACAACTACATCATTGCTGACTGGTCAACTTCTCATTGCCCATCACCACGGGTAAGGACTGGGCTCTGCCTGCCTGTGAGGCAATGCTTTGGGTTTCCCATCTGTACACACCACCAGTGACCAATTTTCCTCGCGCTACAACAGCTCCAGACCCTTTGAAAACACAGCCCCTTGGAAAATACAGCTGAAGGAGGCTAAAGGGTTCAAAATGAGCTTGTAATGCAATAACATATAGAATGATTCAGGTTGGAAGGGACCTTAAAGATCATCTAGTTCCAACCCCCCTGCCATGGGCAGGGACACCTCCCACTAGACCAGGCTGCTCAACCAGGTATGCTGACCTGCCTTAGAAAACTAAACCAAAACCACATGCCTACACAGTAGCAGTGCAGTTCCCAGGTGGCATAACGTCCTCAGATACACCTAACAAGGGTCAACACTTTTAATCAACTTTCTTCAGAAGGGCTCTGTCCTGGCTGGCTTTTTACCCAGAAAATATCCTGATCACATGCACCAGTACCAGGACTTTAAGTTAAAATAGTATATCTGGAGGTGCAAAAGTCTGGTTTAAAATAACTCAGGAAGAAATGAAAGATAGAACAAGTATTTTTTTAGGAGCTGTCTGCTGAGAAGGCCATGTCACTTTGCGGTCAGTTATTACTGAGTGTTTATAAACAGAAATATGCAAGTCTAGCAGCTATATATATAGAGAGGCTCGTTTAGGGAAGCTGGCTGGTGTCATTCTGTGGTTTCACTGTGCTGATGATTCATTTACACAGCTCAAGACGCTGGAGCATAGCTGTGAAATTCCTAACTTGAAGACCAGGCTATTCTCCATATGTCTCACTCGTTGCTCATCTCACTAAATCACTATTTCCCGCACCAGGCCTACATGCAGCTGCCTTCCCGCGTTTGGGTGGATTTTGGTCCCCCAGGACATCCCAATATAATAACAAAAATCTCAAGTAATATTTAGCATTCTGGCAGTTCATTGCAATAGAAGATTTCAAAAGGCCTCCACAAGCAAAGTGTGTCTGTTCATTCTCCCTACTCCATGGAAGGGGAAATGGAAATTCAGGCATCATGGAGTGGGGCTAAGACCATTTCTATAAGAGACAGTTAAGGTGTCAGATTTTTCTAGCGACTCCCAAGTTCTGCTGTTTGTCTTGGAGGAATTCACCCAAGTGAGTGCCCAGTGACAGGACAAGGGGCAACACGCACAAACCGGAACATGGAAAATTCCATCTGAACATAAGGAAAAACTTCTTTACTTTGAGGGCGTCAAAGCACTGGAACAGGCTGCCCAGAGAGGTGGTGGAGTCTCTGTCTCTGGAGACATTCAAAACCCGCCTGGACGCGTTTCTGTGCAACCTGCTCTGGGTGACCCTGCTCTGGCAGGGGGGTTGGACTGGATGATCTCTGAAGATCCCTTCCAACCCCTACCATGCTGTGATTCTGTGGAGTGACCCTGTGGCTGATGATGTTTGGCATCCAGGAACTGCATTCACATGTATTTTGCTATCTCTTCTGTTATTCAGTTTGGCTGAGCCAGCTTCACGTGATTAAAAATAGGAGAAATTTTCTCTGGTTCACATAAGAATAAGGTGGCGAGGCATTAAGAAATATTGAATGTTGAAAGCTGACTGGCAAGCGGATGCAAAGTAAACCACAACTATTGCACCAACGCATGTTCTTGGGCTTTATTGATATGGGCAAACCTGGTTTTAATAATTTATAATGTCCTTGTGCACAGTTCCCAGATGGGCTCTTGGGGAGCACAGAAATGGAAAGGGAATTGAAAAAGCTGTCCAACTCTGAGAAACACCAAATACACGGGACAGAAAGAGAAAGACTAAACAGAGGGATTAACCCGATGCACAACAGATGCTAAGAATACAAGAATTTGAATGCTTGGCCAGAGAAATAAGTGCTGTCATACACCAGTTGTTTATGAATGACTGGGAGAAACAGGAGAAGGTGGGCCAAGAGACATAGGCTTTGTCATGAGGGAGGACTCGTTTGGCCAGAGCAGTGACAGCCTGGTTATAGACTCCCCTCTACTCCATGGTCTCCTGGGATTTCCCCATGCCTTTTCACTGCAAAAGAAACCAGGCAGACTGTGAAGAATAATTACGCTGTCAAGAGCTGGAAGGGGAAGGGAGGAGGAGACCCTCATTGTAGAAGTCGACAGGCTGCAAGGGAAAAAAGTAATGGCTAGAAAGGCCCAGAGACAGCAGCACTGAAGCCAGAAGTATTTTAAGCAACAAAAAGTGCCTCACCTGCCCTCACACCAAATGGAGTTTGGGTTGGCCAAGGGGACCCTCCCTGCATCGGTCATCCCCATCAGCATACACATCACACCCATGTTTGCAATACTTGCCTGGGATGCTGGAAGGTCTTTATCTTTTCCACTACTGCTGCACACAGACTGCCAGCAGCAGATTAAATTGTCTGTGCAGCCACAGACTGGTGAAATAAAGAACTGATTTGTAAAAGAAGAGGGATTTGCTGGCTTTTTCTTTAAAGGAAGAAAATATCCTTGGCCACAGCCTACATGACATATGATGCAACGTGGACAAGCAGTGAAGGAGGGTTGCTGCAAAGCTGTATTTGTTGAAAGCTGTAGAGGTAAAGTGGTGTCTCTGTCCCTATACACTGAACTGGAGAGGGCAGTCTAAATTGTTAAATAGTGACAGTCTCACCAGCACCACATCTGAATGCCTCTCTAAAATTACAATAGAAGTGGGGAAAAAAATCTCTTGCTGCCCTTCATTCTCCCATGGATAAAATTATGTATAGATATGCTGAATTTTGTTCCTGGTGTGTCACACAGTGACTTCACTAGTGTAAAGCCTCAGATGCTGATAATCACATGCTGCAAGTGAATCAGTAGGTTCACTGCCGAAATGGAAGTGCGGATGAATGTGTACTTCTTTGCAGATCTGCAGGTGATGACTGCCAAGGCAGGTGGACCACAACTTGCAGCTCAGCTTGAGCACTTCCCTGAGCTACCAGCCATCCCCACTGCTCGGATGGACTAAGCCTACAGCATACATTGTCTACCATGCCTCAGTGCAGGGTTTTAGGCAAAGCTGTAGCACCGACAGGGTCACTCACCATGTCAGGACTGATTGGTGGGGTTGGCTGGGAGCTAGTGATGCCGAGGAGAAGAACAGAGATTTCCCACAGCTAAGGCATCTTCTCAGAGCGCAGGCAGTGAGTCAGCAGGGGCACTAGGGACAAGCTAGAAAAAAGCAAACCTGAGCTTGATGAGTAGCTTTTCTTTCCCCTCCATTTCCAAAATCATGATCGGTCTTTTCATATATGAAGCAACATAACGTGCTCTGTGGTCTTACGTGTGAAAAGTGTAGAGCGATTTAAAAACACAGCAGTAATTACAAAAAGCCCATGATAATAGTAGACAGGGGAGGAGCTGAGTCTGGTCAAGGAGCATGAATCCGTATAGAGTTACATGAGGCACAGTAAACAGGGAATTCCAGAAGCAAAGAGAAAAACAGACGACAAAGATTTTTGTTCATGATTGCCTTTTTGTTAGCTGAACTTGAATTTAATTGGTAAAAAGTAACTTCATAACTAGGAAAAAACAGTGACCGATATATGTCCTGTGATTAGGGGAAAATTGAGCTAGTATGGATCATACATTACTGTAGATGTACTGGGAGGGTAATATTAACCATTAATTTTTTATTACATGTTGCTGAATGAAATCTTTGTCTCACCAAGAAAATGAAGTAATTTATTTAATGCAGGCAGTAAATCTTTTCATTTATCTTAGTTTTACTATCCTTCTGACACAGAAGTATATTTCATGCACTTGTTTTAAGAAACAAGAGTATGAAATACACTTAGTGGATACAGTTACCCAAGGTATTTCTTTCCTACTCTACTTTCTCGATTCAAAGTGTTACAGGAGTTGGGGAGGGCTGGGGTGGAGGACAGTGCAAAGCATATACAGCGCATGTAGTATAGAAATAAGGACCCCAAAGTTTCAGTTGCAGTTGGCATTCTTCCTTAGTACTTGTACTGTGTTTAGTGTCACGATGGTCAGCAATTCTGACTGACATCAAGAGTTGCTAGAGAAAAAATAAGACAAGATTAGACTTGTTCGGGATTAGTGATGTAATGGAAGAGGAGGTTACAAATAAATGAATAACAAATAATACAACAGATACTGCTTGTCAAAGGGGAAAAAAAATCAGTGTATTTGAACACAGGAATTAGGAGAAATCGAGTCAGTTCAGAAGAATAAAAAAGCCAATTCCAACATCACTGTTGTCCTCCTAAAGAGGAAATGCAAGAGCAGCCTAAAGTGATGCTACAAGATCACATTTGCTTGCAATAAAGATAAGGTAGGCTTAGTCTTTCTTTTTTATCTTCTATTTATCTGTTCAGTTGGTGCTCATACATTGAAGCACTGAAGAAAGTAAGATTTTGTACCATTCGTTCAGGTTAATATATGCATTTGGTTTAATAAAAACAGCCGGGCTTGGAGGGTTCTGTTATATTCATAATGGCTGACCACACAACAGGAGTACAAATGCACGTGGGGCAGCAAAACTTATCTTAGGAGGATTTCAGGCTTCAAATGCACAGAGCTAAGCCCTTCTCCAGCACATTGTGTTCTGTACTAGTTAAAAAGGGAACTCATAATTTCAGCAACTGTTTTTTAAAGACTTTGGGAGGATTTTACACGTGACGGGAAGTCAAAAAAATATTCAATGTTATTTGTTTAAATAATTGCTATCGGTTCTACCGATATAGGCTGGGCAGTGACTGGCTTGAGAGCAGCCCCGAAGAAAAGGACTTGGGAGTGCTGGTGGATGAGAGGCTCAACATGAGCCGTCAGTGTGCACCAGCAGCCCAGAAAGCCAATCTTATCCTGGGCTGCATCAGGAGAAGCGTGGCCAGCAGGTCGAGGGAGGTGATTCTCCCCCTCTACTCCACGCTTGTGGGACCCCACCTGGAGTACGGCATCCAGTTCTGGAGCCCCTACTACAAGAAAGATATGGACGTACTGGAACGTGTCCAGAGAAGGTCCATGAGGATGATCAGAGGGCTGGAGCACCTCTCCTGTGAGGACAGACTGAGAGAGTTGGGGTTGTTCAGTCTGGAGAAAAGAAGGCTCTGAGGAGACCTTATAGTGGCCTACCAGTATCTTAAGGGGGCCTACAAGAAAGCTGGGGAGGGATTTTTTAGGATGTCAGGTAATGGTAGGACTAGAGGGAATGGATTAAAACTAGAGATGGGTTGATTCAGATTGGATGTTAGGAAGAAGTTCTTCACCATGAGGGTGGTAAGACACTGGAACAGGTTGCCCAGGGAGGTGGTGGAAGCCCCATCCCTGGAAGTTTTTAAGGCCAGGCTGGATGGGGGTCTGAGCAACCTGATCTAGTGGGAGATGTCCCTGCCCATGGCAGGGGGGTTGGAACTAGATGATCTTTAAGGTCCCTTCCAACCCTAACCATTCTGTGATTCTATGATTCTATCTTGAAAAGAAAAAGCAGGGTTTTTAACAATAATATTGCTTTGCTATGCAAATTTTTTTTAATTACCAGCTGGAAGAGCATTCATTCAGACCTAGTTAATTGGAAGTAGGGAGAACCCAACATAAGGGTTGGGTAAGTTTAATGAAAGACTTCGGGAAAGTGGTGAGTTTTTCCTTCAAAACATGCCCGGGTTGAGAACTTCCTTCCCAACAAAACTGAGATCCCTGTTGGTCCTTCAGCCTGTTGCTTCCAGGATCTGTTATCTCCGGGGCATTTATTTCACTGGGCACCCAGCAGAGCCCTGCACTTACTTTAAGGCCAGCTCATCATACCTGATCTTCTCATAAGTGCTGACCCTTGTCTTCACAGAAAGCTGAAAGATCTCAGGACCTTTGCAAGTTACTATTTTGATTAATGTACAAATTCTTGTGAATAGACTTCCCAGGGAGAGCGGTTTCGTCAGGATGTATGAATAATTGATATGGTTCTTGGCTTGATACCATAGTTACGGGAATAGAAGTAAAAATGGGGAACTGAATTTAACCATTTCATACCATAATGATATGTCAGCACTGTTTGGAACCTTTAACCATCTTTCGCTCCCTTGAAGTTGCAACCAGCCTGCAGAGCTGGCAGCTCTGCACAGCAAGGACACGGCTCTCAGCAACAGGGCATCTCGCTGCTCCTCAGTCGTTCAGAGCTGCTGCCTATTTCAGGACGTGTTTATGGAACTGGCCTGAGATGGGAGGGTTGGAATTACATGTCCCATGCAGAAGTCACAGGACCTTTGTCTGGATTTTAAGATATCCAAGAAATATCATGGAGATAAGTAAGAAGGCACGTTCTCCTTGGCAGTCCAGTGGTAATTTTTAGACTCATTAGAAACTCTCTCTCTCTCTCTTTTGATACGTAGATTGAGACAAAAAGGAAAAAAAAAAAAAATGGACACATATCCATAGATGGAGAAATATAGAGGCTGTCACCTGCTGAGAGGAAAGGGTTGTATTCCAATTGCAAAAGTCCCCAAAAGAAGGGTGGAAATGAAAGCCCTGCAGGGTTTCTGTTCCTGCTCTGCTGGCTGTTTTTTCATTGCCCCGTGCAAAGTGGAACAGCTACAGGATGCTGGCTGTGCTCGCCAGGGGACACCAGAGTAATCTGGCCAAAATCCTTCAATTTAAACTGTCAAAAGTTTGCGGAAACTCAAAGCTATTTTACAGCAAAATACCAGCCAGAAAAAGCTTACTTATTAATAACACAGCTAATAGCGTTTTAGTGAGATTTACATGTATAGTGAGAACACCAGGGCTACCTTAAAAACTATTTACTTTATATAGTTCTACAAGACAAAAAAAAAAATCAGTAGTAGCAGTGCTGTGTCATTTTAGATCAAAATCCATTAGTGAGTTTGCTGGTGATACCACGTTTGTTAGAGGCTGCCAACCTCTTGCAGGGCCCCTGCAGCTAGGCATTCACGGAGCCATCCGAACTAGGATGCCACCCTCAAAAGCTTGCTCAGACCACTTGTCTCTTTGCCTTAGGATAAATTTACTTCTTTGCTTTCCAGAATCACTGCCATAATAGCAGAGAAGGATTTTCTAGCATATCCTCAGATCGTCAAATTGTTCTTATTTCAGAAAGCTTGGTGGAACAGAGGAAAGGGCTGAAATTTTCTGGCACTGCAGTCTGCCAAAGGGAGATACGCAGTGCTTTCTTAACACTGTAAGCAGCCACCGGTTTTAACACTCTGCTTGAATGAGCATTTCAAAACCTTGTAATGATGTAATGAAGAAAAGTGCCTGGCAGAAGCACTTCTTGAGGCTGTGCTTTCTGAGAAGATGAAGAAACAGCACCTTGAGGAAAGGATTCTGTTGATGTGCCAACTTTGATGCTTTTTTGTAAGCAGGGTTTTCATCAGCAGTCGGTGCACAGGAGGACTAACGGGCTGAAGAGGCCGTGCTTTCTACAGGGCTTATGCCTGACTCGGGACCTGTCATGGGTAAACTCGAGTTGCTTCGAGTTCGGCTGTTTCATGTTCACCAATCAAACTGCAGGGTTTGCAAACCCTGTATTTTATGCCCATCACCAAGCCCCTTTCAGAAACAGATTTTCCTAGATGGGGGACAAATTTACATGCAGCAAAGTAGGTGTAAATTCATCTGTAACCTGAGCCAGTTTCTGCTATGCCTTTGACACATATTGTTATCCCACTCTTAACCTGGTCTCCTCCATAACGCTCACCTCTCTGCAGACCTCTGTCCTCCCAGCGCCCTCGTCAGTCATGTCCAGGCTGCTATAACCAGATCACGTATTGAGATGGGGGACTTTATTGTTCTTTGCTGTTAAAAGAAGCTTTATTTCGTACAGAGGTAAGTTACCTGCTGATACAGGCACAGTAGAAGGTAGGACATGAGCAGAAGCTGGGCCAGGACACAGAAGACAGACAATGCACAGAGCGGTACAAATCCAGGAGAGACTGTTGTTATAATAAGGAGTTCAGCTGCATCATGCTCCACCTTCGCACCACTGTAGAGAGGCCTCTCAGCCATGTACCTGGTTTATTCATGAAGGCTGCCCTCATCACAGCCAGCAGCTCTTGTGATATGAAGATGTTTCTCAGCAATGTTCAGCCGTGACCACAGGACCCTCTCTTCACTTTTCTGTCCTGCAGCAGCAGCATGCTTCGTTGTGTGCATATGTACACCTGTGTACACACTGCAGCTCACTCAGGAAATAGGAACTCTTTTGCCAGTAAATGCTTTTTAAGCCAAGGACGAAAGGTGCTCTGGACCTTCCAGACATCAGGAGAAAAAGCAACACATAAATGTATGGGGAAAAAAACTTCTTGATAAAAATAGTAGTGGAAAACACCTCCAGATCTTCTAAAGACCCTTCACAGGTCATCCAACAGTCAGGGATCGGGGCTTGCAGCATCACAGAGAAATATCCGTGACAGCTGGGGAATCTGAAACCAAAACAATGTCAGAGCGGTCACAGTAGGTCAAACTGAAAGTCCATGTTGCCCCATATCTGGTCTTGACAGCAACCTGCAGGCCATGTTTAAGGGAGTATAAGAACATGGCATGTGTAGTGTGACCTTTCCCCTTATATTTTCTGGCAACCAGAAATTAAGGTCTTTCAGAGCTTCCAGAAAGGGTTGATCCCAGCGCTGCTTGGCTTCCAGGAATCTGTTGTATCCATTAATACCTCCAGCCTCTACGACACCCTGTGACAATGAGTTCCATGGTTCAAATACATTCTTGATGGAAAAATACTACTCCTTTTTTACACTTTAACATACTGTTTGATAATTTCATGGGCTGCCCTCTAGAGCCAGCAGTGTGAGAGTGAGCAAACCTGCGTTCCCTCTTCACCTTCTCCCTACTTTAACCCCAACAGTATCCTTCAACTGCCAACTCTTCTTTGTGCTATTAAGTATTTAACCTTGCTGTAGAGGATGCAGCTCCAGGTCCTCTGTTATGCTTGCTGCCCATGTGTGTACATGTTGTAATTTTATACTGCCCTTGAGGTAGGACAGCCAGAACCGCATGTGTGCATAATACAAAATGTGAAAGTTCTGTAGCAATATTTTCTGTTGTGCCCTCTATTCTCTTCCTACCCCTTGAATCCAGCACCACGCAGCCCCAGAAGTCCAGACATACCTAGTCATTAACAACTTCCCATGTGCCACTTAGTGCTGGGCAAAGGCGCTTTATGGTGGCATTGCACATTCCCCTGTCATGCATCATCATCATCATCATCGTCTGCCAACGGGGTTAGCAAACAACAGGCAGCAAATTTGGAAAGAGCAGAGGCTACATGCAGGAGTTCTCACGTTGGCAGGCCATTGCAGCAAGCTCTTCCCACAGCCTGAGGCAAGTGGCTTTTGATGTAATGGAGGTCTTTCCCTGCCATCCCACCCCTCTGACCCCCAGCACTGCCGTCCTGGTGCCTGCTTTTGGTTGACCTATCTCCAGAAGCAGGACTAGCTGATTGCTTGTGTCTTTCTCATTACTTTAAGGTTCAGCTACTGGCCAGTTTATATGCAAAGACCACAAAGTACATCAAGGCTTTCTTCATGCAGGGAAGCAGAATGTTAAAAAGGCACCCATTTGCAAGAGCAGTGGAGCTACAGGAACGACACCGGTGGGCCCAAGATGTTCTGTGCTTTCTAGAACCCGTGCACAGGTTTCCTGAAAACATCCGGGACGGCGCTGGAGCAACGCTTGATGGGACAGCTGACCAGAACTCACAGCACTTATCGGCAATCGGTGTTCATGCAGGACGTAGTGAAATGAAACCTATGGACACTGATTGCAGAACAAAATGTACTGTACGTGCTCTACTCACGCAACCGTATGGAGCTCCATCACAAATATGCAGCTGAAAGTGTAGATATGCCCCCGAGGGTAACCTCATGTTTGAAAACAATTCACCCCTTGCCTCTGTTTCGTGCCAGACCTCACGCTTTGCACTCTGGCTCCTCAAGTTGTAGGTCTCAGGTTTTCTAGGTGGGCGAGGTAGCCGTAAGGTACCCAGAGTTCACGGTACAAAAAGCATCCTATTACCACTCAAGTAATAGGAAGGCACACTTGTGAAATAAGACCCTGTGACTGTATTTACTTAGGCAACAGCTCCATGCGAGTATTCATTGATCTGTTGTCCCCGGGGGCCATCCCAGATTGCGTGTCGCCTGCCCTGTTCCGGAAGAATTGCCACACAGCCAGAAGATTCAACTTGCTTCCTCTTTACAAATTTGATTTTGACAAGTTTGCTGCTCACTTGACGACAGAAAGCTCTCCCTGGTTGAACTGGTGCAGTTTTCAACCTGAGCAAGTCAGCAGTGTTGGGGAATGAGATGAGGGAAGTACCTGAGAGAGAACAACTAGAATTTGCTTCTGGACAAAAGGCCAAATAGCCATTATAATCACTCATGTCTTAAAGTTTAGTGTGGCCTGTTGATGTATATTTTCAAATTTTTCTGCAGTCCCTGGGATCCAGGAGTTTGAGAATTCTGGCTCAAATTACTAATGATGACATTGTGCAGGACATCTATTACAACTAACATTACCTGCATGGTTTTTTCCTTAACAAATATGACAAGGAATTTATTCCACATTGCAGGGTGCTTCCAAGCTACATTTCTCCAGTTTTGGTGGATGTTGGAAGTGTTTCCCTTTGATGACCTCAGTCATCCTCATGCTTTGCACAAAAGTACTGACATGGGATGGTGGTTAATGTGAATGGCGGGTACGTTTATATTGCCCTAAATATGACCCAAAGCTCCTGTTGGCTAGGCTGGATAGTAGCATGCCCTGCTCAACGTACGAGGTATCAAGGCAGAATGCTGGGCTTTTTAGAGAATTTAAACATCGAGTTTCATATATAACCTTTCCTTCCAGCAGCTGGAGTTGAAGGAATATGCTGTTCTACAGTGATTCCTGCTGGTAAGGTTATGAATATTGGATCAGTGGCTGGGCATCCAAGCAAACGCAACTGCGTCACGAACGCCAGTGCGGCAGGGAAGGCAGCTGCAGGAGTGGACACATGGTGCGATTTGTCACGTCAGTATTTCACTTGCACCTTTCAGCCCTGGCTCTTCCCTCTTCTTCTGTTTCTTTGTGGTTTTGTTGGTTGTTTGGTTGGGGGTTTTTTTGGGTGCTTTTTTTTTTTTTAATGGACTCTCTTCACTTTGGCAAGTTTGAATATGTGATACAAAATTAACGTTTTTCTAATGGGTGTCTTCCACTTTTTTGGTCCGCTGCCAGTTTTCTTTTTTTTTTTTTTTTTTTTGTGAAAGATTTAATCAACATTTCAGCAAAAAGAAACCATGTATTATTTTCGCCTGGCTCCGAAAATAAGTTGCCTTCCCCATCTGTCATACACAATAAATATTCATTTTATCATGTATCCAGAGGTTTTTTTCAGCATCACTAGAGACTGAAACAACTTGAAATGTTTTCCCATTTGAATATGAAAGAAAAACATATACTTTACACCAAATATGGCCCTACTTATTTCAGGAAAAAAAAAAAAATCTAGGTTTCATGAAGGTTTTTACAGCTTTTTTTTATTCTACAGAGTTAGCAGTGTTCAGTTACAGTACATTCTCCTTCCCCAGTTCATACAGTATATCTTAATATCTACCAAAAGGACAGCTGGTACCCATCTGTCTGTGCACAATGCCATTTATGCTCCTAACTTAACTAGCTGTTTTTAGCTGCTTGTTCCCTCCTCTCCTTTCTCATATCACACACTCATCACTTCAAGGATGCTGTACTTTCTTTAAATACGTCTCAAATACATCACTTTTTAAAAATAATTCCCAACAGTGATCAAATAAATAAGTTTCAGTCCATCAGTTTAATTAAGTCCCAACTCAACAGCATAGACTTGAGGGGAAGAATAAGGCCATTCCTATATCCACATACTCACACACCCTTGTGAAAAAAGGTTAAATAGAAACAACACAAGCTGAGATATTTGGCCGAAACAACCTCAGACCTGGGTGGCAACAAAATCTGAATCTGACCCTGTCTCAGGACTACCTGTCTCACCTCCTGGCACCAGCCAAAGGGGGGAACCTCGGTCAACCGTGGCCAAAGGGGTTTGCTCCTCAAGTCCAGTTCTTGTTGCGCAGCCTAAACAATTCATACCTACTGTCTCAATGAGGAAGAGTCTAGGTTTCTAGGCAGGGTTTATTTAGGCTGCATTTTAATTTTCCTGCAGTATCTTTTAAATATCGTGAGAAAGCTCAGTATCGATTTTCTTGCAATAAAAAGGAAATATAAAACTATTAAAAGTAAAGCAATACAAAAAGCGTAATGTATCTATGTGATACATTATATATCTATGTGTTGGACTCAATGATCTCAAAGGTCCCTTCCAACCATGAAGATTCTATGATTCTATGAAAAGCTACTGACATTTACACTTGTGCTATTCTAAGATTAGCATGTGAAATTATACACTTGCATTTTTACACTACTTGAGAAATAACAGACAATAGTCACTACACCTGGAGATCAGAGACTTAGCAGAGGACAAAATACAAGGTCACTGTAGCTCAAGGGGACCCCTCTGGTAAATGATGGCCAAAACAAGCCCTCTGTTTCAAATCGTGAAGAAATCCAACTACCAATGCATTCTGCCCAAAGCGGAAAGGCTTAGCAAGTGTTTGGGTGCTGTGGCACACTGTGAACAACACACCCAGCCAATACGTCAAGAGCTCACCTGCTTTCCCCAGCAAAACCAGGCACCATGTCTTTCCAAACTGGGTGGATCTGATACTCAATTCATACTCAGCTGACGTAGGCTGAAGCTTTTAAGTGTAGTGAAGTGAGAATTTTAATCTCCTAACAGATGAAGACACTGAAATGAGTTCCTAACACATTTAAATGACAGCACTTAGACAAAACCTTTGGTATTTTTGGTGGTTTTGTTTGAGATGTTTTGAAAGGACAGAAAGAAGAACCTAAAGGAGAAATTAAGATGATTTCTCCAGCCTTACGCAGCGTCTCTTTTAGAGGTTGTTCCCCACCAGCTTCTGCAGGCAGCATTGTCCCACCTATCCCAGAGAAGTATGAAGGGCAAAAGTAATAAGTAGCCACAGATGAGTTTGCGTGGTTAACAGCTGTCTCTCTTGAGATTTTTTGCCACAGTACACCTTAAAAACATGTAGCAAGGAGATGACTACATTCTGTCTAAGGGACTAAGACCCTACCTTTAAAATGTACTGTATTTCTACTGGAAAAGGATTGTTCCCTGCTGTCCCTTACTGAAAGTTTACCTGACCCAACCATCAAAGCAGCAGTACAGCAGTGACCTCAAGGGTCCTTCCAGAAGAAGCTTCCCTGCTTTAGGAAAATCACAACAGAAATCCCAAATGCTAGAATTAATTTAACTGCTTATTAACTGTGGGTAAATGAAATCTTGCTTTTCTTGGAGGCCTTCTTAGAACAGACTTAAATGTTAAAATCTTATGAGTCTGAGAATAAATACAGCTGCCATTAAAACTTTCCAAGATGAGATTCACAGCCTCTTCGTACCTGCATGCTACAAACACCATATTCACTGATAACAAAACCGCCAGCTTCAAGCAATGAAACCTTCTATATCTGAGAAGTGAAACCCTCGAGACTGTGGCTTGACATTGACTGCCTTAATGTGCTCATCAAAAAAAGAAAAGGGTGAAAAAAAGAACGTGAAATATTGGCAACATGCAGAGTGGTCAAGATACTGCAAGAAGCAGAATTTGTGCATCATGATTAGAAGTATTTACGTGCACAGCATCAATGCGATTCACCTGGACAAAGACATGGTTTAGTTTTTTATGTCTGACCCATTACGACCTCCAAAAACTATTTACTGTCACTGCCTCTGCAAACTTCAGATTTTTGAGCATCTCCTAATCTATTGCCATTGCACAAAACTCCCACGAGTCCCTGTCCTGCTTGCCAGCAAACAACCAGCATCTGTCCTGAGAGATACGAGCTCAGTCCAGATCTTACTGGAAGGAAACTGGGTGCACTTTTCTGATGGTCGCCTCTTCACAAGAGCAGTGTTTCCCGGCGTGAAATTAGAACTTGCAAAATGGGCTTGCTTAATAGCACCCTATTTCAAATCCAAAAGGAACTTCTAGGCCTTTGCATTCAGTGTTTGAGAAATGTTGGGACAGACAACACTTTCTAGAGCAAGTAGTGAAGACGCCTATTACAAAACTTCATTAGTCAAGCCGCAGAGCTACCACAGTCAACTTGAAACCAAGTCACGTACGTGAAATTATAGCATTTTCTGATATACATTTTGCAAACAGATGGCCAATTTAGAAGCAAGATTTGGACTTGGCCTGTTCAAAAACTCTTCTGCAGCTTCATCCCTTCATGCAAATCCTCTGTTATTTGCATGTCTTTCAATATTAGCCCAAAGCTGTTTGATTAAGAGCTAGAGTCCATCTTGGGACAATGTGCGCTGGGGTACGTGCGCAGTTGCACGCTGTGGTGTAGAAATGCAATCACAGTGCCACAGAGTCACGGCTTTGCTAGAAGGAGCAATAGCTGCATCCACCAAAAAAAATCTCCAGTGTGTTGCTTCTACACACTGAGGGGTCTGGAGCACAAGTCCTGTGAGGAGCGGCTGAGGGAGCTGGGGTTGTTTAGCCTGGAGAAAAGGAGGCTGAGGGGAGACCTTATCACTCTCTGCAACTACCTGAAAGGAGGGTGTAGCCAGGTGGGGGGTCGGTCTCTTCTCCCAAGTAACAGGCGATAGGGCAAGAGGAAATGGTCTCAAATTGTGCCAGGGGAGGTTTAGGCTGGATATTAGGAGAAATTTTTACACTGAAAGGGTTATTAAGCATTGGAAGAGGCTGCCCAGGGAAGTGGTTGAGGCACCATCCCTGGAGGTATTTAAAAGATGGGTAGATGTAGTGCTTAGAGCTATGGTTTAGTGGTGGTTCTTGTCAGAGTTAGGTTGATGTTTGGACTAGATGATCTGAAAGGTGCCTTCCAACCTAGGCAATTCTATGGTTCTATGAATCTAATCCACTACATTGCAAGGCAAACATTGCTTTGGGCAGAAACAGAAGCAGGATAGCTATTTAAGAAAGGAAGAAAGGGCAGGCAGACACAGCAGAAGAAAAGGAGGAGGGAATGGGACCAATACCACTTCTCCAACCAAGACTGAATTTACAGCTGCTGCAAAAATACCAGCTTCTAAGACTTCTGAGAAGTTAATGGGTCCTGCAGGCCCTAAAGGCATTGTTGCCAGAGGAAAGAAAGCTGCTTCTCCTGCAGCAGATGCAGCCAGGTGTGGGATGATCCTAAGCGCCAGGTCTCACCGAGCAGTGGGATCTGCTGCAGGGAGCTTCTCCCAGCTGGTGGCACCCAGCTTGGCAAGCCCCAAGGTGCAACACTGGGTGCAAGCCTCACCAGCCTCACCGGACTCTGCGTCCTCCAGCGATGGGGCACAGCCGTGGGCAGCATCCAACCGCAGCTCCGCTGGTGTGTAGTCCCTGGCATCTCTCCACCCTCCCCTAGGGGTGTCAAGAGAGGAACTTGAGATCTTGTACATTTGGCCTCACCATGCAAAAATCTCCCATCCACTGGAAAATCACATTGTCTTCCACCCAGTGCTGTTATCATGAAAGAACAGGAAGAAGACCTAGGAGCCATTTCAGGCATTTCAGCAATGGGAATGAGAACACGATGCTCTCCACACGACTAAAAATAAAACTGAAACCAAAACAGTTAGTTCTATTTATAGAAGGGGGGCAAAAAGAGATCATCGACTTCACTTTGACCGTTTTCGTGACCTCTCACTCTTCTTCCTACTTTCCATGGCAGAGCTGCCAAGGGAAACAGCCATGGCCCAGCTCGCTGCAGCCGACCCCTGGGGTCCCCAGGCACTGAGGGGGGAGATCCCTCACCCCAGCCTAGGTCACCCACTGTGGCAGTCCTGCCTAAGGAGACCACCGAAACACCTGGGTCCAAGAGCACTTTACCTCCATCCATGTGGAGGGCCATTAAAGGCCCGGGTGGGCTTGCCAGTAATGCTTTGTGGCCAGGGGCTGGCCAGTCTCCCATCAGCTATGGCTCCAAAGGGTGTGGTGAAGGAGGCTTGTCTGTCCTGCAGGAGCAGAAGTCAGCAGATCCCGGACAGAGATGTTTGTGAGGGCCATCTGCTCCCTTGCCTTGGTGTGTACAGGAACTCACAGACCAATTTGGAAGTAACCGCAGTGTGATCCCGATCTGTACCGTGATCATGGGGTGCATAAAAATCAGAGAGCAGAAGATGGAGCTCATCACCTTCTACTAGTAGAAGGCAGCTCTCAGTTGCGCATTTCCTCACAGTTCATCTGAATTAACTTTCATTGTCCTGAGGTACCTGCAGTGTGGTTGACTTTAGCAGAGATGTCCGTGTTTCTTCTGGTTTACACTCCATCTGAGTTCCTGCCAAATCCAGATTCACAGATTTCACTTCCAGACAGTATTTCTCACTGGGAAAAACCCATAAGGGAATGTTGTAGCTGTTAATCCCTCTCTAGACCCTCTGTTCTGACTGGTCTTTTAGGAAGAAATGAATGCAATGAACCTCAGCTGCAAACTGATCCCAGGGGATCAATATATTGGATCGATCTCAGTTAAGAAACACAATTGTGAGACATTCTCTGTGAAAGCAAGAAGAGCGCTCTGTCTGATTTGTAGGCACATGCGCAACAAGGAGCACAAGGGGATCTACTCCTTTTGCCCACACGCTGCGGCGTGAGGGGCTGTGCCGACCTCCCGTGTCATCAGTGATGCAATGAGTCACCCTTTAAAAGCCCCCCAAGCAGAATTTGTGGAAAAATCAATTTTTCACTCTCTTCACAAAAGAAAGATCAAGGTATGCGCTTTACACTTTTAGGCAGAAGATCCATGTTTAAAGGCAGTGAATAAATCATCTTCCAAAGACGAGCTTGAGAAACAGGCACCAGAAATCAGGGCCCCGTTGTAGAGACCGGTTTTATAGCATAGCGCAATCACCCTTTTTCCTCCTTTTCAGCGTAAACCTCCCTTTGTTCTACTGGGCGCGTGTTTTTCCTTAAGAAACAACCAGCTTATCGCCTCTCTAATTAACAGTCATCTACCGCAAGCTCTTTTCCCCCAGTGAGTTGGAGACACGTCTGGCTGAACTCAGAGGACCCGGTCTCTGCTTGTGTCTGGCGCACCTGAGGAAGGGCTCGCGTGCTTGGCAGAGGCTCCGAGTTGTTGTTTCTCCCCCAGATCTCAGTCGTTCTAACAAAAAATCGTCACTCCGAGGGACTGACTTACCCAAAATACGTGCGACTGGCACTTTTTTGTCCACAACTCTGCAGCTGAGACCTGCGGGCGCCGTGGCCTGAAGGCAACGAGGGGCTTCTCACCTGGGGCAGGTAGCAAGGCACGGGGCAGCTCACGAGTCACAACTTTGACCAGCTGGAGAAAACATTGCTTCAGTTCTTCATATTAAAAAAAAAACCAAAAAACCCACAGGGGGCTATGCATTTTCTATCTGAATCTTTTCCTTTTTAATGAGAAAAATTAATTTTCCATTTAACTGATACTGCCCATGGGAAAAATGTTAGTCTTGTGAAATACACGTACTCTGATCAAGGGAGGTGAGAGGGAAATTTTGTCCGAGGTCAGTTTGACCAAGACAGATTTTTTTTTTTTTAATCAATACACTCTGAAATACTTAAACATTGCCATAAAATTTATAAAGCATTTACCTACGAGCACCTTCTCTCACCCAGCACGTGGGTTTTTAGAGGTATACCCAACTCCTCAAAAATGTCAGTGTAACCTGATGTAACACATTTCCTTCAGAGACAAACTTTGTGAGCTGGAGAGAAGTTGGCCATTCAAAAAGCACCGCATATAGGGTTGATAAATGTAGAGACCAACATGAAAATACCTTTAAAATTCAAATCACAGTTAACATGAGGGCATGCCAGTGGTTATTACAGCAAGAAAAATATTCGTTATTAGAAATGAAGAAATTAGTTTTGAACAGATACTGCAATGTTTCACTTTGGCTTTCCTGAAACAAAATGTTTTCTAAATTCTCTTCCATAAAAAAATCCAACCTTTTGTTCCTTATTTCAAGTTAGGATAACAGAAAAAAAAAAAAAAAAAGCTTCTAATGATAACCATCTCTCACTTTACAGAAATGCAGAGAAGTTCATTAGTATTTGTGAACCATACTAAGTTGATATAATTTATGAGGAAGCGAGCACTTTGGATGACACCAAGTAAGATATACATAAGGCTCCAAACTAATTAATGAGGATAAAGAGAGTTTTTGAACACTTATCCCTCCCAGAGGACCATCTGTTGTAGAGTGAGTATGACACTTCAAGAAAAGTCTATAAATGCAATTAAATGCTGAGCAGAGTAAGAGGTGTCTGGGTTAAGTTTAAGTTAGGAACATTAAACCCTGGTATTTGCCATTTTTTCAAACATTTTTTTAAAAATCCTTTTTCTAAAGGTTTGTATTACAGCATCAGCTGGTGAAGTTACGCAAGGCGGTACACGAACACGCACAACAGACGACAAGCCCTGCACTGAGGAGTTCAGCATCATGACAAATATGTTAAAACCTCTGATGGGATTAAGGTACCTACCTAAACCCAAGCATGCAGTTTCCTTCCAGATGTCGAAGGTACCTGAAATGTCCCCCTTGCCCTGGGAACTCCAGCACTTCTTTAGCAGCACCCAGGTTTTAGGGACCCAGGGTAATCCCTCTGCAAATACCCCTTAACTACCTTGGGTCATGTGTAGGGAGTGCTGGGAGCAAACCTAGAATTCATTTCCTTGCTCCTTTGCGTGGGTTACCACGCAATTTAGGCAAAGTCAACCTCCACCTGAATTTTGTGTCGTCCCTTGTAACATCTGAGTTTGTACATCGGTACCAGTAAGGAGTTACTCTCCAGCTGCAAAGTCTTCAGTGCCTTGAGATGGAGAGAAGGTGCCCCCCTGACTTTCTGGCTCATGGTTTGTAACGCCACTGCCATCTCTGGTCTTTGATTTCAGGAGCAGGACTACTGGTCCTTCACACACCGCACCTGCCCATAGGTCAGCTGCTCACCTGCCACATCTTACAAGGGCCTTTTTAAGGCGAGGAGACATCAACAACCGTTCATCTCAATGGTGTAAACTGCAGCTTTTCAGCTGCTGATTTCCAGGTTCAACCATCTCAGCACTGTGGATCGAACCGAGAACGCTGTTGGCTGCTCTAAACTGTGCCATCCTTGCTCTGAATTAGAGCCCCGGATTACCAATTTACCAAATGGCTTCATTTTAAGCATGTGAAGGACTCTGTTGAACTTGCTTGCTGGCTGACCCGACTGCCAGGAGGCATGCGTCTATACACTTCACTGAGCCCGAGTTTAAATGATGCCACTGAACAGCTGCCTGACGTGGAATAAATCACTTCATAAAAATCCCTGATGTTTTCACTGCTGTAAAACTGAGATCTGTCCCACTGGCACATTTTGAAAAGCACTAGAGAAATGTTTTTATCTGAATGGCAGATAATAGATGAATTAATGCTTAACTTGCATTATTCCACTTTAGAAAAATTAGTTTTTAAAAAAAACCCTACCGTAGCAGCACAGTAATGATAATTGCAGCTTAATTACCCATAACTGATTCTTTATGCCCTGAAATAATTTATTCTCCTTTTATACTTGTCTCTGATATCCATTAGAGTCATTACAACTGTGAGTCTATAATTACATACTTTGCATTTTAACATTCTATGCCAGTTTGTGCTCTCTTCTTATCTTTCAGTTAATTTCATTACTGAAACATCGAGAAAATTTCCATATGAAATTTCCAGAGGTCCTTGTGATTTGATTTGGGTAGGTTTGGGACTTAATGGAGCCCAGGGAGCCAGTTCTTGGGACAGAGCTTCTGTAGGTGCACACCAGTCTGGCTCTGCCAGCTGCTCTGTGTGGTCTCTGCACCACAGTGGGATTCATTGCTGGGAAGTCTGCCTTCAGGTTTGGGATGACATTTAAGCATCAGTTGGAGGTTAGGACACAACTAAGTGCTTGGGAGAACAGAGGTCAGATTATTTTCTCCCAAGTGACAGGCGATAGGACAAGAGGAAATGGCCTCAGGTTGCGCCAGGGGAGGTTTAGGCTGGATATTAGGAGAAATTTTTACACTGAAAGGGTTATTAAGCATTGGAACAGGCTGCCCAGGGAAGTGGTTGAGGCACCATCCCTGGAGGTATTTAAAAGACGGGTAGACATAGTGCTTAGAGATATGGTTTAGTGGTGGTTCTTGTCAGAGTTAGGTTGATGTTTGGACTAGATGATCTGAAAGGTGCCTTCCAACCTCGGCAATTCTATGGTTCTACGTCTATGTTATGTTTCAAGTTAAACAGATGCTTATGCCTGTAGTAGGGCTGATGCCTAAAGCTGGATGATCTCTACAGACAAAGCTATTTTAAACATTAAAATAGAGGAACTATATGAAGTTTGTGGAGCTTTTTAAACGTAGAAGGCATACCGCAAGGTACAGTAAAAGAATCCCAAGTTAAACAAGGTGGCTCTTCAGTACTGGAAGCTCACGGTCCTTTCTGGACCAGGGGCTCCAGAAGGACTGAAGGTGTGGGATGCCAGCATCCCGGCTTCTCCCAGCATAGCCATCGGTGGCTCAGTCTGTACTGCAAATTCTCATGCAGAGACTGCACAAGAACCTTCTCCTCCTCCCCTCTCCTGACTTTTCCTCCCCTGCTTGCCCCAGCCCTGCAGCAGACGGTGCTCAGCCCCATCCCCGGCTCCTTGCACCCTGCTCTCCCGCACTGTGCTCCCTCGCCTGCGCCCCAGGCTCTGAACCCCAGCACAAAGCATCAGTTTCCCTCTGACTTGCACCCCAAGCCACCTCTTGACAAGGCTCTTCCAGGAGGACCCAGGTCCACCAGTAGGAGACGCAGGGTTGCCAAAAGCCAGGACCCCTCCTTGTTGCAAATAAGTATGCTTGTCGCTGTACAAACCAGTGAAAAATTTGGTGAGATCGTTGCAACAAAAGAGAAGAGGAAAACGTGAATTCCCTTTATGCTTTGCTGTCTCCAGGTCCCGCCTCGCTAATGGCTTTCTGTCTGAATTGCCAAGGGTTAGTAAGTAGGAACGTCTGGCCCAGGAAAGCCACCATGCGGGTTACACTCTGTCGTCTTGGTCAAACGTCTATCGTCAAGGGAGCCAGTGGTACCCCAAGGGTCTACGATGGTTTAATGGCTGAGGTGAAAGATCCCAAACTAAAACCTCAGTTTTCTTACCATCCCTCTGACTCACCAAAAGCTCCCAAACACATCGTTTACTCTCTTCTCTCTCTCAGCTTCACCTGTTTGCAAGACTGGAGTCTCGCTAACGATACCGATGGGACTCTACCAAAAATTGCCTTTAACCTCCCTGTGACAAAAGTCGAGGCAAACAGTCTTTTACAATCCCTTCACTCCAGTTGTTTCACAGCCAGAAAAGCATTTTATTTCCGTGGCTAACGTGGCATGGGCAAAATTGCTTAGGAGATGCAAATATTAAAATAGAATGGAAGTGTGGTAATGCCTTTTAATGGACAAATCACGCTGAATCACAAATACAAGGTTGTGCAACAAAAATTTCACACAGAGGACAAGTAAAATTTGAGCTGTGTACAGCAGTCGGAACAACTTCATCTGACTTTCCCATGCCACGTATTTGCCCCATAGAACCACAAGAGCCCGAGAATGAGACGTTAGAGTGAATTTCCTGTTATAATTTAACAAAGGGAAAAAAACCCCTGTCATTTCCTCAACTGGAACGGGCATACTTTTATTGAGTCGGGGATTTATTTTCTTAACAAAACGCCTTCCTCCCTCCTTCTCTCCCTTCTTTTACTATTGTTTAGAACAAGAGTGGGATAAACCACAGAGAGATAAGGAGAAGCAGGAGGGTCGGCATTTCCAGAGCAGAGTTTCTACCCTTTATTGGAGCGTATGCTGCGTGGAGCTGCATGATCACGGAGTGAAAATTAAGTGCCTGCAATTACCTGATGTTCTCCCTTAATTCCCCCAACCCGTAGCCCCCACAGCAATACTGGCAATGCCCGACCCTGCGTTTCCCCACCTCCCCGAGCAGCGCCAGCACCGCCACGACAATTTTTAAGAAGGAGGTTGAGTCAAAAGAAGACAGTCGTTACCAGCCTTTATCGGGTTGGAAACGGGCCAAGAGCTGGTTGCTGGAGCTCAGCGATGGATTTGCGTATACTGGAAGCGAGCTGCAGCCAACATTTTTACAGCTGCCGGGCGTGCACAGCTCTTTGAACCTGCGTCCCCTTACATCCACCAAAACAGCCCGGCAGGCAAGGGACGCCCCTCACGCGCAGCTGGAACCCTGGCCATAAAGCACGTTCCTCACGTGGCAAAACAAACCTTCTTCCAGCGAAGTTCCCAGTATTGCCTCCCTGATGGACTTCAAAGCTTTTTTTTTTTTTTTTTTTTTTTTATTTTAAAGGGATTTTAAAGCAACAGCAGCAGCAACTAAATCACTCCGGCCGTGTTGAGTCCTTACGGAATACTCGCACAAGCAACACGGCACAATTCAGTGCTGATGTTTCTTCAGTGCTGTTAGAAGAAGAGAGAAACAGCTTTGGGCTGAGATCCCGCAGCTCCCAGGTAGGTAACAGGGCACTGGACACTACGGTGAACATGCATTTGCATTACAATTAGCAAATTTCTTGCCTTGGACCTTCAGCAGAGTCCCGTGATGAACACACGGTGCTGAGTCCTTTCTCCGCCATAGGCTCTTGCATTTGAAGTCGTTTCTCCGACAACTTCTGTCTCTTTTTGGCAGAATTAACACTATTCATCCCCAACAAGATACAAACCAAAGAAGTAACAAGCTGTCTGCACAAAAGAAGGTAGCCCACAAAACTGTTTTCCCTCCCTCGTATAAGGTCCTATACAATCCTTACGCTCTAGCGTGTCTGTTTCAAGCAAAGCAACCCCCTGCAAAAGGCCGCCTCTCAGATCTTTTCTAATTTGCAGGGTTTTAGCTTTGATCTCATGGATGAGCATGCTGTACTTTTCATTACTAGTATTTAACTTGCACATTGAAAAGCTTTGTGAAAAATTAAGTGCTCCTTTTGATGTTTGCTAATTTCTTTCTCTGGTTTGACTACTGCAGTTGTTCGTTTTGAAGATGCACGTGTTCTTTTGCTGCACTATTTGTTCTCTTCTGTCCTGCGTACATCCCCCCTCCCCTCACGAGGTACAAATTTGAGCCTCTCTTGCCACTACACAAGTCCTGTAGAGGAATGAGATCTGCTGCTCAGTTTCCAACGCTCTCGGTTTTTTTATTTCCTTCTTTCTGTAAGTCACTGCCACTTGTGACTTTCTTCACAGGAGTGGGAAGGTTCTGTGTGTTTCTCTATGGCCTCTGCCAGCACCCACCGTGAAGCTCACACCTGGGGCTGCTGCTTCCAGTTACTTACTGCATACTCTAATGAGCAACAGCTCGTTATCTGTCTTCTCAACTGGCTAAGGTGCTCCACTATGCTAAGTACGTTTAACTTAGGGAAGTCTTCAACAGGTCAAGAATGACTGAAGAAAACCAGCAGCTCTGGAGCAGCCCCTGGAGTGGAGCTGGCAGGAGCTCGACCAGCACTCGGCTGGTCCTGCCAGTTTTTTTAAGCTCCATCAGTATCTACATTTGCAGAAGCGGAAAAGCTGTGGGGCTCGAGGGTTTCAGATACCTTTGTCCATAGGAAGCAAGTGAAACCCTGAAACATTTTTTGACTCACACCACATCCCTTGCCTTCTGCAGATCAAAGTGCGAGGAAAGGCAGGAGCCCAGGAACGCAGACTTCCTCCTCCTCCTCCTCCTCCTCTCGCAGAGACCAGCCTGGTCGGAAGGAAACGTCTACTGCTTATCTCCACTTCACAAAACAGACACAGCCCATGGTGGAAAAACACATGGGCAAAGGCCAACAAGGGCCCTGGGGCTGCAAACAGCAGCTTTGCATCAAACCTTCTCAGTACTCACGGCTTACGACTTGGAAAGCCTGGAGCCTTTTGGAGCCGTGCTTTTACCCCGTGCAAGAATCTGGCTCGGGATTCCCGTTCATGGCACTCTCTCGGCGAGAAGTCCCGCCAGTTGGCAAAAATCAGATGCCTGGAAGCTGCGTGGTGGGAGGGCACGTTCACAACGCACCCAGGCTCTCCCTTTGTGCAACTTCTTCTCTCTGAACCACCGGGCACTCGCTCATGCTTCTAAGCTTCTCACTTTTTGTTTTTTTAAAGGAAAATTGTAATTCTCCAAAGAGCAACTGCACCAGGAGATAGGGCTTTGAGGAAGGAAAAAAAAAAGAAAAAAAACCAACCAAAAAAGAACTGAACAAAAAAGTCCTCCAAAGCCCAGGTTTATTGCCAAAGTCTCTAAAACTAAGAGATTCGGCAATAAGGCTTTTGTTCTTATGAACACATGCAACTAGGCAACATGCAGCTTGACTTCTGCAGCCAGTAGATATTCAAAATACTTTCCACATACAATAGGTGTCAATTTGACTTTATTTAAGGAAAAACGGGGAAAAAACAGTAATTTCCATAATACACAGAAGACAAGTTAGATAGCACTGCAAAAAAAAGGCTGAGTGTTTTACTTGTCACCAGTCTGCTTTGCAGCTCTACGATTAGTAATTTTAATGCAGTTTGTCATTTTGTATTATTGTTTAGCGTCTTTATAATCAGCAGAGTTGGGGGTTATAAATCACAAAAAGTGTACTACTACTACTATGAAAAACTAAAAAAACCCACAAAAATCACTTTCAAATAAACCATAAATATGTGATGCACATTAGTGTAACAAAACCATTTTTGTAAACATTTTCTCCAACATAACATGTGCATAAGATAAAAAATAAAAACACTGCAGTCATACAAGTTAGGGTTACTTTGACTTAAAGATACAGAAAATTATTACTTATTAAAGCTTAAAACTAAACCTAGGAGCTTTTCTTTTCTTCTTTGCTTACAAAAGCACTGTTTGAAGAGTTCGATGGTGGTGTAACGTAGTGGTTTTGTAATACTGTTTTTTACCTTGCCGTGTTGGCACTTCTCTGGAGGCAGAAGCTGCCAGGCGGGCAGCCCCACCGAAGGAAGGGGATCCCCCCCCCGCCTCCCCCGGAGCCTCAAAACTTCAACAGCACGTATCCGTGACCTGGGCCATCCCTACAGTACTGCAGCATCTTCCTCTAGGTGAATAGCATCAGCTTTCAAGGATTAGATTAAATTTTGACCACATAGCGCTGGAAGATTTAAATCACGCAGACCGACATTCGATCGAAATCAGCTTCGGCAAACTACACTACGGGGAGCTGTGTGATTACACCCACGTCTACCATCATGTTGCGTTTCCGAGTCCCCTTTAGAGTTCATTATAGTACAAAAAAAAAAAAAAAGGTTGATCGTTCTTCTGGCTGACCACACCGGGCCTGAAAAGAACACATCCTTCACCTTCAACGCTATCCAAAAGTCACACAATTAAAAAAAAAAAAAAAAAAAAATAGTTCTAGGTATTCCTCCGCCAGCAAATGTAGTAAGGCTTTCTTGAGTTTTGATTCGTTTTTGGGGGAGGGTGTAGGGGGGGTGTGCACGCGTGTGTGCTGGCGGCACGCATTTACCGCTCGCTTTTCAACCCTCTACGACGTTGGAAAGAAGAGTCTTCAGCAGCAGCGCTGACGGGGGTGTTCCAAGGATTTACAGCAGTCGGGTTTGACACCAAAAGACGGGTCTGTTGAGTCTGAGCTTTGCACCCCCGGTGCTCTTGGCTCTTAGTTGATTGTGTGACCAGTCGCTCGAGCTGTCGGCTTGACTGACTTGAAGAATACGCGTTTAAAAAGCCCTACCTGTCATGCCATGAAGGAAAAGTTAACCGCAGCAGAAGACAAAGCCCATGAAACACTGAGAGCCTGTTCACTGAATGAACAGCTTAAGGCAGCTGTCAACAAAGTACCCCACCAAAGGAATTTAAAAAAAAAAAAAAAAAGAAAAAAGAAGTGAAAACAAAAAAGGAAAATGGCTGAATCGTGACACTGTGCATTATTACAACACCAACAGATTATTTTACACTCAAGGTTTCTCAAGTAATGAACATGTAGCCATTAAACAAATTATTACTCTCAAGACATTTATTACAAATGTCAGAACTTATTCATAAAATAAAATTGACTTAAAAAAAAAAAAAAAAGAAAGAAAAAAGCCAGAGCTGGGATCTTACATCTAAACACAGGTATACGCTGTTTTTATGAATAAGCAGTATTAACTACATTCTTAAAAGAGTTTTAGTGCATTGCATTCTTAAAAAAGAAAAACATCACCGCCCCAAAATGGTTCCTACAACATTTAACAGTTTATAGAACTAGACTAGTTATTTTTACCTGCCTGTTACTAAGCCCACGTGTTAGAAGAGGGAAACCTCTGGTTTTAGGCTAAATTCAGACTTCTATTAAGGATGAAACTGGTTTTAAAAAAACACTTGCTTCACCAAATTTTGTAAGCAAATTACATTAATCAGTGTCTCACTGCCATACCGCTACCACTATTGCCCCAACGGACCACTCTCTCCTCCTGCTGAAACTTGCTACGCAATAACAGTCAGAAACCTTTCAATCTGGTAGTTTTGGTATTAAGATTAAATTAGACATTAATGGTTTTCATCTAAAAACGTATAAACTAAACCACCTCTTTTATTTTATGCATTAAAAACAATGAGGTAGGCACAAAAAATAAACATATGTAGTTTGGATTTTATTTCTGTTTTTTTTTTTTCTTTTTTCCTTTTAGTTCTGCGAGCGCAGACTGTGGTAAAACTGTTGTTGCACTTCTAGGTTTAAACAAAAATTAAACCTTTAACTGAGGCAGTGCTAATACTGTGACATAACCAAGTTCTGGCCTAACACAGAATCATTATAGAAAATGAATTTTTTTTCTTTTTTTTTCTTTTTTTTTTTTTTTTAAATCATCTGCACATGTTTCAGGCAATACCTGGTACACAGAAAATGACTAAAGTTATTGGCCAGGCCAAAATAAAACTGCAGAAACAAAAAAAACCCCAAAGAATTCCACCCCGAGCCCCTTCCCACCCTCCCTGTCCCCAAGAAGAAGTTATCCTAGTCACTGTGTCTTTCACATTTTATAAATATTAACTTCTTAAAACCTGCACCTTCCTCTTTGTCCACATATTGTCACATTACAAAAAAGAAATGTCAATTAAATACATTGTTAACGTTACTAGACTAGATCTGCCCTCTGTTTCAGCCAGTCTGACTCTCTACACCACTTCTCACCTTCTCTTGCCTGCCTCCTGTCCACTCAACAGCATGTTCACGGTAAGCCTGGATTATTTTTTTTTTTTTTCCTTTTTTTCCCCCTCTCTGTTTTAACACTAACAAACAGAGTCCTTCAAAGCCTAGGAATCCTGGAGCTGAAGGGAAAAGAAGACCTGTAGCTTTCTAGCGTGATCCCAAATCTCAAAGACATCGTAGCACCTGATGGCAATATCTTTACAGCACCAGCTGCGTCGCAGCCTCGGTTGAAAAACAAAAAGAAACCTAACACCAGTGATGCCTGCACACACATTTACACAGAGTGCCGCATTAGTGCAGGTCTGTACTCCAGTTGAAAATAATTCCGAGTTATGAAGATCTCAGACTCCGGATGTCAGCAATTCCTCGCCTCGCCAAATCCCACCGCTTCTACCAGCTCAGAAGAGAAGTCCTGCCAAGGGTCATGAAATAGACTTGACTGCTTCCACCTGACCGTACGGAGGCAAAGAAAACCTGTGAAGAAAAGAGATTGGTAAATTCAACAGGTAGGACAGCAGTGGCTCTAATTTGCCTTCACTGCCCCTGATATTTACGGTGCAATTGCAGTGCTGTCCTGGGTCTGGCAGGGACGTAGCCGACATTCTTCACAGCAGCCTGTATCGTGCTGGGCTTTGCATTTGTGGTTCAAGAGTGTTGTTTTGGCTACCGCTGAACAACACTTGCACAACATTCAAGGCTTTCTCTCCGGTCCCTCAACCCCAAAGGCCAGTGGGCTGGGGATGGGCAAGAGGCTGAGAGGGGACAATATCGGGACAGCGGACCCAAACTGACCAAAGGGATATCCCATAATGTATAACATCATCCTCAGGGAAAGTGAGGGGACGGGGGCACATCACGGTGATAACATTTGTTAAGAAGCAAGCATTGTGCGTACTGAAGCCCTGCTTCCCGGGAAGTGGCTGGACGTCTGCCTGCCAAGGGGAGGCTGTGAATGAATCCCTCATTTTGCCTGACTTGCGTGCACAGCTTTTGCTGTCCTTGTTGAACTGTCTTTACCTTGATCCATGAGCCTTTTTGCCTTCCTTCTATTTTATCCCTGTCCCATGGGAGAGGGGAGTGAGCGAGAGGCTGGGTGGGTGTTTGGCTGCTGATCGGGGTCAACCCGCCACAAGTATCCAGTTCAAGTACACGTTTACCACCTTGGCAAGAAATGACGGGGGGAGGAATTATACCTTGTCATTGCGTTCGCATAAGAACTTGAGTCTTTGTGCCCTTTTGTGCATGAACACACCGTCCAAGTGTCCAGTTTCCACCGATCGTATTTCGATAGCTTTTTCTCCCCAGCCCATAATCTGGTTGGATCTGATGTATGCTTTGGGAAGAAAACACAGCCCGTTAGGACAGGTAGAGGGCAACATGGGGGAACTGAAAAAGCAGAGGAATATATTGACGCACTCTAGTTAAAAATGACCTGCATGTGCTTATTATACCTACACACATGTTCAGAGTGCTATTTCTGTCTTCAGCGTCTTCACAATGCCTAACAATACCTTTTTTAAAAAAAATTTCCCCATGGAATTTCCACGTTAGTAATACATGTCTTGCCTGAGCGTTCGTGACACAATAGGAACCTTCCAACCTTCAATTAAATGGAAGGAACATCGAGTTTTTACACAGGCTTTTTCTCCCAAGTGTGGCAAAGGGATGGGGTAATTAGGTGCTGACAAGGAGAAAGCAGAATCCAAGGTTTAAACAGACTAAATTCAACCACTCCGGTACACCCCCAGCACCAGCTCTGTGTCCCACGGTGTTATTTCCCCTCCTTGAAGGAGTTTGTCGGCAAAAACGGAGAAAGAGAAGAAAATGGCAAACTAGAAAAAAATGAGCTAGGCTTCTTGAATAGGAGTAATACTTCAAAAAACCAGTCTCCTTGAGAAAGCCAACTGGTCTGAAGAGCATTCTGTATATCTCAAAAGAGGTTCGTATTAAGCTCTCCAAGTGGAAATACTATTGTTTGTCATACTGCTTTTCTCTGTGCATAAAGAAAGCAAAAAATCAAGCAATTTTTCCTTAAAGACTGTCACTGGGGGAAACAGACTAGTAGTAGCATGAGGAAAAAAATCTGTTCTTGATAGCAGTAGAAAACCAAATAAAGGAGAAATTCACCAGCATTATGAAAAGGTATATTCAAAAAGCAATTTGATGGATAGTCCTAGGAACGCTGCCAAAAATAACATATGGGAACTTAATGAAGAATAAGCTGTTGCCTCTGATTTGCATGCCTACTTAACAGAAAAATAAAAAGCAGAATAATAGCTCTCAGCAAGCAAAATTAAAAAATATTTCATTTTGCAGTACTTCCCTTTTATAAAATTTTCCTCATTAATTTTCAGTGAAATTAAATCAAATTATCTACTACAGTATAATAATGTACACCTGTAACATTGCATAAGCTGGAAATTTATTTATTTTTACATATGTCACTACTGGTAACTGGGCCAAATGGCTTCTAAAAATTGTCAGATGAGATGTTCAGATGGTGCCGGCTGCCTCACAGCGCCATTTACTTCACGGGCACTCCAGTCCCCAAAGGCTCTGCAATTTGCCAGCTGATAAATTCTGCTTCCTTTTAGATCTAGTCAAGAGTTAATCACCACAGGAGCCAACATGCTGTGCATGAAACTTCTTTAAATTTCCTCCTCCATTATTGTTGCTTGAACAGTTATCAGCAGTAATCCCCTGATATACACATCCATTCCAAAGCACGCCAACCCAATGTATTTGCCCAAAAGGAAGGTGTGACCACAGCCCATGCTACGCTCGGCACTGAAATACGGCAGCACAGGCAGCAAGAGGGATCCCCTGGCACGTACTTGGCGTCCGTAACAAATCTGCACCCACTTTACTACACTCATTGCTCCCACTTTCAAAACTACCTTATTTTGAACTGGAGAGATGTGGGAGAATTATCATGTTAGGACAGATGAGCACCTGCAGGTGAATTAAAGTAAACACATCAAATTAGATATACAGAATGATATCTTTATAGAATTACCCATAATAATATCTTACCCATCTGCCACTTCACATGTCTTTAAACTGAAAGGTTTCCACAACTTTGTGCACGTCTAGCAAAAATTCTGCAGCAGCCTACAGAGGCCCTGATGAGTTCTTCATTCCTGAACTCCACAGCTTGCTTGTTTGGATTTTGTTCTTAAAAACTTAGCACAAAACAGATCCATGTGACTACTCTCCACCCTTCGCACAGCTGTCTTCCAGGAGTATTACAGCATTGCTGTTCCTCAATCTGATGTCAAACCTGATGCACCTTCCTTCTGCCCGCATGCGCACACGCAGGCTCCCTGACGGCACGCTGTATTTGACACTGCCGAGGCACTTACCAACTGAAGTTGGCATTTCTCCCCACTGCAGAACCACATCCTTGGTGATCCTTCCATACGTGTTGACGTAAACTCCTTCATCCTCGTAGCAGACCAGTAGCTCCATCCCATCCGTGTTTGGGAGAATGATGATTGCGTGAGGTTGGATACTGCTCTGGATCTACAGAGACAGAAGCGAAGAGGAAGCCTTTTGTTTTAATGCCACAGAGCCTGCACTGGGAGAAAGGGCTGGGTGATTTGTGATTTTGCCTGACAGTGAGTTGGGGATTCACTTACTTTGGAAGTGTTAGCTCAGCTCTCCCCAAGCTAAGACACCCTTACACAGTGACAACAAAGACCTGGAAACCTTTGGGGCACAATTGCTCCCATGTTAAGGCTGACATCTAAAATCAAGAAAGATTAACTTGTCTGTAAGAGTGCCCATTTGTTTCCATGGGCAGAAAGGGAGCCTGGGGCGAGCGGCCCAGATGCAGACCTCAGATCCCTGCACCATAGCGAACAGTGCTTGGGGAGGTGCACCACACGCTGCAGGCCCTTCTGACACCTCGGTGTACAATGAATGGCAGGAAACTGTGGGAGCTAAGGCCACCTGGCCTTCGCCAACCCTGCTGAATCTCATCAGTGGGCTGTCATGTCATTTGTACTGCCACCTTCCCTGCAGCCTCTGCTATGTGCTCAGCCATTTAGCTGCTACCCCTGAAACAGTCATATTGGCCCATGCCAGACCTGAGTGGGCAGCTCTCAACCACGGAGGCACCCTGACCATGAGGAGAGGACAGAGAGTGAGGCACAAGCCCCTAAGCACAGGTGGCCACATCTGCTCGGACCCCTCCACCCAATTTCCCGTGCTAGCAGTGACACGTGGGGGCAGCCCGATGTGTTGGTCATCTGAGGAAAAGAAGGGGCAGGGGGCAAACCGGAAAAGAAAGAAAAAACCCGACCCCAGCAGCAGCTCTTACATGCGTTGGTAAATAAATATCATAGACCGATCCTGAATCCACATCAACGGCATGGAAGCCAGCGCAGGAGCCATAGATCACTTTTAGTCTCTGACCCTCTTCTACGGTTAGATCCACCAGCAATGGCTTATGTACCAGTTCTCCAAACGACTGTAAGACAACCATCAGTGAGATTTACTTTACTGCTTAGAACCATGGTGGGTTTTATAAAAATATGCTCTCATGCACCTAGTATGGGTTTATTCCTCCTGCGTGCCTCTGGCCTTCATCGACCAGACCAGTTAGGCTCACATGTCTCTCACGGACAAGGACAGATTACTCTGCACCCAGTTGCACGTCAATCACAGAATATTGTAAGCTACTTTCTGGGGGGGATTATTTTAGTTGGTTTGTTTTTTTTTTTTTTTTCAGTGAGAATTGTTTTCCTCAAAGTTCAGGGCAATTTGACACTCCCATAGTGTTTACTTCAATTTACACAACGAGCAGTAACTGATTGCCTGCAAATCAGTTTGGTAATTATACCAAGCCAGCTAACTTCATTCTTGCTGCATTCAAAAACATAACAAAGCTGAGTATCACTTAATGACTTGTTCTGCTCAGATGAAGATGTTTAGACTTGGTTCACTTCTCTCTGTCTCACATTTTATTTATAGAGAGGCAAAACAAACAGTTGTGATATCTGTGTCATTTTGCTTATTAGTTTATGCTCAGTTACAATTTAGACCTTTAAGTGTACTGCATCTTTGAGCTAAAGAAGCTCCTACATCAAAATATAATACAAAGTTCAATGCAGATTTACCAAATAACTTGTAATAGGGTCATGATAAAGTGTTGGAACATTTTGCTAAAAGGGATAACTGCAAGTGGCTATGAGAAAATCCTACGTACAGCTGAAATATACTCTTACCTTAAAGGCCATAAATTTATGGTATGGCTTTGGTGCCCATGCATAGACTTCCACTGAACTCTTCAATGCAATTACCAAGAACTTGATTCTTTCATATTTTACTGAAATTAAAACAAAACAAAAAAGAATTCAGCAGCAATTCCAGAGTCATTCCTTTTATTTCAGGAAAGCAGAAAATTACAGTACTTCTCCATACTTACATACATTTGTAGGTTTTTTTGTAACACTGCATTTTGTGATTGCTAATTCTATGCAGTTAAGTATTTTGACACATTTACACCGCAAAAATATCATTACTCTTATCAGTAACTGAACCCATCACCGTGTTTCAAATTATGTAGTCGGTACACACTTATTTACACCTTTCCCCCCCCCCATTTTAGACAGTGCTTACTCATTAAGACAAGAAAATTGGTTTTCAGACAGGGACATTTCCAATAAAAGGAGCCTATGACTCTAGTAGAGTGTATTGGCAGTTCCAGCCACAGCACTGGCAGTGGTATTTTGAGCTGATGGCAAATTCCCTCAGGGGAAAAAAAGGAACTGAAATGAAAAGTTAAGAAACAAGTCCATTTCAAAAGCAAAAGGCAAGTTTGATCGCGGAGCGCCTTCCTTTGTCCCTAAAGCCTGAGATAACTCATTTGGAAAAAAAAAAAAAAAAAATCCACTGAATTTATCAGAAATAAAGTGTCACAACATAGATGATCTACAAATTCTTGAATATATCTCTGTTCCCACATTCAAACAGCTGGCTAAATTAACCATCAAAAAAAAAAAATCTCTGTTCACTGTTACTGTTTCCAGGAGGGGACTGATGAAGTCTAGAAACAGCCATTCAAGAAGTGTTGCTGGATCTGCATTTCCAGCTGCCATCCGGATTTGGGAAGGAACAGACCATGGGGGACTTCCAAATGTTGAGGTTTGTTAACCTCTTTCCAGCACTCTTTTTGGGGGAGAAGAAAAAAAAATAGCATTATTTGGATGACACCAAGAAACCTCAGGAGGTTTCTGCTACCTCTTCACCCAAGTTTTAGGGGAACATGATGCGTTTCCAAAACAATGAGTAATTCTGTGCACCTTCACCTTCTGCGATTATATCTCCCAATCAAAACTAATTTTGAAACATGGCAGGAGTGAAAAATCTCAGACTTGTGACAATAACACTTCTTTAATAAATACTATTTTAATGCCTTTGAGATATCTTACTACTGTACAAGCCTGCAGTTGTTGTCTCTTGGTAGGTAACGGAGACAAAGCTACTACTTTGCTCCCTTTTTACTCTGCAGGGAAGGAAGACTACTGAGCTGTAAGTGTTAAAGGACTTGACACTTTTTCAACAGACAAAAAAAAAGTCTCTCAAACCTCCACAGCTGTACCGACAGAAAAACAGAGCTTTTGTTCAGTCTTGTCTAGTTTTTAAGACTTCTTGGAATTTTTTCTTGGGGAAGAGGGGGTTGTTGAACAAAACCACCTTATCTGTGAAAGGGGACCTTTGATAATTCTCATTCTTTGCTCTGGGTGCTATCTGGGAATTCACCCAAATCTTGAGTTTCAAAAGAGCAATTTATCATTTAGAGGAGCCAGAAACTGCCTGAAGCAACTGAGAGCCATAAATACCACTTCACCCTAATGTCTGAGACCCCTGTTCCATCAAAGAGACAAGGAAGCGATCAGTGCCAGCTGCCTCAGTGGCAGCCTCCAGACCACGAGCCCAATATTAGCAGAGCTCATCCTTCTTGGTAACTGAAGCGCAGCTGTCAAAGAGGCCTCTCACTACCTGAAGAAGTCATCTATGGTTCAGAGGGAAGTTCAGTGCCAGGCTGCAGCCCAGGGTAACAAACCCCTCTTCATCTGGAAGAGAATGCTCTTTGTTTCACACGCTTCCCTGCTGGAAAGCCTCCTCTCAATAGCTATTAATGTATTGTTAACAGGCCACTTCATTATGCTGCTGACACCCTGGGGTGTGATACCAGAGAAGTACATTATTAATTGTTTTTGGGGTCAAACTCCTGGTTCAGCAGTTACTTACTGCCATCATTATTGATTACACCCCACTAGCAGGTTTTTCCAAGAGCACACGCATGACAGGAGGAGACCAAGCTCAGTCTGATTGCTGCTGCTCCACATTGACTGGCACAGCTGGAAAGGAACTGAACTGGCTCTTAGGAGAAAACCAAAACAAAGGCAACATCCAGGGCCCGTTAACATGCATCATGAGACTGAAGCAGAAGAAAGAGCTCTTGGTTCATATCCCCACCTGCAGGGCAGCAGGCTCACTGCATACTCTGCTGACAGCGAACGCTACATGTCTTTCACTAGTTTTGATGGAAGTTTCTACAGCCAAATCCATTTATATGACTTAAAACCACTCAAAAGGCACCTGCCTTGTGAAAACACACTTCATCCCATAACTGTACTGCAGTGGATCTGAGACGGCGTTAGGAAATTTCAGTAGCTAAGGGGAATCAATGAATCATCTTGAAGTTAAACATATGCTTCTGTTCCCAGACGCCTCTCCAAAGCTTGTGCACTAGCTGGGTATGCTTTCTCCTCCCACTCTTTCTTTTTTTTTTTTACTTTTCTTTTTTCCCCTAGTCTTGAAAATGTGCATTAAAGAGGAAAATTTTTTTCACTTCACTCCAGCATGTGATTTCATCACGGTAAAAGACCAGGGAAACCTGCTGGTGAAGAGAACAGCTGCTGGTTGACAAGAGTCCCTCTGCTACCTAAAGGGTCTAACAGAAGGGGTGAAATGTTACCAGCCCTCACTGTCCACACCATCACGCTTCTGGAAGTTGCATACAGTATGAGAAGGAGACAGATGGGGATTTGCGCCCGCTCCAGTTCACAGCCCAGCATCCCACCACAAAACCTCTCCCATATTCAGTTTAACCCAGTAACTTGCCACCTATTCTGGTGCTTTGCCAGAAAAGTTCACCCTGAGGGACAGAAAAGACAGCTAGAAATAAAACCAAACCTTAAACCCAGCAGCTACATGCACTGCAGTTCACTTTCTCAGCCAGCTTTTATCCTGACAATTTGATTACTGCATTCGCTACTCACCAACTTTATAGTGCACACAGCCTTCCAAGTCGCCCACCGTTGTCCAGCCCTGTTTCTTTTCTACTTCAGGGTCGTTGTGAAGGATTTTATTTCTTAACCAGGACAAATAGTAAACTCGCAACTTGTTCTTCTTACCTAGCCACAAAATGAAAAAGATTGGTTTATCTCCATAGGAAGATAAATGCAAAAAAAAACCCTGCCAAAGCAAACAGAAAGCCCCGCAGAGCAAACCAAAACGACGATGACAGAGGTCTCCCTCAGTTTTTACGTCCACAACAGCTTTACTCCAGACTCCACTCAAACACACGCACACTTTCCCGATAATCAATGCCAGAGACACATGGTAATACCACATGAACGTAAAATGACAAACTCAAGGGAACAGAGTTGTCTGGTTCTTAGGGTGCAAACAACTTTTATTAGAAAAGGGTTATACTCCCACAGCAAAAGCACCAGAGAGTCATGCACTGAGATTAAAAAAAAAGAAAATATACAGCTGAATCAGAATGGCTCTTTTTCACACAAAGCTGTAGGAGAAGAGCAGGATGGTATTAGAGGCCTGAAATTATCTATACAGCGTTCAGAAGAGAGTAGGACTGGTCTGAAAGAAGGAAGCAAAAGCCAAGAAGAATATGGTGATGAAATGTATTTTACAAATTCTTCCCAGTTAGTGACCAGGACATTTCTATCCCTTATATCATCCTCGGAGACACAAACTAGTCAAGTTTTATTAAGATTGTTCATTATTCCCCTGGTGGAACAGCACACCAAACAACAGCACTGAACAATTTCATTACTGAACCACTTTACACCAGTTCTGTTGTAAGGAAAAATGTACAATATCTGAAATTGCAGTGAGAGAATTTCAGACGGCCCATGCAAACTTCATCTGCTTGCTAAAAGCTGACGACTGCTTTGTCAGCAGCCCTGCCCTTGTGCTGCGAGGGCTGTTAATACTTATCAGGCTGCACACAGAAACTGCAAGAGGTGCTGCTTCTCCACAGGTGAGAGAGTCTACTTGCCCGGGCTGCCCTATCTTCAACTGACAATGCATCTGCCACGGTCATCAAAATGCAGCTCAGACTCTTAACTCTCAATGCGAGAAGGCCTCTTTGAATGCAGAGCAAGGTTCACGATAAACTTTTTATCAGTGATTCTTTAACAACTAATGGCCTACAAAGCATTTGCTGAACTAGCGAGAAGGTGGCCCTAAATGCACATACTCAAAGCTTGCATCCTCCCTCCTCCATTGGCCCAAAGCCATTACAGTCCCACAGATAAAGCTGGAGGCGAGGAAGAGAGATCATCCCTGCTTTGGTTAAGAGCCATTTAATAAGGCTGCATGAGGTCTCTGCGCAAGGACAGGAAACAGGAGATGCTCTCAGGGACCCAACTTGTCAGTGGAGCAGCTCCATGGTAGTACTTCACCAGCCACGATGAGGCATCCGGGTGACTGTGGACAGTGTTTCACGGCCCTTGGAGCTGAGAGGAAGACACATGAGATGTACTGCGGTCAGTGCTGGGCTGGTCAAGTGACACGGTGCTGGTCTATGCTGCAGAAAGCCCTGACCTGTCAGGATGGCCCACCTGGAAGCCTGCCAGCCAGATACAGCTATAGAGTTTAGCTAATGTCTTTAATTTGCCTTTTACATATTCACATGATGCCTACTGACAGATCACTTCACAGCTGGCTCTTCATTTCAGAGACAGGGATGGATGTACAGCATCAGGGGATACCGGTTGCAGCAGGACACGAAGCCTGAGTGGTAAGACCATCCTGCTGTGCCCGGCCAGCTTCACACTGGGGTCCCTCCTGGCACAGGGAATCCCCTAACAGAGGGAAAAGCAGCTGCAGGGGCTGGGGCAGCACATGGGGAAGCACAGCTTGCAAACAGGCTGCTCCATGGACTCCAGCGCCATGAGACATTCTGCTACAAAGACACATGGTCTAAAAGATCTTTTTATGATTACTTGGATGGGGAAAGGCAGGAAGGAAAGAGGCGGCAGTTTCAGAGTCAAAAATTTGTTCACTGAGCTTAAATTTAAAGTGGAATTGGAGACCCGTTTTCAAATACTGGACCTGTTATTTCATTTTAAAAGCCCTTCTGCTCTGACAACATGAAATGAAATGTGAAGTAACATTGCACTCTCCTTTGTTTATCCCCACTAGAAATGTGACAGCAGATTTGTCAGTAAATGAGCACCCTAATTTATTGCCTGACTTCATATTTATTAAGCCATGTTTCATAAAGGGATCAAGCCCCACCACTCCCGTAGCTTTCTAAAGATTTGGAAAAGAGCAGGAAACAATATTCCCAGAAGTCCCACATTTGACCAAGGAAAGGTCCTCCCGTACTGCAAACAACAGCCACGAGGGCCCTTTTAGAAACACTGAAAAATAGGGAACATAGTCCTGACCAGAATTCACTGCAGTTCTGGGCGAGGAAGAGCTCAGAGGGCTGACGGCTAGTACAATGCATGGTATGCTTTCAAAACCATCCCAAGTCCCTGTTCACCGAGAGACAAATTCTCTCTCAGATTATTTCCATGGCTTTAGCTTCCCCAGTAGCTTAGTCAAACTTGAGGACTCTAAACAGCACACACGGGAACTTCCCAGCACGTGGCTAATTTTTTTTTTTTTTTTTTTTTTTTAATTCACATGATGTGCACCAGTGTATTTCTCTCCAACCAGAAACATTTTTCAAAACAACAACAGAGAAATATCTCAAGCGTGTTTCCATTGTGTTTTAGTGTCTAGACCACAAGGAAAGTCACAAGACAGGAAATTCCTCTGCCTCTCAGCAGCCTGACATGAAAAGAGCAGGACCAGTTAATTATATAAACATGGCTATGCGTGTATTTCAACAAGTTATTCTGCTCTTAATGTTCATATTGGGAGTGGGGGGATTAGACCCTTCTGCTTATAAATCTCTACCAGTAAGTTTAAACAGCTCTCAAAAACCTGTTCTTTTCTTTTTCTTTTTTTTTTTTTATTTGTCTAATTGTTATGGTCATGAAATAAGAAAAAAAACTCTGCTCCAGCCATCAAATGAACTATCAGTCAGCGACTTATATGAGGATTCATGGCTCTGATTCTCCCATAGACGTAGTTTCAAATGCAAAGCTCCTTTTCCTATATTGAGTTTTTGTTTTTATTGTCACTGTGGTTTTTAATTATTAAGCAGGCAGATTCCAACCAGTTCTTCTACTCTGTCATCCCTTCCTACCTTCCTGAGTGCCATCATCATCCAGTTGGGCTGGCAAAACTCCCAGGGAGCCAGAAGCGGAGCATGTTCTGTACGCACGTCACTGCTCTCTCCTTCAGCATTATTATGACTCTCAGCACTGTATTATCTGAGCAGCCGAAACTACATTTCTGCTTCCCAACAGCATGGACTGAAGAACTGATTAACCACCTTGCTTTGACCCGCAAAGCTGTAGAAGCTCACGATCTCACAGCACATCACTTCCCAAAAAAGTGGAGGGAACATATGGCCGAGAGCGCTGCAGGGAGCTCAACAATGCAGCCCTGGGACAAAGCCCGGGGGCAGCTCCACAACCAAGGTGCCAAAACACACCATTTGCAGAAGCACATCCCCATGTCAGTGCTCCCAGTTTGGCTGGAGAGGCGGAGCAACTCACTATAAATAAAAAGACACTAAGAGAAGTCCAGCATGAGGGTAGCTTAAACTGAGAACTGCAGCGCAGAAGCTGGAACAGGAAGGTAAGGGGGGCCCTGAGCATAAAGGCATCACTGTTTCAGCAAGGGTGCTCGCCCTGCCCTGCCTCTTGGTGGGCTGGGATGCCTCTTTCCTGTCTCATACCCCAGTAACCTCCCATAAAACGCAGCAGATGGGACGAAGACGAAGGCATAAACCAGTCAAAGATCAGCCGATTTCTTAAGGGTTAATGTAGCGTGTCTCCACAGAGGAAGCAATACTTTTGAAGGAAACAAAGAAAACGGATGTGTCAGGGTACTCGGATGGTGACTGATGCAAACGTAAATAAACCTAAAACAATTACACACAAGATTGAATCACAGACAATTGTCGTCTGTGTAGGGTATGCTTCAAACCAACAGATTTTACACAAGTTGGATCACACAGTATTTTTGTTTGTAAGGTCTACTATAGAATAAACTGTATCAAATGGTGCTTCTCAAAAAGCTTACATTTCAACATACAGCATTAGGCATCAAAAGAACACACAGCAGGTTGTGTTTTTTTAAACCTTCCTTGACTCATCTTTTCTTTTTAAAGATTTCACAGCATAGCTGTAGCTGAGAATGCAGCAAGCAACAAGCCAATAAAACACGGTTGTTCTAGACAGAAATGAAGTCCCATGTTGACAACACCATCATGGGCACAGTTCTTTGGACCTGTAGTAGCATAACACTGTCAATGCATTAAATTGTCTAGGTGTATGTCCTTTTGCGCAAGTGTTTGGAGAGCCAGAGAGCTCCTCCAGTGGAGTCAGAGGGCCTCTGAAGCCTCAACAAAATTTTGGATGGCTCTGAACAATGACAAAGGGGCCACTGTGAGAAACCTCATTTAACATCCTCCCCCGACACATATGTCATACATCAGCAAAGGCTGATTTCACAAACAAACTAAAACAAAAGGAAAAGTAAATGGCTGAACAACACCTGGGAAGAAAGATTAACAGTGCACCACATCAAGTTGCTTAACAGCAGGGTAACCTTACGCAATAACTCTCTGGAGTCAAAGAGTCTGGAACCTCAAGCTTCATAAAACACATTTTTCATCGGTGCACACAAAACAAACACAACCATCACCACCACCCTTCATCTCCCGTTGCTTTGCTGTCTGCAGTTGCACCCAGTGAGAGACAAGGCCAAAAGTTTCACCGACCTGCCTTCGCACACTGGTAATTTCCACATCGCGTACACAGTGTACTCCCCTCTCCCTCAAACACACACACATTCACTCCACATCACTCTTTTATTTCCGTACTTCGCAAGAGCATTTCCCACTCTACAGATTTTAACACACAAGATGTCTTTAAAATCAAGTAGCAAATCCATGTTTTGGTTAGAAAGAGGCCAGGTTGAAAGTAAAAAAGATGGAGGGAAAGAATGGCATTTTTACAAACTTCACAAAACAGTAACTTACATCTCCCAAACACTGAACAAACACAGCCAGCCGTTTCCCCCAAACCCGTGCAGCATTTTTAAAGGTCACCCTACAAGAGGAAGGACAGGGGGCAAGCAGGCACAGGGTGTTGTGTGGAAAATGATTCACTTGCAGAAACAAACTGTAGACTCAGGGAGGCGAAACGATGGAAAACCCGCTGACTTCAGTCAAGTCAGGACTTCCCCCTCAACACACAGGCTGCCAAGAAAAGCGTTCTGTCAGGCCATGCCAAAAGGGGGAAAATATCATGTTGAAAAGTCAACTTTACCAGAAATTGTCACCAAGACATTCAGCCCTTCAAGTACATCCATTTGCTGGAATCGTCTTCGATTGATGAGCGGATAAACCTTTCCCTGACCACTTCTGTCTAGCAGCATCAGACCACTTTCAGTGCCCACTAACAAGTTCACTCCTGGAAGAAACAAAAACAGAGATCCAAGTTAGTAGGCAGATTTTCCATATATTCTGATGAACTGATGCTTAATATAGCAACTGTCTTGTTTCAAGCACGTCTAACCACTGCTGGTTGGGTCTCAGCTGCCTGCAGCCTAAAAGATCTTGTGATGTAGAGGCTGTCTACATTACCTGCCTGCAGTGACTAGTGACACCAAATTGCAGTGTTCAAGAGAGTGAGAGACTGGTAGACCATGGAGAGCTTTCTAAAGCACCAGTTCCCAAACAAAAAGGGATGCTAATGTTGGAGAAGGGGTGAAGGACAAAGTGGTACCCAAGCTTGTGTCTTCTGAAGATGCATTAGCTATTGATAGAGGGGCTGGTAACAGGATGCTCTTGGCAAGGACATTGCAAAAAAGCAGTGTTAGGGGCTTAGTCTCCACTGGGAGAAACAGACTGTGGTGCAGCCCTCCTGAAAAAGGATAGGCACAGGGTTGGTCCTCAGCTTCCCAACAATCTTTTCCATCTGAATGCTATACCTAGAGGAATTACAGTAATCTTGTGTTTCCACAGATTTCTCCTAAAGATCAAGCAAATACACTTGAGAGAAGTCAGTAGGCCAGTTTCTTTCTACAAAGGTCCACACATCCACTGGGACACTTTCCAAGAGTCAAAAAACCTTAGCATTTAAAATCAATGACATTTTTTAGTTTTATATATTTTATACATATATATATATATATATATATATGAGACCAGGTTTTAAAAATCTATTAATATATTATCACTCTTAAATTTCATGACTATTTATTTGCAATAGTGTTTCAGTCTAGGATCTCACAAGTATGCAGACAGGTCAGATACAGTACAGGGAATGGAAATCAACCCAAATGCATGACTCGCATTATTAGACTTCTATGTTGCAATCCCAATGTAAAACTTGTCATCCTTAAGCATAATAAAATAAGCCAAACTGACACAACATGATCATAGTTATATTGCTTAACGGCCTTAATCCCTAGTCAGACGTTAATTCCCAGATATAACTCTACTGGTGCCAATGGATGTATCATCTGGGCTGATCCCATATTGAACCTTTTCTAATGCAGCACGTGGTCCCAGAGCACAGGAGTCTGTACCTTGCTGTGGTCTGCACCTATAGCAGTGACATACCTTCTCACAGTACCCTAAAAGGGTATAGGCTGAGGAATGCTACCTAAACAATACCCTGGCTACCAGGGAGCAGTTTGCACAAACAAGGAAGGGCATGTTCACGCTCACCCAGGGGACAGGAGGTCTCTCCCAGAGGGGACCAGGTGTTAGGGGGGAGCAGGAGGAGGTAATGATGGGGAAGGGGACTGAGCTGTTGGTGCTGGGGGGCACTCTGAAAAGCCTCTGGCTGGATGAGAAAAACAGATGCAGCCCATGGAGAGCTCAGAAACCATCATGCATCTCCATTTTCCTCCCTATTGTCTTTTCAGTGAGGAAACCAGCAGTTCCCAGAAACCATCACCTCTCTTTGCTAAGATTTTCTGCTCTGCTACTCCTCTGCATCCTCCAGGCAGGAGAGCCCACAGATACCGGCAGGTGCAGAGCCTGCCTTGGGATAGGGCCTGCAGCTCTCCCAGGCTTTCCTGCAGCTGCTGACGCCTTCTCCATCCCCTTCCTGACCTCCTCCCACCTCTACATCCCCCATCCGGGTCTGCACCCGCTGGCTCCAGTCCCACAGCCCCTGGGGGCATTTCACATCCACCTGTCTCTCATACGGGGAGGCATGCTCAGACTGGGAAGGGGTGGAAGGAAGCAGAGAGAGCGAGGCACACGCTGAGGCAGGGCTCGGTGCAGGCTGCAGCAGCACCAAACCAGCTGAGGAAGCATCCAGCACCTCGGTCTCCTGCCTGCAGCTCCAGGACCATTGACTAAAGCTGTCAGCCACCCAGCTTCGACACACATTTTTGTATTTATTTTTTTTCAGTGTGGATTACAGCTCAAACAAAGCCACGTGCAAATTGCTCCCTCACAATCCCTTCCCCTCTGAGCACCAGGGCCCAATGGCTCCCGCCTCCACCCTTGGGGCCTCCTCTGCCGCCTTTGCGGTGTAGTTGTTTCTGCTTCGAGTTCACATGCGCATCCATCCCCTTCCCTTACCTATATGCATTTTGAGATTAAGCTAATGAGGTAGAGTACGCTGGTGGCGAGCAGTGCCTGTATTTTAAAATGCAGGTGCTGTCTTTATTCACAGCCAGACAAGCTCTTCTACCACCACCCTACAATTAAGCAGCTCTGGTTTTTCAAACAAATGGAAAAGCTTCCTGAAAAAGTAGAGGCTGGGTATAAAAATCTATGCTACTGCACCCACATCATCAACGTTGACTTTCAGCACTCAGAACTAGAAGAAAGAGCATCATCGACCTAATGCGATGTGCAACCTGCCAGATACTATGGCACTACCACTGGTAAAGGCAAAGCAAAACAAAGCAAAGCAAGCCCCGCTCTTTTTGAATAAGAAGCATCACCATGAAATGGATTAATTTGCTTACGGGTAAAGGAAGCTAAACTTTAGTAAGAAATAAGCATGTGTACCAGTTTGCATCACCATCAGTGTGGCCCTAAATGTTTAACAAGGAAGTGCTTTGTTACAGCTGTAAAACACCTCTAGGATTTTACACCTATAGCTTAAATCACCGTAACAGTCAGATACATAGATCAAAGAAATATAAAACCATTAACACAAATTGCTACTGGCAAAACAAGGCAGATCAGAGAAATTATGAGTCATCTTTACTGATCCCATATGATTTCTCTCTGCCTTCACCCTCTCACAGCCTGAAAGTTTACATTTGCACAAGTCTTCATTTTATCAGAGAATTATTCATATGAATACATGCAGAAATAGCATTGGGGTAAAAATTCTTACCAGTAAATTCTGGAAATAAAGAAAGCAGCAGAACAGCAGATAGGAACATAAGGTGTTGGGAGAGCTATTTAATTGACATGGCTTCGCAGGCAAGAAGGATAGGACAACAGTGCTGTTCTGAGAAACAAGAAATGCTGGAAATAACCCCAAAAGGGAACTAAAGCCTTGGAAGGAGTTGTGGAAATGCAAAAAAGACAAGTGCACTGTGTTATCTATACAATCATCATGTGACTCAGGGCAATGGCCAACTCTCTTCTTCATAGTTTTTAAAATGACATGCATGTGCATTTACAGTCTGTTATGTTTAGGGATACTAGATAAATATGTACATAATATACGCAAGCATCATCTATTAACATCTAGATAATAAAAAAATTCAGGTGGCCCCATAGGTTCTGGCGAAGAAAAAAATGACACAGCAGAGAAAAGCTTTCACTGGGCGTTGCAGCAGGGATTCCACAATTGTAGCAGACAACAAGCCCTTTCACCAGTGCAGGATCCTGACTAATTGTCTGACTGACATAAATTATCCCTTGTGACAAGAAGACCAGACACACTTGGTCAGCTGACACCTCATACCCAGCTGCTCTCTGCACTAACCACTCTTAATGAAACCAAGCCACAATCTCACACTGGAAAATGTCCCTCCTACCCTTCTTGTTTCCCTCTTCCTTCCTACATAAACTGATGACTGAGGTGGAAAGTCATCTTACGAAACACATCCTAATCAACCTCTGCAACAATACATTAGCAAGAGGCTCGAGAAGACAGCCTATGTGCACCAGTTGTACAATGCAAAGATGACCACAAGTTCCCAAACGTTGCAAGAGATATACTAACGGGGGCTAGAGAGGAAAGGACACCCTGATGAGCTGAATGAAGTCTGAACTGTGCTAACAGAAGCACTACATGCAGTGGTGGGAAATTATATCAAAGCAGAAGCAGCATAATAATAAGCGGCTCTTGCAACAAAAAGATGTAAAGAAGCATTGAATAAATGCAGAGAAACAACTAAGGTTTCAGAGGTACGTTCTGAAAGACTGTAAGCTCATACTGGCACGTCTCCACTTCAGAAGTGCAGGAGGCAAGGGAGGAACAGGTTTGCATTACCCCATAAGGCAGCACACAGTATCTCAGAATTGAATCTCTTCTTGTATTTGCGAATCTCTGGGGTATCACTCTGTGGCCGCGTATTCGTGGGATTCACATTGACAACTGATCCTTTCCGCGTTGGGTCTTGCCTTATTGCTTCTGATCTCATTGCTTCACTAGAAAATCCTACTGAAAAAAAGAAAAGTAAAGCACATGTAATATCCCTCAACTGCTAAATTCTGGCTATATATTCTTTACACAATACAACCCAAATCAGTAACTGAATATACTGAGCAAGTCTTTCTTTTTGTAAGAAATGTAAATGGAAAAAGAAATAAACTATGCAATCCATTGCAAATCAAATAAAAAGCATGATGGCAAAATTTGCAAGTAGTTTAAAGAGCCACTGAAGTCACTGAACCCTTTTTCAATTGTCGTCTTCAGCTACTTTACTTACCCACAGAAGTCACAGTTGTCCCACTAGATGGAGAAATCTGTAGTAATCTGGGGTCTATAAAAGGTGTAAAGGAGGAGGAAGATTTGTGTTTCTGGAGTGTGTTACTAGCGGACTGAGTCTGCAATGTAAATTTCAACTTTATTAATATTAATGACAATAAAAAGCACGGATAACAACAACCAACATTTTTAAGTCACTACAGAATTATGCCACAGAGCCTCCCCAAGCTTTTATACTTCCTTTATAGATACACAATGCACTGCAGGCAGCACACCTGAGCTAGACACATATGCACACTGCATGTGCTACAGTGAAATGTAATTAGCTAAATCGCCATCCCTGTCACCTCATCTGCTAGCAAAGATTTTTAGGACAGGCCACTACAATTGGGCACAAAGTGAGGGAATGTCTCTATTTTTTTAAAGATCTGCTTAAATGTATGTATACTATCTTATCTACAAACTGTCCACTACCTACAACTTTTGAATTTATGAAGCATCTCCTAAAGGGAGCTAGTTTAATAAATTATGAATTGGCTCGTGCAACAAAATCAGAACCATCTGGGATCAAGCATTTACTTCTACAATGGCTTATGTTTCGGTGTCCACTACTTTTCATTCTCCCTATTTTGTTTAACCTGAGCCTCTTGCCAGAAAGCTGCAGCAGGTTCTTCCACCTTTATTTGACAAAGCAACGTATTAAACCTGTATCAAACAAAGGGGCTCATTAGTGTGGAAGGTGTAGCAAACAGTGATAATGAAGCTATGAATATGTAGTGGATAAAATCACTGGTGCTTGCTGAGTTATGTGGTCTAAACATGAAAAAACATAAAGAAAGGAAGACAACAAGTGAAACAATGAACTGTTAAAAGTGGAAATGGAACGACTTAAAATCCCTTGCCAGTTTAGTATTATAGTGACAACATTGCATACTGAAGCAGAATGGGACAAGTGAAAAAAAAAAAGTATATACATAAAGGGTGTGTATGTGGGTAAGTTATACCAAGCAGTACTGGGTTTTTGCTCAGCTTTATGCAAACATAGTTAGAGACACTTCTTTATCACCAACTAATCTTCAACCTCTGATATTTCTAAGCCTCTACTCTCTGCAGAAAAAACAGCAACGGGTCTTAGGAGCGGATCACCCCTCTGCACAGCTCAATACCAAAAGGCCCCTTCGCCACCAGCCACTGCCACAGCCTCCACTTCCCAAGCTGAGTTAACTGAACCCTGCTTATTTATTGTTTAGATCAAAGTAATGAGCAAGCATATCTCTGGATCAATCAACTGATCTCTATAACCTACAAGAGCGTGCTTTTAGAAAGATCAAAGACCAATGAAGCATAGCTGAAAATTAAGTACTGTGCCAACTGAATCTCCAGGAGGAAACCCTCCCACCCACCCTCCTGCTATGTGGTTCAGAAGCATTTTTGATCCTGTGGTGAACACATGCATTGCCATCAGCCTACCCAGCTCACCGCAACCTCTCCCTCTCGTCACAGCACTTGCACGCCTATGTGGCAGGACAGGCTCTACCCTGAGAAGCAGCAGCTTCTTTTCACCGAGTTTTGCTCCCCGCTGTATCACTCCTGCTTGCGTACAGAAAGAGGCTCTCCCCAAAAGCCAGGCTGGCCACCCAGCTGGGAGTGGAGCCACCATGCTGGGGTCCTCATCTACTGCTAGGGTTGGTAAGAGGCCAATGATGCCCTTCATTCACACGTGTGCACCTCCTCTGCAGCAAGGGGTTACACACACGTGAAGGACCGGGCTTGCGCACCAGCGCTTGGTGAGTAAGGGAAGGCATCGTCCCAGCATCAGCCCAGGACAGCAAGAGGGAGCTTTCCCCCGTGGTGAAGCCTTGCTTCTCCACCTGGACACAACCAGGTGGAGAACAGTCATCTTTACGCAGCTGCTTTTCAGAGTACACACATACTTGGGAAAAAAAAAAAACCAAAGATTTTTCCCCCATTCATTATTCCAAAACAACAATACCCCAGGCTTTTACAACCCTCCCGGGCAACACCTGATTTGTTCACCCAGCCCACGTGGCAAGCTTTAAACAGCAAAATCCCTCCACGGCCACTTCCTCTCCCAAAGGGTGAGTTTCCACAAGCAGCTCCTCATACGTGCGGAGTCGCTAGCCCAGCCTTTACTGACAAAGCCAAAATTAACCGCTAATTTTTAAGAGGCACGTTGCTTGCAATTAGACTGCTCCCGGAATAAAAAAGAATTAAAAAAATAAGAGAGTATTGGCTTGAAAAATGCGGTAGTCAAGTTTAGTTTAAAACGAACGCCATGCAATTAATGACTCACTAGGAGGAAGCAAAAATAGTAAACTGGCAAGTTTGGCGTGGGACTGCTCTGGAGTTAAGGGCTTCTTACACAGAATTGAAATGTGTTATTTGGGGGGTGGGAACAAAGGTGACAGGAAAAAAAAAAAGCAGGGGAGATATTGGCTGGAGTTCCTTTGCAAACTATCTACTAGGCAATGCTGCTATGACCCTACGAAAGCAGCCAGCTGTGGTGTAAGACATACCTCATTAGTAGTTAGCTTGTCCTGGGGTGTCTGTGGGGACATGGTGGGTGTCGGCTGGCTGGAGGATGGGGAGGAGGAGGTGGAGGAAGTGGAGGAGGAATGGCTTTGCTGTAAGAGATCTGGCAAGAGGTGAATGCGACCGGCAAAGCCATTGCTCTCATGATGGCTGGCACGCTTTTTGTCAACTGTACTCTGTAGAAAAAACAGGCACACTTGTCTTGCTCAAGTGCTGCTTAAAGGTCTATATCCCTAACAACCTCTCTCCTTCTCTCCCTCGCTCTCTTCCTACCTTTTAACATTTATTTGTTTGTTTGTTGTTTTTTTGGGTTTTTTTTTAAATAAGCTGATAATCCATGCCTTGATTCCTGGATGGAAAGGGAAAGTGGGCAGAGCTACTAGAATTCAGCAAATTCCCACCTGTTCTGGCAGGCAAAAGCTTAGTTCGGGTGGTTGACTTGCACAGCCAGTTCCACTAATTAACAAAGGAGTAACTGTGCTGGGAAATCTTCCACCACAACGCGGACAAGCACATTTTTGGGGGCGGGGGGAGGATTTCTTCCCCTATTGTTTTGTTTAAAACTAACTTAAATCCTATACAGATACAAGCTTGGACTGTCTGGTGAATGCCTTCAGCTAACTATTTAAAACAATAAGCATGAAATCTTAATTTTCAAACCAGAGTGCTCAATTAAGAAATTGGCATTCAGTTGTGAAATTCAGAAATGCGATTACCAAGGAAACTCCTATAAGCTAGCACGCTCATTAACACACGAGCTCATTTAAAAGCAGGGAATCATTATTTTTCAGAGGCACAAGAATGCAATATTTCCAGAATCAAAGGCAACAACACAGCGCTCTAGCTCTGTCCACATTCTGTCCTTCGCCACCTATTTTGCTTCTCCATTCCCCCACACTGTTACATTAATTTGTATGTACGTGTGTGTGTGTGTGTTATCTGGGTGGTCTGTACTGCCCTCAACTACAGGTTCAGAACAATTTAAAAAAAACCTGAATACTCCCCCCCAGCCTCCCTCCCAGCCCCACTCCTGAGAGCCATGTTTGGTTTTATGGCAAAACTAAACTACGTTCTTGCTCCAGGTACTTGCTCCACACACCTGCAGCTTTTCTACCCTTCTCTCCCACAGACTTTGAGGTACTCTGCATGGTGCTGCCATGGGTGTCACTGGAAAGCATGCAAAACAGTAGCAAGGGGTGAAGGGCTACTCTCCTCTTGGCATGCATCAAACATCTTGCTCATCTGAAATTCACTACAGCTGTGTCTTGATAATACGAACAACAAATATAATGTAGAAACAGCATGGGTGAATGAGCGAGTGGGTTAATGAGCACAGAAAAGGTGCAGCACTGCACAGGGAAGGAAAAGCAATACCTGTCGGACAATTAAGGTGCCCTCCTTAGAAGGAGTCAAGGCAGGTTCACTCTCCACATCATCATGGACAATCATGGTTTTCACTGACTCTGTTTCACCATTGCTCAAGTTCAACGTTGACCTATTTGCCAAACAAGAAATAACCGGAGTGAGATTAACAGCCCTTGTGCCCTAGCTTTCACTGCCCCAAACCAAGGCATACTCAATATTAATTTATATCATGACCAGAGTCAAATATTTACATAACCTGCCTAGAAAAGCTTCTCTATTAAAAAAAAAAAGAAAAAAGTCAGGAGTTTGTTAAACATCCCTTCTTGTTTTACAACAAATCAAGGCAGAGGAGGGAAAGAACCTAATTTATAGAAGCCTACTTTTTGAAAAGGTAACTCTCAGTGTTTGAAAATGTGAACATACAAGGCTGCTACGTCTTGCTCATAGATTGTTGTAAGCTGAAAGAACTAACACCCAAGCCAAAACACCCAATGGCCTTTTCCTTCAACCCCCCAAGAGGGAAGACAGAAGCAAAATACTGTTAGAAGAACTAACACTGCTCGAACATCATCTGGTCCAGAAGTAGATTCGTCTGCTCCTTCCTGTTCCATATCATCATCTTCCTCATCTGTCGTCCCTGATTCCTCACTTGAGGATGAATAATCCGTTACTTTATGCGGAGGTCGCACATCCTCTACTGCTCGCAATTCCTTTGCCAAAGCAGTTAAATCCTGATAGGAGAGGGAATCAAAAAATGATGTTGCAATGAAGAGAGGAGTTTGCAAGACAACTCTACTGGATTAGCATCCAAGTTTGTTTACTTGTCCACTGCTGTGTTTACGTAGCCCCAGTAGTATGGTTTCCTTCAATTTATTCATTCCTGATAGTTACCAAAACTCAGTTTCTGATAAACTAAAGCACCAAAAGTCAACCTAATGAGGCCTTGACATATTATAGAAAAATGTGCATACTCTGAATCCAAACTATCCTGATTACGACTTCAGTTTATCCCGTGATATCATCTGGAGGACATATACAAGCACCTGGACCCAATCACACAGAGTGGTTGACTGTCACAGTTCATTTTCCTAAACTTTGCAGGTTAATAGCATCCACCACAAGAAATACAGGGGGCAAGGTAGCAGAAAGATCCTAAGACTTATTGAGCCACCCAAGGCACAGTCACAGAGAGCTGATCTCCTTGAAACCTTCTGATCCATTTCCAGTTGCATGGATCCGTGCTAAGGAGTTCACCTGAGAGGTCAGATTCATTAGCACCAGCTCAGTTGCACACGACTGTCAAACAGTAAGGGACATAAACTGCTTTTCCATCTGCAGCCTGGAGTGTGGGCAAACCACGTTTGCAGTCAGTGCAATCTGCTCTTAATTGTGTAGCTGTGCTTCATTTAGCCGAATACAGTTTATGGCAAATACTTCACCCATTATACTATCAGAAGTGAAGGACCAACCTCCATGTTTCTTTAAGAAAGCAGCTTTAACTGACAGATTTGAGGGCTAGTGCAGTATCATAATGGCAAGAGAAAAAAGTTTTAAGGAAAGTTGGAAATACTGTGAAAACCCACCGTGATCCCCCAGATACAACTGGACGTAGAGCTGTAATCAACTGCCACAACAGTCAGATAAAGAAAACATCAGAAATCTTTCACAGAAAATAGCAACAATTTAAGGTCTTACCACTTCTCCCTGCACCATTCAGCCCAGCATTGGCGCATTCAGGTCAAATGCATGATCATTGGTCCAGCCCCAGGAAGGAAGCACAGGATTGAAAGAGAAAGGCAAAGGTTAGGAAGGAAGAAGACCGGAGAGCAGAAACCAATTCCAGAAGCAGAGCAAATTCTAATGTTTAAAGTACTGTGATGTGTGCAGGCAATTGCAGAGCCCAGGACATGCTGCTGTGCCCACAGATACAAACTCCAATTCAAGCTGAAGTTCACCTCCAACCAAAGGCATCATGAATGGAAGCTCACACCATATTTTTTGTGGGCCTACCTGAAAGAGGCAGGGGACAAGGGAAAGTGGATGCAACTTACAGCAGGCTTGATAGGTCTGAAGACTTCCTTTTTCTCTTCAGGCTTTTTAGGTGCACTTTCGTGACGCTGTGATGGCGAACCCTCTGATTTGGATGATGCTGCATGTGGCAAGACCCCGAAAGGAACACAGAACAAAACAGATTAAGCAGGGAGCTAAAACATGTTTTCTTACTTCACTTTGGAGTGGGAAAGAGAGGTGAGAAGGCTATCAGGCACTGCCTGACAGCAAGACAGAAGTTTTACTGGTTCATTATTGCATTGTCCCTGAAGGACTATACAAAAACCATCATAAACTGTGATCTGTATAGATGACCTATGACTAAAGTCAAAGTAAACAGTCACACAGTTGTAAATCAAAGAGGGTAACTCAAGTGTCGTCACAAGCTGTGAAACCGGCATCAGCATCCAGCGTACACCAGCTGAGACCTATCTGTAGCAGTCTGCACCCCTTCAGCAACCACCAAGGTGACCAGCAACAAGCATCAAAAGATGCCCTTGCACATGGGAGGAAGGGAGCTATAAAAGCGTGGAGATCGGGCTGTTTGCACATGAGAAAATGCAGCAGTGACTGAACATGAATCAGAGAACACTGGAACACTTTCACGTCAACTTCTGCACCCACTGTCTTTCCCAAGCAAGGACATACAGTCAAGGAGGGTACTGTAGGCTAAGCCATCTTTGATACTGCATGTTCAAAGGTTTTTCCCAGTAAGGGTTATCATCCTTCATTACCGAATGTTGTGTAACTCAATAAAATGTAGAAACACGATGTTACAAAAGGTGGAGGAAGGACTTACATCTCATCCGGAACCGTTCTCCAGACCCACTCTGAGAGCCGGGATGGGAGCCAGGCTGTGAGCCGGAGTTGCTTGAACCCGAAGAACTGCCACTGCCTGGCCTTGGTACGAGCTTCTCCACCCTTTCCCACAGCAGACGAGGCTCTATATTGCTGTATCAAGGGAGGGAGGCAAGTCTTTGTCACAACACTTCAGTTTCAGATTCCCGTTTCTAAACTCAAATATCACTCTTCCTCAACGTTTTGCTAATAACTCATCTGAAAGAGCACTTAATGCTGAGCTGAGGGCATTAGTGATGCTGCACAACCCAAGCAGTGTCTGCCTTTGAAATACCTATTACCTTACTTAGGATGGTAAAAAAAAAAAACACTTGAGGTGGGTGTAAGCTATTATTTTTATTTGGAACCGTCTACCTGCCATTCTTACGTATCTAAACCTAAAGTGGACAGTTTTCTCAGCCCGCATGCAGTAGGTTTGAAATTGGCTCAGAAGCACTGTGGCCACCCAAGCACTAGCCAAAAACCCCAGCACTACCTGTCCCTCCAAAATACCCTTACCCCCATCCAGTGAGACAATTCAGGGGTGGCCTGTCCACAGTGCTCTGCTGAGCTTTGGAGCCAGCCCCTTCCTGACCCGAGATGCTCTGTGGCACAGCTCATGGATGCTTCTCTCCCTCCTAAAGTCTGGTTCTGGCTGAGAGGCCAGAAAGTTTCCGAGATCACTTTGCTTCAGATGTCACAGACACTTCTGCTGCCAATAATCCCCACAAATACACCCAAGATGACCTGTTGCATGAAGAGGCAGGGTGTTCATGAAGGGCCACATTTTTTCAGTAATCTTAAGGATATTTTGAAATTATTGCAAAAGCTATAGGGCAGGCAACTCAAAGCAGGAGAGGGAAGAAGAAATTTTGCCATTGTTTGTTGGCATATGTGATATAACAAGGGGAATTAATATTAATCATCACTGAAAAGGGATCCAAATTCATCTTCCTCTCGTATCCAACAGACAATGCCAAAAGCTCTCTGAAAATGCCTGGCTTTCCATGAGCCTTTTCCTTCCAACGCAGGAAAGGCAAGGACACGTAGGCTTACGAACCTCGTGGAGTTTCTTTGACCTGCTTGGTTATTTTGCTGCCCACTGCCCTGCAGGGGAGAATCACGGCGGGACAGCACTGGTGATCGGGACGTTGTTCTCACAGGTACCTTGGAAGAAAAAAGGTTGTATTAAAACCATGAAGAGGAGAGAGAGAAGAGGAAAATTAAATCTCTTCTGCCACAGAATATATTCTTAATATTTTAACAACACTTATTCTAAGTCCAAGCTAGCATCAACAACCAAAAGCAATAAACAAACACCCACAAAACCAAGAGCCTTAGTTGGGATGCTGTTCGGATTTTGAAGAGAACTCAAAGTTTAGTCTTAACATTAAGTAGCGTTGAATAGTTACCACACAAACACATACACACCTTGCTACCCTCCAACTACTGAGACATTTAAAAAGAATACGGCATTTTGACTGAAGCAGGGGAGGCACAAAGCAATTTGCTGAAACAGCATGAGAATTAGGAGAATAAGCTCAGGGGAACCAAACGAATGCCCGGGTATGGATCAGCAGAAGGCAAAGACTGGTGGGGGAGCAAGAATATACTCAGAAGAAGCAAATCCCAATGGATGGGAGGGGGGTGGGGTGGGAGGGAGAGAGGAGGAAAGATATTGAATGTTTCCTTTTTGTTCAGTTCCATCTCTATTTTAAATATGTGTATGATTCATAGTTTGGGCTGATACCAGATGAAGAAGAAAATTAACTCTGAGCAATAACCTCAGGGATATTTTTAATTCTTTTCTGAATATAGTAATGATTTGTTAACTTTGCATAATAAATTGTCTCTCTGAAATAGCTGCATTCTGTAAATCATTGCCAATTTTATATGAAGCTTCAATATTGTACTTAAGGTTGGTTACCATTAACCCATTGACTGAACACCTACATTATGATCTGCCTTCCAAAATACTGTTACCAATGCTGGCACAAGGGCACGGTCTTCCCAGTGCCCAAGGTATCACATCCTTAAAAAAAAAATAATAATTAATAATAAAAAAAAATAGCACACATCTGTCTTTCTACTCCTTACCCTTGGAGGCACCTCGTCACTGTCTGATCTAGCCCAAGCCTTTTGGGTGGGGTCGGGTACCTCCGACTTAGAGTCAGAACTCTGATTTAGCACTTCACTGCGTGAAGGTGGATATGGGTCCTGGGAACGAAGATGGTGATGAGCAAATTTGGGAGAAGGGTCACTGAAGGAATGGGATCGCGAGACAGGGGAAACATTGTTCTTGAGAGATGCCAGATGGGACCACTGTACCTTACAAGAAAACAAAACATAAAACATTCAATGCGCTCAGTATAACTGGCTTTCCAATTAACACAGAATAAAGGCAGGTGGGGCGGGCAAGACAAATTGGTTATGGCATTAGGTAAGCGTGGGGTGGAATCAATGCACTTAAAAGCAAGGCAAGCGCCCAAAGAACGTAACAGACTGAAAATACAGCACATATGCATTTTTTTTGAGATACGCTCTCCACATACACATACGCTGGTGCCCAGAAGAAAAGGCGACCTAATATCTGCACCGTGAGCCTGAGTCCAAAGGCCACTCAAGACAGAAGCTGCCTGCTGTTCGCCAGTCTTCAGTGGGCTTCGGTCAGGTCTCATGGTAGCACTGGTGGGCTGGGAAATTTGAAGTGGATATCCAATTGCAGAAATGTGCAAAATTAAAGAATGCTGGAAAATGTGCAAACTGACAGACATTTACATTACCTAATAAATTTAGGAACTAGATACAGTTCCAAACTTCTGGAAAGACCATAACACAAAAGCCTTTATTCCTTTACAGTCATTGCAATATATATATATAAAAAAGTAATATATATTGTATATAGTATACATATGTACAATGCATATTATACTTACACCATATATGTACCATATACTGTACATATATACATATCTATACACAAACTAAGCACACACGTACACGCACACATATTCAATTACACATACTAAGAAGGCACAACAGTGATTACAGAGTTAAAACTCTGTTGGGATTTCCATTGAAATTCATATTGACCCTTCAGCCTACTCCCTCCTTGCGCGTAAACCCACATTTCAGAGTTAATTTCTGAAACTGAGGAGGAGGAAAGGTCATAACTGAGGAACACACTGTTTTCACACCTAGTAATTAAGCAAAGCTTCGCTTTCAACCCCAGTTTCAGCAGGCTGGTTGTATTTGTTTTTATATGATTATTATTTCCTCAATTTTAATACACACAGCTGTTGAAGAGCCTGATTATCCCTAATACGAGTGGAAGACCCAGACTGTAAAAATAACTGGCACAGAGAGCATGACGATACAAGTCCAATATTTTGAAATAGTCATAGAGGTTTGAATAAAAGCCAGGAATTAATGAGTAAGAGACAAAGTTCTGTCCTGGTTTCTCCCACTCTCCCGTCTGCTCAAATTCTCCTGTTGCCCAAAAGGGTTGCAATACCTAGTCACAACTGGGGACGGTTTTAGCTTGCAATGTCACCAACAGATTTAATTTGGGAGAAGAAAATTCTGCATGGAAACAGAGGAACTGAATGCAGAATTATACTGTTTAATTTAGCATATCTAAATCACTCAGAATTTATGGGCTATGTCCACGTTTTAGACAAAGGTTACTTTTTAAATTCATGCTGTAATTCCTATGAGATACAGATACCAAGGATCTGGAGGCTCTCCGTTAGAAAACAGAGTGATGACAGCCACGCAGCTCAATGGTTTCAATCTCTTTTTGATTTTCCAGGGGTGGCACAGAGCTCTATTTAGCAACTGACAACAAACTTGCTTTTCTTAGTCGTGTTTTGTATATCTCTTTGAAGCAGCACTCATACTATTAAAAACCACTTGTTTAGTTAGCTTTTTCCACAAGAATTTAAAAAACTAAGCCAGCTCACTTCTTTCCTGAGCATCCTCTTTGGCAGTAAGTATCTTGTACAGATCAAATTCTGAATTGTAAAAGTGTAAAAAATTGTAAAAGAATTGATCCCAGTGTTTAGCCCACCATTCCTCTGTTGCACAGACAATAACAGTAATGCAACAGCTCTAATCTAATTGTAATATCAAGAAAAACCCCACACCAAAAGCATAAATCTATCAGTTTATCAATAAAATAAGCAAAAATAGATAAAGAGCAATCTACCATATAAACTGCTTGTACAAGAGCACTACCCTTTACATAAGGCCTTCTATGCGCCAAGATCTGCAAATCTGAAACATGTTGGGACTTCTGTATTTCCTCCAGGCTCACTGAGATTTTCCTGGGCACTTACCTGGGGCTCCATCGGCCTCTGCAGGGCAGGCTGAGCAGGTTCTGAGTTTCCATTGGAAAAGGACTCTGATCTTGAAGGCACTGGTGGCTCCAACACTTTGCCCATCTGTTTAGACTGTGCTTCAGGGGAGCCCTGGTTAGTTTTTCTAAATCTTTCCTCCACCTAAGCCAAAATAAATGGAGGTTAAGCCTAGAGTCAGTAAAACCAATTACAGTAGAAATACAAAGGTGACTACCACCTTTCCTTTACCATAAAGAAACCACATACATCTGGGACTTGGCAGGATTTTTTCCCTACAGCTTTCACCAGTAACGTAAAACACAGAGTGAACTGCACCAAAGCAGCAAGTAAGTCAATATGGGGAATCCATACTAGGAAAGAGGTTACAGCAGGCAGTAAGATGTGAAGCGATATGACGGAAGTCCATTATGCGGCTTCTTTCTGTCTAGACTACTTACAGTATTTTCCTCAGAGACAAAAGGATATATGAAAATAGAAACAACTTTACAATATAGAAGTATGTTTCCCATTGCTATCCCTTACTGTAGTTACTCACCTTACTCAACCAACATTATTTAATTATCTCCTCTCCTGAGCTTGTCTCTTTGGCAGTGCAAGAAGAGATAGGATATGCTTCTCTACCTGGTAATACTGGAGGCTGTTCAGCTTTAGGTACAGAACTGTAGGACTGGTCATCCTCTCTCTTATCAGATAGTCCCAAAACAACCTCACACACTGGAGAGAACAGCCCCAGCAGCTTGTTTCTGGTTCTCAGGGATGCGTAGAAGTGATCGTACACTAACCTAGAGAGCTTTTCGAGGGGAAGACTAAATCAGAAAGTGCTCAGTCCTCAAAAGGACATCAAGCGAGGTCCCCACGCAGAAACACTGCCTGTTCCAAGGCCGCAGCATTGCGAACAAAGCAAGCAATACGAAGGGCAAGAAACAGAGGGAGGCTTAAGGCAGAAAGGAAATATCCTCCCATTTCCTAAGACGGTCCCTTGCTAGAATCAGGGCAGCATGTGTGTTTCTGGCAGGGGAGCTGCCGCTGAGGAACGCTGGACTCTAAGCACTTTATCAAAGTGTCAAAGAAAGATCAAACTGGCAGCTTGGGCTGATTTCATTTGTTGAGATGCTGCTCACAAGATTTGCTTTAACCCTTGTGCCTTGGAGCACAAAACCAGTATTGGGGTGGTTTCCTAATTGTTCCCTAGCAGTGATGGTCTGGAGACACTAGCTGTTCATACACCCATGTCAGAAGACAGAGGCAAGTCTCCAGGACTCCTTAGCTGGGATGCTTTACAAACCCAACCTGCCCCTGCTTTCCAAAATTTGAGGACAGTAACAGTTTGCCTATGGGAACAAGCAGACAAGCTTCTGCCAGGTCTACGCAAAATACATCATGTCTGGGGAAATACAACAATAATGGAGGCAAATATCTTCACCATACAATCATTTTCACCACCATGTTCAACTTCACAGAGCCATACCTTTAAAGTTTAAAAAACAGGCCAGACTCCTTGTCATGAATAGAACAAGGAAAAGCCCCAAGTCTTTCTGTCTGAAGGAAAAGGCTTTCATGTCTCTAGCTGTAGATGATAGGAGGTTTCCTTCACAAAGCACACAAGCTGCACAAGCCATAAGTCCTTAAAACCAGGCAAGAGGTGGGAAGGAGAGCACCAGTGCATCCCTGGATAAGAACAGGCCCCTATTCCAGTCATCTGACTGTCTGGGTGAGAAAATGGTATTAAGCCTCATTTCTTGCTCTAATCTCTCCCCTGTTTCCCAGAGCCAATCTTAGAATTCGTTTTCCTTATATCCTCCATTGCCACTGGAATGGAAAAAAAAAATCCAACACTCTAATCCCCATTAGACTTTGCCAGAACAGGAAAGTTAGACCACTTTGGTTTATCATCCTAATGGTCAACATCTCCGTAGATGGAGACTTTCTCTGAGGAGCAGTATACCTGAAAGTATGAGGCACAGAATATTCGCTCCAACTTCAATGTCAAGAATGACATTAAAGTTAATGCCTGCTTTTAGGATTAACTGGTGTTGCTCCCACCAAGGTATCATGGCTATACTTCTATCACATGTACACAGTAATCTCTGAAGATCTGACTATTAACACAATTTTTCTGTGCCTTCACTTTAATCCTTCTAGCTAGAGCAATTACAAAAGAAAAAGACCACAACAGAAAAATAGTTGAGTCAGTGGTTCTGCTAAAGGATATAACACTTTGAATCTTTAGGAGTTTCTCTCCTTTTCAACTCTGAAAGGAAAATGGGGAGATGAGGAACAGAGACAGTTCTGCACACAACCCCCGGTATGTGCGGGATACTGGGGGATGAAGGGCTTGAGAGCAGCCCTGCCGAGAAGGACTTGGGGGTACTGGTGGATGAAAAGCTGGACATGAGCCAACAATGTACACTCGCAGCCCAGAAAGCCAACCGCATCCTGGTCTGAATAAACAGAAGTGTGGCCAGCAGGTCAGAGAGGTGATCCTGCCCCTCTACTCTGCTCTCGTGAGACCCCACCTGGAGTACTGCGTCCAGCTTAGGAGCCCTCAGCACAGGAAAGACATGGACCTGCTGAAGCAGGTCCAGAAGAGGGCCACAAAAATGATCAGAGGGCTGGAGCACCTGTCTCCTGCGAGGACAGGCTGAGAGAGTTGGGGTTGTTCAGCCTGGAGAAGAGAAGGCTCTGGGGAGACCTTGTAGTGGCCTTTCAGTACTTAAAGGGGACTATGAGAAAGATGGGGACAAACTTTTTAGCAGGGCCTGTTGCAACAGGACAAGGGGTAATGGTTTTAAGCTAAAAGAGGGTAGATTTAGACTAGATACCAGGAAGAAATTTTTTATGGTAAGGGTGGTGAAACCCTGGAACAGGTTTCCCAGAGAGGTGGTAGATGCCTATCCCTGGAAACATTCAAGGTTAGGTTTGACAGGGCTCCGAGCAACCTGATCTAGTTGAAGATGTCCCTGCTTACTGCAGGGGGGCTGGACTAGATGACCTTTAAAGGTCCTCTCCAACCCAAACCATTCTGTGATTCTGTGATTTTATCCCTCCAAAGCTAGTCTTCAGGTTGGACAAGAGTGCTGGACTGGCACTGTGCTTTCACCAAGGTGGGCCAGGCACAAGGACAGGAGGGCTGGTTCCATGCCTGCACCACCACATACCAGACAAGTCTGAACTTCTTCCAGGAGAGAGAGACATATCAGATACTTAAGCCAGCAAGAGGAATGGATGAGATAGCACAAACATGGTTTATGAAGAACTAAGATGACAGCATCTACAAGAAAATGAGTTTGTGCTCACCAAACCCAAACAGCAATACTTCAAAGGCAATGAAACACTACTGGACAAAGGTGGACCAAAAGCCATTTTATCGTGTTCAACAGCCCCAAGGATTTTTTTGTTCTTGTTCCAAAATGTATTTACCTAGTTCCCACATGCCAGTGACGAATGTTATTAAGAGCTTTGACCAGTATTGCCCAGTCTAGTGGTTTGTGGGCAGTATGGTGCTCAAGGGAAACATAAGAATAAGACTGCTGAGAGAGAGCCAAATATGCATCAAAGAAGCAATTACTTGCTTAGCAATGTTACCCATGGACCAGCGAAGACAGGGGACCACTCACTGAAACAAACAGCACTCTGATGATTTCAGATCGACTTGTGCATGCCCAAAGTCCAAGAAGGCAGCACCACAGAGTTTCATAAGAGCAGGATGTGATCTCAGAAGAGAATACTTAACTCTTCAAAAATGAAACTAATGAAATTCAGCTTCGTGTTCATAAGAAGGAAATTTCCAAGAGCATGGGCTAAGGCACCAAATGTGTAAACAGGTGCTGTGTGCAAGCATCCCTTATAGGTTCATGCTTTCCAGTTGCCTCCCAATTTCTAATCGCCAGTAGCTGCCAGTGACACAGATCGCCAACTGCACCAATGCTTCCTGTGAAAACATGTCTGATGAAGTACAGATGAGATTAACTTCCTGGTATGAGGCCTTCAAAAGCAGGTCCCCTCAGTCTGCAGCCTTCCAGAACTTCTTTCCACCCTTTATACCTCAAAACTTTGAACTCCAATGACTGCAGTAATACTCAGAAGTAGCCCTTGGGTTTAGAAACCAGCGAGCAACATATTTTAAAATATCCTGCCCCTTATGAGTGACAGTTTGGCCTCCGACTGTACTACAGCAGAACCACAGGGACCACGATGCCAACAAGTAGGGGCAGAGGAGCAGGTAGCAGATTCCTGCCCACAAGCAGGACTTACCTCTCGCGCTCTTTCAGCAGGCTCATAGTGGGATTTTGGCTCAGGGGTATGATAGCTTTGCTTATTTCTTTCTTGCTGCTGCTGTTGCTGCTGTTGCTGCTGCTGCTGCTGCCGCCTGTGATCATGCTGCAGCGACAGGAGGTAGGCTTGCTCCTGCTGCAACTGGCGCTGGAGTCGCTCCGCCTGCCGGTGTTCCTCCATCTCTCGCCATCTGTATTCCTTTGAGAGAATGCGTTGAGTAATTCAAGACATGACATTGAACGTATGGTGGATGTGTCCCTATCCATCCCGTTAAAAATGCACCTTTCTGGTTGTTGTTTGGTTTTGGTTTTTTTTTATTTTATTATTTCATTGTTAAAGTGCAGCCAAGAGCTAAGTTAGACCAATATGGCATGTGTCTCGTGTTGGGCAAGTTGAGAGTGTACTGCTAAGCTTGATATGATTGGAAAGTTCTGTCAAAACTGATTTTTATTAAAGGAAAAAGAAAGAGTTATTTATACTAAATCCAGTGTAAAGTTCATAAAACAATGATTTAGACCAACACTAGGCCATTGTATCCCGGGGTGGATTTACATATCATGTGTGCTTTTGATCTGCAACATAAGCACTCTAGTTCTTCACTGAATGCCAAGGTCTGTTCAGAAACTCGACCACCACACCAGAACTGTTCCACTTTAACATAAAGCCTCCTCTTACCGCCCAGAAAGCAGTATGACCATACAGCACTTCTCATATGTGCCTGTCAGCCCACAACGCTAGCATAAATGGCCTTTTAATCAAGCTCCTTTGTTGTCATACTGTCAGTGCAGCTGTGCCCGACTGAGGGAAGCCTAGGACTGGCCGGATAAATGGATCCTATAGCTACTGAACAAAACAGATACAGTGCTTTACCAGTAACATGGCCTGCTCCTGGAGCAGCTGCTGCTGTAGAATTTCCAAGTGCCGCTGCTCCTCTTCTAGCTGTCGCCTGATATACTCCTGTCACATAGAAATTACCCAGCAATAAATTTATTCAAAAGGAATGCATCAGAACCCCCTGGGTGGAACACCACACGCTACTTCCCCAGTTCAGCTTTAACGAGAAACGCACTTCAGGATGGATTAGTGCCTGCAGAACAATTTAGGAAGCCCTGCCTCCTAAATATCAGATTTTGGCCCCTTCCATTCTGGAATTTGGACTCCTGCAAATGTTGCCGGCACGGGCCAGAGCTCGTTTACGTATTTTGGAAGTGGTTTCAAGAAGCAGCAAAATGCACTTGAAGGTTTTGGAAAGTTAAAACACAGCAAGTCTGACTCAACACAGCCAACACAAAGTCACATGCAAGTTGTATTAAACATTAGTTTGTTGCACTGGTGCGATGAACTGTTAGCAACAGCTAGAGCCAGGCGTAGTGTAGGTGGACCTGGAGCAAGCTCCCCCAGAGGGGCTCTGCCAAGTCCGGCTGGGACCTGCCCTGCCATCTCCCCTGCTGCCCTCACCAGAAGCTTCTCCTGAGCAGACGCTGCCAGCCTTGCTGAATTATGCGATGGTTATGACACAAACAAACATCCACCAGGAAACAGATATTAGACCAAACTCGCTTGCTCTTGTGATCTAGCCATCTCTTCACCTGCAGCCTCAACAGGTAGAGACATTTACCCCGCTTGCTTCGCCTGACCCCCTGGAAGAACTCAAACTCTGAAGCACCAAACCCAAGCTGGTAACATCCTACCATGCAATTAATGGAAGTATGTAACATGTGCATGCGCACACACACAAGCACACGCACACATTTACAGTGTATGCATAAAGAAATTAATGGATCAGTGATACAGTGATGGGAGCTATAGAAAGTCTTGTGACAGACTGATGAGATACACTATACTCGTTACGCACATTGGCTGAGCCATGGTTCAGGTTAATAAAAATTCTAAGAGGGGGCATGTCTTTTCTTCAAAAAAAAGAAAAAATTCAGAGTGGTTCAGCTTGGCCACATCAATTAACCATTTGTCATTATTGGCACTGTGCGTAATTAGCATTTCAACAGTTTAAGAAGCAGCTGGGGGAATACCCGGTGTCTGCCCAAAAGCAAATTGCTGTGCTGTAATTAGAGATTTTTCCATATATTTATTCCCATTGGTTAGTCTTCTCTCCTTTCAACTCAAAAATCTTGGAAATATACACAAACACAATAAAATTGCCCAGTAACACAATCATCAATGATCTCAAATACAGTGACTTTATGTAACAAAAAATTAAGGTATATCAGGCCAAAACCAGCATTCCTGAAATTAATGGGAAATTTACAATCAGCCTCCAGGACGGTAGTTTTGGCCCTTTATTTGGAATCAGTATTTTGCAGTACATGCACGGTAATTATTACCCTGATTATCACCCTGATTAAAGTTTTTAAAGGATTTTAAAACATGCAGATTTCATGCATAAATACAGCAGCTGAATTTCAGTCTAAAAGCTTTCTCACCTGTACTTTCAACATATTAAGGGCACACTGACACAACTTAAGATATACTTGCTGCCTGAACTGGCATACACTGTTAGAGCCGATTTTAAATAGACAGAATAAGAGAGAGAGAGATTTCATTAATTTTTAGGAAGGAAAATTCTCTGCAGCTCAAAGGTTCCAACTCAGATCCAGAATATTCAAAGTTTATGACAAGCCTCTGACCAATTCTGGGTGCCAGAAGCTGACGCGCAACAGAGCTGCCCTTCTCTGGGAGGCCTTCTGAACAGGGGCATGTCCTGCAAGAACCACTGATCCAGCAAGACAAGCCTAGAAACAATTTTGAGCCCCAGTGATGATTTCACCAATTCTGATGGTTTTAAGTCAAGCCCAGGGGCACAAGTTGAATTTAGAATGAGTACTGCAACGAGACTTCTTTTTTTTTGAGGAAACATTGAGGCTGCCAGAATTTTCCACAACGCCCTACTATCTATGTTAGTGCGTTTGCTGTCAGAGACAACAAAGATGAAAGGTCAGCGTTAGGTTGCCTCTAAGCTGCTTTAGGCTTACTAATTTTTTAAAAATTAAGTTAGAATTTAGAAGAAACAAACCTATTGTGCATATATCTGTATCATGGACTCACCTGCTCCCTTTCTACCCTCCTCTTTTCCTCCTCTGCCCTTCTTCTTTCTTCCTCTTCCTTACGCCTCCTCTCCATTTCTTCCAGACGTCTCTTTTCTTCCTGTTCTCTCCGCCTTTGCTCACGCTCTTGTTGCCTTCGAGCTTCCCGTTCTCTTCTTTGTTGCTACAAAAAGGGAAAAGAAACCACAAAGTTTTACTTTTGTTGTTATCAAAGAAAGAGGTGGGGTTGTTTTCTACTGTGAAGAGAGGGATTTACCAGGACTGGCAAGCTCTGCAACTGAGTGACAGAACATTTTATGCAAGTGTTCCACCAGGAAACTAACTCATACCTAGCACACATATATCCCTAAAAGCAGCCTCGCTTACTCTTTCTGGTTTCTTCATGGACACACACAGAGTCACATACCCTATTCCTGACAACCAAGGTGTGGAAGCTCACTGCTGCTCTTCAAGAGAGGCTCACACTGAAATCTCAAGCTTTGAACAACTGTTGAACTCAAATCTTAATCAAAGTGACAATTTTCTTTACTTCAACACATTATCTAAATGTTGCCAAATGGAAATTATCAGCCTCACTGAATCAGCTAAAACTCAAATGACAACTATCTGCGCTTTCCATAAGCGGCCTCTCTCTTAACACAGTTCATGATCTGCTAAGACTTCGATGGTGTTGGCCCATCAACCAAGGCTGATTTAATGCACTGCCCAAAACTTTGCCTAAGAGAGAAGGAAGGCTGACCAACAGCACCTCAGCCCCTCCCAGAACATCAAAAGCACCTGTATGTAAAAGAGAAAAAACAGCTGAGCTAAGCTTTTACACTTATACAGATAAGCTTTCACTCATGACCCAAGTACAAACTGGTGCTGGTAAGTCTGCTCAAGTCTGAAAAGAACCTGGGAAACAGCTCTAGAGAGCATGAACTGACTCATTTATGTCTATAGAGCACCATGTATGACTTCAGAGGAGACATTTTAAATGCCCATACAGTCGTGACCAACTCTTCCTGCACTTCTACAGAAGCATCCAGTTACTCCACCTACCTCGAAATCCCAGGCAGCCTCCCACAACTGCCTAAGTGTCAAAAGACCCAGCTGTCTCCTGTTCAACCATCAACTGGGAATATCTCTACAACATTTACTTCCGTGATAGATTTCTATAATATGCTAAAAAATTATAGAAGAAATTTAAACCAAAAAAAACCACACTCAAAATTTAATCCCAAGAACAAAATGAAAACCTACATAGGTTATTCCTTTTCACATTTAGGTTAAGGTTAATACTATCACCAATTTCTGGTGAAGTAAAGCTGCCACAGGTTTGCCTGTCTTCTTGCAAGAGCACTCAGACTAAGCTTTTATTTGGGTTCAACAAATCCAGTTACTGGTGCGTGTCTCATAGGTGTGCTCAAGTGAGTAAGGCCAATCTACGCTCCCAGTGTTACTTCACGGGATGAGCTTTCTCTGCTCGGCACATTACCCTGCATGACTACGAAGTAATTGAAAGCCTTTTCCATCTTCTGGAATCAACACTGACATGACAGTGGAGAAGAAATATTGGGGGGAAAAAAGATGGTTAAGAATTGGTAGTACTTAAATAAAACAGACTGCTTTCCGATTCTCTCTAAGTAGCTGCAGTTTTGGGAAAGATGCAACTTTCTTGAAGACCACTGTTCAAATACACCCATTCTGTAACTACGATGCCTTCCTTCCTGGCCCATAGCATCATCCTGGGTTCACTACCACCTTCCCGTGCCACAAGACGCAAGTTCTTTTCTCCCTCACCTTTTCTGTATCTTCTCAGAAACACCGCTTCCCTACTCTTGCAGCTCCTCTCCTAAATAAACACATCTACCAGCCTTTTCTCTCTTGCTTAAGCAAGCTCGCTTCAATGAATGTAGATATAAAAATAGCAAAAGTGCTGCAAGGCAGCTATGGCACGCGGTGTGTTTCGTAGGTTTCAGTGCTTCTTCTCCTTCATTTTTTTAAGCACTGTAAAAGGATTAAGTAGGCACTTTTATTTCTGAATATACGCATCTGTGTCAAACAATTTCTATATTTAAGTCAATATATTCAGGTGCCTCTTGGCTAATCAAGTCTGACAGGCTCTTTGTTTAAGAAGACTAAGATGTGAAGTACAATAATTGTGTTGCCCTGAGGATGCAAGAGACAGCACACTGCTGACTGGTAAATATGCACATTTATCAACGCAAACACTTCTTGAACATATGAAGCTCGTCTGCCTAATGATATTGTGTTGACATTGTTAAGTGGATATATTGCAGATCTTGGGGTGGTATCATTCTCACTACAAGGAAGACGGGCAGAGCTTAGGTCTTTCAGATTAAATATATTCATCGCTTCTTGAATCAATGGAGAAGTATTCAGCAATAAGTATAAATAACTGAGCTTAATATGGGAAAAATAAGTTACAAATTGACTAGGAGAGCTGATTTCCCATGGCATCACGAAATAAACAAAATCAGCTGTTAAAAGATGAGATTTTTTAAGCAAACCCTGAGCCAGTTTGCTAGCTCAGCATGGACAGCAGACACTTATTACCCAGCAAAAGAAAAAGAAGGATTCCTGCCACTGGCCTGGGTTTAAGTCAAATCTCCGAAGCACAAATGTGCTATTGTCTACGTGCCAAAGTACACAGAGAGATGGGGTTTCTCGGCATCGCTTCCACCTTCCCATCAGACACTGCCTCAGCCCCTTGCCAGCCGGGTGGGAAGGGAGGCACCCGGCACTGCCGGAGCCTGCACAAATGCCCGGCACGATCCGCTTATTCCCAGCCCTAGCTGTAAGAGAAAAGTTTCACTTCCTCTGCACATGGCCTTTGAAACCTGAGCATCGAACTACTGGCCGCTAACAAAATGGAATTTGCTTTTAACAAGCCCGGGAAAGGAAACCTACAGGGATGAGCATCTCTTGGGTTCTAGTCTACATCTTGTCAAAGCCATGGCAAAGCTAGCTGGTGGCAAGCTGTCGTTGACCCACACTGGCTTCAGAAGCAGCCCTTTTGCTGACTCCCTACCATCTATCTGTTGGCAGGAGGTCACCTTCCTGACTGCCTCCAGCAACTCTTCCAGGAGGATACACCAAAGCCCTCGTCACCAAGTTCCTTAGGCTTGCGCAAAGGAGGGGAGAGGGACAGGGAAAACCATTAGTTAAAATCAGTGTCAGTTCCCTTCATAAAACTTGGTCTTCTGAATTCACAAGTGTGATTGTTAGATATTGTAATTCTTATCATGCACTACAAAAAAGGCCTGATGTAAAACACTGTTGCCCAATAGAGAACAGGTATAGAGATGGATTCATTGAAATTATGGATGCATATCCAGATCTTCCTTAGTTGGATACAGTATTACCAACTTTCTTGTACATGTGAGTTGAAAAGCTTATTTTCAAGGAGCTAACTGTTAACCAGAAGGTAAGAGCAGGAACTCTGTAAAGAAATTTCAGAGATGCCAGAACAGAATTTTGACAGAGTCCATACAGCCTCAAATTACTGCATTTCACAAAACCTACGTTTACTAAGCCAACAGTAAAAAAAAAAAAAAAAAGATACAGAAAATACAGTGTCAGTACTCGGGCTCCTTATCCAGGTTTAGGGTGCACTAATGCCGATCTCATAATGGTACCCAACATCTCCAAACTGGAAGACCATGCAGTAGAGTGTGATTTACCAGGAGGGGGCAATGCAACTACACATGCAGTTGGTGTATACCAACAAACTCAGGACCTCCTTCATACAGTGAATTGCCGAAGATAAATATAGACCCTCTAATTTTATATTCAGAAAATATTATTACTCAGCCTTATATTCAGATGAAGGTTGACAAACACATGTATTAATGATTTATTTCACATAGAATTAGGTAGCCTGGTATCAGCTCAGGAAGAGGATTGGAAAGATTAATAAACAGACTTTTGCTTTGCCTACACTAGAGATAAAGCAGAAGTAGAACTTCTTATTCAGTACCAATCCAAACTGCAAGCCATTCAAATTAAGTAGATACAAATAATCTCCCCTTCTGTAAAAGAAACAAAGCCCTGGCAAAAATCGCCTGCAGGTACACCTACATTAGCATCTTGTTTCAGATCAGGAGTGCTCTTTTGAAGTGAATCATCCAATCATCTCCACTTACCAGGTTTTGTTTCATATTTTGAGGATGTCTTGGAGTGCCAGCCACTCCTTTTGGATGAAATTAAAAAGGCAGATGCACTCCAACCACAAGCAGGCATGCAGTCTAGACCTCAGCTAATCCAAAGGAACTCCTCCTGTCTTCAAACACATGGAGTGAAGTCTTTGGGTCCTCAGCACTTTAATTATTGTGCTCCACAAATCTGCTTCTACTGGACTGTACTACCTGCCAATGGAGCTATAACCTACCACTTCAAAAACATCCATCTTAGGTTCTCATAACCAGAGACAGAGACATCATTTAATGAAGTTATCCTGAACTGTGGAGGTCCACACAGAATGAGATTCCGCTATGGCTAATTCTGAATTTCCCAAACTAGACTCAGTTTTGCAAAGTACACATTCAAATGGCTTTCCATACCCATCACACTGAGCACTGGTGTCTCCACGTTGCTGAACAGAAACAGAGACCCATGTTAGAACAGCCTGGAACAGCTCAGATTTCTTGTTATAGCCATCTAAACACTTATATAACATACAGCGGATATTTATGCAACTAATCTTTATATGATTTTTACAGGGGGGTGGGAGGGGAGGACAAGCAATCCCCTTCACAAAATGTTTTAGGCAATTTTCTGCACTTTGACCACATATCATTTCCACCTCCTAAGTACTGCACAGATTATAAGGTTCCTGAAAGAACGAGCTTTAGAAGTCACCTATATGCCTTTTAAAAAAGTAATCTTTTTTCTAATACTGCTGAGAATTACAGTTTTTGGCAGATGTCCTAAACACCGTTCCTGTTGCAGTCTCGGTCAAAACTGTCTAGGCTCTGTGCCAGCATTGTAAGAACAAGCCCTCAATTTTCATTTAGGAAGCTGGGGGGGCGGGGGGGGGAGGGGGGGACGGGAGGGAAGTATAAGCAACTTGTCCAAGGAGATTATCTAATGCATAACATTCTTCCCAAAGAAAGTTAAACAGGTATATCCAAGCACACGATTACTCTACACAAGCAAAAATTACAAGAAAGCAAGGCTTGGTAAAAATATCAACAAAGTGATGGAAGCCCAGAGATTCAATGCCTGAGACTAATCTTAACTCACATTACCAAGCTCTTCATTGTTTACTGGCTTCATCAAAACAGGGAAGGGTGAGTTAAGGACAAAGTGACAACATTTCAATATTTTGGCCTTCAATTGTGTCACAACACTGATGTTTATCTAAATATGTGTCTACTGCCCTTCCCCCATCTTAAAGAGCTTGTTTTGGCTGTTGTTTTGTTAAAAATCACTTGGGATCAAACATTTTTCCACCACAAGATCCAACAAACTAAGTGGATTTTTCTGAAAGCTCAATGTGAGCCTTTTTTTTAATTCACTTTAAGAACAATATGCCTGCCCCATCACCTGCAAAAGGAAACCTTTATAGCTCATCATTCATATTTACGTCTCTAAGAGAACCAGGCTAAGGTTATAGACTCAATAAAAGGTAAAGGCTTTTCTCTTACAAACTGAGTTTACTGAGTAACCTTATTCAGTAATACAGCAACTTACATTACATGCCGTCTTGTGGTTGCTGAAGTTGTTAGTTCTGTTTTGTATTTTAAAAAGCAGGACTGATCAAACATAACTTTCAGGTAAATGCCTTTTCTTTTTAATTGCTCATTAAATTGTCATTTCTGCAACATCCCCAAAAAGTTCAACCCTGTGCAGCAAAGATGTGCGTTGCTTTGTTTCCACTACAAGTAGCAGCATCTCCTATATTTTAAAAAGTTGTTCCAGGTTTAAAGGATTGCACTGATTACTAAAGTTAAATGACCTAGATAATTTAATTGTAACCCCCTTCCTCACCAAAAAAGTGCCGCCTGCAGAACCTTGGAGATTAAAGAGGCATTTAAAAGAACTAATTGATTCCCATACTAAGCAAAATTTTGGAGGCTAAGCGGTATCTCAACTTTTGCCCACCCTTGACAGTATCAATAAAATATTTTATTTTCCTATTGTCCTATGCTCTTTTTTCCTAGCCTCTTTTTATTATCTACTCCCCCTGCAAAACCGCTACAGAGCCAGAGTCTAAAACCAGTTGGAAGAGCTATGATGTTTATCTTGGCGATCTCAGAAGGGTGGGGAAGAAACAGAAGAGAAATGGAGTTTATATGCCTCCCCTTTGTCCCTCCTCCTGGCTTCATGTGTGGCTGAGTCTTTGCTACCAATCCCTCCTTATAGCAGCACTAAGATCACTTGCACATTGAAAAGAGGGATAAGGAGCATAATGTGACCTGGAAAGCCATTTGAAATTTTGCATTATTTGTTATGAAAATACATCACAGGATGCAAATCAACATTTGGTCCTGGTTGCATCCTTGTTAAACATTACCAGGATTTGGAAAACCAGACGGAGTGTAGTTTTTCCATCATTGTTAAGTGAACGGTTGAAACAGCAACTCAAGCAAGAAGTCATTTAAGGACAACTGGAATTTGACCCTGCACTTCCTGAGGAGCCAGAGGACTGGTTTCACTTCAGCTCTGTGTCATACCCAGCTCTGGCCCGAAGAACTGTTTTGAAAATCCTCCCACCTCTGAAGCTCATGCTGCATATTCCATCTACATATACATAAACGCACACGAGATCTTCAGAGGTGAAAAGTATGGCGGAACAATATTGTACATATACATTCATTTCCTTTTATCTTCAGGTAGTGTATGCAAATTGCACACTTACCATATCACAAAGGTATGATTTACATATTTGTAATTTTTGCAGAATTATAATTTTAACACTGATCTATAAATCTAGGTGGCTTTTAGTCATAACGCTACTATGCATGACAGAGTAATAAATAAAAAAATAGGCTTCTACCTGCCATGAATGAATGCCAAACACAGGTGTTTCAGAAAGCTTTGAAGGGAAATTTGAAGCATGTCATGGCCCCCCAAAAAAGTAATCTTGAGGCACTGCCACTTAAAAAAAACCCAATCCATCTGGGAATAATTAATGTCTCCCCTTCTCTACAGATACCTAAAGTCTAGACATGTTGCCTCTTCTTTGGAACAGAGACCAAGACATGGCCTCCCCCCAGATACCTTTAAACAACCCAGCTTTGGCTCCTGTTGCCGCCATAGGAGCAGCTGGATATTCAAATGCTTTGGAAGACGGCTCATATTCAAATAGCCAGACATGGATTTAAGTGCTTTACTCTATGTTTGCCAGTGTATTTGAACATGTTGTTTTCTTTCCTGAGATGTGCTGGGGCTAAAGGGAACTCTTTAAACGGGTGTGGGAACGGGAAACACAAGTGGAAAAGGGGCTTGTTTTGTCCCCCGCGCTCCAGCCTCCTGTCTCTACCTCTTCTAGCCGCCTCCTCTGCTCCTTCTGCTGCTCGATACGCTTCTGCCTCTCTGCCAGCAGCTGCCTCTTGTACTCCTCCTGCTCCCGGAGCTGCTGCTCCTGCAGTAGCTGCTGCCTCCGAAGGGCCTCGGACCGTTCCTTGTTTTCCTGCTGCAGTCTCAGGAAATCACGTCGAAGGGTTGATTCTCCAGGCACATTGACAATGGAACTGCAACAAGAGGAAGTTAAAGCCTCCCGCACAATGAAGCCTGATGGGCCATTAAATACCTTTTCCAAAGCAGGGCAACATTAATAAAATATAGCACGATGTTAAATTTTAATCTTGTTTCTTTCAGAGCGAAGACACTGGATGCATGTCAAACACACGCTCTCAGTGGAAGGCGTGAAATGAGGCCAAGCAAAATAAGGACCAACTCTGACATTATGGAACCCCTGACCATAAATCTCCCTTCATCCAGAGCTCGCTGGCTCTAAGCCATATGAGGGGGAGTTTTAAAACCTTTAGCAGTCACAGAATAGGTATTCAAACCCTTTGGGTGGTTTGTGTGGCTTGTGCATGCACTTAATAGCAGACAGAAATTTAGCCTGCTCCTGATTTATAGTCACAGACCTTCAGACTTACTTGGCATGGACTGCCCAGAGTCCTCCCAAAAGCAATTATTACCTTGGCTCTCCTTCTTGTTCAGGCACTTCCTCCTCTTCTTCCTCACTTCCACTATATTCATATTCCGTCTCATCTAACGGGAAAGAAACAAAGTCCTAGATAGTACTTATCCTTAATTTAAGGACAGTAGGGAGTTCCAGTAGCGACTCAGTAAACTGGGTCCTATCCCCCTCACTGAGAAGATCTATCCAGACACTAGAACTCATTCTACAAGCCCACCTTCCCACACTCACAGTGCTTTGCAGCAGACTTTCAGCAAATTCCCTGAACAACACCAGGTTTTATATGTAGGACAAGACACCTGGAGAACCTCGGCACCGCCTGAATAAAGAGAACAGGCTGCCCAAGACATTTGCTTCATAGCTCTTGTGATGGGTTATTTCCTGCGAGTCTGATTTATGGCACCATTCCAGAAATGAACCTACCACAGATCAAAAAAGGGAAAGGCATATATGCCAATATCCTCCTAAATACTGCTTAATGCTTGTATGGAAGAGGCAGTGGCCCAGAAGTGAGTGAATTTAACTTATCTCAAAATAAGACACTTAACTGATACTTGACAGTACAAGACCTAAAAGCCTGCTGATGATAGCCAAAATATTAATTAAAAAAGAACCTTTTGAGGGTTTGGGTTGTTTGGAGCTTTTTTAAGGGTGGGAATTTAGAATGCAAAGCAGGACAAAAATATGTGTTTTTAACAAGTTGCAATACTTGATTTTTAGAAGCCGCATACCTTTCTCTCCTCTCTTCTTCCTGGTCCTGTCTATATGGTCCTTAAGCTGGATTCGAACTTGCCTTTCATTTGGTTGGTCACGTATAAAGGGATGTTTCAAGAGCTGCTCTGTAGAAGGTCGCTGCATGTAATTCTTCACTAGACAACCTTCTATAAAGCTGAAAAACTTTTTTGACCTGAGAAAGCAGGAAGGGAAACAAAACAAAACAAAACAAGATCTCAGGTAAAACTTAGCTCAAACGTTTTTTCTGTTCTTCCTGAAAACCTAATTCCTTTCCTCAAAGAGCATCACATCCCAGAGGGTGGTACAAGTGCTGTCTACAAGCGTGCCTCCGAAACAGAGCTGAGTGGGCTCCAGCTGAGCACTGGGCTGGATGGATACAGGGCGATACCAACATACCTGCAGTGCTTAGGCATAGCCTCACGGTAACGTGCCCTCATTCACAGGCATAATTGCCCTGAAAGGCAGGATCTATTAGTGAAGGCAAATCACGCAAACCCATCTCTGCTACTTCTGGACCAGAGCTGGGTAGCATCCAGCTTGCTTGGAGCACAGGCAGGGCAGCTCTGGTGTGTCTCCACCTGCCCATGCTATCTAAGGGCACGTCTGCTTCAGAAGAGCCTTACCGAAAGCCACAAGAACTGCGGTCAACATTCCCCTGACATCAGCAGCACTGCACTGCTTTTGTACACACCTGGGCTCACTGAGATAGGTCTGAGAGAATTTAAGATTATTTTATTTTCTACCTGAAGAGTCACGCAAGAAAAAAAAAAAAATCCTCGTAGAACAACAGGTGGAGCTGAACAGTGATGTCTGTTCAACACAGGCACTTGGGGTCAGATTCTCACCAACACAATTTAAGGGCAAGAATTGACCTGAGCTGGTCCTGAACACCCCATAAAGCGACAGGGTATGGAAGTTAGCTAAGCTGGAGCACCACCTTCCTAAATTTGCAGTTCGTTTGAACTCTTGAAAGACGACCTCTCCAAATATAGTCACCAAACAAGCTGCCTTGCAAAATGCCAATAATGGAAATATTCAAAACTGCATTTTTGATCACTTGGCCTATTTTGTCATAACCTGCCACTGAGCACACCATCAAAACAGTTGAGTCACAGCAGCACCAGCTTTGGCCAGTCACTTTTTGATTGCTAGGTGCTCTCAACCTGCTCCTGTGCTTGGGCAGCAAACACCTCCACTACGTGGTTAAGTGTAAAAACAACAATGGTTTCCATCCATTGCTTCATTTTCCTACTGTAATCTAAGAGGCTGAATTCAAGGTAATTTTGCTAGGTTTTTTTGTATTCCTCACACTTTAAGTGTTATTATTCTAAATAAAAAGGTTCATGAATGGCTTATGCAAATACGGTACATGCATCTCTATTCCTTTAACTTATGCAGAAAGCAAGTAGGAGAGAGGGAGGGGGATGCCTTGACAGTACAAGTGCATAAATAAGTCAATGCAGGCAAAGACCAAGTTTTATGTTATGTTGGTACTGAATAGGCAGTCAAATCACTTCATTATTTTGACAGGATCACAGCATCCTATGATCACACTCAATCCATGCGAAACCTCTTTCTAGGGAGTATTTTTGTTTCATATGTGCCAGTGGTAACCAGTAACTGGGAGGAAATCCTCTGATACTAATGGATTCTTCTCAGCTGGCAAGAAGTGCACACTCAGTTTCAATCGTTTACAATAATTATAGTAAAAGCCTTCATTAGTTTTAATAGCTCTTTTCCACTTAGCAACTAGAACACTATAATACTGTTCTGTTTCTGTGTTACAATACATTTGAGAAAACATACTGCATATTAAGAGTGCTGTGGGAGTTTATTTTTTAAAATATGGATCCATTTGTCACCTTAGTACAGATGCTGCTGTGTCAAGAAAAAAAGCTTGGTTTTTATTTTCACACAATTCGAGATAAAATTTCTCTGGAACAAACAGAACTAAATAAACAATGCGCACTTTTATTTCGTGCTTTGATTCAGTGGCACAGAAGATAACAATTGAGTGATTTTTGCTAACTTAAATTGCTGTACAGTTCTGTGGAAGCAATAACAAAACAGTATGCAATGAGACACAAGAAAACATCATGCTACAAAAAGGGCTACAAACAAGGTATAACTAATACATACCATTTCTTGGATTTTAACCGCGGGGGAGGGTTCCTGGGTATCAGAAAGAGTGCCCTCATGGGATGCATGTCACAAAGCGCTGAAGGAAAGAAAACAAAACCAAACAGAAACGTACAGAAGGTGGCTTCATTGCTCTCTGGCAATACCACGGCTTCAGCTTCCACAACCATTCCCGCCATCCCGACCTCATATGCAGCAGATGCAGACAGCAACACAGATAATTGGAATTAGCTCAAAATGACAACAATTCCACAGCTCAATGTGCCACGGGTGAAGAGAAAGAGATCAAGGCATGGATTAACCTTCAGAATCAACCATGATGGAAACATCTGTGCATGGCCCTCCTCCAGCCCCGAATTATCTAACTTGCGTTCCAGTCAATAAAATCTTGGGAGATGATGATGGCAGAAGGGAAGAATGACACAGTTACTGTTTCATACAAGCTTCCCTCCACCTGCCCTTATGGAGGATGCCTCATTTTTACTCTCCAGCGTTGGAGATTTTCTTTACTCCTAGGACTGACAGTTTGGAAGCATGGGAGGGTCTGCATCAAAAAAAAAGGATTCCCTGCAGAACTGAAATGCAAACCCGTGACTCTTGTCCAAAAAAGTCCCGTTGGCTTCAGCAGACACTTAGTGGGAGTCTGGGATCTCTGCCGGACAGCCTTTCCTGCTTTTCCATGGGAAAGCACCACGGCAGAGCCAACGCAGGGAAAGAAGGGAGCAGGGAGAGAGGCTGCCCAAGAAAGGTCACTAGAAGCAAATCCTCTGTTTTTACCATCTTCCTATGCTTGACCTCTTGCACTACCAGTCTCAGCCTGAATGATCACTGCGGGAAGAAGTAACGTTTTCCCACACAGCAGAAATTTAGGTGAAACAGACTGATGCGAAGAGGATTCTGGATTCAGAAATAAGGGGCCACAACGTTGGCAGAGAAGCCCCTTGGATGCCTGTGGATCCCATCAGACCACCAGGCTCAGACATGAACTTTTCAGGCGCCGCCAGAGGCGGAGGCAGAGCCCACATGCCAGAGGACAGACCAAGGCAAGAGCTGTGCAGCGTTTACCCTGGATCTTTGCTTACTTCTCAAATGCCCCTCCTGTGCTTTTACACAAATAGGGGCCAAGTTCTGCTTCGGTTTGGAAATTAAAAAATATTATTGCCCAATTGCAGGCTTACAAAACTCACAGACACAGCTTTTAACTGAAAGCCATCCGGGCAACCCAATGCGCTGAACAAAAAGGTATGGAAAAAAGGAGGTCAAGTAGTAGCTCAAACGCCACTAATAAAGCGCTGGCTGAGGTGTCCTGGGAGCAGCTCTCACATGGGCGTGCATGCAAATGTGCAATTAGGAAGAAAAAAAACCCCAAGAAAAACAAAAACAACAAACCATCAGACCTCCCAAAACATGAATCATAACAAAAGTGTTGTGATTTGTTTTATAAATTTTACATTAACAACAAAAAAATCAGTCAACGGCTATAATGAAATGACCATATTTTAGCTAGGAAAATATCAATACTTTATTTCAACATGATTATTTCAAAAACAGAGCTTTCAGCCTGGACTGTGGCGTGGTGGTTGTTTATGTGTAAAAAGAATTAACTCACTCACTTTTAGGTACCTTAGGCTGTTATTTGTCAAATACAGAGCTCCAGTTGGGGGTGAGGGAAAGAATCTTTGCTAGTTCAATAAGACTTTCATAAAAATTACCATTAAAAGCCAAAGATCATGCCTAATTACTTTTATTTTTAAGTCCTTCTGTCCTCCTCGCACATAGCTGCTGTCTGCTCTGATATTCAAAAAGAATGTGAGGGGAAAATAAGCTATAAAAAGCCGAGCATTTTTAGTTTCCGGGTTCCTCTCTCAAAAATACCCATGTCAACTGATTAAGTATTCTCAAGCAGGGAGCATTAGGTTCAATACTTTGTGTTGAAGACAGATTTACAGTTCAAGTCATCTCACTGCTAAGGAAGACCAACACCACTCACTGATGAGTGGAAACGAAAGGAGAAGTGATATTAGCATTACCCAGACCGACGGAAAGCCAACACAGAAACAATTGCTACAGATGCTTTTTTCATTAAGGTCGGTTTTCTTGAGGCCCTACTGCCTCTTTCCCCAGTTGAAGTTTCAGCATCCCAGGCCAGGCCATACACAAATTGGGACACAACTCCAAAACACAATATACTACCCATAGGAAGGAAGTCTGACACTCAATTAGCTTCCAAATATTCCTGCTATAGAAATTAAGTTACTGCAGTCTGCACTGTAGTCCCTAAACACAATACTATCTTTATCAAAAGCATTGCTATTTATGGGATTTTATATTTATAGGGCAGGCAAAACCAAGAGAACAGAAATAACACAAGGATACTTTCCGAAACCTCAAAACTAGGCTTGGATTACAACCAGCATCTCCCAAGTATACATTTCAGTCTTAATCAGCCCATTGGAGAAGTATACATATCACTTACGGGGAGCTCCTTCTGCCATCTCTATGGCTGTAATGCCGCATGACCAAAGGTCACTCTGCATAAAAAGAGAGAGACCATATGTTAGTAGGTGGATTTACCCATTCAGACAGTAAGACAGTACTATTTACAGAGGCCCTGTAGGTGAGACTGAAACCAAATACCAAGGCTATTTAAACAATACAAGCTACTTTTTTTTTTGGTAACAGTATCATAAAATCCTACTTGTCATATAATACATATAGCTACACAAATGCATGCACATATTCATACAGAGTATGCGAACGACCCGTTCTAATAACACATAAAAATATATTCACATTAGGACAATGAAAAATACCTTGGCCCCAAAGCTAAGCCTATGAAACAACAGAATTTTCAATCCTGGTTTACAAAGGACTGTACATTTCCCTGTGGTACATTCACAGAAAACACTGTACTCATTCCCCCAAACAAAAGATGGAGATATGAAGACTGCAGGGTAAAAAACCCCAAACCTGGCAGGTCTTTTTCAGTGTCTAAACCAGAAAATATGCAAACAAATACAGATTAGTGGAATACACCTAATCCTGAACTTTCATCTATTCCCAATAGTCAAATAATAGTTCTATCTAGGAGAATAGCCATCACTGCTGAACTTGCAAGAAGCCTCTGTTGGACATGTTGCTTGGAGCTAAAGCAAACGTTCCTTCCCTTACCACCTCAGCTTTGTTTGAAATGTTACAGAACAAGAGTCCTTCAGTGGGAGCCTTTTGAGGTACCACCTCTGGCCAGTGCCCCTGCCGAGGGAGAGCCTGGGTGGGAGCTAGGAGGGTCACACACAGGCAAGAACTGGAAGAGTCCTGGAGAGGAACCAACTCCAGAGACTGCCGCAGCTTATGGGGCAAAACGCTGGAGGAGGCTGCTGAGAGAGAGCTGTTCTTCAGCAAAGCAGTCTTTGTTGCTTGCCACAATTATGACTTTTTAAAAAAATCAGTCAAAACCCATAAGCAAATAAGCTCTTCTTGTGCTACAAGCAGAGAAGCATTTCTAATGATCGTCTCTTCTTCTCTTGGTCCAATCCAGCCATTTAAGCTAAACTGCACAGCCTCATGGTCTGACAAAATCTTTCAACCTTTAATTTTCTGGGTGAGAGAGCCCTCCAGGCTCCACCAGGATCAATAAACAGGTGTTTTCAGAGGCAGGAGGAGTTATTTTTTCACATCACTACCACATTAACAGACATTGCAGAGTTTTTCTCCTTTATTAGATCATTTAATAGCCACCCTTCCTTCCTAATAACTCCATCTGCAAAGATATAAAGCATTATCTTTGGTAAAATGAGATGTATGTAAAAAGCTATTACCAAGATGCAAAAAGCAATTAAATCAAGAGAAATAGGATCAATCTGATCCATCTTACTTAGTCAAAAGGTACAAAAACACCAAATAATCTGGGTTTTTTATATAGATTTACACATACACAAACATACTGATAACTACCACCACTATCAATCTCAGCAAATGGATATAATTTATATTCAGATCTAAAATTCATTGTATGGCTTTAATCGCAGGCTTTCTGATATCTTCGTTGCCCTTCTTGGTTAAAAGTTGGAACAACTGCATTAGTCTAAGTGAAGATTTTTTCAAAAGTGTTGTTGTCTTTTTTCTTTCCTTGTGCTTTCATTAAAGCAACCTGAGAAGAACTAAGATTACACTAGAAATTTCACTAGAGAGTGATGCTTTCTCTAGAGAAATTTAACTTTAAATACACAAAAGTAATATTCTTAAGTGTAGTGCAAACATCATCAAGCCAATTATAGTTTTGCAGTAATTAAATCTTTGGTTTGCAGCAAACTATGTAAAAAATTATCTTTGTTGAGAAATGTTGCGATGGAAAAATTTTTATCAACATGTATATGTATCTTGAAATCAGGAATAGGTACAGTTTAAAGAGCTCGTTCTGTACTTCACTGGCTCTCCAGACAGTGGTTTTATTTAAGGCAACGCCTAAAATGCATTGTTCTGGGTTACTACAGTAACTGGGACATAGTTTAACACAATTTAAAGTACAATCATTATACAAATTGAGAACACGAGCATTTCCAGTTAAACTCTTTTTGCCTTCTCTGAGCACATACAGCACACTGAAGTCCTACTCCTTATGTCTCGAAGCTACAATAATACAAGTAATGGCAACTGTTGAAGGTCACAATTTGGCAGTGACCCATACCTTGTACTCCTGTAATAAGAATATACCTACACAGAATAATATTACTCCTACAAAGCATAAGAAGTCTCAAAAACTGCCATTGTTCATGGATGTTCATACTGCAAGTGTAGGGTTTTTGTATGTTGGGGTGGGTTTTTTCTGTGAACAAGACTCTTACTCTGTAATCATACGTAGCATCTGGATTTTCATCACAGGCAATAACTTCTGGAGCCATCCAGTATGGAGTTCCAATAAAAGTGTTTCTCCTGCCAACTGTCCTGTCCAGCTGAGCGCTCACACCGAAATCCACTGCGGGTGGGAAGAAAATAAAATAAAATGAGAGGGGAAAAATAATGCAGTGCTTACTTCTGTAAGGTGATTTGGAAATAAAACCCTGTGGATGTTCCACGTGGGAGGACCACGCTAAGGAGAAATATGATGACTGATACTGAGGCAGCCAAGCCCTTGCGGTTCACATGTGCTTGGGCCACAAGTGTAAAGAGACATGGCAGTGTACGACCACCTCTCCTGCACCTCTCACCGGCCTGCCTGTAAGAAGGGAGCGTAAAGCTGCAAAAATACTGCCTGGGAGGCTGAGGAAGGGCTATTCTCTTCCCAACTGGTGAAACCAAGCACCTTTGCCTATAGAGAGGGAGCTGCTTCCCAGAGGTACCTCTCATGCTATGGGAAAACCACACACATGAACGCATCTCCTTTTCACCTGTCCACCTTTTCTGCTCTAAAATCGAACAGCAAAAATCATCTGTTGCTCAGCGAATTGCTCTCTGCACTCTCTGAGCAGAGCAGAAGCATCGATAGGAGCAAAAGACGTGGATTATTCCAGAGGTGCCAACTTTGAGCACATACGCACATGGGTTGCAAAAGAGATGCCCGTTTCATCACCGGGCAATTACATTACAGGGTGTTGTCCTCCCTTCAGTTCTCCCACTCACGACAACAGGGATATATGCCTTTCTATACCGGCAACTGCATCTGCTCTAGGAGGGCTGTGTCAGCTTCACCGCATCCATCATCTGAGTGACACCTACAAACTGGTGTAGACGAGCTCGGTGGGAGCAATGGTTTGGGAGTGACTGTGCTCCACTTTGGACCAAAAGGAGGAAAGCTCTCCCGAGAGCTTCCTCCTCCAGCAGCCGAGACATCTTCCCATGCCTCGTGCTGCAGGAAGGTGTAATGCAAAACAGAAGGGATGTGGGCTGGGTGGGAGGGCTTCAGTATGGCTCTATATTTAAGCAAAAAAAGGTGGTGAATGTAGCGTGATACAAACACAGAAGGTTAAAGCGTGCAGTAACTGGAAGAGACAGATTAGAGAGAAGGAAAAAGAGTTTGTCCACTTGGAAGGGAAAGAAGAGGCCAGGGATGAGCACGGTTTTCAGCAGGCACGCCAGAGCTGGAGCTGCATTTTGAACTTGATGCCACAGCTCCCTCGAGTGTGCCATCGAGATCGTATTTTTGTGTCCAGAACCTGCACAGCAGGTGCTATTTTAATTAAAGCCAAATAGAAGAGTGACTTCCTGAGCCCAGAATAAAGAGAACCAGAAAAAACCCAAGTCACGCATGGCTCGGTGGGGGTTACAAAACAGTCCCCTTACCGATGCCGGCATGAAAGCCAACATCTTCTAACAGAATGCATGCCATCCTCCCAAAGCAAGAGGAAATACGTGCAGGGCCTTGATTCATGCGGGAGCAGTGACAGAGCACACATGCTCCAGAACATGTTGCAGGGCTCTTAGAGGATAAAATCAGCTTGGGAACATCGGAAAACAAAGGCTGAACAAATGAGGAAGTGGACACATGCGCCTACTTACCGAGTTTCACTTCTGCGTTCTCTGTTAACAACACGTTTTGCCCTTTGATATCCCTGTGAATCACATGATGGGCATGAAGATGTGCCAACCCCTGCATTAAGGAGAGGAAGGAGAGGACATTCAGGCTCATAGCTTAGCAACAGCCTACCCATACCCAGCGCCCCCAAAGCCCATCACACTGGGTCTTCGGCTCTTGGTCCCATTACCTGCGGGAGCCTTATATCAGCACACCGCCCACACAGCTTTTGGGAATGGAGCAGGGACACGGGTCCCAGGTGACACACACCCTGCACCTAAATACAGCCCAACATCTGCACTGTACAAACACCTCTAGGCTGTCGCGTGAAGGAAGCTTAGCTCCCAGATGGTGTCCATGCAGTGACACCATAAATGACATCAAGCGGCAAGTGTACGTCACTGGCATCTGACACACACACACAGGGTCACCCAGAATTTAGTCCGGGGAAGGAGGGTGGAGGGAAAAAAGAGGCAGCACCAGCATGCACATATGCACCCCCAAGAAGGGGGTGGGAGGGTGATGGTGAGGGACGACTGACGACAGACAAAAGGTCTGCTACAAAGGTGCAGTTCTCTTCTCTAGCCTCCATAAATATGAAGCCAGATAATTGTTCCTCAGGAAAAAAAAAAATGCAAAAGAAAGAAAAAAAAAAAAAAAGAAAAAAAAAAGCATGAGCATTATACTTTCCAAAGGAAACAAAACCTCCTGGCATACGGTGCTTTTTGTTGAGACAGCACCTGGATGCATGCCCCAAAGCATTAGCCATGTGGAGGGAGGGCTGAGGAAGACATATGTTGCATTTTACTCTCTAATGTAATTGGGAGAACAACAGGCAACCCTCTTAGCAACTGCCTGTATTTTGGTTTCTCCTCAGCTCTCTGCTCGGAAAATTGTAGTCTCCGGTGGGATTGCCTTGCCTGTTCGTGTTGCCCTCATAGGCTTTTAATGTTTTATGAAAAATAAAGAAATAGAACCTTTACAGCTGCAAGAGGTTAAGAGAGTAGTGGTTGCTGTAGAGAAAAATTTTCTAACACATGTTCTTCATTAAATGACCATTTACCAGTTTGCCTACATAACCATTGGGCCGTTTTCTTTTTTTTTAAAACAGTTAATGAGCGTGACAAAAAAACCACCATCCCCAGCTCCTCCCCACACATGTCACAAGCGCATCAAGTGAGCGGCTGATGTCCCCGAGACCCTTCGCTGGCTGCTGATGCTAAGTGTGGTCTTATTTTTCACAGGAATGAAGGCTTTTCCACGGCTTCACACAGGATACTTTTTAAAGCCTTCTGCTACGCTGACGCAGCCAGAGAGATAATCGTCTGCTCTCTCCAGAGAACCATCTAACCTTACTTGAAAAACACATTTGGGTTTGGGAAGGGCTGGGAGGAGACAGAGGGGCACTTCTCCATTCTCCTGCAGTCCCCAGGCCACTCCAACCACACAGGGACCCTCACCTTTGTCTCCACCTGCACCAAACTTTGGCACTTCGTCTCATTTTAACTTTCTGTTACACAACCTCTCTCCTCAGTTTCTGACAAACTCAGTGTCGAATCAGGTTTTGCAACACCTCATAGCAATGTGAGTTTAGCATTCCTTTTTTCCAGATATTCCAGTTCCTGCTAGCAAGCAATTAAGGCTGCTTTTGCAAATCTCTCACAGGAATGAGAAAAGAGCTTTCACCTAACTCTTTTCTAAGGTAAATCACTTTTTCCTCTTCTCAGTGAGCATGGTTGCTTTACCTAAGGAGAACTTAGGATGAATGCCGCATAGCACGCAATACCTCCAAGGTCACACAGTTCTCACATCAAGCAACTGCAGAAGTTAGCTTCCCTCATATTAAAGCATGCTATCCATTTTATTTGAAATAAAACCATCAATAGGTATTCAACTTTTTTTCTTCTCCCTTGTAAACAACTTAAAATGTGCCAGCCCAAACACCAGCAGCCAGACTCTCTCCTAGCATTTGGAATTAGAGCAAGAGCCCAGCATCGTACCTCTCCCTCCCTCACCATCTTAAAAATCACCAAGGCAGGGCATATGTGTAACACAGACAACAGCAGCACTGATTTATGCAAGAGCCAATGGTGGTTTCCTTTAACATAAAGCCCTTCAGAACTTCATTTATGATGAGGCAGTTGAACAAACATACTGTGTGGTGGTATGGGTAGGAGGCAATTTGTTTTACAAAGAAGCACGAGGAAAACCATACCAGATTTACTTAGTGCAGCAAACAAATGCCAATTCAAAAAGCACTTAAACTGTACCAACTGGAAATTAAATATGAAGAGTAATTAGTTAAAGCTTCAATTTTAGAAAAACTGGTAAGCGGCATCCCTCTTCCTGAGAAACTTTTGCAGCGCCGTCTGCTCGCACTCCACAGCGCGCAGCCACATACGACGTAGCTGCTTTGCTCTAGACAGGCTGCAGGAACACACAATATGCAAGTACATCGCAGCACAGAAGTCCTGACTGCTGGCCCGAGCCAACAGCTCCCTTCCTCCACAGACTCAATTAGGAGCAGAGAAAGACGACTGCAAGCACATTCAGAAAAGCCCACTCCATACCCTGTGGTGTTACGACACTGTTAGAACCTCAAGGCTTTGCAAAAACAATGTCTTATGGATGCTGTTTCACAGCTTCTACAATTGGTAAGGTCACTGGCTCTTCTGCTGGCTTCTCACAACTAAAAATTGCTGTTTTCTGCAAGGCTGCTGTTACAATACAGTACAACTCACACTGAGTTAAATGATGTGAAGCAGACATCTATCTGCTCCCACGCACTCTCCAAGCGATGACATGGCTAACGGGATTGATCAGAAACAGTTTCTTGCAGAACCTCAAGCTAGGCTACATCTCTATGAGACTGTTCCTGTGTTTTCAAGTGGAGCAGACTATTTTCCTTACCCGGAGAATCTCTCTGGAGATATATGCTATCCAGTCTTCTTTCAGAGTATTCCCTTTCGTGTTCTTCACAAGGTCTGTGATAGAGCCTGCTCCACAAAACTCCATAACAAGCTGAAAAACAAATATCAGCATACAACCGACATGAAACACAGTTCCCAGCTGTCTAGAGAAGCAAAATAATCAGGTTGCAGCTTTTACTTGGGAAACCCTTGTGAAGCAGAGAATATCATTTATTTTACATCTCTGCCTGGAAAATGGATTCAAACCAAATGTCTCCAACGTGTGTCAGACATATATGGAATATGTCTCACATTAGTTACCACATTTTCAAGGACTGATTTAATCACTGTAATTTAATGCTGGGAATTTGGATTTGCTCAGCTATGCAAAATGCATTAGCAGCAACAGGAGTAAGAGCACATCCAAAGCTGAAGAAATCAAATTGATCACACCATTGCAATACATCTTATTCTTTTAACTCCCATTTATTTATGGAAGAACATGTACCGATGTCTGTACCCTGCCATGTCAAATCCAAACTTCAGTCCTCTAGAGGGTGTAGATGAGGTGGGATGAGAAATGCAATGGGTACAATTCTCAAGTGCAGCTTTCTTTATTCAGCCACACATTCTTACTGCTCAGCTGATCTGCCTTGTTCCCATGAAACATGTTACTATCCATCTGGGAAATGGGGAAAAAAAAGTTACTTAAAGAGCAAATCCATTGCTAATAGCAAATCTTGGTTCAGCCATCCTCTTAAGGATGCATGATGAGCCTACGTGATTCACTTATCTATCTGTTCAGGCAAGCAACAAATTCTATTAGTTTGTCTTTCCACAAGGTGATATTTCTGTCATCCTCAAACTATATCCAAAAGGGAAAGACTTATAAACATGCTTGAGAAGTATCTGCTTACCCACAGTTGGTCATCATGTCCTGGAGGACTTTTCTTAATGAAAGCACCATAATAAGTTGCAATGTTTCTATGATGAGAATATTTCTTTAGCATATTAATCTCCAGTTTGATTTCTTCTTCTTCGTCCTTTGGAAAAAAACACAAACCCCCATATGTTTAATACACCACATGCATTATTTCTTTCCTCTCTTCTTTCACACAAGTAGATTTTTCAAAAGTTCCATTTATACCAGCATCATGCTCAGTAAACACATCCTACGTTCATGTCATCAAAATCCTGTTTATTAGGATGGTCTAAAACAGACCTTTACTTTGTCAAGTTTTCAGTAGCGCAAAAAAGCAAATGGAGGATACGCTGGACTCCATCCAATGATGGAGCAGGACAGGATCTGTTTAAAAACCCAGTGCTTGTAATACCTTAAGCAAATACATAGCTAGCAGGCTTTTATTCTACGTAACCCAGAGAGCTAGCAAACCAGAAAATTCTGTGAATTCACGATATATAAGTATTATTTCCATCTTCCTCATTTTTTTTCCCTTTAATTTTGAAAACTGCAACCAGTTATATTTAAATGCCAGGCAGTGTATCAATGAAGCCAGTTGCCGAAGCAGGCCCTCGGAGGTGGGTCCCCCCATGGTGAGGGCCACAGGGTCCCACCTCGGTACCAGCACGGGGCTGGTGCAGGAAAGCAAGAGGTGGAGATCAGGAATTCCCCTTCGCTGCGCGGACAAGGCTTTCGCCTCGTGCACAACTTTTCTCCTCGTCCTCCATCTGCCTCTGTGGAGGAAGAGCAAGTGCATCAGGAAGAGAGAACCGGGAGCCTAGGCGGTAAACAGGATGCTGGGACACAAAGGCAGAGGAAGGATTTCCCCCAGCTCCTCCCGCCTGAGCGAGGTGCCAAGCAGAGAGCAGCTCAGGTAAAGAGAGGTCATCCCTTCAAAGAGCTGAAATGGCTAACACTATGCAGCAACTCCCTTAAAACCACCCGCAATTCGCTTTTGATGTGACAGCGGGACGCGTTGCACGAAAGGATCCACGCACACTTTGAGGTGGTGTCTGAGCAGGCAGCCAGCAGATACAGAAGAAGAAGGAGCAGACACCACCCCAGCCCCAGCTCTCTCTTACCATACCTAGGGAGTGGGAGCCCTCATCTACCACTTCTCAAGGCAACAAATGAAAAGGCAGCTGGTTTACCCCTTTAGGCACAATCTTTATTCACTCTGCAATTTTCTAGCTTTATATATCTGGGGGGAAATTGTCTACCTTAAATTGATTCCAGGAAGAAACCGAAACCTCTGTTCCCTAGGGTGGCTGGCTGATGGAAACGGTAGCACATATTTTGATTATCCTGTAATGTCAAAGCTGATTACATGAGAAAATTTTAAGCCTTAAACTTCCTTGCAATTTGTACCACGCTAGCAATCAAATATCCTATTCACGACATATGCAGATGTTAATACTAAGTACGTGTTAACTATTTATATACACTGGTACGTATGGCTTTAGCAAAAGAAACCACCCGATGCTACAAAGCAAACAATTATTTCAAATACACTAATAGTGGGATGCAGTGCTTACTCGTAAAGTATTATGAGAGAATTCCAAAAACACACCAGGGATAAACTATTCTTAAATCTTCTTATGACGCATCTTTAAAGTAAAATACTTTGCATTTCTGGAGCACTGAATAAAATAATAAAATAATCATGTAAATCAAAGTTCCCAGTGAACAGGAGCCCTGGGAGAAAGCGTTATCAGAACAGCTTTTTGAGCCAAAAGCTAACTCAGTGCTTCCTCAGCTGCTTCTCTTGTCCTTGCTGTTGTGTGACTTTTTTTATTCAGACCATATGCAAAAAAAAAAATAAAATAGAATACTTGTTTGTACTAGAAACTACCACACTGAACTTTGAATTTAGGCAAAAAAACTATAATAGCAGCATTGTTAAATTTAATGGTTTGGGACTTAATTGCTGATAGGTTAATACCTGTAATTGGATTAATCAGCTGTTTTGTACTGACTTTTTATACGAAAATTATTTCCTACCCTCGGCACATGAACACAATAGCTTTTATGATACAATGGGCAGGATGTCCTAAAGGTTGTTCATGCTTATCTATTTTAACAACGGCCAACACGACAATGCTTAGACAGGATCTATTTCTGAAAAATAAAATAAATTTTAAAAACCCACCACAAAAATAATTAAAAAAAAAACCCAAACAAAGAACAAACAACAACAAAAAAAGGTGCGCACAGATGCAGCAGGCTGCAGGCAGTTACTGCTCTTTCAGTTCTTCCTTGTGGCTGTGTCAAAGCACCTGCTCAATGGCCTGCAGCACCCCCAGGCATCTCCCTTAACTAAGGCTAATAATGGTCCTAAACTCCTATTTCAGCCGTCATTGAACATTTGTTCACAACACCAATGGCGTCTCACCTACGGTTCCATCCAGTCCAAATTCCAGCCTACAAAAATAAACGGATTCAGTAATTCCTGCCAGGCTTTGGAGGACTCCACTTACTTAGTGTGGATCGATAACTCCCTGGCACTGAGTCCTGAAGACTTTGTGGCGACAGGAACTATCATGAGGATTAATCAGCACAGAGAAGGCTGCAGTACCACTGCGGTACAGCAGTTGGTGTAAGATAATTAAAAAATAAAAAAGTTTAAAAAATAGGTGGCCAGACCAAAATTGTTCTGTTCCAGATTCAGGAACCTTTTTTTCCAGGGTAAAGTTGATTTCATCCCAATGTGGACATCCGAAAGAGGCCAAACAATGCGCACCCTACCGGTGTTTACTTCTCCCCACTAACTACAAAAGGAGGATGAGGTCATTAGCCAAGATCCAGACACCAATCTTGCAGATGTCTCGCATCAGGGCGAGATGAATCCCACCCAAAAATCTCACCGGATAAGACCGTTTCCGCACAGGTCTCCGCATGGACACATGCACGGCAGGGAGGGCAGGCTGCAGCCTGCAGCAGAGATCCTCCCGTGCAGAGGGAGGTGTTTCGGCGGCCGTCCCGGGATTTGGACGGAAGGTCCCTCACCTCCTCCCGACAACACACGTGCTGCACCACTGCCACAAACAGTCCCGCCATTTGCAGAGGCGCCAGGATCACAAAAGGGGAAAATTAAAACCGACTGAGGCGAGAGACTGTCATTCTCGTGAAGGAATACAAAAGTACATCCTTTTTTCTTGGAGGAGAGAGGCAGCTGGTGAGCCCTTCCTAGTGATTTTATGCAGCTGGCATCAATTACCACTTTAAGCCATTATCTATGGATACAAACTCCCACTGAAACCTTCTTTGTCTGGCCTGTGATGGGGCTGGTGTAAGTGTTTTATACTTACACATTCGCTGTCTGTTTGTGACAGCATGTCTGATTACCAGTAATTTTTGCAGTAAGCTATACTTTTGCAAGACTCACGTGGTTAAATCAGGCTTGGAGCGGCTTTCCTCTCCCTTTCCACGCATTTCCCTTCAGAGATTAAATGGACATGTCAGCATCTCTAGAGATTTCTAACTGCAATGCTGTTTTATCAAAACGACTTTGCCTGTAAGATTAAAAACCGCATACGATGCCTGCACAGAAATCCACCTATGTACACTAAGATAATTTCTAACCATTTGAATTAGCACATTAAAAATAAAACCAGGCGTGTTACCTCTCAGCATGCCACCTAGCGACACCTGATCAGCTTGCTTACAGCCGTAGCACAAGATCTCCACACCGCCTGCTCTTCCATTCATCATTGCACGCTAAATACCAGATTTTTTTTTTTTTTTGCACACAGACGGCAAATCAATGACTTGTTATTTTCATTACATTCACCATTTACAAAACTGTGATGACTTAAGTATCTGAACACTTTAAGTACCTGACCATGGTTGCACTGGAGTAACTCCCAGTCAAATAAAAGCTACTAGAGCAGATCCATGTAAGGAATATTAACCTGGACAGCTTAATTATGCAATTTCAACACATTTTCCAAAGGTAACTGCCACCCCCCTACATCATTATTGCAAGAAAATCCTGCTTATTTATACAAATTCTTAGAAGATAAGGAATTCAGAAGCACTTTGCTGGACACCACAGTAGGGAGGCAGAAGAAGGGAACTACAGCTCTAGAAGTGCCAGAAGCAGGGAGGACATAACCAAAGGAAAAGACAAATCACTCCATGCCTGCCTTGTTTTTATACACTTCCCTAAACACCATTGTCTAGGTGCCTCAGGAGACCAAGCGTAACAGTCACAACCTGTCCCAGCACTGCAACTGGTATGAGATGGCTATGAGAATCTGCCTCTGAGAAACACACCTTGGGGAGTAAAGGGGGAATAACACTGTTTTCCAAGCTCTATACTACAAGGAAATTATTTCAGGAGCTGAATTTAAAAAAAAAAATGCACCTAAAGGTACAGCAAGGAAGTATCCCAGAGCATGTAAGTGGTGACTTTCCGTCCACACTCCTTTGGGTGGAAGAGCTGCCTGGCCACTGCTCTTTGCTATAGCAGTTGATTCTGCCCTCTCAAAGGATGACACAGGTCGTGGAGGAGAAACTCAGGACAATTTCAGAGGACTTTATTTACCCTAGTAGTACGATGAGGGTAAACGTCAGTGAGGATACACAGCCTACCAAAGATAAAACAGAACAGTGTTCTGTAATGAAGGTAAGAGCAAGTTTATCTAGCCCGCCAGATGATTTATATGCTGCCTTAAATCAGTTTGCAAAGGAATACAAACTGGTCCCTTCAGTAACTTTCCTTTCTGATTTAAGAAATGAGACAGTGACAAATCTCAGCTCTCCCTGCACAAACAGCCTCCAGTCATTTTAAGCTACAGCCAAGTGTTTTAAGAATTAATACCACTCCCCAACAGCGGAAAGCCAAACAGACAGGCAAGGGGGTATGGGGAAAGTGAAGCCTCTAAGTCTCCTTTCCTTTGCTTTCCCAATGCTGCCCATGAAACTTTGCCTGCCTGTATGCAGGGAGCTGCAGAGCCTGGAGAATGGTGGCTGGAGACATTGTACCTGGAGTTTCAGAGTAAGCTGAGCTGCTGGGAATCACAAGCTCCAGCTTGTGGGATTTGGGAATCTTTAAATGATGGCACAGTTGGGATCTCTGTGGAAGTGCAGGCAGCAGCCTCAGCCCAGCACTGGGAGGGGAAAGGGAGTGCTAACCTATGGATGCACAGAGTGGTGGAAAGGAAACTGGTTTGCCTTCAGAGGGACCAGAACCACGGCAACTCAGCCTTTCCCTCACCATCTCCCCCCAGCAGGCAAGTTGAAGAAAAACAGAAGAAGCCCACAAGAAACCCAGTTTATTTTCCTTTCCACTTCCTCTCACTTTTCATTTCTGCTCTCCACCCACATAAACCAAAATTTTTAAAAGTCCTAAAAGGCACCAAATGCAAACAAAAATCTTCCTGGATAAATCACAACACCAACTTTTACAAACCACAATTCTGCTTGTGTGTCACATCCTCCCTCCTCCCCGCATCCCAGACCTGGCCGGCATCCATTTGGAGATGAATCCATCCAGGACAGGGAAAGTCTGAATAGTGCCTAGCACAATAGGTGACCTTTTCTGGTGCTGGAATCCATAATATACACACTCGTTAATAAAGTTCTCACACACAGAGGGAGATGTTTTGGCAAGAAGAGTTGGGGCAGTATGGCACACAGTGCGGTATTTGCATCGGGAGCTGTGGTGCTGCCTCCAAGCTGGAAAGGAGATTGTAATTTTGGGAGGAACCTAACCACAAGAGCAACGAGACTCCGAGTGCTGGGCAAGTCTCTGCCAGCGCCTGCCAAGGTAGGAAGTTTGTATAAGGCAGAGCAGTTTGCAGTGTGGAGAAACACGCAACATGAAGAAACGCGATCCTCTCCGACGCCACAAGAGAGTGTCAGAATTGGGAGTATGATATAAAATAGCTCTTAAAAGAAAATACCAAACACAGGCTTCTTGGGAGGGAAAGCCTAACCTATTTAAAAGAAAAGACTTTAATCAAGGTGTGCAGTAAACATTTAACAAGTCCATGTACAGTCCCTCCTAAATCTTAACATACGAGAGCCTTCAAGTTTCTTATTACATCCTGTCTTTCTTGAGAGTCTTTTACAGAGCCTTTCAGCTTTGTAACCCTCAAGCTAAAGACCTCATGCAAGTTTATTTCCCTTCTGTCTCTCCCCTCTGTTACCTTCTCAACCACAGCATTCATGGTGCCTGTCCCACTTCACATGCAAGGTCTTTCTTTCACAGAACTTTTAACCACCCGCAGACTCTTCCCACCTTGCCATCGGCATGTTCATTTCCCTGTTACCGTCCTTCAAGTCCTTCCCAAATACGCACTTGTTCAAAGGCCTGCAGACTGTTCGCCCTTAGGAAAACGCGTCCGTCACACCACACGCTCAGTGACACTGAAGGAGCACTGGACATCCAGCAAGCAGCAGCAGCATGGCTGGTGAGCATCACCCCACCATCACTGTGAGGGTGCCTCTCAGACTTTGCCCCTTGTCCACTTAATGCAGTCTGCGCAGAGAAAGCCCTTCATGGGCTTTACCATTTGCGAGCTTTCTGGAGCCCATTCTTGTCACTGGGAGCTGCCTACCAGCCTCTGAGCGGGTTCCGCCGCCGGCACAGAGCCCCGCTGCCAGAAGCAGCAGACCGGCAAGGCTCTGCTCAGGCAGAGCAATCGCAGAAGGCGGTTGTGATGCTTTCTCAAGGGTCAAAAAAAAAAAAAAAAAAAAAAAATTAGTTTTTGTGAGAACTGGCTGGGAGAACAGGGCTACCCTTATGACCACATTTGGTTACCTTCAGTGGCAAGATTTCATCAAGCAGGTTAGAAACACACTTCCCAATGCATGCAAGACAGAGGCTGCTTTGTCCCCCCCTTGGCACAGCACCCTCTCTACTGCATGCTAAAGGCACCATCTGAAACAAGAGAGAAAATGAGCCAAATTGTTCGCAATGGTGCCATCGCTGAGGCTGCAGCCATAAAGCAACAATTAAGTTAACTGGACAAAAAAGCAGGAGGGAGGGCCAGCTCTTAAGCAGGGTCCCAGCACTGCCCGAAGGAGCCTGTGTAGCAGCATTGTGCAGGCACAGGAGATGGAATCACGTGCAGGCAAGAAGGAGCCAAAAAACCACGTGAAGACAATACTTGTCTGTTGTCTCCCCCCCAAACCACCTCCTCTGCCAATCACTCCGACGACAATATTTTCTTTCTTCCTTGATGTGCCCCTGGTGCCTTCGCCGGTCACTGAATGAGCTGGGCCGAAGGCACGGAGACTGCACCGCTGCTGACCTCCCCCAGCAAAACCCCAGGATACCACGGGCTTTTCCAAAGACAACCAAGAGAGAAACCTCCTCAGGGCAAATCCCTTCAACCATTTCCAAGGCTACTCCCTCGATGGTGGTCATGATTACTTAAAAGAGTTTTCTGCTCAGATTGCATGTTTATCCCAGCTATACAATTCAACTGTCCGTCCTCATCAAGCCTAAATTATTTACAAGTTATGCAACAAGCTAGCCCTGTACTGACATCTTCAGAGCTCTCATAAAAGAGGGAAGGTTTAATACCCTACTTCCATTAATAGTATTCACACTAAAAATGCCTGCTGCTCTACAATTCTACATCCAGTCTCAGGTTTTTTTGTGATCAGAACAAGCCCCTTGCCAGCAGATAGGAAAAATAAGTCTGTGTGTGAAGGAAAGAAATTAGAACAATTTCCTTTATGCAAAGCTCTGGGCTCAGACAATAAGAGGAGACAGAGATGCTGGAGAGAAAGCAGGCTTATGCACAAAGCCAAAAAGTTGCACAGCTTTTCTAATTTCAATCTCGGTGTGCATTTGATGCCAAGGAAAGCAGCATCTCTGGGGGCAACAGAGCCAGGGAAGGTGTTTGCCCGCTGCTTGGCCCCTGTTCCCTCCAAACAGTGTGAAGCTCCACCACTCGCCACCTGGAGGGTAGATCTCCTTCCCAAAGGGGACCAAAACATGGGTCCCTCCCTGCACGTGCAGTCCAGACACTGCTGGGCCACAATATGGACCTGGGAGATGGAAAAAACTCCCAAGTCCTGCAGGTTTAATGAAGCTGAAGAGATTCAACGAGAAACACGTAAGTTGCGCGTAAGTCTATGGGGCCGGATGGGATTCACCCAAGAGTACTCAGGGAGCTGGCGGGAGAGCTCACCAAGCCTCTCTCCATCGTTTATCAACAATCCTGGTCAACAGGAGAGGTACCAGATGACTGGAGGGTGGCTAATGTGATGCCCATCTACAAGAAGGGTCAGAAGGAGGATCCGGGGAACTACAGGCCTGTCAGCCCGACCTCGGTACCAGGAAAGATCATGGAGAGGATCATCTTGAGCGAGCTCTCACGGCAAGTGCAGGGCAGCCAAGGGATCAGGGCCAGCCAGCATGGGTTTAGGAAAGGGAGGTCCTGCTTAACCAACCTGATCTCCTTCTATGACCATGTGACCTGCCTTCTGGACACGGGGAAGGCTGTGGACGTTGTCTCTCTGGACTCTGGTAAGGCCTTTGACACCGTCCCCCACAGCTTTCTCCTGGAGAAGCTGGCGAATCATGGCATAGACAAGTGTACTCTTCACTGGGTTAAAAATTGTCTGGATGGCCGTGCCCAGAGAGTTGTGATTAATGGGGTGAAACCTTCTTGGCGGCCGGTCACCAGTGGTGTCCCTCAGGGCTCAGTTTCGGGGCCAGTTTTGTTTAATATCTTTATCAATGATCTGGATGAGGGGATTGAGTGCACCCTTAGTAAGTTTGCAGACGACACAAAACTAGGTGGGAGTGTTGATCTGCTTGAGGGTAGGAAGGCTCTACAGAGGGACCTGGACAGGCTGGATCGATGGGCCAAGGCCAATTGTATGAGGTTTAATAAGGCCAAGTGCCGGGTCCTGCATTTCAGTCACAACAACCCCAAGCAACACTACAGGCTTGGGGAAGAGTGGCTAGAAAGTGGCTAGAAAGCAGCTAGAAAGCTGCCCAGCAGAAAAGGACCTGAGGGTGCTGGTGGAGCCAGCAGTGTGCCCAGGTGGCCAAGAAGGCCAACAGCATTCTGGCTTGTATCAGGAATAGCGTGGCCAGCAGGACTAGGGAAGTGATCGTGCCTCTGTACTCAGCACTGGTGAGGCCTCACCTCGAGTACTGTGTGCAGTTCTGGGCCCCGCTGTACAAGAGGGACACTGACGTGCTGGAGCGTGTCCAGAGGAGAGCTACCAAGCTGGTGAGGGGTCTGGAGACCAAGCCATATGAGGAGAGGCTGAGGGAACTGGGCATGTTTAGTTTGGAGAAGAGGAGGCTGAGGGGAGACCTCACTGCCCTCTACAGCTACCTGAAAGGAGGTTGTAGAGAGGTGGGTGTTGGCCTCTTCTCCTGGGTGAATAATGACAGGACCAGAGGAAATGGTCTGAAGTTGCGGCAGGGGAGGTTTAGATTAGATATTAGGAAGAATTACTTCACTGAAAGAGTGGTCAGGCACTGGAAGAGCCTGCCCAGGGATGTGGTTGAGTCACCATCCCTAGAGATATTTAAGAAACGTGTAGATTTGGCACTTCAGGGCATGCTCGAGTGACAGAGATTGTAGGGTTTTTTTTTTCTGTGTGTATGGTTGGACTCGATGATCTCAAAGGTCCTTTCCAACCATGAAGGTTCTAGGATTCTATGAAACTAAAGTTCTAGTTTGAAATTAAGCTTTAACTTTGAGGGGAGTGGGGCAGAAGGCACACACCCAAGAAAGGAGGGAAAGCAAAAGGCTGAAATGACTGCAAGTGGATTTGCCACATACCAAAGACCACACAGAAGCCGTATGACCAGAAATTTATGCTGGGAAGATAAAATACATTAAAAATGGCAGTTCTGGCATAACACAAATGTTATTCTAGTACATACGTCATGAAAACCTATAATTACATGAACGTATCGATTGACCTACAGGAAAGATTCATTCACTATATACAGTCTCATACCCACAGTGACCAACAAGTCCTGCAGATGAACAGGGAAGAGGGATTTATTTACAACGCCTCTTTCATTTTGTACATTGAATGAAACACAAATGCTAAAAAACAAACAAAATACCCCAACAGTTTGTGATCATGAACCCAAAAGCTGTAACCATGCACACCCAGAACAGGAACAGAACAAAGGAGAGGAGGGAAAAGAAATCCCACTTTGGCATTTCCTTGAGGTTGTTTTACATTAGATCCTTTATTAAAAAGAGATGGGGCTGGAGAAGTAGCTGATAAGAGAAATTCAGAAGCTCCATCACATGCTGCCACTTCTTTGACCAACAGCAATGGTACGTTATTTAAGCCAAAACATTACATTATTTAAGCCAAAGGCAAGCACACAGATTTGTGAAGCAGAGGGAGCAGACTGGTGATGGTACTCCAAAAATCAATCCTATGTTAAAAAGTAAAAATAATAATAAATAAATAAATATGGTGAAGCATGAACGAGCACCACCACAACTGTCATCAGTGAGCAGCTGGCAGACACAAAGCAAGTACCTTGCACTTTCAGGAGACACAGTCCCACTGGTGACCTTCACCCCTCTATGGGACCAGTCCCACCTCAGGTGGACAGACCTGTCTCCTTATGGGCACCTTTCCCCCCATGCTAAATTGTGGGCACCCAGGGCAGCTACATTCCAGGCTTCAGCACAACCACTACATGCCTAAAATTAGAATGAACCCAGGCTTTGGTCATTGGTAGCATCAAGGGTTAAGGCCAGCAAACAGCTACATGAAGGCTACAAGTTTTATTACTGACTTTTTGGCTTTTGAACCCAACTCAACTGGTAGGTGGAAGGAGAACTTTGTAACATATTGCTAATCCCTCAACTGTCCACATTCCCGACACCTTCTAAGCTTTAATTAAGCAAATCCACCTCATTAAAATATTGCGAGTGATGCAATTTTTCCTTCCAAATATTTAAAACTCCGTCTGCAACACTAACAAAGCCCTGCATTTTGTCAGAAAATGAGTACTAAGCCCTGAAAACAAAATTACTGCATTTTCTTTGCAGTCCACCAATCCATTTATATAAAGTGACATACTTCACTTAGCTTGTTACTATGAAGAGATTTAACGCTTCTTTTCTAAAGTGGTGTACCTCTACACCTGACAGATGAAACGACATCTAACAGACAGCCCTCACATCCCCAAACATGGAAGGTAATATGTTGGCTTAGGAGCTAATATCCATCTTTAACACCCGTTATACGTGTTGCCAGTAACCTATGCTCTGTTTTACACCCACAAAAGGAAAACTTCAAATTTTGGGCTACGCTACAGCCTCCAAAAAAGTGAGATCATGATCTGATTTATTCAACAAAAGTTTTCTTTTGTGAAGCCGCCAAAATATGTAAATTGCCCAGGAATAAAAGGAATCATCCGATCTGTTCATGTGTCTTACAAACACAACTGAATGACACAGTGTGAGTGCGCAAGTCCTTACAAGTTTTAATTTCAGGTAAGCTTGCCTAAAGGTTGAACACTTCAGCTCCTCTGGTCCAGTATTAGTCACCGCTCAACCTCTGTTGGTAACCTGCAACCTTCTCCCCTGCCTTACGCAAACAAAGTACTGAAAATGCAAAACGAAAGGGGCGGACAGGGAGGACCCGAGAGTCCCATTCCTCTCATCAGATGAGGGGCAGAAGGGATCGCAAAGAAAGCTGCGACACCAGCCCACCATCGTGTGTCTGAGAATAGGCTGAATATACACTTGTCCACACAGATCACGAGTGGCTGAGGCGAGGAGAAAGGAGGAGACCTGACCAAGCCCTACGACCTTGTCAAATTCCATTTTCAATTTTAAAAATACCCCAGAAAATAACTTTGGTTTCTTTCACTGACAGTGCAAGCACAGACCACCTTCTCTTCCTTCTCTCTCTGGTTTGGTGAGGAGAACTGCTCCTCCCAGCAGCAACAGAGCGGAGGTTTAACATCAGGTCGGTAGCGTCAGCCCTACATACGCATCCAGAAGTAGCCTGTCCAAGCCCTCAAACCACCTGTCTCTTCCTGGGGAGGAACAGGCTCCTTCTGCAAAGGGCAAACCCAGGCCCATGACCGATGCCAGACCTGACATGGGATTTCTGCTCCTCCACGCTCTTCTGTAGCATTCCTGAAATCAACAGCAGCTTTGGGGGTGAAAAAGCACCACCAACCTCAGCTATTCTGTGGGAATAAACACCAAAGAAATAACTAGGAATACATGGGCTGAGAGAATCTTTGCTGGAGCAAAGACATCTCTTTAATTTGCTTGTCCACATAAGAATGAGATCCACACTTATAACCCTAAGGGTTTTCAAAGCAGGAAGGAATACAGATATTGTATTTTACCTCCAAAATATACTTGCGCTCAGAAATACAACTCTTTTTTAAAAAGGAAATCCATTACAGAATGATTTACAACTGACTGACAAGATGATGATGATGACTCTGTAATTATCAGGTCCAATCACTCAAATTACAATTTACCAGCAGACACACAAACTACTTGATTCACAGCTAACGTTTTCTTCAGCGCACACTAGGTCCCTTCCTAAAACAAGAGAGGAGACAGATAACCTCTATCAGTAACACATAAATGTGGCTGCTGACGAGAGGAATTCAGGGAAGTCTGCGAGGGGCAAATTTCCCTTCGTGTTTGTGCCAAACCCTTCCGGAGGACAGATGACAACCAGGGCTGCAACTGAAAGGCTTTTCCTTTGTATACAGACAGGAACAGCTGTTAGATAGGTACAAAGGTATGGCCACGTCTGGGCACGCGTGATAAGTGAGTTCTTCATAAAATTGGTTGCTGAGGTTTTGATTTTCTTTGGTAGATTAATGCTGACTTATGCACAGCATTTAAAATTGCCCTGCACTGCCAAAGCTCTATAAAGGCTGTGCACTTTAGTGTACAAGTAAGTGCATTTGGCGTGACGCCACGATGTACAAAATCATTTTCATGCAGCTGCCAGCAGAAGGGAACTATATTCTTGGACCAGATGTTTTTGTTGTCGGCTCTGCCAAGCACGCCTGGAAACCTCACAGCTGAGCAGTGCTGCAGGAGTGAATTAACAATGAACAGAGCCACAAGATGCTCGTGTCCATCTATCAGAGGGGGCATCACGGCCCCCCCTTCTGTCTTCCTCCCCCTCTCTGAGCAAGGAAGCTGCCGATAGCCGGCTAATTATTTACCTGCCTGAGAAGAAAAAGCCCTTCTGCTCCATCAGGATAAATAAAAGCAACCAACACTTGCAGAAAATATTACACCCCAGCTGCATTTACCCTTAGCTGGGCAGGCGACAAAGAGACCACAATTAACAGCCAAGAAAATAGGAACTGAGAAAATATAACTGGTCCGAATAATACAGTACAGGTTTGTTTTTGCTGCTGGGCTGTGAACAAGCTTGCATTTATTAAAACGGTATTCCACCTCAAAAATCAGAGCTGCTAGGGCATCCCACTCTCCAGTTTAAAAACAAACAGCTCGGATCCCAACACAAGTCTCTCACTCTTGAGCTGAAACCCTGGGAGCCCTGGCAGGAGTTTGAGGACAGGATTCCGCTTCCCAACCCCGACACCAGCTCCCGGTGAGGCTCGGCTGCTATCCACCCTGCTGTCCCTTGCCTTTCGCCAAGCAGAGGGGACCTGCGGGGCTACAGGGACAGAAATGACACATCAGCCAGCTGTTTAAAACTGCTGTATGCACAGCAGGCAAAAAGCAGTCTGAATAAGGGAACAACAAGGGAGCCAGCACCGACACCTGGGTGCTGATAAGAAGAAAATGAGGTTTACTCAGTCCAAAACTCTTCCTTGCTAGGCCCACCCTAATTCAACCACAAAGTCTGTAAGAGAAACCTGAGCAGCCAGGTCACCCCAAGCCACTGTCAAAAAGTGACACTCAGCAACTTGACTGTAAAATAAATGGACGTCTAATGTGTTTTACTGAAATCCTCCAAGACAGGAATAATCTGCTTTCCCTCAGACAAGAGTATCTTTTCGGTTTCCCCAGCCTCCAGTAACCATCACCTCCTGCACCAAACTTGGCCCCAGCCCGCCCAGCTACCTCCAATGCCCAGAGCAGTGCCTTCCTTAAGGAGAGAGGGCTGGAGCACCTCTCTTATGAAGACAGACTGAGAGAGTTGGGGTTGTTCAGCCTGCAGAAGAGAAGGCTCCAAGGTGACCTTATAGCAGCCTTCCAGTACCTAAAGAGGGCCTACAGGAAATATGGGGAGGGACTCTTTATCAAGGAGTGGAGCAGTAGGACGAGGGGTAACGGTTTTAAACTGAAAGAGGGGAGATTAGATATTGGGAAGAAATTCTTTACTGTGAGGGTGGTGAGACACTGGAACAGGTTGCCCAGAGAAGTTGTGGATGCCCCATTCCTGGAAGTGTCCAAGACCAGGCTGGATGGGACTTTGAGCAACCTGGTCTAGTGGGAGGTGTTCCTGCCCATGGCAGGGGGGTTGGAACTGGATGATGTTTAACGTCCCTTCCAACCCAAACCATTCCATGATTCTATAATTCCTTAAGGATAAATTTAATTCAAAAGTTACATGTTTAAAAAAAAAAAAGAAACAACCAGACAGCCTCTCTTGTCTGGATAAATAGTCTCCTTCTCAGGAACTTTTCCCTTAAAAGAAAAGTAACGCTATCACTATAGGGTCTCAGGGGAACACGATTCATGAGCAGGAAAAGGCCTGCTCGGGGTACTCACCCCAACAGATATTACAACTTTTTGCTATGCTAGTCCCGTAACATGATCAAGTGACAGTCTGAAAGAATCTTCCCCTTAATCACACTGATTTGACAAAGAGCAATTAGCCCAGCCAAAGCGTGGGAGATGGAGGGGGGGGGGGGGGCATTTACATTAGAAGAAGGAAACCTGGATTCTTTGGGGAGCTTCAAAAATGTGGAGGATATGCTAAAGGTACCAGATTTGCTCAGAGCGGAGCTGTGTGACAATGAAGCCAAGCACAAAAGGACAGGCTACAGCAACCCTGTCAGCTCCCACTCCACCACCAAGGCAAGGATCGGATCCGCCGGTCGGTTTGGAAACATTACCAAGCAGCCATGGAAGCAGGAGAAATCCCACACACAGCAAACCGGACCTCTCCAGTAGCTGGAGAGAGGCAGCTAAGTGAAAGACCATGTGTCGCGGAGGTCAGCTTCTGCCAGACTCCAGGCATCTGAACAAAGCCCGTCACGGCTGGAGGCTCCTCTCCTGCAGTTTTCCTGCAGCCTTGTGCCTCCAACGGGCGCATGGAGAAATCCCAAAGCCCCGTCAAAAAGGAAAGCCTCACAGAAAATATTGGTTAAATTGGTTAAGCTTGTCTTTGCCGGTTTACTAACAAATGACACTCCGCTAGGAAAAGCCTTTAGCTGCACTCTGGCTGGCACGAATTAAAAAGCGAGGGGTGGGGGTACAGAATAGGAAAAGGAAGAACAGGGACGCTATTATAAAGATAGCAAAACATAATTAAAAAAAAATAAAAAAGGAAGTTCTAAGTTTGTGGGTGCTTTTTTTTTTTCTGACAACTCTCCCCAAATCAGCTCCATCTGTAGTCTCTGAGCATCTGGGGGTTTCTGCCAAAGTGATCAGTAGCAAAGAGCTAGCATTTGTCTTTGAATCACAGCCATTATGTGCTCCAGCGTTCCCACACCACGGAGAGAAATTGGAGGCGCTCGCAATTCTCCCTGGGCTGATGCCGAGCCGCCGATCCAAAGCACAAGGGATGACGGCAGTGCATGTGCGCTGCCGCTTATAAAGGCAAGGCACGGTGGAAAAAAAGGACATTGCCGCTTTTCATGACCTATAAAACTTCCTCACTGAAAGCAGGCTTGGCTGAGGGCAGCCCTCCAACTCATTGGCAAACCTCTTCAAAGCAAGACACCCAGCTAAGGTTGTCTTTCATACAATACAGCCCTTATTCCCTCCCGCATTTGGTTCGTGAGTAGACACTTTTCCCCAGGAACTGTAGCATGTACAACCCTGCAACAGTCACAACCCAGTTTTGGCCACCTCTCCCCAACGCCAACACTGGGGCTCTGTCCTGGAGAGTGGGCACGTAGTCACACACACACCAACAACCTACACATCACCATCACATCCTCTTCCCTTCAGGGAAGAGAAGGATGCCGCAAAACCCTTTATCTGCTGTTAGATGCCCACCAGACCTACTCACCTCATACCTGGAGGGCCAGGTAAGGCCCTGTTTTACCACTCATGTTCTAAAGAGGATTAAAAGGTTAAAAAGGAAAAAAAAATAATGATGAAAGAAGTTCTCTGAGCAGAAGATGCAAAAAACGCTGAATACCAGTAAGGTCCTACTAGTGTAACTCAAATGTCTCTGTCGCGTTGCTGTGTTGCAGGTTTCAGAAGAAACTTCTGGCTCTTGACATCATGTGGAAGGCAAGCAGGTTTCTCACTCTGAAGCCCTCTAGTGATGGCCACAAGCACAGCAGTCACACAAGTACTCACTTTAAGTGCAACCAGGAGGAAAAAATATAGACAAACCCTTGTGCAAGAGATCACTGCTCATCGGCCATGCCAGGACAAGATGGCCATGTCTCAAGGAGCATGTAAAAGCATTTGCAACTGTTTATACACTTTCTAAGTAGCTATTTGTCTGATGAATATGGGTATTTTCTGAACAATGATGGATTAGACCCCTAATCCAAAATGGGCATCAATCCATCATAAGTGGTTCTTAATTAAGACCCAGGAAAAAAAAATATGGAAAATTCACGAGAATGTAGGCTTGATACTAAATGTCTTTTTTTTCAGTCTCAAACACTGAAATGCAACTTTTTGACCTATATTGTGCCTTAACAATAGGCACAATCTCTGCTGTCCACTGAATATACAGCTCATGAATACCCTTGAGTTTCCACAACTATATTCATCCCCTGCATTATTGAGCTGTAGAGAAGACCAGTAGAAGAAACCTTTTTTTTTTTTTTTAAGAAAATTAATTCCAGTGAATTAGCAATGGTTCCACACAAGCATACACAACAAGGGCAGACTGGGCTTTTGTTTCGGGCTTCATTTTAAAGCAAACAGATGTCTTTCAGAGGTAGATCTGCTTTGGCTACCTGGATTAGACCACTAAACAGTTGTTTTCTTTTGCCATTCACTAACCATTTCACCATTAGACTCAGGATCAACAAGGTTCTTTGCCTGCAAATATGGGTCATGGCCCAAAATGTGGTTCATGTAAGCCAGTCTCTAGCGGGTGACCAAATCAGAGGCAGCTGGCATTACACATCCTCAGCACAGGTTTTTTGGCTCCACCATTGGAACCGAACTCGCCACACAGCGATTCTTTGCTCTGACATTATCCTGAAGACTGGAATCCAGAATCACAATAAATGTTATGGAAATCATCCAAAGCAGAAAGTGAAGTAATTTCTGAGGCAAGCAAGCAGACTAAAAATAGCCAGCTGTGCAGTGGAAAGAATCAGAGGGTGGGGGAATCCCTGCAAAAGACCTTCACACTCCATTCTGTATTCCTAAATCTGCAGGTGTGGAGCACTGTAAACAGTCCCTCAGCAGCCATCGCAGGTGGCCAAGGAAGATGCGGACAGACTGTTGGAAAAGCGTTGCAGCCGGCTTTCCTCCCAGGTTCCTGCTGCAAAGGGATGGCTGCACGGATGCAGTTCTCCAGGTGGCCTCACAGCTGTAACCCTGAGGAGAGGCTCAAGATGATGATGATGATACAGGCCAGCTCATGGCCGAAGCCTCTCCTTCTCCCTGTCCTGCCCAGCCCCTCTCACCCACCCCCCAGCCTGCTTTTGCTGGGGTGAAAAGAGTAGAAAGGTAATCTGTATTTAAAAAAAAAGAAAATACTTCCTTGCCAGTGGAGCGCTCTGAAGGATGGGACCAGATAGATGCTGGTACAAGGGGAGCTGGGAAAGGAGGGGAAGAGAGGCAGGGCTGCTCCCGCAGTAGCAGCCAGACATCAAATTGGCTTTGCTGTATTGTAAAACCACATCTCAAGGGATAAGTAAACAGAAAACAGGGAAGACCCCTAGACACCTATGTCAGGAGGAAGCACTGGTATCACAACAGGATGCCATCTGAACATTTACCAATAGAAAATGCAACTGTTCCTCCTTTCTTTCCTGCCAGTGGGAGAAATCCTTTCCTGAATTTACACGAGTGTTTGTTTGTTTACATTTGTAGGCATGGGATAGAGCATTTACATGCTGATCCATCCATTTTTACAAGAACGGTTCAAACTCTTAACAATTTGTGTTGCAAATCAAGACTAGGCAAGGTACATTTCCCAATCTCTTTTAACTAGAATTGAGGAGCAGCAGCAATTCTGAAATAGGAACCAACATCACCCTCAGGGACTCGAATTTGAGTGGAGACTTGTTTAACAATGCAGCCCCCTCTGATCTATAAATCGGTGCAACTCTATCGTTTTATAATTGACACAAGGCCCTACATTTAAATAAATCACTGCTAAGGGGCATAGCAAAAGGGGCAAAAAGAAAAATTCAGAGTGAAAAACAACTACCAATTATAAAAAAAAAAGGGTTTGTCTCAAAGCCTCAAAGAGAGGAAACACCAATAAGTGGTAGAGGTAAAATATACAAAAGACAAATAAACCCCTCCTTAATGGCGCTGCCTCTGCATCACTCTTTCCACAGCAGTGACTCAGGGCTGCCCAGCCGGGAGGACAGGTTAGCATAAGGGGAGCCAAGCAGACAGCAGCCACTGGGATGCTCGCTCTCCCTGCTGCCTGTGGTCTCTCTACCCAATTACATTTCCATTCGGTAAAATATTCCACATAAGAAACCAATTTTCAGGAATCACTGACACTCTCCTTTCTTGCTCTCGCACGCAGAGCCAAGGTGCTTTGCCAGGCCATTAACAGTTATCTGAAGGTCTGTGGGCTGCTGCATTTACACTAGGATTTCCACTTAGTTTTCCACCAACTCTAGAAGCAAACACTAAAACTCAGTTCAGGAAGAAGGAGCTACAGAGGAAAATATCCCTGCTCTACTGAAACACTGCAGAAACACCTCATACATCAACCCACATGCAAAAAACCTGGAAGTTCGTTTCTGGAGCTGCCCTCTCCACTAGGCAGAGAGCGGGACATTTGTGAAGGCCCCCATCACCCTGCAGAATGAGGTGCAAAGGAGAGCAGGCTGTTGAACTCTCACCATGCCTTTTGCACCAGTGATGTGCTGAGTAAAGAAGCTACCATTTTACCTGCTGAACACGAGGCAAAACACAACAGCAATGTGCTCTCCACACAGGAACAGCAGCTGCTTCTGCGGCTAACTCACTCACTTCTCACAGACACCCCTTTCCAGATCAAAACATTTGAGAAATAAAGCCTGACATGAAAAAAAATCAACAGGGAATCAGAACAAAAAGATGCCTCCTTGGCTAGACTCCCATCGGTCTAATCATGCTTGAAGCAGGGTCTTACTAAAAAAGACAGCAAGGACAGGAGAGCAAAACTAAACTTTGTGCTTATTATGAAGCACCAATCTTTGCAATTTAATAACACCACCTTTGCACTTTCATTTAGCAGTAGAAAGTGTTCTCTGCCAGAGAGGCTATATGAAGCACACTCAGTGGGTTTTAATCCCTTTTGCATTAAACCTATCTAGAGGAATGTACACAGGCTCCTTGTTGGAAAGGACCCGAGAAGTTTCTAGGCTCAGGAGACAAACAGAATCTTCTCCTACATCGATCAATTGAACTAGTTTGCACAGCATCTTCAAGGCTCTTTTAACACTTAGCTCAACCGTGTGCTTCCCATTGCATTTTTAAGAGATTGAGCACAGGGGGAGAAGAACACTTTCCTGTTCGGCACAAGGGGAGCATTCATTGTGGTTACAAGTCAGCTTAGAATACAATGAATTCCCAGGTCCTCGCGCATTAGCACTTGCTGCCATAATCTCTAGTTTTAGGAGCTGGGCTTTAAGACTGTATTTTACCCAACAGCTCCCTACACAATCACTCAAAGTGTGCCTTGCAAAAGGAGCACTGTTGAGGGATTTAGAGTAAACATTTTTGTCTCGTTAAATGCTGGAGAATAACATTGCTATTTTATATTTATATATAGACATGCACATGTTAAGAAAGAGGGGGAGAGAGATCACACAGGATAATCTCAAATGTACAAAACCACTTGTGGGCCTGCAAACTAAAGAAAGAACCAGAGGGAGATTTTAAAATGCTTAAAACTACCTTGCATGTGCTACCCTGTACACATTCCTATGGGTGCAGCACTCATTTGAAAGCCAAGCATCAGAACTTTTTCGTTTTTAAAAGAAAAAAAGTAATCTACCTCCTCCTCCTGATTTACTGCAAAACAGTGGCCAGCTGGCTGATAACGGACAGTGGCTAAGGTCTGCCTACCATCCCCAAAGCTGAAGCTATAAATTTCAGCCCCTCTCTTCTCCGTACAGCCTGACAGTTTTCACATAACTCATCGGGACTTTGTATCTTTGGAATTTCTCCTCCTCATTAAACTTGGCCCAAGTTGGCCAGCAGATCCAAATGGTATTTGGTGGAAAAGAAGGCAAGGACACACGCCCTATCTCCAAGAAGCCTCATTTCCTTAGGAAGTCAAGATAAAAATATGGAATGTCACAGTAAAACAGGAGGAGCCCACAGGCAGGTGCAGATTATGAAACTACAATTAAACACAGCCAAGGAAGATTACATTTCAAGCAGATATATCCACTTTAACATAAACAGCAAATTAATTCTCCTGTCTTTGATCCTAATGCCCAAGTCAGATTTTAAAGTGCACCTCCGAAAAACAGCAGCTCACACTGGACCTGGGATCTCTCGCTTGTCTATTCAGGCGGGAGGACTACACCACACACCCGGGTTCAGCCCAGATACTTGCTAAAATGAAAGCACGATGCTCTGTCACAATCCTCGTTGGTTTTACCCTGCCCGAACTGGCAAGAGCACACATGCTCTAACACTGTATTGACAGGGTTGCCTTGTTTTCCTCGAGCAGACAATATGTCTGATTCACTGGGGGTAAATTGAGCTGTGCTGCGTGTCTGACAGAAATGATACAAAATGCAGCCCCATACTTTTTGCTATTATCTGCACACAAAACATTTCTGTTTCCCATCAGAACTCGAATCTCCTCAGACAGCTCGAACAAACAGAGCTCAGCGCTCGGGAAGGCAGCAGTGAAATGCTCACATTGAGGCCACCAGCACCAACACTCCCCTTGGCTGAGAAGAAATGCTCCATCACTGGAACCTGCACAGGCTATTGCTCAAATTCATGTTATTGCAGGTATGACCGGTAGGTTAAATATCATGATTGTGAAAGCATCCGCACGCTACCCACACTGAGCCTTCACCACTGCTAGTATGAGGGTCCAGATTTCCCTAATACAGATGCTAGCAATCATCCATAAACATATGAAATCACATTGTCATTAGTGACTTCCTCGTCAATGCTAACAGCAGGTGTCAAGAGTAGGCTGCAGGTACCAAGCCTAAGGACTGAAGAAAAATAGGCACAGGATTACATTTAAACGCATAAGTATTGCCCACTTGGAGTAATAAACAGTGCTTAAAAGTTGGAATTCAAGCACTTGTCCCTACTCATTACAATGGTAACAGACATCAGTAGCTCACCTAGATGACTTATCCTTTCCTTCTGAGTGTGTCAATGCAGTTATACCGTCAGACCAATGGCAAAAAAAAAAAATTAAGAAAAAAGTCCAGACTTGCCCAAGAGCTCAAGACTTGCATAGAAGTTTTCTTAATATGTAATCCTGCCCCTCTGCCAATGGAAGTCAGCTGTAGCCTACACAGCCTTCTAGTTTCCATTATGCTCCAGTACCAAACGTGCTCTCACATACTGATGAGCAATAACAGATCTCAGAGCCACAGCTGAGGAGTGTATCCTGAGCATCATCTGTTGTGCTACAGCAGAGTTTTACCTGGTTCCTTACAGCCAGGTAGGCAAAATTTTAAAGCTGACTCCCTAAAACTAGGAGATTCTTCCGCACTCCAAACTACAGCAAAGTTCCCTTTATGTGGCTACAAATTCAGTTTGTATAACCTAAACTACATTAGAGTTTACAGAGCACTGGCAAACCATTTTCTGCTAGACAGGGCAAAAACCTTGCACATCAGTCCTGGCGTAAGCACACAGATGAGAAGAAGGCAGAGGCAACAAAGCTTTCCTTGCAATTTCTCAACACAGTGATCCACGATCAACCTTGAGTATGAAGCCATCTCCTGGCCTCAACTAAAAAGCCACACAACAGGAACAGCACTAAACGAGCATCACGAAGCCTTCACAGTCAAAGCTCTTTTGCTGTTGACAGATAATGGATGTTGGTGAGGCAGCAATGGTGCCCTCAAGGATCTTCATGGCAAAAGGAAAACATCTGGAAACACCTGAAACAGGTTCCAAAACAAGCATGTTAAAATATAGAGAGGGGGATACCCACAAGGACAACTGACAATAGGCTGTGCATGCAAACACTTCCACTCAGGTGTAAACCTTGCTCTGAGAAGAAACCGTATGCTGAAAAAAGCAGAGAAACATGCATGTATGGATGTTTTACATCTCTTTTTTTCTTTTTCCCTACCACACAGCACCAGTGTGAAGTTGCTCTTTGCCGGGACACAGCAACGCAAAGCCTTCATGCTCAACACCAGCTCTCTCTAGTGAATCCCTGTTGCCTATCATTTCCCAAGCTGCCTAACAACAGCCACGGCTTTCTGCCCTGACCTCAAACTGCCTGTGGAGCTCCCTATTCAACCTTCCCCTTGCAGCCACATTAAACCTGACATTCTCCCCTTCCCAAATAAGCTTCTCCAGCCCCACAGTCTTGCTAACACCCCCTAGGACTTGGATGAAGAGAGTGAAAGTTTGCCCTGAATACAAACTGGTGCCAGCACTGCTCCACAAAAGTTTCTTGGATCACATCCAAAAATCGCAGACCTGACTCAAGCTGGGTGTCAGATGTATCTGCCTTGCTGGGAGATAAAGTCACTGCTCCCTGTCTGACAGTCAGGACAAAAGGCTCTCCAGAGTTAAACGTCACTCTGCTGTGTTAGGAACTACGAGCTGGAAGGCTAAGCGCTGCTCTGCCACCCCAGGGCAGGGGTGTTGCGACATGCCTGACACAGTGTGAAGATGGACAGGACCACCTCTGCCCGACCCGAGCTGGGGTCCTGCAGCGAAATGGGCAGCACGCATGGAGCTGAGGGGGGGCTGCACCAGAGCCCAGTCCCATGCAGACCTCAGCCAGCACCGCAGGGCTGAGCCCCCCAGCATCAGGGGAAGAAGTGTGCCAAGCTGCCAAGGGAAGGCATGCAGCAGAGGTAGGTGCGGGATCTCAAATTAAGGAGGGAAGCCGTCAATTATACAAATACTCTGCAGCTCAAAAGAGGCTGCCCCACTGGCTGCAAGAATAGCCTAGCTCTTTTCGACCTGCTCCCAAACCGGACATTACAGCTCAAAGGACCGTTCTGCCCAGCTATGTTTTCCTCTGAAACGTAATAGAAAGTTCCCAGTGGCTTTTTTTTTTTCTTTTCTTTTCCTTTTTGACCTAATCCCTGGAAGAGATCAGAGCTTAATCAGCTTCAGGAGAGACCGGACAGCAGGGCTGTCCACATTGTAAATACCTTTCCTATTCATTCCTTTTCCACAGAACGCTTCTTTGTTTTGCCAGGTAACTGTTTAACCAAAGACTACAAAATTTTGTACAGGCTCGTAGTAAGCAACCTCACATTTGAGGGACAAGCAAGCAGGGTGCCAGTACCCCTCATGGGAACAATCTGGATTTTTAGGTCCTTGATCCATTTTCCCCAATTCATATGTATCAAGAGGAAGGGACGTGGCAAAGGCTTTTGCTAACTACTGGCTTCAGGTCTGCTTTGGCTAAATTCGCAGTAAGTACAGGCATGGACTGGTATAGAAGTCCTTTATCAGGCAGCTGCACTAAGCCAGGTAAATCCAGGTAAAGGAAAGCAGTGCATTCGTGTCTCCACACTAAAAGGCCAGCCCGTGTTCAGCTTCTCCAGCCTGGCTTGACCCAGTTCTGTTGTACAGTGCTGTGAGGATCTGCATTTCCCAGTCTTCTAAAGTGAGGCATCAACTTTTTAGTTTTTTTTCCCCTCCAAACAGATGAATATCCACAGACTGTCTTTGGCTTTTCATGAAAAAAAAATGCATACAAAAGTTAGGGCAAACTTGGTGTTTATTATTTTTGTTTTCTCTTCATTTTGTCTGCCTGCATGTGTGGCAACACACATACACACATTTTTATTTATCTGTGGTCTTTCTGCAGGCCACTTTTGGGATATATTATGGACAATGGATAGATCATCCACATGATCGCAGCTTATAACATCATGTGGGCCATAAGGTATAGACTCACAAGAATCAAAGTGACTTGCCTACTGCAACAGAAAAAAGCAGTCAGCAGAGTCGGGAAGATGGCAATGAATAATTCGAGTAACCTTTCCTGTCCAGGTACAGGAGATGTACCACGTTTCTCTGCAGGCCAGGACATTTTGGTTTGGGGTTGTTAATTTTTCTGCAGAGCACGTACAGAAAGGGCAAGACAGGCAAGCACTAAAAGCAATCCAGCTTCTTTCATAAATCAGCAGGATACAGTATCCAGTTGTTTACTTAGCATAATTTTACACAGACTAGACTGGACAAGTCATGAAACACTGGGCACAAGAGCTGAGAAATGCTGCTATTAAAAAGGCATGCGGAAAACTTTCCCAAGGGATGCCAAGAGTGTGTGTGGGAAGAGGTAGGAGGAAGAAGCAGCAGCGTCAGGGGTTATAACAAACAGAAAAGAAGTGATTGTGTTTTTCCCTCAAAATCAGTTACTAATCTTTCAAAGAGAAAAGCATCGCTGGAAGGGGAACACAGGAGTGACACTGGAAACACCCGTGCAGCTGCAAAGAAAGCCTCCAAAAGAGCTAAGTGGAGTCAAGCTGGCTGTTTAGGGTGTAATGCAAGTTAACAGCTTAGATGCAGGCAGATTTGCCAAGTAAGCTTTGCTAAGGTTTTAAACGTTATTTGCTTCACAAGAAAATGGATTCTTCTAACTAAGCAGCGACTGCCAAATCTTGCAGCATACTTGTGTTGCGTCTGATTAACATCAGTCACGGCTCACTTGGTAGGCTGCAGTGCTGCCCAGCAGTACGCAGCCAGGAGCCCATGGAAACCTAACAGCACGGTCAGCAAGTGGAAGGGGTCAAGGCGGGCTGAACACCGCCTTCTCCGAAACAATGCCCCAAAAGGAACAGAGACACCCTACAATAAAAAGATTAAAGACAGACTACAGGAATCTCACAAATAACGCCCCCCTCCACATCATGCGTGCAGCACGAGATTCATCCTATGTATGTACATTTTAGAAAACAATTTTTAAAGTGTGTATATGCTGATAGTTCATATTGTTCCCCTTTTACGGTCATTGGTCTCGTTCCAACAACAGAATAGCTTTCAATTCATGAGGACTGGTGTGTTTTTTGTTTTTATTTGTTCTACGCTCCAGTGAAATTTTTTCACCCTACATGTGCTCTAGCTTCTCTCTCAGAAAGTGAAAATAGGACCTACATATGCACCATTCTGTAGGAAGACTGATAGGTCTTTAGATCTGACAGATCCTTTAAGTGGTTGCTTTAGTGCTGTAGATCTAAAGATCTATAAAGATCCATACAATCTTCTAGATCTTTTCTTAAGTTGTTTAGAGAGGAGGAAAGTGGAAGAGACAGGAAAGTTTTATGCACATCAACACCCCCCCCAACGTTTCAGGCAGCAGTACTGAGTAGTCATAATATATTCAAAGATCAAGCTGATATCTTCAGCCCACCTCCTCTTTTCTCATCCTTACCACCATTCTTTTCAAAATTAAAATCTGAAGAGAAAACCACAAGAAAAGCTGAGAAGGATGAAGAGCATTTCCACAGCACCATGTACATTACAGAGATGTAATGTTTCTTCCAACGTCTCTAGTTGGAGGTTATGCTACCTTGTTTTCCTCATGCCAACCAAAACTTTTTAAGGAAAGCCTTCATTCTGATTTTGACATTCCTCCCATTCAGGTGATCAAAGCTTTACAGCCCAGAACTGATGTAACCTCACTGGTCCTGAGCACTGTGTGAAAAGCAGAATCAAGGCCTTGAAAACTGAAAATTTGGGGTGTGCCCACAGAGCGAGCCAACTCATTAGGCTTTCTAATTTGTTAAGAGTTTGGCAAAGCAAGCACTGGATCAGAGGTATCCCAGAAGAAAGATATTCTATAGAATAGAATAGAATAGAATAGAATAGAATAGAATAGAATAGAATAGAATAGAATAGAATAATTTCAGTTGGAAGGGACCTACAGTGATCATCTAGTCCAACTGCCTGACCAATCCAGGGCTGACCAAAAGTTAAAGCATGTTGTTAAGGGCATTGTCCAAATGTCCTTAAACACTGACAGGTCTGATGCATCAACCACCTCTCTAGGAAGCCAGTTCCGGTGTTTGACCACCCTCTCGGTAAAGAAATGTTTCCTGATGTCCAGTCTAAACCTCCCTTTGTGCACCCTTGAACCATTCCCATGTGTCCTATCACTAGATACCAAGGGAGAAGAGCTCAGCACCTCCCTTCCCACTCCCCCTCCTCAGGAAGCTGTAGAGAGCCATGAGGTCCCCCCTCAGTCTCCTTCTCTCCAAACTAGACAAGTCCAAAGTCCTTAGCCACTCCTCACAGGACATGCCTTCCAGCCCTTTCACCAGCTTTGTTGTCCCCCTCTGGACGCATTCAAGGACCTTTAACATCCTTCTTAAATCAGAACAGAGGCACAGATCACCTAAAGCTTCAGTGGCCACTCATCAAAAAAATCACAGCTTCAGTTTTGTATAAGTTTCCACTCATTTCTCTTTCCCCATGGGCATGGACACAGTTAATTACCATTAAGCTACAAGAGCAGTTTATCTAACCGTCCTCTTGGAGCTACATTTGAAGGTAAATTTGAGGCTGTGGTTCCTTCAGCATTTCTTTTGGGGCAGTGCTGAGGGCAGCAGTCACTGCCCCCTCTGTCCCTACACTCTCTCCTCCCACTAAACCCGTAAGTTGTGGTGAGCTAGAACCAGGATGGAGCTGCACGTCCCACCAGCAAAAGGAGGTGTTCATGAAACCACCCCTTGAGGAATGGAAGCCATGGCTTGATGATGTGGCCATCTCTAGCAGCAATGCCAATTTGAGCTACTACCCCTTCTCCCCCATGGCCATCAGCAGCTCTTTTCCAATCTCAAGCCACCTTCCTCATAGCGACAGCACAACTGTTTGTAACGTCATGTGCTAAACTAGATCAACGAACCTATCCAGGTTATAAATAACTGGGGGAAAGAGAGGAGTGAGGGTATTTTTAATCTGAAACTGGGTCCTGTTCACTGATCCAGGTCACCATCTAGCCCTGGGGCAGTTGTGCTGGCACAAGTGTTGTGAGACAGGCGAGAGATCACTGAGCAAGAGTGGACAGGAATATCCTACAGCCACATCTGCCACTGAGAAAATGGTACATGCAACCGTATCACCCATGCCTTGTGTTAGCAACAGTATCATCCACGCCTGGTATTAAAAAGTGGAGCTGACTTAGCACGACTTGGAAGAATTTGCACCACATTTTTAGCCTCCGCAGGCTCATTACTTTGAAGCAAAAACACATGAGCTCCACTGGTAGGAACGACAACACTTTCAAGCTGCATGGGGCTAACATCTCCAAACTCCTCCCTCTGACTGCCCTTCATCCCCTAAAAAAGCATGAGCTTGTGAGATAAAAGATAGACAGTGCCAATATACAACTAGTGTTTCAAAACCAGCCAAAAATTACAGAAAGTTTCAAAATATAAGCCATCTCCTGCAACATGAGCTTAGCCATACTATAGACAGCAGTTTTCAATTGTTTTCCTTTTGCTGTGCAACCTCTCTATTACAACTGTTTGTGATTAACATATGCTATTAAAAACAGAGGGAGTGTGCAGTACAGCCAATCTTAATGTTATGAAGAAGCCTTCATCGTGCACACAGTCCAGCAAGCTGCCCTGTGTAAAACCGCTGCACAAATGGAAACATTTGCTGTGCAAAGAACGCTCACTGCATGTCAACACACCTTTGTTCTTCTCCGGTTTGCCTGCTTGTTAACTGCAGCAAAATAGCACTGCCTCCTCATGAAGGCAGCCTTTGAAAATCTCCAGCTGAAAATTGGTTTTTATCAGGACATCTTCCAAAACAAGAATGTCTACCTCTTGGCAGACACAACAGCTTAAGTTAGAGAGCGGCAGTCACACTGCCCATCAATCACAAGCAGATTTAGAGATATGACTGAAGTCCTATCAGTTGACCTAACCCTGCCTTCTTGCTTTCCTCCTTTTCCTGCCTGCTCACCCATTATACGCCAGCCACTCCCCTAGGAGCTTGTGTCCAAGGCCATTTTTACCGTTGGCGCCTGTACACACACCAAAATATAAAACATTTTGCAGTAACACCCTTGTAGGAGTTTTTCTTAATATAACCAGCTTGCCAAAGACCCCCTACTTTTATAATGCACATGCGTTAACATAATTTTCTCCCTAATACCTATATGAGATTGAAGAGTTCAGAAAAATAAGACACTTGGTTTGAAGAGGCACAACCTCTCTTCAGAAGTGCAATATCGGTCAAGGACCTCATTCAATTTTAAATCTGAAGTTGTTGTGTTAATTTGTGGATGTAACTCCATAAAACACAAATGGAATCAACAGGGAAAAACCCATGCTTTTCCCAATCTGTTTTGAAGACTTAATTTAAACTGATTGCTTTTTGAACAACATAATCTGCAAGACATCTAAGGATTCAAATATGGGCATATATTTTTTATTTCTTTGGCTGGGTTAATTTCCCGTCTTTCCCATCTAAAGCTCCACAGTAAATCCCCCTGGGTCAGTTACAACTACTACTTTACACTGCTGAATTCTGCCAGCAATCTGCTCATCGTTCCTGCAGATGTTTCTGCTTTCAGGCTTCTGGGAACTTTATTGGACCCATTTCCTTTGAATAAATGTATACCCTTTTTAGGCTGCAAATGTACCAGGGAAACTACTGTCCTCTATGTCAAGCAGCCTCCTCACCTTCTTTTTCGGTAAAAGCAAGATGCTGCATTTAAGAGAAAAAAGCGGGAAGCAGGGAATCCAGCTTTTTTCCCCTCTCCTGCGAAATTTCTACTCATATGTCCTGGGACCAGCCAAAGCAATTTGTGAAGGCCAGAGGCCCCTACGCACAAACACACAGAAATCTCGTAGAGGGCAGATGCGCTCGAGAGGTCAGGTCCTGCAAACAGAAAGCCAGCGTTCACATGCAAAGACCATGCCCTTCAACATGAATAGGAGCTAAGCCATATGTCATCTCTCATTATTAAATTTTACCGGTATTCCTAATAAAGCAGAATGTTCCTCTACTCACCTCGGTAACGTCCATGACTTTGATGGCTGCCAGCTGACCCGTTTTGACATGCCGACCCTGAAGAAGAGAGAGAACCATCAGGACCAGCGCCTCACCCATCCCTTCAGCATACACAGAGCAAAACATTTGGATGAGAGCTCCAGACACTGGGTTTTAAACCCAACTGTGCTGGACCCTTCTCTTCTAATACTTCATATGAAAACCAATATTTTAGGTGGATTTCAAAAAAGAAAAAGTTTCTTTTTAAAATATTCTTATACAAATCTTAGAACGCCTTTCGTTTTCTCTACATTAAAGGGATGATTATCAAGATTAAGCACAGACAGATTACATTCACAGCTTCCCTTCTGTTTACTTTAGCAAAGCTTATAGTCAGTAATGATAGTTTATTAACATGCCAGAATAGTTAAACTCCACATATTGCATATTTTACTTCTATGCACCAGTGCCTGGTACTTGTGTGATATTTTCCTAGGTAAACTCAAGTAGGCTTAGGGGGTTGCAAAAGAACATTTGTCTTTGTTTTGGTCTTCACTAGTTAAAAAAAAAAAAAAAAAAAAAGTGAGGTTTCTTCAAGTGATGCATCAGACCTGCAATAGCTCTCTCCGCCTGTCTCACGATAGCTAGACAAGAACAAGACATCGTCTCCCTTTAGCTACGCCACCATAAGGGTACAGGTTCTCAGTACAGCTGGAGCTGAATTAATAGATCCCAGCTCCTGCGGCGGGGAGCTCCTACCCTTCCTTCCCCTGCCTCCCCCTCCAGCCTCCTGTCACATATTTCTCCCAGGAGCGCTGTGCTCTTTCTGGCACTCATCGGATCATATGATAAAGCTGATTGAGATCACGAAAATGGCAGAAAAGTTAAAACAGAAAAAGCAAACTGCGGGGTGGGGCGGGGGACTGCGGATCAGGAAATTAAAACTGGTTTGCTCTGCAGTCAGAGCAGAGCCAGGGCTGGCAGGAGGTGGATCGCGGGGCTGGGAGGGAGGCAGCACCACTCGCCCCTCCAGCCCTGGTGGGCTGCAACTCGCCTCAGCTGACTTCTGACAAAAACCTTTTTTTTCTCTAGCATATTTTTAAAGAAGGTGGGGCCATAGCAATTAGCTGTTCTGGTTTTTTTTTTTCCTAAACAGGCACTTAGAAATGGTTCTAGTATTAGTATTTTCCAGCTCTCCACTGAACACCCCGTAGTCTGCCCCAAGACTTCCAAACAGCCTGGTCTCCCAATGCCCTTCCCAAACATCATCCCCAAAGGCCCTTCTCTGAACCAGTCAAGCTCTCCAGAAAGAGTTATGTCCACTACACTTCTGAATCCTCTTCTTCACCCACAATTAATGATAAAAAACACAACAAAACTTTTCACTAAAGTCACAGTTCCTCACCAATTTCTACGGTTCCCACACAAAAACCTATACGTAGCATCCACTATAGCTAATGGACAACAATATGTATTTTTTTTTTCCTGGACTAAATCCTTAACCTCTTTACAGATTCCTCCAAGACTGGCACCCCAGAACTGAAGCACCCCAAGACACTAATCTCTTTGGAGAAATCTTGACCCCTTCGCACCTTACGATGCCCTCCATGGTAACAGTCAGCTGGTGCATTATGAAGGACTCTGATGAAATGCTGCAGAATTCACAGCCCCCACTTTCTTTTACAAATTGTATTGTGCTGCGCTCTCCCCTTATTAACCAATCCACATGCTTTCTATAAATAAATTACTGTACTCAGGCTTCTGCTGGCTCTGTAAACTCTCTTTATTATATGCATTTCTTTTTATAGCTTGGTCGCAAGCTGGTTTGGATTTTGAAAGAAAGTCAGGGCCGTAACATGTGTGCAGTGGCCAAGACTGACCTCACCTTGACCTTATTACTTCTTGAACCAAAGCCTTTCAGCAAGCCCTGGAGAGACGCAACTCCCATTTCCCACCCTGGACCTCTGCCTAATGACAAAAGCCGGTGGTCTTCTCCTCAAGACTCACCATCCCACCAAAGGAGGAGGGGAAAATGTTTTACACCGAGGTGGAAAAACGTGTCCTCTCAGCTCTGCCCCTATTTTCCATGGCTCCGTGGAAGGAACTAAAAGGCCAAAGGACGTGGGGAAGCACAGTTTGAGGTACAAAAAGAATATGTTATAGATAAGAGAGGAACAAGGACATCTCGGAGGAAAAAGGTTCACAACACTAAGGACTACTGAGGAAGAAAAAACCTTTTAAGAAACAGTGAAATATGGTTCACCATTAATTCTGCAGCAAAGCAGGGACACTAAAATGATGGCAGAACATACTCCAAGCAGAAGAAGTGTCACATGAAAGAGCAAAGTAGCAAGACATACAGGGGATGCCACACATTTTATGGAAAGTTTGCTCTATTTGTCTTTTTTAAATCTACGAACTACTCTCTGGAAATAGCAAGCCCACCAGAAGCCTGAAATTTCCCAGGGCTCAGTTTCACAGCTTTTCTCAAGATGATGTTCCTCCCTGTGAGACTGGCCCACTCGGGATGACTAACATGCACCAGCCCAACCATCCTCCCCTTGCAGCTTTACAGGATCCTGCTGGTGCCTCCGCTTGTCCCGATCAAAACCTGGGCCCCGAGAGCTACAGCAGAGCGCAGAGATTGCTCGTGGTTCGCTCTGCTGTTTCTGCAGCAAGGGATGGGAAAAGCTTCTCCATAACCCCCCTAAGGGACTGGAAAGCAAGGGAACTGCAGACTGTGGGAAGTGTGGGCTGCTCAGTATCCCAGGCCAAATTTAAACCCTGGTCGCTTCAGAATATTGTTTAAAATTACTCCAAATTCCCTTTTCATAACGTATGGAGCGTTCATATTCTAAGCATCTCCAACATATATATGGGGGGTTGCATGACACTGATTTATGTGAGAGAAGTAAAAGGACATTTTAAAGCCACATTCTTTTCATTAAAAACATTTTTAAAGGGAGGGAAAAGCAAACATCACAAACACAACGTATAAGCATGAGCAGAGGTTTTGTTTGTTTGTTTATCTGCTTAACAGCTCTGCTCAAGAACAGACTTGTCAAACTATTAGCATGCTGGTATAATTTTGCTTGCAACATGAAATGGCTAAGCATTCCTGTTTCGGAAACTGATTTTCAGATTATCATAGCCAGCTTTTGCTTTGGAAAAAAATTGACTGCATCAAAAATAAGAAGAATAACAAAATCACAAAGCTGTTGAACGCAACAAAAGAACTGCAGAAGTCATAGATGGGAAAAACCCTCTGAACACAATCTCCTGGGATTAAAATTTATTCAAATCCAATTCCCAGGGCACTTCATAAATGTGGTAACCATTAAGGCCCCATCCAGACACCATCACAGCAACAGCACTGACCAACACTCTGGCAAGACAGCACTTTTCTTGCAGGAGGCCCCTTTTTTAGTGCTATCTGGAACCATGGCCCCTTGGGGCATCCTGAGCTCCCTCAACCCCAGGGTGAACCGAGGTTCTTGCAGCTTTGTTTCTCCCGGCAATTTGCTGGCAATTACCATTCCAGTATCTGAAAAACGCCACGAGATTGCAAAACTCGGCCCACACATTAACTGAAAACAGCAGTTCTTAAAATATTTCTGGATACCAAATGTCAGAGGCTGGGGATCACAGGATAACTGTCCCCCCGGCCAGAAAGTTAAGCACAGATATGAAATATGCAATGAAGATGACAGCAACCTAGATGCATCTTGTTAAGCATAAGAGGACTGTCTCCAGAGCCAAAGGCTGGAGGAGGCTGCAGAGGTTGCGCTGTGTCACAGCAACAGGTAGTGGAGGCTACATCAACCAGGAGCAAGAGTCTGCCCCTTAGCAGGTATTGAGGTGGGGGTCACGATAAAACATCGGCACTGTCAGCTGAGTCTGGCTCCCACCCCCATGGAAAAGAGCTCACCAACACATTCCCTTCATTTAGACTATATTAAGATTTTATTGATCAAAATTCCCAAACTGCTTTCCGTTTCTTACGCATCCTCCCCTCCTTTGTTTCCCTCATTTCATGAATCTATTAATATTAAAGCACTTGTGGGGTTTTTTTAAGAATATTTTTAAGACCACTACTGTGCCATTCTATTTTTAAATGGCCTGTTGGGATGAGTAAGTCAGTGGAGTTGAGCCTGCTGACCCCAAGCCTTGCCCTGTTTCTTCTCATGCAGATGACAGAAAGTTCATTTACATATGGAGAGTTTTAAAATACAGCTCTTCTCATCAACATAGCAACACTGTGGCATTTAACTGGATCTTAAACTGAATCCACTACTTAAGGATATATTCCCAGCCATGTCTGATAGCAATATACTGTTTATTTCTCATCTCAGTGGGCTTTCTGCATATTGAATAGCAGAGGGGACAAGGGGAATCCTTGGTAGACTGCCAAGATCTGCAGAACATCATAAATTTCAAGCCTACCCACACGCTCCAAGTCAGTTAATACACCTCCTTCTTGCCTCTTTCTTCCTCTGCCCACGTTATTACTGTAAAAATTTTGTTTGGGAAAGGTTCAAAGGCAAGTGGTGTTATCTGCTGGGTTTCATGGTGCCTTTTTTTTTTCCCCTAAGATGCCTTAATGTTATCAAAGAGCTATGCAAATTAAACACAAAAGGAATCCCATCAGCTCATTTACCTGCCCCCCACCCTTTAATTATCCAAGATATGTATTCCACAGCAATGTAACTCTCGTACTAACACAGTTTCCAGCCTGTGTATTAACGTGCCTTTTGGGGGACTGTTCCTGGAAGCCTGCTCCCCAGCTAAATGGCACGGAAGTAGAGTATGGGGCAACATCACACATTAAGGAAGGAAGGCAGCACGCGTGACTCATGACTTACAAGCTTGGATTATCCTGTGAACTGTACACCATTAAGCCTTTGGAAAACTTCTCCAGCCTCCCTGTGCTCCAATTGTGAAAAGAAGAGCAACTAAGTTGAAAAAAAAAATAAAAAATCTACTAATTCACTTTTCAGTTGCTACATCGTACAGAGAAGCAGCAGGCTAGATTTAAACATGTTATCAAGTGAAAACTCACCATGGTACCACCTCTTAGAAGTGCTGCACAACGCCCCCATGCCGAAATTAACTTTTCAATTTGCTTCTCATTTAGTTGACCCTAAACTCCTACCAGCCTGAGGCAATAGGCCATGGAGCAATACTCTGCTATTAGGTTGCACACACCAGTGCAATAAATGATACCTTATTTATTCGAATCCATGTTTACCATCAGCTCTTTTTGTCACTCACCAACATGGAAAGTTGCAGACCAACCAACTTTGCATTATGAATACTCAGACTCCACAAGACATTTTGCCTCACTCCCTGGAAAGACTAAGTCTACCCTGTGAAAAGCGATGGGAGTAATGCTTGTGGAGGAAACAAAATATGCATTTTTGACAGGCAAAAACCAGAAGGGCACAAAATGAAAGCAACCTCCCCAGCTGAAAACAAATAATAAAATGGAAAATGTTCTGAAGCAAAAAGTTGGGTGGGAGTGTCGACCTGCTTGAGGGTAGGAAGGCTCTACAGAGGGATGTGGACAGGCTGGATCAATGGGCTGAGGCCAGTGGTATGAGGTTCAACAAGGCCAAGTGCCGGGTCCTGCACTGGAGTCACAACAACCCCATGCAGCACTACAGGCTTGGGGAATTGTGGCTGGAAAGCTGCCTGGCAGAAAAGGACCTGGGGGTGTTGTTTGACTGCCAGCTCAATATGAGCCAGCAGTGTGCCCAGGTGGCCAAGAAGGCCAACAGCTTCCTGGCCTGTATCAGGAATAGCGTGGCCAGCAGAACTAGGGAAGTTATTGTTCCCCTGTACTTAGCACTGGTGAGGCCTCACCTCAAATACTGTGTGCAGTTTTGGGCCCCTCACTACCAGAAAGACATTGAGGTGCTGGACTGGGTCCAGAGAAGGGCAACGAAGCTGGTGAGGGGTCTGGAGCACAAGCCTTATGAGGAGTGGCTGAGGGAGCTGGGGTTGTTTAGCCTGGAGAAAAGGAGGCTGAGGGGAGACCTTATCATTCTCTGCAACTACCTGAAAGGAGGCTGTAGCGAGGTGGGGGTCAGTCTCTCCTCCCAAGTAACAGGCAACAGGACAAGAGGAAATAGCCTCAAGTTGTGCGAGGGGAGGTTTAGACTGAGTATTGTGAAAAATTTCTTCACCAAAAGGGTTATCAAGCATTAGAACAGGTTGCCCAGGGAAATGTCTGAGCCATCATCCCTGGAGGTATTTAAAAGACACGCAGATGTGGCACTTAGGGACATGATTTAGTGGGACTTGGCAGTGTTAGGTTTACAGTTGGACTTGATGATCTTAAAGGTCTTTTCCAACCTAAATGATTCTATGATTCTAAAAAGTCTACCTAGTTGCATTTGTAGTCAAAATAATGCTGTTCCTACTGATACAGCATTCTGTATCAGCTAAATAATCTAAAAAGTCATAGGCTCAAGCGATGGAGATAAATTTGTAAAAAAGGGATAATATTTTCATTACAAAAGCCTGGCAAATCACTGCAGAAACGCACGAGAAGAAAAAAAGGCCAACATCAATGTTCTTTCTTCCTGTTAGACGATTTCTAAACCCAAACCAACCAGAAGCTATTAAAGACTCCTACTGTTTAAGTCAAAGACAGGACAGGGTTCTGTGTTTTCCCTCTGTCTAACTCTTTGACATCAAATGCCTGGAAAGCAAAACAGAAAACAACATACTCTCTATCCTGCTTTGGATATCCACAGGCTCACTAGCTGTCTATTGAAGAAATAATAATGACAATTTACTCATGCATAGTACTGCATTCTGTGAAGCATGAAAGATGCACAGTTAATATCAGACCAGTACTTCCAGGGATAGAGTGAAAAGGTGTTACCTGCTAGTAAGGAAAAAGAGAGTCCTATGCACTGATTTTTTACCTCGATTGTTAGTTTTGTGGTAGCTTTCCCACTCTGAAAGATGCTGGATATACATTACCAGGGGCATTTCCTTCTCCCAAACAGCTCATTGCCTAAATAGGAAAAAGGAAAGAAAAGAAGAGGGGGAAAAAAAAAAAGAAAAAAAAAGGACGGTGGGAAAACCATGGCAGAAAGCCACAATCGAACTTTCCCAGGATTGCAACAGGTCAACAGCAGAGCTCAGAGTTAGGAGGCGTCTCTGCCGACTCTCAGCACCCTGCCCAGCAGTCCACCTCACCCACCAATCAGCAGGAGATAACAAATCCCCTTTGACAGATTTGCCAAAGTGAGGCCTGACAATTATGCCCATTTCTGTTCACAGCCACTGAGACGTGTGACTGGGCAACAGATGAAAAAAAGCTGCCAAAAGAAGGGGATGTTGCAGGGGAAGGGCTGGGTAAAAGGTCTAGCAGCGGTGCAGTTTAGACTATGGCTGGCCCTTCGTTACCCAGTCATGCGAATTCCAGTCCATTCCGCCAACTGGGATCCCCCATGGGTACACATTTCCTGGCTCAAATGGCACAAAACATTCCCTTATCATGTGGAGCTTACAGATTTCCATCTTCTTTCTTCCTCCCAAATACTGAGCAGGAAAGGTCAATGAACTAGGGTCTGCTGGCAACACCGGCAGCAAGGCTGCAATGCATTCTTCCATAAGACCTCAACTTCAGGCCACTGAGAAGTTTTTGAAAGAAATATGCCTTGCTGAGCGGTGCCCCTCCACCAGACACCCCAGCCATCAGCTGGCTGCTGGATCAAACTTTGCTGCTCTGTAGGTGGCCACCCAGAGCTTCCTGCCCCAGACTCAATGCTTCTTCTCCAGGGACACTTGAGCTAACTGGCTTGAGTCCCCAGCCTGGAAAATATAATCTTCAAGAGCCATCCTCATCCCATACTTCCAGCCACCACCAGGCCATGCCCAGATTTAGCAACCTTCACTAGACGCACCAGCACCCATTTTCTCTTACAATGGAGTTCCCATCCTCAGCCCTCTCCAAAAAGAGAAAAGCTGCCTCTAACCTTATTATTGCTTGTACTTTTCTCTGGTTTTAAATGTACCTAGGTAATTTAGTTGGGACACTACCGGAAGACACAAAAAAAAATCCTAAAACTAAAACAAAACAATGAAACCAGATAGAGGCACACCTCCCACATGGACACAGTTGGCTCAGAGCACATTTGGCTTCCTCTGGAAACATCAGCTAAAATCTGCTGTGTCCGACTCTCATTCAAATCAGTTCTTCCTCCTACCTTAACGGCTTTACCAGTCACAAAGTCCACCCCTCCTAACACTGATTTGTCTCTTCGGACGCCTTGCAATGGTCTCTTCTATGCAGAAAAATTTCTTTCTGGCAACTATAACTAAAAACAAGCCAGATGGAGAACATCAAGAGAAGAATTAAGACCAAAATGATAAAACATGTGCTTGTAGATACAAAATGACATGGGCTAAAGATACAGATGAATTCTCATTTTACACCTCAGCAGCCCCTTTCATCACCAAACACGCTCCATTGGATCTCGGCCACCAACTGAAGGACAGACAGGCCCGTTTTGGTGGCATGGCCACAGGAAGTCCCTACAGCAGGGCTGGCGTTCATCAGATTGAAGGGGACCACCACAGGTCTCCAGAGCAAGCCCTGTGCTCACCAGGTGCCACCCCACCATCACAACCACAGGGTGTCATTTCAGAGAGATATGGTGCACCATCCACTGCTTCTACCTTAGACCAAGCGTGGCCCAAACTGACCCACCCGGGTCCCCACATGGGCAGACGGGGGTTTCAAAACAACACAGGCACCTCCTTAGCTGAGAGAGACAGCAGATAGTGGGCAGAGTCCCCCCATCACTTCCCAGAGTGACATCAAAATAAGCCTGGATGAAAAGAGCCCGGGGCTGCTTCTCTTTGTTTGTTTGCTTTTTAAATGAATTCATATCGACAATTAACTCATCACCCCTGGACATGCACATCTGAGCTTTCCAACTGAACGGAGCAATTTACACCTTGTGACCAAGGCCCTCTGCAAACCCAGGCAAGCCTGGACCTATTTCACTCTGCTCACTGCTGAGTAGCTGCTGAGAAACCACCGCGGTGCTGGGCACACGCCTTCTGAAACACAAGGCAAGGTGCCCCTGACACATTTAAGTAGTTAAGCATTAGGTATATAGAAATGCCACAAAAGACACACTTTTCTTGGGGGGGGCGGGGGGGGGCAAGATCAAAACCATAGTCCCTGCCCTCCCCCATGCACCAAGGCTGCTGTAAGCAGACTACCCTCTCCTGGGGGATGTTGTCAGAGGTCATTATGCCATGCGAGACGGAAAACCAAGCCCACGCACACCCCACCAGCCTTGTTGCATTCAGTCTGCTGCCAAAAAAAGCATCGGCAAGAGCTGCATGAAGCTCCACCAACCAAGAAACCGGTGACGGCCACCCCAGGCAGTGAGGGGACAGCGTCCCTCACCGGGTGGCATCTGGCAGGCAGGGACAGCACGCGCTTGGCTACCCTGCTCATGGGGGGGGGGGGGGGGATGCTCTCTGCCCAGGGCACCGTCCCGCAACATCCACCAGCCTCCCTCCCAAGGAGCACCGGGAGGGGTATTAAATAGAAATCAACAACGTCTTTAATTTCAGGTACACTAAACAAACGGGGGAATGATTTTGGAAGGTACAAAATCTCATTGCAAACACAAAAGAAAAGGCGGGAGGGGAAGGGGAAAGGGTGAACGATTGGCTCTACTGCTTTTATGTCCCTTTTTAATACATTTTTGAGTTTGCTGTTGTTGCTAGACAAGGAGGAGCCCAACACACACACTGTCACGTTCGGCTGTCCCCAGCGAGAGAGTCATGCCTTTTGTCTAGCTGTACCCACCACAAGATGCTAACACACACACGGCATGGGGAAGATCCAAAGCTACCATTGGACAGCTTAATATTAATGAGAGGCAAAGGGAAGGAGATCTATTTTCATTTATAGCATCCCAGTGGAACAACGCAGCTGTGCAGAGCAGGGAAGTCAGGCTGTGTAATGAGTTTTATTTCAACGTGGTTAAAATGAAAGATTTCATACTCACAACCTTTAAAAAATTTCAGAATATTAGCAGTAAGGAAGAAAAGTTAATGAACTCTTAAATAGATAATATATAAAAAATATATATAAAATGAAATTCCAGTCCAACTGTCAATACTCCTCCAGTGCTACAACACACAACAAAGGAAGACTGGAACTGTGTGGTTTTAGGGCTTTTTGCAGACGCCGGCTGCATGTTTTTCCTTTAGCCCATTACAAACGTCGTCAGTGTGACCTTCAGTTAGCCACATCTCCTCGCTACTATGGGCTAGGGAACCATAATTTACTAGGCAGCAACATCTGAAACTAAAATGCATCTTCTAGGGCACTAGATATGCTGGTGGAATACAGAGGAGGCATTCTTAAAAAGTATCACAGCAGCCAGCATAGCAGCCACGCGAACGGGGACTGTGTTTTATACTGTGACCCTGTACGTAAGAGCAAATTAAGAAATATTTTCCCAACTTGTTTGCAAGATGCAAAACGCACATTTAGCCTAAAGTTATATGTACTTTAATTAAACAAGAACACCAGAAGACTCTTTCCAGCATTTTTCTCTTCTGATACCTTGCCAAGTACATCTGTGCTTCTAAAGCAACCAAAAAAGAAAAGAAAAGGAAAGAAAAAAACCACCTTGTCCTTGAGAAACTGGCACGTGGCCAGCGAGTGATCTGTAAACAGCTTTGTGTCCACACGAACTATTTTCAAATACTCAGGCAGTATTCTCAGACCTCAAACTATTTCTGCTTCGTCAGCACAGGAGCCTGACTCAGAAATCCAAGCCTGTACTAACAACCCTTTCTGCACCCGACTTGCCAGCAACAAAACCCCAACCTCCAGGGTCGCCGGGCCTTTTCTTTATTTATTTAGCAAAAGAAGGACCAAAATGAACACAATTTCCTCTGGGTGGTTACCTGGGTAGTATTTAGGTTGCACTCCCAAAGCCTGTGGCCACCGTGTTTATTATTTGAAAGGGCCACATGACAGAAAAGCCATTATGCAACATACTCAGCTCCCAGGTTAATCCATGGAAAAGAACAGCATTCATTAAAGAAATGGAGCCTGCGCATTCTCCGATTATTACTTTTTACCGAGTACTCAAGAACACACCAAGTGCCTCACAAAAACTAGTCAAAACATGTTCACCGCTCTCAAATAACACACTATGGGCCTTCGCAAACCACGTTGTGGCAAACAAAAAGAGAAAGAAATTCCTCAGGAGGACTTGTAAAGCAAGGCCCACGGTGCTGCTGCCATTGCAGCCGGTCCCCATCCACCCTGTCGTGCGCCCAGGGTACAAATATAACGCGGATTAAGCAAAACTTATTTTGGTGCAAAAGAATTTGTGAGATTTTAGTCCCCAACACACACGCCTTCTGTAACTGTAGGTAGGATAAACACTGCAGACTTTTTTTCTTAGTGTTTCTAATAACAATTGCACTTGGAGGGAAAAAAAAAAAAAACAAACTCCTCATGACACTACACAGAAGTATTATTCGGCTCATGATCCAACACCAGATGTTCCTGCAGACCACAAGTCGCTACTCTGGAGCACAACTCTTCCTTAGATGTAATATAAAAATTGTTAGTCAGAAAGGCCAAGCTTTTGGCTGTAATCATTCACCAAACTGGTACAAACAGGACAACTTAGTATAGCCCTGGCCTGCAAAAGAGGAGCAAGGACCAAAATTCACCTGCCAAGGACAACTAATAAATTTTGTAATCACTTACAGCCAGGCACCTTATCCCAGCATCACCATCCATCCACCTCTCCAATGCTGCACCACTTCCCAGGCGGCGAAGGGGAAGAAAGGGGTGGTGGGTGCCTCAACCCCACACAGTCCTCCAACATGAGGCACAAGCCACCGCACGGGCAGCCAGGCCATCCCTCTGGCCCCGCACGCATCCCAGCAGCTACGCTCACGTCGGGGGGAGATGCAGCGGGTCACGGCGTGAGCCTGGACAGGGTCCCGTCTCACTGAGGGCAGATGCACAACACAAAGGAAGCAGGCAAAGGGACAGTCTACCAATGACAACAGCAGGTTGACCATCTCCTGGCTCGTCAGCTCATCTCCCCTAAATACAGGCATGGAAACGGAAGCCTGTAAACAGTTCAAACTGAAGTCCCAGCCCCTGGCAAACCAAAAAAATCTGCTCCAGCAATCGTTCATCCCCAACTCAGGAGCGCCCTACACGCCCAGAAGTTTCCATCCTCGGCTGGGTGTTTTCCAAAATTGTGAAAGATCCCACAGATCTGCCCATACTCTGGTGTCTCCAAGAGCAGACGCATCTGACTGAGAGGGATGCACCCAACCACATCAGGTTCGCGGCACAGCTGGAGCCAGCACACCACCTGCTGCCACATGGGTCTTTGCAAAACAACTGGTCACCTTGGCCACTGCAGCTGAGAGACAGACGCAGGCGAGAAACAGCCCAGAAACCTCCAGTAAGAGGGAGCAGTTTCTGGCTAGGGATACACAAGTGAAAACACTGCCTAATCCTACTCGGAATTTAAACTCAAAAATTTGTAACCCTGCAAACACAGATATACATAATGCTAAAGCTGTAGCCAAATTTAATCTTTTACCATTCCTTTCTGCCACTTCCAACCTTAAAAGGAGTTGAGAAGGGGACTGGAAACAAAAAAAAATTTTTAAAAAGTAGAAGCCTTCTGCTTGTTTTGAGGTATTTGCTCAGTCACACTTTCCTAGGATGTATACACACCTACGTACAGAGGAACATTTGAGCAACGCTGCCTCAAAAACTACCTAATATTTACAGAAATCATCACTTGAATCTGGAAAACAGTCACGTTAAACACAATCAGGTACTCTGACCAAACGCTACAGCCATGACCTACATACATTATGTGGTATGGTGGTGCAGAACAGCAGTTCCTAGAATTAAGCAATCTTCCAATTAAGTGTCATGCACTGAAAGCAAAATTAAATCAGCTGTGATGCTGCCCTACTACTTCTTCTACTCCCTTCTCCCCACATCAGGGAAAGAAAACAAAACCCTTTCTACCAGTCTGAATGCTGTATCACCAGCAGGACTGGATTTCCGAGACGCTGGGGAGGGGTCTACGTATGCCAGCTGCGCCTGTCCCAAATTACAACACTCTGAGAAGAGCTAAAACAAAGCAATTCTTTTTTAAATTGTAATAAAACTGGATTTCCGAAAGTTCTAATGCTTTTAAAGTTTGCCTTTTAAATTTACAGCCACTTGTCTAATTACTGAAAGAGCATTACAGTTTATTATAATCATGTGTCTGCATTGAAAACATCAATATAGCATGCTGGAATTGATTGCTCAATTATACAATGCACAGCTATTGCAACTGCTGTTAAAGTAGAATTCATAACAAGTCCAAGGGCTTGTCTTTCAAAACACGAGGAAGAGTAATACTTAACACTTAAAGCAATTACACTGAACCAATGGATTACCAGGAAAAGCACATACAAGATAAGATTTAGCACAACGTGCTGTCAATTATGGACCGTGTTTGAAGGCACCACATGCACAGATCCATATTTATGCCAAGTGTGGGGCAGCCCCATCAAACACACAGCTGAATTAAGTGCTGACTACAGCACAATGCTCTAAACCTGAGCACTAACCACCGCTTCACCACCCACATCACCTGCCATGGGCGACAAGACCCTGACAGAAGTCAGAAGCCCATCCCACCCCCCAGCCCAGTAGGATGAGGGTACTTCACCATCCAGGGAAACTACTCAAATCCAGAAACTACAGAGCACCAAGGGAAGAAGGGTCAGGGGAAGCCACCAAGGCGCATCCCCTAGGTGACCCTGGCAGTCCCAGCTCCAGTAAAGTTGTGCCAAGATGCTGCTCCATGATCACTGAAGGTGAAAAACACAGAGACACACACACACTCACCCCCCAAAACACATTTTCCATCAGCACTCACCTCTGCCTGACTCTGTCTATGGCAGGGAGGCTCCGACAATCGGCTCTTTCCAAGGGAAAGCTGGTGGCTTTCTGGTCTTCCCAAAGGCACCATAGGGGCACCTACTGTAGCTACACATAGCCTGATGGAGGGCAATCAGGTGCCCACAGACACACAGGTCTGTCCCAGAAGCCCTACTCTACACCTAGATCAGGGCCTGGGAGGATGTTTTAGACAAAAACAAGTAAAAAGAACCCTGACAGAAGTCAGAAGCCCATCCCACCCCCCAGCCCAGTAGGCTAGGGCACTTCTTGTGCTGTAGCTGGATGAGGAGCAAGAGCAACACATCTCAGAGATGCCTGGAAAGAAAATAAACAAACAAACCCAGGCTCAGAGCCTCCAATGAATTTCCATCTGAAACATCAAGAAAACCCCAAAAGCTTAATTTGATACTACGCTGGGCTGGAGTTCAAATAAACACAAGAATTCAAAGCTGGAAGCATGAAAGATGCCCAGTACTGGAGAAAGAAAGGAAGGAGCTCTTACCTTCCACCAGCGAAAAGCTACAGGGGCTTCCTTTTCTGATTTTTGCCCCAAATCCTAAGTGCAATGAAGAAAGAAGGAAAGCTAACAGGATCAGAGGCAAAATCATCCAAGATCCAAAAAAATTAAAACTGAGGAGCTGTAACATCCAAGTTTGTGCAGGGAGTACAGAGCACGGGTTCCTGAATACACAACTGAATGGCTAGGGCAGAGAAAATAAGCAAATGCAAGTTACTGGCAAATGCCAGCACTCCATTTTAGCAAAATTAGCATGTGCTTAATTTTATTTTAATTGATTTTGATGACTCTGCTTTTTATTTTCATTTTTTACTAATGCTTCAGTAGCTTGTAAGCCATCTTCTGTACACATTTAAAAACAGATAATGCACGGCTTCCATTTAGTCTGCTCATTAGTTTAAGAATTTCAGGAGACGCTATTCCAAAGCAAAAGGAAAAAAAAAGAAAACCAACATTTCTCCATTATGTGAACAAGCCTGTAGCTAAGAGAGATTTAATCTACTTAATTATACTGTTTGCCACTTGCATTTATAGTTAGCATTGAAACCAGTGGGTGAAATTCAACAAGAAGCAGCAAGCGAGAAAAAGCGAACAGTCCGGTTGACTGCTATATGAAAATCTTCAAGATCCACCCTTAGCTTCAGTAAAAGCAATTCAAAATGATCAGGAAAACCAGCTAGTGTGAATTAAAAGTAGATAACTCCAGCTCTCCGGTCTTCATTTTCATGTTCATCGCAGGCAGAAGTTAATTTGGTTTACTTTTACGACTCCCATGAATGTGTCACACACTCAGTGATAAGTACACACTTAATAATGACAAGTTTTAGCTCTGCCTCGAGACAGAAATCATTCAAAGCATGGGCGAGTCTGTGCCAATAGGTTCCAAGCAAACAAACTAGAAGATACATGATATGCTTAAATCAAGTCTGATTTTTTGAGGGAATTCACTTAAAAAGGAGGCCTTCGGGCTACGTTTCTCTAGGCTGCCCTGTGGAAGATACCCGAGAGACAGCGGGTCAGAAACACAGCAGAGAGGACAGACGAGCCCCAGCGAGGAACCAAGATGGAGGTCTGCAAGTCCAGCTTGGCATGGCCACCCTGGGGAACCATACCATGCTATGGCTTTGGCAGAGCCCGAGGAGATAGAAGGTAACGACTGCAAACAAACATGAGAATTTTTACTGGTGGATGGGTCAATGGCAAGAGAGCTGAAGATATGGCATGTAGGTGCAGGTACAGCCTTATCTTTCGTCCCTTCCTCCACATCAGACCTTCAGCGCTCCCAACAATGATGACTCCATTCATCTCAGAAAAGAGGATCTCAAGCGAGAATACCTAATAAATTCAAGTATTGTTAGGATTTCATTTCCCCCAGCTAGAATCACCTCATGAATGATGAGCAAAGCCTTTCTTTCTTCAATCAAGATTACCTGATACTGGATCGCATGTGACACTCACACGGCCGCTGCCCAGGTAGGAGTGACAAGCAATCAAAAATCAACCACGAGGGAGGAGGGGGAAAACCAACAGAGCTTCCTTCCTAATATCTCTGCTTGCTTTAAACATCAAAACTCAGACAAAGAAATCTCTCATGGATATACCATGACCTAAAGAAGTGACACTCATTCCAGAAAGCTGGAAGCCATAGAAAAAGGGGGGGGAAGAAAAAAAGAAAGGGATTGCTTCCAGTACCACCATAACCCTCACACAGGATGCCTGCCTAGCCACTACTAGGAAGCCAACACGTGACGGCAAGCCATTAGAGCAGACAAGCCCAGGAAACAAATGTGCACACAGGAGATTATAAGGACGAGGGAATTCCAGCATTTAGCAATCCCAGCTACCACCACAACCCGCCTATGTGCTCTTTACAGAGGAGAGTCTCTCTTCAGAACGCCAAATTTCATGCCTAATGGGAAAAAAAAGAGTTGTGTCAACAGTGTCAGTGACTTATTGCCAATACAAGATTAAGATAATTTGGTTCCTCAAAGTTAGATTTAAAGAGGGCTTATCCATTTAATGATGCCATTAATGAGAGTTAACAACACTTCTTTACACCGCAGTTAGACACAGGCACCTCCAGGACTGGACTCTACTTGTCCTTCCCACCACTTCGGCCATGACTTTGGTCAACATTCAAATACAGGTACCTCAAATTTGTCCCAACGTTCAAAGGCAGGGAAAAAAACAAATTTCTGTATTGTTTGTCTGCTGCAATACGTGAAACATGCAAGGCGCTTCCCAAATCTACAAAACCAAGATACTTAAGGCCCTTGAAATGAAAAGGCACAATAACAAAAAATTTAAAACTTAAGAAACAAATATCTATTAAATGCAAAACTCTTTAGCAAACCATAAGCTCTCAGCCAAACTACTTCCAAAACTAGCAGCTGTGCCAGAGGACCTCCACACACATAAATTATTTGTGGAGAAATTTCTATATACATTTAGATGTTAGCATTGCTCCCATTTTTCCTTCAATTCATGCATTCAGTGACAGTCTGACCCAAACAGCATCTGTATTTCTACCCTTATGACCACTTCCCTAAATCTTCCCAGTTTGCAAATGCTTCTTTCAACTCTTTTCAAGCCACATCCTGCAAAGCCTGCTACTACAGAAATTAGACAATGGCTTTCTTGTACCACCTTCCACTTCCTCAGAGGAAGCAGCCTTAGCATCCAGCAGATAAAGAGCATGCACTTGCATCTTGTCTTTGCTCTGAAAGATAGAACATGCCAACCATCTCTTTTTCCTGTTAAACCCAATCGGTAGTTCTAACCCGCTGCTTATAAGAGAACACAGAAGCATCAGAAAGGTCCCCCCACGGACAATGGGTTTGGGGTTGGAAGACAATGTGGAGATGGGAACACTGACAGAATCCAAGAGAGAAACTCCAAACATTGATCCCCTACCCCACCCCCAAATCTAGTTTTCCAGCTCTGCCATGAAACCATGCTTCAAAGCCATTCAGGGAACAAAAGTTCACAAAGTGACTGATATGCTGAGCAAACCTGAGGCACACTGAGGGAGATGCATGAATACACACAAATCTGGGATGTTTGTCATCATGAGATACTGTGAGGTGGGAGAAAGCATGTCAAGAAGAGAGGTCTGGAAGGAGATGACACATTTCCATTCCAGCCATAGACTTCCTGTGCAGTTTTGAACATGTAACTCAAATTTCCTCTGGTTTGTTTTTTTTTTTTTTTTTTTTTTTTAACTATAAAAATACGAACTAACTTTATAATTGTGTTGTCAGGCGTAATTCATTCATGTTTGTTTAAAAAAGTGCTTTGATGTTCCTGGGTAAAAGCCGCTATAGATAGATCACATATTAAGGAACAGCTAAGTATTACCAGGACTGGTGCCTTATGCGAGCATTTGCAGTTCCTCTGTGCTGAGCAGCCATTTGAGACCAGGAAACAGCAGTCAACGCTTCCAGCAGAAGCATCAGGCACATTCGGTGCCTCACCAGATCCACAGGAGAGCGGCCGACACCACAGAAGCAAAGCAACAACATCATGGGTGCTGAGGGAAAACTGAGGAAACGGAGTCAGACTTCCCCTTCCTCCAGCCAGTGGCTGAGCCCGGACTGCCGGCATCCTGCGGTTCAATTCGTGCGGTCTAAATATGGGTGGACTGATGCCTTGTGGGACATCCCAAAGCAGGCAGAAAACAGGACAAGATCTATTAGAGATCTGTATCCTTTTGGAGCAGATGCTATACCTCTCCTTGATGAGGAGAAGCAGAGATGAAGGTGGAGGGGAGGAGAGCATCCCACCGCCACCACCAGCGATGCCACCACCAGCGATGCCACCACCAGCGATGCCCCTGGTGCAGAAGCTCAAAAGCAGTGTCCAGCTGGTTGCACCCAGGTTTTGAAGGCAGTGCTGCAGTGGCCTCTGGAAGCAGGAGGAATTCCTTTGGGTTTGAGGAAGTCCCTTGACATGGCTGGAACGAAGCACACACGAGCGGCTTAACAGCAGTCACAGCTTCCCAGCCTTCATAAAAAGGCATGCCGCAAACAATGTCACAATTTGGCAGGTGGGATGAAAAAAAAGAGGCAGGCTTATTCAATAAGGCTACTGTTTACTATTTCTTCACATGAGATGAGATCCTCCACCTTTTTTAATTTTTCATTCCTACTCCAATTTAAAAAAAAAATATCTCCTACTCCTGAAAAGGTGGTGTGATTTGTTCAAGGAGTATATGCATTATAACTTTCATCCTCCAAATATTAAATGCTTTCTATGTTAAAACTGGAAAGGCAGAAAGGGGTTATGGGAAGGATTATCGTTAATTCTTTCACTGCTCTTCAGTACAGCAAAAAGGACTGAGCAGGTTAAGACAGTCTCTAGAATAAGTAGCTATTTTATTAAAGAAAGATCTGTTGAATAAACATTAACAGCATTATTTGGACATCTACAAGAGACTGTAAATCCGAGATCGCTGATGTGGAGGAAATGCAGATCTTTATCTATAAGCCTGAAAGCAAAGCAGAATGAAATAGATTTCTGAATTCACTCTCTGCAGAGACATTTTGTGCTTCAGGACAAAACTCCACTGCTTCAGCACTGTCACTTCTGCACCTTGCCTGTCCCAGAGCTGGAGCTGCTGGTGTACTTTCAAACCTAAGGTGTTCTTGTTTCTAAATTTAAAAGTCACTAAATCCTCCAAAGGCTCCGTGTTTCAGGGGTGGTGAGAAAAAGACTGCCTTTAACGCAGGCCAACTCCTCCCACACTTCTCAACCGATGGCTCACTCTATGCCAAATTATTTTAAAATTCTGCAAATCCAAGGAAGAAGGTTCCAGAAACAAGGAGCAGCCCAAGGCCATGCAGCACTTTCTGCCTGCGGGGACCCTCTCCTGTTCCCCACAACCCACCTGGCATTCACCACAGGTTTAAACCCTCCTCTCAAATGCCAACTTTTGCAGGGCAGGGTAGGATCCCGAGGAACTCCTCCAAAACTAGGAGATCCTCAAATCCCTGGGTCACAAGTTATTCGACGTTGTGATGGAGGACCACCAAGCACTTCAGTGTGGCCAACCAGTCCCGTGACCCTTCAGTAGGCAGACGTCCTCGTCCACCTTCCTCCTCCTTCCCAGCTCAGCTGCAAGAGTTGCGGCTATTTAAAGAAACTGCACGACACATCCAGCACGGAGGACTTGTCACCCTCCTCCCCACCTCCTCCAGGAGGGGCAGACATTTGGCACATCATTAATTATGTCCTAAACTCACCTTCTGCCTGGTGCTTTGTGCACCTCTGATTCATTAGAATATTACTAAGGTACAACTGGAGATAATCATGTCGTTAGCCGTGTTAGCAGGGCAGTTTACAAGATTATATATAATGACCATCAGTTAGAAGGGAAGCGCATCATGAATTTAACAGAACAGTTAAAAAAAAAAAAAAAAAAAAAGAGCAACAGTCCAATTATCTTCTCCCTACGCCGTTTCCCACCACTATAGAACAGCAGGGAGCAGCACAGTGGGTTAAAATTGTGTTATTCTTCTCTTTGTTGGGAAAAGAGGACTAACAACTTGGACTGGAAGGCATTTAACTATCTATTTGATTAGTCATTCAACAGAATGACAAAGGTCACCAAAGCACCATCCAGTGCTAATGCATACCTGACCTCACGTCACTCGAAATTCCTCCCAGCACTCCTCTCCTCCTGTCTCTTTCCGAAGCTGGGTTTGATACCAACAACCTGCTTTTTCCCATGTCTCTTAAACTATTGGGTCTCCTGCATTTTAAAAGATGACCAAGCTTACAGCAAGACATGGTAGAGAATGCAGAAGTTACACATGCAGTATTTATAAATAACTATTTTATATCCCCCAGGTTATCTGTTTGATATTAATATGTCCAAATGCCAACAGTTAAAGCAGAGCAAGGGGAAAACTCACAGCAAAAAAAATAAAGCTACTTAAAAAAAAAAAAAAAGCAGAGGGTTGTTTTTTTTTTTTTAGTAGAACAACCATGTACTTTCAGGTTTACACAGTTCACTCTTCCCTAGGTGATTTGAAGATCAAAGAGGATCCTAAACCTCAAAAAATGCTAGGAAAAGGAGCAGAGGTTGAGCGAGAGCCTGCCCTGGGTCTATGAGTAGAACTGACAACTCCCACATCCACAGGTTCAGCTGCAGCAAGCCAGGAATTAAATTAAGCTGTCTAGGGAGAGGCACAGATGGGAGAAACTTCACAGCTGGTGTCTATAGCATGAGTAAATACACCCCTGCATGCAGATGTTCTGCAGGTTATTTTCAAGGTACAAAGCTGTCCATAGGAATAAATGAACGAGGCTGGGTTTGCCAGGCAGTCTTCCTGCATCACCGAAAATCGTAGAATTGTCTAGGTTGGAAGGACCTTTCAGATCATCGAGTCCAACCATCAACACGATGTCACCAGGTCCCATGGGGAAACAGCCAAAACCAGACAGTGATGGTGTCATTCAGGCAGTGGGGAAGAAGGAAGTCTGCAGCCCACACAACTTCCCCACCAGCCACGTCCTGAGGACCTGACCCGGCATGAGGCAGAGGAAGCCGAAACCCTTCCCTATGGAGCCGCGCTCCAGGCGGATGAGAGGAGCTCACAGCATCCCCAGAGCTTGGGCAGGCGTACACAGACACACAGGGGGAGCAGAGAGGGACCGAACGCAATGGAAACTCAACAGGAACTCTTCAATTAGGAGCATGAGGGAAGCAGAAAGCTAATTCTGCCAAAAAAAGTGGGAAGAGATAAGGCTGCAGCTGCTCCACCAGTTACCGATGTGGTCTGGGTACTGGGGGAAGCTCACGCGGAACGCTAATTAAAGCTGGAATAACAGCCTGTTGGGACTGAATGGATTTACAAGGGCTCAGCGTGGGAGTGGAGCTTGGCGACAATTTATTCCTTATTTATACTGCAGTACCACTCGGTGGCCTCAAATCATGACCAAAGCGGCATTGTGTTCGATACTGTTCAGCCACCCACATAGGCAAACCGCTTAGCCCAAACAGCTTACAGGCTAATGTGCTCATTCAGGAAAGCATGAGGACGCAAGCTATCCCGGACAGCAAATACTCCCGAGAGTTAAATCCTGCCCCAATTAGGACAGAAATGCCAGCCTGGAAAAGGCCTGGCCTGAACAACTGTTGCAGCAAATTCAGCTCTTTCACCTGGCTGCGTTGTGTCCAATGCTCAGGTGCCACAAGCTCCCAGCCACTTGGTAAACTGGAAGGGAAAATGCTAGTGCTGCTAAGGATCTGTAAAAAGTTCTGTAAAGAAGTCAAAATGCAGCTGTGGTATTCCAAAAAAGGCCACAAAATTTAAAAACATATTTAAAAAAAAAAGAAAAAAAGAAACCAAAACAACCCTCCCACCAAAAAAACCACGAAAAGCAAAAAAAAACCACACTTCTTAGACAGAAACTTATATTGAAATGACTCAAGTTATATTTAGCTTAAAGTTTGTTCCTCCTGTTTCAAGGCTCAAAAAGGAGGTTTTCCGTGGCCAAAATTTTGACTACGTTTATCAACAATGTCTCCCTATAAATGTAATTTTGTCAGGATTGCTGCAGTTCTAACCAATAGGGTCTGTGATACTATTTACTCTCCTGGTTTTAAGAAAATATTGTGAGGTTCCATTGGAGGCAGTTTCACAGGGCACTCTTCCACTGAAGGACCATTCTATAAATACAAGAATATTGCCACGTCTCAAGTGCAGTCAAAATCTCCCTAATGCCCGTTTCTCCTCTAGTTTAAAACATTTGCTATAGTCCACTGTAATAGAAAGGATTGAATTTAACCAGATGAGGGGACCTAATTACTCCCACCTCCCTCCTGATTTCCAAGGCCCAAACAAAACCACGGAGCCCAAACATTCAAAGGCATCTCTAGGGAGAAAGAGCCAGATGCAAACTTTCAGCCAAAACAGGGAAGGAAAAAAAAAAAAAAAATCAGTTAGTTTGAGGGTCTTCAGTCTGAGGCTCATAAGGGAAACTGTTTTACAACTTGAATTACAACTTACACTAGAACCCAAAATTCACAGTATTTTCTTAGCACTTGTATATATGCCTAAATCAAATCAATAATTAAGCTTTGGGCTTATAGGATTTACTTTGTTACAGCATCCTACTTGGCAGGGTATTTTACAGCAGCAAGTTTACATAGCAGTTCATCCATAACCACGATTCACTTCACTTTCATTAGCTTAAAGACCAAAATCAGAAGACATTTAATTCTTCTAATTTAATATTTATAAATTAAGGCAGTAGGATCACAAGTACTGGGTTGCTAAAAGCCACTTCCATGCCAAGGAGTTCAACAAGAAAAAGTTACTGCTGCCAAGGACATCACTTTCAGGACGGCTTCACAATTAACTACCACTGTGCGGTGTGACTGGAGCTGTGCTTGAACCCCATCAGGAGGGGAAAAAATATCTACCTTTCCCCAGGCATGTCTCAGGGAGTATTCAGTGAGGTGCCAAGGAGCTGAGAAGTAATTTGGAAAGGCTGAGGCAGACTCCTGGTCCCGTGACTTTTTCTTCTGTTACCACATCTATGGGTTTCAAAGATGGATGGATGGATGGATGGATGGCCAGATGATCTTGTAACACAGTAAGGAGGAAGAAAACAATGCCACCAAGAAGTGTGAGCAGATTAGATCACAGGCTGCTAATAAAGATCAGGAGCTCACCAGCAAAGTGGAGCTTCTCCAGCTTTTGTCCCTTTCTTGGAGAACTGCAATTAGCACCTCGCCTCTTTGCTGTGCTCATGCAATGACAATGCTTTGTGCTAGCTCTCAATCAGTAAAAGAAAAAAAAAAACCAGATAAGTAAATAAAATGTTATCTCAGCTGCAGACAATTTTATTACTACACTACTCCCCACATTTTTACTAAAAATACTGTCATTTAAAGAAATCCATTTATTCTGTCCTCAGCTATGCAAACAAATTCTGTTTTTTGAGGACAACACAAGAGTAACTTAAGCCTTTTCAAAACATGCCTCTATGAAAGCAGGCTCTCTCACTTTAGCCAGATGAACACAGGACTATTTTTCCTAGCTTGACTTCATCCTTTCAGCTGAAGCTGGGGAAACAGAAAGGTTGGTATAGTTTATGGGCAGAGCAAGTCACCTTTTTTTAATGCATAATGAAACCAAAAGGTCTAGTTTGCGAGGATTTACTTCTCTAAACATACAGGATCACCTGCAAAAAGTCACAGGTGATTTGATCACTTTCAGTAATTATCAAAAGCAGCAGATTTGGAAAAAAAAAAAAAAAGAAAAGAAAAAAATCAATCCCTAGCGAGGAAAGCAAGAGTGGTGATAATGCTCTTTCAAAGAGGTTTACTGCCTCACCCACCAAAAAAAAGTGGGTGTTTAGGAGAAGGTTGTTTTGTTTGCAGCTTCAGCCAAGCTGCATGAAGTTAGTTCCCATCCTTGTTTGGAGGTAAAGGAGGCAAAGCAGGGAAGCCGCTACGTGAGCAAGAGGGAACAGGCAAGAAATGGGCAAAAGCCAAGGGTAAGAAAGCATCTGAGAACATAAGTAAAGAGCAGGGTGTGGAAGCAGTGGGGACGGTAAGTCCATGTCTCTGCACCAACACCTCGCAAGTCCCTTGCTGTCAAAATAAGCCCATCTACCTTGGGCAGACCGTGCTGCTGCAAGTCACAGCTCACAGCCGCATTTCGCCCCACCGCCAGCATGCGAGTGGTTCACACCTCGCTCACAGGAGACCTGAGCAGATGTCTGCGGGTGTGACTTCAGGATATGGCTAAAAACCCATCTAAGGGCGAGCTGCTGCCACTGGGAGCAGAGGCCTGATGGCTCCCCTCCCTACACCTCCAGCCCCCAGGCTCAGGCACAGCATAGAATCATAAGATCATAGAATTGTCTAGGTCGGAAGGGACCTTTCAGATCATCAGTCCAACCATCAACTTAACACTGCCAAAACCACCGCTAAACTGTGTCCCTAAACACCCGTCCTGTAAAATCCCTCCAGGGGATGACAATTCCACCACTTCCCTGGGTAGCCTGTTCCAAAAACCCTCAACAGTGAGAGCTAGTGGGACATGGAAATAGGTTGCCTGAGGATGCAGCACCGTGAGACCACGGGCTACACAAAATACCCATCAGGAACAGCCTGACAGACCAAAGTGATTCAGTCTTGTGGCACAGGGAAGGACTGGATGATCTCCTGAGACTCTTCCTAGCTCTACTTTTATATGAATGGATTGATTTATATGAATGGATTGTATATCTGTGCATGCGTAGATGTGTACATATACATACACACACGTGTATATACCCAAACATGTAAATTATTTATTTGGGGGCAACGGAAGGTGTTATGCTTAATTTCCTTAATACAGTTTGCAGCTGACCAATCTTGTCTGGGAGGAAAAGGGAGAAAAAAGTCCAAAACCCCTTCAAGTGACCTACACTTTTAAAAAGCCCAGCAACACAAGACAGCACCATGCATCCCATACCTAAGGACCCTGGTCAAAACCTTTGGTCTCTTACGTAAGGCTTGAGTCCCCTGCTTAAGGAGGAAAGAACAGGCTTCCCCCTCAAGCCAAAGGAAATCTTCCTAAGGTTAATCTGCTGGTTGTTAAGTAACTTAGGCCAGACACCAAAAAGAGAGGTGATCACATGCATGCGATTAGCACGCTGCATACGCAGGAAGGCAAGGGCTTGTGCTGCCCCGGCAAAGGCACTGAGGGGTATGCGTGCCCAAACCCCCGCTTACACCCTGGGACGCCCAACGGGCTCAATGGGGCACTTGGGAGCGCGGCGGAGGTGAAGGGGGCAATGGATCCTGTTTTTTCTCCCATCCCCCTCAGAAAACATGCCCGTTTCGTGCCCCCTTCTCCCCCCCACCCCTTCCCTTCCCAGCGGCTTGGGGCTTGCATTACCAGCAGGGCCAGGGTGGTGTCGGGGAGCAGAGCTACAAACTTTCCTGAGGAAATGCCACTGAGATGGTATCATCAGATCCTTTGAGAATAGAGAATAGATAAGACCACACTCTGGGAGACAATTATCCATTTGCGCTACAAACATATTTTCTTTTACAATAGCCAGACTTTTACTCTTAAACCGCTAGGCAGTGTTTTTTCCCCTCAGGAAGGTTAACCTGCTATTATAAAAAACACTTATGGAAAGCGCCTACTGAAAGTGCAGGATGACACAGATGAACACAGATTATTCTTGCCCTGGCTTGTGCCCGGTTCTGTGAATCACGCTCCACTCTGCAATGCCGAAGCCCCTCCGCTCCCTCCTCCTGCCTCTCCTCCATCAACCGTCAACCTCCATCAACTCATATCTCATCTCCAAAGCCTCCTTCTCCCTGAAGGGAGGCAGGGCAGCTCTCGGTGGCTATCGATGGCTCAAGGCTGTGGTCAACACAGGCTGTGGTCAACCCAGGTTGTAACACAGGTCAGCCCAGCTGAGCATCCCTATCTCCATCGCAGCTGTCCCTCATCTCAAAGCATGTGTTTTCCGACAGCCCCGACACCAGTTGGCTCCCACCACAACGCTGGCAGAAGCGCGCTTTAATTTTGCTCAGCCGTAAGAATTTTAAACCGTGCCTAACCATGCTTGATAACCACACTTAAAAGACCTAGCAAAGCGCAGCCAAAAATGACTGAAGCCCTTCAGCTGGCCAAAGGGCACCCTGGATAAATAAGTAAATAAGTAAGCATGCTGCCACAGACAACGAGAGCCTATCTGAAATATTTCAAAACCAAATAACAGCATAAGATGCTTCCATGGGATTTGTAAGTCAGTGCACGGGAGTACCATGTTTACAGGAATGAAAATTCAAGCATACTTCTCAAGGCTGGCAGGGGGACTTCTCACAGGAAAAGCAGGGGGAAAAAAAAAAGAAAACAGTGATTAGTAACAAAAGCTGACATTTGCTGAAGTCAGGAGAGGAAGTCTGGTATTTTCAAGATGGAGCAGTGAATGTGAGTGCAATGGGAGATGTGTTGATAGCATAGCACCTTCAGCAACCTCGCTGGAGGCGATGCCAGAGATGCAAGACACCAGGGCCTTGGGACTTTGGGGGAGTTGGGGGTGAACTGTGGGTGCCAGCTTGGCACTACCCACCCCTCCAGGCTTCCATCACCCTTAACAGCATCCCAAAACCTCCGCCAGCCTCATCTTCACAGGGCCCAGACCAAAGGGGCCTCTCCATGGCAGAAGGGGTAAAACCCAGAAGGACAAGCCATGTCCCCCAGCAAGAGCACAGCGGGAAGGGTGGGAAACCGAGGAAGCAAGCTGCTGCCCTCCAAAAACCTCGCTGCCTCCCAAAACCTCACTGCCCCTGCGTGCAGCAGCAGGAACGGTATCACATTGGCAATGGCATTTTGGCAGCATCAGTACTGCGGAAGATTAAATGGTAACACTCAATGTTACTTCAAAGGTAAAAAAAAAAAAAAAAACAAAAACAAAAAAGAAAGAAAAAAAGAAAAAGAAAAAAAAGCAGTGGTCAGTGATTTTCAGAAGGCAGAAACTGCGCGCGCTCCAAAAAACCAAGTTTCTTTAAGCCCTCACAAAAAACGTGGGCAATGTAAAGTCACACTTGTCACATCTGAAAGTTTGTGCTGCAGGCCCCACACCCTCTGGGAATGAATTAAGAAACCTACATGAGAGAATGCGAGACTTTCAATGATTCTTGTCCAAGCCATGCACGCACACAAAAAAAACCCTTCCTTCAGTCTGTCTCCTCCACACCCAGGTATTTTATCTGGTACAAACGTGCTCCTCTAACAAGATGAGGGCAGCAGCGAAGAGAACACGTTCAATGCAATTTACCCATCAGGAAAGTCAAGGTCTCCCAAACACTGGCTTGGGGCAGCCGGAGGAGGAGAAAACGTGGCTTGCTCCAACCCCTCGGGGTTCAGCCTCTCCAGGCATCCCCTTCTCCGGAGGCAGGGAACCGCACGCGCCGATGGCTGCCAAACTTAGCAGTGCTGTGCCATGGGGGCAATAAACGGAGGGGGGGGTTAAAAAAAAGGACCACCAGGAGCTATTTCAAGCCCCCCAACAGCGTCAGGAACCAAACAGCGGCACTTTCAGTAACAACTACAGGGCACTGAGGGATAATAACCTGTAATACTGCATTTGTTACAACTGGCAGTATCTGACACTAACGATTACATATGACTATTTTCTCTTCTGATGGCAGCCTCATAAAACATCCAGGGCCAGTAGCCTGCTTTCTCCACAAAACATAAACCTTCCCATAAGAACCGAGAGCTCTGAGAGCGTAAGCTGCAAGAAGTCCTGACTAAACTTTAGTATAAAAAGCTGTGAGAAAGGCCTGTTTTCTTCAAAACCCGTGGCAGGCCTAACCCTTTGTGAGGATCCGCAGAGCTGTGCGAGCTCAGGACCTCCCTGAAGCCCAGCCACTCGGAGGAGAAGATGGATGAGCTGAGCAGAATAACCACGATGCTCCACAAGGGAACACAGCAGTAAGTCCAACCTGCACCTGAAACAGCACTACCTTTCAAACGCCTAGAAATCTTGGAGGCCAGGGTTAGGAGGGAAGGTTGGATCTCCTATTTGACTAAAAAAGACAGTAACTAAGAGTTTTACATAATATCTGGTTAAGTATGCAACACAGGAAAGCCTAGTCACTGATGCCTACTCATTTTTTCCTTAAAACAAAGCAGAGACATGTCCTAACTCCTAGAAAAAGGATTAAAAAAACCCCACGCATAACCTAAAACATGCCTTTTCACAGCTTTTTTAGGCTGCTGTAAGCTCTGCTGATCGCCAGCCTGAGACCAGCAATGCCAAGAATTCACACTCCCTTCCCATACATGATGTTCCCTGGTGGCCTCCAAAAGAGTTCAGAAGCTTCAGGTAACTTTGTGACACACTCCATCTCTTTCCTGATGCCCCCACAAAATAAAGCAAAAAAAGACCTGCACCAAACAACTGTTAAGCTGTATTTTACCTACCTCTTCTTTTCATCTGATATAGGGAACATAGGACAAAAGCATGCAGTGGTCCAGCTCCCTCCGTAAAGATTAACGATGGAACTCAGGGAATTAATACCTGCTGTACTTCTGAAATGGCCGTGAGGCTTTAAATCCCTTAATACAGTTCTGGTAAGTTTAAAATGTTCAAGTGAGTTCAGGTTTGAATAGGTCTAGCCATCTCGTTTCATGCATTTGGCAACTGAGACTTAAAACTGAGCTTGAAAAACTGGAGAAGTAGGGAAGGCTGAAAACCCAGGGGCAGCAGTCGAGCCTCAGCCCCCGAGAGCAGCTTTCCCCCCTTCCCTACAGCCAGTACAAGGTGGTCAGAAAAATGGCCAACAAAATGAGAAGCCAGCTGAGAGGATTTGTAACGTGAAACCACCAGGCACAATACTGAAAATTTTCCTGTCTGCTGAGAGAGGAGGAGGGGAAAAACTCCAGCCCTGCTGGAGAGGTCATTAAAGACAGATGGCTCACGCAGAGGGCTGGTAGGAGCACGCTCCTCCGAAACCCAGGCACCAGCATCAATCACTCAGGTATCTGCTGGCAGAGGGAGATCCCCACCAGCAGAAAGCGGGGCTGTGACCAGGACCAGCGTGCAGCACCTCGATGGGACAGAAAACTCGGCTCCCACCGGCGTCTGCCGACAGCCCACCCATGGCTGCTGCCACAGCAGCACGTCTGGACCTGGGGAAACAGAGGAGGAGGAGAAGGACAACGGTGCGGCCACGAATGATTTTTGCATTTAGGTTTCCTGGATGGGTATCAGCAAGCTGTCAAAAAGAGGGGGGAAAAAAAAAAAGCCCTAACTGAACGATCGGCTACGCTCATTAAAATCCTAAAGACGTCTGGAGAACTGCCCTTTCTGCAGCATTAAGTCATTGGCAACTTCATCTTAACTCGGACGGAGGGAGATCTCCCGGTCCTCCTTCCCCCTCCTCGCCCCGCGCCGAATTTAACCACAGAAGAGAGAACTGGATCATGCTCAACAGAAAAAAAAAAAAAAAAAAAAAAAAAAAAATGTCGGCCAAGGGCCCGCGGCGGGGTGAGGGTGGGGGAAATCGCCGGGGGGGCGGGGGGGGGGGCTGTAAAGATAAGTAAATCCTTTGCTTTGCACATGTCTTGTCGTTATTTATCCCCTGGCTGCCATCACGTGAGCCAGGCCGGAGCCTGCACGCCGAACAAAGGGCCTTTGCTGGGCCCTCCACAAGGAGCCCTTTAAGCACTTCTGTATCCTTCCAAATTAGCCTTTAAACTGTGACACTAAAATAAAATAAATTAAAAAAAAAAACAAACCCTACCTTTTATGCAACAAGGTTACCCCTTCACTACGCCACAAAAAGTGGCATGGCTGGGGCGTATACACTCCCACCCGCCGGAGAGAAAATTCCAAAGTTTAGGCACGGTGTCTGCCCCTCCCAGTATCAATCAACAGATCAAGCTCCTCATTAATTCAGCTAACTTGCTAATTTAAGGGATGAAATCCCTCCTGCATGGTACCTTGAAGAGGACAGTCAGTTATTTTAGATCCCCCTTTCAGAGGCGTCAGTAAAAAGCAACTTATCCAACGCCAACTAGAAGCGACGCTTTAAAAAGCGAAGGCCAACTTCAGCCCAGAGTTCAGAGCGGAAAGACCGCACGGAGGATTTTTGCACGAGGATCAAGACAAGGCCTGAACCCTTCCGGCTGAAAACGCAACACCCTGACAGCGGGCGTCCACACGTCTGTCCGTGTGTGCCCTGCGGCACAACAGGAGGGTCTGCAGAGGAGCCGACCCGCTCCTGAAGGAGCTCCATCCTGCCAAGATGCTCAAGCGACAGCCCCCTGCCTCACTCGAGCCAAGTCACCTGATTTCAGGACGACAGAATGAGCCAAAACGCGCAGAATCAGGCCCGAACGTAGAAAATCAGCTCCTCTGCTTAAGCCACAGCAACCCTCGCCTGCCAGTTCTTTTTAATCGCTAGACTGACAGCCATGTGGTAAAGTCGACATCGCCAAGTACTTGTCATTTCATCGGCGCTGCCAATTCCCATCTTGCTGAGACAATGACACATCAAAAATAGCTTTCATCTGTTTATATACTGCATGCTCGGCAAACTATGTCACCAACTGCTGGTGTGGAAAAAAAAGCCTTTTTTTAATAATCTCCATCCTGGGAAAAAAAAAAAAAAAATAATAAGATTACATACTCTCTGAAAAATATGAAAAATGTATTCCATATTTTGGGAAACCTTCAATGCATCCCGTATTTCATTTCAGATTGTTATATTCTGAAAATATTTATTACAGTAAATCATAATAATTCTCTCTCTTTACTAACAAAGAGCAAAGGAACCATAACCGAAACTTTTTTGCAGCAAAATGCTGGTTTTGGTTTCTGAAGCTGCTGAAAATATTTATAAGACAGAAGCAGATCTCCAAAAGCATTTTTCCTTATAAAAATGTGAGGTTTTTGCAGGTCCAAACAAATGCCAAAAACAACATACACAAAATTTCACAGTCTTTCTTCACATTTTCATTGGTCTCTCTGGAAGACGTACACTGCATGAGTCACATCCCTTTGTTCCTGTCTTCCTGGGCTATTCAAATTTGCTGAGCTATTTCTTGGTGGACACCATAACTAGAAAAAGTCCTGCTCCCTACTGATACGATGAACATGTGAGTTTGTGTACATAAGAATATACCATGAAATGTATTTGTGCAATTTTTGCTTTGTTCTTGCCTCCTTCTATATATAACACAAAGGATAAGAATGGTTTAAAGCACTAAACTCCATACATGAAATTCTGAAAAGCAGATCTACAAGCAAATCCATAAACTCAGAATAAAGGCCAGAGAGCCAAATTAGAAAATTACAGCAGATCACCCTACAGCTGAGAAACTGTATCCATCAAACACTAAGTGGCAAGCAATGCCTAAAACTTGCTTTGAGTCTTCATAAACCTCATCCTATACTTTGCTGAGAAGTGCGAAAGGAACTGCAAAAATTCAGGAACAAGATCTCTTTCACAGCTAAAAAGAACATTTTGAAAGCTGAAATAACTTATTTACTTAAGCCCTGAATTCACTGTTAACAGACAAATTTTCATCTGAAGTACTCTTCTTCTAATTGCAGAACATGTATAAGTGTTTCAGAAAAAAAGGGATTCACAGCAGTTTTGGAAGGGAGTCCCAGCTGAGATTGCAGTAGACAGCAAGTTTCAGGCCTGACTGTACGGAGCCCTCATGACAGCCTAATAAATCAGAAAAACATATTTTTCCAACTTGTAGATTAAAACAAATACCAATTTGGTGATAGCATGCTTTTGAGCAGCCATATTTCCAAAGGAAAAAGGACTGTTTACACTAAGCCTGATACTTTAATAGACGGACACACACGTCTCATTAATTACGCCTGGCAGATGGAAGCGGGCTGCGAGCGCCTGCAACGCAACCCACAGGTCATCAAGCTGCTGAGGTGTAGGTGTAACTTTGATATCTTGAAACGAGGGGAGATGAACGGCTGGAAAGATGAGGCTGTGCCAGCTGCAGACGGCTCTTGGGTGCTCCTCCCCAGGCGGAGAAATCCACCCAGAAGAGCCACCCCACTGCTGCTCCTACCACTGTTTATCGAGCGGCAAGTTCAACCAGTGCTTTTTCACACAGTCAGACTCCTTCCCACAGGATGCCACCGAAGCCAAAGGTGGAAACATGGCTTATTAAGGGCTATTAAGCACAGCTGAACCAGGTGCAGCCTTGGTCGCAAAAAAAAAAAAGCAAGCACCCACTGCACATCCCCACCATCAGCTGCCAAAGGTTGGTATATTCCATGGGAGGTCTCTCTCTCTCTGTATATATATTTTTAATCATTTTCTCCATCACTGCCAAGTATTAGAGACAGCAGCCTAAGCATTACAGACCTGTAGTCTGATCCCACATGGAAGCTCTTAGGCTAGTCCAAATATACTTAGATTTTTGTGTAGAAAAAGCTTAAGTTCTTGGAAACAGGCTTTTATATCAAGAGTGGCAGCTCATTTGCATCTTAAAAAGTAGGACCTAGCACTAAGTGCAGCTGAGGGGATGTAATGCCGACATAAAGCAACTAAGCGAAGGAAAAGTTCCTGTTTTCTCTTTATCGGGATTTAATATCAAGTTGGCTAAGTGGAGTTGTACAGCTCAGTGGAAAAAGCAGATATTAATTTTTTTTCTCCCCGACTCCCTTCCCCTTTTCAGATGTCTTCTTCCTTATGGAAAAAGGAGCAGGTAAATCAAAACGGTCCTCCATGTGCCTCAGAAGGAGCCAGCCTGCCAGCTGGTAGCAAAGCTCAGCCCTGAGCTCAGGAAAGTTCTTTTGAAACGTTGCTCTGAAAGCAAAAGCTCTCCCCCGAGGAGGTGGCGATGTGGAAGGGGTATCGATAAACAGAGATATTAGCTGCTGGTCTGTTTTCGCAGTCCAAATCAAACAAGTGGGAATAGGAGAGAATGATGTATGCATTAAGATTAAATTCATATTTTAAAATACTATTAGCGAAAGATTGGTAAGAGATCAAATGCAATGCACTCTATGTAATTCCTGGATTCCTTTGGGGTTTGTTTTCTTTTCTTTTTTTTTTTTTTTAAGTAAACTTATTCCTTAAGAGGAAAGATATTCACATATGGTTAAATTTTAATTCGGTTAGTTATATAAACTACATGCCACTATAAAAATTCTCACCAGTAGTTTCAATTCCATAATCACAAGCTGTTATTCACTTTCCATGATTACATGTTCTGCCCTGCTGAAAAGTTTCTCTTTCCACGTCAAACATGGGTTAAGCAACTCACAGACTCATTTAAAACAGACTGTAAAAGAACTTAGTGAACTTTCTGAGTATAAAATATACTAAAATTAAGCCTGACTTTGTCGTCATACTTCATCGACCTGTCATCAACTTCATCGTGTACCCAAAGGTAACATTGTTCAAATCCAAGATAGGGCATAAGAAGACGGCATAAAGAAGACAAGGCAAATTATCTCTCAGTTTAATATTTCTTAGGTTAGTCTATAACTAAAAGACTTTACATTTTTTAAATAAAAATATAAAGCGAAGCTTCTATAGAAAAAAAAAATCCTCTTTAAAAACTATCTTAAAATGCCATGAGGCAATCTCACAAAATGCAGTTTTCCTTAAAAACACAAAACATGCTCTTAGCATAAAAATAAAGGTCTTCATGAGATGGGCTTTTATCCCAAATTTAAAAGCAATTAAAATGTATTATATGCAAGTGTTGGATGGGGCTCAGTCCATGACTCAGTTCTCATGTCACCTCCAATCACAGTGACAAACCTGCTCTTCAAGATGATGTCTGAGAGCTATGGGTAAAACAATTCATTACTGCTAGCTCTAATTATTCCACATCCAACCATTTCTAGTTCTTCAGTACGTAAAATAAACTAGATGCAGGTTTCTGCCATTTGCGATGCATCTAATTCAAAAAGGAAACTCTTCAAATCCAGGATTACAAAAATGTAATAAATAAATTGGAATAATTTGTCCCTTTAGGTCCCTAGTCAATGAATGGATTTGTGAACATAAACTTGAGAGCACGCCTGTATTTTCCTTGGTATCAATGCCCTGGCACATCCACCCAAAACTAAAGATAACTCTTCATACAGCAGCCTTCTACATACAGCAGCCTGAAGGCATGCTCCTGAGCAATCAAGCTCAGGAGGAGGAGAAATATAAGGGAGAAGGAATAAGAGACTAAAATTACCACCTTTTTAACAGAAATTATAGTATTTACTCAGTAGTGCCTTGCCACAAGAAGGTGTTTCCAAGGACCAGTTAATGCGTACATGCAGTTCCCAAGAAGGCAAGCTAGGATAAAAATATTTAGTTTTATTTCTTTTTAAGCTACAAAGGCACCCCAAATAATACACTTTACTGACAGCCTCAACTTGTGGCAATCAGCATTGCTTAAATCATTGTAAATAATCTCCCAGGAGAGCGATAATGTACAGTCATCCCTGAAACATGAAGAGGGGTCGGGGGGCAAAGAGCTTACCAACGTTAAGCGCAGGCATCTCAAAAAGAGCAGCTTCCCACTCCATCCAATATATGGCACGTTCACACATGACCTGGAACCCACTGCTGAATCCCAGGGCTGGGATTCTGATCTCACTAAATCTGGGAATTATTTGGGATTTGGCCAGTACGGCCCAGAGCAGAGTTGGACAGTAAATGCATACCTACCCTTCAGAGCAAGATTAGTCTAAAGAATTATTATTTCTAAAAGACCAGAAGAAAACAGAAGTGTATGACAGCTATGCTGTGAAAAAACAGTACTTTTCAACGAGTGCCAAGCCAGACAGATTTACAATAGATGAAAAAGATGAAACCCCTTCACCATCCCCTCCCCTAAACATGCATCAGAAACCTTTTTCTTTGTGCTGGAACTATCCAATACTCAGACCCAAATCTTGGACCCACTGAGACTATTCTTTGATCTATGCAAGCTTTCATTCAGTCTCCCTACAAATTGGCATTATGATAAAATGATGAAGTACCATCACACTCTACTTGTTTTAGGCTACAACAAAGGGAGGATGCAAAAAAGGAGCTGTTGCAAGAATAACCGTGCATCTACCAATTCATAACTCCTGAGAAAAGAAATCGAACATACTAACTCGGGTTTTGTATATTTTTGTGGGATGAAGGATAATTTCTCATTTCTGCCAACGCTACCCAAACACACCAAGACAGACGAGCTCTAGTTGGTCGTGCTGTGGTAGCTGAAGGTCTCCCTCATCCCAGGTGTCCACCATCCATCCCTGCCTCTGCAGCAAAATTCACCCACTGAAACCCACCTACATGCATGCTCTGCCTGCTCTGCATCAGAGCAGCATCTGAGCTCCGGCTGCCTCTGTCCAGAGCCGTGTGATAATAAAACTGGAGCACTGCAGGGCAGGCGCTCCTTCCCCTCTTCGCAGCTGCCACCAAGAAGAAAGCTCTTCCAGCAGCGCAGCACCAGCCCTGGTGGCTCATCTGCAAGCACTCATGGAGGTGCCTGGCTGTCGCCTCCTATTTCAGTTTGCTTGTGCGTTGTAAGTGAATTAAAAAAAGCAATCACAAATGATAGCTTGGTTAGCTGCTTTGACAACGAGTCGAGTGCAGGGGTTTAGTCAGGACTCCAAAGGTCTTTATCCTGCAACCCTGAACCATCCATCACAGCTGAGTACCAGCAGTTCAACACGCCAGCAACTGCTCCTTGCAAGTTGACTATGGGAAGCACATTCATTTTCCTACCAAAACAGAGGACACTGGCCACATGATCCTTCTTCGTGCAATCAATCAGAAGATGTTCCGAATTTAAATAAAATTATGGCAGAAATTCCCTTGTGTGGTTCAGATCTCATCAGAAAAGCAAGGCAAAGGACACAAATAGCCCTGAAGAACTATAACAAGCCAGCAAAGAAAAGGTCGGTCAAAAAGGCCAAGGCCATCTGCACTCCTTTACGCACTTGGATGAGACTAAAAGAATAGCTGGAGGGCTGCAGTTATGCCGGACTAACTTTCCTATTGTCTTTTCAATCACCATTCTTCACAGAAAAAATTACCTCATGCTAGCAGGTGTGGGTTTTTTGGTTGGTTTTTTTTTAACCTGTAATACGGCTACGGCAGTTCTTCATCTACGAGACATCTAATCATTTGTTCCCCTTCTGAATTCTGTGAGCAAGCAGACCTTGACAGAGATCTATTAACACCCACATGATTCATGGCACCAGTCAGAAAGCAGAGCGAAACCATCATTAAAAGGATAAAGGATAGAAGCCAAGGGGACGGTTCCCTTAAATAAAGGGATTTATCTAGGAGGTGCTTTATTAATATGATATATAATGTAGTTCACCATACTGGAAAACCACTTGCATGGTGGACAGCATCCCACAGCAGTGTAGAAAAAAGGCAAAAAAGAAAAGTAAACTCCATAACTTGGGGAAAAATCTGTTTCTAAGACTCATTGTGGGCCAGTATAAATGATGCTGCTCCATAGCTGTTGTTTAACTGTTCTTTTTTACTTGTAACTGAAGACTTGTGTTAGCACTTTTTTTTCTTTTTTTTTTCTCCTAGAGAAACCCACGAAGCATCCAGTCAAACACGGAGAGAACAAGTTTTTTCTATGCAGAGGGATGCCTGGTGCTTTGAAGTAGGGCCTTTGCATCCTAGAGCCCGGCTCTGGGAGAGGCAGCAGCCTGCTGCTCTCCTCGGCTCCGCTTCCAACTGCAAACCCAAACACCACTGACAGCAGCAGGCCACTATTTTTAATTACACAGCTGGGATCATCTGCTCCCTGAAGAACTCTTTAATTGCTCTTTGCTTGACAACCCCATCCCCCCTCTCACAGCAACCAGGTCTTGAGCATCTCGCCACAAACAGCCCTGAGGTCCCTGAAACGCGAGCACATCATCTCTGGAGTCTTTTATTCTGGGTTTTTTCCAGCATCAAGAAAGTCTAGACATATAAGTACTGAACAAGTCATCAGAGACACCCCCAAAAAAAAAAACCAAAACAAAAAAAAACCCAGAACATCAAATATGCACACCTTCCACCCAAAAGTCTGTGTTACTTTAATACTAATCCCCATCAGTATGCCAAGGAAGGGCAGGGAAGCCACGAAAGCACCGGCACAACCCACACCCTGTGCTTCAGCTGCAGAGCGCCCGGCGCTGCCAGAGCCCCGTCGGTGCTTACCATGTTGCTGGCCCCGGCTTGTGGGGAGCACAAGGAAAGGGCTGAACCAGGGATGTCTGACATCCCTACCTGGGGTCTCCAGGCACCAGTAGAAAACAGAAGCCAGCTCACCTATTCCTGTCTACTCACAGGAAAAGATAAGAGGCACGCTACACCCGAGAAAGCACAGAAACATCGTAAATACTAATACTTTAGCCCTTAGCATGCTCACTATGAAAACCAAAAGTCTGACACCTCCATAGGGAAAGGTATTTCAAAGGGGAGCCCCCCTGGGCAGTGCCAGAAGCAGGGAACTGCCCACCCCGCAGGGTAACTCTGTGTCAATCAGGGAAGTGACAGGGTGGGCATCGCCCGACCCCGCATCCTCACGCTGACAGACACTCAGTCGGGAGTCCCATGGCCAGTCACGGAACTCGCCGCCTCCCGCCAAGAATGGCCGTCCCCCTCAGCGCCCACGAAATAGGGGTCACAACCGCCGAGTTCATCCTCCGTGAGAGGTAGCATTGGTAAAGCACTTAAAGCAAAATGAAGTGCTGAGGAGGAAGAAAATAAATATTTGGCACACACCGCTTCAGTTTACAGCAGAGCAGGTTTATAAACCCTGTGAAATTAACTTTTTTGTTTGGTTGTGGTTTTTTTTTTTTCCATTATAACACCCACTCACACACTCACAGAACAACTCATGAGTATCATTCCTTCCTTTCCCTCTGCCCCCAGCCCTTTTCCACTAGCTCTGGAGGCAGTAAATTAAATGTATGAAGAAAGTTTCCACTGTAAGTTTTCAGTTTCTGACTTCATTTAAAATTTCATCATGCTCCGGCTATTTCAAACATCCCTGGCCAGTCCAGAGCTGCAACTGACACCCATCCATAACAGGAAAATTAAGTGCTTAAAATTAAGTACCTCTCACTTAGGTCAATGAATATAAAAATTCCAAACACAAAATGTTTGGCATATTCTTTCTCACTCTGTGCTTCTACAGCTTCTTGGTTTCAATGAACCTTAGGGAGAAATGCTGCTTATTAGAGTCCTCTGTCCTAACATTAATTATTTCTCAAACCATCTCCTATTATGCACTCGCTCCGGAACAAGTGCTTTCCTTTGTTATACGAAGACTGTGAAGCTGTTCATCTACACTCCAGTCCACTCTGCTGTCTATTACGTTATTGGGGGCATGAGGATGACCCAGGAGGTCCAACTTTGATCTCCCTCACTATCTAGAGGAGTTGCCGAGTCTCCTTCAAAAAGGTGGCTGCACACCAGCCATGGGCAGAATATTCCTGCTTGGAAAAATCACTTACAGCCACCACTTCAGGGGACACAGGGTTTCACAGCCATATGAAAATAAAAGTTTGCATCTCAGTCATGCACAAATCCTGGGAATATCCATATGAGTCCATACAGAGAAGCATATGTGTTCACCACGTACTGGGTGAGAAGGGAAGCGTAAAGGCATCTTGCCCCACTGCTGCAAGCAGAACGCAGTGCAGGTTTACGCAGCCCTGTTTTCAACAACCTACCGCAAGAATATTAATGCATAAATACCAAGACCAAACACACTAATGAGTACAAAAGCCGTGTAATCATTTTCCCCAGATTAAATCCATCTGTCCAACAGAATCCATCTGTCCAAGGAGCTTATTAGGGCTGGAATAAGTCTTTTATTAGTCGGGTTACTAGGATCCAAGCCTCATCTCTGCCACCTTCGAGTCCTCCCAGGCACACCAGCCAGCCAGCTGGCGTGCAGAGCTGGCCACCCCGGGCACGGCCAGCCTTTGCCATGTCTCCTGTGCCACTGTGTCCCCTGCACCTCCCAGGAAAGCTGTGGAGGGTCACCTTTCCTCGCCCTGCTTAACTGTGCTCAGGGGTTCGGCGCCCAAAGGGAAAAAGCGATGCTCTGAATGACTCTTCTCGCCCATAAAAAAAAAAAAACAGGAAGGACCCTGGTGCAAGCGCCCCAACCTCAGCACAATCCCACCTCTGTGCCCCCGCTCGCTATGAAGGGAGTCACTCAAACCCAAACCCGGGCTTAAAAGAAGGTAAGTAATGTCTTCATAAGCCCAGGAGGGCACGGTCCCAGTGGCCGGCCTTGCCTTGCCAAAGAGCAGCAGAAGCGGGAGGCGAACAGTGCCTCGTCAGTCTCCCCGGCCGCTATTCAGAAGCTGGCAGGCGACTGGAAAGCCAAGAGACTGCTAAAGTTCAGCTTTGTTCGCCGCTTGGCACAGCCGCGAACGGCGTTCCAGGGAGGCCGGCACCGGGAACATTTATAGGAGAAGGGTGTCCCAAAAAAAGGAGGGGAGGAGCAGCTAAACAGAGACATATTCCCACCATGGATGCCAGAAAAGAAAGGAAATGACCAGACAGAGGGAAAAAAAAAAAAAAGAAAGAAAGAAAAAAAATCTATGCTCAAAGTAATTTAAGCGAGGTTACACCAGGCAAGGAAAAAAGGGCATAGATCGGTTTAGTTTGGAAGGGAAATTGCAGCAAGAGCAAAAGCTTGCAAATTATTATTTTTTTTAGCTTGTTTAAATAAAAGACATCCATCAACAATATGATACAATTATAATACAAGGTACAACTCCTGCTCCTTCACACAGCTAGATTGAGGGTTTATTTATTCTTCCCAAACCCCACAGGAACTTTTTCCTGTGTTTTATAAGCTCCCTATAAAATAAAGAAATATATGTTTACAGGCTGACAAACTACTGGCTGATATACTGCAGCAGAGAAGAAACAGCAGTAGGAAGAATTAAGTCAAAACACCCAAAGTGGTGGCGTATCCACACCTACTACTCATGATCCCTGCCACAGGAGACCAAAGCACGCTTCAGACACCCGCTGCCACATCGGCCAGGACACCGAGCAGAAGTCACCACTGCAATTGCTGTGCTTTAAAGACAAGCTACATCAACGGCAACACACACTCTGTTGAAGAGAGGAGGGTGATATAATTGCTTTGATTTTAAGCACTGCACAAACAGGGATGGGGAAGACGAGCAACACAAATTTCCCATCCCCTGTGGCAGTGCCTCTAAGCCATTAGAGCAGTGGACCATTAAGATAGTGGTGGACCATTAAGACAGCATAGACGGGGCCGACGGGGAGGATCTGTAACACACAACCAAGCCCTAAACCCAGACTATGTTTTCTATAGTTCAGCGAGTGTTTGGGCGCATCCTTAAAATAAGATCTCTATATCAAGACAGCCCTGGAGTTATTCTTTTATCCCCAAATTGCTCATCCCCCTTCATATTTGGAAACACGGCATGAAATGGACCGTATCCAGCATAACCACATGCACGTGAATTGTACGTGAGCGCACGCGTTCTGGAGAAAGAAAAGAGGGAAGAGCCTGTATCTCCTCATCAGGGCTGGGGCAGGCAAGTTGGAAAAGCTTTCTGTGAAACTCCACCGTGAACCAGGATACACGCCCAAAGAGACAGTGTGGTATAACGCTGTACCTGACCCATTTGACTGGGCTTATTTTAGCACAGTGAGATGAGCTGAAAAAGAGCTGTTCATTTTCACACACATAGGTAATCGTGCCTTCTCGCCCTCCCAATTAGGAGAAAGAAATGCAAATTTTCGTTCCATCACTTAAGTCACCAGAACCACTTATTTCTCCAAATTCTAGATTGAAAAATCAGTAAGACACCACCAAAATTGCATATGCTAGACCATATCTAAAACCAAAATGACTGAGGGCTCTACATTTTGTACCAGATCATACAATTTTCCTTCTCACAATTCCTACCTCCCAAGAGGAACTAACAGAGATAATAGGCAGTGAGATGTGATGAGGGAAATAACCATCAGTGAGTACAACCTATAAAAAAATTAATTTGTTTCCATAATTTCCACAACACTGATCTACCTCGATATCTCAGGAATCAGGAAGAGAATTACTGCCTCTACTTGTTCAAGAATTTTTTTATGGGGTCCCTAACTGCTGAAGATTAAACATATTTAATAATACATCTACAAAACCTACAGTTTCATGTATAAATAGCTCCTCATCTTCTAAGCAAGGGGAAGTACATTCCTCCAAATCACGATGCTCTTCTAGCTTTTGATTACGCTGTTTAGGCTGAGTCAAGCCTGCCTTATGCTAGGGAGTACATGCCCCTTTCTGCGTCAGGTTCAGAAGCATTTTACACTTGTACGTGATACACCTTCAGGCTTCCCTCTAAAGTCATTCCCTCCTTCCCCTCAAATTTAAATGAGAGTCTTCACCAGGATGACAAAGCCCCAGTAATTTTTAATCTGCACTGAAGGGAGAAAAGAGAGAAAGAAAAAGGTGGAGAGAAAAAAAGGGGGAGAGAAAAAAAGGGGGAGAGAAAGAAAGGGGGAGAGAAAGAAAGGGGGAGAGAAAAGAGAAAGAATTTAAGCCAGACCTCTGAACAAGGACTTTTTATCCTAGACTTACTAAGGGCTTGTCTACATGGGAAAGTCAGGGTGAAGGAAGCGACAGTGTGAATTTTCAGCACACTTTCTTTCAGTGGACTAAATTAACCTGCACAACAGGCGCTCTTAGTGCACACTCAGCATCCACAGGGGGAGTTAGTGCAGAGCAGCTAGCGTGCTGTAAATTCACACCCTAGCTTACTGCGCACTAACTTCCCCATGTAGACAAGCACTAAAGCTGTTGAAGCCTTCATTTGCCTAAATGCATCCTTTTTTTTTTTTTTCCCCCTCAGCGGACTAGTTCTGGAAAACTCGGGCCATCACTATAGTCAAGGAAAAAAATTAGCAGGCTAAAAAAGGACAAACGCTTATTCTTCTGGTAAAGCAAATTACAACCACACACAAAACTGCTTTAAGTGACACACGGGCCAATTCAGTTTGTCTTCCCTGGATGTAATCAGAGCCCCAAAACCCGTCCAGATAAAAGCTGCTAGTACAAATGGCACCCGTAAGATCTCACAGTCCAACAACCGGTTTTCAACTTCTCCTGGGTTCTGCCTGTTACACCAATAAGGAAAAACCCTGAGAGCAGCAGGAAGACGGATTGCGCCTCATCAGCGTTGAAGTGAGATGCAATCTCCCAGGGCCAGCAGGCTGAGCTGCCGGTGCCTGAGAAAGGTGTATGCCATGGAAGCAGTTCAGAGCCAGCTGCTTGCCTCTCTGTTAATTAATGAGTGCTTTTCCCCGCTCTGCTAGCTGACTAAAGGCAAATTTGTCAGTCTTTCCTTCTTAAGGGCTGCCTTCTAGCGCTCTGTCACGTAAACTTCCCCTTGCACCTTCTCAAAGGGAGCATGTTCCCCATCAGTAAGATACCGACGCGGCTCTGACCAGGCGCCGACACCCTAATGTCACCGTTTCAGAAGCTGTCTGTACCGAGCTGGGACTTTCCTGCTTCAGACCCATCCTGCTTTAGCCCTGCTGCCTGGTGATCCACACAAACTCCCTGCACCTCGTCCGCCGTCCCACTGGGGGACACCCAGGCACCCCACAGCAGTGACAGATGAACCAGATGACGTTCTCCAGGAAAGCAAAGCAGCTTAGCAAGCCCCAGCTCCGTCCTCTTGTCTGTCATTGTTTCCAACCACGGATTTGGCTAAAGCGATCAGACTTCAGACTCCTGAATCGTTCCCAGCACTTGTTTACCCGAAAGACCATTACAACGTTAATATTCCACTAGGAGGAACAGAGAACCGCTCCTGAATCATAACTCTAACGTTACTCAATGCTTAGTTTTTTCTGCCTTACTTCCACCTCAACAGTGAGAAGAATAAGCAAAAAAGACAAGGTGTGAGTCTGAGGAGCTACCATTTGAAGGTGTATATGCCTCAGGAGCTAGGTGATCTGTACTCTGAACAGAAAGTAGCTGGTGCCCTCTTTGGCCTCCCACACCATCAAGAATCACATTTGTCATTTACTATTGCCAGAGCAGAGCTACAGCAGAGACCGTAAAAACTATAGGACAGTTGTAGCGCTGAAGAAAACGGAGTTTTCTTCATCTCGAGAACCATCACCAAAGTCTCAGTCCCATCAGGGCACCACCTCCAGGTAGGTCACCACCAGGCGAAGAGCACCAGCGAGGAGCTGGAAGTACCACTGGTGAGGGCTGATTACACTTCCACCTCTGAGAACTTAAAAAATTTAAAACTTTCTTTCAAACAAACACAAACAAGAAAGCCGATCTGTTGACTTCAAGTTTACCTCTTCAATGAAAGTTCAGTGATTTTTAGGGCATGAACTGTAAAGGCAGGAAAGGCAGGAAAACTGATTCCTCCTCTGAACAAGCTCAAAAAAAAGAGGCAAGTGATAAACCCCATGTTTTTCACACAGCTCTGCAGCCTTCTCCCTGCAATACCCTTGCCTCTAAATGACCTGCAAATTAACCAAAACATGAAATCCGACTCCAGGCCCCTGCTCTGCAGAACACAATCAGCCTGCCAGAAAGTCCAATGATGACAAAGAGGTTTCAAGGAAAGTTGTTTAAATATATTACTGCGTGTCAACGTTTTCTACAAATACTGCACCGAGCACAGCAGTCCCTTTTAAATGGGGCAGGAAAGGGTGCCCAGTAAGAAGAAAAACTCCCCAAGAAAAAGCAACAGTATTTTGAAGCAGCCAGGGAAAACAAAAGGATGGCAAAGTGGCTTCCAGGCAGTTTTCAGCTCTTCTACCTCAAGCTATAATCAAGCTAATCAAATCAAAACCAGATCTGGTCATTGCACGCATCACAGCCTGTCAGAGAATTATCAGTGCAGAAATTGATACCAACAATTGCTCTTCTGTGGTCTTCTCTGGAGGTAACAAAATCCTGATGGTCTGCAACAGGCCCAGTACCACTGGAAGTACCTTGAAAACAAGTGAAAACATACTACAGATCGTAACCAATCTCACCTTGGCTTTAGAAATATAAAAGCACAGCAACTGGGAGAACAATAATCTCAGCATTTTGACCCAATGTCAAATGTTTCTGGTCCTCTTTAGTCTTTAAGGCAAAACTCCAGAAGAAATTTTGCAATATTAATTGGAGAGCTTTTGGGAGGCGCTGTCGCATCTCTGTCAGTAGAAGCCCACTCCCATCGGCACACCTCTCCCAGGATGCCTGGGAGACACCACACCTCAGTGGTACGAACATCCTCGTCTCATGCAAGCCGCACTTTGGGAAATTAGCACCGCTCTTTGAGGAACCATTTTCTCTGCAAGAGGTTACTCCTCTAGAGCCCACTACAGGATTCCCTGTTTGGCCTCAGGCAAACTACGCTTAGTCCTGTCCAAATTCAAGATGTCACTCCTTACGTTCTTATGTGGTCTTAATGGATGAAGAATGGTCTAAGACAAGGGCTTACGCTCTTTGAACAATGACCAGAAAGAAAGGCTGAACCACACTTAGCAGCATGCAAGAACAAAGCTACCAGGTACCCTTGAATCTTAAATTTTTCCTATCTTTAAGTTTCCTGGAGCAGATGCACACACATGGAATTGAAAGAAAGTATTTGGGCTTTTATTCCTTTCCTGCCATTACAAGTCCTGCTCTGGGAAGTAGTGTTCCCATGGCCCACTTACACAGAGCTACAAGCCTGTCCCTCCACCCAACAGTGAAAATGAAGGCGTTTCAGGCAAATACGCCAGGTCACCAAAACAAGTCTTCCACTAATTTCCGCAGCTAAGAAGGAAGGTGGGGGCTCTAACATGAAGCAACGCTTCCAACTTTTCTTCAGCAGCCTACAGAACTGCTGAAATTTTATTTCAAATCAAGGCCTCCCAAGAAATCAAGGCCTGGGGCACAGGTTTGAGCTACGAGCGGGTAGCAAACAACCCATTCATTGTGGGGATATGCAAAAACATAAAAGGAAAAAATATATATGGAATTTAGGAGGAAGAAAGGAATATAAGCAATAAGAGGAGTGCAGGAGTTTAACTTCTGGTTTGTTTTCTGGTTTTAACTTTCAATTTAAAACACCTCTTAGGAAAGCCTTTTGGATTATACAGGCTAGTACTGTCAAGGCTACAATACGGACCCTTAAAACGCAAACAAGAGAAGGATTTTGTTTATGCTGACAGAGCAAATTGAGCAGACCAAAATCTCTCCTCAAATATTTATTTTCACATTGTGAATGTCAACAGCCTTTTCTGTCTTCACAACAAGTGGGTAAGGTACAGTCACTGCACAAACCAAGGTCAAACACATCCCTTCAAGGTTTCATTTGGCAAGATACCACTGGAGGACTTCTTTGTGCAAGCTTGGAGATATGTAATCAAGCAGGAGACTGCAGAGATTCCTGAGAATTTGCGGGGAGAGAAGGGTGTATTTATTAGTGTTTTAAATTATAAACGGGTGAAAGATTAATTGTTAAAACAATAAGGGGGCCAGAGCCCAGAGGAGGCCCACAAGTGCCTGTGCAGCAGGGTTCCCCCCTAAAGCACAGCCCCACCACACACACACTGACCTCCCAGCGTAAGGAGGGAGGGGAGGCTTGTGCAATGAAAGGTCAAAATAAATACCTGAGGCATTTAAGCTGTATTTTTTCTACACTTAGATTTCTTCCATGGCAGGGAGGCTGTAAAACAAGACCTCTCTGGCTTGAGCCCACCATTCTTCAAGAGGCTTTCAAGGAGGGCAATTTCAGAAAGGGTTTTGCAGTCGACCCTCCGCGAGGCAAATAAATAGCCATCGAAAAGTACATGCACATGTTTGTACCTTTCCACCGGGGGGGTCAATCGAATGATTTTTCAACAGAGACCCCGCATGTGTGCCTTCCTGCCATGGGGATTTCTGCACACCGAGGGATCCCATCAGCTAAACTGCAAGTGCTGACAGAATGCAAAGAATTCAAGTGCAACAGCTGGACCACAGCTACGCTGTCTGGAAGCACAGCAGCAACCTACCAGCATCCTAACGGCTGCAATTAACTTACCGGAGCACTGATTGCCTTTTTTTTTTTTTTTAATGCCCCCCCCCCCCAAAAAAAAAAAGAAAAAAAAAAAAGAGACAGATACCTAGAACTTGCCCTTGTGCAAAATCTTTCCATTACAAAATGAAAGAATCTGCTTCCTGGAGGAGTTCAACATTAAAAGCCACATTCGGTATCAGAGGTAATGGAGCTAAAGCAGAAGTATAAACAGGCAGAGGTGTAAAACACACACAAGACATAGAATTGAGCATTGTGGATTTTTTGGTAGTTGTTTTATGTGGATCAATCTGCACAGTGCACAAGTCCATACGTCCCAACAGCCAACAGACGTACAGACTGATACTACACTCTGAGGTGTACCATTCTGAGATGCCTCTAATTACAGATTAGCCCAGGATTCAGCAACCCAAAACATTTCTTTAAAAACTGTTAGCTCTTCCAATGCTGCATTGGGGAGAGTTGTTAACAAACACAGCAAAGCAAATCTCCAGCCATTCTTTTTAGCCGACACTCGTTTCAACCAGCTATGGGTCAGTCCTTTTCACCTTTAGCTGATCCTACAGCAAAACCTTCCCTGTATGACCTCTGTGAGAGCCTCCAAATCCCTTTTTCGCTACTCTTTTGTCTTCACCAAAGTTTAGAGAGGGCTACTCCAGGAAACAAAAACTATGTTTATATATCTACTGCTTGTCCAGCATATAATTCATTTTTGGGGTAACTTTAGAGTATTTTGTTAGCGTCACAGCTACTGTTCTCCAGTTGAGCAGGCGAAAGGCAGGCCAGGAGCAGCCAGGATGCTCCTCTGGTAACCAGAAACTCCAAATATGTGTTTTGTCTTCAGCTCTCCTTCTGAGTCACCCGTCTGAGACTCGCAGCACAGGGTCATCGCCCCAAGCAAGTCAAGAGTGATGTGTAAAGGAAAAAGGGAACATTTCAAGACATATTTTTTTTGTTGGGGTTTTTTTCTGGTGTGTGCATGTCTGTTAATCATCTTATTTACGAGGGGTAGTCACTCCACCTACAGACAAGGTCGGTACTGGCTTTTCTCCTACTATTGCACATCTTTCAACAGTATTCGCTGATCCAACAGCAATTAATAAGTCAGATAGGGGAGTGTAGCACTAACCAAATCCAGATCTGTGCAACTGGGAGATGAAACTGCACAATAACCTGCACAAAAAAGGTTGGCTGTATGAGAGGCACACTACAACACGCGGATGCAGATCAAGACACGCTGCAACAGAAACTCAACATATGAGAAAACACATTCACGGATGACATGGCACAGGAGAAACCCAGCTCACACAGCGATACTTCTGATCATTTTCCTTTCGCTCGTATCGCCACGACGTCACCGCCTGCAGTTACTGCATTGTGAAATAATCCCCTCTCGAAGGTGTTTCTGAGCGATGCCAAGGATGCCTTAAGCTAACTAAGTACAACAGATCAGAAACCTTGACTTTAATGAAAACGCGAAGGCTGTGTTTCTAGGAATGTAAATGAGACACCTGTGCATCCAGAAAAATGGAAACACTGCAAAAATATATGAAGCTCCTCCACTGGACTTCTTTTTTAATGAATATGCAATGCAATATTCAGTGAAATAGTAACCATTTGGTGAAAAACAAGCCTCAGTTAGCTATGAGATTTCTATCCAGAGTACTCTACGGCCACCTTTTCAAGGTGAGCACCCAGTATCACACGCAGTCTAAAACTCAGCAAGCAGAGTCAGTCTGTACTACAAAGCCCTGTTAGGTCCAAACCGATGCTATACTGATCCATGCAAGAAACGAAGGCATCTGAGATTGCAGCCTGAGGCTCCAGGCAGCGCTCCTCTCGGTGAGCTGTGCAAGACCTGCCAGGGACCACCCTGGAGGGCTGCCACCACTCAGGCGCTTGCACTGGGAATGGGATGGCAAAATGGGCACGTTTTCACGTACCGACAGGATTTGGGCTGTAGGGCAGTTGTGACTTTTCACCGGGTGAGCCATCTGACGGCGGGCGAGAAGCCCCACGCTTCAACCTGCGTGCAAGGTTAAAAGCCGAGTTAAACTGCACAATATTTATGAAACACTGCGGGGAAGAAAATCAATAGCATCACATTTAGAGCCATTGTTCATGGTCTTGTACACAAAACCTTTACCAGTGCCAGGCTGGGCGATCGGGCTGGTAGGTTCCAGTTCTGCCGTGGGCTCCCCAAAGCACTACGCAGTCAAACTACAAAAACAAATCATGATTTTTTTTATATCCTCATACCCAGATGCTACACCAGCACCCTCACCTCCTGTGTAACAATCATAAAATCCCTTTCATAGACAGTCCACTACCTGGCATTTGGCTATACACCATCTTTTCAAAGTTCACAGCAGAAAAACAGTAAGATAATTTGCAAGGTTTTTCCAACACCATCACAAAACACAGCCCACATCTTTCTCTGCGATGCCAGGGCTCAGCTGTTTAGACCTTAATCATGATAAGGTACAAAGCGCTCTGATGGGGAAAAGACAAAACCGTATCGGTAACTCTCCTGTTTTGCTTTAACCTCCAGCGATTACTCATCTCCACAGCAGGAATCCAGAATATGTCTTTTCCTGCAGACGCTTGTCCTCCTCTTGCCTTCAGTCCCACCCACCCGAGGCTGGCTCAGCTGCGCACCTGAGGGACATTTGGCTTGCGAAGCGAAAAAAACAGTAAACATAAGGAAGGAGCATCCCTGGTTCAAACAAATAAAAGGGCTGCACAGCCAAAATACAATCTTAGGGAAAATCCTGTCAAGAAAGTTGCCCACCTTTACTACAGCCTCTGGGTGAAACTAAACGATCTGTCAGTTTACTGATATGGGGTTTGCATCTTGATTTAATCTCCCATCAAGAAACAACAACAATAAGCAAAAAAAGAGTGAATTTGGTATTGCAGTGGCTGGCACATCGCTACCCCACAGGGACTGGGACCAGGAGGAGGAGGGAAGAGATGGGACACAGGTTTTCCTACCACTCTTCGGGGCAGGGGCTAGAGAAGTTATCAATCAAATAGGATTTTGGTTTTGCCTCACTCTGATAGGGCCCATGCTATGCTTCTTCAGGAGCAGCAGCGTACACCTGAAACTTGTCAAGACAAAGCCGAAAGCGTCTGTGAGCGCAACCCCGTCAGCCCATCCAAGGGAAAAGAGGGGCTGCGGGGTGTTCCCAATCAGCAGTATTGAGAACCATTCACTCAGGCTGAGCCATACTCCAGGGAAGGAGGCCTAGATGTCTATCTTCACGGCATAGGCGAGACTTGAGGGTCTTCCCTTCAACACTCCAGCCTGACATTTTTAATCCAGGTTTTGTGTATTTGCAAGCACTCTGACTCCAAAGCTAACTGTTTCCAGACCACCCGGAGCCCCAGCAAAGGCTTTGGGAGCCACATCCGCATAAACACTGTCTTTCCATGGCAGCCACCCTGACATGCTGCATCTCCATCATACTCTTGGAGGCGGGCAAACCCCTCTTTCGGCTGGGTACGTGCCACCACAGCTGTCCCCGGGCCAGGTGAGCCGTGCCAGCGGTGCAGCAGAGGCTTTGCCAGCATTCCCAGGCCATCCGGGAACCGTACCTTTCCCCATGCAGGAAAAAAGCCCAGTGCCTCCCCACCCCGAAACACCATTAAGAAGCCAGTAGCCAGCCAACCGGCCATATTTCTCTTTCATTAGCCAGAGCTCCGACTCCCTGACAGCTTTCTCCTGGCTGCGGGAGGAGAGGGATACCCAAAACCAGCACAAAGCCCTGCCAGTGGGAAGAGAACCTGTTTGGAAAAAAATAATAAACTCAAACAGATTCGAACCAGCAGGGTGAGTTCGCACTGCGAGCGTTCAGCACTTCTGATCCGGCATTAAAAGGCCCTAAAACCAGCTTTCGCAAATCATCAATCTCCAGCCCAGGTTTCCCAAGCGCTGGTTTTGCCAGCGGGGCCAGGCTCAGCATCCCTCCTCCCTCCAGCCGCCTGGGAATGACTGAGAAACAGCCACATTTAAATTCCAGGGTTTAAATTTCAAGACTCCCCTCCGAAGAAGGGCGTAAGAGTGGCAGTGCCCCTTTTACTTTGCGACTTGAACCCCACAAGGGTAAAACCCTAGAACAAAAACTAAACGTGAACCCAAGTGAAGCCGCCCTCCTTGTACCATAAATCCCTCACAAACCGAATTATTCCCCGCACTCCGCCCCTTGTCTAAGCTTGCTTAGACTGTAATTATTTGCAAGGTAAGTGCCAGCTTTCCTCCACAGACGCACCTCACACGTCACAGGGGCTGTGGCACTCAGGACTCCCAGCCTGCACAAAAATAAGGCAAAAGAGCGTTGCTTCTTACCAACGCATTAATAATTTCCTCCTGACTAGATCATGGTCTTAGCCTTTATTTATTTATTTATTTAACATTTGAAAACTTCTGTTTTCAAGGAGAGGGAAGGAAGGGACAGCTGGAATACAAAGATGGGGAGAGGGCAGGAAGCTGTGGATGGGCACGTAGGCTCTTGAAGGCGGTAGCTGATCACAGCAGAGGGCACACCGTTTGTGAAATAACCATGCCATCTATTATTATAATTATACTCAGAATTTCTAATGTTGAAAACCCCATACAGATAAACAAACAAACAATCTCATCATGAGGAGCCGCAGACACCCAGCTCTCCCAGCCAAATCAGAGGGAGCGGATTTGCATATCTAAGCAACAGCTGAGTACTCCAGAGCCAGTATTGTACCCTATTTCCAAAAGCCACTTGGTCAGAACCACCACAGCTCCCCTTCTGAAGTCACCTAACAGCTCTGGACTTGGCTGGGGAATTACTGAGCGTAGGTCAAAGTCACTCTCCCCATCCTCTTCACAAAGCGACCTGAGCTGGGGAAATTATGGGGGTGGAGGAAGGGAACACATCTGTCCTAATTTAGGGTATCTAACTGCTAGTTTCAGCTAGTCACCTTTTGATCAGGGTCTAAGACAGGTCAGATGAGTCACCTGGAAGCGCCTAGTCCTCTCTCAACCATAGATGCAACCAAGTCTGAGTAAATAGGTAAGCCTTAAACGTTAATTGCAGGTGTCTGAAATTCAAAAGTGAGGAGGCTCTCTGCATAAGGTGCCAAAATTACACCACCATATCTAGCAAAACGAAAATGGAAAGCAGTCAAAGACAGACAGGGAGAGGGAAATAACTCATTGGCTCTTCATAGGATGAAAAGGCATACAAAGACACCAGGCAGATATGATTTTTTTTTTTTTTGCCAACATTCATTATTTTTCCACCTTTCTTTCTGCCCTAAGTGCAAACACATTGGAAAATTGCCAAATTTCATTGTAGCTTCCATAAACATTGTACCTCTATATTCAGCTATGTTTCAGTGGGTCAACACTCTTTATCCATTACCCCCACTAAGGCCAGTGCATATTACAAAAATAGCCAGATTTAAATAAGCATGGTTGTGTAATATTACGCAGTAAAGTTCCAATATAACCTGGTTTAGTCTTGCTAGCCCGGATAGAAAAGACAGGATATAATTACATTAAGAAACCTCTTCTTTAACCCTGATAGAGACCTAAAGAAGATAAGCCTTGTCAACATTTGGGCTTTCTGTTCTGGCTTTCTGTTTTGCTTCTACCGTCAGTTTAAGACAGAAATGTGTATTGCAGCACTTAAGCCAACCCATAATTCATGGCAGCAACCAGAGCTGATTAGTCCTGTTGTATAATCAGGTCTCCTTGATACATCAGGGGACTGCTGTTCATGCAGGAGGAACTTACTGTGCCACTTTCACCGCAAGCTGTATTAGAGAGGATCCTTTTTTGCCTTTTATCGAGCCTTGCATAAAGCTACTGATTGATATAGGAAATAAAAATGAATACACGTACACATATGTCTAAGCGACAGCTGTCACAGCTCCATACGTTGAGGGGAAGGCATCGAATTAGCAGTCCTGATTTTAAAGAAGCTAGCAGCCTGCCAGAGCAGCTAGCGTTATCTCTTTAGTATGTTAACATGCATGATTTATATTACTCTGATGTGCCGTACACACACGGTTCTCTCATACGCTGAAAAATTGATGGTAACGACACAGAGGAGACCAAGCAACAACATGGCGGTGAGAGCTCTTAGTCCGAAGTTGCGTGAAACGCTTGAATAGGAATATTCCACACATGGCTTTAATTCAACCTCTTTGCATTACGTCCACCTTTCTATTCTTTTTGACTTCCATTTGTCGTCTTACCTTTTGTGGAGAGATAAAGTTTGAGCCAAAATTAGCACTTCACGTGATTTCACTGTTCAAACCCTGGTGAAGATTTTTCTCAACATTTCCAGCAAGGAGAACAGCAGCTAAAAGCACAGCATAAGCAACAAGACCTTTCCAGCAAACTTTTATTTGCTTTTTGCTACTTTCTAGCCCGCGTGAATATTTCCCTTCCAAACTTAGAGAGAAACAGTTTCGAGCCCAATTTGCTGTACTTTTGTAGAAGGAATGCTCACCAGGGATAACTGCTTTCTAAAGATAGAGCAAGCAACTAAAGTGTGCAGCAACCAAACATCACCCTGCTGAAAAACCCCTCTCTGTGCGTTGCAGTACTTCGATATTGTCACATGAATGACTTTGGGCCTGATCTTTTAAGTACACACAAGTGCCAGCAAACCCTTCTCTGTCCCAATCCTTGACCTTTCTGAACCAAACGTCCAAGCACAAAGTCATGGTCCAGCAGCAGCTGAAGGTCACTCTGGTTTAGTGCTTTGCCCAGTACAGCAAAACTTGAGAATAGCTGAAATAAAAAGAGTGACAATAACCTGAAACAATTTTTGGTCCTCATTCAGTCCATATTTCTGGCTTCATGATTTGGGGTAAACAACAGCTAACACAGTTTTCTGCTCCCAACCCATCACCAACAAAATCTAAGACAGGGCGAGCACCAGCCTCCTTAGGAAAACAGTTACAAAGCCTTCTCCCAGTTTAGCATTTTTAATTTCTGTTTAGCTTGATTAGATTTGTGATTTGGGAGTGGAAAGAATACAAGATGAAAAGGCAAACACTGGGCTCCAGGTCAGGATTAACCCCAATGGCAGCATGGCAATGTAAAGGAGTTAATTTCCGAAACAGCAATCTCCCTTGGCGCAGGCAGTTTAAAGTCACTGCCTGCCACTTCTGTTTTCTCATCATCAAGGAAAACAAGAAACAAAGCAACACTTCATCACAGGGAAAGCAGAGAAACATTATTAATAGTTACCACAGTGTTCCTGGATTTTTCCTCTAGTCTGTGAAAGGAAATGGTTTGTCCTTAGCTGATAGTCAAGAGATGGTTTAGGACTTACAAACCACTGGGGACGTACAGGCCTGATAAAGGAGGGAGCTCTCTGTTCCCATCGAGCACAGTATCTACAGAAATATTCTACTCCCTCTGTTCCTCAGTCCCTCGCTGAGGGTAGAACTGGTACCTACCAGCAGCAGCTCCCCTGCTCAGCCTCCCCTCTCGCCCCTCGGCAGTGCCAAGACACTCTTTCGTCCTGAAAGTACACTGTCAGGAGGGGGCTGAGGTGAGTACTAGCATCCCCATCTCCCCTCTTCCAGGTGTAAGAGCTACCATTAACCAACCCTTCATCCTCTCTTCCACCCCAACAGTATTTCAGTATTCTCAGATGTGCAGGTTTGGCATTTCTTACAAAACACCGTATGTGATGACGTATCACACAAATGCATCATACCATCTCCTTCCCAAACCAATGAAACATTTGTTCATGCAGAGTATTAAAATTTCAGTGAGAGAGAGGGATTGATTCTACCGAGACTTTCCTATAGCATAGCAGCTGGAGTAACCTTCAGGGGGTAGGAGACCAGGGATCACATCCCAGAGGAAGGGCTTACATGCCAATTCCCAGCTAGCCAAGTGCTCTTGCTCATGCACTAAAGAAGCACCACCAGCATCCCCTCGGTTTTGTGAGCACTCTCATCGCTGCTTTCAGGGCTGCAGAGTCCTCACACAAAGAGTGATTTTCTGTTGCCCAAAGGCAAGTCTTAAAGTCCAGTTACAACCCTGTTACATGCAGTTCTCACCAGTATTTTACTTGCCAGCATACACGGCTCTCCCATCAGCAGGCTGTTTTTGTCAGACCCACCTTTAAGGCACCTGCTCCCCCAGAGCCTCGTGGGGGATGCACAGCTTCTGATGATGGTTTCACACCATAGCAAGGCACTGCCCGCAACTTTGCCTGGAGTCCACTTAGGGTAGAACCCAAAACCAGAGCAGATATTATGAACATAACATTAGGAAAAGGGTGGGGAAAAAATTATGAGGGCTTATGCTGCCCAACCACCCCTCCCTCAAAAACATATCTTGCTTTCTATGGCATAATTAGTAGAAAATCACCACCTGCCCTATCATTAGAGGGACTTCTCTGCTGCTACCAACCCAGCCTGGCATGGGGTCAAGCAGGGAACCCATTCATGGGACATCAAACCATATTTCACTCCATTTGCCTCATAACTGGAAATTCCACACGGACTTCCCAGTTTATCAGATCACTGGCTACCGTGCTTTCCATGCCCACAGTAAAGCCAACACACGCAGAGAGAGGTGGACTCCAATGAGCAAGAACCACCAACATCCTACTTTCCAGTTCCCCTTTTTCAATCAGCGTGCTTTCCAGCCCCACTCCCAGTGACGGTAGCCCTCTTCAGAGTAGAAGAAATCCCCTGGACCAGCAGAAGAAACCACCAGGCAGCACATCTTGCAGCCTGGGCCCAGGAAGTCCAGAGGACTTTGTCGGAAGGGCATGTGGTGCAGCAAGTCCTATAAATTCAGACTCAGAGCCTGCAGAGGCCCAGCTGTGACCTTAAAACTGGATTTTGCGAGTAATTCAACCTTGACCACTTGCACACTCATATGTGGGCTTGGCACAGCGTGTTCAAAGCGGTTACCGGATGACTATTATCAAGGTGAAACTGGCACCACTAAACGCTGCCTATAAGCAAGGGCAACAATCAGCTTGTACAGGTATCTTTTATCATGGCTCTTACAGGTGAAAGTTAAATGTGCCAATCACACTTCCAGGCACCAAAGCACAAAGAAAGAGAAGATCTGCAAAGACCACCTCAAAAAAACAGTTCGTATTGATTATGTATCTGCATTAATATAAAGAAAAAAAACAAAAACCTTTTCTCCCCCAGGCACAAGTCAAACATTGTGCAAACAGCTGGACATTGCATTTTAAAAGTGTATTAGGCAAGCGTCGCTATATTGACAGGGCCTCCGCGGAAGGATGCTCTGCTTGTTAGGGGTTTCCCTACGAGGTTGGGTTGACATTGCCTTCTCAGAGGAAAGGAGAGCTTGCTTAAGCAATTTGCTTAATGCTGAGTCTATTTTAAGAGCAGTGACCCAGATCTTCGTTTTGTCAGCAGATGACTGACTTGTATAACAGAGATGAACTGACAAGGAGTTAAACCGTCGTTGGGCAACGCCAAGGTGCGGACGAGCATGGGCAGACGCAGGTGATGGAGGAAGATGGCACCACCGGGCCCTCCCACCTGAGCTTACGCTTTCAAACCTGTGGTCAGCCAGAGGGTCATCTCTGGCTAACATAAGGCCTGACGCAGATATAGCCTAATCAGCTATGTGACCGTGCCCCACGATTCCTGCCCACGCTGGGAGCACCTGTATCACGGTTATCCATAGTAGCAGAGTCCTCTTAAAACACATCTGGTCTCAGAGTAAGGAGCGAGACGAGCCAGAGCCCTTCAGTAGGAGTTTCACCAGTGTTTTGCACGCAGCAAACACGTCCTTTACCCAATCGTCTGTAACCTCCCTGATGTCTCCTGAGAAATGAGGATCTGCCTGATACCTGTCCCTGCCCCAGGCAGGAGGTCAGCTGCAGCTGAGGGGCATGAATCACTCCATCCGAACTCACTGTCAGAAAGAGCTGCAGAGACTTGAGGAGACATTCAGCCTTGACAAGCATCCTTAGACACTCGTCTGATCTTAAGCATGCTTTTTATTACTGGTGATTAACGCGCAACAGAGCGCTTGGCAAATCCGGAGGGGAGAGACTTCACGGAGGCCCTGAGGCTGAGGGAAAAGGAGGGCTGGTAGCAGGCGGCTGGAGAAGACCAAGCTACTCAGGTGGCTTGCATTGTATTTTTTGTCTGGGAAGGTCTTCTGTTTTAGCTGTCTCCAGCATTTCTTAAATACCTACAACCTTATGGAAAACAGACTGAAGAAAGATTAATTTCCCGAGTATCGAATATTCTGAAGAACGGAGAACACAAAATTCAAGAGCCCAAGAAGACACCATTAGGGGAGGGGAAAAAAAAAATAAAATCACACAAAAATCTCCAGAAAGGGTCTCTCACGAGACAAACAACTGTGGACCTGGTCAAAATAAGGAGAAATGGAAAAAGACTGTCAGCTTAACCACCAGCTTGCACCCCTCGCCGAGTAAAAGTATTTTTAGCAGCCTACTTTGCATGGGAATGTGTTGATTCCTCACAAAAAACTATCATAGTTGCTCACATGGGATCAGTGCTTTTCCCTTCAAAATTTGTGTTCTGGTTAGGAAAAATAGCCGCGCTGTGAATAAGCAAACCACTGGGGTGGATTTATTTAATTTATTTTTTTTTTTCACCCTCTGCAGTCCAGAGTCTGCCAGCCTAAAGCACGTGAGCGATAAAGTAGCAGCAAGAATAGACTGTCTGAAACAGCTACAAGCAACTGCCTACGGCTGGGGGTTTTTTTTCCCCATGACCTCCCTCTCCATTTGGTGTTTTGGGGACAGCACCACACTGCCCGGCATAAACCACACCAGGAGATAATGCGGGTGCATCTGATTAGCAGAAATCGCCTGTGTCGGAGGCTCCCTGGAAAGACAAAATTTATCCAAACGCTGGAAATGCAAAGCGGGGAGCAGGTGAAAGGTCCGACCTTTGCTCAGCCAGGAGCTGGTGGGGGGAGACAGCAAACAGGCATGGCCACGGCAGCCGGTGGCAACTACATCCTCATGGCCCGCAGACGGGCAAATATCCTCCAAATATAACTCAACAGAAGGGGAAGCCTGCTTTAAATACACAGGGAGAATCAGCCTCTCTCCAGAACGCCTCCCTCCCCCCCCCCCCCCAAATCCCTAAATATTTTCTGGCTAAAATAAAATAATAAAATATCTTAAAGAAAACAGAAGGGCAAAATGCCCTTCTATCACTCCTCCCTCCCCACCCCACCATCCCTGGATGCTAACAGCACTATTGCAAATTGCTGCCAGCATCAGAGAAAGAAAGGGGTCATTAGAAGCAAATACACATGCTTGCACTTTTAATAATAGAATTCTAATAAAGTATAGGAAGTAGCAATAAAACCAACCTCATGCTAACACAATAAAGTTAATCAAATATTTCTGAAGCAACAAACTTCAGGACCAGCGCTTTCTGGACCTCCCCAGAGCTGGAAACGCAGCCTTATAGCCAGCTCCGCTGGGATCGCTCTGCCCATCACCAGGACGCGACTACGGCCGATGATACCCAAAAGTGCTCATTCCACGATGAAACAGGATCATCGGGGGGGGGGGGGGGGGGGGGGGAGGCGGGGGGGCGGAGGGGGAGGGCAGAAGAAAGGGAAGGTGAAGAAAAACGTCAGAATCCTGCAGGCTCAAAAAAAATCAAAAGTAATTAAAACCACGCAGAATTCAAGTCTACTACAGACTTATCAAATATTTAATAGCGAAAACCCTTAAGCGTGCCGCTGTCAACTGAGCTTGAGAGAAATGTGCTCCTTTCCTACCATACGGCTTAATCTGTTCCCAGGATGCTTTTCTTTACCCAGTAATTTCAGTTTAAACAGAAATGAACTGTGGATGTATATTTTAGCTAAACGACCGCCTTTCTTTAAACAGACCCCAGGTAAAAGGGGCATTAACCTCCTCTTCCACCGCCTGGTTCAGCGCTGCTTATCAGTGAGATGAAGGAGTATCTTTTCAAAGCGCGCCCTTTAATCCTTCTGGTGCCTAAATATGAAGCTCCAGCAGATCAATATGTCCTGTCCCCCCTGTGTCCTGTCCCCCCGGCTCTAATCTTCAGTCAACCCCGGCAGGGAGAGCATGAAACACAGCAGGTTAAACTCAGCAGAGCAGGACAAACAGGATCTGTGTCTGAGGGCAAGAGCGTCTCTCTCCTGAGTTTGTTCTAGCAATCCAAACACTTCAAGGGGTCAAGTTGGAAAAATCTGCTCTAATTTAAACTCTTCCAAAGAACATAACCCGCTTCCAGCAATTCCTGCATGGGACGGGTCCAGATTAGTGGAGGGAAGTGAGCGATTCCCAAGTACTCAGGCACCTATATTGTTATTGAATTTGCCATATAGGAGCAATTAACACCGATTAAAGCCTTTTGCCTACCTAATGCATTACAGAGGTCAGCAGCAATTCCTCTAAGAAACAGATCTGCCCATTTGCCCAGGCTACCTGCTATTTTTCGTCCAGTTAAATCTTCAAGAAACACACAGTCCTAAAGTAACCATATAGCAGCCTACACCTTCCCTTACTGCCTTTTCTAGTACCATACACACCACATCCGAACGGTTTTCCCCTGAAATCGGCGAAGCGCCTCAGCAAATGAATCTCTGTCCAGATGGTGGTCTCAACAGCAACTCCTCTAAGTACCTCCTAATACCTAAAAAACAGACTTGGCTCAATCCTTCCACAACTGTCACCTCCTTGCAGATCAAGGGAGTGGCGGGGGGAGGAGGGAATCTTCAACAGCTCGAGCGATAGATGTGATCGTGGTTTTCCTGGGAAAAAGGCTGTATGAGTACATAAAAAACTGCAGATATTGAGTGGGAGACTTTTTAATCTTTATAATTTCTTGCCTGCCGCTATCAGAGGGACCGCTGCATTGTTATCCAGCACCTCAAAGACTGAATAACGATACAGCGGCAACCAGCGTGCATAATGCTGGAGAGGAGATGTACATCGGCTTCTTCTTCATCCCCCGCTGCTTGCAGTATGGCACAAGGCCACAGACACCCTTACGCATGCCTCAATTCATCCACAAAGTGAGAAAAATCTGAATTGGTAACTAATTTTACTTCACCTGGTAAACCTGGCAGGCTGGGAAACTGTGAGTATAACAAGCCTGGTGTGTCCCGCAACTTTCCCGCCCACTCCGCTCCCAGGGAGGGCAGGAAAAGCAGTTCCTGGGCAGCAGGGTCCAAATCAAAGCAGGGGGGCAGGCAGCTCCCAAGGGGAGAGCGTTGCTCCTGCGCGGGGAGCGGATGACCCCGGCCACATTCAGGGAGGAGAAGCCGCAACCAGCAAGGAAAACAGTGACTAAGCTCCCGGCTCAAAGGGCAGTCACTCCACATTTAAAGCTTCCCCCACCAAACGTTATTATCATCCCGACAAATTAAATGAGCCATTTCTTAAGGCCGTGATGCCCACACAGTCTCAGGGGGACGATCGCCCGGGCTAACCCGCAGAACCAGAGACGGGATGCGGTGACGGTCCATGTGGAAGCTGCAAGCCAACAAGCTGAAGTCAGACCCACAGGGACAACCTGCTCTCCTCCCTCCATTCCCCCACTCCCTCTCTACCAGTTGCCTAACACTTACAGTCTTACACGCTGCCATTCGGCGTTTACAGAGCCGCTAAGCACCTCCTTATACCTAAAGGACTGGGAAACAAAATTCGTGTATACTAAATGTCCTAATGTCACTAAAGTGAATGGCACTGAGCATCTGAAAGTCGCATCAAATTTTGAAAAGCAGCAGTCGAAGAGGGGTGGCAGAGAGCAATGGTGCTCTCCCGGATGGCAGCGCTGGTAAAATACGTTGCAGGAGGAGAAAATTTTAGAAAAGGTTGTTAAAAATTAGTTGCATTAAAATTTAAACCAGTTGTATTGAAATTTAAACCAGTCCTTCTCCTTTTACCTTTCTGACAGAATGTCTTTTTTACCTGCCACACCCAACCTCAAAATAAGTATCAGCTAAAACTACAGTTTATCCAGCTCAATACCTCATTTTTCTCTCCTGAATACAATTAACAGCCACCTCCAGTTTAGAAAGAAATTCCTTAAACTAACAGCTGCATCAGAATCATCACCAAAATGCCTTGGGAGCTTTTGCTTAAACCCACACTTTGAAAAGTCATGACGGAGTTCATTTTCATAAGTCTGAAGAGAGAAGAAAGTAAAGCGTTTTGCTAAAATTTCTTCTGCATATGTGTAAGAAAGCTCCCCTCTGGAAACGCATTTTGCAAAATCATGCAGAGAAATAGCACGAAGCCATTCTCTTTGTAAAAGATAAAGCTGATTTGCAGAGGCTGGGTTTGAGGCTTAAAGGGGCAATTCAGAGATAAGAAGGCACTTTAATTTTGTTTTTACGTGAAGAGTTTCCCAGAACTCTGTAAGATACCGGTCCTAAACGTTTATCCACAAATTGGTTAAAGGCTTTGCTTTGTTTCCACTCTGCAACAACACTTGCACCAAGTTGCTTTGTAAGAAAACCCAGTCCCAAACAACAACAGAAAAAAAAAAACCAACAAAGTCTAGTTGGTAACTCGGTAGAAGGCTGTACGTCAGCAATGGATGCACACAGTGCAGAACTGAATCAGCTACAGCTGGGCTGCACCTGGATTTAAAAAAAAGCCAGAAAACGATAGCAAGCCTTGGAGTCAACGAGAGATGCACGCTTTGCTCGGGAGGATGAGCTGAGACCCAGGGCTTCGTCCAGCACCAACCACAAGGAGCTGCAATCCCTTTTTTAAAAAAATTTGCAGCAGTCCCCCCGATGGTTTGCCAGGGTTTCTTCCTGCACTTTCTGGGAAGGACGGCGATGCCCATCCTGGGAGACCCACACCATCGTGCCTCTCCCCTCTCCGGCCACCCTTTCGCCCTTCCCACGCCAAACAAGCTGGTTGTGCCCCATTTCTTCCCTCCTCCCCCTAAAGGGAGAAACAAAGGGCAGCAGTCTCTAGGCTCGAGACCGAGGGAACTGGAGCTTGGTTTATTACATGCTCAATGGAGCACTGAATTACTGGTGGCTATTGCCTAGTTTAACTGCTTTCCTTAAAAGAGAAACATGAGCAAACAAGCATGTGTCATGAAAAAGCCCCTATTCAGACAGGAGCTGACAAGAGAAAAAGCATCCAGGGTTTACGACCGTTTATTAGCAGTTTTGCATTCAGGCACCGGCTGAGGTTGCAGCAAAGACTAATGCAAAGAAATCCCCACCTTGCCCACCACCTCCTCAGGGGGCTCGTCTAGGCCTGGATTTACCGCCCGAGGTTAGCACCCACTAAGTACCCCAGGCTTTAACTAGACGGACTCAGCATGTGTCAAGGGCAGCGTCGTGCCTTGTCTAGACAGAGACTTTCAATGCGCTTTAGTTAGCGCAGACAAATCTCACACCTTCAATCCCAGCGGAGAGAGGAGCCCTGGGAGAGAGCATCCCTCCTCCCACCGCCACCTCCGCCGGCGGGGAACCCCCTGACTTCAGGAGGTGGCACCATAGGTTTGTCCGAAAGATGGGAGAATGAAAAATAATAAATTACCCAGTGGAGCAAAAGACAAACCTGAGACCACTTTCCTTCTCTTTTTTTGCTCAGCTGACAGGTAACAACTGTAACCCCTCTGCCTCCACCTCACAGGCAAACAGCGCTGCAAGCAGAGGTAAGCCTGAAGCCTTCATCTTGGGGACAGATCTTCCTTATGCCCAGTAAAGAGGGACTTTAATAAGCTTTCTCCACAGGGAAGCAGGGGGCTGGAGAAGAGCAAACAGGCTGTCTCACTCCCATCTGCCCAGTCATTTACTTTTCGTGAAACTTTTAAGGATTTTAGATGTGTACCCCAAACCAAAACACAGTTGAAGTCAGCCCTGAGGTTGAAAAAGTGTTGAGGACAGAGTAAAACGGACGGAGCCTCATTTCTTCAGAAAGCCAGGGTAAAAAGAGACCACAAAAAAAGATCTAAAGAAGGTACAGAATGCTTGTGGAGAAACACGTTAATGAAAAAACAAACAAACCTCACTCATCTTGGCAGAACTACAGCCAACACCAGAGGTCACGCGGATTTAACCATATCCCTCCTATTTGTTAGTTACTTTTATACCAAAAAAAGCAAAAAAGCCACAGGCAAGCCTAGAGGAAGAAATGCAAAGGATGATGAGCATAGAGTTTAGAGGAAGGGAGAGCAGCAGGAGGAATTCACCCACATCAGATGAGTATGAGGGAAGAGAGCAGGAGGACAAAACAAACCACAGAGAGAGAGAAAAACCTGACACCACTAGAAAAGGGCAAAAATAGAAAATTCATTCTATGAGAAAAGATTAACGAGTAAGTCAGGGTTGTTTAAGACACAAGCCACTTCCAAAAAGTGGTGTTTCTAGAAAGAACACCACTTCTCTGAAGTCTCGACAAGGGAACATTGTCTCGAATCAAGAACTTGCAAACCTTTGTCCATGGCTGTAACCCCAAGCTGCAGAGCCAGGCTGATACCCACTTTACTTCCAGTGACTTCAGCAGATGGGGCCTGATCCTGGACAACCAAAGTACTTCTAGCTTTAGAAAAATAATCTAAACTAAACCAACATGTACCCGCAGTAAGAAGGACTACCTCTGCCATGCTCTTACTCCACCACACTTCCTTTTCTCTCAAATGACATTTATGCCTCTCAAATTATAAATATACAGGTGGCCTGCATAATCTGTGAAGGATAATCTGCAAAGGATAATCTGCCAGCCTAAAACAGCAAAGACATTCAAAACATTTCCCTCGAAACATTCAAATCATGAAGTCACGTATTTGTTGAAGACAAGTTTGGCTCGGGCTCTCACAAGACTTTTTCTGCTGTCACACAGAACGGTTCCTGAAACTAGGTGGTTTTGCTCACGGTTGTGATTCAGACGCAAGTTCGTGGTCATTTCAGCGTGCTGTTTTTATCGTCTTTCAAAAGCTGTCCGTAGTCACCATTAAAAGAAAAACAGAGCATTCAGCACAGCAGAGGCGAACCCAATCTGCGCCTCGCAAAGAAACTCAGGACTGAGCATCCTTGGAACAGCCCCATCGGTCTCTCGGGAAGAGCAGCATCTCAAGGTCAGGTTATAAACACGGCTCTCAGGGAAACACTCTGTACTGCTGCTGGGTGCACAATCTGCACCAGGGAAACAGGAATGGCCTTTGAAGGCAGACAAGCTATTAAATTTTTACTAGGTGAAATGTTTACTGAAATAAATCCCGTCCTTTCCACTCTTGGTTATTATCATAACACATATGGTAACTGACATACAATTAATGGAGCTTTAAACCAAAAGTTCTTGGAAGGAAAGCGCGCTCCCAAGTTTTCAGTCAACCTTAACAAAAACCCAGGTTTTGGCAAAGTTCAGCAGCGCAAGGGGCTTTATGAGATTCCCCATTTATCGGGCACCTCTCACACTCATGAGGAGTGCCGGCTCCGAGCAGAGGAGGCGAGAAGGGGCTCTGCCGAGTCAGCACCATCCACCACCACCGACACAGACGCCAGGAGCAGTCCAAGCTCAGCAGACCCAACTAGCAGCTCAGGGGTGCTGTACCACCCGCGCTCTCTTCGAGCGGGGATTTCATGTGCATGTGCCATTTCACATCAGTCAACAGTTCAGACGATGGCACCCGCAAAAAGAATTTCATCTCCTCTTCTCCTAAGCACATTGATCCTGCAGGGTGAACGGATGTTAACAGTAACACGACACTTGAATACCCAAGGCTACTGGCTTTTGTTTCCAAACTCCCAAGGATCTACAAACTAGGCTGACGCCATCTTTACAGATTAGAAATGCTATTCACACTCCCTTTTCCCATCTTCTCCTATCTGAGTTACAGAGACAGACCAAAACCCACATTATGGTGCTACCGAGTCAGTAGATCTGAGTCGAGATACCTCCAAAACCCGGTGCTTTCAGCACAGCTCTGTACCATGTAAGCAAGCGGGATCCCCCTCCCTGCTGGAATAAAGTAACCAGATACCATGCAAGGCATTTCAGCTGTCTGCCCAACCTTCCCTTCTCCCTTCTGCAATAGGAAATCCTACTGGTGGGGAGCACAAAATAAAAAACCTTGCCCTTTCCCATACAGCCCGGTGCAACCACACCATATGTATACAAAACGTATTTCCTTACAACAACAGCACACGCTAACTAGATGCTTCATTATCGAAAAGCTAAGAGGTGCGGAGCAGCAGCAGAAGAGGATGCTCCAAAGTCAAACCCTGATGGCGGCAAGGACTTGATCCACAACTGAAGTGGTGGTGTCAACGACAGAGGTTTCATTGCCCGCTTCTCTCTTCCTTCCCCAAAACCCAACGCAAGCACTGCCACCACGCTCAGTCCATGAGGAGGCACCTCCAAACTCAGCAACTTAACCAGAAAGTAGTCTGCTCAATAACTAATATGTTTTTATTCCTGAAGAGGAAACCAGAGCACTCTTCCATTACCTCAGAGGAAACCTAAGGAAAGGTAGCATTACTCAGGACTGATTTACTGCCTCAAGCCATTCAGAAAACCATAAAGCCGGTGACATATAAGACAAGCAACTCATTCACAAGAGCTCTTTGATCTTAAATAAAAATAAAATTAGGTCAGTATTAAAGATTTTCATTCCTTGCCATATAAGACTTCCACAAAGGCTAAGAAAAGCTTTTCCCATCCCTTCTTTTAACACTCAAGTTATTTAGCAAGTAACATTTCTTTCACATGACTTGAAAGATTTTCTCCATATTCACTTGTCATCGCTCCAGAATTTAACTCTTGGCGAGCACCTAAAGCGCACTGGGGGAGCTGCATAAAGCGTCCTCTATAGCCCCCAAGGACAAGTTGGATCAGAGAATTTCACTGCGTTTCACGCTGGGGGGGGGGGGGAGGAAGGAGCAAAGCGCACCCTTCCCAACACTCAGATTAAAAAGCAAGATTTGGGGGTAATTTGTTATTCAAAGCATTCCAGCAATTTTTAAACAGATGAAGGGGAGAAAGCCTGCGCTGTCACTATTAATAGGCTGACATTCTTTCTTCCCCCGCAAGACCACACCAGAATCACAGGCAAAGGCGACAGCGTGAGGGAGCCTGGAGACGGGCCAGCCCCCGGCGGCGCGGGGACTCCTCCGAGAGAGCCCCTGCACCTGGGTGCCAGGTATGGTGCCGGTGCACGAAACGCCTGCCATGAAACCAGGGAGGTCCCTTCGCCTCGGAGGCTCCCCCACAGCTCCCCAATGCCGCGCCTGTTGTGCCTTCTCCTGCGACAGCACATCATTAGCTTCGTCTGCCAAAATAACAGCGGATCGCAGGATAAGCTGAGGATATAGCATCACCTTGCATATTCGGTTTAACGTGCTTGATTGTGTTAGGCTGGCTTTAAAATTTTATTTATTTGCTTTCTACATCAACCAAGAACTCTCATATGCAGCAGAAGGCCCCTGAAGCTACCGCTGTAATGCAATATCTGCTCATAAACGTCAATATACCAATTTTAAAGGTATTAACGCTGCTGTTTAGTCATGCTAAAATATTCTAATACCTGCCCCACCTTGGTTACAGAGAGCAATACAGTTAAATGCAAGCAATTCAGTACAGGGCTTTCTGCAAAACTCATTTAAACGTAGGAACCTCACGAACCGCAAGACCGCACACAACAGTCCCAGCGCAAACACAAGTCAAACACGCAGAGGTACCATGAGGCTCGCTCTACGAGATCCACCTGCCCAGTCGCCCAAGAACATGTAGCTCCCTCCTCTGGGTGGCTCTTAAGAGACCAGAGGGTCAACGTGCAAAGTGTTCCCTCTCTTTGGCTCGGGTGACAGCTGGCCCCAGCTATCTCTAACGCAAAGGAAGGGATCTCTTTTGATTAAAGCACAGAACTTTGCGTCCAGAGATGCGGACTGTACCTCTGTCACAGATTTCCTGGGTGGCTGGGAATAAATTACACCAGTTCCTGGCTGCGCTTCCCTCCCACATCCGCACTCTGAAGTGAAGCACAGTGGATAACTTGAGCATCAGAGGAGAAGACACGAGAGCTCCGCTTCCTTCTGTGTTTATACGGGAGACTACCACGCAATTGATAGTTCGGTTTAACAAACGGTGCGGAATATGAAACTTCAGCTACTTCAGGAATGTCCGCTGTAGCTGCTGAAGGAACACGCAGTATATTGCCTCAAAAAAAAACCCCAAGTGTTCATTAGAGAAAAGATACTTGGATTTACAACATATTGAGATTTAAAAATATGATTCACAACCAGATTGAATTCTACTAGCTGAGCTTACAGCTACAGAGAAGCAATACAACGACATGGCTTGGGAGGGGAAAAAAAAAAAAAGTAACAAAATCCCAAACAGGTTTGATGGGAAAGGATACCTTGCAGAGAAGCACACCTTTGAAAACACAGCTTGAATATCAAGCACTTAATTACAACCCTTATCAACATCATCAAAAGAGTTAAAGTATTTCTATAATTCTCTCCTGAAAAACAGTAGCCTAGAATAAATGCATTCTCTGTTGAAGTATAATTTATCTGAGCAGGAAAGACCCCAGAGCTTCCTGCTGAGGGCACGGGGAGGAGATACAAGGCACTGACTGCTTTTCACACTGATTGTTCGTCTCAACCAAAGCCCTCAGAAGTTTTGTAGAAATAAACTTATCTATATTTAAGTTCCCAGCCTTCATATAAAAGTGTGGAGATACTAACGGAGTGCAAGCACATTCACCTCTTGGTAAATGAACGCAAAACCAGCTCACTTATTTACGAGTCTTTTAGGCAAAAGGGATGCTTCCCTCCCAGCAATGGGCAAGAGGGATTTTACATGTCATTTACTTTCACACATCCACTTACAAAGGCATCTTCACTCCTACTATATATCCCACAAAGAAGACGGACTGTAGGGGCTACTACAGGCACGGTACAGAGTGGGGTCAACCTGTCCAACCGTAGACATGTAGAAGACATACAACCGAAACATTCACCCTAAGTTCCCATTATAATTAACACAGACTCAGGTAAAGAGCAATTTATCTCATCCTAGGGTAGGTATCTCCAGAGGCCATTCCCCTGTCCTATTTCTCTCCACTGTGAGTCCTAGAACACACAGCTCAGATTTAGACAGCGAAAAGACAGTAGGCAGCCCACTTATTCAAGCACCTTTCAGAAGTACCATCCAAGCCCACTGCACATAAACAAGCTGTAAAGTACTGACCAGATGTGCGTATCTGCAGCTCTCACTACAAAATGCATCTTTCACCTATCAGGCCACCATAAAATAACTGGAGATGCACAGCATCATCATATTTTTGGAGAAGCACAGAAGTAACTCAATTAGGGCTTCCAGTCAGCAAATACCTCATCATTGCATGCAAACACAGCTGCACCAGTTTCCCCAAGGACTATTTGGATTATTGCAGTTGCACATGCTGGTGGCACTACAGCTAAGGGTCCATCAGCATTTCGTGCCCCTACCTGCAAGGGTTTATACAACTCAGCTAAGTATTCCCTCTTGCCAATAACCTTGTAAGATTGTGTTTGCTTTTAGAGACTCTACAGAATTTTCCTTGTGAAGCACAAAAATGAAGAAAACCAATGAATTATAATGATGTTGCGGGGGGGGGTCTCTGTTTTTAAGATACCTAAAACCACGTACGTCATGGCACAATTTACTGTAACACATTGAGGCCTATTGACCTTAAGCTTTTCTTTCCTGGGTTTAAAAACAAAACAACCCAATACCATCAGATAGCTTGAAGTGTAGGGGGCAGGTTTTGAGACAAGTTTATTTTGTTTTGAGCTTACTGTTTAAATTAGAATCACGAACTCTTGCCCACTGTCATTCCCTACAGCTACTCTCACAAAAACCTGGGAAGAAGCAATTGAAACTACCAAAGCTTAACTGGAATTTACTGTATTTTTAAGACATCAAGTAATTTTTAACAGTTCCTAATGCAAAACGCCCAAATAAAGTTCATCAGCTTTAAGGTAAACCAGCAGAAGTAAACTATTGCCTTGGTAGTCCTCAGGAAGTTAATAAAACTCAGATTTGGTGCAACTGAGAATTTCAAGCTGCTGCCATTCTTTTACCTACTTAAGTAAGGTCCTCCCCATTTCACCTCTGTCCTCTGGTGAAGCTGCTGGGTGAAGGAACCAGAGCCAACAAGTCCACACCACGGACTCGTACAACATAAAAAGATGGTAACCCAAACATTCAAACCTAAAACCAGTCCAATTTTCAGAGCTAAAATATCCAGTGAAGCTAAGGGGAACTCCATAGGCATATGGAAAAGAAAAGCCACTTTTGGGGATAATACAACACAGAGTAGCCAAAGACCAGGCAGATGGGTGTTATGGATGGACATGAGGACCAGCATTTCCATGTGGAGAGCGGCATAGAAGAAGGAAAGCCTTCAGAAACAGGTATGGAGCAGGGCAACACCCATGCCTCCAAAGCAAGGTGCCCAGAGGGATCTTGTAGGACTTCCCTGGCCAGGGTGGTGGGAAGAGCATCAAGCAAGTGGACCTCCCCAGCAGCCTCAGAGCCAGGGTGTCAAGGGGGCACTCAAGGCACACAGGGGCAGGGGAGGGAGACAACAAATGACCATGGTGCACCACTAATGGCCCCAGCAGCTACGTCGCTGATCCCAGCCCACAGCGGACCTTCTCCGGGGGCAGTGCTACCTTGCTGCAGGAAGCACGTGCCTACAGCCCATGCGACTCCTTCAGTCGCAGGTACAAACCCATGAGTCACTGCGATCCCTGCACGGAGAGCAGCCCTTATCAACGCGCCACGGGACAGCTCCAAAGGGAGGTGACAGAGACATACCAGATAAGCACTACAATACCAGTATAACTGCATCCACGCTAGGAGTTTTACCACATTAGCTGTTTCATTACTAGACAGGCCGATCAGGACCTGTTGGCACTTGCAGTGTCCTGTTTGAACAGCGATAACGACAGCTTCGGTGGCAGAGCAACCCAAGGAGCCGCAGCCTCGGTGGGAAAAAAGCATTTTGCCAGGAGTGTTAAACAGCCTCCCCCAAAAGACAGCAGTTGTTCTGGCACACGGTCATGACACAGCTAGGGGGGCCGAGGGAGGTCTCGTCAGCCCAGGCCATGCTGAAATCCACACAAAAGCTTGTGTCAGTGTATCTTGCCCTGGTGTGGATAAGCCCAGAGCCTGGATGGCTAGTGAAAGCTAGGGAACTGCCGTGGGTAAAAGCTAATCTCTTTCACAATACATAAATTTATTTTTTTTACATAAATTATATATGCTGATGTATTTCTACTGACGACTAAGCTGTCCCTTACTTTTTCTTATATTAAGCACTTCCCTGACTCCATGCTACTTTTTGTTTCCCACAACTATGAATCATGAACTAATTTATTTAAGACAGCTTCTCCTTCTTCAACCTCTCATTCCCTCTCTGAATTCACCTTCATCACGCTGCGTCTCACTGAGCTGTCCTACTATCTCTTCCTAACTCCACATCTTCCACATGATGCAAGATCAAGCAGGAGGAGCGCATGGGAAAACCCCAGGGAGAAGAAGTCAACACCCTTCACGCCTGCCACAGCAGCATTTGAGATAGGAGTTAGTAGCTCCAGTTTCTAAATAAAGCGGAGAGAAGGCCACTCCATCCATACATCCACCTGCTCCTTATGTGCTTCAGAAGTGCCAGTGCTCTGTAAAAGTGGGCATCTCCATTCCCCAGTCTCTGGTATTTCGCCCTTCTTCAGTGGTGCTTCTCACAGGTTTCCCAATCAGCAGCAAACTAAAACCAACACCACTGAGGTCAAATTGTAGTTACTCATCACATTCAGAACAGATTTCACTCCGTTGCAGGATGGCAGAGCCCAGCAGAGCAAGGGACTGCTCTGCCTGCAGGACTATCGTGTCTCCAGTCTGTACTCGCTTCTCTTTCAGAAAGCTGCTCCCTCCTTTTTTCTAACACTGAAATAGATACCACAGCCATTAGGACTGCTGACCCCCACGGCCACCCAGGAGGAGATAAATCAAGCCTTGCTCAGGACAGGACAGGGGACCAGGACCAAGGGTTAGGTGGAGGCATCATGAACTTCACAACAGCCTATTGAGCATTCGGCAGCATTCGGCAGCATTCTGCAGTTTGCAATCAGTGTCATATTTTGTGCCTCTGTCAAAATGTTTCGTATCACATCCAAGGCAGAAAATACACTTTGGAAGTAATACTGAGATGCAGTGTCAAAATCTCCAAGTCCTCCACAGTCAAAGCTACCTCAAGGTTCCCAAAATTATGCACAGTTGTGGGGTTTTTCCTCCCCCTTCCCATAGTTGCCTGATTTTAGAGCCAACAGTATGTTTTCTTGAGCCTGTGCTGACCTGAGAAACAATCAGGGACCCATAATGCCACAAACGTAAGCTATTCGATAAGAAAACTCTTGTGCGAAGTTATGAGATCCCCTCCCAAATCCACCTCTCGTTCAAGTGAGTTGAATTCTTTCCACCAGCTCCAGTGGGAGCTGGACTGGGACCTAAAATAACGCCGCAGATAAGGATCTTACTGTAACTTTTCACCACAGTCAAGCTCACATTGTGCAAGTCAATGCTATTGAGCTTACATATCAACGTCATCCAAAGGCAGGGAGAAATAATTCTGGAAGAACCAGGGCGTACAGTCAGAAATGTAAAACGGGAAAAACAAATACACCACTTTCCTCCAAGGAAAACAGCTCTCGAGAAGGTAGGTACACAACCTACCCGGCTGAAATCCCGCCTGCAACAGAAAGTACCTACCACTTGAAAAGAAGATGACTAGAACATAATGCGTACACACAAACACAGGCTAGACCACATGAGGAAAGTCAGCTGGCATTGTAGTCCAAAAATTTATACTAAAAAATGTATATGCTGAAGGCAGGGAAATGCAAAGGGTGAACACCTCTTGTAATGCTGGATTCCCTTTGGGGACATTCCTCTACATCATCCCCTAGGGTGGGAGGCGCGGACCTGCCATCATCACAGAGGCCAAAAAAAGCATTTCTGCACACTACCACTGAGGCTCTGGTGCCTGGAAGTTGATAACACGTCACCCAGATTTCCATTACCAGGAGAGTGCAAAAAATAAAGCAAGGAAAGGGAAGGCGTATGTTTCTTCCTTTAATATCCCCAGACAAACAAAAATCCCTATCCTGGGCCTTAGGGATAAAGCTCACCTTCCCCATGCCCGGAGTGAGGTGCAGAGATGTTCATGAGGAAAACCATCTGCCTTTGTAAGCCTGGGGAAATGTCCCCTCCCATTGCCAATGGGAAGAGAGCACAAACACAAAAAACTGCAAGGAGAGTTTGAGACGATTTCGACTGAAATTTTACCCACATCGGTTGAAGAATCTTCCTACAGAAAGCTGGAAAAAATTTCCAAGGAGTCAGCATAAGACTCTGGGCTGTATTCTGTTACGTTCGTCACCTCGAAGACCTGCACACACCCAGGTCCCAGAGTGCCAGGTCCCCTTCTAATTACCCCAGGAATAAGGAGTCCCTGCCCACCTGCCCAGGAGCCTGCAATTTGATTTAAGACAAGATTAAAAAAAAAAAAAAAAAAAAAAAGATATTTTGACAAACAGACAGATGGACTGGGGGAGGAAAAACGAGAGGGACATGCGGTTACCCGCAATTGGCAGGTTGCTTTCTTTTCTCTTTTTCTTTTTTTTTTTTTTTCCATAAAAATAAATATCAGTAATCCCCACTGGCCACCTGCCTAGCTTTTGTATATTTAATTAAGAAAGATCTGGGTGATGGAGAACTGGTCAAAAGTTCAGCCAATTTGGGGGAGGACGGCAAACAATGCTAAGGGCTACATCTAGCCGCAGGACCCAGAGAAATGACAGTATTCCAGCCGCTGCCTGGTCCTCCCCGACTTCTCCAGCGGCAAACTCTCCCTTTGCAACGCAATCCACGAAAAAATCAGAGGAGGAAGAGAAGAAGGGCAGTTCATACTTAAGAGAGCTGGTCTGGACCAGTTCCTGAAAGCCAGTGACCTCGCTGATCCTCAGCACAGTTTGTCTTTATAGCGATAAGACTGGAATTGTACTCATGTTTAACAAAATCATTTGAATCCACAATGATGTCCCTTTAGCAGCGAGAGAAAGGAAAGGGAAAGGGAAGGGGGGGGGGCGGGAATATTCAGCTGAGTTCGTAGAGAATACCAAGCACTGTCTTCTCTTCCTACCCCCCAACACAGTCACCTTGTAAGATAAAGTCCATTAAGATAAAAATAGAGTACCCTTAGCGTGGGAAAACATTTATCCAAGTTTTAATTTATTTTCAAATCAGCATTTAAACGATCACATCTTACATCATTTCCTTTTATGAGCCAGCAGTTAGACAATACACATCATTTACATGCAGTTTTGGAAGGCTGCAATATAAATCAACAAAAGAAGCCTTCACTGTGAATTAACTATTACAAGGCTCTTAGAAAGCCACACCAGCCTGCACTGAGGGCAATTAGGAGTATCACCCCTAATTCTCATCTTTCTGGTGCACTCTCAGAACTCGCCCCAAAACATCCTTCCCCCCAGTCATCCAGTCATTGCTGCTACAAGAGAATTATGATGTCTATCTGTGAGAGGTAACCGCGCACTCAACAACAGCTATTTTAAAGTGCTAGCTGTCTTTAAAAACACATACACACACAAAAAGCCCCAAAGAGAAAGCGATGGAGCAAGTTAACACAGTTCCGTCTCAATAGCAAAATTAATCAGCCTTATGCCTCTATGAACAATCATATGGTAGATTTTAAAATGTGCAAAATATTAATCAGTGCCTTTAGTTCACAGGTCATCTTTGCATTTATTAAAAAAAAAAAAAGGGGGGGGGGGAAGCAAACAGCCAGTTCAAATCTTATCTCGAGGCAAATTTCATGAGTGTTCTCATTTAGTGCGAGCCAAACTTCAAATTAAGCTTACTACGGGATGTGAAAAACTAAAACCTAACCGCAGCAATGCTAAAAATGCTTCTCCAATATTTGCAAAAGGTAAAAAAAAAAAAAAAAAAGTCCTTAAGGCAGCTAAGAGCATGGTAAGCTGGCCCCAAGTTCCAGTTACACCGAAGGGCTCCGATAAAAGCGGGATTGAAGGGAGGAAAGGAGACTTGGGAGGCATGGCCATCCCGCAAGACAGCAGCAGGCAGACACACACACACACACACACGCACACGCACAAAAAAGCAGAATTCCAGGCTAACGGTGTTTTTCTGCCGAATTCTGTGCCGTTGGCATCATCCCCCGCTTGCACCCCACTGGTTCAAAGCTGTCCTGTGGGATAAGGCAGGGTTCAGGGGTGCGGAGGAGCCCCGGGTCGGGATGCTCATCTGCCGCCTCTGCCTGCTGCTGCCCACAAGCCCACACACGCCTCCCGCCAGCCGATACCAACCTGTTGAAGGGAAATTTCTGTCTCTCTGAACTCCAGCAGAGGTCCGGGGCTCCTTCAAAAACTCCTTAAAAGCATTAAACTACAGGCTCAGGGGGTTCCCCCGCCAGCTCCGCTTCGCCACGTTTAACCCTTTGCTTTCTAACTTATCAGCCACACAACGCGCAAAGACGCCCCTCTCTCTTCTGTGTGCCATCGTCCTGGGATTTTGAACTAACTACAAAAAGGGGCAAACAACTTCCAGGCCGGCCTTTCCATCCCCCAGGGTTTCGGATGAGCAGCAGAAGAGCTCTGCTTTGCCCCGGGACGATCGAGCCACCCCCCGCCGCTGCCCCATCCCCCGCGCAGGGCAAAGGCTTCCCCAAAAACACCCCGTTTTTTCCCAGGATGGGGAACCTCAGGCTCATTTTTCCACCCCTCAGCGCCCCCTGATTCACTGCTGTGTAACGAGCTCCTCTTGAAACGCCAGGCTCCTTCCCGCAGGACAGGTGTAAGCGAGGTTATGAGGACGAAAATCATGTAAACCCTACAGACTTTAAGCGGAGCAGCTGAAAACTCAGTATTTTTTAATACCTCACCGCCGAGGCCCCGGGCCCACGTTACACCCCACATAAGCCAACCCACTCAATGGCATAAAATCCCAGGAGGATCCACACCGCTCTGTGACAGGGAGCAACTCCACTCGCATCGAGGTGCCAAGCAACTTAAGACCGCCCTCATATGTCATGCACGTATATACACCTATACACCTATATATCGCTAAATAAACAGCCAGGGTAGAACTACCTATAGCAATACCTCTAGCTAGCGAGATCCGAGCTGCTTCCAGCAAGCTCGGCTGTAAGGCGAAGCGGGGAAAGCCAAGACTAATTTCTGCTTTCCAACAGGTCGGGGAGGTCTCCTTGCCCACCGCCACTGTGGGGGAGACCTCCCACCCCCCGAGGAAGGCAAACGACCTTGGGTACCACGGCCGGGGTGCGCGAGCTAGACAAAGAGATAACGTCATGCCCTCTCCCGCTCCCTCCGTCCTCCCCGCAGTGGCAGGTAGTCAGCCAATCCCGCGCCCCGCGCCCGGGTGACATCATCGCTGATGCCGATATACGCGAAATTATGGAAGTACATCAAACTAAGCGGCTGCCCCCAGCCTATCTCGGGGCCGGGGGGGGGGGGGGGGGGGGGCGAGGGGAGAACACGGCTCCTCAAAGACAACTGACACCCTACCATACCCCCGCTCTGCCCCCCAGTCCTTTGGGGTGACAGCCCGGTTGAAAGGGGAATAAAGCCATTCGGGAAGAGGGATTTCAAGGAGGGGCTGCTGGGTAAGGAGGAAAGCGGAAGGCAACAAGCAAATACAGCGTAACCACGTTTTTTTCCCCTCGGGTTGTGCCATTCCTCCGAAAGCCCTCAAAACACACACACACAGTTTTCATCTCTGGAAGTGCATTTTTCCTAACAGAACAGCGGCTGAGAAAAGTTAAATACTATTGCACTGCTACGGCACTGATTTTTTTATTTTTTTATTTTTTTTACATAACTGCATTCTTTTAAGAAGAAAGACAAGGTTTAATCACAGCAAGAAAGTTTTTTGTTTTGGTATTTTTTGCTTATGTGCAACCCCGTCAGGTGTCCACATTTGAGACAATGTACACAAAAGTGGACAAACGCCTAAAAAACAGCGGTGCAAACCCAAACTCGCACACCTGTCAATCCACTAATGTCTGAAAGGTTCTACAGCAAAGCAGCATCTACCTGTTTCTTTTATTCCTGGCACCCAAACCGCCATGCCCTCAGTTACCAGGCAAGAGGAAACACTTCCACCGCTGTCTAACTGATGAGGAAGGACAGGGAAATCTCATCAGACACACACTAAAACTACTGCCCTGACAGAAACCGCCTGCTCTTTCCCCTGTTATCAGAGCGACACCGATGCCCTTAGACCTCAGGTGTTCATTCACTCTTCCAAGCCAATAAATGCACGTGCTGAGTTTCGGTGCTAATGTTAACTACTCCGGGAGACTTCCAGCATACCGAAGGGAAATGAAATTAAACATTTCTATTCTCGAGACTGTTAAACCAACGAGGACTTCGCTCATTAAGCCACAGCATTAACAAGTAAGCCAAGAAACAATGCACCAAGTTGCAATAATTAACAGTAGAGTTCCAAGTCACACATTAATGCCCCACATTTTTTTTGTAAGGAGGGTTCAGGCGATGCAAGCTCTGGGAGCGGAAGGATTACAGAAAAAAAATTAAATGGTGTCATTACATTTGTCAGAAAAAAATTAAATGCTCAAGGTGGTGTCAAAGTGCAGCTTCTCACTTATCTCCCCCCTCTCCTCTGGCCTTTTGAGCCTTTTTTGCAGCTTTCTGCCAACAGCAGCAGCCCGGTTATTCCACTTCTAGTCTTAAAATGCCGCTCGCACGCCGCACAGATTGCTTCTCCATCATGAAGGCTGAGGTTCACGCCCTCAAAACAAACTGACATGTGTTTCATTTGCAGAAGAGGCAGCAAAGTGCTTTATTTAGTTACCGGAGCTGCAAGCAGCAGTATCTTGCCATCAGGGAAACTCACCAATTATACTGCTTTGTTTATAAGGAAAAAAAAAACAAAACAAAACAAAACAAAAAACCCAAGCAGCTAGGCATACTCAGTTACTTTCAGTTATCTCTCCTTCCCTCTGCAAATGTGCCTTGCATTTCTACACAATATAAGGCTAGAGTCTTCTGTCTTCGGCCAAGTATTAAGACTGTGTCTTAATACTTAGCTACCAGTCATCCTGGTAGCTAGCACTCACTGCAAAGTCATGCAATCTCGAGATTTGTTTGTTCCACTGACTGCACACTGAAGGGGGAAAAAAAAAAAAAAAGTGAAAAAAAAAAAAAGTAGGCTAGTTTCACACCCACATGGCCACTCTCCGATTTCTATTTTTTTTTAAGTCATACACTTGTCAAACAGGTTATTCTGGGAATTCTGATTTTCACTAAATAAGCTTTCCCTGCTTCGATCGCTTAATGTTGTCACTCTGCCCCCCCCCTCCCCCCATCATTGCACAGCACAGCGGGATCGGACGCAGCACCATTCCCCCCTGACTCGACAGCTTCAGCACTTTGAAGGTTTTCCAACAAGGAAACCGGGTGACAATTTTAATGAAGGCCAATGCCTTTGTCTAAAGTCACCGCAGCAGCAGCAGTAACTTCCATGAGGACTTCCAGCAGGAATTCTGAATAAACCTATGGAGCGATTTGTATAGTGTGGACACACTCTGACAGTCTCCACTCGGTTTGGTCATTTCTCAGGGGAAAACGGGCAATAAAGGATTATTTCATCATTTCAGGATGGGTCCTTGGGGAGAGCAATTTGTGCCCCTTTGGAAAAGCAGAAGCCAAGAGGCTGACAAACTTGTCAGGGGCAGCAACAATGACAACATTTTTATCACCCCTCCCTAACTGTTCCGCTTGCCACAGCGGGCGGCTCGCCATCAGCCGTGTGCTCAGCCCGGCCCAGACACCGCTCACACCTCTACAAAAACGACAATAATAAAAGGAGAAGAAATTCTGCCACAAACCTTGTAGACTTGCCCGTACGTGCCATTGCCAACCACTTCCACCAGCTCAAAAATCCCAGCGGGGTCCTGGGGGGGGGGGGTGAGAAGAGGGGGGTGTGGGGGGCAGAGGGGGTGGAGTGGGGGGGGAGGGGGGGGAAGAAGAGAAGCGGGGTTACATTTTTGTCTGGCGATGGCTGCTGGCAGAGCCCGGCTGCTGGCGGCGTGCAGCTGTTGCGCCCTGTTTTTTCCACGCACATGCCAATACATGCAAACAAAGGAAAAGCAGCCCAAGGGCCGCGCTCCCCCCGCCCGCCCCCGCGGGGCTCCCCCTTCCTCCCCCTCGCTACAACGCGGACACCGGCCTCCCGCGATCCGATACCGGCCCCGGCCACCGACACCGGCCCCCGTCCGCTCCCACCCTCGGTAGCCCCGGCCAGGGACGCGCCGGCCCCGGGCCCCCGCCCCGCCGGCCCCGGGGGCGCCCCCGCCCCATCGCCCCGGCTCCCCATCCCGGCACTCACCCGCAGGGAGGAAAGGTCGATATCCACCAGACTTTTTGCAGGAGAATCGTTCGCCATTTTCCCGTCTTTTTATATTTTTTTTCCTTCTTTTTTTTTTTTTGTGTGGTTTTCTTTTTTTCTTCTGTGTTAAATAATAGCGAGGCCGCCGCCGCCCCCCCCCCCCCCCTCCCTCCCTCTCCCCGAAGCGGCCGTGAATTGCGCGAAGCTCCTCTCCTCCCTTCCGCCCTTCCCTTCTTCACTCCAGCCCCGCCGGGTTGAAACTCTTCAGCATTGGGAGGGGTTGGCGGGGGGGATGATGGATAGATAGATGGATGGTGGGAGGAGGAGGAGGAGGAGGAGGAGGGGGGGGGGGGGGGGAGAGAGGGAGGTGAGGGAAGGAGGAAGGAAGGAGCGAAGGAAGGAAGGAAGGAAGGAAGGAGAGGGGGTGCTGCGGTCCGTCTGCCTCCCCGCGGTGCGGGGCTGGATCCCGCCCCCACCCCGAGGCGGTGGGTGGGTGAGTGGGTGCCCCCCGAGCGTCCCCGACGGCAGCGGGCTCACACCATGTCGCGGCGGCGGCGGCAGGAGCGGCGCCGGGGCCGGCAGCCTCTGGCAGCCTGGCGGTGCCCTCGGCGCCCGGGCATGGCACAGCACGGCACGGCTCGGCCCGGCCCGGCCCGGCCGGCGGCGGCGGGGCGGCGCTCAGGCCGGGAGCCGGCAGCCGCGGCCCCTCTCTCGCATGGAGGGTTGGGGTGGGGTGAGGGGGGGGGGGGGGGGGGGAAAGGCTCACGCCCAGCGCCGCGGCGGAGCCCCCGCCGCCTCCGAGCCCTCCCCGCGGCGCTGCCCTCGCATGAAACGGCGCCGGGCACCGGCGGGCAGGGGCTGCGCGTCCCGGCGGCAGCGGGGCTGGAGCGGGGGGTTGCTGCGAGCCAGACAAAGATAGCCGGGGAGGAGGAGGTGGTGGCGGAGGAGGAGGAGAAGGAGGAGGAGAAAAGGGACACAAAATACAACGAGAGAGAGAAAACAGCTCCCCCTTCCCTTCTCCAACAGGAAAAACCGGCGGAAACGCGCCCGCACCAAAGCACTGCTGGGTAAACTCGCGGGGAGAGAGAGAGAGAGAAAGGCAGAGGGAGGACGGGGAGGGGACGGGGACCGGCCCCGGCGGCCCTGCCCGCCCCCCGCCGCACAACAATAGCCCCGACGGGGCCGGGGGGGGGGGGGGGGGGTGGGGGGGGGACAGCGAGGGCGGCCGCCGCCAACAACGCCCGGGCCCGGCCGGCGGGGAGGCCCACGCGTGTCCGCGGCAGGGCCGTGGGGCTAGGCGGCTGGACCGGCGGCGGGGACGCGCACACACACACCCCCGCGTCTGCCCCGCGGCGTGGGCAAGGAGCGGGCCCGTGTGCGGGGCGCTGCCGGCCCCCCCGGCTGCCCCCACAGCGCCTCTGGGGGGACAACGGGGTCGGTGTCCCACTGTCGCGACCGGCATCGTGAGGCACTTGTTGGAAATAATAATGGAAAAGGTGCAGGGGGGGTGGTTGGCAGTGGTGGTATTTTCCCTTCCCATCCCTGGTGGGATGACCGGCAAAATCTCTCATTTGCTCTTGCACCACGCCCCCACACACACACAAGACCCCAGGCCCACAGGAAAAACGTTCCTGCCGCCTCTGCAGAAACAGAGAAAATTACTGGCCTCCGGAACCAGATCCGACAAACTCATGGGACGACATCTTAACACATCATTTACTGAGATCCAGAACTGTCCCAGGCCCCATTCCCACCCAGAAGCATCCTCCAGCAGCCTCTGAATCACGTGGAAAAAAAAAAAAAAAAAAATCTCATTAACCTCTCTGGAGCTAGTCACATCAGGCAGTTGCACGCAGGTGTAAACCTTGGCAGGATTTGTCTCTCCTTGAAGTTCTTTATCGCACCGATACGGCAGAAGTGTTACCTGCTTGCAAGAGGTCGAGTTACGTTTCCTGTGGGAACCCAGGTTTTCCTGTCTCTTCGACGGTAACCACAAAATTACATATACATAGCTATAAGTATCACAGAAACGTACTTTTAAAACAAAGCAAACCTGTTGAGCAGAAAGTGTAAGGATAAATTACCATAACAGTTTAATGGTGTACTTCATTTTCACTTCAAGTGTAGTTACAAAGAAAGGAAACTCGGGCCTGGACCGGGGCAACTGTTTTTCTCCCTACAGGAACCTAGAGTCGTAATAAGGCAAACGATTTCAAATGGGCTCGATGCTGGGTCCGCCTGAGTGCCTGCCTGCAAGAGTAGGATCAGGTCTGGAGATGCAATCGGCTTGCAAAAGTGGATTTCCACAAAGATTTATTGTCAACAGCCTGGTTTGCATTACATGGCTTATTTAACTCTGCCTTTCTATGCGTAAGAGCAGCCTTGGTAGGTCAAACCCGTCGCCCGTCTAGCTCAGCGTCCTGCCTCTGGATGTAGCCAGTGGTGAATGCTGAGGGAAGAAGCACAGGGATATTTTAACCATCCAGTGATACTTCCCTGGGGCCTCCTCCCGGCTCTCTGCAGATCAGGGAGTGCTTCGGCAGCGCTTGGTGTCACCACATTTCATATGCTCTGGTCATTTTTTTTCCTTCCATTAGGTTGCCGCTTTACTTTGTGGATTTGTACATGCTCCTGGCTCTCACAGTGTCCTCCGGCAGGGAGTTCCGCAGGTGAACTAGCTGCTTCTTACGTGCGGACCACCTTTGTTTGTTGGCTTTGAACCGACCTCTGCTAGTTTGCAAGAATCCCCTGATGGTTCTTGTGTTGGAAGAGACAACAATCATTTCCTATTCATTTTCTCCTTTTTTTTTTTTTTTTAATAGATTTCCATTGCGTTCTCACTCAGTTTTTACCAACTAGCAAATTCTGGTCTTTTTAGTGATACCAGGAGTGGAAGCCATCCCATACTTGCTCTTCATTGAACTGTTTCTGCTTCTAACCCCTTCTTTTTAAGACAGGGGATTGGATCTCCATACCATGTTCATGATGTTGGGTTCCCCATGCAGTGTCATGGCGATGTCCTAGTTTCCAGTCCTCTCCTGATACTCCCGTTTTTCACTGTTTATGAAAATGACATTGCTGTGGAACACGTCTATTATAACTCCACAGTCTCTTTCCTCAGTGGTAGTACCACCTCAGAGACTATCACTGTGTGCTTCTGGATGCTGCAAAGATTTTCAAGCCCAAACTCTGACCTGCAAGTTTTCCAAACCCAATATGTAACACTTCTCTCGTGCCCCTGAAAAATACAGTCTGGGTTTTGCAGAGCTAAGGCTCTGAGCCCAAATACACGTTTCCACCATTATAGCTCTGATGGGGCTCCACCACAGTGTCCCCTCTCTGCTTTGAGCTTATATTTTATTATTGTGAGTTTATTTTCTTTGGTTTGTTTTAGTAGTATACCAGAAGACTGCTAAAGAAGCAGAAGTGCTAACGACAGGATTGTGAATCCTTGAAAATTGGCACAACCCCTAACTTTAGGGAAAAAAAATAGTTTTCGTAAAGCAGTAAACGCCACAGGAGAGCTTCCTGCTATTTCCCGGGGTGAAGCGCCTCACCGCCTCACCTACCTTTTCCTTCCTACACAAGCGGAGGGATGAAAGGGTTGCTTTCTTGAGGAAGAAGTCTCCCTGGCTGCGGCCAAAACCACCCGGTTCACATGTTCATCATGCTCTTCACCAGCACAGCATACTTACCCAGTTTGGAAAGTCTAAAGGTTAAAAGACCAAACCTAAAACCACCGGAAAGAGGATGAGCAGTCTGGTTTAACTCTTCCTCACAGAGTGAAACCACCATCCCTGAAGGAGACATAGTGAGACGGCCGTCAAAAATCATACATAATGCAGATAAAATGCAAGGAAAGGCAATTTCAGCCCTGTGGATAGTCACCCCACACACAGAGCAATAAGTGACTGTGTCTTCTAATGACAAACTTAAGTCGAAGCATCAAAAAATCTGAGTCAGCTCCATCTGTTTGGGAGCAAAGCGGGAGAAAGCTGCGGGGCCGGCGTGCTGCTCTCTGTCACCCCCAGACACAGCTGCGCCCCGTTCCTGCTCTCCGTGTCCACAGCGGCGGGGGGACCAGAGGAGCTGTCGTGTCCCAAGCAGCTTCAGCATCCCTGAAAGCAGGAAAGCAGGATGCCGAGCCTCCCTTTCTCCGGCCGTTTGTTCCCGTCCTCTGGCGCCTCGTCCCATGTTCGTACAGCTGTGCAGTGAGCCGGGACTCACAGCAAAGCCGGCCCAGGAAAGGAAAAGATTTTTTAATATTATTATTGATGAGTTCCCTGGGTTGGTTCACCGCGTGCCTGCCTGAGCGGTTGTGTTGACAAGAAGCGGGGGGCGGGGTGTGCAGAAACTGCGTGCAGGGGAGGAAGCGTAACCATAGTGTGGCCTCTTGGTGGTAGCTGTGGCTTCAGCCAATTTCAACTCTCGGTGGACCCATAGGGGTAGAACTAGAGAAACTTCCTTCCTTACTGGAAGAGGCACTGTGGGAATAATGGGAACCCAACATTTATGTGCTAGCCACAAAAGAAATTCCTTGCCTTCTGGTTTTTTTTTCCAGTTCTTTGAAATTGTCTTTGTTTTATTCTTTTCCGCGTTTAATACACTGGGGCCCTAAGCACTGACCAGAGATGTAGAGGTCATCAACTGTACTGACTTTTTAGGAGCTTAATCATCAACAGTATTCAAGGAGATGAGTAAAGAGACAGGAAGTTCTGAGTTTTCATTTTGTTTCTGCTACTGATTCATCCCGTAGCCTTGAGGCATCTCATTTCCTGCCTCCGCTCCCGTTCCCTATGTGGAAAATTGGAGTGATTTTGACCTACTTGACAGCATGAAGTGTTAGACATGTGCCCCGTTGTACTGTCTAGGGAAATGGTTCCCGCCTTGGCCAGGAAAGTCCATGAGGGAAGCTCAAGCTAGGGTGAGGAATATCAGAGGACAGAGTAGTGAGTAAGGCTGAGTGAGGCTTCATACAGTCCGGTTCTCCTGCTCTAAGTGGGCTTCCAAGACCAGAGGGAGGCTGGGAGGCTTTAAAAGACTGTTCTCCTTGTGCTGATGAGTTCTCCTCGTGATGGTGATTAGAGCACGGGCTGGGAGCAGATCATATACAGAAGGATGCCACACAACCAGCCTTCCTCCAGCTTCTCTGAGGAGGACCTCTGCTGCTTCCGCCAGCGCTATCTCACACCTCCATGCGAGGGCTGCTCCACGCGAGCACTGCCAGCACACCCGGGCTCTTACGTGCTGCATCTGAATGTCATATAGGTGGATGTGTTCCCGCAGCTCTGGTCGCCCAGTTGTGCACGCGCTGCTGCGGGTGACATCCTGCTGCTTCCCCCTTCCCCAGGCCGATGGGTTACCCCCATCCTGACGTGCAGGCAAGGCTCAGGCACGCAGCTGGACCCAAGTGCAGGGAAGCACGCGTAGATGTCACTGTAAGTGGCGCCGAGTTGCGCAGGGCCCAAAAGGAGCAGCTTTCCACCAGCTGTACGCTTCCAGGCCATCACTGTGCCCCCCCTCCATGGCTTCCTCTGTTAGCGGATCGAGGACTGGATTGAAAGGACTCCTGAAACACAGGGTCTGCCTAAATATAGCATTCCTGCTAGGGCGGGAAGAGTGGCGGAGAGAGGCAGAAGGCTTCCCACGGCTGCTCCGCACTGGGCAGGAAGGCACAGTGCTATCAGCACTGTCAGCACTTTGGGGGTGCCTACCTTTCCCCATCCCCTGCCAGGCTCCACAGCTGTGCTCTCTTTTCCACTGTGCCAGTACAGCTCCCTCTTATTGTGGTCAGGTAGCTGGGCTGATGTTAGCAAAAAAGAAAACCACCTTTTTTTCTTTGTTTTTTTTTGCAGGCTTTGCTTTACCTCTTATTAACGCCCTGCTTTGAAGGACTGTTGGGCAGTAATGTGAGAGCAGGAATTCCTCAAGTTGTTGTTGCACAGAGATCTAGGTACCACGAAACTATGTCCTAAAAGTCATTTTGGGGTGAAAGAGTTACCTCAAATGGCATTGCGGTATAGCCTAAGGAGACAAGTTAATCTTAGTCCTGTAAGAATTAATACCACACCTGTGCAGCACTGGAGCACCCAGCAGTTCTAACTTGATCCAGATCACAAATGAACATATGACAATGTTCTTATGGAAATAACATAATACAGTGTTTATATCGTCTTTATGCTTTTATGCTGGTTGCGGTGAAGAAAGATGGTACCTGGTCCACCTAAGGCTGTAGGACATGAGAAGCTGGTAGCTGAAATGGTATAAAGTTTGACCGGGACAATGTGCACCCAGAGAAATCTGTGAACAAATCCGAACCAGGAGAGTGAAGTTCAGTAATTTGCATCACCTGGCTGGGGCATTTTGAATCTGGTTCTGAACATGCCCACACAGGATTGACATCTGTGGAGCCACAGCCTCCATGAGGAGGCTGCTCCCGTCCCTGGAACAGAAGAGGACAAGGAGGGGTGATTTCATGCTGCCACAGTCTTTCGCTGAGTCCACATCCCTAATTGATCTTCCCAGACTGAATTCGCAGCACAGCCCAGGATCTTGCTCTTCGCATCAGGCTGGGAATTGTCAGTCCTGCAGCCAGGCTCAAAGCTGGCAAAAATGCATAAACCTGGCATAAAAATACCGTTGCATGCTTGGGCTAATTGATAAGATCCCGGGTATATTTTCAGACGCTGCCTGTGTTCTAGTTCTTAACAAGCTATCTGTTTCTGGGCCTGCTATCTGTCACAGAAAGCATGCAATTACTGAGCGTGGCTGGCTGTCACAGGCTATCTCTGCTTGCAGCTAAGCTGGCTTGTAGTTATCTTGCCATGAGCCAACTGTGACACTTATTTCACCTCTTATACAGGGCCCTGAGCCATATCTGTAGTGGCAATGACCAAACTTTTTTCCTCCTTGTCTGAGTCAGAACTCCTCGGGGAGTATTGTCCCTCCTCACGTTTGTCTTGATGTGCCTTATCTCACCCAGGGGCACCTGGGGATGCTTACCCGGAGTTTCTGAGATCCGTGCTTTCGGGATGATGAGCAAGGCAGAGAGACAGCCTGCTCACGCCACATTTCTGCCCCAGAATAAGAAAAGCTGCTCTGCCAACATGATGGTGGCAGTGACTCTGCAGGCACTTTTCTACGGGCAGTGCTTGTGTAAGGATCTCCCAACCCTTCTCCACCAAGCACATGGGCATGTATCTTACCCTTTTCCTCCTGGTCTTCGGCTCCTGTCACTGCACTGTCCTTGTTGTTGTGCTGGTGCCTTTACTTGCAGAGCCACGCGATCAAACAGATCAGTGTTGGAAATAACCCCTGTTTTCAGATTTTATTTTATCCAGCTCAGTTGTGCTCACGGTGTGGTGAAAGAGCAGAAACAAGCAAAGCAGTGAGCATGGAGGTGGTTGGGTTGTTCTTTTGTAGGCCTCCAGCTCAAGTTGAGTCTGCAAGCCTCGAGAGATAGGTGGGGATTACTTCTCAAGAACTTGTTTTTGGCATTGCCCCGTGCAGTCTTGATATGCCATGTACTGAGTCAGAAATGCCACAATGACATGATGCAAATCACTGAACCTGTACAAACTTACTCTGTCAATTCAAATGTGTTCAAAAAATTCTGGAGTCAGTTTGTCCCAGAACACCTTCTGATGGAGCAGGTACCGTAGCCAGCTTAAACCTAGTAAAAAGGAATAAAGCTGGCACAGAAATATTTCTGTATACTTGGGCTAACTGAATGGAAAGAAGAATGCTGTGCGCTTACATCTGATCCAGAGCAAGCTGATCCCAAAATGCCCACAGACCTGGTAATAACCAACCTGTGACCATGGCCTGAGTTGGTACAGAAGTCATCGCGTTACCAGAATGAAGCCAATGCACTTCTATCAACAGCGGGCTTCTGCAAGAAAGCTGTGAGAGCAGAAATTCCCGCAGTGCCCCTGGTCTGAGTACAGCTGCCTTTAACCCTGCAAATTTATCCCCGTGTTGAACTTCGCGCATTGTGCAAACTCCCTGTGAATTCATAAATCTTTGAAGACTGTGGCTTGAGTGAGGTAAATTACAGAAATCAAAATTAAAGTGTAAAGCATACATTTTAAACAAACATTAAGGCTGCTGAAGTCTGCCCTTTGAAAGCTTTCTTCTTCAATTTCCAAGTGACTTTTATTTGAATGTTGAAGGGACTTTCATTTTGCGTTATATTTTACAATGAGTAGGGAGTTATGTTTTGGACGTAACTCTAAAAATGAAGAGTGAATTATCACCAAAATGCAAAAGAAAGGAGGACAAAAAAGCAAAGGTGCGCATTAACTGTCCTTTCAAATGAAAAATTAAAAACCCAGTGCTGTTGAAGGAAATGCAGAACCACGTAAGGATTTACACAATTAATACACAGGCTTAACTGGTTTAAGTTTCCCATTCATATTATACAGCATGAAGTCCACAGAGGCCGTGATTTCATGAAACTCTGGCTTTGTCAGTGAAGCTAACTTAAAATGTTCCCTCTGCTCCCTTCCCTGGCGCCTCGTCCCTGGTTTCACACCGCAGAGCACTGCCCTCTCCGTGGGCAGCTCCTGGTGCCAGAACAAGGGTTTGCAGGCCTGAGCCTCACACCGGCTTAAAAATAATACACCCCCAAAAGAAGTGATTTTTAGCATGAATCGGTTCTGATCTCTGGCATGACCCCACAGACGGCTACAGTGGCATCACCGAGGAGGCCGTGACGGCAAAGAGGAGCAGGTGGGAGACTGGTGAAATGGGGAAATGGCATTGGCAACTTCTTAAGTTAGTTCCAACAGCAAAGCCAAGATCTTACGGAGCTGCTCCTGACATGTCAATAGAAATGCCAAGGAAAGGTCCGTGGGAAGAGACAAAGCCTTTAGGCATCACCATGCAGCATATAATTTAACAAAAGACACCCACTGGTCGTAATAGATGGTTGAAATGAAAAGTATTAGTCACCCTTGGGCCGGTGATTGACACAATAAAATCCTCCAGGTATGGGTTTTTTTAAACAAAACATTGTCATCAAAATAAAGCAAAAGGCTGAAAGTTATGGGGCATGGATGTGTTTTGACGTGAGGCAAAATGTTTTAGCTACAGTTTTGCTTGAAATGTCATTTTCTGTCCTGTCCTCTTCTTCTAGATCTTGTTGATTTACCAGGTGGCTCTTCTATATGATACATTTACCCTCAGTGATCTGGTTTTAAGAAAGCCAAATGTCAGGGATGCTGTGACACAGCAGTTTGGTAAAGTTCCTCAGTGTAGCTGTTAGTAAAGAACTTCCTAGTCAATACAATTATTTTATGTTCTGAAATATGGAGGCTTTTAGGCGTCTTCTGGTCATAACAGAAACGCTTTGAATAAAGAGGGTCTACAGAGAGCTCTCATCTCCAGATAAAACACGTAGGATTCACATCTCCATTTTGCATGCCTGTATCTAAGCTGATCACCTAAGCCTCCTTTAGCAGTTGACTGAAGAAATAAGCACCCCCAGGGTACAGTTCATCTCATTCTGAAATGGACAGCTCGAGTGGCTCAGGGGAACCGTATCTTCGCACTGGCACGCTGAGTTTGGGCGCTGAAGCCCATGCTGAAGACATCACGGGCTGGTGCAAGGAATCCCATGCAGCTGGGCAATGCTCTTTCATTTTTAAACATTTTAAGCCAGTTTTTAAGATCTCCAGCTGTGCAATCCTGCATACTTTGGAAGTTATTTACCCGTTTGACTAGCAAAGTGAAGTCAAGGGGACAGATACTTACCTGCTGTGAATTAGTGTAGCTCTTCTTGTGAAACTGCGTGGAAGCTCAGCTGACCAACTTCTCCCCTTTCAGACTGGTGTATTTACAGTCATCATCAGAAACAAGTATGCTGTTAGGCAATGGTGAACAGGCAATTTGCCCTTAGCTCAATTAGCTCTGAAATGGAAAAAGCAGGAAAATTATACAAAGAAAAGAAAAACAGCACATGATTTCCCAACAGCACTTGAAAACTTTTTCTGCTGCTTTGATCATCGTTGTTCCCTCCTCTCACAAGCCCAGACTGGAGCCGTTACTTGGGCTAGGTGTAAATACATAGGGACAAATGATGAGATGAAGGCGTACACCACAGGATATACTCCCAGTTCAGAAGACAGCTTAAGTACTGAAGGCGGTGGGACGTTAATGGCATGCAAATGCCCGCTTCTGAATAAGGGCGTTCCCCCAGATCAGATCCTAAGCACTTGGCAAGATCACTTTGCAGAGTTCCCCGGGACACTGCCAGATGTACTCAAACCCTGCCCGCAGTTCCCTTCCTGATCAAGTCCCCAGTTTCCTTCAGGAGAGAAAGGATAGCTTTACACTAACTTCAGGATCTGAAATTCTGCTCATTGAGGATGAACATCAACCCACCAAACTCATTTTCCCTTGCACTTGAATCTTGACAAGGTTGGGGGTAAAAAAACTCTGCAGCGGGAACCTTCTTGACCTCCGTGGAATATAAGGAGGAAAATAAGGGCCAGTTACCTTAGAGTCAGGCATTCCAAGCATGTTGTAGCAGTTAGTCACCTTCCTCTCACCACCAAAATAAGGTAGGACGGAAACACTTTACGACTTTTTGATAACAAAATTTTACCCTGGCGAGTTGTAAAATTATATTTAAATATCAACCTTCTCCCTGTGTCACACAGCGGTTTCCAACATGTTTGTATACTACATTTTGCAGGACAACAGTTAATATCTACACTTAATGTCACTTAAATCTTATATAGTTATCTGACATCCCTGAGCACTTTAGAGGAATAAAGATTATTGTCTTTATCAGAATGCTGAGAAGTCAGAGGTCATAAATTCTTCTATACCTGGAACTAATTTGGGATTTGGGGTACCTAACTTCAGACAAACTATTTTCATTCACACTTTGCACGTCATTTTTCCTTGCAGTTGACTTTACATACTCTTTCTCAATCCTTTCTTTTTCTACAGTCCTAATGTTCCAAAATGTGTGCAGATCTCTGAAAGTTGTGGCTTCCCTTGAAAAATCCTAGAGCTAAGCGTCTTGCCCAAAGATGACTTGCCTGATGGAATCTGCAGCTATACTGCCTTTTCACAGAACCCTTGCAGCAACATGAAGGTCAAGCTCCTAGACTGACTGTCTAAGGCACCCATGACAAGACTGCACCCCAGCACCCATACCACCACAGCGTGTTTATGCCATCTGGTTTCCTATAGCATGTGCAGGCACCATGCTGCATAGCCACACCACCTCTACCAAGTTTGGTCAGTCTTCTGACCAGATGCTGTCCAGATGCATGCCAGTCAGTGCAAAAAGGGATAACAGTTTTATGCTATGCTGCCTTGTCATATTTCAAAAGAGAAAACAAGACAAGTCACGTCATCTTGCAGTGCCCTTCAAGCATTTGACACTCCAGCATAGGTCCTGTCACTGCCAAGGACGTGCATTACCTCCTTGCTGCTTGTCATTGCAGGCCAAGGATAGTTTATGAGTAAGAAAGTTCAATCAAGAGCGTGCTGAGGTGAAGATCTTCTGCCCCAGGAAGATCCTGTTGACGGACGTATGGAAAGGAACCTGGACTTAACAGTTGCAAAGGAGGATCTAAGATATCTCCTTACTGAGCCATTTTGTCCTGGCTGCAGTTTCCCCCAGCTCTTCTCTGTTCACCCCAGAGATGGTAGCATGGACTGATCAAGTAACCAGTTCCCTAGACTCCCCTGGACTCAGGGCTGAGGAGCCCAACCACGCAAGGAATCTGTAGGGCTTGGGGGCGTTGACTTTGGCCCAGTGTGATAGATGAGGTCCCATTACTCAAAGTGCCCTTGAGCTCTACCCCTAAAATACTCACTGTTGTAGTAATAAAGCTACCCCTAGATTGCTTGTAGGAATTTTTAATCTCCAGCGCTCTGGGGTTTGCCTGTCCTTTTCAGTTGTCTGTTTGTTTAGTCCTATTTGCAGGTGAAGAGACGTTCATCAAATTTGACTGCATTTTATGGTGTGTAAAAATTTACTCTAGGCAATAATAGACAGACTTCTGCCCAAGTATCAGAGGTGGGAATCATCCTAAATGCCTTAAGATGTCTACAGTGTAGAAGTCCAGACCTGACCTCTTCACATCTCTCTCTTCATAATAGTCAGCAGAGAAGGAAAGGCACTTCTTGGGCATGATTCATCTCATGTGAAATAGGTCACATGAATCACTTTCTAGAAATGCCTGTTCCTCTGGGAATAGACTCTGAAGGGGGTCTAGATACATAACTCAGGCATAAACGGTTATACTGCAAATGTCTAGAGTTAGAGGGGATGAATCCCACATGCCTTGTGTGAACTTTTTTCCTCATCTACTTTTTTCCTCATCTACTCCCATACCAGGTGTGCATTTGTCAGCTGCTCAGGTGTCTCTCAGTATCTGCTGCAGAAGACCTAATTTGTCCCTTCACCCAGGGGTGCCAAACACCACTCCATCAAGATAGTTGAGGGAAAATACCAGTAACGGTAGTGGAACTTGACCGCAGGACATGAGGATCAGCAAGCAGGATCACAGAATGGTTAAGGCTGGGACGCGCCTCTGGGAATTGTCTAGTCTGACCTCTGCTCAGAGCAGGGTTAGCTGGTGCATGTTGCTCAGGACTGCATACAGTTGGATTTTGAGTATCTCCAAGGATGGCGATTCCACAACCTGTCTGGGTGGTCCCCCTTTTAGTACCCTTTTAGTGTGGGTGGTTTTAATGTTGAAATGGTATTTCTTGTATTTCCATTTATGCCAATTGCCTCTTGTCTTTTCACTGGGCACTACTTAAAGTCTGACTTCATCTTCTTTAGTCACCCCGTTGGGTATTGATACACATGGATCAGATCCCCCCTGAGTCTTCTCTTCTGCAGGTTGAGCAATCCCACCTCTTTCAGCCTCTCCTCATACATCAGATGCTCTAGTCGCTTCATCATCTTCTGGCCCTTTGCTGGCTTGCTGCAGTAAGTTCCTCTCTGTGTTGTACTGGGGAACCCCGAACTGGACCCAGTAGCCCGATGTCTCTACCAGTGCTGAGCAGATGGGAATAATCACCTCCCTCGACCTACTGGCGACCCTCTTCCTAATGCAGCCCAGGGGCTGCTGGCATCATTTTGAGCTATTGCAATAGACAAGGGCAGAGGGCAGCTGCCAGCATGACTGTAATTCGCTTCCGAGGAATGCCAGGAGCACGTCTTCTAGTTAAAGAGCTGCAGCCTTTAGGCAAGCCAAATACAGCATGCTAGGGAGGATGCTTCACAAGGAAACTGTATGTGTGGGAGGGCAGGTAGGGAGTTCCTAAGGAGGACCACTGTTCTGGTACTACTGAAAGAAGAGCGGTATGTGTCACGGTCTTGTGGTTGATGGGTGAGTGGTAAGGAAGGGACAGCTGCTCTCCATACAAAAGGAGGCTTGGCATGTTGCTGGTAGATGGGGTAAAAAAAAGAAGAGAGGTTAAGTGTGAAGAACGGAGAAAGTGGTGGCCAGGCACAAGCAGGTGTGTCTACAGGTATAGGGTCTCCAAGGGCACGAAGCCTCTAACGTTTATGCAGATGGCATTGCCTGCGGTCCTTCTTGACCCAGAGCCACATTTATCAAGGTCACTGCCATGGTTGTTTGCAGGTGGCTGGAGAGTCCTTTCAAGCGTAGGATCCTGCTGGAGGTACTTGGGTTGGAAAGGGCCCCCATCACCCTTGCCTGGACTGTGAAGAACACAGATTTACCATGCTGATCTGAAGGGTGTTCTCCATTCCGGCTTTGAAGTGACATTGTGCACAGTACTAGCAAGCCTTCAGCCTCTCTTAAAGGTCTTCAGGACAGATAAAGATGGAGCACTTATTGCCGCAAAGGTCCTCAGGGAAAAACTGCAGAACACAAAGGTTCAATGCCCACGACAGAAAAGAATTCTGAAACACACTCCTTTGCCCTATGAGTGGATCACTGTGTACAGGGGCCAAGTTGGCCATTATGTAAAGCATAGGATTATCTAAACAAATAGAGCTTACAAGTCATTTTTTGTTTGTTTTGGTACAACACTCTAACAAAACTTATGGGACAAGCTAGGTTTGTTGTATTACAACCTTCAGCAGGTCATTCCTTCTCCCCTTGGGCCTTTATTCCTCATCTCTCTCAGAAAGGCGCTGTGAAAAAGAATGCATGGCCGATGAGCGGCACTGGCGGATGAGCCGAGGCTGCTGCTCCACAGTGATCTAACATCTTCCCAACCAAGTGGACCCATCTCCTCCTTCATGGCCTGGTAGGTGTTGGGCCAAAGCACGAGCAGAAAACAGCTCGGTGTTTTTCATCCGGTTAAAGTGCTGAAATGGCTGCAGGGAGGACCCAAAGAGCACCAAAGCTGGCAGCAAGACAGAGCCGAGTGCCTGGGCAGGGCAGGGCTGGGTGGTGGCAGTTCCCAGGCAGAGTGGCCGAGGCTCTGGTGGGAGGGGAACCAGCAGGACGTCTTACTTCTTCTGCACACAAGCTATTTGCCAGTGTTGTGTGAGCTACGAGGGGACGTTTGTAAAAGCTTCATCCACCTGAATGAGTCACTGAAGAACATTGCCAGGAATTTTTTTTTTTTTTTTTCCTGGTTTGCCCAGTCCACTGAAATGAGTCAGTTACTAGTGGAGATAACGAAAAGTGTTCACTGAAATAAAAAAATGCCAGGATTCATCAGGGTGGCACCCCTCCTGCTCAGTGCTCATGCTGTAAAATTCCAGCAGGCACGGAAGGCCGCTTGGCTCTTGTTCAGGAACCGGCAGGAAACAACCCCCACTAAGCTGTGATTCAACACCAAGAGAAAAAAAAAAGAAAAGAAATCCCTTCCTCTGTAACAGGGAGCGTGGATGAACATGGCTGGGTTAATAAAGCAACGCTGCCCTGTCACATCTGGAAAGCCAGGTTGGGGGAAAAAAAAATCCAATTAGCTCCAACTGTCCTTACTATAGTGGTCCTAAATCAGTCTCTAGAGAGCCGTTGCATCAGATAACTGCATCCCGCAGTGACTGACTACATGCTGTACAACATTTGCCACAGATGGCAGACACCAGCCAGAAGAGAGGGGTGCCCATTAGCAGAGAGGCAGAACTCAGCTAAAAGTGCCTCCCCCAGCCTCAGAAAGGTGGTAATGGCATGAAACAGAGCTGCTTGCTAGCAGATGCCCCTCCCATGCAAAAGAGGTTACTGATCTAAATTAAAAAAGGAGAAAAAAAAAAAGAAGGAAGAAAGAAAGAATGAAAACGGATCCTACAAAACATTATTCTTTTTTTTTTTTTTTGGCCTTTTTTCCCCCCTTTCATTGTAACGCACCCAGGCAAAGCCAGAGCTTGTAACCTTCCCTTATTCCAGGTGCTAAAGCTTGCTGCGTGCAAAAAAAAGCACCGTGAGAGACTGGCTGGATTCTCTCGGTTAGCAGGTGTTGGAAGCCTGCAGGGATCTGCAGGTTAATTAATCCTGACTTACCAGGGCTGGGGAGGCTTATTAGCCTCCACCCTAAAAATGAGGAAGACAGGAGGAGCCCTCTGGGGGGGAGGCAGGTAGGGTTTGTGGGGAGAGAAGCGGAGGCAGAGCCAACTCTGGGGAAGAGGCTTTAGGTGGGGCTTATGAATTCGTTTTTCATCCCTTTTCTCTCCATAAAAGCAAGGTTCAGAAGGAATACATTTTTACACTTTAAAACAAGCATCCAATTTGTCGATGGTTAGTGGGAGCTCCAGTAGCTGCCGTGCAGAAGCCAAGTGAAATCTCCCCACGCTCTGCCACGGAGCTGGGCAAGCGCTTTGGCGTTACTCGCCGTTGCTGTCTCAGGCCCTAAATGAGGAATTTTTAAGGCCCGTAAGGGGTTGGGAGGGGAATATTTGACTTGCTGTCAGGGCTTGTGAGACCACACGCTTGACTTGATAGCGTTTCTGTGCTCGCCTGCCTGCATGTCATAGGATATACGTTGCTTTCTAATCAAATCCAAAATGTCAGGGAAGGTATCGCTGGCCAAAACCCTGTTGACTGTGGGGGAGGGAAGAGGGAATGGAAACACCACAGGAGGGGGATGGGCCAACTGTTTAGCATAGCTACAGCTCCAAGCATCTCTGCAATTGTTTATGGTTCAAACAACTGGCTGATGGCACCCACTTGCACCTTCTTGCTCAACAATGCCTCTATCTGCTCTTTCCCCCTCCTCCTCCTCCTTGCCTTTGAGGTGTTGACACCCTGACAAACTCAGCCCTGGCCTCCGCAGGGAGCAGGGCGAGGTTTTCCAGGGAGGGCTGAGCTGCACATCCCGGCTTCCCTCCCACTCCCAGCTCTTGCCCACAGCATCCTCTCACCTGCAGCTGGAGCAGCTCAGGGTGGGCAGGTAGGACAGAGTGGTGGGACACGGCCAGGCTGCCACCACTACAGGGGGTGAGCACCAAACCACAGGGTTTGATGCCCAGACAAATACCAGCCAGGGAAAGAGGGATCACAGCCCTCCTGGGATGTGGAATTGCACTGTCTGGGAGAGGAGGAAAAGAGATGCCCGCAGAGCTCCTGCTACAGGGAAACACATGAAGCCCTGCACACGGAGGGAAGGGCAACCCAAAGAGCACCCTGGAATAAGGGCAAACAGGAATGGGCCAAAACCACAGAGGTTTAGTATGGAGGGAAATGAGAAATGGGAAGTTTCCTATAGGATACCCCTGGCAAAGAGGTCAGAAGGGTGGCAGGCATAAAAGTCATCACATCATCATGTGCTGGGCCGGTGAAAGCTCTTCTCTCCCACAGTACGTTCATTGGACTCAGATCTCTCATCCACAGTGTGTTCTCAAGGCAAACTCAGGTCAAAATAAGCCCTTAATGCTGGTAACAATTACCTTTGATAGAGCTTAAAAGAGAATAATACTTTTTTTTTCTCTTAGCAGAGGGGGGGGCGGGCAAAGCGTGACTGGTACTCCAGGGAGGACTACTAGGCTCCAGGCTATCGCTTGTCCCGATTCTCAAGGAATAAATTAAAAGAAAACTCCCGGTGTTTCATTTCACATGAGAAATGCGAATGAGCTTGTTCCCATTTCAGATGGTTTGCTGGGATGCCCCTTTCCCTCCTCCAGCATCTGCAACCAAGATCTGAAAATTACAAAAGCGATGAGGGTGGTGCTCACCGCCCAAGGATAATTCCCAAATTCCTCCCCCCCACACATCCCACTGAAAGCCTGTAGCGGATTCAATCTTGAGCCACCTAGCGGCATTTGCCAGAAATCGGTGTTACAGGCAGCATCAGGCTACGAGCCCCCAAAAAAGAGACAAGAGGTTGAGAAAGAGGTTCAGTGGCAGCTTTGTGGTCCATCCATGCCTTGCCCGAATGGCACTGAAAGCACTTTTTTGTTGCTGGCTGGGCCGCCCTGTTCCTAGAGCATCCTTTGGGGCTTGGACCAAATGCCGAGTACCTCAATAGGAGGTAGGCAGGGGGTGCAAAGGCATGCAGTCCCCTTTCCCAAGACCCGGCTTGTGGTGGTTTCCTGACCTGGCTTGTGGTGGTTTCCTTTGCGCTGGTTTCCTTTGCTCCCAGCTGAAAGCACTCAAGTGTTGCAAATGCCTTAGATGAACAGCAAGCCTTCCCTCCTGTATAGAGGATGTATCGGGGGCTGTGTAGGGGCCTTTGTGGGGCTCTGGGCAAAGGAATGGGGAAAACAAAAAAAAAAAAAAAAAGAAAAACAAGGCTTATTGTCCAGAGGCAGGGGAAGGGGAGGTCGGTCTGGTGCTGCATCCCTCCAGGCACTGCTAGGGGGGAAGGGGAAGCCGGCTGGAAAGGAAACCCAGGCAGCCCCAGGGTATTTCTTAGGGGTTATAAACTGCTGTGGAATGGACATCTCAGTCTGAAAGTAGCCAGCCTGCGTTACTAAGTTTTGAAGCATGTGACGCAAAATTAAATTGGTCAATCTGATCACTGCTTGTTGCGTCATGTCAAAAAGTAGCTTGAGTAGTTATTTTTCCTCCCCTGCTTTCTTGAGGAAAGGGGAGGAAATCTACAAAAATCATAATTAATTACCCCTAAAATCAGCATGCCCCGAAAAGGCAGTTCTTTAAATTTGCTTTTGCCTTTACAAGTTGCATAGCTAGGAAGCTTTAAACAATGCAAATACTTGTTTTACATGAGAAGATGCTAAGATTCTCACAAAGTCATCACTTGCCAGAATCAGGGGTCGATACAAGCACCAAATGTCACAAGACTTACAGTAAAATCATGGAGATTCACAATATTAATATATGTGACTTTGTGTTTCAGATTAGTTTCAGCCTTCCGAAAGGCAAAGTTTCTGGGCTTGGGGTTTTTATTTGCTTGCTTGTTTGTTTTTCTCTGCAGAACATAACCCAAAATATCAAAAAGCCAAGCAAGAATCTGGTTTAAAAGAGCAAGATACATAATATGTAGAGGCAAGGGTATGGCAAGAATGCTGTGATTGGACATATCAATAATTTCTATGGCAACAGAGAATGATATAACAATACCATAGAACTGAGCAGAGGAAACTAGGCAAAAAAAGAACATCATTATACACTACCAATATTTCCATTTACTCGTTGTAGAGATAGAATCACAAAATGCAGAAAACCATATGCAAAATATCCAAAATTATTGTTTATATTTCCACATTTATAGTTTACAGAAGCAAAAAATATCTTGTACACAATGAGTGTATCCTTGTTCTTCCGGGGAGTGTTTGTAAATCCATATGACTATAAACAAAGGATATGCTTTGTGAGAGTGTATATAATACAGTATAATGTACTGGGAGTGTGTGATTGCATGTACAGACACAGAGACCGAACCTTAAATATCCACAAGGCTTTTGCCTTTCTATACTTCTCAGATGAAAATCATAATGTTTAACACAAAGAGTGATCATTTTCGTATTTTTCTCATAAATGTATTTATTTCTTCTCTTTTTAGTCACCATGAGTGGGATTTATCCTGCCTAAATTATAGTGCCTGGATGTGAGATACAGCCTGAACTCTCACAGCAGCCAAGGCAGACCAAGCCCATATGGTCAGTGGAGCCTAGCAAGCTACTCTCCTCCTCCTGAGGTAAACCCCAACACTTGGTCAGCCAGATTGCTCTCCAGACTCTGCTAACTATATGGTCTAGCTCCATACTGACTGTACCAAGAGCTTAGACACCTTGCTCCCATGCAGACCCTTATGCTTTAGACATCTGAAGCACAATCCAGCTGCCTGCCCACCAGTATCTGACACAGTTTCAGACCCCTTTGGGTAGCTGTGACGTCCCCATGGAGCTGGTAGAGGACCTGTGGGAGACTTCTGGAGCAGTAGCTCAAGACTAAGCAGGATATCATTTCAAATGGCACCTGATCTGAGGTGACTGAATCAAGCCCTTCAGAGGGGAGCAGCATCAAAGGAGTCAGGTGTGAAATCAATGTGGGGAGTCCAGGGAGCAAGTCAGGATCAGCAGGGGACAGGGTGGGCACACCTACAACATCACTGGGGCAAGGACTGGGTGCCAGTGCCTGAGCTCACGCACAGCCCCTGGCACAAGGGGTACAGGGTGCATGTCTGGAGGTCCTGTGGGAGGCAGCTCGGGGCAATTAAAACCTCCTATAGTGCACATAGGACCCTAACACCGTAAAATCAGGGTGAGCTGAATCCTCACCCTTGATGTTTACACTGCATTTGAGCCCATCACCCACGTTTCCTCTCCAGAACCTGGAAGATGCAGGCACTGCCAGGAAGCTGTATCATCTACTCTGAAGATATGCTATCAAAAGAAAGAAATTACGCCCTGGAAATACCTATATCTCTCCTCTGACCACAAAGGGAATGTCAGTGTAAATGTATTTGCTGTAAAATGGGTCAGAGGAGCTCTGCCTGATGTACCTTTAAGAAGATCCAGAATGATCCCAGGTGGCAATAAGTATACACGGATGTAGTCCCGTAATGTGGAGCCTTCCTATCCATTCACAGGCATTGTCGCTATCTTGATATTGGTGTCAATATTACCATAAATTTCTTAGGTTAAACACTGATGATGTCATGAAAATGTTTACTGTTGGCTGAGTCATTAAAGGTTATTCCGTTTCCTATCCAGAGGACAGAGAAGGTCCCTCATTGCTGTTCCCCATGATTCTATCCTTGCTTTTACTTCTCTTTGGCTGCCTCTGCATGGCAAGGCCATGGTGAAATATTGTTGTAGATTCCTAATATCTTTAATTTTACGGCAGAGGGAACAAACAACAAATTCGCATACAAAACAGAGATGTGTATTGGGGGTGATAAGCAGTAGACTGACAGCTCTGTCCTGGAGCCCTTCCTCTGTGGGATAGCACAGGCCCCCTCCCATTGCCCAGACAGCTTCCACACCTGACCTTGTAAAGAGGCAATACAGCCCCATATTCCCTTTCTCAAATAGGTGGTAATTAGTCCTGCACACAATCGTAGCTTTGGTGATCCTGACATCTCCATAACAGAAGTGGAAATGAAAATGTCAGCTCTCAGAAGGTTGTCTCTTCTCTTGGAGAAAGCTAGACATGACTGTTTTTAATTAAGGTACAAAACAGCCTCCCACACAAGGCCAGAGATGGTGCTGAAAGTCTCCTGCACACCTACGTATAAACACATACACCACAGAATAGCTCATACAATAATTCAGTTTGGAAGGGACCTCTCTGGGTGCCTCTCATCCATCTGGCCCATCCCTTCACTAGAACAGGGCTCCTCGGATCAGGTTGCTCAGGGCCTTGGGTAGCTGTGTTGTGAGCATCTCCAAGGATGGGGGTTCCAGAGCCTCTCCGGGCAACCAACCCCACTGTGAGGTTTGATTTTCCTTCTTTCTGATTGGGATTGCCTCCATTGCAACCTGAGCCAGTTGCCTCTTGACTTGAGCTAGGCCTTCACTGTAGCCTCTCATAGCACCCTTAGAGCCAAACCACTGGAGTGGATGAGTGGACTGTACGGTGGGTGGAAATCACTGGGCTTAAAAGGTTTGTGGTCAGAGGTACAAAGTCCCACTGGCAGCTGGTTGCTAGTGGCCTCCCTCAGGGGTCAGTACTGTTTAACGTCTTTGTTAATGAGCATTCCTCTCCTCTCGCTCACAGAGCCAGTCATCTCAGCACAGAAGGCAGGCGGGGTGGTCAGGTGTGATTTGTCCTTTCTAAGCCTGTGCTGGCTGTTCCCAGTTACCTGCCTGTTCTTCATGTGTCCAGTCACACCTTCCAGAAGATACGCTTATCATCTTTCCAGGTTGCAGTTCCTTGGATCCTTTCTCACCCTTCAGATGTGACATTTGCCTTTTCCCAGCCATTGGAGACCTTCCCCGATGACCACAGCCTTTCAAAGACGGCAGAAAGCCATAGCTGTCTCCCGCAGCACCCTCAGATGCATTCCAAGTCCCATGGACTTCTGTCTTGCCTGTCTGCAGGCCACATACAGTTTACAATACCGAAACACCACGTCCGCTTACAGTTCGATGTTACACAGCCAGTGCCAGGAAGTGCAATCTTCTAGCTGTGTTTTTCTAGAGAATCTTTCATATCTTTGTAGTTCTGGCTGGGAGATTAAACAGAAAACCATTCTGATCTCCATACCGCTGCTTTGCAACTAAAAGCGGCAGTGTCTGCAAAAAGATGTTAAGTTGATTTTTTTCTTTCCTAAAACGGCTTGCGAACACCATCCACCCTGCTCTTAGAAACTTTGCAGTCCTTAAAGGAAAAATTAAACCCTCCTCCCTCGTAAACGTCTCCAAAAATGACATAACACTCCTTGGAGAATCAGGAACTGGAAAGCAGGTCTGAAAGGTCTGCTGGTTTTTCTTCCTTCACACATTCTGCTGCTGTAAATAAGTTACTTCTTGTATCAAATCCCGCTTCTTGCTCAGCTGCGAAGGATGGGATGTCCCACGGCCCAACTGGTTGCAGGCTTCCATATCTGAGCGCATTGCTTGCATCCCTTCACAGCCGATGGAGGGAAGCAGGCTTTCCCACATTTCCTCACAAGGAATAGACATCTGAACCAGGTCAGATGTTTTCCACAGTTACTGAAATGGGACACACGGGACAAACTCAGATGCAGGTATCTGCACGGAAGTGTTAGTTGAGACGCGTGCTGCCTGGAATACATATGAAAAAGTGGCATAGATCGCTAAGAGCATGTTCCTGGCTCCTATACTGGCCCTCCAACTAAACTCTGAGTCACCAGAAGAGTCCCGGTAAAACAACTAAAACTTTGAACATATTTGAACAAATCTGGAGGGAAGCAAATTCTAATTCTTCCCTGAAAGCATCTAGCCATCAATACCAAAACCAAGGTGTTAGCTTGACTACCTTAGATGATTTTGAAGACAAAGATGATTTCTCAGAAAATAGCAATCTGTAAAAAGGTTTTCAGCGTGATAACACATGTCCTGTGCTAGCTATGTCCTTGTGCCCACTGTCGGAACATGTCCACAGTACACTAGAAATTCTCTCTTTCACTGGCTTGCGCGTGGTGATTTGCAGTTAGAAAACAAGTGTAAAACTCTTTGTGTGGGACTGTAGCTCCATAGGCTTACAGACGGCACAGGGCAGAAGACAGCAAGGAATCCAACCTCTTGCTCTCAGCAAACATGTTCAGAAGTTGAGTGCAGGGATTAGCCTAGATACTCCCTACAATATTGCATCAACATCGTGTTTGCATAGTTACTGCCAGTCCCAGAACAAACAGTAAGGAAACAGTGAATCAGACCACAGAGGTTTCCAGAAACCTGAGCAGACAGACTGACTGAGGTGCTTGTGCAATGAATAAAAGTACTGTCACTTCTTCCCAGCCAAACTCACGCCGGAGTAATTTACTCAACGTTGCGTGAAGCACCTGTAAAAGTTTCAACAGGAGGACTTTTATCATCCTGCTAGAGGCTTGAAGTTGAAAAAACATTCTATCATCTGAACACACGGTACATTCAAGAAGGATTTTTGCTTCAGGACAGGTAATTCCATGATGAACTGAAACTTGTGCTTTCTCAGCTGAACCATGTCTGCATCCCTAATTCATTGTAGGCCACATTCTGTTATCCTGATTTAGGCTGTCTGTTAGAAATAAGGAGGATTTCCCCAGAGAAGGTACTGATGAAAGATGCAGGTCTAGAACCAGCTACCCTAGACATTGAAGTGTTTCCATCGCATTAACAAGTATTTTGAGATGAATCAAAATTCCTTCAAATCATAATATTCAAAAAGATACGTGAAAATATTAAAAACAAAAACGCCTTTTTTTTTTTTTTCATTCCATGACATTACTTAAGATATCCCTGTGTTTACTTCTTGGATTTTAATGGATTATTGTCAGAGGGCTATAATCTGTGCAATCCCAACTCTTTATTTACATATTTATTCTCTAGTGGAATGAGCATAACAGATTCAGCAGCTCCCGTCCTGCCACCAGAGTTAAGCTTACAGAAAGTAAAAGCAAATTGTAATCTATACCTTTCAGGTATGAAACACTTCCTCTAAAATTAAAAAGAAAACAGAAAACAAACAGAAAGAACCCCCTTTATCTCCATTCCGAGATAAATCTATCTGTGAAGGTAACACACGTAATGAGAGAGGAAAAGGTGCCAGTAGACAGGTGTGACCTGGCTTTCGTTAGCTCTACCTTTATCTAACTGGGTGGAGACACAAAAGAAACAAAATCTTTCCATTTAGCTGTGTCATTACGGGGTGAGGCACCCTGGCTTTGGTGCACTGAAACTCTGACAGTGGGTACAGTCATGCTCTCCCACTGCCTTCACTTGCTACATCTCTTTCCCAGCTTCTCAAATGTCCCCACTTTCCCTACCTTCCCTCATCTCTGGAAGGTGGTTATGTGTCCAGAAAGGCACGTCCCTCTATATATCCTCCCAGCATACCAGCGCATTGCGGTACCGCAATTTGTTGCTCGCATGTTTCCCCTCATCCCCTTTGGTCATCTCATGATGGTCTGGGCAATTTGATTCAACAGCCAAAACGCAGCTTTCGCATATGCACTCGCCGCTCCCACTGGCTCCAGAAGAATTTGCACGTGCGGTACCAAATGAAGATTCGCTCAAAGGAATTTAACAAGACAGTTTGTCACGTAATACATATGCAACTCCGTCTGTGACAGAAAATATGCCCATTAACAGTTCCAGAAAGAGGAATTTAACTTATAGCTCTTTTCAAAGAACAAATAAACCATTTAGGTGCGCAGCAAATAAAAACATATAATTTAATTACTGCAGCTTCTGGGATAACGTAATGGTTTATCTATTGGTGATCAGAAGCCATTCAGCAAACGGTTCCTGAATTTAGCATGAATTACCTGCAGAAAAGTCAAAAAAGAAGCCCAGTGGTGTGCAAGTCACTATTTTTCGGCAGGGAAGCTTTAGTCCTGCGGTCATGAAACATGTTGCTTAGCACTCAACAACAGGAGCCGAGAGTCAAATCCAATAGCTTGCAGATATCAAATATTTTGCAAACATCAAATAAAATATTTCACAAAAAACAAAACAAAACAAAACAAAAAAAAACCCCAAAACACGTAGTTTAAATATTGTTCCAAAGTATTTGGGCAACACTTTGAAATGTAGCTATGCAAAGACAAGTGGGAGTTCTCAACATTTCACTAACTCCAGTGGGCCAGCTCCAGCACAAGTATTATTTTTATCTGTTTCTACCAAGAGAGTACAAAAATTCTAACACTTAATATGTTTAGCAAAGCAATGCTGCAGCTGGAAGCAGCACAAAGGACATGAGGCTTTCGCTGTGCTATCCGGGGATTAAAATTGGCAAATGTGTTTCCCTAGCCTGGCTTTCCAACAGAGTCGCGGAGCAGAAACGAGAGAGGCACTTACTGCACCGAGGTATCTCCCTCTCTCAGTGAAGGTTTGCTCCTCACAGAGCGCTTCATGGTGTCAGGGTGAGACCTCACATAGAGACGACGTCCACCACCTCCCTTGGGCGACTGCCGGAGCGCCGAGGAGGCTCTACAGTCTGGTAGAGACCTACTTCCTAAAATAAAACCTGACCTGCGGGTTAGTACAAACAGTTCAGGACTGCTTTCTGCATTGCCTGTGGTACGTAGCCCAGCTTAGCCCCCACTTATGAAGATTTCTAGCCACCTCTTCTAGCCACCAGCTAACGTGTTGTAAAATGCAGTTTTATGAATCACTCCCTGAAGCATTTTGGATGTCACTGAAGGGTCACCGTAAAAGAAAATAGGGAGTGTGTGGCTTACTCACAACGGCTTACCCTTCTCAGCCCAGAAGAGCAGAGCTGAGACCCACATCAAACCCTCCAGCATTTCGCAGCCCCCACAGGGCCCGTGGGGAGCCGGGGAGGGGGTGCTCAGGACACGGCTTGTCGTCGCTGTTTGTGTCTAAGCTGCCTACTGCAGCAGGAGCTCCTGGACTGACGTTAATGGCACTTATATATGGCTCTCTACGAGATGTGGGCTGACTCCAAACCTCAGATTACAGCTCTGCAGCCCAGCCTCTCATTTGCCCCTCCTTGAAAATCTTCCCCCGCAGTGGATAGGTAAAGATTGTTCCCAGTAATGGAATCCGGGCAGCTGCAGCCAAAAACTAACCCTCTGCTGGCACTTAGGAGGAATTTTTAATAATCTGGAATACAGGTTGAATTTTCTATGTATAAATACCGGATGCAGCAATATGATTAATGACAAAGTTATCTCCTGTGATGAAACAGGAAAGTTCGGTCCAGAGCCAGCGCTGGCATGTGAGGGGAGCTGAAGCTCGGGCAGGAGAAGGGCGATTACGGCTCCTTCTCCCCTGACCTTGCAGGTCTGACCAAGCACCATCCAGGTCTCAGCTCTTTTTCTAGGCTTTGCCAGTCAGGTTTAAGTCAAATCTCTGTTAGTCCAGCCCAGCGTTAAGTCATCAGAGGTGGTGGTACAAGAAATGCTATGGAGAGGCACTACAGAGAGAAACCCTCAGGAAAAACCCAATCCCAAGTGAAGTGTTTCAGAAATTCCTGATGATCTTTTTTGAACATAGATCCTGCTCCTCACATCTGATCGCATAGCAAAGAAAGATGATGTCACAGCAATTGCCTCAAGACAGAGAGACTGTCACACCAAGCGTGGCCCTTCCCAGACTAGCAATGGGATGTGCCCTCTGGTGAGAAACGGGTGGAATAAAACAGAAAAATCCCCAAATTTTGCACATCTCCCTGATTCATCAGGCCACTGTTAGGACCATTGATCTTTTTCCCGTTTGGTGGAAGACTCAAGGCCAGCCTCTAACTACAGGGAGACAAGTCCTTCAGCTGGGCTGGTGTGTTACGAGGCTATTTCCTACATTCACATCGCTCCCTTCCTGGGGCTCTGCATCCTCCTCTCTCACTGGTCTTTCACACAGGATCTGCTGAGCCACTGGCTTCTCCTCTGCCTATGTACAAACAGCTTTCCACCAACCAGGTTCTCCACTTCCTACATACAAAGAGCTTTCCACCACCCCTCACATTTCCTTTGCAAACATAGAGCCTCCTCCTTTGAGGCTCTGCCATGCCTGGGCAACAGCCCCCAGCCCCAAAAACGAACTGGCGTGGCCCAAAGCTTCTTCCTTGGCCACGCTGCTCGTCTGGTGGCACAGGGGCAGCTGAAATACGACATGATAGAACTTGTTCGCCAGAGTTGCCAAAGGTAAGTCTGTTTTGCTTCCTTGTTTGCGGCACCTTGACAAGGTCAGGTCGAAGCATCTGGCAAATGAGTGACTAACTCAAGGCCGCTGCGTGAGTCAGCAGCGCAGCCTGGCAGGGCTCAGGAATGCTGATTGCTGGGTCTTGCAGTCACCACTAGATCATGTTTTCCCCGTGGTTGCCCTAGCAAAACTCTCATGGGCGAGTACAGCGCAGAAATATCTCCCGTAATGAGGAGTTCCCACTGCAATTCTTGGCAAAGCTGAAGTGCTGCAGATTCACGAGCCTCCGTTCAGATCTTCTCTAATTCCTCTTTTGAAACCCCATTACCTCCATCTGTGTTGCCTTTTGCATCAATCAATCAGCCATTTTTACTTGATGGGCTGTTTTTTTGTTTATTTTGTTTCTTGCAAACTCCGATAGAATTTCGCCAACTGAATTTTGTAGACTCCTTCATTACTCACATCTTGTGTGCAAACAAATACAGCCTGCGTAAGGAGAAAATACAAATCAGCACAATTTTGTTTTTCTAAGAAAGCAGAGAAGTTCTGAGTCCTACCCAAAGCAAAGCAGTTGCATTGCTGAAAGCAGTATTAACTAACAAAGATGGCAGCACCACATCAAAACAATTCAGAAACGTTGCCTGGAAAATCTTTTTCCAGCCCCAGAACTGATTATTAGCTTCCATTTATTGCATTGATTATTGCTTATTGCATTGATTATTGCTTATTGATTATTAGCTTCCATTTCAATTGCATTCAATGGCTGAGGGTCAAATTCAGCCTGATGCTGAAGAGGGACCAAATTTAAGCCTATCAATCAGGGCTGCCGAAGGCCCCCATGACCCCTCCAGAGGTGATCAAGCTCCAGTGACAGTTTGCAGAGGGACAGTGGATAATAACTTTGCCTTTATAAATCATGTGGTGCGGGCAATAGGTGGATGAACAGGTATGTAGGCAGGCATCCTTGCAAATGAGCGCCGCCCAGGACCGTTCTCTGTCAGTAAGGCCAGCTGGGATGGAGCAGCCCACGCCTATTATGTACAATTCCCTTTACATCTAAAGCAGGGTATCTACTGGGAAGCGGATCTTGACTGTGCTAGCTCCCAAACCCCTTCGAGGAGCATTAGTCACCCTGGGCCAAACTGTTTAACAAAAAAGCAGTGTTGATGGCCAGCGGCTGGGAGTGTCCTTGTCACCATCTAATTAATTAATATGGGAGGAGGGGGTAGTCCCACAAAACACCAGCCTCATCAGTGCACTGGGCTAGGACATTACACAATGTTATATATGCGCACAGGACTCGTTTTTATCCCTTACAGATTAGCGCCTTCTCCTCTGGCCCACCTCAATTGTTTACACCATTTGGGGGCTATTTAGCCTCCAAATTTGGGGTTCATTTCACTGACCAGCACTGGTCACAATAAGCAAATGCGATGACACACCCAAGAGGGTGGTGAACTGAAGTGTGGCAGTGCGGCTGACGGATGAAGCGGAGGGGCAAATTTCTCGGTCTCAGACAAATACTGTATTTTTTTAAGTAAAATTGTATTGAATTACTGCCTATTTTTAGAACTTGCAAGACTTGGTTTATTCATCCAGCAAGTTACATATTTATTTATTTATGAGAGATACTGACATGTAGAATAAAAGAAAAATTATGATGAGATCACTTTTGAATTAATTCTGTGAATTTTTTGTGATTTTTCTGAAGTGTTTTTGTCACCAGCCATTACATTGTAAAATATTCTTGGTCATTTCAGAATAAGTGGAAGTTTTGACTTTTGATTGTGGCAACCTTAAACCCCCTTGACAAAGAAGATACTTCTTTTTTTTTTTTCCTTTTCCAATTTGCAGCAAAAGTCTGATAACAAAAGTTCCATTCCAGAATCTTTTAGCCAGATTTGATCATGAATTATAGAAATGCATTTCTTTCAAAACAGAACAAAAAATGTAATAGAGTTTTTGTCATGTGTTTCAGTAGTAAATGTTATTTATGATAACTACCAGAAAGAACCATGTCATCTAATGGTCACAGCAGATCACTCAGCATCCTGCAGTGCTGCAAACTAGTTGTCATCCCTTTTGGGAAGAAATAACGGGTTGAGACTGAGGTTGAAATCCCAACTGAAAAAGCTCTCTTTGAAGATGGCTGTGTAGCAGTACCACCATTGTACCCCTGTACACCCTCTGTTGTTAAGCACATGATCATTTGATTCCTTCAGAAAGCACAGCTTAACTAATGCATTTTTTCTGTATGCCGCGTGAGTTTTGATTGCTTTTCCATTTTATTTCTCGTGTGTGGGGAAGGGGAGGGACATATTCGACAAGCAGTCCCACTTTACTTCATGGGTGCAGTGACAAATCCAGCTTAAAAATGTCTAATGATGTGTGAATGCATTATTTTCCTCTACGGTGGCTCCCAGGCACAAGAAGCCTGCTGAATTTTGCTTTCACTCCATAGTATCAGGCATTGTGTGGCTCCTACTGTTTTGCTGTCTTTGTGTGACTGCTTTTTAGGCCCAGCTTTTCTCTTCCGCTGCTCCTTGGGGTACTGCAGCTACAGGAATCAGTTCTGGCCAGCCTTGCACACCACCAGCCCCGCTGGAAGCAGTAGTGAAGCCTGGTAATTTTGCAAAGCTTTGGTCTTTCTCCCCATCTCTTCTTCCCATGGGTGAAGGAGAACTGGAATTACTGACAACCAGGACTGGAAATGCAGTATTGGAGGAGAAGTCTTGCCTTTGCCCTTCAAGCACATAGTAGCGTAGTCACCTCTGGGTGCATCCTTTCTATCCAGCTAAGGCGGAGCATCCAGATTTTCACACCTGAACAAATTGAAGAAGTTAGTCAGAAGCCATCACATGCTCATGTAATAGAATTTGGATCCTAACTGTGTTCCAAGCTGGATTCAGGACAAGACATAGGATAAAAACAGGTTTGGTTTTAGTCAGCACAACCTAAGAAGCCCCAGCTAGCAGCATTCCTCCTGCAGCTGAGGAGGTGATTACTCAGCAGCCTCACGTTGGCACAGCCTTGAAGTCTGTCATATGATATAGCCCAGCACGGGAACAGCGTCAGGCCTTTCACAAGAGTCACAGGCTGGCCACCCCAGCTCAGGTAAATCAGTTTCCGCCAATGCCTTTTGAGCAGACATCCATCCTCCTCCTCTGGGAGTCCATGCTGATACTGTCAGCAATGAGATGCTCTAATTTAGGGAAGTAGCAAGAGTCCTGGCTGCACCAAAATAGCGTAAGCTGTTCCCTGCGAGATGCATCAACTGCATTTTGGTGTGAAACCATGCTTCTGTCATTCAGCCCTCCATTTTTTTTGCATTCCCCCAAAAGCCAATGCACTTTACAGCTTTATCCAGCTCCATATGTGGATACTACCGCATTGCACTTGTATGTCTCGACAGCAGTATCGTTGCCGTCAGCTTATTCGCTAGTTTTGAGAAGAGCAGTTGGAGATAGTTACAAGTGAGTCCTACAACAGAAAGATGTTATGCTATCGTGTGAGGAGAGCTCCAGGGACTTTTCTGTAGACTTTGGTTGAAGTTACTGAACCATAACTGGCACGCTGGGTCAGCTGCTTGCAAGAGCTCCAGGGGCTCCTGACAGATGCCAAGCTCTCGCTTCCTACCACAGCCTGCTGCTTCCATTTCCAGGACACTTCCTCCCTATTCTGACAGATGATGACCTGTTCCCCATTATACAAGTTTTTGTCAACTCTTGTCTAGACTAAAGTAATGCCATGTATATGAGCAAGAAGTCATGAGCCCTTAGGAAATTCCAGCAAGTACAGAAGGCTACGACACCCCTTCTCACCAGCATAGACTAGGACAAGTGCCCTCTTTTAGGGTTTTCATATGATGAAAAGCCCAAGTCCAGCCCAAGTCTCTCATTTCCAAAGCACTCAGTGGCCTGGGTCACAAATTCACCTAAAGTTCCTGTGTGAAGACTGTGATGACCAGCTTTGCTCCTCTCTTTAAAGAGAACTTCCCATACTGACAAACCTCATCTTACAGGGAATGAACTCCCCCAGCAACTATGAACATTGCAAGCCTGCATCTTTTGTGCCAAGTGCAAGATCTCTGCTTTAAGCTTCATGCTTTCTACTGCACACAAATAGCAAGCAGCACGTGCATTGAAAACAAAAAATTTGCCAAAACAAAGTAGTGCACTGCAGGTGTAACTTTTACCCTGGGGAAGGGACAGGAGAGAAAGCGCATCGCTCATGGTACGGTTATCATGGTGTTCAGTTATGGCCTGGAAAGACCATAACTACCAAACCGCTCTCTCAATAAATACACAAGAGAGCACAGCGGGTGGTCATGCACCCTATGTTTTGCTAGAGCAAAGAGGCGTAAGAGCCGAGATTTTGTTTTTTATAAGCATTTGTGGTTATCACACTCTCTCTCGTGAGGCTAATATGAGAATGTTTGAAGGGTAAACCATTATTTTGGTAAGACAAGTAGGTCCTCTCATCCCTCATCTGCTGTAGGTAAGTGCACGGCAGCCCTATCCGCCTGGAAAGCTAACCCTAGGAGCCATCAGTGGTGGTCCCAGCAGCGCTCAGGTAGTCAGAAGTCAGCAGACCTCCGGTACCCAGCAGCCTCCCCGTGGATTAAAGGAAGGTAAGAGCCTGGTGTTAACTGCCTTTGTGGTAGGAACCTTTCTGATTTAGACCCTGGCTATTCTGATCCATATTCAAATGCTTGTAATGTTAAAGTGGGGTGACAAAGCTTTTCTCACATGCGTTCCTGCATACATCAATGCAGCTCTGACCAAAAGGCACAAGCAAAGGTAACCACTTACAACCTGAAAATTGTTTGCCGCAGGAAGAAGAAACCATTCAGGGATGTTAAAACTGTTTTAGATTGTTACCTAAAAGGGAAGTGCTCTTTTCTCTTTCTAAATCCCTGGATATCTGGCCCAGTCATATGGAGATTCCCAAAATACATCCTTATATTATCCCTACTATTAAAAGGGAAGGACTAGTTCTGAGAACTGATCATAGAGTCATCAGGGCCTCATGTTTGCTGTATTAATTTCCCCTGCTCAAAGCTGTAGTATCCTGTTCTGCAGGTGGATGGGCTTTCAATATGTAGAAAAGGAATAAACGTCAGCATAATTTTTAATTTTTGATCAAAAAAAAAAAAAAGCTTCCTACTCCTTGATTTTGTGTTTGTATTGTGTATTTTTCCTCCATGGTCCCAAAAGACTAATGTTGACTGAAGCAACAAGTGTAGCTGAAGATACTGATTTTAAGATGGGGATTCCTCCATACTAAATACTTTAATCAGCCAATTATATATATGTGTGTGTGTATGTGTGTTGTGTGGAAAGGGGCAAAGCGGTTTTGGCAGAAGATAAACCCCCTTGTGTTCTAACACTCCTCACCGAGGCGGGAGGCTAGGTGCAGCTGGGTTTAAATTCTGAGTGATGCCCAATTCAGCACTATCAGTCCATAGAATCATCATAGAATCATAGAATCATAGAACCATAGGGTTGGAAGGGACCTCTGGAGATCATCTAGTCCAACCCCCCTGCCAGAGCAGGGTCACCTAGAGCAGGTTACACAGGAACACGTCCAGGCGGGTTTTGAATGTCTCCAGAGATGGAGACTCCACCACCTCTCTGGGCAGCCTGTGCCAGTGCTCTGCCACCCTCAGGGTAAAGAAGTTCCTCCTCATGTTTAGGTGGAACTTCTTGTGCTCAATTGCGTTTAATATGTATTAAACTATTACGATTTGGATACACTAATAGTGGACTGCACCTTCAGTCTAGTCGTGCTCATGAACTAGCACGGCCACTCTCGAGTCTTTGGTCGCGTTCAGTGAGGAACCGAAATGACTAGCTACTTAAACAGTGCAGTTTATTTAAACAACAGATAGATAGGTTCTTAGGATTGCCGGTGATAAATACACTGTCTGCAAAGCACGTGCAAATGAAAGTATTATTACATATATCAAACGCGCGACAAAGTTATAAACTATACGCCTGGCTATAAATGTAGGATAGAGATTCTCTAGAGAAATTCCTAAGTTTCCCAAGAAAGCACTCGGTATAATCTAAGTCTTACCCAAAGGTGTCCCTATGAGGGGGCAAGAAAGGCTCAGCCCGTCGACTGATCCCGGGAGTCAGTGATGGAGTTCTCCTCGACTTGTTCGCGATGGTGTCTTCCCTGATATCCCCTCTCTCTCGGGCTATTTTTATACTATTTTTTTATCTTCAAAGTGGAGTTTGAGTGACTTTAGTCATAAATACTTTTATTATGATTGGTGTACTGAAGGAGGAGTGGTCACACCTTGGGTGTGGGTAGCCTCCGGGATGGAGGTGTGTTTTGGTACATTTGTAATAAGCAAAGTTCGCACAAAGGACAGCATTTCATCAAAATTTGATGAAACATTGGCTCGAGTAGCAAGTAGGCCGCTTATCTGTTTCGTAGTAAGCAAGTAGGCAGCTTGTCTGTTCCGTAGTACCATCTCGTTCCCATATCTGCTATTCGTCACAAGGGAAGGCCACGGAATGATAACATTTCGTTCCATCCCTCGTGTAGCTTCACAAGCAACCTTGTACAGGGAACCGCAGATGTTGCATTCTTCGTGTGCTGGCTGCGGCTGTATTCTACCTCAGAAGCCTCTTGATTTTATGACTTTCCTTAATGTGTGAACAATGCTGTACTTTTGTATTTTAGCCAATTTAGTAACTATTCCACAGTGTGTGAGGGACGAACGGAGCCAAAAAACATAAATCTTTGCAATTCAAGAACTCTGAAGTCTTGAGCAAGCAAAATGGCAGTCAAATGTGATTCCATTCAAATAATCTTTAAACTATGACCACCACGCAGAAAGATATATTTCATAATATAAAAGTTAAACAGTGATATAAATGGTAGATAGGAACATGCAGAAGAGCAGCAGAAATGGCTTTTCCAGGGGTAGTTCTGTCCACAAATTGTTATGCTCTCAACTGTACTACCTGCGGTTCACAACATAATATAATATTTCATGACCAAGAGGGGCTAGATTTTATTCAGATCCCTCCTGTACCTCCGTTGAAAAGGAGGCCTTGACAGACAGAAGTAAACATTATCACTAAAGCTGTTTATTAAAGCTTGGAGTCTGTTGAAGAAGAAGGATTGGCAGGAAATGTCGTTACGTGTCCGGTGCAAGTTTGCCAGTCTCAAAGCATGGTCACCGGACTGGGACAATCTCCTCCGGCACAGCAGGGGTTACCAGGCTTATTCACTACTTAGCACAGATTAGGAAAACAACCTAAGACTAAAGAAACCAGTCGACGAATAAATGCCCTGGCGGTAAGATACTGAAGGTCAAATTCTGAGCCTACTCTATAGCTCTATTGTATTTGGATATCAAAGCAGATAGCTGAAGTATGCATGAGTACGCATTCATTCATTAATAAGGGGTTACTGTAGTACATTTTCTCCTGATCCTTTTTTTCTCCTCAGCACAGTACTTTCACCCCTGGGGAGGTCCCCAGCAAGGTTACGCTGATGCAGAATGATACAGTCGCACTTGGATAACGATGATGAAGTTTTCCAAAGAGCTCAGTTTCCATATGGGCTCATACATGAAACAATCCAAATTTTGCTGAGACCTCACCCAGAAGCGCTGGCTAAACCCAGTCTCTGAGAGTTGCTGAGTTCTGTGTACTAACAAAAGGACGACTGTAAGGGCCTGGTTAAAAAAACATGGCAAGTCCCAGTTGCTTCAAACTATCAGAAGTTAGTGTAAGTAAGTGGCTGGAAATAAAAGCTACATTGGCTTTGCAGGATGCACCACCAATAAGGCAAGCATTGAAACTGGCCACCGCATTTTATCCTCTCTGCTTCAGAGGCATATGAACCATTTCTTTTGGGGAAATGCACAAATAGGTTGTTTTTTCTCCGAGCTACAAAGCTTGTGGTTAAACCACACTGAGTTGAAAATGTAAAAATCTCACAAGCCTGCAAAATGCTTTTCACTGTCACATGTAGAATTAGCAACAGTATTTCTGAGGAGGGCTGAACAGACGAAATCTGATGTTGTGTGTGCTGATTATTTCTGCCCTTGAACAAAACTTCCCACATCCTTATACTTCAGGCTTCTCTGCTAGAGTTGGGAGCGAGTCTTTTGTGTCTGTGTTAAGCTGCAGAAAAGTCGTCTACTTTAAAAGCTCAAGCAGACTTTCCTGGTTTTAACCAAATCTGGATATTGTGCCTAATAGACAACACCACCTCTCCATTTATCCAGATATTTTTAATTTATTAGAAGCAGTCATCCACAGTATTAGGTGTTTTGTAATTAAAGTACACAAAAGAACAGGATTAACTGGCAGAACATGAGCAGCTACCTACCCAACAAAAACAGACAGGGCAAAATACCGCATTTAATAACATTACAAATAATGAAAAATTACTTTCGATTTAACCATGCACAGCTTATTTCCCAACCTTTTATCAATGAGCTAAGGGTTTTTAGCATGCACTAATAGTTAACAGATTGGGCTTTGGGAGACTGAAAAAGCCTTGTCATACACATGCTCAAATGATCTTCCTTTCTTTCAAACTAGCAGACAGTGAATACTAACCCCTCTGTCATTAATGTGTTCATCCGTCCCTTATTTGAGGTTCTTCCTACTTCCTTTGATTTCTCCCTGAAGGTGATAATCCACTCTTTAATTTAAGAGTCGTGTCTTATTGCATTCATTTGTTGCATGAGCAAGAAGGAAACTGAATCAATCAATCAAACCCGTGTGGAGCAACACTAAGCACAGTAACTCTTGATTAAATCTCATTCTCAAAGTAGAACTCAGCCCAAAGAAAGTTAGCATTTCAAAAATAATTAATCACAGCATTAAAAAAAACAACTTGTCTTTTTATGTAGTTCTAAGACTGTGCTAAATTGCTCACCTCGAATCAAAGCTGTAGATGTGGCTTTGGTTTTTGTCTGTTTAAATATGACATTACTCTGGCCATCACTTGTATGTTTTTAACCCAGTTAAGGAGATGATGTGCAAGGAAGAACCCTACAAAGCTTTGCCAATGGCTTCTGGTGTGTTTTGTTGCAACGTTTCATTGTCTCGACTGAGCAGGGTAGCCCACCTTTTATAGGAGTTGCTCAGGAGAACAATTACTGGAAGTCCCTTGAAATTTCCAGACAGGTTTCAACAACCTGCGTGATTTTATTTCAACAAACATGATTCAGTTATTTTCTCAATAGAAGAAGGATGTCTTTTGTGGAAACAGTAAATATTGCTGCGGGTTTGAAACACGTTGAAAGGCTGAACCTCTATCACTTGCATGAGGAATACTGTAGACCGAGAAATTCTGAAAAGCCATCTCACATTCCCAGAAAGTGTTTTATTAAGAATAGTTTGAAGTCTCATCTTCACATCCTAGCTTTTTCCCATTTTCACAGCTTCTGGAAGTTACTAAGCCTGGTCTGAACTCACAAGCAGCAGTAGAAAGTATATTTTCTTTTATAAACAAATCTTGGCAAATTGCAGAAACTTGTTAAATACTACACAGATAATAAAGCGCTGTGAATTGTCTGTCTGAGGGCAGTAGGAGTGCATGTGAGAGAAAAATATATGAGGTACATTTTCTAAATGAAGTTTTGTCTATTATTATTCCCATGATTCTACCTTCCAGGCTGGAAGGATGGTCACACTACCACTGGCTGCAGTTGCAGTGGGGTTGCCTGAGCAGCCTTGGCTGCTCGTTAAAGTTGCCTGGTTCCACATTTGAGATTTTAACATTCATCCGTAACATCATTCAAAAGTAAAGGGCAAAACCCATCTCCATCCTCGGAAACGCAGAGGCACTGTGCTCCCCAGGTGGACTGCTGCTTGGTAACTAAGCAACCACATCCTGCATCTCTAACTCACATGCGCTGACCTTACCACGGGATTTTCTTTGGCAATTTTTGCCTTGAATCACTTGTAGATCTTCCGTTCGTATCCGAAATGTGCTTGTTATAAAATTGGGAATGAATTACTTCAGTGAATAATTGTAGGTCCGCTGATCATTCCATTTATGAATTTTGTAATCCAGATTATTGAATTTTTAACTGGGAATGTATCTTCTGCAATGAATCAAGTAACATTAATTTATGCCCCATACATCTTTTCATCTATATCGACACAGTTTTTTAAATTAACAAGTAGAGTGCGAATGTTAATTGTACCACTGACTGCAATGTTACCAAGTTTTGTTTTACTTTATCTGCAGGGAGTGTAACATTTAATTTGAATAAGGAATCAAAACAAAGTCAATAGAAAATTCTGAGCTGCCTTTTGGTGACACAACTTTTGAATTAAGCGTTTGCTTCCCATGAGTAAGTCACATGGGAATTCTCACAGACAAGCATTATGCTAGTAAAGCTCGCATGATCACATATTCATAGAAAATAAATATGAAAGGATTACAACCACAGTTAAATAGAAGTTCCCTTTTGAATGCAAATGAATATTTAGGGTATGAATTCACTCAAGTGAATACATTCCAGTCCTTGCTCATGCAAAACTCCATCAGTACTAACCAGAGGGCCACTCCCATGTTAAAAATAGCACTTTGTCGAAATAAGAAGTTTGCAGTGGTGGCAATGTTTTATGTAAGACACCTGAGGAATGCTTAGCAGTAAGGAATGTATTTGTACGTCTCAGGAACGACGGAGTGTGGTTCAAGATCGAGATCTCAAATCAGGACCATAAATCAAGGATGTCGACCTGTCCAGAGACCCAACCGCGGCTGCTCGTACTCCAACCCCCCCAGAGCTCCTTCATGTCAGTGCAGAACTGTAGAAAAAGCTATAGGGTTAGAGTATAAACACACAAGCTGCTCAAAGGGGGATTTCGTATCAAATGTTCCACAAAGGTTGTTTTTGTAATTTATTCCAATGGAAACAGAGAGTATAAATTAACACAGAAGGCATTTTCTCATCCTAATCCATATCAACCTAATCTAATTTGCTGAATTGGGAAAAAGAGACATACTCTCATTCTACCAGAGCAATCGTTCCCAACCTTTATTCAGCTTTGTGTTTGCCACTTGCGTCAAATAGAACACAATCTGTGTGGGCTCACAATATCTATATCTATTCTAGCTGCATCATCTGGCCTAAGAAAAAGACACTATTTCTCTCTATAAAGTTTGTCTTGGCTATATCTTTACACTGCTCTAGCTACAGCAATGCTGCTACTAGCAACATAAATGAATGTTCTACTTATTTGAACAAAAGCCAAACATAGATAAGTCACAAATGCTTCAGATGCAATTAAGAAAGAGGCCATGCAGCAATCATGGAATAATTTAGGTTGCCAGGGTTGTCTGGAGGTTTTCTAGTCTACCTCCCTGCTCAAAGCTGGGTCCTGGTGGATCTGAACAACTCAGGTGGATCTCGGGGCTTTCAGGTGTCATTATTTCTACAGTGATTATCTGGTAATGCTTAATGCAGTCTGCTACGGCGTTTTCTCTCTCTCTTGAATTTATTGGTAGTCTCAGATACAAGTATTAAATGAAAATATCATTTATGTAACTATAAGCTATCTCCTGCTGCATTTTCTAGTCTGAAGGATAAAACAAGGTTTGTAAAAGAGTAATAGGAATATAGGGCTTGCAAATGTGAAATCTGGAGAACAGTTATACAACTGTATACAGTTTTAATCATGTCACCTCTGACACTACATGCACACAATATTTCTTTGGTGTGCCACTTTGGTCTAAGACATTCAAAAGGTGGGAAGATAAAACTACACCACTCATGTAGTACCTGCTTTACCTTCAAAGAACTATTGAGGCGTGATTTTTATTTGTTATAATAAAAGTAATTCTCGGAGGAGATTAACTGTTAGCTGCATCGTCATTTAATTATGTCGAACTTATTATGCTGAAGCTTTCAACAAACACTTTCAAGAAAGTTATTGCTTAATCTAGCTATTTAAGTGAAACGCTTTTACCTGTCATTTTTAATTTAAAAAAAAAAACCCAACAAAACAAAACCCAAAAAACCACCCCAAAACAAAATCCAAAAAACGAAAAACAAAGCATCTCTTTTCACAGTGAAGTCTGTACTTATTCTGGTGGAGGAGGGAGATATGTTCTCTCTTTTCAAAACTTTTATAGCTGGCCTTTACCTTGAGCATATTTCAAAGCTGCCCTTAATGCCATTCCTTCCTTCAAAACTAATTGATTCACTGTGTAAACATTCCTGATGCACAAATACAGTCAAGGGTCGTTCGCATGTGGTCTGCAAATCAGGCACAGGAGCTAATGTCAGAACTGCTGTTTGATCCACCAGCCTCTGAGACAAATTAAGCTTTTCTGTATGACTCACCACTGCTTTTATGGTGAAGAAAAAAAAGAATGTTTTGTTTCTGTTCAAATTACTGTAACATGCAAAACCAACATCACTATTTCAGAGTTTATAGCACAGCCGTTAATAATAGATTGTCCTATCAAACAGAAAGTTAACTCCAGTCTACATCCAGGATGTAGAAAACAAAACAAAAAGCACAAAAAGAAAGAATGCGGGAAGCACAAATAAAATACTACTTAGATTTGGAGAAGCAAACACAGCATCTTCTTCCAAGCAGAAATGCAGCAGTTGCTTTCTCCTGTAAGCATTACCTCAGCCACTTCTGGACAGATAGGCTTTTATCCATATCTCCATCTTCATGAGTCACCGTATAAATTGTTTGGCTGCCCTGAGTGGGTCTAGAGAGGGAGAAATACAAAGAGCAGGTGTCACCAGCACATGGTGGAAACCACAGTCCTCAGCTCCATCGTCACCCTCCTAGAGGCACTGCATATACAGGGAGCACAAAGGGTGATTGGCAGAGCCCTGTGGGAAGACCTCACACCAGAGTTCCTCAGTATGAGAGGGACAGAGCTGCCTGGATAGACCCTGCTACGACTTGTGGCAGGACCAAAAGCAGCCAAAGAACATGGAGACACCTGGGAATGTTGTCAGGGTATCCTTGTTCTTCATCCTAGTTAAAAGGAGATCAGTAGCCAACACTGCCCTGGGCAACCTCTAGGATTAATGTTGTACCAACAGAGACTTAAGTGTCGCAGTTCCTGTGTGGAAGAGATTTCCACCCAGTCTCCCCACTGGACACTCCAAAACCAGGGGATTTGACATGGTGTAAGGACTGGAGTGATTGTCAGTGATGTCCCCCGTCTCAAGTCACCAGACCCCAAGTCTTTCTAATGGCTTCACATCTTTCAAGAGATCTTAATCATGTAATGATTGCATTGTTTGAATCAGTTCATTCTAGTCCCGACACATCCCAATTTACATAGCATTTTGTGTTCCCAGTTCTGTCATTAATGTTTAATGCCTTAATTCAGCCATCAATCCCCACTCAGCAAAACGGTTCAACTAAGTACATATTTAAAGTTAAGCACATTCTTAAACGCTTTGCTGAAATGAAGGGGTCTCACACACATGCTGACATGCTTTGCTGAACTGGGTTTTCATGCACAAAAGAGTTCACTTGCCATAGGTACTGAGGAGAGGAACCTTCCTCTTCCTCATGCACCCTCACGTTGAAGCGTGTGGCTTATGGAGGACACAGAGTGTAACACAGAGTTATTCTATAATGTATGTTATTCTATAACTTAGAGTTTTCTGTAAGGTCAAAGCATTATATTCAAGGAGAAGGTAGTTGCGATCCTGTTTTGGTTTTGCTCCAAATGTCATGATGCAATCAGATATAATCTTTTGTATTTTCTGAATTCTGTCAAGTTGATTTATCTTAACCTAAAGTTTGGAAGGTAGCTACAACTCCGAAAATCTCTCTTCTCAGTAAACTGATCAGATTGAGGTGATGCCTGATCATTGGCATTATTCAGATCTGAAAGGAAGTAAAAATCAGTAAACTTTTGCACAGATGTCATTTCATACCCAGTAGGTCAACTAGTAGAGATAATAATAATTAAAAAAAAAAAACAAACACCAAAAACCAAAAAAAAACCCCAAACTAACAAAACATACTGATTGATTTCTCAAAGCAGGATATTTCTTTTGTCTACCAGGCCTCTTACTCCAACACTGACCAAATTGTTTTAACTTTTCATGTTGAAAATTTGATAGTATGTTGGTCCAGGGCCTTGGTTTGGTGGGTGGCAGGGAGGAATTTGGGTTTTTTTACAGGAGAGTGAATGAAATAAGTACCATAGAGGCCTTTTCAGCTCCAGAGGAATACAATTTATTACAGTCACATATTTTTCACTGATGGTAGTGGTGGAAGCAGTAGTGGATTCTTTCATGACTGTTTTATACATACTTTAAGTGCTTAAAAATCTTATAAAGCACTTATTTTAAACATTTTAAGTATTTGAGAGATGTTACCACTTTATTGTTCCTTTACAGGACAGCTGTTTCCAGCAATAGCTCCTACATGGTCAGTTTACCTCTACAGCAAAGAGTAACTCACAAAGTATCCAAATCTCTTGAATACAGTGGGGGTGAGAGAAGGGAGTAATCTGACGAAGCAATTTTGTGCTAAAGACACTCACTGCAACATTTTGGAGTTGTCTGTTACCTCAAAGTTTCATTTAAATTTGTCCTAGTCATGGGTGAAAGTCAGAGGAAAGGAGTTTTCCGTAGCACGCCTTTTAATCAGTTCAACCATACTCCTAATTTTAGGTCAAAATTCTGTGCAGTCAAAGTGCATGTTCATTAAATACTCTTTCGTTTTACGCAAGTAGGATGTCCATGACAGCAATAAACAGCTTTGCAACTTTCAGCTTATGCAAGAATAAAGATTTACTACAGCTTGACCTGGATTAAATTGAATAAGCAGATTTCAGGTTTTCAACCAAATTCTACTCGCAGCCTAGTATTTGAAATCAGAATCCCCCTTCTCTCCCCACCCGAGCAAAGTATTAAATTTATTAGAAAGGTTAAAGAGATATTTTACCAAAAGAACTGGAAAAAGCACTGATCAAATAATAGGAGTGTCAAGATCTGAACAGCACACAAATCCGTCTATCCTGTTATTGTGATCTGGAAATTGGGCAAGAGAAATTCTGTGACCTACTTTATATCTCTCAAGCCACTGCCAGTAACTGGACAGTTTTTTTGTGCAGCATTTGCTTCCTCTCATCAAAACTTTTCTGACTAGTAGGTGTTGCCCAGGGACTTTCTGGTCTGTGTGTCTCCCCTTGCTTTAGGTCTGTCACCACAGAAATAGTCCATTTATCACATTTCAGTTTTAGGTGTAAATATTTTTTTAGCTTTTTAATTTTTTTTTTTTTTAGTTGTAAATATTTTTTTTCCTGCTGAGGCATCTTTGGGCCTAGGGAGCTCCACGAACTTTGTGGAGTTTCAGACAGGCACAGAAAGCCAGTTGTTGGCCATGAACCTTGAGAACTATGACCAAGACTGAGAGGCACACGCAAACGTAAGCAAGCCAGTTGTTGGAAACTGGAGATGAGGTTTCCTCTCCCCCAGGTACACGGAGTGGAAGGCACTGCTGTGACTGCAGTGTGGCCAGGCACACCTGAAGCAGCAGTGAGCATGCCAGGCGCGGGCACGGCTGCAGTCTCGTAGGGGCAGCGCAGTCTTCAGCATCTGCTGGAAAACCCACCTCAGAAGCTCCGTAAGTACTTAACGTGGCAAAACCACACAGATCTTATGGTTGCTGCAATATGACTGCTGCTGGTTCTTAACGACAGCCAGTTTAAAGTAACTTAAATAGGCTTTCGCTCTGCGGTATTTGCAGGAGCATTTGCTGTACAAGCTGAATGTCTCACAGAGAAGGTCAGTAGACCATGGAGACACAAAAACAGACAACTAAGAACTGTAACTTCTACAACAGGTTATTAAGTACATTTATTGATGAGAGATTGTACCGGTTACAACGTGTATACTAACCAATGTTTTGGGCAGACACCATGTTCAAGGCTTGGTTCTGGGGCTCTGTGAGTGAGTAGCATCTTCCCATGGGGTTCTCAACACAGTGCAAGGCTTTGCAGATTAAAAGCAACATGTATTATACATGACATCTGTGTGCACTGCTCCTCAAAAGCAAGCTACATTGAGGGACTAGAAAACCAGCAACCTTCCACCAAAAATTCCCCATTCCTCATCCCCTGTCCCCCCTGTCTTTAATATTGCTGTCCTCTGACATGATGGCTTGGGTCGCCTCGCGGTAATAAAGCAAGCCAGCCTGTCTGTGTCATACGTGGGCTTTCAGCAGCTAATTAACATGAGGAAGCCATGGGAGTTTTCTGAGAAGCTGAGCTCTGATGTAACCCAATGCCATCCACTAGGCAGCTTTTAGACGCTCCAGCCATACATAATTTATTTTCGCCAGTCACATGGCAGTAAAGCTCATTTTGCATAATGGCTACTTGCAATGGAAAAGCGCTTACAGGGTTTCAGTGGAGCAGACAGCCCTTTCATCTATCTATATCAAAGAGAAATTAAACAATTATGGGAGTTTACTGCATTCTTGTAGAAAACTGAAAATAATGTTTTAAAGGCGTGCAAAACCCATTCAGGCAGCACTTCTGCTGTTCCAATCCACTGCCGCACAATTGCTCATTTACGCCTCTTTCCGGCGTCTTTGTGCCTCCTGATTTACACATAACGCATTTCCTCACCTGCAGTTCCTCTGAAATTTGGCCACGGAGGACTCGGTGCCAGGGAAGCCCGCGTCCCGGCTGGCGTTCGCCCCGGAGCCGCAGGTCGCCCTGAGCCCTCCCCTGCCTGGGGGCAGGATCTGCGCCCCTCACCCGCCCCAGGTCCCCGGTCCCCGGGTCAGGGGTGTGCGGCGGGTGGCGGGGTGGGGGGACACGGGGACAGGGGACCCGCCACCGGGAACCGGCTCCGGCAGCGGCGCGCGGCCACTCGCCACCCCGCCGGCCGGTAGCCAACGGCTCCGAACGGCCTCGCCCGGGATGGCCGAGGGCAGCCCCACCTCCCTCCTGCATCTCTCCATCGTCCGCTGGTGGGTGCCGGGGACCGGGGCGGCTGGGCAGGTCCCGGCCGGAGGCGGGGCAGCGGGGGGAGGTGGTGCGGCTGGGCTGCTCTCACCCCCCGCCCCTTGCCGGGGGGCTGGCAGGACCTACCGGGTGGGCTTACTACAGGGAGGGCTGGAATCCGACTTTTAAACACTTGTCTGGTAGGACAAGGGGCTGGTTTGTTGTAAAGGCCCCATCACAGAGTGATAGAATCACAGAATGGTTTGGGTTGGAAGGGACCTTGAAGATCATCTAGTTCCAACCCCCTGCCATGGGCAGGGACACCTCCCACTAGACCAGGCTGCTCAAAGCCCCATCCAGCCTGGCCTTGGACACTTCCAGGGATGGGACATCCACAACTTCTCTGGGCAACCTGTTCTGGTGTCTCACCACCTTCACAGTAAAGAATTTCTTCCTGATAGCTAATCTAAATCTACCCGGTTTCAATTTAAAACCATACCCCTCATCCTATCACTACATGCCCTTGCAAACAGCCCCTCCCCATCTTTCCTGTAGGCCCCCTCTAGGTACTGGAAGGCCACTATAAGGTCACCTTGGAGCCTTCTCTTCTCCAGGCTGAACAACCCCAACTCTTTCAGCCTGTGTACATAGGAGAGGTGATCCACCCCTTGGATTATCATGACTGCCATAAACAATACCATGAAAGCAGGGACGTTTCCCTGAAAGTCCATCTCCTGCCGCAAGTCTTATTTTGTGGAGGTGGTTTGATGCGGGGGAAAGAGGTTTTTGTCTCAGCCTACCCACTCATTGGGATCTGGCCCCTGGGCTGCCATCTACTTGATGTGATGCTGCAGCGCAGATGGCAAGGACCATCCCTGGCTGGACCACTTGTGGCTGGTGTGCTTTTACAGTGGCCAGTGACATGCTGAGTGATTGATGTTCTCCAAGGTTATGTTTCCTCGAGGCGAAGGTAATGGTTGAACTCCCCAGTGAGCAAAATACTTTCTGTGGTGGACTAAGGTTGTCACCATCATTTTCTTGTGCTTTGAGAAGAGCGTCATCTGCCGTGTGACAGCCAAAGAGAAAACAGGGTTACTTTCCTACTTTCATCAAGCACAGCTGAGTGCAGCTAGAAAGCAGTGTTGAAGCTTTGTGTGCAACAGCAACAACACGTACAAGCGAACTTTTAACTTGACAGCAAGTAATCTTCCATCTTTTTATTCCCCCCCTCAGTAATACCTGAGCAGCAGGGGTTATTCTGTGCTTCCTCTGTGATATAGATACCACTACTCCCATTTTAAAAGGATGGAAGGAAGAGGTTCACCCAAGGTCATCCAACAAGTCTGAGACACTGCGTAACACTGAATCACAAACAATCCCTGAAAGGATGAACCAATGATTTTTTCATCACAACAACTTTCTGAATCACCTTTTCATGTTTTGAAAATTTTTAAATATTTAGCTTCATTTTACGGTTGGTGTGTTAACAATAGCAAACCAGATTTTGGTCCAGAAATGGTTTAACAGCAGACTTGTGAATTTGTATAATGGCCTGGCTGCCAAAGTTCACGTATAACAAGTGGCAAACCCCCAAAACCTGGAGTCCATTTGAGATCCTAGAACCGACCAGATAGCAATCCCAAAGGAAAATGTGGATAGAAAGGACTAGATAAATGGCGGAGGTCTTTCCCTGTGTGCTCTTTAGCCTCCATCTTTCTCCCTTACCACTCTTTCCTTTTGCTTTTGTTGCCCTTATTAACAGTTTTGGTTTGATGCATGCCATAAACACACAGGTTTTGAGAACCTCGAGGCTGATAGGCACTCTGCTCTTTCCTGCGTGGATTTTTTTTTTCCTGCTAGACAGTATTTTTGTATTGTGTGTCAGCCCTAAGAATGTGTTTGACTTGTTATTTGAAAAAGGCTGGCAGTTTAATAGACGCGATAAATTCATGAAATGAAATTCCCAAATATTTTGTCACTAAATAGTTAAGTGCTGAGGCAAAACTATTGGCAGAAACCAGCTACCGAAGCATGAATTAATTTCTGCAGCAATTCCAGTGACTCTTGTGGTGTTATATTAAGGATGGATTTGGACTTAGGTTTAATCTCCTCCGGGACTGCTCAATTATGAAGGGTTTTGAGATGGTTGCTCTAGAAGAAACGAGCATTTCTGCCTGCTGGGAGGCAGAGCTCAGTCAGGACTCTTATCTAGAATAAATTTCATTTACCTTTCAGCCCTCTGATGGGAAATACCCCATTAGCGCAGCAGATCCACAATCTTTGATGCAGGTTCCTGCTCGTGTCTAGCCGTGAAGCCTTTGCTGTTGAGTGGTGGGGCTGGAGGTGGTGAGGAGCCAGCACAAGCTCAGCCCCGGCGCTTGGCAACACCAGCCTCTTGGCTTGGTGGGTGAGAAGATGGGCTCGGAAGAGGTAAAAGCGAGATATTTGGGGGCCTTTTGCGAGGGAGAGGGAAACCTGGAAGAGGCAGTCAGCCTTCTTCCCGTGAGAAAGGGGAGGAGGCATGAATAAAAGGTGAGGTAGACACCATCAGACTGCACAGTGATCACGGTCTTGCTCGGTCTGTTCTAGCGAGCCGGTTTGCTGAAGACCTTATCCGCTATCTCCTGCCAATACCGGTAATACAGAAAAATAAACACTGGGTCGCCTGAAATCAGGCTGCTAATAAAAGAGAGGATGCTGATTTAAAATCCAACAGACTTATCTCACCTGGTGATTATGAAAAGTCTGCTTTCCCAACCAGCTCGATTATCAGTAAAGACACAGTGAGTAACTGGCACTGTGCTGCACTAGCGTTCATCTGATAAATTAATTAAATATGCATAAATCACTTGGTATAACGGAAGCAGAGTCACAGTAAGAAAACACTGTCATATGAGCAGTGTGTCATGCTTCGAAAATTAATCTCTCTGCTTCTTTGCTCCTGTATTTGTACTGCAGGAGGCTATTATCTTCTGACATCGAAACCATTGGCATTATCTCATAATTAAAGGTCTTTTTTTTCTGGTGAAGGTAATACCCTAGGCTAATAAGTAACTAGGTTTACGTCTTCCTCACCTTATTCACACAAGTAGTTGCATTGACTTGACTATGACCATTCTGATAAGTACGGTGAGTAAGGGATTCGGCCAAAGGATGAGTATTTAAACACCTAAACCAGTTTTGGTCCTGGCAGTTCTGTTACATAGTAACCATAAATTAAAATTCTGTTCTCTTATTAAACTTGTGCTAAAATCAGTGGGGTTGTGTGAGAACAGAACTTGGTCTTTCATAGTTTGTGGACTCTCTGTCCTAAACCATCATATCAGACATTTTAGATGGAAAAATGCTCATCATAGAATCATTCAGGTTGGAAAAGACCCTTGGGATCATCAACTCCAACCATCAGCTCCACTCTACAAAGTTCTCCCCTACACCACATCCCCCAACACCACACCTAAATGAGTCTTAAACACATTCAGGGATGGTGACACCACCACCTCCCTGGGCAGCCTATTCCAGTGTCTCACCGCTCTTTCTGTGAAGAATTTTTTCCTAATGTCCAGCCTAAACCTACCCTGCTACAGCTTTAACCCATTCCCTCTTGTTCTATCACTAATTACCTGTGAGAGGAGACCAGCACCAACCTCTCTACAATGTCCTTTCAAGTAGCTGTAGAGAGTGATGAGGTCTCCTCTCAGCCTCCTCTTCCTCAAACAAAACAGTCCCAGCTCCTTCAATCACTCCTCATATTATCTTTGGTATAGTGGAGACCTCTATAATTAGAAGATCAAAGTTACATCCCGTTAGAGAGATGCTAATATTTTGTGTATTGGTGTTAATGTTGTAATGATATTACTAAGCTGTATTTTTTTATTAAAAACTATGAGATCTAGTTCATTTATTAGCAGTCACCCATGACCTCTCTTACGCTCTGGAAACCAGGAAAGTAGAATTTAAAAAGTTAAAAACAAACATAGAATATATATGTGGGGGTTTTTTATGTATATAAGATGTATCTTTTTTTCCCACAGAATACAGATTGACATAGAAGTAGTAGCTCTTTTTTTTGATTCTACACTTCTGTAAAATCAGAGTAACTATTATAGAGTTCACTGTAAACCTGGTGAGCTATTACAATCACAAGCTAACAATTCTTTCTTGCAATTCTAACATAAACCATTGATGTTTTTGTTTTAAAGGATAGCTGATAATTTCTATTTGTGTGAAGGATGCACTGTACCCCGTTGGCTACTATACGAATTGTATATGGAAGGCTGCAGTCCAAATTCCAAGTATCAAGTAAATTCAGCCACCTTTGGAAAGGTACAGAGTAGACAGGATATATGAGATAAGAAGCAGAGATACCTAAACAGAAAATCTGATGATCAAATATACAGACTGCATATCAAGAGAGATTAAATAATAGAGAAGAATGAGTATGTAACGTATTATGGTTGTGTCTTTTCTAATGTATTTCTGGTAAGCCCTCACGTAGACACTGTCGTGCTAAAGAAAAGAGTATTCTTTGTGGTGGAGTTTGTTTTCTTTGGGGAACTGGTGTATGTCATACTAGCAAAGATTTATTTTGCCAATATATTTTAGAAAGTTTTACCAAGGTAAACAGGACAAGGTTAATAAACTCGTCCAGAGGAGCTGATCCTTCTGTCCTTAAAAGATCCCTTTGATTGTTACATAATGTTACACTTTCCTTTTTAAATATACTTACAAAGATTTTGCTCCAAACGCAAACTAAAAAAGTTGTTATAGAGTCATCCAAGCAAAACAAACGCAGATGTAAAACCCCAATCTCCTTCAAAGAGTTCCACTTTTCTAATACATGGAGGCTGATAAAATCCACAGAGCAATTATCACTTAGAAATCCCGATTGCAACACACACTCATAGCTATTCAACTTTATTTAACAAATTAAGAAAGATTATTTGTTGCTCAAGACTTTTTGTTCAGAATTTCCTGTTTTTACCACTAATATTATTCTATTAGTGCCCACGGTAGAAGCTACTAAACCTTTTTTTAACACAAAACCAAAATAATTTAAGTATGAGTTGTACCTGAGATCAATCTAATTTGTGCAGATAACCTCATTTTATGAGTCATTTATCTCAATTCAGTTGAATCTAATTTTATTTTTTACTGGGTAAGTTAAATCGCTCTTACTTAAAATCAAGATTTGAGTGAGTGATCCAGCGTGATTTATTAGCATAGCTTAATGGATCATCGCCCATCAGCCAAGCCCATGGGTAGAATTTGCCTGGCTCAAGGTAGGTGTCTGTTGTGAAGCTAGTCACCTTAAAACTTCTTGGTAGTCAATGGAGAGAAATAAGTAGTTACATATGATTCCTCTCACCCTAAATGAGTCATCTCAGGCAGCTCAGATGAAATGTGCCTCGGAACTGCCTGTTTTTCTCCATTGACTACAGAGTCTGCAGCGACCAGCTTAGACATCTCTATCATGTAGCCACGTAGGTTAATCCCACCCTGACTGTACACTTTCAGGTGCTCCAGCATGATGGAGTTACCACCTGTAAGCTAAGCCTTCTTGTGGTTTAAGTTAATGCATTTTACTTTTAAGTTGGGACAGGCATGGGTGAAGCATGAGTCTGGTCACGCAGGAGAGCTTAGCTGATGAGCCATAGCTGCTATAGGTTGGTGCTTGCAACCGTTTGCTCACAGCCTTAACTGACCCCAGTGCGTTGGGGTGCAAATTAACACATCCCAAGTGAGCAAGCTGGGGCGCAGCTCCCCAGTGCCTGGAAATGGCCTGACCTTCTGCAGCAGGAGGTGGGACCGTGCAGCAAGAGGCTGAGGAGGGCAGGAACTGCAGCAATGCTGGCTTAAACTAAAGGTGCACATGTCAACGGTTACCACAGCCCAGCTAATAACTGTTAATAATCCATCAGGCTGTAGTAACCTGACTGCATTACACGCGTGTGGACTGTCAGGACTTCTGCAGTCAAGCCCCGTGTGAAACAAACTGTGATGATTTAAGACACCACCAATCTCACCTGCCCTATCCCTCTGCCCAGATACGCCGCTGTCTCTGTAGAAGGGGCAGTGGGAAAAAGTATACATCTCATGCCACAGAAGCCCCAGTTTCATAGTCTGTCCTTGTAGGAAAATGGGATTATGCTAAAACACCAGTTTGTGAAAGGGATCAGCCGGGGTGTGTGCACACAGAAACGCGCAAAGAATAGGGCCACTCCAACACTGTTACAACTGGAGGTGCACACCAGTCTGAGTCGGCGAAATTTGCCTTTTAGCAGGCTTTTGGACCAGCAAAGCGCACTTTGCACAAAGTCCAAGCTTTGCACTGCTAAGCGGAGGCTCCCTTCACTCCCCACTAACATTGAATACTTGACTCTCTGTTCCTGCTATATGGGGAATGTTAGCTCCAGCTGTCCTGGGTTAGTCGCTGTCTTCACGGAACAGCTCATGCAGAATAATCGTAGTGAAGTGGATTATAACCCTGACGGTGTCTTATTACTCCCTAGTGCCTAACCTTGACAGATGCTGCGTGACCTCCATTCACGTTTACCACCATGGTGGTCAAAGGGTTGCTTTGCAGCTTGATGATTCAGGTCCTTTTAAAACAGATCTTTTAAGTCAGGCCCTATCCTGCAAGTACTCCTCGCAAGAGTGAGTTGAGTAGGTGAAGTTCCTCGTGTGAGTAAGTCCTACTCGAAGGAGTAAGGCTTGCAGGTCTGGCAGAGTACTGGAGCGTCGCAGCACCTTCGCGTTCCCCTCACTGGTATACCCTGCCTGATCGCAGGTGGTCCCCTGGTGTGTTTCAGTGCAAGGTAAACCAGATCAGTCTAAAATTTCCTACCTGAGGGAGGTAATCCCTTAAATTACTTTTAGATTTTGATCCACAAAAGCCTGACTGTGTTCAACAGTTACCTTTGAGAGGTGTCTAAGAACAGGTATTATCCTGCAGATGATGGAAAGCAAAAGAAGTGAGCAAGGAGAAAAAAATGCAGCAGATACGGTTTTGTGTTTTAGAATGAATTTACCAAGTATCTCTAACTTTCTGTTTGATTTTTTTTTTAGCTTATTCGGTTAGTTTTCCCTGGTCTGGGGACAAGAAGGCTGGGCACAAGAAGGAATACCAGGTAATGATTTTGCTACCTTTGTTTGGAAACGCTATTTATATACTGTTCTAATAAAATCTAAAAATGGTTGAATTTTCAGCTCCAGCACTGTAATACGGCAGCTGAATAGTTGGTTGCAAGTCTGTAAGACATTGCAAGATCCAGAGTGATTTGTGCCATCATGAAGTACATTAAAATAGGGTTAATTCCCTGAAAATCACCACAGCAGAGCTGCTTTGGAAGGGCATGAATTCCAAAATAGACCGGTTTTTAAAAAATTAGCACTTTGAGTTGTAATAGCTTTTACAACATGGCTTGCATGAGGCATCTGCCAGACACCACAACCTTACTCAGAGCTCTTGAGACACGGGGTCGGGAAAGCCTGGCTCCGGGATGCACAGGGGCGGCAGCCGTGATTAATGTCTGTGTTGTGCTTTTCATCCTTGCACATATCTGTGGAGTGACCCAGCATGTACTGGTGGTCACTGGAAATGTTGTAAACAGTTTAAAACCATTTAAATCAGACCACCTCAGGTCCTCTTCCTACATTCCTCTCTTTTCCCTCCCCTCTCTTCTTCTAGAGCACAGAGAGTTTGATATTCTTTCATTGATTCAATGTCCTAATTTATAACCACACTCGGGAACATCCAGACTGAAAAAGGGATGTTTTAAGGGCATTGAGACAAGGGCAATTTTACAAGCATTTTGAGTAGCTGTCAAGTACTGGCTTTGAGACAAACATGCCCTTACTTGATCTGCGACTTTTCTCCACTAGTCTGGACTTGCTATCAGCTTGATCCAGAGTGATCCTTTATTCTGGGAGTGCCTCACCACAGACACTCCCAGGCTTCTCCTCATAGCTGGCAGGATTTGGGACGGTGTGTGATAGCCCCCAGCCTCCATGCTCTCTCTTCCCATCAGCAGAAGGTTACCCTCTGCTGGCTGCTGGTGGCCTGAAACCACAGTACTGCTCCCCTGGCTTCCCAGTGACCCATCCAGGGAAGAGCCAGCTGGTAGCACCTGGATAGCAGGGATGGTGACTCCGCTGCTCACTGCAGTCAGGGTAAATCTTAGAGAAGGTCTGGTGGGTTTCTTGGGTTTTAGCTTGCCATGATCACTGATGGGCCATCCAGTTCCTAAGCTACTGTGAATGCCTGCGGAGCAACTGCACTAAATCCTTCAGCTTCCATGGGGATACGGGCACCTCTGTCAGCTGAGACTCTGGTTCCTGACTTCTCTAGCTGCCTTGTACAAATCTGTTGCACCCTCCATTCACTGGCTTAAGGTTTTTTTGTTTAGAAGAAGGTAACATTTCAGGGCAAAAACTGTTAAAAAGAGTTGGTGAAGAGTTTGTGCAACTGCCTTCTGTTGGGGAAAAAAAAATTCAACAGAATTTAAAAAACCCAATGTAGCTTTTTTTACTTGGTATTTTCTGGCTTAAATTGGATGATCATCTGGTTTCAAAGGAGGAGTGTAAATTATTTGCTGACTTGTTGAAAATCATATGCTTGTCAGTTCACCATTTTTTTTTATTTTCTAGGTATCATTATGATGGAATAGCTATCAAGAAGGACTCTTCCTTTTATGCACGTTATTGCTCTCTTCTGTCTGAAAAAAATTATCACAGGTTTGTTTTTTAAATGTTTTAATCATAAAACGTCTCATGACAGTCTATATATTGTCTGTATATAAAAGTCTGTAAATCATCTGTTGAACACTGACAATATTATATTTTTATTATTATTATACACACTATAAAAGTGCTGTGCCCTAATAGAGAAACTCCATTTTGAAAACGTGTCCTGCCTAATGGGACTTCCTTGAATTGGACATTTTAGCCATGTAGATCTTAAGAGCAGAAACTCGTGCCAAACGTAAAAGAGGAGCTTAATGTAGTCAGACTGTAAACGGGAACTCAAATAAACACGTTGACAATTGCTTCATGACCTTCCTTATTCAACAGTAGGCTGAAGAGAAGTATAAATGACTGCACTGTTTTGAAGCGTGCTACACTCAATCATGTTATCAGGGCTTTTTTACTACTTGAAACAATGAGGTATATTACTTTGAAAATACTTCCTTCACTTTGTTTTAAAATTTCAGGTTTGAAAATCACCTCTTGTAAGGGAACACCAATGAGAAAATGTATAACACGAGTAGAAATTTATTGCTAAAATTAAAAGCCTGAAAATAATTGACGAATGTAAGATACTTTGGCAGACCAAACTGTAGACACGAACACATTCGTTCTCGTGGTTAAGCTCATGGTTGAGATAAACAAACCACAGGCTTGACTTCCTCGCCAGAAAGAAGGAAGGGAAATGCTGCCACTGCCTAGTGGTTTTACATTCTTTTTAAACGCACGGAAGAAAAATAGGTGCAGCTGATGGCTTGGACTTTAGAGACCAGACTCATATCCTCACTCTCTTACAGACTTGTACATGTGTATACAGATAAATTCTGTACTTTGGTTTCCATTCATTAAGATGGAGATACAGCATTTTTCTGTAGCATGAGTGTTAGAGGGATACAAGTCAGCCTATTAAGCACCTTGATATTCTGGTGGTGATGAAAGCTGTTTCAGTGTCATTGATATTTTACATGATAGTTACTTAATTGAATGCATGCTCTGTGAGAGAACGGAACAATTATACCCAGAGGTCTGTTGCCTTCCTCCATTGGTTTTATGGCAGAGTAATGTCGCAGAAGTCCATAGAGTGACAAAGGTGAAGAATGGGACAGGGCAGAGGATCAGGTTCTGCAGATGATAAGTGGCAATCGGTTGTTGTGAGACCAAACAAATTATTTATAGGCAACTCGAGGCTCCTTTCCCATGAGATCCTGACTGAGTGATATCCCTCCGCTACTCGTGCACCCAGGATAACCAGAACAGGCCTAAGATTTGTCATCTGTAGCAGGGAAAGGTCTTGGCCACTGTTCAAGGAACATCGCAGGTCTATGACTGTCTCTCTGCTGGTCTTTCGTCTTCAGAGAAAGAAGGGTGTTTCCCTGAAGTTTCATTTGGAAACAGCAAGCTTGCTGAGTGTAGTAGGAGAGCTGCTAGTTCTGGTCGCAGAAGAGATGAGAGGGAGAAGAGAACAATTTGAATTGTTGCTCTTTTTCTTGCCAGTGTAGAAACACGCAGAAAAATTACAGAAAGTAGGAGGAACCAAAGACGTGATGTTGGCCAAGTCCAGGCCAGGCGCAGAAACAAGGCCTTTAGCCACTGCTGGCAGCCAGAAGCACCACGTATGCCAGCACAGCTTCTGTCCTTGGCCCCCTCACAGAAATGAGCCGTGTTCCCTGACGAGGTGGGGAACATGCTACAGCCCATGCTCAGCCACAGACGAGCTGCTGCGCTGGCTGCAGGCCTCCCTCTCCTTCTCCACCAGATGCCAGAGGTGCCTGCCTGGTCACTTATGCCTAAAAAAATACATTTCATTTGGTCAATCCAAGGAAAAGGAGGTGCATTCCAGGGAAAGAGCTGACATCACCAGCCATCTAGCGATCTTGATATAGTTTCTTGGGATAACTTTTCAGATTTAAAAATACCAAAATATAAAGATTGTATTCAGACAAAGATCATCTTTTGAGTTGCAATAGAAAAGTCTCTTGACTACAAAATTATCTTGTCTGATGCTTCCTTCATTGAAGACAGTTGTAAGAAGCCACTAAGCTGATGTGTGACGCCAGACAGCTGAAATCAGAACAGCTTCCACCCTAAATGCTGCCACACGTCCCTGTCCTGAGCACACGTGCACACCCACAACACCTGGGCAGCCAGGGGTCACAATTACTTCTTGTGTCTGTTAAAGGGCAGCAGGAATAAAAAGGAGAGAAAGCAGTAAAAAGGCACAAAAAAACGCAACCAGAGATGTATGAATAGCACAATTTAAAAAAAAAAAAAGTTAAATTAGGCCACATACAAAATAAACAGCAGCTTCAACCAAATAATTGAGTTTGTTTCCATCTGGATTTAGGATTTTGCACATACTTTGCAAATAAATAGGAATGCATCAAGGAAATATCTCGTCTTTACTGTCCTCTCAATAGAGTTCAGTACTTTTTGAAATCAGAATTAATTTTTCATGATCCAGTGAAGTTGATAAAACCAGCAATGGCAAATTCTGGATTTTTTTTTTTTAATTAGAAAATTGAAATTTAGAAAAAGAGTCATGAAAACTTGAAGACTTTTCCACCTGCAATAAGTATTGCTCCCTCCCATGCCTGAATAGAGGCCGAAATGATGATGCTTTTTCTGTTGAATCTACCTGAGGGGAAGGTGGAGCCGGGAGCCCAGTTGAGAGACCAAGGCATCCACCTAACCTACTGGTTGGTGAAGAAAGGGCTGGTTTCAAAACTATGATCCACTGTCTCTAACTCCTGAAAAGAATATTTCTTGATGATATTGAGATAGTTGGCAATTGACATGGTGCTGGTAATGAAGAACTAGGTCTGTGAAGGATCTGGCGGGTTGGGAGCTTTGCTTGTTGGTGTAATAGAAATGGCAGTATGATTATAATGGTTTACCTTTGACTACAAAAAAAGGCATTTGCATTTTGATAGTCAGTGGGGCCTCATACATGTCAGTTGGCTGAGTTGGAGTGATGAGAGTTGGATGCTCTTATACAGCACCTATGAGTTGGCTTGTTTAGAAACCTTGAATTTTTTGAAGATATGTGTACCACGGTGCTGCTGATGATGTAGTGAAAGAAGTGTAAATAAACACAACTGTACCTAATGAGGTCTCCAAATGGATTGCAGAGATTTAAGGGAATATGGTATTTTCTTATTTGCATTACAATAGGATGCCCTCTAGGAATGAGAGCTTTGAGGATGAGCTCTCCCTAAAATGGTACTTGTTCTGGCAAATCAAGGAGGCTTGGAGCATGGCAGTGTTAAAAAATGCCAGCAAATTTTAGCTTCATAAGGGTTACTTTATGACTCTAGTAATAGGGACAGTTTGGGCTTCTGACTTTCTAGTGAAGCAAACCCACATTTTTTTAATAAAAAAAACCTGATATCATTCTAGCAAATTAGCTTTTCTAATCTCAGTGTAATCTGACAGCCAACAGCACGCACATTTGCCACTCTCCCTCCTTTCATTTTTCCTTTGTCCTTTGCATTCACCTCCTCTTTTAAGTCTTTTCATCATCCCCACCATTGTGTTTCCCATTTTAGCTCTAGTTCCCACCCTGTAGCATCATCCAAACTCTGCAAGACACATGGTGAAAATCCTCGTGATTTTGCTGTCACCCGTTTTCCCCTTCTCCCACCCACCTCTTGTTTTATCTGTCCCGTCTTTACCCAGGCACCGCTCTCCCGGGGAAGCGAGCAGCTCTGCCTGGCAGCCGAGCACCCCTGTGGCCACTGGGTGAGTCCCAACCACCTTTGCTAACAGTGGGAGGACATAGATGTTAGCTTTCTTAGCACTTAATGGTCACTGAGCTGCTGGGGTGCGGGAGGACCCACGCAGCATCCCTTCTCGCACCTCGCTGTCCCCGCGTCGGGGGGAGTGGGGAGACAGTCTGGCTAAGGAGCCAGCCCACTGGAGAAGAGAGATGCTGATATGTGTTGCCATAGCAGCAGCAGCAGAAGATACAGCTGGCCGCCTTCTCGGGGAGAGCAGGAGCTGGAAAATATTCATTAATTTTGTTTCACAGGCTTTAGAAATCTGCAGGAAGGACCCGTTTGAAAGAAGCGTTATGAAACATTTCTACTTACGCGTTCTTCCCTTTGTCCAACCACCAACTCCAAAATGTCTGGGAGAGTTGATAGCGTTACCAAACATACCCAACATGAATGCTGTGCCCTGTCTTGGGCGGCCAGTTTGGCTGTTTCACTGGAGCACCGCCTTCATGGCAGAGAGCAGTGGCAGAGGGAAAGGTAATTTTTCAGGTGGCAAGGGTCTGTTCCATGGACAGTGAGAGGAAGCATTTTGACCGGGTTGAGTTTCCAAACAGACAAGCTGTTACGTTTTGTCCCCTATCCCTTCAGGACGTATTGTGGTACTCTGGTTTATATAATACATCACAGCAGCGAAACCAGGATCTGATTAGATAGCCTGAGTGCTAGCAGTCACCAGTGGAAGCACAATTTGGGCAAAGTTCCTGCCCAACACCCTTCAAACCAGCCGAGTCTAAAAGGACCCTGGAGTTTGAAATGCCTTCACAGACAGAGAGCAGGTGTCAGCAGCAGATGGGGGTTTGACTGGAGGAATCCAAATCTCACAGCACGTCCCTTTTACTAGCAAAATTCCTCTCCCTCCTGTAGGATTAGCCTCAGCAAAACAGGCAGGGAGAGAGGTAGGAGATGGTAAAGCAAGAAAGCAGCCTGTTGTGCCTGCACCCCTGGCTTTTAGACCAAAAGCCAGCGGTCAAGACTTTGCAGGTCCAGGTGAATTCTGACCATGTGGAACATCATGGCAGGCTTGCAAAGTACATGGGGGACAACTGGAAAAAAAGCCATCTAAACTGACACAGGGTGTAGAAAATGGAGTTACTGTGAAATCAAAGCACAAGGATGATTATGTTTTCATTATTTGTGTTTATAATTATTATCATTCCAAATGTACTACAACTACAACTACAAACACACGATTTTGCAAGAAGTTGAAAGACATTGCACTGTTAAATGGCTAATACCTTGCCATCTTTATAATGAATCATTCAGTTTTACCTTGAAATTAAGAAATTGGTTTTCAGACTTGTTAGAAAATCATAGGCTGCTGAATGGCAGGAAAGTGAGCGGGGTTTCTTTCCCAAACACAATGCTCCAATCTAGTGCACTCTATCCAGCTTGAGCTCATTTTCTTACTAAATACAGAATAAATTGGTGAGCTTTTTAAAGTTTGGGTTTTTTTCTTTTTCTCTTTTCTGTTGTATATTTTACCACAGTGGAAACACCTGCAGTTATGGACGTGCAGCTGATTACAAGGGCAATAGCCAAAAAAAAAGAACAGTGAGTTTCAGATACATTAAGATACATTAGACTTACAACAAAATGTCTATCTGTGTGTTTAATTCGTACTGCTATATAATATGCTCTGATGAAATACAGTTAAGCCATCATCTTCTTCAAAACAATCTTTGTCTGCGTAATCTCACTAAATGCTTACTCCTCCCACTCCTATTTCACCTGGTAGCTAAATATTTGTCTTTTCTTAATGTCGTCTCAAATAATTTTATCTCTGCTGAGATTGGAAATTGTGGCTGACAGCCCAGGTTTTGAATATTAGGGGAGTTGGTGGGGCACAACCTTCCTTGCCTGAGGCCCAGAGTAACAGACCCTCACACTGCTGAGCCGGTGTCTTTCCAACGCGCTCAGAGTTTGTGGGCACGATAAGTGTTTAAATACTAGGAAATGATTAAGAAAAAAAGCGCAACCCCTGCTCGCCAAAAAGGGCAGATGCGAGGCTAACCTGTGGGACTTCTCCCGTAAGCGTGCTGTCATGGCGTGGCTTCACACCAGGGTTGCTGGAAGTCAGCAGAGCACGAGCAACAAACTTACGTGGACCAAAGTGAGGATAAAAGGAGAATCTGGATGCCAGAGCACTCGGGTGCGGTAATGAGTGCTCTGAAGTTGATGTAACGACAGCTGATGAGAAACGCGCTGTCACCCCGGCAGCAGAGCCAACTATCTGCAGCCTTATTTAGAAGGTTACAACCGTGACATGAGTGCTATAGAACACATATGTGGAAGATATGCATAGCATTAAATATTCAACGGTTTTGAAAGGAAATTCATGCACTATTTGGGATTTAAACATTTAGTCAACCATGCTTGTTTCTTTCACCCAGCCCTACTTTCTAAAAAAAAGGACAAGCATTCCTCTGAAGAAATACATCTTATTAAAAAATCATGTTATACAATTTCAAGAAAGTACTTAATACCTTTAACAGAACTGACAAGATAATTGTGAACTTCCTTTTTTTTTTTTTTTTTATTGTTCAAAATAAATTCCGATGCATTGAGAGCAAGGATTTGCACTGTTCTCCGTCTGTCATTTATCTGAAGACTGAACAAGAGAGATTTCAGTACCCTTGGCCTGAATTCTGCAGATTCTATCCTTGGGAGCAAGAGTTAGGGAAGAAATATTCCTATGAAATGGTATGTTCAAGTATTCAGTCATCAAGCTAGTTAGCTCTTTGCCTGTGTGATCTTTTTTGTACCCTCTTTCTGGTCACCTTCTCCAGGTTGGACTGCTTGCCAATGAGTACTACAACTATTGTCAAGATATTTTACGTATGGTGAGAGAGAAAGAGCTTGACAAGGTACGCCTTTGCTTTAATAACACTCATTCTGACAACAGCAAACAACTCCAAGGATAAAATTGTTTCCCCGTAGTTTATTTACTTGATGGTTTGATCTAAGGTTGATGTTAATTTACAGACAAAAGGAGCATTCAATCAAATTATTTGGGAATTCTCAATTAACCCAACACGCTCCAAGAATCTGAGTTTGTAGGCATACCCTGAGCACTCCTGGCACGCCAACAGATCTGAGCCCAGTACAAAACATAAGGCCACGGAGACATGTCTTTCATTATATCCCCATATCCATGGATTAATTCTCTCTCTCCTCTTTCTTACGCTGCCCGAAGTTCAGCTTGTTGCCCCAGGACGCTTGCATTTACACTGGAGCCCAGCCAGGATGGGGCCAGGCAAAAAGCCCAGCTCCACGGTCGTTCTTCTGCCTCTGTGCTTATGTGTGTTGTTTTACTGAATTACACTTCACATTTCGCAAGTGCGAAACCAGTGAAAATTCATAAAGGACTTTGTGCGACAGGTGGAAGCCTGTATCATCTCATTTTGGAGGTCTCTGCGGCCTGAAAGGATAGCACTGATGTCCATGCCAGACGTATGCCAGCTGTTCAAAAGCTATGACAGGCAGCTATTCAAGGTACTGTAGACACACATGTTTGTTGCCATTATGTTATTATGTGTTTGTCTTTTTTTGGTAGCTCTTCCTGAGGAGAAGGGCCAGCTGTTTCTTGCGTGGGATTTTCGTTTGTACCTCAAGTCTGTTCTTTGGCTTCTTTCGGATTTTTTAAGGAGCCAGTGGAATTTGAGATAACTTCCATTTTGCTCCTATATATTCCTTTGAAAGTTCCTAATATCAGTGGAGTATTCTGTTATAAATGTGGTCTGTGGTTCTGGCACGACGTTATGTGACTGAAATTTTGACTGGTAATTGTTTTCCAAATTAGGAGAGTTATTTTTCCTTTGAAAACACTACTGCATTTCTTGGTGACATTCCACATAGAAATATGCAGTTTTCTGATAAAAATAATTTGCTTCTTATTTCAAGCAGGTCATTAAGTAGTGTCTGGTAATTCAGGAAACGACGTTTATTGTTACTATCTTTTTCCTTCTGCTGATAAATGTAGCTTAACTATTGCTTAATTGGAAGAAAGAAAACCTGAGCTTCTTTACATTTACATTTAAACTATCAATGCAATTTATTTCATGCATCTGTAGTACAGCAATCATGTGCAGCTCCATGAATTTGTATTCTAGGTAATGGAGAACATCCTATTTCACGATTTCCTGGAGGAGGTGCCTGTGCAACACATGCAGTCAATCAGATTGTTCAGTAAAAATGTTGAACTTTGGCTGCTTAATGCTTTGAAAGAGTTTCCATTAACACTCCAAACATCCAAATCTAAAGGTATGTTTGAGTAACAGAGAGGTTTTCATAAAAGAATCTTTGCTTAAACTGCAGAGAAGATTGTGTTACGAGACTCGTAGAGAAATTGTTTTAAAAACTTTTTTAGCTGATGTAACTTTGATAGTAGTGAGGACTAGAGTTAGTTGGGATACAGTTAAAAAGAAAGTCTCAGATAATATGTGAGAACAAATTTAAGCCAAATTTATTCCCAATTCATGGTAAATGAAAGTGTCCTTGAATCTTTTTGAAGATCTGTCTCTTGCCATGATGGCTTTAGCTGTGTAGATGGCTGAATAATATGCAGTCTGCCCTCTGAAATTTAGGCATCATTCTGCCTCTTCACCTTGCAAGTAGTTTTGTGCGGGTAAGTTAGTTAATGGCTATAGTGCAGTTCAATATAAAGGGGAAAAAAGCCATAGTCCCATAAAGAAACTATGACTCTGTCATTAGAGGACAATTTGAAAAAATCTGTACTATACAAAGGTGTGTGTATATATCTGTGCTTGTAAATATGTACATATAGCTACATATGATGCTGAAGATTCTGGCTAAATATCATGTTGCTCAGCTGCTCATCGAGTGAAGACCAGCTCCTCAGTGGCAAAGCAGGGCTCCTGTGTAGACAATGGATTGTATTAGCACTCATATACTCAAGTAAGACTTCCAGACAAGTCTGGATTTCTTAGGTCCTGCTGTGTTGTCCCTCCCAACAGATTTTGGAGTGGTTGAAGTCCCCCATGAGGACCAACATTTGTGAATGCGAGGCTGCTCCTATTTGTCTATGGAGGGCCTCATCCTCTTGGTTTTCCTGGTCAGGTGGCCTGTAGCGCACCCCCACTGTAACATCACCTGTCCCTGACTTCCCTTTAATCCTGACCCATAAGCTCTCAGTTGGCTCCTCATCCATCCCCAGGTGGAGCTCCAGGAACTCCAGCTGGTCATTGACACAGAGGGCGACACCCCCTCCTCATCTCCCTTGCCTCTCCTTCCTGAAGAGCCTGTATCCTTCCATTCCAAGGCTCTGGTCACAGGAGCCATCCTACCACGTCTCTGTGATACCAATAAGATCATAGCCCTGCAGGCGTGTGCATGTCTCTAACTCCTTTTGTTTATTCCCCATGCTACATGTGTTTGCATAGAGGCATTTAGTTTTCTACATTTGAATGCTTGATAGAGCAAATTGAGTAACGTGTTTTCAACACGCGTGTGCATGGAAGTATATGTAATTAATCAGCTGTGACCCTTTGTATATACATCCTGGTCTTTCTGGTTTGTACAAACTTCAGGGAAAAAGAAATTTTCACTTGAAAACCATTGCCTGTATATAGAGCTTTGTAAGTTGCTTTATACTGAATTTTCCTGTAACTAAGAATCAGTTATTTTATATTTTATTCTTAAAAAGGATGTCATTGGGACATTCTTGTCATAATTGCAACGTATTATAAACAGGAGAAAACAGAACCAAAGAAATCAACTCTGATTAATAGTGCTGCAGAATTACAGATGCATAAAGGTGGAAATGTAAACCCTCTAAACAAAATATAGGAGGTTTAGAACTAACCTTAAACCGTGTGTGTAAAAGAGTATTAGTCTTGATTGAGAAGTATTTAATGTTAAAAAATATTGGAAGTATTTTTCCTGTGTGTCATGGGTTAAGAGATTTGCAGTGAAGGAAGAGTGGTGACCTGGGCAGCTTCTGCTTGCCAGCCTTAAAGTGCGAGGGTCCCCAGCCCATAATGTTGGCTCAGCGTCCCCACTATGCCCGTCATTGGACTGTTGCTCCCCTAGGGATCTGCTTTCTAACTTAAAAGATCTGGTTTCATTAACACCTTTTGGACTGTAAAATATTAATGATATGAAACGTATGCCTCTTCTTCTTTAACAGAAGTTACAGTGTTTATAAAAAGACTCAGGAGAAAGACAGACCTTTCTAACATGGCCAAGGTATGTTCCAGAATCCATGAAACAAAAAAGCTGGGCATCTCATTCACTCAAGCAGTTTGGACTGTTTATGAGATGCTCCATTGTAGGACAACAGCAGCAGCACAGATGTTCTTATCTGTATTCTGACCGTGGTCCAAATAATTATCACCCTCCTACCCATCTCTTCCCACACTGTAAGTATGCTGAGGGAGCCTTTTCCTCCCTCTGGATTCTTTGAAAGCCTCTGAGATATGGTCAGTGGTTCCCCATGGAGAGAACATAGGAGCTGGAAGGGTCAAATGAGTTTCCAGTATCTTTGCCCAGCCTTGCAAAGGCCGGTCTGATAGCACATGCTGGAGTTATTCTAAAATTGGTTTTATGTAGCATCCTGACCACTCTCTCTGATGGGTGCTACAGCAGCCTGCACAAGAGAAAGCACTCTGCTGGCTGCAGAGAAGCTGTGTGGTCAGGGAGCAGGCTGTAAGGTCAATAAGGGCACAAGACCCTCACCTTTCTCATGGATCCCAGGGATCAGCTGACAAAATCTTCTCCATCCTCTGACTGGACAGTGTTGGGAGGAGTGCTGCAGGGAAGCATCCTCTGAACTTTCTTCCGCAGGGTCATTGCTCAGACTGGCTTTTCTCCTTGGAAAGAAAGAGACAAAAATCTCTCAAGCAATTAATATCTCTGCCTGCTTTTTGTTCTGCAGTATCATTCTTCTCAGCATCAGGAGATGCGTACAGGAGCTGCATTTTTAACCCTTTGAACACCGCAAAGTAAATTGTTTCATTAGCTTGTACTTATTCAGTGCTGCATTATTACGAGGGGCTGTACCCTCCTTGCAGCCTTCCTTCCATTGGTGTCCTTTGATACTTCCAAAACCTTGGCTTTTGAGGCGGTCCGGGCCAAAACAAAACACATAGGTCACAAATGGGGAAGGAAGCAGACAAAAGGTGATATATTGTCTCCTCTTCTTCAAACAGCAAGTACAAGATTTTCCCAACATGCCACCTGGATTAAGTCACTGCACTGTGTCCCCCCACAATAAAGAGGAGGAAGGAAGGGAACTGCGGCTTCATGAACTGCACGGCAGTGTCCTTAATAAACTTAGCTTCTCTTTATGGGAAAACTCATCACCAGCAACTCACAAAAGACACACCTCACTTTAAAAAGGTTTAAAAAAACATAATAATGCACAAACATGCATAGGTGCCCTAACAGGCAAAAGGTGGACTTCTGTGGGAGATGCCGAGCACTCGCAGTTCCTATTTACTGCAGCAGCCCTTGGAGATCCTAAATACCCGAAAAGTTCAGCTTCACGTGCTTTGAAATAGTGCTTCTTATGCACTGGAGGATATGATCCAGCACAACTGCAAGTGCCAGCTATTCTCAGTCATTTGCATTTGATTTGTGTACTCAGACTTTACATCATCCTTCTTGTGCTCGAGCCATGATGTCAAGGGGCTGGCTGCAGCTTTTTGCTTCTTCCCTGCCTGTTCCTAATGCACGGTAAAGCTGCAGAGAGTCAACACTGAATTTACACCCTGAAGATTTAGGGCAAGAGAATTTAAGCCCACTCAGGGGGAATTCCCTAGCGGCAGCCTCTGGCTGCTCTACATCCCCTTTACACCATTTAACTGGCACAAAGTGAACCTCATAGACCTGAGAATCAGGTTCAAATCTACGCTTACAGCTGAGCACATTCTGAGCTTGGTTCTTGTTCATGCTAATGAGCTCTTGGCACTGTTCTCACAAGTAAATGATGTTTGCCCCTTCTCTAGAGCCTCTTTAAAATACATGGGAAAGGCAAAGGAGTTCCAGCATACCTGATGATTAGTCCCATCGGCACTTTAAAAACAATATTTTCAATAAGTGAAATTATGTAAGTCTTGTAAATGATCATCCCCGTAGTCTTTCACGGGGCTCCAGCAAAGCAGGGTAGGAAACAAATACCAGCTAAAAATTCTCCTGTAAATGCATCCCCCTGTCCAACACACACCAGAAAATGGTTAGCTGAACACCACAGGTGTTTAAAATTTTCAGCTTGTGAGAAACTGTTCTTCTTTACTTTGAGGGTCGTCTTTACTGTGAGGGCGGCAGAGCACTGGAACAGGTTGCCCAGAGAGGCAGTGGAGTTTCCATCTCTGGAGACATTTAAAACCCACCTGGACGTGTTCCTGTGTAACCTGCTCTAGGTGACTCTGCTCTGGCAGGGGGGCTGGACTAGATGATCTCAAGAGGCCCCTTCTAACCCCTATCCTTCTGTGATTCTGTGAAACATGCAGATGCTTCATGGGGAGGTGGACATCCCTCAGAAAGGATGGATGAGTGTTTTAGTCAGACCTGATCCTAGGCTTTTGTGGACTCCTATCCCATTTCCCCTGGCGGCCCTCATCAGATGCTCATGTGAAGTGGACGTGAGTAGAGCAAGCGATACCTCATTCCTCCTCCATTCCTCCATGGTACTCTCCTGGCTTCTAGCAACATAAGATGAAGGTTATATCCACATCTTGGTATTTAATACCTTGATTTTCACATGCACAACATCTTGGGGTAGTGAGTTCCAGCGTTTGATTATTTTTTGTATGAAAAAAACCTTTATTCTATTATTTTAAAATTCCTACCCTTCTTCATGCAATTCTCCCTGCAAATCCCTGTCGCATCCTTCCTCAGTCATTTCTATCCGAAGCTAAAGCTTATCTCATCTTCTCACATAGGAGTCGTCTGATATTTCTAATCATCCTTCTCAGTTTTCTCTGTCTAAAACGCACCTGGAATTTTAACTAGAGACGACTGATGGTCAAAGCAGGTGAGAGAGCTCCTAATGAGAAATACTACGGAGGAGCTGTGCAGCTGCAGCCTCTGAATGGTGTAACCATTCCGACGCTTGTAGAGTGCTTTGCAATAATTTAACCACCTGGTGAGAAAATAGGAACCGCTTTGGCAGGGTCAGCATTCAGAAGACGAAAAAAAAAAAAGTAACTTTCCCATCATGTGTAGCTAAAGCAGGCTGACAGCTGCTACTACCTGGACACGCAGAAGTAATTAGAGCATAAAAAGGTGCAAATTCCCTGCGAGAAAGGAATATGAATATGCTGCTTGTCATTTCTTGGGGCTGATTCCCGCCTCCGGTAAGCTGTATTAAAGTGTTGTCAGAGCTGGCTCTCAGTCATTTAGAGAATTATTTTTTAGTACAGCGAAGGGCAATATCTAAAGGCACTAATCTGAAAGACGTGGAGTCGTGTGCCAGCAGCGCACTGCTGGCGCGCACACTTCGGGTTGTGTGCTCTTGGGGCAAGCAGCAGCAGCTCCTCTTCTGACACTGGAAACTCCAAGTAAAGTAAGAAAAAAAGACTTTGCCTTTAACTCAGCTGAAGGGGATGGGCGAGAGAGAATCAGAGTGCTTTTGGTATTTCAGTAAAGCTAGCAGGATCATGAAAAAGAAAAATGGCCGGATTGGGAACTATGCTTGCAAACAAATGCAAGCAAACATTCGCTGCTCTTTGTGGGGTCATGGTAAGCACCTGGTGAACAGGATTCGTTAAAGCGTTTATGAATCCTGAAGGCTTTTTTACAAAAATTATTTTTCCTCTGGAAGGCCAAACTGGACATGGATTATTAATATAAAAGCCCAAAATTCAACAAAGGCTTTAGGATCTTACTGTTTTCAGTATGGAAGTGAGAGACTAAATGTACGGATTAACAAATTTTAATGGATTCAGGTTTAATTGCCTTCACGATTTTAATTATTTTGTCAAGAATCTGAAGCAATACTGTTTGATATTAGCAATTAAGTAAAAAAAAAGTGAAGAGATGAGGATCAAATGTTAGGCTGAAAATTGTTTGCAATATCTATGTGAGTAATACTTTTGGGGACAAATATGAAGCCATATTCATTCACAAATGACTCATAAGCAGATAAAAGGGATAAAATCACAACTAATATTATTATAGCTAATACCATATTTCTTATCTTATTTTTACCTTCTCAAAGGTTTGGGCAACTTGAGAAAACTTGCCTTTGAATTTAATTGAAACACATACTAAGGACAGGTAACATCGAGGGAAAGTCAGCCCTGATACACCATTCCATGTTTTAGACAAAATACCATTTTTTGGCCTAACTGTAATAAGTCTAAGCAAAACCAATTGCCCAGGCAATTGCCCAGATACTTCAAGCATGTTAGCCTTGTCTGCTCCATCACAGACAGCAACAGAGAGTGTCATTGAAAAGAATATCTCCCAGAACAAAAAACTCTTGAAGACAACTTGAGATTCATCTCCTTTGATTTTTTTATTTTTTTCCCCTCCCAATTTGAAGACTGGTTATATAAAGTCTGGTACTGAATAAGGGAAGCTTTTTGACAGAGCTAAGGGCTTGAGAAAATGAAAGGCATTAACTGTTTTCTTATTCTCTATAGACAATGAGAACAGTCTTGAACAGCAACAGCAAAGTCACTGTTCTGCGATCAGACTTGCATGCTGTCATCGATCAGGGATTCCTGGATGTGCCTGGAAACCTCTTTCAAATGAAGTTTAGGAATCTGGAGGAGCTCCAGAATGACATAGAACTCAAATGTAATTTTTTTTTTTTTCTATATTTTGTCTATCCGCTTAAGCCCTTGCTTGCCATTGTTAAAGCTCCAGCATTTCCTCTTGTTTATTCATGGCATCTGCCCTAATGGGAATTACAGTCTTACCATAACCCGAAGTACTGGAAAAGAGCCAATAAAATTGAGAATGGAGCATGTAGTATTATCCTTTTAACTTTAAAGGTTAAGAATTAAAGGCGTTCTGTTCTGACTCTCTCTTACAGCTTTCTATGGCAGCAGGAGTGGAGTTTGTGTTACTAAATGCTGTATCTTCTGGAAGAAGGCTGACAAACAGGGATATTCATTTTTTACCTTTTTCTTTGACAAAAAAGAAGTTTCCAAGAGTTGCATTTCGCATTTTCCTCTCTTATTAATCCAAGCACAGAAAATCATTTCTTGTGGCCACATTTTAAAATATTTTATGCTGAACTGGACAAGGACTATTGGCCTTTCAGCTTTCGTGTCCTTTTGCTGTATTGTAGCCTGTGGAATCAATGTGCTGCTGTAAACAATAAAATACGCAGTTTGTATGCAGCCATGATATAATGCATTTGCCAGCTTAATGAAAAGGGATGGGATGGGAATGTAATGGCAAGTTAATTTTTAGATTAATGGGCTGCTATTTAAATTATTAGCAAGAGACGGGCAAGTTGGACGAGGATGTGCACGGAACTGACAGGGGGGAAACCTCAGCTCTTTGTTCCTGGCCGGCCACTGACTCGCTCGCTGAGAAGGGATGCCTTTCCATGACGGCTTTCAGTGGGAATAATAATTTGCCTTTTTCACAGAACAATCAGGAGAACCATTTAAATAACATTTATATATGGCTTAAAAATCCAAAACACTGCACAGAACGCTTTTATTACATTTGCTCATTATATTAACGATGATCTTATTCTTTCCAAGATGTATTCTCTGATTATATTCTCTGTTTCCATTGCTTTTCCCAATTGCTACTTGTAATAAGTAAGGTTTCGCAGACCCGATCCGTATGCCTTCTTGAAGGAAGACGTCTCAGTTAGCAGGATATAAATTCAGAGAGGTGCCACGGTGATGTAGCTTTTGGCACTGGGTGGTAGGTTCCAATCTTTTGGGCGAACAAGCTGTACTGACATGCGGCAATATTATGTGTATTTCTGTTGGTCTACCGAATATTCTGCGGTTTTTGTTATTGTTTTAAAACTGTTTTCTCCCCCCTCCCAAACCCAGATTTTTTTCCTCAACCACATAAAATCTCGGATAAGTAAGTTGGTATTGAATATCACCAAATTCCAGCTTTCACATTGGAAGTGTTTATTCTTGCCACCTTTGCCATGATGACTACGTCAAAGCAGATACGGTGGAAATGGACATAAACACGAATTCCAACTGATTTCAAAGTAGGGTTCTATTCCTCACTAAAGCAATAGTATAATTATATTAATTAAAATGCTATAAACAGATATCTTAATATATTTTAAGCTAAAGATAAAAGAAAAAAAATTGCTAAAAATTGAATAAACAAACCAAAAAGCAAGCCAATCACTTCAAGTAATGATCTCTTTTCTATATTTCATAGGTTTGAATGACTTAATGTCTTTGCTGGCACCTTCCACAGATATTCGGGTTCTCCTGAACTGTGTGTCTTCAAATCTTCAGGCTTTTGTCATTCAGGTATAAAATTAATTTAATAATGCCAGAAAAGAAAGATTGATCACGTCATTTATCCTGCTACATGCTGACTGTCACTACATTGTACACTAGCAACCTGACCAGACTGCAGATTTGCATAAATACAATTTATGCATGCTGCAGAAAAAGGGAGAATTAATTGGCATACAAAAATTCCATCTGTGCAAACAACTACAAGCAGATTTCTGTGCATATATCCACTCAGGCGGTTTCAGTATTTGCTCTCATTTTGTAGCCACATACTTTAATAGGCCCTAATAAACCCAAAATTCAGTAGAAAAATGTTAGTAAAATGAAGAGAATGCTTTATGATTCCCGAAATCGTTGATTCGTGAAAGTGTTGACTTTTAGGAGGCGGTAAGAGAGTGATAATTTCTAGTAAAATGTCCGTAACTCTTGCGAAAGATTCATGTATGGTCAACCTCGCATATGCACCTTCCCATAGGTTACCCCTCTACCACCCCTGTTCCACCAGCGATTCAGAATTAGCAGTAGCTTGATGGCACCACTGCATTTGGTTGGTTGACAGACCAATTAATTTGGGTGTGGGAAGGGGTTAATTTTTTTTTTCCCCTTTCTGAAGGAGCAGGGTAAATTGTACTTCTTTAGCTTGATTATTTCCTTTTTTTTTTTTTTTTTAAATTAAGAATAGTACTTTGCAGTTCTGTGGTGCCTTCATCTCATAGAACCCTCAGTTACCTTGTGGGATGGTATAGGGAAGATGGACTGGGAATTTTCCTGGGGGCTGACAGTTGTAGGGCACAAGACGATAGACACAAGTTGCAGCACAGAAAATTTCTGATAGATAAAAAGAAAAAAAAAAATTACCATGAGAGTTGTTAAACATGAGAAGTTACCCAGAAAGGTATCTCCATCTGTGGAATCTCCATCCTGGAGGTATTCAGAACTCGGCTGGACAGGGCCTGAACTAAGCTGGCAATGCTTTGAGCAAGCGGTTGGATTAGATGATGTCCAAAGATCCCTTTCAATGTAAGTTATTTTAGGATTCTAATAAAAAAACCCAACCCTGCTTGTTCCACCTTTGTATGCAGTTTTTACAGGGAAATAACTCTGCAACACAGCAAGGAATTCTTTTAACCAACTTTATCGTAAAGGAATTTTTTTCTCTACCTGCAGCCAAGCAGGAGTAAAGAGGAGTTTAGAAAAGTGGCATCGGATTTCCAGTTGAGGTGGAACTTCCTACTGACTGCAGTAAGCAAGGCTTTGACCCTCAACCACACAGACAGTTTTGGTAAGTAGGATCTTAGTGACTCTCATCTGACATGCCCCTCTGTGTCCTGAGACGGCAGAGGCACCAGATCATTTTGACTGACACAAATTTACGCTACAGTCAATAGAGACATCACTTCTTCCTACTCCCTTCCTTGCATCAGGCAGCACCATTCACCTGGAGATGTGGTTAGCCAGGTCAGGGAAATTAAACGATTCATCTTCAACCAGATTTGTTTTCTGATCCCAGCTCTAGGATGTTCAGAAGGGAGGAAAGTAGGACCGTGCAGCTGGAGATTGTGGGAAGGGCAGGACTCCCTCTTTCGGCAGAAGCCATCATTTGTCTGTGGAAACACCGGGAACAGCAGCCCGAGGGAGGTGTGAGCCTCTGCTCTCCCTCCTTACAAGACCTGCACACCCCAGCAGAAGGGTGTGATGGAGAGCTGGGGACACTAATATCTCAAACCATAAAAATTCCAGATCTCTCAAGTGATAGCTCCCAGTCCTTCAGGTTCTTTCTGTAGAATACAGCCAGAGCAGAACCACTGCGATACCTACTTGCCAAAAAGGCAGTTAGTTCTTCTGACAACAGCTATATGCTCCTTCTCCTTATGCCTTACACTGACATAAGTGCTTGGCTAGCCAGCAGCAAGCCTGTTTAAGGTGTTGAACTGACTGAAAAATAGTCACTCCTTTAGCTGGCTTAGTTTCCTCTCTGTTTTAGGGGTCTGAGCTGTCAAGCATCAAATCCAACCCACACTCGTGCAAGGCAAGAGAAGCAAAGGGACTGTGCAGTCACAGTCACTCGAAGTGGTACTTGAAATGGTACAATCACGTCTTGAATCAGTTCAGTCCCCTTCCATTGCTATATTTCATCAACCTGACCTGCCTTTCTCTTAATTTGTACAACCTTTCAGAGGCTCGCTCCCTATTATTCATTCTGCAGAAATGCACCATCTCCTGTGAGCAGCATCTGATCCCAAACTGCAGGAACCGCTTTTTAGATTTTCAAAGGAGCATCTTCATATTTTTTTCCTCTTCTGCCGGATGGGGCTTCACACAAATAGCCAAAGAAAACCTCATTATCTTCTTTGAAATTCCCCTTCAAAACTGTACTTTCATGTATTTCCTACAAAGACATAACAAAGGGGTATGTTAAGGTTGTCGCCTTTGGTATTATTCGCTATTCTTCCCCTGCTAGTGTCAGTGTTTGTGCACGTATGTGTGTCCACTTTTTCTGCATCTAGCTGCTACCTTTTGCCTTATATTTAGACTGCAAACTCTCTGGAGTGGGATCAGTGTTTTGTTCTGTCTCTGCAGGGAGCACCGTAGGGTTCCTTGTCCATCAGTTGCTGCAGTACAGTAATAAAAAAATAATCATTCCTTTCTCCAGAGGAGTTCTGCACAAAACTCTCCAACGGTACATGCAATATTTTGAGCAAGGAGGAGATTAGGAATGAATTCCAAGAACAGCACTGGAAGCATAATGTTTATTGAAATTCCCCATGATGATGAAATCCTCTTCCCTCTTCCCACCACAAGAAGAGTTTAATGAATTGCCTCCCTGTTCTGCAGTTGTTGGTGGCCGGGGACACAACTGATGGAGAGCATCTATTCCTCTGATGAGGCTTCCTTAAACGAGTTACACATGATATTTTCATCCCATTTATGACAGTCTTCCTACTATACTTTGGTAGCACTAATATTGAATTTATTCTCACATATGAGTGAGTTAAAAAATGTCTCTTTTAATCTTTCCCTGTGATTCTCCAATTAATTTGATCACTATTATCTTCTTTCTTAATACCTTTGGTTCTTTAAGATTTTGGGCTATATGACCTAACAACATCCCTTCTTTCCCATGTTTCTATTCTGGTAGAATTTTGAGTTTTAGTGGACAAGGCTGAAGCCGTTGTTAACAAGCCATCTGGTGTAAAAGTTCTGTACTCAGGGTCATTGCTTTTCAGAAATTTCTTAAATCTCAGCATTTCTTGCAGGAATGGTGGGCAGCCGGCAAGTGGAAATATGTAGCATCCACACAATTACTTAGGGAAATGTGTGAATGTCATATTAAATGCAGTGTGCCTTCCCTCAAAATAAACCACATACCAGTAACCAAACCCAAACTTACTTCTGTCTAGGGCTCTTGCCTTGGAGCTTGGCCCATCTGGTACATATAATATGCTGGCGCACTCACACCTCTGGATTTAGGTTTGACTTTTACCCTTTTCCAGCCCAGCCTCCACATTGGTGATGCCCAAGTGTGATGGGAGGAACCGTGCAGTCACCCCCCCTGTAAGGCAGCAAGGAGCCAGTGTGCTACAGCAGTGGGGGTTAATGGGACCTCTACAGCTCTTTCAGCTCCACCTCATCTCCAGCAAACGTGCCTCTACGTACCTCCATCACAGAGCCTCATGTCAGCTGGCCCACCTCCATTTCCTTTGCTGGTCTCCCTTCGGAGGCATTCAAGGATGTATCGCTGAGCAACGCTGAATGGGCAGTGATCTGTGCATTCCTCTTTGGAAAGCAAGCTGCTTCAACCTACTACCTCTTCAAAACTGTGTCCCTCGGCATAATCCCACGGGACAACTGGAGTGGTAGCTTTTGTTTCATGCTTACTCTTACTGAGTATATTGAAAACACCTGTAAGACTGTTAGAAACACTCCTGGACTACTAATGTCAGGTCTGTATAGTTTGAACTCCAAGTATAAAAGTCCTTTTCCTTGTCCCATACATAAACAAGTATCTCCACTCACTTTGCTATAATTCAAAGATGTACAAAAGGACAAAGAGCAGAAGCAGCAGCTTCTCAGACACATATAACATCAAAGTAGGCAGTAATTTTCATTTTTAAAGCTCCGTAAAGCTTGGTCGCCCATATAAATTGTGGTATCTCTTTGTTGATGTCCATGTAAACATGCTTGTGGAATGCGTGAATTGCTTGATGAATCGCTATGCAGATTTATGACACAGAAGAAGACCTGCTCTTTACTGTAGGGGCTTTCAACCAAGGTATGATTCAAAAGTCAACGGCCTCAGTGAGTCTCTCTTGGCTTTTAGCAGTTATGCCCCAAGCTGCCAAGTCGGCCATTTAATGTCATAGATACAAGACATACAGACGTCTGCAGGAGAGTTTGCTTGGGAAGAGGTGGAATGGGGATGATATGTGGCTGTTGATAAGCCTTGTAGTAGCAGTGAATTTGGGAGAAGCGACTAAACACAAGTACACTTTCCAGCTAAAATAAGGGGAAAAGGCTTTTACTTATGTTTAAAGTCTGCAGTTGGTACCTATTTTGCTGTGATATTTGGAAGTACATAATTCTGTAGGTGCTGTTTGATGGGTGCTAGTCTGCTACTTTGTCTAGTCCACTACTATAATGAAGCCCTTCAAAAAAGCACACATCATAAAGATAAGCAAATGAAGAGAATGTTAAAATTATTTTTGCTTTTCTTTAAACCTAGGATCCTGGCATTTGTTTAATTTGCTACTCATGGATTTTGTGGCTCACATTTTCCTGTCCTATATAGAGGAGGAGGGAGATGAAAGTTTCCTGGTCGCAAAGCAAAACGAGTCCCCTGTTGTGTGGATTTATGAGCCAAACTATCTCTGGGGCTATTTTGCAGAGGAGCAACCTCAAGCCAATGCTCCACAGACAGCTCTCGTAACTTTGATGCAGAGCCAGAATAACTTTGGATTAAGCAATGTTTTTCCAGAGTTCTGAGTTGTTCGGTGGACACAGCCACAGGCCACAAGGTGAAATAAACATTAACTTTAAAGAAAATCACAAAAAAAAAAAAAAGGTTATAAATTGGGTAAATCGGGAGGGATTGTGAGGGGTGTGGTTGTTTGGGGGGTTTTATGTGTGTAAAGTAGAACTAATGAAATATCGGTTTGCGTGGAGCTGTGTCCAGTGTCACCTAAACCTCAAGCCACAGAGCATCTTCCGCAGCCCCCAGCCACCCCACGATCCTACCAAGGGACTGTAATCTCCACACCACCCACCTCCCCATTTCTGCAGTTCTCTGATTCTTTCCTTATGTTTCGAGCAGACCTCGGTGCTCCTTTAGGTTGCCCAAGCATTGTCTAAGCAAGTGCAGCGCTGTTCTGGTGGGTTGGGAGCAGCTTGTGGACTTGCTGACCAAACAGACTGCATGCATTTATTGATCGAAGAGAGACCGCATGGCGTGGTCTTTTCTCACTGTTGGAAACACTGAGAGGCTCTCTTTCTTCCACCTGCCTGTTAGTTTTATCAAAACAAGCAGAAGTATGAAATCCTTGAGACCTTTCTGCAGTCAGTCGCCTGATTCAAACTTACTAGCGCAAGGGATGACATACAGCTAGAAAACAAGATAGACTCTAAGTCTTCCTAGGATGCAAGGCTGTCCTTATATTAGGACATATGGGAACATGGATCAAGGCTCTGTGCTTAACACAAGCGACGAATTAGACATTTATCTGTTTTCGTATTTCTCTTCCATGCAATAACAGCCCTTGTCTTAAATCTTAGAGAACATTGTGTTTTTCCAGAAAACAGTGCTGGACAAATGTTAATGGCACCAAGATTCACAAAGAAAATTACATTTTGAGAGTCATCCTGCTAGAGTTATTTTACTGTTTATCCTGCACCTCCCAAGACATATTCAGCCATCATAAACTAGGACCAGGACTGGAAACAGACTGTTTTAAAAACATCAGTATTAGTTATAAAGACCCTTGAAGGATCCTTGTTTTTAAACACTAAAACTAGCTCAACAATAAAAATTGGAGGGGAGAAAAAAGGCACAAAGGGGACAAATCAGGAATTATTTATACACATGATAGGCATGTTTGACAGTTGTTATTTTTCAAATGTAATATAACGACCCATCCTGCCATACCACCTTAACCTCAAAAACGAAACTCGGACAGGTGCAGGCTATGAGCAAGGAATCTCTAAACCACCGATGGTTAGAAATTAGGAGACAAAACAGTAGAAAGCTAACTTAGTATCTGCCCTGCTTCCTGCGCTTTCAGTGTGCTGCCCATATGCACTTTTATATGACCCACTATGACCAATGCTTTTATGTGGGTGTCAGCAGACAAGGGTTTGACCCAGGTTTTGTTTAACCATGTGTAACAGTTTTCCATATTTTGTACATGATCTCAGGAATAAAGCAAGGCTGATGAGAGTGTCAGAGTAAGAGAGGATGGATATAAAACATGAAATGGGGAGTAGGACGATTTAAGAAAAGGTATGGATGAGGGAAGGAGAAAGTGTGAGATTGGGAGAGTGTCGAAAGACCTTAGAGATGAAAGATCCCGACAGCTGATGGACTCAAACAGTCCACATGCAAGACGCTGATAACGGTGATATGAAAAAGAGAGTCTAGTAAGAGCCTGCTGATGCTGTGAGTCAAGTGTTTGCAGTCTGTGAGGGAGCTGAAAAACTTGAAACTGGAGCTGTGACGGAGTGAATGAGCACTTCTGCCTACTTGTGTCCTTCAAACGGGTGGTAGCTCCCACCTCAACCATTGCAGGCTCCTTCTCTGGGTGTCAGTTCTAATTCCATGGGCTGCTGAAAAACACAGCTGCCAAAACATCACCCACTGCTTGGTTCATATTGCCGTCTCTATAGATCCCCTGAATAGATTCCCACTGCATGAGGATTTGTGTTCTGCGGCTTTTGATCACCAAAAATCATCATCATGCTCCCAAGCAACCATCTGTCCCTGCTCCTGACTTAATCCCCCTTCGGACACAACCTGTTCTGCAGGGTATCGAAACCCTCAGCAGCCTCAGCAGCATCCACCAGCCATGCTGCTGTTTCCTGGACCATGTTTCTGACATATTGCTCTGTGCATCACGGGTATATTTCATAATTTTGCCTTTTAATTCCTTTACCTCACACAGCCGCTGCTGCTCTCTGCGACCCAGTGTCTTTCGTCAGTTCCCATCCTCCACTCCATCCTCTGCCAACAACACCAACCTCCGTATCTTTTTCATCTTGTCCCACAAGGCATTTCTATGCCTTCTCTACAGCCTGTTATGCTTGGGAAAAAAAATCTGTTCATCACACCTCCACCCTCATCTCATTGAAATTAGTGCTAAAAACTCAGTTTTGCTGTGAAACCCTGTAAAAATGAGAAGGAGGACTGGTAACAGAAATCAGAAAAGAATCTCCCAACCTTGCCCTGATATCAGCAGCATCAATATGTGTCTGGGGCTTAGCAGATCCCTTCATGATCTTTCAGTCGTCACCTTCATTCTTCCTTTTCCATCCCCATCTGTTTTTGGTCCTCCATTCCTAGTTCATGCTGAATTTAAATCACACTCCTCGGCAGAGAGATCGTGTTTTTCCATTTATTTTGAACAGCACAGCACATTTCTGAAATTTTTTTTTTTTTTGGTAATTTGAAGCATGAAAATAATTCTTAATAATCTTCGATTATTAAGATTCGAAGATTGAATACCTTTCAAGTTGGTGACATCTCCTGAGGAAAACATTATTTTTATATGACAAAACATAGAGGGTGGGGAGTGAGACAATAGATTTAAACACACTGGCTTAACGGGGAGTCTGGCAGATTAAACGCTCTATAGCCAAACGCACATGGTATGAACTAAGAATTGTTGAAACCGGTGGCAGTAACGAAGATGCTCTGAGCAAGCCATAATCTATAGAAGTGCAGCTCAGAGAGCGTTGGCCCGATCTTCATTCCTTATCACAGAGCTTGCAGTTGCTTTCTCTCAGCATGAATCGCATTTTTTCATCTAGAAAATCCAATTCTAGGCTTCCTCTCTTTGTTCACTTGTTACCAAGTTAAAATCCTATTAAACTGCACACCTGCAGTGGGTTTATCTGCAGAGCACCGTGCTGTAGCTTTTAATCCAATTCCACACCTCCGTAACATAAAATATACTGCAAATTAGGGCACGGAGAGACGGAGGTTACGCTGTTCATAGCTCTGTTGGCAGAGAGCAAATCAAACACTTTGATTTGTTAAAAAGGGAGAAAAAATAAGGACATAGTTAACTACTTCACTTAAAGGAACGATAAGTGTTCATCTGAGTGGTCTGTATAATCCAGGGTACAGAGATCAAGTGAAGTCATTAACTAAAATGATCAAAAAATGAGAGTAAAATCTTGACCCTGCTTAAATTGAGTGGCAAAACTTCCGCTGATTTTAAGAAAGCCAGGATTTCAGCATGAAAAAGCAGTCCCCATCAGGGGGAGAGATGGGCTGAGACTATTTGTTTTGAAAAATAACAGAAGGGCTTATAGCAGACATATAAAGTGTGAATGATGTGTTAAAAAGTGGATGTGGCCTCCTATCAGACCTTTGCCACCCTATGAGGAAACCAAATGTGTAGCTCCTCTTGTTGGGTTAATTGATGTAAAATAAGGTTGGGTATCTGCAAAATACGTCAGGTTCAGCAGGAAAGAACAGAGATGACTTTTTTTATTCAACTAAGGGAGAAAGAATGATTTGCAGTCCCTACAGTCAAAAGGTTGCCGTGTTTCTTTTCTAATTTTTAGCTCATCCAGGTCATTTCGGAAGAGAGAATTCTAAGTTAGATCTTCCAGTCAGAAGGGAAGCACTTCTTACTCAAGAAGGTGGACCGACGTGCTTTATTTTTGCCTCTGACAAACAGCAAATCTTCAGAGAAAACCAGCGTGACTTGAAAATTCTTTATGCTAGACCATTCTTACTTTTTGAACCAACTTTAAGAAATACTGTTCTCATTCTCTTAAATTTAAGATCTTTTTTGAGAAATACTAAACGCAAAACTGCCAGCAATACAGTTATTTTATGTTGTCACATGATTCAATTGTTTTTTGGTTGAATAAATCTTCAGAAGAAAAATGTGAAATATTTGTGGTTTGTTTTTATCTATTTCTTATATTTTTTCTTGTCAGTAAGGCTGAAGGCCTACCTGAAGCACTAAATTTATCCGGATGCTACAGAATAAATGAAATGACTCTGTGTCAATGCTGCTTTGTGTCTGCAGCGCTGTCGTGGTTTAACCCCAGCCATCAGCGAGGACCACGCAGATGCTTATGCAGTTCCTCCCCTTCACCCAGAAGGGCAGGGAGAAGAGGGAGAAAAGGAGGGGAAAGGGAAAGGCAAAAACTTCACGGGCTGAAATAAAGACAAGCAAAGCAAAATGAGGAATTCATTGGGGTTGTTCAGCCTGGAAAAGAGAAGGCTCCAGGAAGACCTTATAGTGGCCTTCCAGTACCTGAAGGGGGCCTACAGGAAAGCTGGGGAGGGGCTGTTTGCGAGGGCATCTAGCGATAGGACAAGGGGCAATGGTTTTAAACTAGAGCAGGGTAGGTTTAGATTAGACATTCAGAAGAAGTTCTTTACACTGAGGGTGGTGAGACACTGGAACAGGTTGCCCAGAGAGGTGGTGGAGGCCCCATCCCTGGAGACATTCAAGACCAGACTTGATGAGGCTCTGAGCAACCTGATCTGGTTAAAGACGTCCCTGCTTACTGCAGGGGGGTTGGACTAGATGACCTTTAAAGGTCCCTTCCAACCCAACACATTCTATAATTCTGTGATTCCCTGCTTCCCAATGGCAGGCAGGTGTTCAGACATCTCCAGGAAAGCAGGGCTCCATCACGCGTAACGGTTACTTGGGAAGACAAACACCATCACTCTGAACACACCCGCCTTCTTCCTTCTTCACCCAGCTTTATAGGCAGAGCATGACATCACATGGTATGGAATATCACTTTGGTAAGTTGGGGTCGGCTGACCCAGCTGTGTCCCCTCCCAACTTCCTGCGCACCCCCAGCCTGCTCGCTGGTGGGGTGGTTTGAGGAGCAGAAAAGGCCTTGACTGCCTAGCAACAGCCAAAACCACTAGTGCGCTATCATCACTGTGGCCATCCCAAACCCAAACTGTAGCGCTACACCAGCTGCTACTAAGAAAGTCAAGTCCATCCCAGCATATAGAATTTAGCACTAATTCCTATGTCTTGAAAAAAATCCTGCTTTGTTTCCCATTTCTGCAGGATACATGAGTCAATATCTCACATATAATACTATTAACCGAAATAAGTTGCATATAATGTTATTTGTTTATGTCAGAAACTAGGTTGTTTGACCTTGTTCTATAAGCAAAGTACAAGCTAAGACACTATAAAGAGAAACCCTGGAATAAATTTATACGAAATAGTAAATACAGGGTATGAAATTTCTATCCTGCATGCATCAGATTGCATGAGGAAATTCCCTGAAACACCAGGGAAACTGGATTTTTAAATAATTTTGAAGAGCGCATCTACAGGGTCTGTTATTTCAAGAGGGGACAACTGTTTCATTATTTTAAGAAAGGACATTTCCTGAACTAGAGAAAAGCACTTGTCAGGAGCTTATCAAGCTTTCACTCTTTTTGGTTTTGGAAATCTACGTTTATTTTCCACTTGCATCTACATTTTTCTGTCTCAGCTCAAGCACTGAAGTGGGACTCAATGCAAAAGGGTGGCATCACAGCAGATGTAGACCGGGCCATGTGCTAAAGGAATAGGTAGTCATGTATTCAGTTTTCCTGATAAGATTAAGAGTTTGGTGGCAAAATTACATACTGTAGGGAAGTATCTTCACAATCTGAAAAATTAATTTGAGCCTTAAGGCCCATTATACCCATTTTCACCATTCCTTCAGGTTTGTGTGGTGAAGATAAAAAACAAAAACAGAGGGTCTAGGAAAAACATAAGCTAAAAATGCTCAGTATTTCAGTCCACTTTTATTTTTAAAAGTTTATACCCTAGATTAGATATGCAGCATATTCTCATGAAGCAATTTAGCAGAAGTTGTAAGAGCGGAACGACCTTGTGATCTGTTCTTTGCAGCTATGGAAAGGTAAGGTCTATTAGATGTATCTGAGAACTTGCGAAAGGCAAAGACTCCTTTGAGACGCATTCCTCCCTGTCTCGTATTGAACCTGTACTCCTGAAATAATTTGCGTGAATACAATGAAAGTTTACAAGCAGAAATTATAAAGAATTGTAAGTTTGCATTGCCATGCTGAAGGGGTCTACTGTGAAGAACAGAAAAGGGGCAGGATGCAAAAGCACCTTTACTAAATAGAGCCATTGATATAAATCCAACTATACATTCAAATCTTCACCTAATTAAAACCTTGTCTGGGAAACACATCATTTAATAGCAGCTCCACGTAGTTACATGTCAAAACAAACCCCACGAGCACTGGAACTAATGAGGTCTGCCTTCCTAGGACTTGCGGGTCTTGCTGTTGCTGGACCCTGGTGTCCAAATGAATCTTTCCCTGCAACGGGAGTGTTGGACACGCTCCCTCGTGGATTCTCTCTTCTCTAATAAATGGAAGAGACCTCACCGCCTCCGCTTCCGTGGGTTTATGTGCCTTGTGCTTTTGTGGCACAGGTAGAGGATTATTTCAGGCGATATCTGCCCGAGGCCACTCACCTGCCCGAGGCCACCCACCTCCCTCCCGAGCCCCCTCCCCTGCCAAGGACACCCAAACTCAGGGCAAACCCGCAGCCAGCCCCTCAGCCCCGCGTAGCCGGCAAGCCGAGGGGGGCCGCCATCCCCCCGCAGCTGCGCCCACGCCGCGGGTGGCTGTCCCACGGGTGGCTGTCCCACGGGTGTCACCGGCGGGCGCGGGCAGACCCAACACCGTGTTACCCGAGCCGCACCGGGGGGGTGGGGGTGGTGGTGGGTGGGGGGGTGTGTCGCCACATGAACGCGTGATGCCCAAGGTGGGGGGGGGGGGGGACACTGCTGCAAATATTTGGGACAACCGGAGGGGGGGTGTTGGGGGGGACGTTGCGGGGCGGGCGGCGGCCGCAGGAGGGTGCTGCGGGCGCGGTGCGGTGCCGCAGAAGATGTCGGCGGGGCGGCGGCCGGCGGGGCGGCGGTGGCTGCCGGCCTGGTGGTGGTGTCTGCTGTGGGGCGGCGCGGGGGGGTACGTGGTGGTCAGCTCGGTGTCCTGGCCGCTGCCCGAGGGGGGGGGCGGCGGCGGACGAGCTGCACAGCTCCTCCACCGAGGACACCCTCCCCTCCTTGCTGGAGGAGGCGGGCGGCCTCTGGAAGCAGAGCTACCCGGTCTCGGCTTACCGGGAAGATGCGGCCCTGGGCTCCGGGCCGGCGGGGAGACGGCCGGGGCAGGGGGCCGCCCCCTCCAGGATGTTCTCCTACCGACGGGAGGGCGGCGGGGCGGCGGGACGCGCCGGCACCGCCCGCTTCCTCGCCCGCTACAACACCTGGGGCTTCGTGGCTACGCGGGCCGCGCAAGGAAAGGTACGGTGTGCTCCCCCCCCACGACCCCCCGACCCCCCTCCTCGGTGCCCGTGGCCTGCCGCGGTCACGCGTGAGCCGCTAACGAGCACCGAACAGCCCCCCCCCCCCCCCCCCCCGCGATGTCGCCGGGAGCGGCGTCGTGGTCCGTCCCGCCGGTGTCAGCGGCCACTAAATGCGCGAGGAAAAGAGTAAAAAACTCTTTTCTGGGGAGAGAAATACTGTTCGGAGTCCTGTAAGGGAGCCACGCTAAAGAAAAAAAAAAAAAAAAAAAAAAAAAAAACAAAACCCCAAGAAACGAAAAACAAACCCACAAACACACTGGAGAGGCACAGAAAAAGCAAAATCTTTAAGGCAGAAGCAGAGCGACAACGTTGGGTTTTTTTTGGAGAGAGGCTTTTTCACCCCTCGCAGCATCCCCGAGCCCACTCCCGGCCACTGTCCCTGACCCTGTCCCTGCCCCGGGGGGCCAGCGGGGTCCGAGCGCCCCCGGCTTCCCCGGGCTCTGGCTGTCACCGGCCGGCGGGAGAGAGGCAGGAGGAGGAGGGGGAAGAGGAGGAGGAGGAGGAGGAGGAGGAGGAGGGCGAAGAGGGGGAAGAGGAGAGTCTGCTGGGCCACCACCAAATCTGCCCCTCCCGCAGCGGTGCAGCTACACCGGCTTAAAGGACGATTTCACCGTCAGAAGCATTAAGCAAAAATAGCTGCGCTGCGCTGGAGGATCTCGGGGTCATTATTTTTCCCGGCTTTAACATTTTTCCCTTTTTAAAATGAAAGGTTGGAATTAGACACAGCATCCCATACCACCCAGACAAAAGAAGAAGAAGAAAAAGAAAAAGAAAAAAAAAACAAACCAAAACAAAACAAGAAAAAAAGACAGCTTTAACCTCCTCTAGAAAGTATTCACAGATTAATTAACTTGCATTTTAAAAAATAGACAGAAGCACGTTAATCTTCACAAAGCTTAGCTGAGTTAGTGGCAGTTTATGTTATTGTGAAAAACAAAGTAACAGCTTAAAAAAAAGATACTATTAAATAAATACCTATGTGTGCACAGGAGGCCTGCAATTCTACATCAGATTGTCAGAAATCCTATTAAATCATATGATCTTGACTCTTCTGGTTTATGCTCTCGCCAGAAACCCTCGGTGGAATTACAGCTGTAATACAGTCTGCAGTTAGCTGTCTCTAGTTACAACACAGAGGTAATACAGAAAAATTGGATTCATAATAAAATTTGGAATTGATGAGGGGGGTGTTGCTGCTCTGAATGCTGAGTTGCGCTGCCTGTGATCACAATTCTTTTTGAGAATCCACTGTAACATTAACCAGGCATGACAGACTGAACATTTTAGGCAATAGAAATGCGGCCTGCAATATTACTAACAGCTCCTATTTTTTTTTCATTGTAACTCTTAATAATAATAAAGTATTTTTAGTTTCTAAGTTACATAGCTTCATTAAAGCATTCCTTCTGTGGAATGCTAACAGGGACTGTTTATAAGCATTAACATTTTAAAGGCATATAAACATTAAAAATCAGCATGCAATCCAGGTAATAACATCATCCAGAGTTTTCTTATTAACTATTCATATTTAATTTGATGTTGCTGTAAAGGATTTACCAGTTACATTGAATTAATGTATTGACTGATAATTTTACTATTTAACATCTAATTGACCAACAAGGAAGTAAATATCTGAAGACATGAAAAAAACAGTAATTCATTAAGTATCTGTCATTACGATTCATAATGGGATGAAAAGCATGGTAGGAGTACAAATCATTATGGAGAACATTAAAGTGTGTCACTGCAGGGCAAGGACATTTTTGCATGCGTTATATCCACCGTGTGTACGCCGGTCAGTGTATGGGAGAAAACTTGGCTCCCTGCTGTCCCTCCTTCGGCATGGGAGGAAGGTTTGCTCTGGCTGGCTTGGTGGCTGAGTTGCACCCGTCCCATAGCTGAGGTTCCTGCCCAGGCAGCTGAGCTGACGTCCCGCTTGACTTTAAGCACAACTCTGTCTCAAACGCCTTCCCCTGTCTCTTGGCAAACTGATGCCATCACACTGCAAATCAAGGCCAAAAGGGGAGGCAAAATTAGCGTAAAAAGCAGGCTGAATCAAGGCTAAATTAGGTTCTGTATCCTCTTGGGTTTGAGAAAAGGTTATCAGCACTATTGTGGAGTCAACATTGCTTGACGCTGATGGCACTGATTTTTAATTTGGTGGAAGAGAAAATGTTCTTTATAGTGTCATGGACAGGACTGGAAAGAAGAAATGGAGGAGAGATCTGTTTTCATAGAAGCATGTTAGATCTAATGTAGAAGAAAGTCTGTCTCATGACAACAGAAAGTGGTAGACCGAGCAACTGTGGGTTGCTGTCCTCTCTGCAAGAACCCTTGAGGGAATCCCAAACATTGTAAACCGTCTATGTGCAAAGATGTAACCAGTTGCGTGTTTGGATTTTGCAGATCCAAGGTATGCCCTATGGGAACTGTTTACTTCTCAGCGATGGTCCAGTCAGTAACAGCACTGGAATCCCTTTCTTTTACGTGACGCCAAAGGATAACACTGTGGCAGATCTCCTGAAGAATCCCGTGGCTTCTCTGACCTTGCCAGAGGCAGACGGAAATTTCTGCAGGTAACAGAGTTTTATCTGTCTTCTACCACCTTCAGTGAGAACAGAGTCCTCAGAACAAAATTCTGGGTCCCACCTTCAATGTCCTGCATTTATTTTTGTCTCTCACCATCAGCTAGAAGATCCTCCTTATCTTTGTTTTGCAGTAAGTTGCCCCAGTAAAGCATGGTAAAGAAAAGCAGAAGTGTCATTGACGTATATTGTAGCATCAACAGCTGCAGTGGCTTTCAGCTTGCACACTAACATACCTAAATTTTAATGTCCTCTTGGAGGTGCCAGATAAAATCTAAGTGTTCAAGATCCCATTGTAGGCCATGATGATCTAGTCAATAAAGTCTATATTGTTTCAAGGGCTAGCCAGGTCATGGTAAAGCAGATACCCTCGCTCTGCTGGCCAGCTCTGGAGGCCCTGCTGATTGCCTTGACAGGGCTTTAGTTCTCCAGGGTCTGTAAGGGCATCTCAGGCTCTCAGTTCACAAGTTATATGCTCAGGACCATGCCACCCAGTCTAATTTCCACCTCGTCAGAGGATACGATTGAATATGATATCGTCACAAATTTTTGTCACCTTGTATATCATAAACAGTCGGTAAACGATCCCCCACATAAAGGAAGCTGGGCCTGAGATTTACTGATCTACAGCCAGCCCCAGGTTTGTCTCTCTAGAGATAGCAGGGATTTGACTTCTTTCTTCCTAATGTTATGTACAATGAATAACCCCAGATCACTGAAGCCTTAACATGTGTAAAATATATGCATGGAAATTCGCAGACGATTCAGTTTCCCCCTCCATGCTTGTCTCCTTGAAAAAGAGGTATCTCTGCCATATGTTTGTTTACAGTCAAACATGTGGCAAACTTGGCTGGGTCACCCTTGTGTGAAGTGTTATTTCCAAAGGCCTCTTTACGTGACGGGGTACACGACACCGAAATTGTGTCAGACAGGACTCTCTTACTAAAGCAGATCTTAGCTGATATTCCAAGGAGAAAGAGAGAAGAACTGGTAATTGCAGGCTGCTTCAGAAAGAAACAGGACTGGAAGTTTGTACTCCACCTTAAGGTCCTTTTTGAGGGAGGAGAGGTTTATTGTAAGAACTGGATCCCAGATTTCCCCAGCTGGGGATTGCCTTGGGTATCATCCCCCCTCTCAAGCCCATTAGCTGAGAACAGCACGGGAAAAAGCAGCAAAATGGCAAATATGAAGCACGTTATTGTTGCACTTGTCCGTATTCGCCTCCAGAGCATACTGTCTGTTTTCTTAAGAGTTCTATGGTGGCAAAATGAAATGTTTCTTAGTCCTAAGCAGTACAAGTGATTTCAGGCTGGCATCCTGTTCCCAAGGAATGGAAATCACGGCTTCCTCTTGCAGTGTCAAACACCTAATAGGAACCTTCTATCACAACATTTGTTAAGGTAATTCAGCTTTGAAGGCTTGAGAAGGTCAACAGAGTGGTGAAGTTAGGACCAGAATGGTTCTGCTTGTTCCTTAAGATTATTTCATTAAATATTTTGAATTGATAATTTCAAATTTAAGTAAATGTATCAGTTATTTCTTCACAGGCTAATGGAACTTATTGCTGCTTTCTAAGCATTTTCACTCAAACAGTGAGCTGAATATCTAGACCAAGTGCTTAAAAATGTGTTAAGCCCAATGTCCTTGAACCTACCCAATGCCCTATTTTCAGAGACTCAAGACTCAGAGCAGCTTCCATTGATGAGAACTTCTGGTGTTGAGCACTTCTGAAAACTACACACCTGTTTAGGCACTTAAGTGTGGCCTTTCATCCCTGGCTTTAAACATCCACTCTTGAAAGGCTTTGCCTTTTCTGTTTTAGCAACGTCACCGCCTGATTTACCTGTTTGGAAAGTGCCAATTCACCAACAAAAGAGAAATGCTGCATGATTTATAGAAATATGGAATTCATATACATCACAGCCCTTCAAGAATATTCATTTGCTCTCTTTCTATTAAGTAACTATTAATTTCCAAACCAAACCACTAACCTTTTGTTTCCTGTGCCAGAATGTGCTGCTGTTTGTCTTGCAGCCAGGGCAACCTGGATTCTGCCACACGACTCTGTGGTCCCCTCCGCAGCCTGAGACTATGCTCTCTGGTGAGAAGAGCTCTCTGGGCACTGCCAAGGAGCTAAACCTGGTTTTCCAAGACAGCTTAGGCCAAACTAATCACCAGTTGCCACATCCCTACTCTCACTTCCCACCACCAGTTGCATGGTGTGCCATGTCCTCCCCCTCCTGCATCAGCTCTGGACTTTGCCTGACCTTGAGTTGAAACATAAATCTGAAGCAAATTATCCCAATGATGAGAATAAGGTTTTCTCCCGGTCTTTCTTCCTCTCTTCCCATGTCTGCTGCTGCTCCTGGACGTGCAATCCCACCCCCTCCCTTCAGCTGACCATATGGTGGGACTATTTTAGCTCAGTAACCCAGCAGAAACCTCTTCCCCTTTTTTTAAAATTAGATTTCTGCTGGGTTAGTAACTTGAATCATCTCCCCAAGAGCCAGAGGAGTGCAAAGGAGAGGGGAAAGGAGGAGGAGGAGGAAAATAGGACATCCCCATTTTAGCATGTAACCGTACTCTAAATATTGAGCTTACTACTGAATTGAGTACACAGATTCAGAGTCTGATCAGTGCTCCTTGCATTATTTATTTTGCTCTTGCATTCAGTTTGTTTTTCATTATTTCTGGAGTTCTCATCTGGAACAGATGTTGGTTGCCATTAGTGCAAAGAACAAGAAATACGGGGAATGAGAAGCTGGGGCATTTGTTGAGCTGCAGTTTGTGGTTTTGACCATAGTTAGGAGAATGTGAGCAAGCTTTGGGGCTGTCTCACAGCCAGGATGCGTGTGGGCACTGGGACTTTAACTTTCTTCTTTCCCTTCCCCTTGTAACCAGGGTCGGAAATGAATTTCCATTTGAAGCTGCGGGCGATTTTCACATTTTAAACTAGCAACGTTTTAAATGGCAGCCTTGCATGGCATCCTGCCGTTACCCCACAGAGAGGGAGGGCTTCTAAGGACAGGGAGACAATGAAGAAAACAACACGGGTGTCCGGGTCCCCCTGCCAGTGCGCGGGGTTGCCTGTCCCCAGCACTGCCCACAGCACTGGTCATGGCCAGCTGGCTAACGCTGCCCGCCCAAGGGTAGCCCGAGCATCCCTCTGGGGTGGGCTTTACCTGCTGAGGTAGCCAGGCTGTGCCATGCAAGCAGCGCGTAGCATCCTTCGTGCAGAGCTTTACGTGGTGGCTCAGGTTTTTGTATAGCAGGTTCCTTCCCCTTCTTTACTCGCACTGTATCAGAGGCGAGACCTTTTACACTGCTGGTATTAAGACGGTTTCTGTGGGGTTTCCTTTGCAAAGTGTCGTTTATAGATGGTTTTAATACCAAATGTTCTCTCAGCCAAGGGCATCATTGTTTTGGTTTCAAAATAATTATACAAAATAGCGAAGTGAATAATGCTCTACATGAGAAAGTTCATGTCCTTGTACGCCAGCAATGCCTTTCTAGCTCATTTTCATGTGGAGTTTTATTAGAATTTCACTATTAACCTGCTCTGCGTTGTAAGAATTAAAATAAATGTGAAAGCTGGTCGATGCTTGTAGTCAATGCTCCTGGGAGCATTTGGCACTCTCCTGAAAAATGCTTCCGACCTATTGCACGCAAAAGAAGTCTCTGGCCTTTAGAAAGAAAACATAGCTGACATTTCAATAGTCTTCTTGCGTCTAATGAGTATCAAGTGACTTGTGTGCATATACATCAGTGTGATATTAAATTTATTTAGTAGCGAATTTCATTTGTTTTGTTTCAGAACAGACTCAAGTTTCAAGCCCTGACAATAAATATTTTCACATTTGGGGATGTGAGGAAAACAGAGTGGCCTTTTTGGTGCTCCAGCCTTAATATTTAATCAGCTGGAGAGAAAAATTGAAAAGCCTAAACTAATAAGAGAAATAACATTAAATAATGAAAGAAGGAGAGCAGCAAGGCATCTGAAGAGGCGCTAACTGCAAGACATTATCGTGTTGCAGCTACAATCTGGATTCCTCATCTCTGACCTAGAGACTGCCATTTCCCAGAGGGAGACGGGCAGCACTTCTCTGAGGAGGCTCTCTCATGGCCAGGCTGCAGAAAGCATTCGTCAGGAACTACACTGCGTCCCGTCTGAAGGCTGATAAATGGATAACAGAAGCAAGAAAAATTAAATGGTTCAGGGCTATAAATAGACTGAAGGGGCATGTCTATGCCACAGACAGGCTGAAAAGATTGAGTCCCATTCTTATAGCTTTCAGAGGGAGCAAGACGGAGCCCGACATTAAAGAATAGAGCAGCTATTGTTCTAAAAGCATTGCCCAACACATAGGCTGCTCAGAGGATCTCCCTTTCCAGGCAAGCTCCTGGGCCTGCCTCATTACAGCTGCAGTCTGGAAAACAGGCAATTAATTTTAAATGTGTGTCGCCTCCTTGACATCAGGTTCAGCACATTTGTAGGGACCAATTGCAGCTTTCTTGGAGAAGGAGCAGTTAACACGGCTGCCGAGAACTGCTTTTCACCCAAGGGAAAAGGAAAGAAAAGCAGCAGTGGGGTCAGTCCATGCGTTTGTTTTCCTTTGCTATTAGTTTGGCGGATGGCGTTTCAAATCCACACTGCAGACAGTGAATGATTTTTGAGGGACCCAGGTTCCTCTCCTGGTTTATGACCTGCATCAGGGGTGGCTCCATCAGAGCCATTTTACCCACCGTTCTCATCTACAGTTCGAGGTAGCAGATCGGCACAAGAGGGCAGAACCTTCAGTGGAGATTAGCTGGCTCCGTAGGTTTCCTAAACTCTTAATTGAAAAGGCTGATGGGAAGCGCTGAACATCTCCTCTCCAGCAGTCCTGGATACCAGCAGGCTGTGGGAATAGGAGAGTAATTTGGTGGGTTAGGGTCCCTGCTGCGTGGTTGATCGGCAGCATGCATAAACTGCTGACTTCATTCCTGGGCAATCCTGAGAGACGATAAGCTTGCCGTGGGTGGCAGGCACAACCTTTGAGATGTCAGTTGGCCATTCAATATATAGAATCACAGAATGATAGAGTCGTCTAGGTTGTAAGGGACCTTTAAGATCATTGAGTCCAACCATCAACCTAACACTGCCAAAATCACCACTAAACCATGTCCCTAAGCACCACGTCTACCCATCTTTTAAATACCTCCAGGGATGATGATTCCACCACTTCCCTGAGCAGCCTGTTCCAATGTTTGATAACCCTTTCAGTGAAGAAATTTTTCCTAATATCTAATCTAAACCTCCCCTGGCCTAACTTGAGGCCATAGCTACCCCTGGGTTTGCAGAGTCACTGTCTGTTAATATGAGGATGAATATAACAAAGAAATTTGGCACTGCACCTTCACACACAGAGAAATGACGCACGCAGAAGACAAAGGCTGAATCCAGACATCCCTCAGTTTCTGAGATCCGCCTCCTGGTTCTGTGGCACAGACACATTTCTAGTTCTGGTATTTATATTGGCCCTTTTTAGTCATATGCAAATAATTATGTCAGTAGCTGTTCCTGAAAAATCTGTATTTAAAAAATCAGGATGATACCAACTTAGAAAGTCAAATATGAAACCTACTATCATCATGACCCAATGCACACAATATAGCTCTAAATTACTATTTTTTTTCCCTGTATTCTTAAATAACTAACTTCCCAAAATCCCTTTCTAGTGAAGTAGTATATATTTCTCTGACTCTGTTTACAGAAATAGTTGATGCTGTGATTCTTTTTTTACCCCTTTGAATTGTCTATGGTTAAACTATATAAAAGTTTCCTGTCTGAATCATAGAATTCAGCTAAAGAAGTGAGTTGTTATTGTCAATGAAAACAGACAAACAGAGTGACTTCACTTAACAAATTCTAATTAAAACATTTTAGGAAGGATTATCTTCTAGGAAGAGTGAAATTATTTGAGACATGAAAACAAGTATACTATGAATACAGGCTCACTTGGATGCAGAAGAGCCATTGTACCAACACTCCTCAGCTCCCAAGCCTGACTTCAGATCCAGAACAGAAGACTGCTCTTCCAAAAGCAAAAGCAAAGGTGTGTTTTAACTATCTTCGCTGTCTCTCAGACACGGCTGATAAAGAAATTCTTGTCAAAATCAGAGCAGGGTAGGGCAAAACCGCCCAGCCATATCCGGCTGAAGGCCAGCAACAGCTTTTCAGATTATGAAATTGCTTTCAGCGGAGATTTTGTTTGACGTTCATGCCACGCAGATTAGCAGCACCAATACATTCTTTCTGCTTCAGAGGCTCCAGTAGTTAGCAGTGAGCAAATGAAATGTACGAGGAGGATAACTTGCTTTTCAAAATTAATCACATTGATGAATCAAAATTGCAAGCACTTTACAACAATTCTCCGAGGACACAGCATTTCCTCTCTTCCTTTCTGTGGATTTTAGGGGACAAAAAGTTCTATGATGTGTTGTCTATACTAGAAAATAACTCTGAGTCTTCACCTCATGCCCAGTTTGGGGCTAGGCGAAGAGGAGCCCTGCGCAGGGTGACAGGGTGCCTACCCCACATCGTCCATGGGAGGTGGCAGGGATGAGCTGTTCCGGCAGCCAGTCACCACCTCCTAATTGCATGGCTTTGCATGGCTGCTGCTGCCATCACAGGAAGGTGAGGATGTGTGGAGACAGTCATTATTGCCCTTACGCCACACATGAGCTGCATACTCTGAAGCAGACAAAAATGTAGGAAAACTGTTCTCTGGGGCTTTCTTCTCAGCTCTCTGGCTCTCCTTTTCTGCAATAGGAGAAAGCTCTTTCCCAACTTCTTTTCTCTTCCATTCTGCTCAAGAAATAGGTCTGCTCTGGGTGACCCTGCTCTGGCAGGGGGGTTGGACTAGATGATCTCCAGAGGTCCCTTCCAGCCCCTACCATGCTGTGATTCTGTGCGTAAAAGCAGTGCTTTCTATCAGGGCAGGGAAAACTGCATTCAGGGGAGATGGGGAGGATTTATGGATCCTGACAAGGAGGATGGAAGGTCCTCTCTCCTCAGGGGAGTGGAGGAGAAGGACAGAAGCTTCTCTGTGGGAAAAGGAGGCTGGGGAAGAATAAAGAAGAGAAATTCCCCTCCATAGATGCCTGCTTCCTCCCCTAGTCCCTGGAGCATTACTGGAACCTTCACGCCTTCCTCCTACCGATTCCTTCTCGGGGACACCTGGCTCTCCTTCCCAAGTGCCTCCCAAACTCTGATTTTGCCTTTACTGCTGATCTGTGCCAGATCTGTTTCACCTCACTAATGGGTTGCTGAGGCTGAGAATTAAGATGATACCCCAGGGATAGTTTTGGTCAGAAACCAGGAGACAGGGCGTCCTCAGTCAAAGCAGAGATCTCAACTGCAAAAGGGAATCCTAACAAAGTCCCAACATCATCACCTCGTGTGCCAGTATAACTGTGTTAGCCTTAACTATGGGTTCATCAGATCTGGACTTGGCTAGTTGTTGTATAGGAACCTTCTAATTAAAATCCAAGAGATGCATAGTGTAGTAAACAATTTAATGAGTAGGTGGCACTCTTTACTCTGAACCGCTCTTGAACCGTGACCCAGAAAGTGCGGAAGTGGTATGCAGTAAAAGAAGTGGGACGTGTTCATCGGCGGTGTGCTTCGTGGCATTGCATCGTTGTTGGGAAACGTGTTTCACGTGGACACAGACTTCTCCTTAAGCTCAGTAAAGCTGGCACCTCTGCAAGTGAACGCGGCTCACGCGCTCAGCTCACATGCTTGGAAGAGACAACTGCCTGGACAAACTCTGCATACCTGGTTTGCTCACCGTACGCAGAGGAACGGAGAGAATCAATTCTTCTCTCTTCACAAATCAGATGAATAATTAAGATAACCTCTCTTGATGCACTATGCTCTTATAAAATGCATAAACTGAATCTACTTCCATTTTAATCTGGCATCCCCCAATTTCTGCAACAAGGTGTACATATTTTACGTAAGATAAAAAAATAAATGTGTTTGCTATGGCTTGGTCTCCTTCCACAGTTCCCTGCTTTCCCTTCCCCTCAGTTCATCTTTTATCATAGCCTTCAGGAAACCCTCTCCAGGGAGACAGAGGACCTGATTCTGGTGAAGACAGGGCTTGAGAAGCCACCTCGGGTTTCCTGGACAGAGTGTCACTGTCTCTTCCCCTGCCTCTGCCTCCCCCTAGCCCCCAGTCAGCAGCGCACAAATGTTATATAAAGCCGCTCCTCCGCACCTACTTGTTCTTGTGCCAACGAAGATAAAAGGAACCCAAGGACTGAGAGCTGAGTATGCGTTTATTTATACAGAAGGCAAGAAATTACTAGCGAAGGCATGACTAGACCTCTACAGATGTGAGGGAGGAGGTGTAGTTGGACTGGGACGTAACAGGAGGTATATATTAAATATACCTATTTATCCCTAGTATCCCTTTATTGTCTTTAGTAAAAATATGAGATATATCCCTGGCTATATCCCTTTACTCCTAGGAAGCAAAGCCTGCATTTACATTAGTTGCACTGGTAAGATCACTGAAAATTCAAGACCTGTTCAGAATGGAGTTAGAAGTCACAGCGGTAAGTTTAGTGATTTTTGATGGTTTAAAAAGTGTAAAAGTAATCATACATCATCAGGGAAATACTATGCCAAAAATGATGCAGAAACAGATTTACTTCAGAATATGAAGGGCTCCTTTGATAAAGAAGATACTATTGCTAATGTAAGATTAGAATACAAGGCTCCTATTCTGAAACAGAAAACCTATGATAAGAGGCAGCGCTAAAAGCAAAGCCAACAAAGTAATAACACAGCGTACGGAACTCAAATGTATCGTTGTCCTGTTCAGCTCTTCCAAAACTTCATCTAACATAATCTCAACAAATAACTTGTTCGCCTCATTACCCAGAAAAACAAACTGGCCCTCCAGAATATTATTCTAATATGCAAAATTCAGATTGAATAACTTTTACTGGGGAGATAGTATTATGTGTGACGATCAGTCTAACACCCTGACTCACGAGTACGTAGAGAAAAATGCAAACAGAAGAAGGAGCCAGGGGAAAAAAACAAAAATAAAACCATTCCGGATAGGGATGTACAGTGTGTGGGTTCTGTTGTCAGCCAAATATGTGGAGAGCAGTTTTTCCTGTAAATCGGGGAAGAGTCACATCTGACACTAGTCCTGTCAGGCAAAAATGTCTCAGCAAAGGCAGGCAGAGTTCATTGCTTAACTACAGAAACGTCAGGTCTCTTGCCTACTCCAAATCAATGAGCACGCTTTCAGAATAAATATGTACTTGCACAAAAAGATCAAATAATTGTAATTTGAGAAGGTGTCAGACCAAAATCTCCCACTGCTCCTGATCACGCCCAAATCTATCACTTTGATCCGCTTTGTGAGATGCAGACATCCTTTAATAACAATCCCTTTCTAATTCCCCTCTGAAAGTAATTAACAGCATCTTACCTAGGAGCTGTGCCCAAGAAAGGCACTTGCAAATATTCCTGCTTTTCCTGGCTCTTTGTTTGTTTTACGGTACTGTTAGGCTGCGGAGGAAATGGTTTCATACACACAGCTATTAGTTTAGAGCCATTTTCTGAACCGAAATTTTGCTACTGAGAAGTCCCTTCCTTTCTGTATTTTTAAGAATCGTCAAGTTAAATATATAAACATATGTAGAGGGTGTTGATTCAGTATTAAGATTGAGCACAAAAGATAGCAATAGATGAGGAGATCACTTCAAATGGACTTTGGGACTCTGCTGTCCAGGGCCAACAGTTGCAAGAGTGTGAACCTGCACTGCCCTGGCTGCTGGACATGAAGATCCTCGGCTGACACCCTTTGTCAGTGGGATCCAGCTCCTCTCTCTACAGCTGTATACACTCTATTCACCTATATTTATTCATGTTCTGGTGGGTGAGCTTCTTGCTGGACCACAGACGCTGAATGGCCACACAACACCCAAAGCCTATGCGAAAGGAATGCCAGGAGCTATGGGTGTCTCCCGAGGCATGGAGCCGTTTAGGGACAGGACGCTCTCAGGCCACTGCAAGCCAGCTGGGAAACTCCATCTTCAGCATGCGGTAGGAGACAGCACTGAGGATCTACAACATGCCAAGGTGACCATGTAGACAAGTTTGTACTCTGAATACACACCGATAGAAATAAACCCAGTGCCAGGGTAGGGAATGCAGATTTTCAGTTCCTCAGAACACCATCGATTTATTACTTCATAATAAAAAATAAAATGTACTAGAGAAAATTAGACTATTATTTATTGATGTGAACAGAAAGTCTGAGCTTGATTCTTGGCAGCTGCCCTTCCTCCCACGCAGAAGGCGCGTTAGAAGAAAAAGAGGACCAGTGGAGTTTGTCCAGATTAAGGTTAAACTGAACACCCCCTTCAGACAACTGCAGCTCCAGACTGAACAGGATGCTGAAAAAAATATCCCAGAGATGATGTGACTGCAAATGGCTCTTTGGAGCTCAGGCTACAGATGGTGCCAAGTGCTTACCGGGCATAGCTGCGTATCAATCAGCCCCCCGTCCTTCCTCGCCTATCTCGGTTCCCGGCCCTATCTATAAAAGCAGATACTTCACTCAGTGAGCTACACAGTCTTTCATAACCATCTGCGGGGAATCTGCAGGTGTTAAATTATCTGCAGGAGGATGCCCATATGTTTCCTGCATGCAACAGACACATATTGAGAATTATTACCAAAGGAAAAAAAAAAAAAAGCCATTGCAGATTTCACGCAGTTAAGGCTAAAGGGCTCGAGCCAAGGTCTTTAAGTAAAATCACACACAAATGAGATGTAATTTACCATGATTTGCTGCTTCAGATTAAAACACAGAGAAGAGGAAATGCGTTCTTCATTTCCTAATGTAGTTTTTCGAGCTTACGTTCTTATGTGGGGAGACAGACAGTCCTGCGAGATGCTGAGCAGTTTCAAGCTGCTGGCAATGGGACTTGGGGCTGCTCAGCGCTTGCCAGGATTGGGCCTTTGCAATCATTTCATACAACTTTTTTTGCGACTGGTCAATTTACTTATGATTTATATCTTTGTATTGTATATGTCAGAGTCAGCAATTGCCCCGCAGCTACTAATGGGAGTTATTTATTATTGCCGTATAGAAAGAGACAAAAAGCAACAAGTACTTTCCCTGTCTGGGTCTGAAGGATGAAGGCAGTTGGAGAATATTTTTTAATAGACCTTACTTGTCTCTTTGGTGTAAAGCAGTTGAAAAATGGGTAAAAATGAACAAGGACTGAGTATCTAGGATAGGCACAAGGTAAAGACCTTACGTTTTGCACACAAATACATGTACATGTACTTATTTTGTAGGTATAGGCACAGACTAACCGTCTCACTATTTCTCTTCAAAATCCTGAATTGAGGTCTGTATATGTGTTTGGGAAAACTGCCATTTTCACATGTGTTTACAATCTAAAACATATCTCTATATTTTATATATTATATATATTTTTATATATGTAATGTTTATCTATATTATATAAAAACAGAATTTAAGATCATAAATTAAGATTAGGCAAATCTCTACAGCAGAGATCCGTTTCAGGTGAGTATTCCTTCAAGAGCCCAAATGTTATTGCTGGGTGTAGAAAAGACCTGCAAGGCTTGACAAAACATTCCAGCTTTTCATATGCAAGCAGGAATTCATATTTCTCCAAAGCTCTTAACAAAGAAAGCAAGCTATTACACATGAGCATTTTTCTCTGTGCACAGAAAAAACGTAATTGATCCGGAGGATCCGAGGTGCGCCAGGCTGACTCTCACGGGACAGATGGTCACGGTGCCTCCGGAGGAAGTGGAATTTGCCAAGCAAGCAATGTTTTCCAGGTCCGTATGTAACAGGCACGTCGTAGAGTGCAACCCCGCAGGTTTGAGACAAATATGTGGCCGTTTGGTATGGAAAATCTGAGAAGTAACAAGCCTGATCTTTACTTTGGAGCCACAGAGCTCCTGTGTGGCGCGGAACAACAGGCAGAGCGGTGCGACCTCCTTTTAACTCTTGAGGTAATGAAATACGGAAATGCAATTAGTCAGTGTTGGACTCCGGTAAGGCACGTGGTTTATAATGTGAGGATTATGAAAATATTTCACTTGGCTCCGAGGAGAGATTCCATAAATCCAGGGTGTATTTGTTACCTTTAATGATTCTTCCCCCCACCCCCCTTAGGACAGGTAGTGCTGCTCTTCAGCCACAGCCCCCCACTCAGAGCACAGCTGTGCTGCCTTTGGGTTTACACCTGTCTGCAGGGTGGAGATTACAGGTTTTATTACCTCTCCTGACATACCAGGACAACTGTTTCCAACGCCGTAATACTTACAGGACAGTCTCCTTTGAACACAGGTGAGCACAACCCTGACACACACACACGCACACACCCAGGGTGTGCCCCCATGCCCTCCAGTGGGTCTTCAGAATCACAGGCGTGAAAAGCCCAAACATTACTTAGCTGGGTCAGGCACCTCCCATGCAGGCTGCCGGGGATGGTCCTCCAGGCACACCCTGCCTGGTAAATCAAATACTACTGGGAAACTGGGATGAACTGGGATCCAAACCAGCCCGGAGGCGGTATTCTCTCTGGCCTGCTGGAAGGGGTTTGGGTGGGACTCTCTCAGCGGGTGTCCCATCAATAGCAAAAATGAGACCAGGGATAGACGGGGGCACACAAGCCTTTTTTACAGACTTTGCAGAAATCAGACTCCTATGCGAGCCAGAGTCCACCAGCGCCTTGGCAGCGGATGCTCCACTGTCAGGGAGCAAAAGCCAGATGGACACGGTGAGGGCTGCCGGGGCTCACCCCAGCCAAAGCTGGCAGCAGCTGGAGCCGCTTCCCAGCGCCACAGTCGTGGGCGCTCAAAGGGACAACTCAGAAAATGGTGGGAAACCCCAGCTCAACCTAGAGGTTGCCAAACCTGCCACCTCCTCTGCAGGGTCTGCCCCGACTTGCTCCACTTCCCCCCACGCCCCCGTGAAGTCTGCGACTCCAGGTGCTGTGTCCCTCTGCTCCCTGGACCGCTGCCGAGCATCCCACGCATCCTCTGCAGATGCGCTCACTGGGGCTTGGGGACCAGAGGTCTGCACCCGGTATTGCTGGCTGCTCCCTTACACCTGTCCAGAGAATCTCCTCTGGATTTTTTTCACTTGGAGACCAAACAACCTCTGCCTTTAGAGATGGGGTTCTGCAACGGGGGAAGGCGGTGTTCGCCGGCTGCCCTCGTCGCAGATCTCGCCAGACTGGGGTGTGGAAGATCACAAAACTTACTGCAAGGGAGGGCAAAAAAGATGAATGGTGGTGGTTCTCAGATCTCAGGTTTCACCCTGGCTGGGCACACTTGGATGAAGAAAAAAAAAAAGCAGACTACGCATATGCTTTGGCACATCTGTTAGATTTTTTTTTTTTTCTTTTCTTTGTCTTTCCAGGCACCCAGTGGTAAGAAAGTGGCCTCGCAGCTATGAGTGGTTCTTCATGAAAATGAACATTGAGCACATCTGGCTTCAAAGCTGGTACGGAGAAGTTTCTGCCATTGCAGTAGAAGAGTATTTAAAAGCAGTTCCAAGCAAAGGATGATTGAATGGGCTTCCAGATAGAGATTTTCTGAGTTTCCTTTCCAAACGCTTTTAAAATTTCATGCTGGATGGTTACTTTACAGTGGGGTGGGGTTTTTTCCCCAAAAGGCTTCAAAATAGCCCTGTCTTACAGGGAGTGGAGTGAAAATAAACCAACACAGACTTTCAAATTATAAAGGAGAGGTGGATACTAGCCCTACCCTGCAATGTACAAACGTGTCATTTCAAACAAGCAATGCATCATTTGAACGCTGCTTAAAAATGCTTTGTATCTGTTTGTTTTGACTTTTATTGCTGTGCACCCACAGGGAAACTACAGTATGTGCTAAACATAATGTTCTGATTTACAGAAAATGCAAATTGCCTATTCAGTTGTGGAGATATTACTGCTGCTCAGTCTCTCTTGGTTTGTAAGTACTCTAAGATAAACTTATTAGCTGCAACTTTAGATATTTAAGTTTTTTAAAAAATATTTTGCTAAAGCTGACCTCATTTGCTAAATTTTACTTTCTACGTGTGTTTTTCCCTAATTATCTAATTTGATATTTCACTTGGAAATTGAGTAGAAGTTATCCCTTTTAGTAGAAAAAAATGCAAGCAGGTCAAACAACACGCCTCCAGAATAACTTGTCTCTTCCTAACACAAAGCTGCTTAAAGGCGTTAAGGGCCCAAACCAAATCAGCCCCACATGGTTTATCCCAATGCAAGTATAAACATTCTCATAAGAAGAACTTGAGTAAATGTTCTTGGCTAGCTTATTCTTGTTATGAGGCAGGAAAAGTATTTTTAATAGCCTGTAGTCTCTATTATTTTGCATCCTTTCTCCAGCCACCGCTTTATTCTTAACTCATCTGTGCAACTGATTTTTGTAAACCACCACTAACTCATCTGGGGGTGGAGCCAGTCCCTTAACTCTTCAAGTTTCCTCATCAAGTTTTAAAGGGCCTGTTCATGCATTTATTTTTTAAAGAAGTCTAAAGATAGGTAGATATTTCAGGCCATGAAAAACTCATTTTCCTAGCGTGGAAAGTGCAAACCTTGTTGCAGACAGATCATGGCATCTCGTGTGATAATACCAAAAGAGTTCAAAGGTATTTTATTCACCTTCGGCCCTTTCTCTAGGTGTCCTGCTAAATTTATTCTGCAGTTCCTAAGGGTATCAGAGTAAGACAGGTCCCATGGCTAACCTGCCAAGTCAGTACACAGTTTGCAAATTATACGGCTGTTCTCCCTGTTGCATTAAGAAAGAGACAGGTTGAGGTGGGGTTTCTGTGCCTGTGGGGCACAGGTGCCTCCAGCATCCCTGGGAGAGCACCCAAGCTCTGGACGCCAGCCCGAGCCTGGGTCCCGGGCGAGCGACCTGAGCTTGTACAGGTTAATCCCCGGGCAGAGCTCAGAGGCAGCTGCCAGCTGGAAGCCAACTAAGTGCAGCCGAGCTTATTTTGGTTCAGGCATGGAGAGAGGGAGTCATTCCCGCAGCGGAGCTGGGTACCATGCTGGTTTAACTACCAGGGGCCGCTTAGCCCTTCAAGTCTCTGGGCATCACTACCATTCCTGATGTTCCGTAAGAAACGATAATAAATGCGGGGGGAAATCTTTGTTCAGACACTTACAAGTATTTTTTTTTTTCTTGTCTCATTGCCAGAGACTCCGTTAGCAGTGCAGATCTTTTGCAGAGGTAATTACGCAAAAGGAGGGAGCGTCCTGCCTGAATCCATTTCCTTTTTTTTTTTTTTTCCCTTGGCAGATGAGCAGCATTTTCCCATTTAAGTTTGCACCCAAATCTTGCCCTGGGTAGTTCTGAAGCAAAACAGCCCATCCTGTGCAGATTTTTAGAATACCATCAAGTGAAATCCTCCTCGATTCATATCATTTTGCCGTGGAGATCTTTGTCCACTATGGATTTGATACTTTGCCCATTTGGATTAATGGGACTTTTAAAACTGAGTTCAACAGGCAGAGCACTAGACCCTGTAAGGGAATCTCCACAGGTCTAACGTTTCTCTGCAACTTTAATTACACACTTCATTATCCCAGTTCACTGCTATTCCCGGAGAAACCTGAACTGCTTATTCTCTCCCCCACCCCACCCCACAACACACACACACACACACACACATACACACAGATTAAGCAAATCCAGTGTACAAGCTTGATGTTTAAACAAGCTGAGGAAGAGAAGAAGAAATTCAGGAACGCTGCTGTTACTATAGTCTCAATTTCACTCTCAGACAGCCTGGTAACAGTGACATGGTCCTACGTCCTAGCCCTTAAGTTATTAACACTCTTGCCTTAAAGCAGTAAGGGATTGTATCAACAATGCTCAGTAGAGCTTGAACTCTTTAAGAAGTTAGTGTGCACTAAGAAAGGTTTCGAATTTACAATACCCTACTTGCTACCGGCTGTCTCCCTGCACACCTAGATTAATTGGAGTAGCTTCTGTATTGTAAATTGACACATTCATCAAGAAGCTTTTCTATATGGACCTGCCGGGAGGCTCTTGACAGAACCTCAAAACATGAAACGGCAAGGGCATGTAAAGTGACAAAAGGGGCTTCATGAAGAAACGCCGTCTTAAATCACCTGTTCTCATTTCATGCTTCCTTCTCCCAAGGAATAGCTACAATAAATGTCCATGAAAGTCTGTAGAAATTCATCAAAAATATGACCTGCGGGTTTTGAATGGGATTTTCTGGAGAAAAGAAAAGGGGAGGAGATGGTAGTTTGCTTAATTGGGCTTTACATTATTAATTATATACTACTACTGATTTTTCTTGAAACTGACAAATGTCTTAAGTGATATTGTTCATCATGTGGTAAGTGATGTTTGTTAAAGCTTTTTACCCAAAGAGTGTTCTTGAGATATCATAATAAAATCATAGTTCCTTGAGACTGTAAAGGGTCCAATCTTGCTTCAGTTCAAGTCAATAGCAAAAATCCTATTTATTTGTTGTGCTTTAATTATTAAAAGAAATAAGCATTTTTATAAAAGGACTTGATAAGCCCTTATGAATTTATTAAGCATTTCCACTAGCTGATGTGCAATTTATTTCCATGTGTTCTGCATTTTAGTTATTTCTGCAGCTTCCCCGAAAAAGCTTGTTGTGCAACGTGTATCATTTAAAACTTTTAACTGTGGTTTTGCAATATTTAAGAGACGCGTTTAGTCAAGTCTGTATACTTGCTGAAAAAAAGGAAGACAAAGTTCTAAACTTGGGTTCTCTAATTTGTGCAAGAGTAATGCATGTACAGGATTTAAGCACAGCTAGTCTGAACTGCTGTTCTTATTTAACCAAAGAATGCTGTTTCTGATGAAATTTTCATCACTTTGGTGGATGAAATTCAACCTGTCTTGTTTCTGGATGTGTATTGCAAATTGCAATGTATTTTGATTTCTAAAGATACTGAATGTTGTTAACAAAACACCTATCGAGAAGAAATGCAAATAAAACAAATTGCAAAGTGGAAACTGCAGTTAGAATATTCTTGAGTCTGCGGTACAGCATTAGCCAGAGGGAGTGGCCTTTTCCTGACAGCCCTTAGAATTTCTGTCCGATCTGAATATCTGCTCTTTGCTTTTTTCCCCCCAGTTTCCTGAACCAAGCTAATTTCTCTCAAAATCCTTCTGGGAATTGAGACTCAGATCTGCTGTGGTACAGCCTGGCTTTTCTCTGGGGAGAAAAGTCTAGCCAAGCACCTTTTTATCTTCCCTTCGTCTTCTCATTACTGTCAGATTTGCTTTCACCGTGGCGGTGAAATGTCACTCTTAAGAACGTTTGCTCTTCTTTTCTGCACATGGGGACTGAGCACTCACCTCTCAGGTGTGCATTAATGGTGTTTTGGAAGTTTCCTCAGTGTTATTTCTTCCCTTGCTAGCCTTGCTCCTACAAGTTCTTGTTACAGCTTGTTGGCTGCTGTCTGCTTTCCTCTGGCATGTTTTCTTAAGCCAAGGCTGACAATTTACCTTCTCATCTTGCTTTCCCGCACTGTCTCCTTTCAAAAAAATTCAAGCTCTCCCACTAAAATTCCCACTCCATATCCAATAAAGGCTATAGGAAACAGCCTGCATTTCCTATTTACGCCTTACGGTCTTTGTCTTGCCACTGGTCGGACTGCATTGGCTGTGAGGACCGTGACAACAGTTTCCTAACCTGTACAAATCACAGTCAACATCGGTTTCCTATTTCCAGTGACTCCATATTCTTAAAAGAACATTTCCTGCAGCTGTTCTTTTCCTTTGTACTGACTCTTTTTACTTTTATACTGTTTCCGGAGTGATGTCTGTTCAATCAGTGTCTTTCACTTTTTTTACCAAAAAAATTCTCATTTGAACAGCATTTTTGGACTCACTGAAGTACTGTCACTTTTCTTGATCTGCTTTTTGCCGAACACTGCATCCATGCTCCTTCCGAATTGCCTGTCACTTACCGTCCTTCAACATGGCTCACCCTTTACCTGCCTCTAGTTGGCCCACACCCCATGTGCTGTCTCCCATCCAACATTCTACTGCTCCTCTGTTGCCTTATCCTCTTTTTCCTGTTTTTTCTTCTTCATTAACTCTAGTTTTTCTGTGTTGTGTTCTTCCCTCAGCTTCCCGTTCCTTCTCCACAGCCCCTTCCACATCACTTTGTCTGCACGGTCTTGGCTGTCTCCTTGATTTTGCTGCTTTAATCTTGTTGTCACAATGCTCAGTGCCTTTGGAGAGAGTCCTAACACTGCTGGGTACTTTGGGAGAATCCTAAAGAGTTACTTTAAAGAATACTTTGGATTTGAAATTTATTTATTTATTTATTTATTTATTTATTTACCTATCTTTCTATTTATCTATTGGAACACGCAACTCCGGAACAGAAATGGGAACATATTTGCCTTGGTGCCAACACAGGGTAGGGCAGTTCTCCGAGCTCACGGCTTTTGTCTGATGCCACCTTGTGATGCACAAACCATTCCGGGCTCTGCTAGAACCCATTTGTGTCAGCAGCCGCCACATATAATCGTGATTAGGAAGGAAAGGACATTACCCAAGTTTGACAAGGTTGTTTGATGGCATAGGTTAACGAGGTGTGATCACATGACTCTTTACGACTTCTGAAGGGAAAACGGGTGTTTGAGACCATTCCAAAAAGGCTGGCAGCTGGTGAAAACCGGTGATCCATTCCAGAAGCTGGAAGAAGGTACAGATGTCTTGTATGAAAAAACAGGTAAGGTTTTAAACAGGTTGCCCAGAGAACCTGTGGATGCCCCATCCCTGGAAGTGTTCAAGGCCAGGCTGGATGGGGCTTTGAGCAGCCTGGTCTAGCAGGAGGTGTTGCGGGAACTGGGTTATCTTTAATGTCCCTTCCAACCCAAACCATTCTGTGATTCTATGATTTAAGAAGGGGTATGTAACAAAAAATTCTAATTAATGGAAAGCGAATCCATAAAATTATCATGTTTATTCAGTACCTTTACCAATTGCATCAACACATTTTTCTCCTTTTTTTTTTTTTTTTTTTTTTTTTTTCCTGGACACGTTCCTGACCCCTTCTACCATTTCCCACCCCTCCCGACCGAGCTCCCCGCGGGGCGGGGCCGTCGGCGAGAGGGGGCGGGGCGAGTTAAAGCCCCGCCCCCCTCCCTTCGCTGGGGCGGGGCTGCGCCTGCGCGCGCGGGCGGGCGGGGCGGGGCGGCCCGGCCTCCCCCTCGCCATTAGCCGCCGCGGCGGGCCAGCTCCGCCCGGGGCGGGCAGCGGGGCGGCCGCGGTGGCGGAGAGGGGGGTTTACCTGCGCGGCGCGGGGGAGAGCTGAGGCGCTGCGGCGGCGGCGGAGCGGCCTCTTCCTCCTCCTCCCGCTCCCGTTGTCGGCGGGCCGCGTGGCGGCGGCGGCGGGGCCATGGTGCGTCGCGCCCGGCTGGCGCTGGTGGCGGCGGCGCTGGTGGCGCTGGGGTGGCCGGTGGGCGAGGGGGCGCGGGCCCTGGAGTGGTACACGGCGTGGGTGAGCACGGCCTACGTGGAGCCCCTCAGCAACCGCACGGTGCGGGGCAACACGGAGAGCGGCCGCTACGGCGACAGCTCGCCCAAGGAGAGCGCCCAGGGCCTGGTGGGCATCCCCCGCGGCGCCTCCCCCCGCCACATGGAAGGCTGCGCCGCCGACACCGACTACGACGTGCCGCTGCCGCCCGGCGGCCGCGGGCCCTCGCCCGAGGGCGACCCGCCGCCCTGGATCGCCCTGGTGGCCCGCGGCGGCTGCACCTTCAAGGACAAGGTCACCAACGCGGCGCGGAAGCGGGCGGCCGCCGTGGTCATCTACAACGAGGCCCGCTTCGGCAACAGCACCGTCTCCATGTCCCACCTGGGTGGGTGAGCGGGGACGGGGCTTGGGGGGTGTGGGGACCCGAAGGAGGCGGGGTGGCTTTGTCTGGCGCCGGTCCCCCTCGGTGGGGCGGGAGCGCGGCGAGGGATGGGGATGGCGGGAGCGGGAGGGGGGGGGAGGCAGAAATCCCCGTAAAAATGGTGCGAAGAGCCGGGTTTTTGTTTCCTCTTCCTTTTGAACCCCGCTGCGTGAACGCAGGGACCGGTCTCGGCCTTCCGAGTCGCAGCCCGGGTGTCGGGGAGGAGATGCGGCGAAGGCATGGGGACGGGCGGCCGTGTGACAGGCTGCGGTCGGAACCTTTGGGCGGGGGGGGGGGGGGGGGGCTAGGGGGGGAGGACAACGACGCGGGGTTTATGGTTTCATTTAGAACCACCTTTTCTCTTTCTGCTCCCCCGGGCAGAACAGCTACAGCGGTGACAGGTAGGCTGTTTTCTGCAGGCTGCGGGGAAACGTGCCAGGTATCCCGAGGATGCCTTCTGGTGCCTGGGAAGGCATGGCCGTAGCTGTTTGAAGGCAGCTTTCGGTACAGGTTTTGTTGTAATAGCTTCATCGTCCTCTCCTGCGCAGGTCTGTAAAGGCTGGGAGAAGAGGTACAAGCATCAGGTAATTCTTAAAGGCTTGCGAATGCGGGAGGAGAACTGAAGCCTGGAGAAGGATGTCGGCTTGGCTTGTCTGAGCGTGCCGATGGTCTGTAGCCTGCAGAAGGGACCTGTGATCTTTTGCTGAGATAAGAACCGAGATGTTCTGCTGCTGCAGTTTCTGCTTGGGCTGTGACACTGAAGTCTTGCTGGGTTTTTATGAGCATGACAACATCAAATGCTTAAATCAAAGAGTAGGGGAGAACCCTCAGAACTCTGCTGTAAAATCTGTTTGTATTTATAGACTTTGAGGAACTGGAAGGTCTTCAGAGGAGGATATTCCTCTGAAGCAAACTAAGTAAAAAATCCTGCAAATATGTGTTTTCATATGTTCCTGGTACAATGAGTTTGTTAATGCCCAGGCTGTTGTTCTTGATCATGAGGAAGAGTAAGACCAGGGACTTGGTTCAAGTAGAACCGTAATGCATTTCTAAAGAAAACAAACGTACTTTCTTTAATATAGTGAGCTGAAAAATCTCAGTTAGGGAGCTTTGCTTCATAGCACGTATGATATATTGGGCAGAAAACAAGTCTCTCTTCTTGGAATAGCAAGTGGCACTGACTTGGAGGTTGAAAGTGTGATTACCATTCCTCTTAGTCTGCTGCCTGCTTGGGTAGATGAGCCTGATCCATCTCTTGCGTTTTTAATGCACTGTCAAAGTGGAGGTGGGATGCTAGGTAAGATGTACCTTTGATTTTAATCCCATGTGGCAATTAAGGTACTTTGGGTAATAATTCTTCCCTCCATACCAGCTGACAGTTTTTTTTTTTTTTTCTTTCTGTCACTCTGTATTGGCCAAACAGTACAAAATTTTTTTCTTCCCTGTGGGAATTTTCCCATGGTCCTTTCCATGCCCCCTCGTAGCGTCTCATAAACATTATTTGCTCCTTTGTGGAATCTCTTCCTCCTTTTATCATCTTGCTTATTTTATGAAATTTTTATGATTTCTCTTTTCTGCTGTCATCTCTGTGCTGCAGAAGACCTTCTTGGGCTTATGCTTAGGTTTGGGCTTGCTTGTATAGTTACATGTATCAGTGGTATAAAGAAAAGTACTCCCTGACTGCTGGTTGCCTTTTTTCTTCTTTAACTGACATAATGTTGTTGATAAAAGTTCTGTCTATGTAAAGAGTGTGATTTAGTATTGTATATATACAAGAATACATCTGTACTTATTTATATTAACTTTGTAAATGCAGGGGGGACCTCAGGGTGATTTGGATGGGGTAGGAATATAATAATATGTCACACCATAATCACTAGCTCTGCTGGAGTCACAAATCTTTGTTTCATGGATAGAACTTTTAAGCATGTAAGTATTTAAATTTATCAGTGCACTTTGGTAATATAAGGAAGAATTAGAGTTTTAAATCTTGGTTTTTTTGAAGTGTGTGTGGGGTGGGGTCAGTGGAAGACAGGCAAGGAAGAACGTGGAAGGTAAAGCTGTATTTTACAGGATCCGAGTTTGCCATTCCTGTGAAGGGATTTGTTAACTGCCACATGAGGAAACAAACCCTGCTTCTGTGAGGAAGAATAAATACTCTGGGAAATCTTCAGTGCTGTAACTAAGGAGTGGAGTTACATGCATAAGGAACATCCACTTAATGGATTTGCAATTAGTGGCACTGAAAATGATGTGAGATGGAGCAATGGTTATGGCTGGTAGAAGTGCAGCCTGAATTACGTGAGGGTGATAAACGAGTAACTTCTGATCTCAAAGTTTCATCTTTTCATTCTCCTTCTCCTTCTGAAGAACTTAGCCTTTGAACTTTCTGATGTGTGCGTGTGGTGCGTGTATGCTGGTGGTGGTGGTGGGTTTTCTTGGTGTTTTCAGACATACTCCAGTTTAAGTAAAAAGAGAGATTCTTGATTAGGCAAAGAAGAGATTTGCTTTAGCTGGTGTCAAAGCATTTGATAAAGGACAAATATCTGCAGTTTAGTTATTTTTCATGGGTACCTTGTGAGCTTCATGAGTGCAGTGAGTAGGGAACAGATATAGAGAGTTGAGAGTTCGAATCTGTAGCCTTGCAGTCCTCTCCCTCCTTCCAAAAAAGGTTCTTCAAATATGACTCTACCGTGTTGTTTTTCAGGCCTCTGCTCTCTGCCCGAATTACATTGTTCAAAATGCTGGATGACTTACTTCCCTTCTTGAGGGAAGAAGTAGCGAAACAACTTCACGTGTGTCTGAGGAGGTTTTTTCCAGTGGAAGATACTCATTTTACCCAGATGACTCAAGGAGCTGTACTTCAGTTATTCAGTCTGAAAAGTATAAACTCAAACTTTAGTTTTACAGGAATATAGGCATTGCAGGTAGTCTTAATGCTGTTCACTTTTGATAGTGGTGGTGAACTTAATGTAATACAGAGGCTTCAAATTTTTTCCAAAATCAAAATAAGTATTGTATGTAAATATTATCTGGGAGTGGGTTGGAGAGGAGTTTGGAGAATCTGGAGAGGCAAGGTGTGGAGTGTTGTGGAGAGCAGACTAAGGAGAGTTAGAGGCTCAGTGCTGGTTGAGAAATTAGGGGGAGGCAGGGGTATACTGTAGTGGGAAGAAAAAAGGGTCTTCTGGTTCTGTTTTTTTTAATGTTATACTTCATGTTGGGAATCCAGCCGTCTCGGAATCCTCTCTCAACCTAGGGTTTGGTGATTCTGATAAGAACATAAATTTGATACCTTGAAGACTATGGAATAAAACACGATTGTGATTGACACACAGGGGGAAGGGAGGAAGGAGGACTGTCTACAATAGTTTGAGATAGGTCTGGAGTGGAGCTTTGGTGCATGGCTTGTGGGTTTAAGGGAAGCTTGGGACTTGAGTGTATGACTTTGTGTAAAGAAAATGGTCAGCTTTGCCAGAATACGCCCAACTAGTTCTTTCCTTCATTGTCATGTTTTTTTATGCAGGTATATTGAACAAAACAGATGCAAACGACTTTGTACTCATCATTCTGTAAGCTCATGCCAGCTCCAGAGCAGCAGAGTTAGGGTTGTTTTGGCATGTAGTTCAACTCTTTGTTACATTCCTTTCAGCACTGCTTAGGATTCTCAAGTGGTGCATAACTTCTGTATTACTGATGCTTACTACTGAAAGCTTCTGGTACTGCTGAAAGGACAGAGCTGAAATCAGTGGCTTGCTTAGCTCAGACAGTGACTGTATGATGTTGAGCTGCGATCTTGTTCTAAAGAAGCAGGAGTAACTTCAAAATGCTTATACCGATTTTATACGTAGGAGTGCGTACATGTTGGAAACCCATCTGGAAAGAGGAGTGTGTGCCAGTGTTGATTGCTTGACTACTTGACTCTTCTGGACACACATCTTCCTTCCTGGGGCAGGTGAAAACACGACATGCACCAGGGATTTGGTGAGATGAGGTTGGAGTAGATGGTCGAGACAAAGCTTATTGTCAGATGGCTAGTGTACTGTTACGCATTTGGTGAAGATCAGAGACATTTATTTGGACAAGGAGCTAAAAAGAACGCCCAGTGTTAATTGTGGCAATATTAGCAGGGTGCCTGTGCTTAAACAGATCTAAGGACTGACCTCAAACATTTGAGTACCAAGGTACTCAAACTCTGGGAGCTTTCTGGTGTTTCTCGTAAGGACAAAAAACTAGAGTATGTCTGCAGTTGGTTTCCAAATGATGGAAATGATCTTTGTTATCTGTAGACATGAATGGGAATAAATGTGGTAGTTTGGGATCTATATCTGCTACTTTTTTTTTTTCTCATCAGGAGAGTGTTGGTTTCCTTTTTCAAGAGAAGACTAGCAATACTAGCAGTAAAACTGACCTTGGCACACTGGCACGAAACATACCTTCATCTTCAGAGTGTCAAATTTGCCCTCCTTTCCAGGTATCCTAAGGATCTGCCAGCTCTCACTGCTTTATTTGAATGATAATGTTAAAAAAAAAAAAAAGCACATACCAAATTTCAAATCTACCTGATTCCACTGAAGCATCACTCAAACCTAGAAAAGAAAACAAGTTTACACTAGGAGACTAAAGATGTGGTTATTTATTGCAAAGTTAGAAAGCTACAGAAAGGTAAAGCCAACAAAACATGCTCTCAGTAGATATGTGTATGTGACACTTGGAGTTCTTTTGTAAGTGTGATTTGAGGTCTCTGAGTTGTGTTGCAGTTGAAGAAGCTGATGGAATGACTCAACAGCATTTCAGTCTCTGAATAATGTGTTTCAGAACAGAAGTCTAAAATTAGTGAGGAATGAGTTAAAGCCCTTAGTCTTACACGCTGCTCAGGGCAACTGCTTCTCTGAGGCTGCTCTTGTTCCTTTTGTAATAGTGGATCGCAATTTTTTTTTTTCTTCCCCTTCTTCTGTCTCATGACCTTCAAGGCCGTTGTGTTTGGTTGCATGTATTTTTAATGGCAGGTTCATCACCAAGTCTTTAAAGCTGTTAAAATGCTTTTAATGGTCACTTATTTAAAAACGGATGGCGTGCCTGTGTTAGTTCTAAAAGGAGAAGGTGTCACAGTGTCTAACAGCCATTGCTCAAAAGTATCCTGACTGCCATTTCAAGGAAATAACTGGCTGATAGTTGGACATGCTAGTGATAAAACCGAGAAAGGCATTACTGATTGCTGTGGGGTTTTTAAATACTTCTTTGTTAGAAATCATGCAGAGAACTAGAGAGCAGGATTAAACTGACTCAGATTTCAGGATTGAGAAGGAAACCTTTATTGATTGTAAAATCCAAGCTGCCTCTAATCTTGAAATTTTCTTTTCTTCCCCAAGCCTGAATGAAACCACATATATCTTTCCAGCACTCCTGTAGTGTTCACTAGCCATCCTCAGGCACCCCTTTGTAACTCTTACAGTTGGTTAAGGACATAAGCCCTAATCTCACAATTCAGGTATGTTGATAACAGTTCTCAGCAATATGAGATAAATTCCTACCTTCTTACGTTCTTTTCTTGTTAACACCTGGTGGGGTTGTGCAGTATCAGAAAGCAAGGAGTGTTTCACACGCTCTTTTCTATGAGATTCCCGAGTCTCTCTGGTAATGCTTTCATGCTGGTTCAGAGAGGACAATAATATTAATTAACCAATTTTTTAGTGTGCTTGGACTTGTGGTATCATGTGGATCGGCATGTTGTTGGTGAGTAGGACTAATTAGTGGAGCCAAGTTGCTTGTGGGTTTGTCCTCTTGGTCTTCAGCTTCACTGCTTTGTGTTTCCTAATGCACCCACCAGGCAAGGCAACATGTGCTGGGTGGGCGCTGCTGACAAGCCGAGTGGTCTGTCTGAGGGGAGGCGAGAGTTGAGCCTTTCCCCAGTAGCATCTTCTTCTTTGTCTCTCCACACCATCCTCAAAACTTGCAGAAAGGTAGCCCTGTTTGTAAAATCTGCCCTCTTGCTGGGCCTGGATCTGGCAGGCGGGGATAATGGTTCTTACGGTAGGTGACCAGAAGTGGGATGGTTGCATAAGGTGGAGCTGAAAAAGGGTAACTGGCACTGAGACAGGAAGGTTATTCAACTAGTAACTGGAACCTTTAGTGTTTCATCCACAGCTGACTGTCTGCACCTTATGGAGGGAGGAGCTGCTATGTACAGAAATGAAGCTTCTGCAAATTCCCCTTGCCGTGGTAGCGGAGTGACCAGGTTGATGAGGTGTCACAGCCAGAACCATTCTCAACTAAAGGAGTTTGTTTTAAATATTTCATGCAAAATAACTCTTTGTCTTAGCAGGCAGAGAGGTGGGTGAGTCCAGAATGCTGCTTTGAGTTTTGAAAATCCCCACTTGATGTAATGTTATAAATTAGGCAACTGTTTCTTTTGACATAGCTTCTCAGTAGTGAATCTAACACAGCTGGGAGGGGAAAAAGGCTTTAGGTCTTCAGTGGGAGGTCTTGTTGCAGGTAGGTAATCTTGTGAATCTAAAAAGGTAGCTGTGACATTACAGCTTTAGCTTTCCAGATAGGAAAACCCCTCCTTTCTTCTACTTTCTCTCTGACTCAAGCTTAGTTTCACTTCTTGTCTCTTTCACTTTTTTTTTTCTTTCTCTTCTTTCATTTTTTTGTAGGAGTGCAAAGCAAGCTATAAAGCCATGACTTATCAAGGGCGTATAGCAGTGTTGGTATGCACAAAGTAAGAACTACGCAATAAACATAGCAATAGACCAGTGGGAAGGTGACATTTTTAACATGTACATTTGTTTGTAATTTATTTTGTAATGCTTAGGTTAGATATTTCTGAGACAATACTGGAGATACTTCTAGACAAAGTGGAGTAAAAATCTAGTCACAGAGGATCTTTGGTTTCTGCTAGTGGGTCTTGACAGTATCTTATAATTTTTGGTGCAGTATAGTGCTTAAAGTTTTTTTTGGAATTAGGTGGTTTTTCATGTGGATTGAGGACTCTTGAGTTCTAATAGATAGAAAAATCCTTTGGTTCCGTGCTCCCCGAAGAGTCCCAAAGGAATTCTTGACACGTCCTTGTTGTGAAGTCTGATTACATTTTGAATATTTAGTATTGAGGAGTCTTTAGGTATTTCAATGTTTAATATCATTTAATATTAATATCTGAATCTTTTTTCTTTTTGTTCACTTCTCCAATGTAATTGTGCTATGGATTCAGATTCAAACTTAATTGAATGTGTCTCTCTTTGTGGTATTCACATACTGTTTCCAGCTGCAGCTAAAATACCCACACTAACAAATAAAAAGACCAGCTGTTCCTGACTTGCATGTTAGAACTCAAGCAACTTCAAGATGAGACGTGTATAACTTCCCTGGGTTTTTTTTGCATGGCATCCACATCCCACCTCACTGTGTGGAATGAGGAATATAGACCCTTGAACAGTAAAGGTGCATCTGTTGAAGTTTGTCTTGTGTTTGAGAGTTTCGTAAAGTAAATAGAGGGTTCTTTACTAGTAAACTTCATATCAAGTCAGCTATGCCTGGAAAAAACTCTGAGGTTTTCCTATAACTTTGCTCACTTATATTAACTGAAGAGAATTACACTCAAACCAGAATGACTAAGTTTTTACTGTGATGACTGACTTCTTTTTCTTTTTCCCCCTCTAACAGGAACAGGAAATACAGTGGTGATAATGGTTGGCTATCCAAAAGGAATAGAGATATTGGAGCCAGTACGAAGAGGGATTCCAGTAAAAATGACTATTGTTGTTGGCACGCGACACGTGCAGGAATATATTAGTGGTCAGTCGGTTGTGTTTGTGGCCATCGCCTTCATCACCATGATGATTATATCACTCGCTTGGCTCATATTTTACTATATACAACGTTTCCTGTATACAGGGTCACAGTTTGGAAGCCAGGTAATTGGAGATGATGATGCCTTAGAGTCTTTACCATCTTCTCATGTTAAATCGGTTGCCTAACTTTGCTTGTTTATTGAAGCACTCTTGAAGATCTGTGCCTTCTTGCTACTTTATTATCTGTAAACGTTACTCAGTAATGGTTAGTGAGGCTAATGAGCAGTGTGCTAATTGGTATCGCAAGTTTGGCTAGTTGTAATTACTAGATACTTATATGAAGTAGTAGGAAATACATTTAGCCACTTGTCAACAACTGAGTAAAGGCAGCTTCTTGTGTGATTTGTCACCTAACTTAACTTCCTTCCTCTTGACATTAAAAAATATTTTCCTTCTTCAGTAATTTTTGTTCTGAAAGTACTAATTTCCCTAATTAGATTTTTTTTTTTCTAATGGAGAGGGACTGTGGTAATGTGTTTTTTTTTCCTCAAGACCCACAAGTAATTAGGGCTAAAACTTTGGTTTGAAATTTTGCTTTAAAAAAACTGCTTTTGATACTTGTAATCCTACTACTCCACTGTAGAATACTGAATGGCAGCAGACTAGAAGGAGCATGTGTGGTGAGATTCAGCTCTTTTGGACTACCTGAAGTACTGAGAGTGGTGGGAGTACTGGGAAGATCAGGAAGGAATAACTTTGCTCCTTAATTTGCCCCTTCCAAATCCCTGTTCTTCTTTGATATGTTAAAAAAAAATGTCAGCTTTATTTTTTTCCCCTGAGGGGAAGTACTTCATAGAGTAATTTAGGTTGGAAGGGACATCTGGAGGCTATCTAGTTCAAACCCCCGCACTCAAGATAGCAGCTTACATGGAGCTGTTGAGGACCTAGTCCAGCTGAGCTTTTAAAATATCTTAGGATGGTGCTTCCCTGTGCTTTTCAGCTCTTGAAAATAGGTTAAGTTTCTTTCATGCTGTAGTGGTTTAGCCCCAGCTGGCAGCTAACCACCACGCAGCCACTCGCTCACTGCCCCGTGATGGGATGGGGGAAAGAATCAGAAGAGTAAAAGTGAGAAAAATTGTGGGTTGAGGTAAAGGCAGTTTAATAGGTAGAGCAAAAGCTGCACACGCAAGCGAAGCAAACCAAGGAATTCATTCCCTGCTTCCCATGGGCAGGCAGGTGTTCAGCCTTCTCCAGGAAAGCAGGGCTCCATCACACGTAACTGTTACTTGGGAAGACAAATGCCATTACTACAGATGTCCCCCCCTTCCTTCTTCTTCCCCAACCTTTACATATTGACCATGACATCACATGGCATGGCATATCCCTTTGTTCAGCTGGGATCAGCTGTCCTGGCTGTGTCCCCTCCAACTTCTTGTGCACCCCCAGCATGCTCGCTGGTGAGGTGGGCTGTGGAGGAGAAAAGGCCTTGAGTCTGTGTAAGCACTGCTCAGCAGTAACAAAAACATCCCTGTATTATCAACGCTGTTTCCAGCATAAATCCAAAACACAGCCCCATGTTACTACTGTGAAGAAAATTAATTCTACCCCAGCCAAAACCAGCACACATGGTCATCAGCGGTTCTACCACAGTTCTCTACTAACAGTGAAAGAGAAAATTGCACTTGTTTTTCTTTGCAAGCAGTTCTCTGTTGGTTTTTTTTTTTTATGCTCAGTTCAGAAAAAAAAAAATTGTTTCAAATGACTGCTTATCACATGGATTTCCCCTGCCTTCTGTTTAAACATGTAGATTCTAGGTTTGAGGGGGGAGGGAAGGGAATTTTTGTTTGCCTTCAGGAGTCTGAGCTCTGATAAGGACTTACAGGACTCTTCTAAGAAAATACTTAATTTCACTTTTCAGTAACTGAGGATAATACGTGGGACTTCTGTATTGGTTAAACTTGCCAGTCTGCTTGAAGTGTTGGTTCCCTAGAGTTTTTTTTTTTTACTAAGCTTAAGTCTCAGAACTTACATTCTGAGAATACTTTCAAGAAAACAAAACTTTTGAGAAGGATTTATCGAAGAAAGGGTGTGTTTCTGTATTGTAACGGTTGAGAAGAAAGTTGCTTCTTCCTGTTATGTTGGCTTTAGGATAGTTCATGCTAAGGGAAGTTCAAATGCTTTGTAAGTAGCTTTAAGACTGTTTTTTAGGTTGAATGTGAAGCTTCCCAGAAGTATGTACCACAAACTCTTAACAGATTTTGCGATTGGGTTTGTTGTCTAAGTGCTTCTTAAATGAAATTGTGTAGCACTAGAAGGTTATACCACTTTTCTCAGTTCTCCTTTTGAAACGGCCATTGAAAACAAAATTATAAAACTATTCAAAGTTTGAAAATGTTGTGAATATCATGGTCAAGAAATATCATTAGATGTCTTAAAAGAATTTTGGAAACAAAAAGCCACTTTTCTAACCCAAATGTTACTTTGCTTGTCTTATTGACTCCAGTATAATTAAAACTTGGGAGTTAAGTATGCCGTGCTTTACAGCTAGTTACTGTGCAGCTGGTAATAGAAGGTGAAGATGGATATCATAAGATTTATTCTAACATCAGTTTAGCAGTAAATCTTTGGAAGACCTCCTTGATATTGAAGATTAAAGGACTGTGCAGACAACCCTGAGCTGATCAGAAGGTGGAAGAGTCTGCTGCTGATTGTCTGTTTGTTTCTGAGACATCTTTCAGACTAATTCTTTCTAACACCATAAAAAAATAATAAAAAAAAAAAACAACCCAATTTTCAATACACTAAGTTTGTAAAATGCTGTAAGTCATTGTAATTACCATTACAGAGAAAAGCTGCCATTTCTGGATTCCTTTATGGTATTTCATCGGTGAGGGCTGCTGCTAGGCAGATCAACATCTGTTAATTGGGAGTGCTTAGTTTGTCGGTTTCCAACAGTAGCTAGCACTTTGTCTTGGAATACAGTACTGCTTTCTTTTCTTGCTTCCCCCTCCAAGCATAATTAGGACTGTTACTGTATAGAAGTCCAGTATGGTGTCTCGTGTCTGTTAAGCCTTTCTTGTCATCTCCTTTGCATAATGTGTCCTTTCAGTGCAAAGCTTTGTATAACGTGTGAGACAGTGCCGAACTGAGGGGAAGCATTAATAGCTACAAGCAGCCTTTTGACCTGGTGGCCAGCTGTAGGCTGCTCGGCAGGATTCCACCTTCTCTCAAGCTTGTGCAAAACCTACCGTGTGCTTGCTCATGGGCTTGCCTAACTAGAAGGTCTGGTTATATGGCTGTTGTTTCAGTTCTGATGCCTCTAAAGCCTAAAGTAGTGTCAGTTCACCTGTGCAGGATGGCCCTTAATGCAAGCAGTTATGGTATGAGGCTATGTGTGTCAGCTTGGGCCATGTAGTTCTGTACTAGTTGAGTTTGTTGTAAGAGCACTATACTTATAGCTAATACTTGCTGCTGTGTCTGGAGAATGCCAAACTTGCAGTTCTTCAACATCTGCTGGTTGGAAGTATTTTGTAAACAAACTAGCTAGCCAGAAAGGAATCTTTAAATGCATTCAGAAGATTTACTAATCCACACGGAAAGTATTTCAAAGCTTTGAATTGTAACTCTTCAAACTTGTGCACTAATACTTAAAATCTTTATTCAAGGGACATAGGAAAGAAACCAAGAAAGCAATCAGCCAGCTTCAGCTGCATACTGTGAAACGTGGAGAAAAGGTAATTCCGTGGCTCTGGTTATTGCTGTATGATTTAAAAACTGTTGTTAATGTCTTAATAGAATTTAAACTAAAACTCTCACAATGTAATTGCAGTGGGACTCTTACAGTTTTAGGCTTGTTTTAGCAGCTTTGCTTAGAAGGCCAAGTTTAAAATTGAAGAGTCAAATTTGAACTACTTATGAAATATGAGGCTGTTTTGTTGCAAGTAATACCTGGTTGAACAGAATGTTGCAGGAGACTACAGGGCTGATATTGTAAAGATGAGGAAACACTAACAACCTTATCAGCACTCGAAAACATCAGCAAGTGGATTGCAAAATACTTCCTAGGACCTATTGATTGCACAGTTCTTACAGCTGATGTAATGTTTTGTTTTCTTAAAACAACATTCATCTTTTTATTGATCAGAGGGCCTTAGAAATCTAAAAAGCTTTAAAAAATGAAACACTTGTTTCATCTGTTGACATACAATACATTAAGGAACTGTATAGACTTACTTGAAGCATAAATTTTTTAGGAGTACATTTCTATGTATTCAAACAAATCTATTCTAAAAATTAAACAGCTTTCAAAAAGTTAGCTTTGACAGCATACAGTCTAAGCTCATAGCTGTATTAGAATAACTGAAGTAGAAAAAGCCAAGGTTTTGAAAGAAAATATTATTTTAGTTGGAGTTTCAGGCAGCTCTGATCCTAGATGCTGAATTAGTTTACGAGTAGACTTCTGCTACTACACAGACATTTTTCTCACCCTTATTTGTCTTATTTGATTATTTTTTACTTAAGGACTTCCTTGCTTAGAGATGAAAAACAAGGATTTGTTTTTTAATCCATGACTAAAACTAAGGTGAGAAGGAACATTTTTGAATAAGAACTTCAAAAGCTGTGGTTCAACAAGAGCTCTTCAGCTAGGTCACATGCTCCAGACAATATGTCCTTCATTTAGTAAATCAGTTTTGAACTGAAAAAAACCTCAACTGTCTTTGAACTTGCCTCTTTTCCTCTTATGCATTCAGCATGTTTAAGTAGCATTTTAGGAGTATTTGCTACTTTTAATTATATTCTAAATTTCATCAAAGTAATCTATTTCAAGCTGTGAACAGAAGGATGTTCATACAATGGTGAGATCGGAGATCAAGAAAGATGGAATTGAATCAAAACTTTTGTAAAACAGTATCAAAGCGTAACCTCAGCATAGGAAGAAATGGATGTAAAAGGGCCATGATGAAACCTATGGTGAGAACCACAAGGAAGCTCTTAACTGCTTTTAAGTTGATGTTGAGTAAACCTCTAACAAGGATTTGTATTATGAGCTTTTTGCAGTGTAGCAGGTAGTTTCCTTCCTATCAATAATATACCCTTGACTAAAATAAATAAAATGGGGGAAGTTAACTAAGTTGTTATGTAGTATGCTGGTTGTAACTATGAATGCCATGTTAATTAAGCAAAGTAGAATGAGATTAAATTAAAATATCTCTATTAAAATAGAGATTTTCTGCTTGGTAAATCATGTCTTCTAATTTATGTAACTTCATGATGCAGAGGTACTCTCATGAACTAATGTAAATTTATCTGGAAATACAGTCCCGTCTACTGTGTAAATGTGCATTTTCTTCTTTAAATATTTCCTTTCAGCCATTATGACTAAAACAGTATATTTCTTTTATTGTGACACAGTATGCTCTTTCATTATCACTTCACTTGGGTTTGAGGTATTTAACTAAAAATAGGTCAATATTTTAAAAGTGTATTTGCTATCATGTAGATCTTTCCTGAGAAGTTTATGGGATTATTGTAAAATGGACACTCATTTGTATGTGTTACATATGGTATGCTTGAACTTTGCCTCTTGTACAGAACAAAAAAATATTTGTTATAGAATAAATACTTGTCTTAACTTCGCTTATGTAAAAAACAGTCTTAAATTGATTTACTTGGGAATGCAAAGCATCAATTATGCGTACTGATAGCATGTGAAGGAGGGTAAAACTTGCCTTGAACTTGAAAGTTTGCTTGCAGTATTAATTCATTTGAGTGTTTGTGATAATGAAATTGAAGTGCTTCACTAAGCAGTAAATACAAAATACTTATTTTGTGGGGGATGAAAGGGAAGAAGTCCCACTGTCTGTTCTTCTAATAGTTACGTTTTATACAACCTCATTAACATTGAATTATTTCTCTTGTATTTGGAGATATCCGTCATATTTGCATTGCAACTAAAAGCATGGCTTCAAGAAGGCAGTAAGACCTGTTAGGAAAGATATTTTAACCTTTGGAAAGAAACAAATTGAGGTGGGGAAATACTGTGTTTTGACGGTCTCCCTGGTGTGAGCTTGGAGAGAAGTTTTAAACACAATCCCAAATTGCTTACTTCAGTTCTTTTCTAGCTACCAAGGGATATCTGCTAGGATATAGTAGAAAAAAGAAAAAAAAAAAGGTTGGGAAGAAGAGGTTTGCAGTATTCAATCCCAGAATCTTGTCCTACTTAAGCACTTGCAAGTCCTTGGGACCATCAGTTAAGAATGAGATTGTGCGCTTTCATCTAAGCTGACATCTCTTAAGATTTTTGTTTTATAGTTACTTCAAACTGAAATTTTACTTTGCTCCCATGAACAAAGCCAATGTTTGAGACTTAACAAATTACTTCAGGTGCCATGTATCGCTATTTAAATTAGAAAATCTGAGTTTGCCAGCTTTTAATATTTGGTATTACTTGATTGAATCGCCTCTTGGTGGAAGCTTGAATTAAATGAGGAAGATGTTTTTATTTGCTAAACCTTTTTGTACATTTTACATACTGTGAAGGTAGCTATTACACAAAGCTTGTTCTGTAATGAAATATGGATGTAATGCATTTAAATGTGCTGTCATCTTTAGGGTTTAGATGTTGATGTGGAAAACTGTGCTGTGTGCATTGAGAACTATAAACTGAAAGACACGGTCCGAATTCTGCCATGCAAGTAAGTTGCTGTAATTATTCTTTCTTCTTCAGTGTGTTTTCCCTAAGAAACATGTGATGACCTTTCTGGAAACTTTTCTGAAACTCTGTTGGCAGAGCTGAAGCTCATTTGTATCCCCTGTTACATGTTGGAGGGCACTGGCAGATCACTTCATATCTGTGCAGGGAAAAAGGAGCAACGGGGAGAAGTGTAGGGGCGAAGCAGAGCTTTCTTGGTATTAAGTTAGAACTGTACACTGTTGAACTGGTAGCTGTGTGGTGTCCTTGTGGTTAGTGACACATCTTATTTCAGAAAGCTAGCATGAAAGAAGATGCTTCCGGAACTACATCTGTCCTAGTAAATTAAGCAATACCTAATTGTCAAGGTTATAAAGGAATGGGTTTATCTTTTATTGTAGTAATTTGCACATCGTTTGAAGGAAAGGTGTGTGGCCTTCATGATAAGTTCTAAAGGGCATTTCTTTTCCTTAGGCACATCTTCCATAGAACGTGCATTGACCCTTGGCTTTTGGACCACCGAACTTGTCCAATGTGTAAACTAGACGTTATCAAAGCTTTGGGATACTGGGTATGTTGCACACTTACTTTAATCTTCCCGGTAGAAATACAGTGCAGGAGGCAAGACTTCATGTAACTGTTCAGAATGAGAACAGTTGTTACTTGATGAGACTGAAGAAGCTGGGCAAAGATGCAAGGGTAGTTGAGTGAGAACCAGAAAAATAAGGGAATCTTATGGGTAAGAGCTTAAACAGTGTATCGACCAGCTTATGAATCCTCTGTGTACTCTTCTGTGATAAGCAACTTTTTCTGTTTCCAGCTGATAATAGTAAGGAAGTTGAAGCAGAGGTGAGGCAATTTGCCCAAGCTGCAAAAACATAACTTAATTCGGTAGAGTTAGAGCATATATTTGATCTTGTTGAGAACTGCGATTCAAAGGAAGAAATTATAGGTCTTTTTTTCATCTCGAGTGTTTGTGTACTTCCACATATGCTCTCAGTGTTTTATCCCTGTAAGTAACCCAGTACTTAGAACCTTCCTAAAGACATTCACCAGAAATTGGTTAAGTAGAGAAAATGATGTGCTCTCATTTCTTTCTGACAGCACCAGAAAAGAGAGATGAAGACACATGCGGTAGGTTACTTGGTCACTGTTGATAAATAGCCTTGAGTTCCACTAAAATGCCGTAGGCATGAATGTACTCCTCTTCTACTGATGGACAGAGATCTTTAGAAAACAGGGGTGTTCGTCGGTTTCAGGGACCTCCTTTCATAGACTAGGTCTGCATTTTGAACTAGCTTTCCTCTTATTTCATTGCAGAGACTTACCAGATCTATGGAAGATTTTTATGATATTTTTGTTTTGTCAAAGGTGACAATACTCTTGCTATGTAATATATACCAGATTGTGGTGCTTCTGTGTATTAAGTCAGACATTACCCAAGAATTGCAATCTTTTTGTTATGTGAAATAACTATTATTACTGTAATGTTGTTATGTTAGCAGCTTGTTTTTTGCTCATTTCCAATTTTTGGAGTTGATGTAACTTGTGTTAGGTACAAAAGGATATATCCTTTTGCACCTATGCAGTCTGAAAACTGAAATGCTAGAACCTTCAGAACACTTTTATTCCCTGAGCTCATGCTGTTGCAGAGGATACTGATGCCAAGCCTAACCAGGAGGAGTAATACCTCCTCTGCTTGTGAAGCAAAATGAATGTTGGAAAGCAGGTTGAATGGGATTATATTAAATACAGAAGCCCAGTTCTTTTTTCTGATGGAATGGGAGAAATGTGTCTTGCTTATGCATCAATCATTCAAGTCCTACTGAAGCTGCTAATGTGGGAAATCATTCAGTGGTGTTTGTTTTGGTTTTTTTCTAGCTTAGTTTGCAGCCTGATCCAGGTTGCCCAATTTAGTTTGTAGAGTGATTGTGTGAATTTTTTACTGATGTGAGAGGAGAAAAAGTGAGAAGAGCAAGGCAGCTTCTTTGAGCAGTGTGCTTGCTGAGTGACGTAACTGCAGACAAGAATGTGCAGCCTTATTACAGAAATCTACTTAACCTTCTGCAAAGAGGCTGAAGGCTCAATTCAGTTTTATGGTAAACAAATGCTTCAGATGCGTCAATATTTTTTTCAAGGCTTGAAGCAGAAAGGAGTCCTATTACCTGGCTTTTGTTTTGTAAAGAGTTTTTCAGTGGTCGTCTGGTTCTGCATTGTGCTGTTTCTTCCAAGAAAAACAACTGCAGTTCAGCATGTCTTACTGTCAGTAGAGCATTGTTGAATCTTGTAGTTTCAGTGCTTATTTAACTGCCTAAGTTTTGGAAACCAAAATCAATAATGCCCCCTGCCCACATGTGTAGAGATTAATATCACATGTGTCTTAACTTGTGTTCAATTGTAGCAGTTCTGTAGCTTATTAATATTCAGTACATTTTGAAATATGCTGCTTTGGTGCTAAAGAAAGAATCAGCTTAGAATTTCTTAAGATGGGCCTTTGCTAATTGTTTGAGGAGGGGAAAAATACTCATTATGAAGCCCACAGAATAGCTACTTGTACCACAGTATACTTGCTTATGTATAAATAATGTCAGGATATCAATGGCAATGGCTTAGTGAAGGTAGTCTGTTTAATTTTAGGAACAGAATTGTGCACGTAGGACTTCAAATTAACTTTCAGAATGGATCAGAAATAGCTCATGCTATACAATAGGTGACATAAATTCCTTTGCGGGTGCTGCAGGTGGTGTGTTCCTGCAAAGTGACAAGCCAGCATATTTGCATTTTTGGAACAGACTTAAAGCTGGGCTGGAGACAGAAGAGGAGGGAAGTTTGTTCTCATGTCAAATATTTGCTCACCCAAGTTTAAAGAAAAAAAGAAAGAAGTCTAAGCTTGCCCAACTACTATCATGAAAAAACAGAGGCTTCCACAAACTCATAAAGGATCAATAGATTTGCTCAGTTGAAGGCTCTGTGTGTGCTGAGCCTGCTCCTAATCAGCCTGCAGCAATACTGTTGCTGCTGAAATATTCCATCCATCCAAAAGGCTGGCTGGGTTGACTCCTCCTGTTGCTGCTCTTGGCTTTGGGGTGGCTTTGAAAAAGCGGCTTTTCTTTTGCTTGGCTTTGTTTCTGTGCAGTCAGACAAGAACATTGAAAGTAGACATTGCTCAACGCTGTACCCATGAGCACATATATAATAGGCAGAAAAAGGTCTTTTTTCCAGTAAGGTGAGGTTCCAAACTGGTAACATGGAGGAATGTTGATGCCTAATGGTAGACAAAAGTGTCAATTAAATATATTTAATTTTGAAGGGGGACCCTGAAGATGTACTTGAAGTTCCAATACCTGAATCAATAAGTGGCAGTGTTTCAGTTGGAAGTCTGAGTATTGCTTTACAAGATGATGACAGAAATGAAGTAAGCGAATTGTCAGCTTCTTCCACTAATGAATCTGTATTGCAGTGTACCAGTTTAAAAGAGGACGCAGGTGAAACCACAGCATTACTTGGTGAGTAATAACTTAGTTTGTCACTTGACAATCCTTTACGCCATTCATGGCATTAGAAGAAGCCATTCTTTATAGTGTTAGTATTGCACTGCAGACCAGACTGAGTGGTGTCACTTAATTCTGATATTCAGAAAATGCAAACAGTTAGATTTTGAGAGAATTCTGTTGAGCTGGAGAAAATTGTTGGGGCGGGGGGAAGGATATGAACAGCATTTTAGGAGGACTATTTACACAGAAAATCTTGAGAACCCTAAGTATATATAAATATTAATTGTATTGCCAGAGTTTGGATTAATGTAATGGATAAAACGTATTAAAATGGTAAATCAACAAACAATTTTTCTTCTAATTCCTGGCTTCTAGATGTGGATGTCAGTAATAACCGTCATGGAGAACATCTATCTAATGGAAATTCCCACTGAACTGCTTCATGGAAGATATCTTGAATAGACTGTTGAAGAACTATTATTTTTTATTTAATTAGTATGGACTTTTGTCTAGTTAATGGAAAAAATAACAATGTAAATTATTTTACCTTTCAAACTTTTCTAGCTGGTGTTCCAAAAGGGCTAATAACTAAGAATTTTGTACACAGGAGGATTTTATAAAATCTCCTCTGGATGTCTCATCCTAAAAAAAAAAATGCAATAACCCTTTTTCTGTAAGCATTGTTACAATGTCATTGTGTTCCAGAGGGCTGTAACAAAGATGAAGACTAGGCAGTGAAAACAATGTAGAATGTCTAACGGATAAATACTTTGGGTGCACTATTTACATTCAGTATGTACACATGGAGAACACTTACAAGACTACAACTATTAAAATGTTCTGAAAGTTCTGATCTGTTGTAAGTGGAGGTGGGTATTCTTAGAAAAGACTTAATCTAACCTTGAAGGAATCAAATAACTTCATGGATATGTTGCATATCCTTTCTTGTGATGGGGAAAAAAATTGCTAGTTGCATCTTTCCTTACATGTAACAAATGCTAATTTGATCTTGTAATGTGTTCTACTCGGAGTCGATGCTGAGAGAAACGGAGACTTTCTCCATTTTGCTTTTATACTGAATTTGGCAGTAATAGGTTGTGCTGGGTGGTCTTCACGTGCTGAGCATGTAAACTTATTTAGGTATATGCACACTGGTAACCTCTTTCAATCTTCAACTCAGTAGAACAGAGGTAAAGGGCTAATTATGGCTAAAATATATTTATTAGTCTATTTATAAGAATTTAATTAATTCCTTCTTACTCCTGCTCCCATACTGTCCCACTTCGTTATGTACAAATTGAAACTGTTTCTTAGGATCTACAAAACTTGGTTTTGTTTTTGTTTTTTTTCTTTTCCTTTGCTTAGAGATGCTGGAATTCTTCTCTTGGATATTCCACACTAGGAGTTTTGACTGGGTTTGCCATTAGCTTTTATTCCTTTCTGTTAGATTAGCAGTATTGTGCCTTATAGTAAAACACTTAAGAAACCTGAAGCATCTGAGAGTAAATATAAACCCTGGCATCTCCCATTATGACCTCTTATCCAAATATTTATATACTGTAAGTGGTATAAGGAATTGCTAAACTGTTTTGTAAAGAAATATGTATATTTAAAACACTACTTATTAAGAGTGTTAAGTGAATTGTTTAGGATTTTAGTGTTGTCATGTTATAAATAATATGCTACATTCCTCAATTTTCTTTTGTAAAGCTGTTACTACAGGTTGCTTAAAACGGTGTCTTTTCCTAGACATCTGTTTTAGAGTGCATTTTGTTTTTAAAATGTATATTTGGAATGTTTTTAAGAAAATATGCAATTCTTTTTCTAACTTATACTGAGCTTCAATAGAAGCAATAACTTTTTAATTTTAGAATGAATGTTCCAGAAATGACAGAGGTTTCAGCTGGGGAAATGTAATCTGAACTTCTACTTCGCAGAGCAGATGTTTCACCCTAAATTTCCTTCAAAGTATTCCTATTAATGCCTACTTTAAAGAAAAAGAAATCTGCCTCTTCCCTGTAGGAGTGTAACTTTTAGGTTTACTGGAAAATTGTCAGGTTGTCGTTTTGATGTCACCAGCAGGTGCAAGTTTTTGTGATGCCTTTATCTTACAAGAAGCACATGAGAATGGAATATGACTGACCAACTGTCTCCAAAACTGAACAAATAAAGAAACAACCCACAACTAAACCAAACAATGCATAGCGACGTTTATATCTCCAAAAGAAGCTTGTCAGCACTTCCAGAACTGCCTTTTTAACTATCTCGTCAATATTAAAATCTAAGTCTTCTCCCTCTTCCTTAACACAAAACTGAACATTGATGTAGTAAATGTTGAGAGGGTTTAAACTCTAGCTCAAGGAGGAACCAAAAGGCGTTATCGAGAGAAGTCTTGTCAGTCTGTGGATTGTGTCTTGCTGATACCTGCAGCGCAATATTCATGCTGGAGGGGAGAAGTGCGGTAAGTGCTTCAGCTTTTATGTAATACCTATAAAACCAAAAGCTTTTCTTAAGACTCAAAGCTGAAATCCGGCGGAAAGCTGGAAGAAAAGCTAAAGAACCTGCAAATTGAAAAGTGTGCTTATAAAACCTGAAGTGTAGGTAATACTGCTGACTTGGAAAAATACCAGAGTAGGAAGATTCCTGGAGCATGTTTCTCATGTTGGCACTATCCCAGTTTTGTTTCAGCCTTTTACAAGCGTAGTTAGAGTCAAATTGCTTTGCACGTAGTTCATCTTCGATATAGTTAGGTCTCGTGAGGCCAGCTGTGCTGCTGAGGAATGATGACAATAAAAGGCCGAATTGCAGTGCCTCCAGCAAGCAGTTTGCTCTCCTTGGAAGCACGATGACAAAAATCTCCTGAAGCGAATCGTTAGTCTGACCTCAGTCAAAAAGCTGACATGCATTAGGCAAAAAGGGATAGGTTAGAAAGTACAGGAGGGGAAAGAGACAATCTGCGGAGCTTGAAACAGTAGCAAGGGAGGATTAGAAACGTGAAGCTTGTCGCACCTACTGTTGTAACTCAAATCGATTACTTTTTGAGTAAATGGCTGTAAGGGGCTCTAGGTAAATGCAGGTTCTCGGATTTTGCTGATCTGGATCAAACTGGTATTGGATCAAACTGGTATTTCGAGTTTCTCACACTTTAACTACTGAAAGTTTATATGAAGGTCAGACCTAATGAGTCTTTCCCTGCTATGAATGTTTTTGCTGGGTAGATGCCTTATGACTCTCTTCCCTGCCCTATGGAGAATCCTTAATCTGCCTCTTCTGCTTAGGCTATGGCCTGCCTGATGTGGGAGCTGATGATAGACGTGTTGGAGGTTCCTTCTGCACCTCCCCCCCTGTCCCCCCGTCCCCCCCAATCTTTTTCTGGTCCTAGCTATACATTTTTCATAAAACATGCAGGAACTTGTCTGAGACCTCTGGCATGATTATACAAAGCTAGAGCATGGTGCCCACGCAAAGCAGGCAGACCCCCCCAGTGGAGATGCTGAATAAGTCAGTTGGGGAAAATCCCTAGCCAGGACCAGGGGATGTTGTTAGTGTAGAATGAGTTTTGTTAGTATCATGTCCATTGGTATGGCTTCCTTAGTTCTGGTGTTACTGGTAGGGAGAAAATTTGTAAAGTCCAAGTGATTATTTTTTTTTATTTTTAAATAAGGAGCTATGAACACTTCAAAATGCACTAGTGTTTAAAGTGAGACTGGAGGCCCTCTTTGTTCAGAAATCTCAGTTTATTAATAATAGTCTATAAATGCTAAATTACAGAATAAATGTGATAGTAAATAACTGTTTAAACTAGCTTCAGCTTTCTGACTTGATAGCAAGCAAAAATGAACCATAGACATCTAAATGCACGTTAATAGTAAGTTTAATTACATGTAGTACCAATTTAACTAGAAAACTTGGATTTTCTTTTACTAACTACCCCTAGACTGGATTCTTCTTTGGCTCTGAGCAATGCTTGGAGGAGCTTCTTTGTGTGTACCAGGGAAGTTTGATTAGATAGCAGTAACTCCTTCCCCCTGCCCCTCGCCCTGCCATGTGTGTGTATGTAGTCTGGTAACCTGTTGCCAGTAATTAGTGCTGGATTCTGGAGGTGTGCCAGAGGAGTTGTAGGATAATTTAACTACAGTGAGAATGCTTTTAATCCATGCCGACTTCATAAATTGGGCACTGGTATATTCCTGCCAAAGCTGGGCTGTTACACTTTGGGAATTCCAGTCCTGTGCCAGGGTGCAACTGGCACAGAGAAACACTGTTGTCAAACACGCAAACGCTTTGTCAAACATGCAAAGACTTCTTTTTTTTAATCACTTGATAAAGTAATGGTCGTCCTGGTTTTCTGCCCTGCCTGCTAAGCTTTCTCTAAGGCTAACCAGTAGTAACTGGGGTGGGGGGGGAGCCCAGCATGTGTGTAGCAACGGTCACCCCGCTGCCTGTGCCTTGTGGCTCAGAGGGTGTCTGAGGCAGAGGCAGTAGCCACGCTTGCAGGTCGTGATGAGCTCGATCAGCAGTGAAAAGGTGTTGGCTTTGCGTTATGATGGCAACGGATAGGACACAACAGGCTGGGCTGATTATTTAGCTGCCCCATAAAAGCACATTTCTCCTGTCTAGGCAAGTCTAGACGTGCAACTACTGCTAGCAATGCCAGCTGTGCTTTGAAGGATACCCCAGCAGGTTAAGAATGGCATTCTGAATTTGTGGAATATTTTTTCAATTGTTGCCACAATGTGTAATAAAACCATGTTTTTGTTACGCATCAACATCCCAAGTGTTGGGAGGACTGGGAACTCCTGCTCAACAGAGCCTTTAGCACCCTGAATGGAGCCAGTGATGATGATGATGTGATGGTTAGGTGGGTGTTTGGGGGTTTTGTTTGCTTTTTGGGAGGGGTGGGGGGGGTTTTGTTGTTGGTTGTTTTTTTTTTTTTGAGTGGAGAGGTTGCACGTGTAGTTTTCATTGGTTTGATTTTCAGCACTCGGCATTGAATGCAGTGTTTCTGTGCTGGATGAAGATACTGAGGTCAATAAGGATGTACTGTCTCTGCAGCTGTACAAAGAGGTGGAACTGAAATCTGGTAGAGGAGTCAGCTGTGGCAGTATCTCGTTGGGCTAACCTGGAGGGAATGGAGTTCTTGTTGTTTGCTGCTGGGTGAATCAAATCGCGTTGGCAGCTTGACAAGAGACGGTTGTCTTCTCTGTGTCTCCCTTCGGCCACCAGGCTGGGTGAGACTTTGCACAATGGCTTGGACCCATTTAATAGCTCGCCATTACAAGAAGAGAGAGTGGTCCTTTCTGGTTTTCCTCTTCTGCCCTATTTACTTTGCTCTGTCTCACATTCAGATTAAGAGTATTGTGATGAACTAATTCAGCTTAAGTGGCAGAAAATTAAGTCTATCAAAGCTGTGTTTTGACAAGCCAAGAAACTAAATATCCTTACTGTGCAATTAACTGAGTTTGAGAGCTGGGCTAAGGGGACGAGGAGTTGGGGTAGAAGAGGGAAGAGCAAGACTCTCCCTTTGGGCAAACTGAGGAGATGCAGTTTTATAATAGGGTGAATTACAATTACTGAAACGGAAGATGGCATCAGCTTTTTTTTTTTAATTTTTTTTTTAACCTGAATGGCTGTAAAAAACTGTACGTCTTTTGTCCTTGAGACTGATCTTTACTAGATGTGTTCTTTTCTCTCATAGGCGATATGTGAAGATTTGGGAATTGGAATTGTAGATTAAACATGCACAAATCAAGCTGAAGGCTTTTGGTTTTGTTCAGTATGAGTCCTGATCTCCCTCCTCGGATATCCTGCTGTATTGCAAAACTTGATTTGAGAAAGTTTTAAAAATAGAATGTCACTATAATTGCATGTGTTTGTGTGAAGAATGCATTGCCTGGAAAATGTCCACTATACTTCCATTGGACCTGAAGCTACTTTTCACCATCTGAAACATGGTAATGATACTGCATTTTCAAATGAGCATATTCTATTTAATTCAGAAGAGCAAAATAATTTGAGTTTCTATCATTTTGTTAGTCTGAAGCTTAAGTCCAAAACTTTGAAGCCAATTACTGTAAACATAACTGCAGAGAACCATTTGAACTTGCTAGTCTGTCAACAACTACTCACCATCAACTGTCTGCTATGGTAACCTTCTGCTAACTTGGTTGCATCGTTTGGATTAAGCACTGGGCTATGTCTTTTCCATTGTGTATGTACAACTGTAAGACTGTCAAGTTATGCGTTGTTGTTGTAACTTAATGGCTAAAAGCTCAAATTCCGTAATAAATTATACAGACCTTTTAAAACGCAGTGTCTGAGAAGCTTGAGGGGTTTGTTTTCTTTGCTATGCTGCATCTGAGACACTTAAGCTTGTTTTGTGCCGGGCTACTTAACTTGCTGCTTAAAAAAAAAAAAAAAAAAGGCAAGCTTAACTTTTCTGTGTGTTGCAGCGTTTTCTCCACATAACTAATACCTGGATGCCCACCCACCTGCTCTCACTGCCTCTCCTCAATAGGACAGGGGAGGAAAATAATACGGAAAAACTCGTGGGTCAAGATAAACAGTTACCATCATTCAAAAATAGAGTAGAAGAGTGAGAGACAAGGACAAAACTAAACCCACCTTTCTTTCCCCTTAGTCTTCGTCAGCCTCACCTTTACTCCTGCCTCTTCTACCTCTCCCTTCCCTGGGATGGGGGGCAGGGGCTGGGGCAGGAGGGCTGGGATCAGTGCAAAACACTTGCTCCCTGCTGTTCCTTCCTCACACGGTTCCCCTGCTCCAGTGGGGGGGGCCCTCCCATGGGCTGCAGTCCTTAAAGAACTGCTCCAGTGTGGATCCTCTCCATGGGGTACATGGAGCTATCACAGAGGTGCCACCAGCCCTGCTGAGGGCCTCACCTGTGACAGCTTGTATGGGCTGGGTCTGGCACAGGGCAGCCCCAGCTTCCCCTCGGAGGCCACCCTGCAGCCCCCCACTACCACAGCCTTGCCACAGAAACCCAATATAAGAGGGAATTTGGGAATCTTCCCTCCTAACAAGCAAACACTGCAGAAGCATACAGCACATTCAGTAACAATTTTGAATGTCTTCATTAATGCACAGGGCTCTGAAATTAATAGGCTCTGCCTGTTTCCCAAGCAAAGAAATATGTTACAGAAGTTCTGTAATAAAAATCTTAAGATTGTTTCTTGGTAAATGATCATTTTTTTATTTACAGGACAAATCTGGGGACTGGGGGTTAATGTATGTCAGTACAACTCAAGCAAATACGGTGAAGAGGCAGAACAGCTCGGCTTTTGCTGTACTATCACAGCAGCAATCCACTTTTTGGGTTTTTTGCAAGGCTTAAATTCTTTTAAAGTAATTCTGTAAATCATAAGGTAGACTGCAGTGCCTTGAAGCAGTAGTAATCAGTTTTCTGATGGAGACATTACTTCATCATAAGCTGTAGTACCAAGTTCTAAACAAAAGCCTAAAGTCTATAGAAAGTGGGTTTTTTTAACCATGTTTTTTAAGATAGTCAAATGGTACTTCAACTTTCAGTAGATGTAAAGCATGAAGGTACAAAGTTAGAGCACAAGCTCAGTTAGCTGTTGCTGCTCACAGTGGCTTACGGCAAATGTCTTGGGTTTTAGAAGGAATGTCTAGAATTGGAACAGATCTTAAATAAATGCTACTTTAGTTGGCCTAATATATCTTAACTCTGGGAAGCTAGACAAGTCTAACCCCTAATGACTGAGGAACACTTCTCACAGGACTTCTTACCAAAAGATTATGCTGCATGAAATGTGAGATCAATGGGCTTTTCAATCCAAGCAATTTAGCAACTTAAATTACTTGGAAAGAGAGAACCAAAAGACAGTCTTGACCTTGCATTATTGGTCTTGTACTTCATAAAAATTTGAGAAGCAGATGCAGACTTAAAACAGCTTTCCTTTATGAAGCAGCATTAAATTAGAACTAGCCAGCTTTTCGAGTTATTTTCCTATTCAGCCTCAGGGCTTAAATAACAGCAGCTATTCTATCAGCTTAACATAATACTGTAGCAGACTCCTTCCCCAGTGCCTGAATGGTACGCAGTCTCTACGCTTTAGAAGGAAAAGGCTTTTTCAATTTTGGAAGCCACAGAGCAATTGCCTATGCAAATTCTGAAGTGAGAAGAGGCTCATGATGTGGATTTTTATGGAAGAAATTGGACCTCTCCTCAGTGAAACATTCTTACAAGCATGAAATAGGTGTGATACTTCGACTACTGATGGTACAAGGCCAGTATTCTGGAATGATTCGATGATTTTGAAAAGACAGTACCGCTCTGAGCCTACAGCACCCAACACTTCATTTCCACCATGTAAAAATAAGCCTTTAGGTTTTCCTAGACTTTTTCCCTTCCTCACCAAAACCAGCATGCATCAAAGTTGTATCCAGCTTCTAGAAGAGCTAACATAGTAAAGAAAGGACAAACAGGAACTGAAGTTACTTAAATCATAGAATGTGTTGGGTTGGAAGGGACCTTTAAAGGCCATCTAGTCCAACGCCCCTGCAGTAAGCAGGGACGTCTTTAACCAGATCAGGTTGCTCAGAGCCTCATCAAGCCTGGCCTTGAATATCTCCAGGGATGGGGCCTCCACCACCTCTCTGGGCAACCTGTTCCAGTGTCTCACCACCCTCATTGTAAAGAACTTCTTCCTAAGGTCTAATCTAAACCTGCTCTGCTCTAGTTTAAAGCCATTGTCCCTTGTCCTGTTGCTACATGCCCTTGCAAACAGCCCTTTCACAGCTTTCTTGTAGGCCCCCTTCAGGTACTGGAAGGCCACTATAAGGTCTCCCCAGAGCCTTCTCTTCTCCAGGCTGAACAACCCCAATTTGCTCAGCCTGTCTTCATAGGAGAGGTGCTCCAGCCCTCGGACCATCTTCGTGGCCCTCCTCTGGACCTGCTCCAACAGGTCCATGTCCTTCTTGTGCTGAGGGCTCCAGAGCTGGACACAGTACTCCAGGTCGGGTCTCACAAGAGCAGAGTAGAGGGGCAGAATCACCTCTCTGGATCTGCTGGCCACGGTTCTTTTGATGCAGCCCAGGATGCGATTGGCCTTCTGGGCTGCAAGCGCACATTGTTGGCTCATGTCCAGCTTCTCATCCCCCAGTACTCCCAAGTCCTTTTCCGCAGGGCTGCTCTCTGTCACGTCATCCCCCAGCCTCTATTGATAATGAGGATTGTTCCTACCCAAGTGTAGGACCTTGCACTTGGCCTTGTTGAGCTTCATAAGGTTTGCTCGGGCCCACCTCTCTACCTCATCCAGGTCCCTTGGCTGGCATACCGTCCCTCTGGCCTGTCAGCCACACCACTCAGCTTGGTGTCATTGGCAAACTTGCTGAGGGTGCGCTTGATCCCACTGTCTATATCATTTATGAAGATGTTGAACAGCATTGGTCCCAGTACGGATCCCTGAGGGACACCATTTGTCATCCCTCTCCATCTGGACATTGAGCCATTTACCACCACCCTCTGGCTGCAACCATCCAGCCAGTTCCTTATCCACCAAACAGTCCACCCATCAAATCCATATATCTCCAACTTAAAAGAGAAGGATGGTGTGTGGGACTGTGTCGAAGGCCTGCAAGGTCTTCGATAGTCCAGATAGCTAGATGATAGCCGTAGCTCTCCCCTTGTCCACTGATGCAGTCACACCATTGTAGAAACCAACCAGGTTGGTCAGGCAGGACTTGCCCCCTCTGAAGCCATGCCGGCTGTCTCAAATCACCTCCGTGTCTTCAATATGCCTTAGCATAGCTTCCAGGATGATCTGTTCCATGATCCTTCCAGCACAGAGGTGAGACTGACAGGGCAGTGGTTCCTGGGGTCCTCCTTTCTACCCTTTTTAAAAATGGGTGCGATGTATCCCTTTTTCCAGGCGCCATGACTTTTCAAATATTATGATATAAGCTGACTTTAGTTACTCACAGCGAGGGCCAGATAAATGCTTCAATTTGCTGTGAAATAGCAAGTATCATTTACATTCGCTCTGGAATTAGAGCCTGTAGTTCAGGATATGCATATGACAAACGGAGTTTAAAACGTAGTAAAAAACAGCATAAGTGTAAAGGCCTAACACATTTCATAAACTCAAGCATGTGTATCAGAAAAAACATTTATTGTTTAAATGCATAAAATGCTATTTATAGTGTATTACATCATTAATCCAGTGATTTAAGTTTAAAATATACAATTAATTGGTATAGAACACTGGCAGGTTTTGGTGGTGGTTTGGTTTGTTTTTTTTTTGCCAGTGACACAGTGGTTTTATTTTGATGTTTTGGTCTCTGACGGATTTTCCCCAGTGTCTAGCGTCTTCAGCAATCTGAAAAGGCCAGCTGCTTCTCGTATCCGACTGAACTCGATACAGAATGCTTGCACTTCTATAAACAAGTCCTGTACATTAATAATTTTGTTTCTGATTAAAGACTGAAGAAAGACACAAACAAGACGTACCAGGCGGTTCTGAAACAGAAGAGATACAGTTTCACAATCCAAATAAATGTTTGCAACCAAGTCAGTCGAAGGACAGTTGGCCCGCAGCACTATAGATAGCTGAGGCATTTCAGGAGCAATTTAGCTTCAGCAGTAATCTTGTTCCCAAGCTTTGTACGTGCTGCCCCTGCTCTTCCATCTCCCGTACTACTACTGTATTTAAAAAAAATTGACTCCTCTGGTTTATAGTACTGCACTGCTGGATACAGGAGCTTTCTCAAGATTAATCCCACACACAAATCACAGAATGGCAGAAATGAAGCACCCAGATCTACCTATGCCCTGTACTTAATTTCTTTATTGCGTAATCTCTGAATAAAGTCAGAAAGAAAAGATCATAACTTAAGATGTCATCATCACTAGGGTCTTGCTTAGTCTCATTTTCTACAATAACACCATAGAGGAAAAAATGAACAAGCTTCAAATCTCAAAATTCCCCAGTCACCACATGATTAAGGCACTCCAGATGGGAAGTGACAGCAACAGACCTGATGCCAAATTTGCTTCGTGGGAAGTGCTCTGTTGCTGAATTAGCACGTGACCCTCTCGCTCTACCTTAGAAAGACAGACAGTACCAGGCACATCTAATCCAAGAACACGCCTCAGAGCTCATGGGTTGTTTCCTGCCTGCTCCAGTGAAAAGATGGGATGTGGGAAGTGTTCCTCCTTCCTAAGGGCTGCTTCGGTAACACCTTGAAGAGCACGCTGGGAGTTGGAAGTGGAGACCTAGGAACCAGCACTTACCATTTGTCATGCACAGATCCAGTCACTAACCACCTGCTTTCTGTAAAGCAGTACGCTACACTGTATAGACTATATAGTATAGTGTGTGTGTACATATATAGAGAGTATATACACACTATATAGTACTGTATAAAGTACTTTCTTCCTCAAGGACAAAAAGCAGATCTTTATCATTAAAGTGGTCTCATAGTGAGAAAGAGTTGAACCGAAGCCCTTCTCTGACAGCAATTATATACATGAACGATTATCAGACAGAACTGAGGGGACTTGATAGCTTATTTTCAGAGATAAATAATCCAATATACTTTGGACACTTTATCTATCAGCTATGTTTACAGGAACTGAGCTTACTACTTATACCAAGAGAATTCAGAAACTGAACAAGTTATTTCCTTCACTGCAATCAAAGGGCATCACGTGTAACAAGTTTGTATTGCAGAGAAAACATGAGTAACTTTAATAATTAAGGAAGATGAAACTCAGAACAAAAGTAGAAATGCAAGATGCTGACTGACTCCCAATCTCTGAGGATCATGCCTCTTTTACTTCCAATAGGAATGGTTTTGTACTGTGCTTTTCAAACAAAACATCTTGGGTCTCAGTTGCTGCGAGGCCTTACGTGCAGCATTAACAAATGTTAGATCTCACAAGCTTTGCATGCTACTTGTCATCAGTGTGTGTTCCTTGACACTCTGTTCTTTTTCTGTCCCCAGTATGCCTGAAGTCCAGCTGCTGTGTGCTCTCGGCAGCCCCTCAGAGCACAGCGTCCCCCTCTGTGGGCATACTCTCAGCCGCAGCCCAGCCCTGCTGGTATTTCCCTGTTCTGCTACCAAGTGTAATAGGCACAGCTATTCCATCAGGTCACAGACCGAGCCACCCGTGTATATCTGGCAGTCTCAAAGCAAAAAAGAGCAGCAGCCACCAAAAGATAACAGAGGGTTAGTCATCATCTGGAAGGGTATTAAGAACACGACAGAGGGGGTTTTGCTGCTATCTAAAAACCACATTGCACCCATATCCTGTGTACTGCTCACAGTTTTTGTCTCTGCAGCTTAAGGATATAGTAGATCTAGAGAAAGACACCAAAAAAGCTTAAGGGGAAGGAACAGCTGCCTTGCCGCAAGAGATTAAAGAGGCTGCAATCCTTCAGCATTGAGAGGAAAAAGCTGAGGCAGGACTTGAAGATTCACGAAGCCTTGGGTAAACTGAACACGAACTGTTTTTCACCAATGGCGTATCCAAGAAAACAAGATCTACTGGGCAGCTGGTGAAAACAACAGACTGGTTTAGGATAGAAGGAAGTACCTTGCACAGCATGTAGACAACCTTATGTGTCAAAGGTATGGAAACCTCCCCAGGGGGTAAAGATCCTTGAAGTGGCTACAACTTGCAGGCTAGTACTGAGGAAGCATGACAGGCTTGGGAAGTGGAAAGTATGGTGTTAGGAAGAAAACAGAAGGTTTTTTAGGTCTTTGAGGAGATCTGCAAACTGTTATAGGTTGACAGTAGTCCTGATCAAAGGGCAAGACTTCCACGTGTTTTGTAACATCACCTCAAAGGTTTGGAAGTGGGGAGTACACTTGTACAGAAAAGCTAGAAGCCTAAAACTAAGTAGAAGGCAAACAACTAATACTGGGGGTGAAGAAAAGGCACACTGAGTGACAGATAAACCTTTTGTAGGTAAGGACCTGTGTCACATAAAACTGCAGTTTTGTTAGGGAGAAGTGTATTATGTCTACAGAAAATAAGGGAACAGTAATTACCTCTGAAGTCTTGTAAAAAGGTAAAGAAACATCTGTCAAACACTATGAAGAACCGTGTAGTGTGTTAGGAAAAAAAAAATTGTGTCTTTGAAACAAAGAAACAGTAAGACAGAGTAACTTAACGCTATCAGTCTTATAAAATCTCAACATGTATTACACAGAGCAATATATGGGATCCATTTTCCTAACCAATTTACTAAAGTACTCACCTGCATATATTTGTCTTTAATCTGTTCACAGGTGGAGATACAGTTGGAGATATAAAGATGAATAAATTCAGGTGGGAGATCAACTGCAGTAGTAAGCCTGTTCAAATTAAAAATATCCAGTGGTTTATGAAGCCATAAATCTAGTGATTCCATTGCAAAACAAAAGAATTAGACATGTGATATTAGTTTACTCCCAGTCATGTTATACAGAGCTGATTTCTGACAGCTTCCACAGATACACTTCTAAACATTTTAAATGTCTTCATTAAAGATCCAATGCTTTTTAAAACTCTGACACAGTACAGTAGCTGAGTGAGATCAGTTTCTAGTCTATAACATACCTACAAACATTTGCTATATATTACACAAATGAATCAATGATAATAGTTTCCAATTTACAATGAAACCCTCAAGCTAAGGGCCAGGATTCTCCTACAATAAGCACTGCAATACAATTTTGCTTGTTCATATTTGCATTTCAGGTATGAAATCTAGATGCTGAACTCCTTCCTTAAGCATACAACCAGAATAACTCCGCTGTTGCATCAAAAGATCAGTTTCCTTAGTTCCTTCAGATTGAGATTTTATTCCTAGGAACTGAAACGATATGAATACCTGGAGCTCAAATACAGGAGACACTGACTAGATGAAAGTGTTAACTAGAGATTGATGATGCATGATAATCTCAAAAGCTTCTTACTACAGAAGAATTGGAGAACTATTGCATCAAAGAATGGTTTTAGTGTATTTTTAAGGGTTAACAACAAAGCACGCCTATTTGTGGTTTAATGCTGGCTACTGAAGTATTCGAGCTGCCACTGTTTCTTACCTGGAAAAGCAATACAGCTCTCAAGCTTTAGGATAACAACGTACATTGCATTACATGTACAACTGCCATAAAGTTACAACAGAACTTGACTTGACCAAAGTAACTCTAATCACAGTCCTATCTCAAGTAGTGAAAAGCGGGGGCAATAGGGAAAACAGTGCATGTTTTAGACATCTCAGCTTCAAGTTTTTGTCTTCTTTCACTTAAAAATTCCCTGTCTCCCTGTGTGCACTGACAGTCATTTTGCTGTTTAAGAAAAGTTGTTCCTTTGGTAGTTATGCCGTGGGAGAACCAGCATGCCTGACTGGCGGCATAGCTATCCTGGACAGGAATAAAAGCTCCTTTCTTATGGCTGTTTCTCCATGTCATAATCATTAGCCCAACTTCAGGGCAGTAACTGCTGTCAGTCTGCACCAGTCGGGAGGAATTTATTTCAGAAATAAAATGTTTCTTTCCTTAAACGATATTTAAGGTAGAGTTCAACTCTGCTGCAAGGGGACTGCAGAACAAGGCTGATTTGGGAGTTTGTATTCAATAACTGCCAAGAAGTGGAAGAAAATAAGCGAGAGAGATGTACTTTTGTAGCTTGTGGGGATTAGCTGTCGAGAAGTTTTCCCATTGAAGGGGCTAGCATTCTTTAAAGCAAGTGGGTTGTACCTATATGCAGAAGATATTCCCAGTGAGGACAGGGTGTGAACATAGAGTAGGATGGCTACTTAACAATACCACCTTTTGTTCACTTAAGCCACATCAAGAATGCAAGTTGCATTTAAGCAGATTAGCTGTGTGGCATTCACTTTTTGTTGAGGATTCTCACAATAGCTGCCCTTTGTCCCACTGTAGTCCTCTATCTTCCACACAAGCACACCTCAAGAAGGATCAAAACTAACATTTCCAGGTGTCCTAGTGAAACACAGCTGCTACCTCAGTTGAAAGAGAAGACAGAAGCTAGAGATGAGGCTAATTTTTAAGATATGAGAAAAGAACATAAATTCTTTATCAGGAATTACTGGCTTGTGACCCATTGGAGTGACAGTCAGTACAGTGACAAAACCATACAGATCCAGTAACTGGTCATTTTGGAAGTCAGTAACTAAACTTGCAGCTTCCTGTGATGTAGGACATATATTTGCTAGTGAAATTTATACATCAACCAGGAACCTGATGTCTGAAAAAAACTTTAGGTATATTATAGATTACAGTGACAGACTCCCTTAAGCGAGTCCCTTCTGCTGGGAAATTGTGGAGTTTTTTCCTGTTAAGTTGCAGTTTTGCTACTGCTAATATTACAGTAATATTTTAAAATAGCACTGCTGTAAAATGGAACTTAAAATTAATGTCAATGTTCTCTGAACTTCACACTGAAGAAGTCTGAGAGGTTCAATTCTTTATTACCAACCCACAGCTAACTTTAGAAACTTACTCTGGAGTAAAATAGGAGGTTTTTTCCCTTTAACTACAGGTATCACCAATAAGGAACTACATGAAAAGCAATTAAAGCTGTTATGAAAGAAACGGATGGTCCAGTAGTTGTAGGAAGCAATGAATCCACAGCACATACTTCCTCTGCAGGATTAATCAGAGCACACTAAGTCTTATTATTAAAAGGGTATTAAAAATACAAAACACAAACAGCATAGACAAATTGAGACGGGAATGATAGTTTGATAGTCTTTTCCTTTACTGTAATCTGACTAGTAATTTCTTCAATTCCTGTTACTTTTGGTAGTCTTTGAAATGCATCCAAAGACAGCCCTGCGGCAAGCCTCACAATCACTTAACTGTTCATTTATTTATTTTACATACTTAAGGAAGCCACCTTAAATTTGAGATAGTACTCACCGATTTACAACTTCCATTGAATGTAAGGACATGTCCATGTTGACCAAGACAGAAAAATACTCTGTTATCTGACTAGACTGCATCAGTTTCAGCAACATTTCTATAGCTACTAAAGGATTGTTTTCAACCAGGTCTGGCAATTTGGCAGGAGTGAGACCAATATGGTAAACAAGCTTGGGGTCCTTCTCCAGTTCTCCAAGGAGCTGTAAAGAAAAAAAAAAAAAAGATACTGGTTTTTTTTTTCTTAACTATTCACATTATTGCTTGAAGAAACTGCTATAATACATCTAAGCTAAGGAGAATGATAACCGTTTAGATTTAGGCATCTCTATTGAAAGACACTGGAGGTATACTTTAAAATTTCTATGCAAAGGCAACTGTGCCCATAAGACCTTTAATGAGGCATTTCATAGCCTTTCATCAGTGAGTGCCAAGGAAGAGTGGAAAAAACCAACCACGAGAAGGTTCAGCCTTCTTGTTTCCTGTCCAGCAGAAAGAAACCTCAATTTCATTGTTGTCAGAAAAAGTTGTGCAAATAAAGGATATTTTATACTGCTAGCATAATGATTATCAAAAAGCCCACGGAAATCAGGGGTAATACTATCAAATTGAGGAAAAAAAAAATTTGGCTTGGCATTTCTCAAATAATTACTTATCAAAAGCTTCCACAAAAGCATGAACAACTTTGTTCCAAGAAAATTTTTCTATGCAGAAAAATATTGGTGCCACTTATTGATCAACTGTAACTATGTCCAGTCAGTGTTATGACATTTAAAGATTTCTTCCGTATTCATAAAAACCCAAGTCAAAACTCTTGATTTTTTACAATTTAAAGTCCTTGGAGTTTCCTGAATCTAAACACAGACCAATTAAAGTGATACAACTTTTTTAAAATATGTTAATAGCTGCTAGAAAATCACTTTAGACAGGTAAGTGCATGATACTTACCTGTGTTTGCTGCGGGGAAGTCAAGGGACTTTTAAAAGCTTTTGCCATGATTCTTTTTATCTCAACTCCAGTGCTGTTCTTAACACACATTGACTTATCCCACTGAATTGTGTGATCTGGCTCTATTGGATTTAACCATGCCAATTCATCCTCGCATATATGGAGTGGAGGCGGTGGTCGAATAAACTCTGGTCGAAAGTGACCTAAAATGGCAATGATGTGAAATGTTTTTTTGTTTTGTTTTGGTTTGGTTTTTTTTAAGTTTCAGGTATTCAGTTTTACATCAGCACAAAAGGAAGCCCCCATTTCTTTAAGCTATTGTAACACTGAGAACAGGCATTACAATCTTATTTGCCTCCCAGAAAAACATGTATTTCCGATTTTTAGTCATGCTGTTATATCAGCCTGTTTTCCTCTTGATTCAGATCACTAAGTTACTGTAAAAGGAAAAAAGACCATAGAATCAGTAACTGCTTCCTTGGAAGGTGTTAACAGTCAATGCTTGGTGTAGGCGACTAAGATCTGAGGGGCATCAGACCCAGTGTTTTAGCCAACAAATGATACAGGTAACAGCTTGAAGACAGGCTCCAGATTAAGAGTCTGGAAATGTGAACACTATGGAGTCTGATCTGGAGGCAGCCTGACACAGTTGTGCACTATTTCATTCCTCTTCACTCCCGTTTCATACCTTGAAAATAGTTCTGAATTACACTACATTTCATCTGGGGAAGTAAAACAATGTAGCATGGCATGAGTTACAGAAACAAAAGATGTGAAAATGCACATACTTTCTATAGGAGGTTTTGGTCCACTCACTAAGGCTTCTGTGATCTGGGAGGCAACAGAGCTGTCAAAACCAGAGTTGGAAGAATCTGGGTCAGGATCGCTGAGAATGCTGGGGAAGCTGGCCTTGCTCTGTGTTGGCAGCTCAGACTGACGTTCTGAAAGAAGGCCAGTCCATAATATTAAAGCATAAAATTGAAACAGAGATGCCTGGAATACTAAAAGTAGTGAGAAACAATCAGCTTTAGAGAAGAACTAGCTTAAAAAAAATGCCAGATATCATCAACGTGAAATTTAGTACTGTGTCAGGCAGCTAGTACTCAAGAGTGCTAGCTGACAGGCGAGGGACAGAGGCATGCAGCAAGGACAAAGAAGAAATAGAAATTAATCTGAAACATATCCTTGACTTTAGAAAAAGGAAGTAACTGATGTAACCTGCATCTAAAAGCCCATTTGTAGATTCACATGGTACTCCTGAAAGAGTTCACATGCTATATCTAGTTTTGCAATCGCTTCTTCTCAGAGCAGGGAAGTGAAAAAATCTACAGAGATACATTTACAGACTCCACAACGATAACAGCCACACTAGACCTGAAGTCAGCTACTCAAATTTATCCAGCACATTTCAGTGGCATTGCATAACCTACTTTTGCATTCGCTGTCAAGCTACAGCAAGCGCTTGTGTAGAAAAAGATGGAGTTTAATTGTTATGTGATTCTACATATATCGGCATTAAAGCAAACCTGAGAAGAGTTGAAAGTCCCTTTAAAGGCCAAATTACAGAACATAATCAAGTTAAATAAAAATAATAGTAAATTTAGTATATACAACTGAAGACTTGAAATTGGCCAAAAAGAAACTACGGGGTTTTCATGACTCCCACCAAATCCATGACAGAGACTGAAACAGAATGACAACAGGATCATCAAAACAAAGCACCACTCATTGCTAATTTATTTTTTGGCTTTCTGTCTTTCTTTAGCCAATTATTTCAGATCATGCAAACATTTGCATATAGGCTTGCTGAAGCAGTACAGCAGGGTATGTTTTTCTGTTAAAAACAACAACTAGCATACTTTTCAGTTGTTTAAAAAAGAAATAAATTGATTTTAAAATCAAAGGCCAAATGAGATGGTTTATAAAATATGTCTTTGACTTCATAAACTGTTTCAAACTCCAACTTGTGAGTACTTTCATTTAGCCACAGAAAGGTTGATTTGCCAAATAAAGTGCTACGTAAAAAAGAAATAAATATTAGGCATTTTTTTATTTATAGTCTAGAACTTAAATCTATCAGTTGGTAGAAGTACATCACTGATTTGTTTGTATCCCCATGATCTCAAGTGATTAATGATGCTTAATTAAAAATGTAAAAGTTTAAGATACAGTCCTTCACTGATTTTAGAAGCTTACATGAGCCCTTAGTTATATGCACTGAAGCTCAAAAGCTCACCCTCACTGCTCCAAGAATTCGGGCTGGATCAACAGTTTCAGGTGAGCAGAAACAAGAATCAGAACATGACAATTTAACAGGAAATAACGCAGCATCTTGAAACAAGACATTTAAATTGAAAAAAAAAAATATTGTGAAAACAATCATTATGGAGCTAACTTCTTTCTTTTTACAGGTAAAAAGAAACTTAGTTTTATTCCTAAAGGAAAGCTCTACAATGTATTACAAACTTAACTTTAACACAGGTCAATTACTCTTAGATCAAATAAGGGTTAGTGACAAACAGTTACAAGCACTTTGCCAGAAGACCCATCTGGACAGCTAGGAGAAAGTGACATTTTTGATACAGTAACACACCAGATTAACAAAAACAAGTTACAGGAAGACACAGAGGCTTGAATGAATATTCTGTAGAACAAAGGGAGAAGAGAACAAAGCAAATTTTAATAATCATTTCCAAGATGCTCTATTCCAACACTCTACTTTTTTGTGGGGGAAAAAACAAAACAAAAAAACCCCAAAGCCAAAACAAACAAACAAACATAAAAAAGGAAACTACACCCAGAAAAACCACTATACAGTTGCAAGTGAATTGTCACAATGAGCTCAAGTTCGGAAGACATGCCAAGAACTTTTTCCTCCCTTTACCAAAAAAAAAAAAAGATTGTTATAGATACACTGTCTGAAAAAAATTAACGCTTTCTGAATTATTAAATTGAATTTGCAGGTATATTCTAAAGTAATTAAAGATCATCCGGCTCCAAAAGGCCCTGAATTCATCTCAGGAACCACAGTTTTGAAGGGTCACCAAGTCTTAAACTGTTACGTTCCATGATATGTGAGAGGAAAGGGTGTAAATGCAACCCCTTAAACATCATATCTAAGCACCACAATACAAGTATTTATGCACTGACAGCAGTACAGCTTCATCCTGCATACTGAGTCATTAGGAGAAATATACTGAAAACTTCTGAAACCTGACCTTCAGACTTTCTGAAACATAACAAATAGACAGTCAAGAAGCATCACAATATTAAGATGAGCAAAAGATTTATCTTCTAAGAAAGTGAACAGAAAGCAAACATTTATTCCAGGGAGGTAGAGCAAGAAGTCTGAGAAAGACAGCATGAACCTTTTTCAGATGCAGCTTGTTTTGTTATGTAATTCCTACAACTGCTCTTAAGTAATTAATTATGCATGTTTACTGGATTACGTAAATAATGATACAAGCACATCTTACAGGTCTTAATTTTGTAAAGCCCCATTAATAACTTTGTACTGTACTTTAAACCGTCAGTATCTTCCATTTTAAAAAAAGGACAAATTAAAATGCACAGCCTAGAGTACCCATCCACACAGCTACAGTTTTGAGGTTCTTTGCATGTTTTATTTTTAATGAGAACTACTCAGAAGGCAACCACAGTACCAAGGCCAAAACAGATGAGTGAAAAAACTCCAGGCATCTCATATGCCTTATGCTAAAAATCACAAGTTACCTTTAGTTTCACAAAATCTGAACTCCCAAGAGTATTCTAGAAAACACAGTCAGGATGAACGGAACAAGAACCAGAAGGCTTTGTTTCCCCCTTGAAGGTATGTTAAGGTATTCAATTCGCATTTTCAAAAGATACCGCAGTTCAGAAACAGTAGCTAAGGAGGACACCAGAGGACATTTGTACACTGTGACTAAGTGACAGTATACCACACCATAATAAGCCAGTAATAGATTCTACAGAAAAAACAAAACAAAATAGAAAAAATGATGATACCAAGATATAACTGCAGGATGCAGAAAGCCTAGTTAGTGCCTGACCTCACAGCAGTAAACCACATTGTACAGATACAGAAGTGGGATGGTCAGTTTTCAAGTGAGTAGGTTCATTCGCACGTACCTAGGAAAAAACCCACTATTTTTTGGTGTTCAAACTGGCTCCTTGTTCCCAACAATATTTTCTATTTCAGATTAGCTCCAGATGTGACTCATCAGTCAACGTGATCAGAACAATCATGTTCCTGCTTCTTTTCTCCTGTCAAAGGATAAGCATCACATTGCTTTTCTTTTCAACCTAGTAAAAGAAGACCATCTTCCCACTCTTCAGCTAACACTGTAAGATCTGACTTGATTTTATAAAACTGAAGATATAATTGTAATAGCCAATTTGCCAGGTGCAGTTGAAGTACCAGTACATGACAGCATGACAGTTATGCTTGTTCTCTCATAACAGAAATACTGCAAAGAGTGAAAAGGGATAAAAATACACACACACAAAAAGAACGAAAAGCTTTAGATGAAAAAAGTCTTCCTATACTTGCAAAATGTTCTCATGTTTAAGGCAGTGCTTAAAAAATTGCTTGTTAAGTAGGATAAAACACCTAAGATGTAGTCTCTGCTTGAAGTTTCTCTTTGTGCTTGAACATGACCTTGAAGACCATAAAGCACAGTTCCATTGTTTTCACATTTAGAACAGACAAGAGTGTTTCTCAGGTAGCTCATAGCCACATTACAATTAGCATTTCCATTCATAATTGAACCACAGCCACAAATCTTCCTTACCTGCTAATGCCAGCTGAAGTCCACTTATATCCACTGACTGGGCCATGTTCCCCACGTCCATTGAAGCAATCTGCCGAGGAGTTTTCTTGAACAGTTCTCTAGGGGGGGCCAACATCAGCTGAGACAGAAAGAATTTTTCTGGAGGAGTTATGGGAGGTAAGAAGCCTGTGGAGACACAATGGAAACAATCCCTGAATTTTAAGGCACTAGCATTAATAGCTTCTATATGCTTCACATAGAACAAGCAAAACTAAAACGCAAACTAATGCATGATTTATGACAATATCAGTGCAGCTGAAGAGTCTTTGTGAGCACATACAAAGCTGCTACCTACTCAGCTCCTAAAGTGACGTAAAATACAGTGTTATACCGGTCAGCATCATGCATTTTGACATACAACACCTGATGCTAAGTCAGTGACAGTGTTTTCTTTACATGCTTTTCCCATTTAGGGAACTAGTGAGCTATTAAATATGACCAGACATCGCAATTCATACTGTCAGTTATAAAAGTAATTTTTTTAGAAGCTGATTTACCCATCACTGTCATGCTTGTATTTACTGAAGTGGGAAAAAGTGTTTCACTCATGTATTTCTTGGAGAGATTTCTTTCACAGTTTTAAAGCTGTCAAAAGCCTCCTGTAGCCTCCAGGTTTTTTAACAGCTTTCTCCCAAAAAAATTCCATGGTATGGTCCAACCAAGTGGCCTATCTGACACGGAGCCTGGCCGTGCCTGCCATGAGAAATTCCCACCGCTTTTTCCAAAGGCGGAAAGCGAAAGCGGCCGGCGAGAAACCGGGAGCGGGCAGCGATAACCTGCCCTGCCCTGCCCCACCACGCCGGGAGGGCTCCCCCGTCCGTCCCTCGTCCCCCCGTCGGGACGCACCTGAGAGCGGTGTGCGCTCCGCCTCGTCACCGCCGCGCTCGGGCGCGGGGTTGAGGAGGTGGGCGAAGACGGCGGCGAAGGGGTTGGCGGCGAGGGGCTCGGTGCGGTACATCTCCCAGAGGAGGTAGAGGGCGGTGAGGCGCTGGGCCGGGCTGGGCAGCAGGTCGGGCTGCTGCAGCAGCAGGACGAGGACGGAGCCCAGGCGGAAGTGCTCGGCCTTGCCGAAGTAGTGGTGGAAGGCGCTGGAGAGGCCCTCGAAGGTGCTGCCGCCCGCCTCCTCCGACACGATGCTCAGCAGGCTCGACAGCTCCTTCGGCGACAGGCTCATCCTGCCGCCCGCCGGCCCGCCGCCCGCCGCGCCGCCCGACTCCCCCGCCTCCGCTCCCACCTGCGTGCCGGGCGCCGGGCTCCCCCCGCCCCCGGGCATTCGCCCCCGACCGCTACCGCCCGCTCCGGCCCGGCCCGGCCCGGCCCCGCCGCTTCCCACTGCCGTAACGGCTGTCGCGCCGGCCTCGCTTTACGGCGGCGGCCGTAAGACGCCCGGGGGTGTTCCGGCTCGGCGCCGGAGCGACTAGGAGGCGCGCAAGGTGATTGGGCGGGAGGCGGGGAAGGGCGGGACGCGGCCCCGCCCCCGCCTAGGGGGAACGGGATTGGCTCTGTCCCCTCGGCGGGGGCGGGGCGTGCGCGGGGGATTGGCCGGGCGGGGGCGCGGCGGCGGCTGGGGCCGGCAGGGGGCGCCCGGCGGCGCTGAGGCGGAGCCCCGCCCCCAGGGCCCCCCTGTGGCCTCTGGTCGTAGCCCGGCGGCGGGAACCGCCATTTACTTGTGGCCGGGGAAGGCCTCACCGCTGTCTCCTTGAACAACAGAACACGTTTGATGAGAGGGTTGGGTGGAGAGGAACCTAATAAAGTTCATCAAGGGCAAGTGTAGGGTCTGCACCTGGTGAGGAATAACCCCATCCAGCGGTGCCAGTTAGGGGCTGACCTGCTGGAGAGCAGCTCTGTAGAGAGGGACCTGGGAGTCCTGGTGGACAACAGGATGACCGTGAGCCAGCACTGTGCCCTTGTGGCCAAGAAGGCCAATGGCATCCTGGGGTGCATTAAAAAGAGCATGGCCAGCAGGTCGAGGGAGGTCATTCTTCCCCTCTACTCTGCCTTGGTGAGGACACACCTGGAGTACTGTGTCCAGTTCTGGGCTCCCCAGTTCAAGAAGGACAAGGAACTACTGGAGAGAGTCCAGCAGAGGGCTACAAAGATTATCAGGGGACTGGAGCATCTCTCTCATGAGGAAAGGCTGAGACCTGGGTCTGTTTAGCCTGGAGGAGAGAAGACTGAGACGGGAGCTCATCAATGCTTATCAATATCTAAAGGGCAGATGTCAAGAGGATGCGGTCAGGTTCTTCTCAGTGGTGCCCAGTGACAGGACAAGTGGCAACAGACATGAGCTGGAACAAAGGAAATTCCATCTCAACATGAGGAAAAGCTTCTTTACCTTGAGGGTGGCAGAGCACTGGAACGGGCTGCCCAGAGAGGCTGTGGAGTCTCCTTCTCTGGAGATATTCAAAACCCACTTGGACTTGTTCCTATGCAACCTACTGTAGGTGACCCTGGTCTGGCAGGGGGGTTGGACTAGATGATCTCTGAAGGTCTCTTCCAACCCCTACCATGCTGTAATTCTGTAATTCTGTGATTACATCGTGCTATGAGATCATCCCATCACTTTCTGGAAGAAGGGAAGCCTCCACCCCAGACATCTTCCCCTGTCATCACCCCTAAGGGGAATGAAGGCACATTCCAAGCATGCATGGACCAGCCAGCAGCTGTGTGGGGTTGTGTGTCCCTGGGAGCATGACAGAAAAGAGAGAGATGCCAAGGCTGTGCTTCAGTCAGCAGCCATGGCAGCCTTGCCTTGCCTTGTCTTGTCTCTGGTGATAAAATGGAAAGTGGTGTTCACCTCCTCTCGCTGTCTACCTCTGTCCTGCCTAGGGGGCATCCTGTAGGCAGTGTTCATCTGTCTCTTCCATGATCCAGTTAATTTGAGAACCATCTGCTTCACTGATGCTCGGCAGAGCTGAAGGACAGTGAGCTGCAGTAGTGTGTGGTTGGAAGTCGGGAGTAGAAGAACATCCCTGTTAAGTGCAATGATATGTTTCACCAGCTTACCTTGTGGAAATGCACCTTGAGGGACAGCAACTCACAGACACATCAGGCATAGCCTGAAGAAGTGCCAAGGGCACGGCCTGGAGGAAGAGCTTTCTGTGATACATGCTAGAGAAGGGCTTGGGAAGTCCTGAGAGCAGACACTGCTTCTGTTGTCTGATTCTTCTAGTATCAGTACTCCTTCCAAGTCACCCAGCCCAGAAGACCTTGGCTTTCTAGTTATCCATGCTTTCCTAAGAGATGGGATACAGTTTCTAAAATAATATAAATTGAAAGCTAGTGTTCTGAATATAAAGCAAGTAATAGATGTGTTCTTTAATTCACACTATCGATGGGAAAGAAACCCAGATCTGAGAGGTGTAAAGCCTTCGCATACATATACAGACATTAAAAAATTATGACATTGAGGAAAAAATGGGGTCTGCAGCCATGTGAGGTGTGGTCTGAAAGCCTTGTTGATTAGAGCAGCTACTCACTAGCTGACTAGATCACAGTGAGAGGTCTTCGTGCAAGATATGCAGACAGAATAGTAAAGCCGATGGAAGAAGATGCCAGTGAGCTTCCTGCCATGGCCAGCATATTCAAGGAAACACTGGGTTCCTTGAAAGTTTGGGCCAATTTGGAATTTACTAGCAACCGCAGCAAGAACTTTAGCTAACATTTGGGAAGAAAATCAAAGGACTGTGAATTGCTGAGGAAGTAATCTGTGTAGGTGTGCAGCAGGGCTAGCTGGAGCACTTGGGAAAGCGTGGACATGAACAAGAGCTTTCCACCCACACTTGTGATGCATAGAGAGAAGAGGTTGAATATCAGCAGTCAAATAATGTGAAAGCTCAGTTGTTGAGAGAGGAGGACTCTGTGGGAGAAGAAGGTTCCTCATAACTCAAATGGATTTCTGTATAAATAGGTAGAAAGATGAACTTTGGCAGCTGACTTGAATGCTCCGTCTATGAGAAGACATTTCAGCTTACAGAGGAGCTGAGGATATACAGAACAGGCCAACTTTGTCTTGCTGACCTGGAGAGAAACTAGTTCTCTGTTCCTGTCAAAAAAAGTTTTGGTTCTGTGGGGTTGAAGACCCGTTGCAATAGATTGGGAAGTTGAAACCATGTCAGTGGTCTGCAGAGTGGAAGAGGCCTAAGTGGCTGGTTTTGGGCCTCTCAGAGACCAATAGATACAGTTTGATACAAGGGTATAAAAGACTTGGGAGAGGGACAGCTTATTGCAGCAAAACTCAGTTTTTCTGATGGGAGTTGCTGGTCTAAATGAAAGAAACTCATGTGAGTAACTGTGGCTATGAATGTCCATAACACTACACAAAAACATAGGATGATGTCATCTAGCTCAGCATCTTGTCCATGACTGCTAGAAGAAGTGTCTGTCAGAGAAAGCCCAGGGCGATGCTTTCACCTGCATACGCTTGGCTTCTGGTGGTCTGCTGTTTAGGTGCGTCCTGAGTCAAAGGTTGAATCCTCATTACTGTGATTCCCAGCCCCAAGGACATTTTTTTCCTTGAGCTCCTCTTAAGTGCTCTGTGAACTTGTTTCTATTTTTGGCATGCATAAGACTCTGTGGCAATGAGTTCTTCAGTTTAAGAACTGTGCTGTGCACACCAGTACTTCCTTCTCCACTCTGTTCATTGCTCATCATTCTGTGCATCTCTTATTGTGTCTTACCTTGGTTGGTCCTCTCTAAGGTCATGTCCCCTTCTGTGGCATCCTCGTTCTGCCATCCTTGTTGACCCTCTCTGTCTTTTCTACTTCTGCTGTATCCTTTTTGAGAAGGGGGCACAAAACTTGCATGCAGTGTCCAAGCTGTGAGTGTCCCATAGATGTATACACCTCTAGAGTATGAATCCTGTTTATTTCTCTTTTCCTTTTTCATGTTTGCTCCTTAGAGATGTGAACCTTACACTACAAAAGAACTGTCTTCGACTTTCTCAGCGGGAATAGATAGATAGCAGCCACCACTACAAAAGGGAAGGATTCCTTGCCTTTCCACCCCAGCCTCATTGCAGTATTTTACTTTGCATTTATCAAATATTTGATATTGCTGCCATTTAAATTCAGTCATGCAATATTATGAAAATCTCCTGCAGCACCTTCCTGCCAGTTTTTGTTTTTACAGTCCTGAATGATTTTTTCTCACCAGGAAACTCAGCATGTACCTGGGAAGAGTGCATCATCCGTCCCCTTATGCACACACAGGGAGGTTACTCCTCAGTCTCACCTTTGTGCACAAAAGTTTTGGTCATTGCTGTAGTTCCATGCAATTTGCTTAGTACAGAAATTGGACTTGGTGGTTTATAGTTTGTTGGATTATCTCCACAGACTTTTTAAAGATTGGTATCAGACTTGCCACCCTTATTTCTTTGATACTGAGACTGTTTTGATGAGCAGGTTGCACATCGCAGTTCATTGGTTAGCATCTTCATCGTTCAGCTGATACAAACCTCTTGGGTGAATCCCATCTGATACTGGTGATGGTAGTGACTCATTTTGTGCATTTCATTTCCCATCTCTTACTAACACTTCACTGTGAGACAGTTATCTTGACTTGTACCCCTTTAGTTAAGGTTCTTGGCTGGAAATGTCTCCAAGATCCCATGTAGAGATGCAAATGATTAATTTTGCTTCTTTCCTATAGCCTCTTCCCTCAATGCTTTTGTACATGGTGCTTATCTGTTGACCTCAGACTCACCAGCAGATTTTCAGTTTCTGTTGTGATGGCAAAAGTTGTATTTATTCATTTTTGGGATTAAGTTTAAGGTTAGAAATGATCATGCCTAAAATTGTGCCATAAATTGAGGGACAGTTTGCTGGGTGCTAATCCACAGCCAAATACACCTGTGGTGCTTCTATCCAGGTGTCCTTTTTTGTACAGCCTGCTCCTGATAACAAACTCTGCTAAAGATACCAGAGAAAAGGATTTGTTGCAACAAAAAAAAAAAAAAAGAAAAAAAGAAAAAAAAGAGACATGTTTAGAAAGAGAAAGCTGTCTCTTCTTTTCCTATAAATTTCAGAAATGTAAGCCACTCTTGGGTAGCATACTTACTGGAATAATGGATGTAGAATTGCAGAAATGGACTTCAGAGCAATAAAAAGTTTCCCCAATGACTGAGATAGCAAAAAAATGGTGTGACTCATATGTAGCTAATGCAGCCATCTGAAATTATTCCATCCAAATAAAAGGTTTCTGGTCAGAGCAGGAAAGCTAACAGTTTAGAAGATGGAATGGTTTATAGGAAGTGCGGTGGGCACAAGCATCAGTTGACAAAGGGAATTTTGAATTCACAATGATTTTAGAACAGATTGCCATTTCAGGATAGCAAAAATCTTAATCTAAGAAAAAGATGGGGATAAAATACTCGTGGGGCAGGACGTTTAGCAAATGTGCTGCAAAAGAGGGTTCCTGTAACTGCACACGGTGCTGTATTTTGTGGGCATGTGTGCTGGATATTCTTGGGCTCAAAACTTGTGTAACGAAGAAGAAAGAGTATGTGATACTAATGCAGACTCAAGTAGATGAGTTCTCAGCCAGATTTGATTTCTGAAATGGATCATGCTACACTCAAGGCGGAAGGTTGGGGCCCCAGCTACTTCAGTCGGTCTGGGGGGGTTGGATTCTGCAGGAGATACATCACTGCAGCCCAGTCTCGTGGTGTAAAGGGAAGGGTTCAGTTTTCTGCCTTTGCAGAATAGCTCCTCTGGGAGCAGGCTGAGCATATTCCATTTCTTCTAGATGGCTTATAGAATAGCTATTAAATGGTCAATAAAAGCATAAAATACACCCGACGTTCTTTATGTTTGGGTTTGAGTAAGAACCTCAGTAAAAATCATGCTTTGAGTTCTGAAAGAAGGATAAAGGAATTGGGGCTATACTTAAATTACTGACACTCAGTCTCCTTGTCTAACTCTGTCCTCTTGGCTTATAAATGCACAGATTCCAAACTAAAAGTGACAACACAGACAATCTAGCTTGGCAGGTAGCCCTCTGCAAATACAAATAAAGCTTTACAAATGATTTAACTGTTAGTATGCAATTGTTTTAGTATTTAAATGAACACCAGCCTTTGATAAATTGCAATTGTTACTGGAAAATTAGATCCACAACCAAAAGAGCGCATTCAGTTTGACTTGATTTGATTTCCTGAGCTAAGGGAAAGGCTGTGTAATTTGACTGTAGAAGTTGCTTTTCCTTCTTTCCTTATTAAAATTGATTATGTTATGGTTTGCTATTGTATTTTAGATGATGGCCAAGGAACACGAACTGCATTGTGGGCACGAGGAAAAAACAGTACTAATGAAGGAGCAATAGAAAAAGACAGCATTTGGAAGGAGAAAGAAAAAGTGTCAAAGAAGATGTATTAAATTGACTTGCTCTGCAGCAAGTATTTGAGTTTCTTCTAGTAAAGAGGCTGAATACTTAGGAAACAACTCCCACCAGCATATCTTTTATCCCACAGTTCATCTGGGAAGGACACAGTGGGAAGGAATTAAATCACACCTTAAAGTCAAAGGGGAAATTAAAGCACTTCCAGATTGTTCTGTTTATTCTCATGAGACTTCTCTCTTATTCACAAATTCCTTTCCATAATAATTTAAGTGACCCATCCCATCTACAGTGTATTTTAAGGAGCAAGATACCAGAAAGAGGAAGGAGTAGGTGCGTTTTGTATGCATCTCTTCACATGTATCTTTCTAGCGACCATTGCATGGTTTTCTTCCTAGTTCATCTCTTCAATTCAAAACACGAGATGGGACCACCAATGCAGAAATAGGTTTTGTTATTCCTGGAGCAATCAGCAATATTGGCATGCTAACAATGCCTAAAAGCCTTCCTGAGTAACTGTATGAGAAAGCATCTTCACTTGTTAGTCAGACCTCAAGATGCCAAGGGATTCTTGGATACAGCTTGAAGAGCCCTTAAAAACCACCAAAAATATTATAGCATGAATGGCTTTGTAAGTGCTGAACACTGGGTGGTTTAGAAATTAACGTTTGTTGCTGAATTCTTTAACTACTCTGAATTTTAGTGACAGCTCTGCATTTTAAGCCAGTTTTCAAATGGTGGGTGCTCACACATGTAAGTTAATTAGTCCACTCGCTTGGTTTCTTGAGTGTTAGACACTTTCAGATGAGATGGTGCTTTGTCCCCAATTAAAATCAATGGTGATAATCCAGCAGGGTCATATTGTCATGTAAAAGCAGCATACAGTATGGCTATTTGCATATATATCTTTGCGTAAAGCCATCTTCTGACTAGGAAACCCTTCCCCGACACCTCAGAAACATTTTTTCCTCAAAAAAAAAATGATTTGAAGCCAAGTAATATTTTCATTTGGCCTTTTTTCTTACTGTTTAACCAGACAGGGATTTTTTTTTTAAACATATCTGTAAATCTAAAGTATCTGAGCACGTGTTTTGTGTGAAAGCATTCAGTATATGCATTGCTGGGGAACTCTTCACTGCAAACTTTAATTTGGGCACTCAGCATTTATAATTCGAGCTATGCAATTGCACATCTGACTCAAGTGGGACTATTTCCATTCCCTGGCTCAATGACTTGATTTATGCTTTATCCAAAATCAATTTCAGTTGAATCTTTACCTATGCAGATAAAATTGCAGGAGGAAGGACTTTATGCTTAAGCTACAAATTTGAAATCCACCTTCTGAAAGAGCATTCAATAATTCAGAGCTTGTTAGTGAGCTCGTGTCCAGGAAGGGGGAGATTCAGGTTTTCTGTGTTCCTCTGCCCATATCGTTTTAAACTCCAGCCCAGGCTATGGCTATTAGGAGCAGAGGGGAGTGTTTATCTCCTCTGGATGAAGTTACTTTGCTTTGTTTACGGGGATTAAAGGTTCAGTGCATGGGAAAGTGAAGAGAAGAGAAGGCTCTGGAGACACTTTATAGCAGCCTTCCAGTACTTAAAGGGGGCTCACAGGAAAGATGGGGAGGGACTTTTTGTCAGGGAGTGTAGCAATAGGACAAGGGGTAACGGTTTCAAACTGGAAGAGGGGACATTTAGATTAGATATTAGGAAGAAATTTTTCACTATGGGGGTGGTGAGACACCAGAACAGGTTGCCCAGAGAAGTTGTGGATACCCCGTCCCTGGAGGTGTCCAAGGCCAGGCTGGATGGGGCTCTGAGCAGCCTGGTCTAGTAGGAGGTGTCCCTGCCCATGGCAGGGGGGTTGGAACTAGATGATCTTTAAGGCCCCTTCCAACCCAAACCATTCTGTGATTCTATGAAAGCAGGGTCTGATGGTTGTAGTGAGAGTGTCCTTGGTGCGATGCAGGATAGTAGTCTGTCTTCTAGTCCTGCTCCGGGAAGAAAGCAAGCACGTGCTTAATGGCAATCGGGTATAAAGGCATAAGAATGCACGTGTGTAGGGACTGGAAATCTGTTGCCCCTCTTGCCCACTTAGACTCCCGGCCATTGAGAGAGTCAGTTCTTCCCATTCTTTCCCTGTAGAAAGAAAATTTCAGAAATTTAGTATGGAAGCTCTCTTTGTCTCATATGTATAAAAATGTATATGTATCAACTTATTAATGTATAAACATATACACACACATATTTGAATATTAAACCAAAAGTTTCTCATTAGAAATTTGTTTCGGATAGGGAAGAAGTAAGTTAGAGTATCTGATGACATTACACTTTTCCACATGACATTTGACTAGAAAGATGCTTGGAAAAGCTAATTTTTAAAAGTGCTTTTAGGACCTGACACAATCCTTTTGTGCAAGAAGGCAAAATATCAGTAGTATTTTTAGGGGCATTACTGAGCATTGTGGTATAGTGATATATACAGACCAGGCAAAGAGAGAACCTCAACCTGCAAAGACCCATTTATAAAATGATCTTTAAAAATATTTGACGATTTTGCTCTCCTCCAGCAGTGGTGCAGCTCCACAGATTTGTAGCCTCAGAGTTCTGCGTCATTCATTTTCTTGTGTTCCCATACGTTTCAAACACCCAGTGAGCTCTTTGCTTTCCAGCTCCTACAAAGTTTCTCTTGTGCCTGACTCTATTGCCTCCTAAGTATGCAGCATGTCCTCAAAGTGTTGTTATTCATCCCATCTCCTGTTTTATGCTGAAAGCTTTTAAATACATTTTAATGATGCATAACAGCAATGTAATGAGCCTAATAGCATGCTATTGATTTTCATTTGAAACACTGACATTTGAACATTTCAATAGCCTTTTAACAGTGTGTATATTTAATGTGATTCAAAGACAAGGCAAATGCAACACAATATCTCTGTACTAAAAAAAAAAAATCCACAATCTCTATCTACTGAAAATCTCCCTGCCTCGCCTGCAATCTGTTTGTTGCAATCAGCTGCATTAGAAGTATATCATTTTCAGTGTCTTGAAACAAGCAAGCCATAATCAAGGAAATAAAGGGAAAAAGACAAAATCACTGTATCCAGACATAACTTTGCTTAATTGCTCTGGTTGCGATGAAGATATTGATGATCCACATCCAGTCGGTGCTGTCAGAGAATGCAATGCGTTAGCTCCATAGCAAAGTAAACTGCCTACGGATGCCCTCTAGATCGGAGATAGCTGGGTTATGGGACACCCTGACTCAGACTAAGTCGGGGGGACTAAGGAACACAAAAAGAAAAATGAAATCAGCAAACATACCCATCAATGTAAGATAAGATAGTTCCCTTTTGATGAATAACCCAGTAGTTACATCCTATGGAGAGTTTTGTTTTCAGGAGAGGTTTCTGAGAAGTCAATGAGCAAGATGTGAAGCTGTACAGTGCCCTGACCAGCCTGCGTGCGTGGCTACTTGGACATAAAACCAGCATCAGCGTTGCCAGGCTGCACCAGCTGTATATTTTCCTTGTGTTATAAGTAAAGACCTTCTTTTTCCAGTGCTGTGACGTGTGTTTTCAGGGAGTGTTTATAACAAATGAATACGAGTCAAGTTTACATCAAGTATTAACCCTACCCTTCTGGCTTTTTGCAGCATCACTCATATTCTTTACACATCAATTATCTGTATGGCAACATAAATGTGCACGACACTATCAGGATATTAGGAAATACAGCTTCTGCCCTATAGGTTGATTGAACATAAGGTAATACAGAGAGAGACAGAAAAGCAAAGGACCAGGGAAACAAGGAAGACTTATGCTTTTTTAAGGTCATCGTTTCACTTGCTTTCCCAACATGCAGATGTCGGTTTGTAACCACGTCAACCAAGAGGATCATCTGACAAGTCATGACTCAGGCTTTATTGCAGTTGAGTATAATTAGACAGGGTTTTTGCTTTTCAGCTTAAAAAAAAAAATAATCAGCTGCTTTGATTACCATTTTGTTCATATTTTTTTCCAGTCTGTGCTTTGCTTTCAAGATCATGAGAATATTTCTGAGAATATGTAAGTGATTCTGACGTCTAAGATGCTTTTTGAATTAGCGGTAGTTCCCAGTGTGTAAGTTAGGCTGAAATTAAGATACACATTTCTCAGAGGTTACGTAAGAAATTCAAAACTATTTAACAAATGAGGTACGTAAGACTTAGGTACGAAGGCATAGACGCGTGTTTTGTGATTAAAATGTAAGCAAAGTTCTATTTCTTCCCATACCAGAGGCACTGACTTCTAACTAGTGACAGAGATGATCAAGAAGACCATCTTCATTTGGCCAACAAATTTGGAAATGGGAAAAATAACCTATATCGTGAATAGATGGTGGTAGCAATGAGTAACTCTGTTGAAAGCAGTGGAGTGGAGCATGGGTTTCAAACCAGTCTGAGAAGAAATCTCAGATGCGTATGATTGTAGGCAGAAGAAATGGCTGTTACCATTTTATTTAAGATAGGACATATGAATGTTCTGGAAGAACCTAATTCTCTTGGCTGACCGTACAGGGACTGTAGAATGATCATCTCAGATGTTTCATTTTTGACCTCTAAGTTAGGACAGATCAATCCCATCCCTAAAGTTGTGCTGAATCCCCTGGGGATGCGAGATCAAGTCTGAAGCTGACTTGAGGCGAAGCCCTGGTAAGAGCCTCAGTTATACCTGCAGGCAAGATATATGTTCCTTTTCTTATCTTCCAACGGTGTATTGCTTCCCTTTTTCTCAGACTGTGCTGGTCTTTCATATTTTAAACCTAAATTATTCAGAACAAGGACTGCCTCTAGCGACAGTCTTTAGTACTGCAAAGTATCCCTGTAATGGAAATTCTGGCATGTCTCAGGAAGAAGGGGCTTCACTGCATAGGCCATTGAAGCAAAAACTAAAAGGTAGCGCAAAAGCAAAGGAGATGGATGATACAACTGCTTCTGTTCTGCCAACCCGCTCTGAGGGAAGTCCCCCTCGGCTCCTGCTGTACAAACCATTCTCTATTTTGACATTATGTTGGCATTAGTGTCTCACAACAATCAGAAGTTTCTAGAGGATGTGGAACTACTTTGTTCCCTGTCTCTTAAGTATGACTATAAAAGCCCAAGTCTACAATGCTGCGAGTTCAATGGAACTGAAAGGTAGTAAATTCAAATCTTGTAAACAATGAGCATTTTATATATAGCATGCATAAAAAGAACTTGCTGCCACAGACTATCGCTGAGGCCAAGGTTGTGAGGAGGCATACAACATTTTCAAAGATAACAAAAATATCTGGAGGTAATACAGGAAAGGAGAAATTTAGAAGGTGTGTAAGTGCTTCTTCAGCCTACACAATCTATCAATGATGGATGGGACTTTTTTGAGGAATATTTCCTCTGAAGTAGCTAGTCTTGGTCACTGTCAGACAGGAATCTCTAGCCCATAAATCCGATCAAATATAGCAATTACTGTGTTGCTCACTTACACCTGTGAGAGTCTGCTGACTTCAAAGTGCACGAAGGATTTGATCTAAAGAACGTAATCCATCATCAGTGCAGAAAAAGTGCACTCATTCTGTGGTGGTGTGAAAAATTGCCCAAAGGGGCAGTTGGTTTGCAGGCCAAGAATGTATACCCAGGGGTAATGTGGCCTTGGTGTACAAGACCCTGCATTCGTTGCTGTGCTGTCGTATGTCTAAAAGGATCCCAGGTTTTGAAATTCACGCACCTCCTGCTCTTCCTTTTAATTCTGTGCTCAAAATCCAGTGCAAACTTCCTCTCCCATCCTGACTATTTATAAGTACACATAGAAACAAATGTTTTGTAAAGATGTGAGAGACATTCTGCTTTATTCCCAGGGGCAAATAAAGCCTTTTATTTTTAGCCCAGTTTCCTAAGGAAATGAGACTGATGCAATCTCATTGTCTATTTGTCTGTCTATCAAATCAGCCCCCTTCCCCCCTTCCCTTCCCCCACCAACTTCTGACCATTAATCTTTCCAGCCAGATCAGAAAGGGAGGCAAAATCCTTTCAAAAGTGTTAAATGCACCTAAGTTTTACGAAAAACAGTGGCTGGATCAGAGGAGAGAGCTCATGGGTCCCTCACTGGAGAAGTAAGTGCTGGTCGAATTCAGCGGGTAGGCAGCAACGCGCTGGGAGTCAACTTGTACGTGGCTGTGATGCTGCCATGATGCGTGTTGTCTCCTGAAGGTGGAAGAACAAGAAGGGCTGGGGTGGCAGTTCAGAGGTACTTCTGGAGGGGCTCTCCTGAGTACTTGACAGTATTGCAGGGGTGAGGAGAGAGCGGGGGGCACAGGGGAAGGAGACGAGGTTTTTGGACATGTGGGAGGTAGGGGTCAGAGCATGCTTGGGGTTTTTCTTTATATCCCAAAGGGACAGAATGTTAAGGTCATGTTCTGGGGAGCTTCTCTGTGGTGGCTCAAGGAAGATGGTGGTAAATAAATACAAAGCCAGTGCTAGAGAAGTGGTCATCACTGTCTTTGCCATTACCTGACAAGTCTTTCCCAGGTAATTCCTGTCATGCAGAATAATGTACACTGGGGACAGGTTCACATCTAACCAGTCAGTTGATAACCCCATGCAAGTGCATGTGCTGCCTCAAATGAAAAGTGCAGATTTGCCCATATATTAAGTTGTGGGCAGTCTCAGATTTTTTCCAGTGTGACTGTTGGGAGACTTTTATCTACCAAATGTACCAAGTATATTCGGACCAAGGCAGAAGCCTAGCCTGTCCCCCGGCTGCCTGACCACCTCCTTGTTCCACTGTAAGCTATGGTCCTGAGCAGCGTGTGTGTGTGTTTCTGTGTTAGAAGAAAGTATGTAGCATAATTATTTATTTACTCTACCTGTGTTTGCAGTGATGTCTGGAAAAGAGTCCAGATGCCTTGGGAAATAGTCTGAAGATAAAGCTAAGATTATGAGCCTAGTGAACATGGGTTCATATTTCCATTGTGACATATATATTATCTTATATTTCAGGATCACAGCAGTGTTCCCAGTTATCTGTATTTCAAGTCTGAGCTTCAATGGAACACGTAAACACCTTGGAGGTATGTAGCATGATGCCACATTATGGGAGAAGGGCACCCAGGTAAAAGGAGAAGCAGTTTTGGTTTTCAGACAGCTTCTCCAACTTAGTCTTACATCTGCTAATGCCTTCCTAACGTCCTTACTGTGATGTTTGAGAATCTTTTTTAATGGAGAAATTGATAAGATCACTTAGAGAGACTAAGCTTCCTTTACTTCCTCCCTATTCACTAATAATGCTGGTCAGCAGATAATGTTTAAACATTTTTTTAGCAAAGAGAAAAGGTCTTTTGTCACAGCTCTGGGAAGCAGCTTCTTCTGTTAGGGAATTCCAACAAGTCAGTACCCTAAAAATGTATTTAAACCAGTGTTGGTGACATGCCCTTTCTTCAATTGCCCTACCCTTCCTCACGAAACCCAAGCTACTTGTTTCCCAGATTCTTTCAAGCATAAATCTGAAGTATCTTGAGTGTCTGGAAACTACTGTCTTGCAAGGGATTCAGAACAGGCTAATGGGTAGAGATGAGATAAAAGAGATACCAAAAAAAAATCAGTGACCCTGTTGTGATAAACAACGTAAATAAGAAAATTCTCTTCTCCTCTCCCCTGTTAGCAAAAAAAGAATACAGTTTTCTCCTTTGATAAGATGACAAGGCAGGAATCTGTTGAGGGGGGGGAATAAAGGTTTCCTGTTCTACATGTGCTTAGTCATTTTGGATACAGATCCAAATAATTTTTTTTAAATGTGATTGGCCTTGGAGTGCATGGTAAAGGAAGAAGAGTCAAGAAGCACCTGCAGCATGGAAGTCTTCCTCTCACATACACAAACTGTGATGCACACAAGCGCACAAGTGTGCCACTTGCAGTACAGAGATATGAGACCCTTTGGCACCCCTGATTTCTCTTGCTGTCCCTGCCTATCACAGAAGACTGGCGTCCTTAACTGACACCCTCACAGAAGCTGTGAAGGTGCAGAGTGCCGTGTTAACACAGATGGCATGGAGCATGCTGGCATCCAAACAAGTTTGAAGGCTGAGCCATTTTGCCTTCAGCAACTGAAACCATTCTGCAAGTGTTTAATATATAATTGAACCTCTTTTCCCATCAGGTGATCTGACCTCAGCATATAACTTCACATGCCAGGACAGAAGACGGTGAGGAGGGTCAAATAATGTAATAATGGGCAGAAACATTCTATTTGTAAGTATATGGCTGGAAATATACTGAGTCCCTTCTCCAAAGGGGAAACCCTAGCTTTCCTTGGGAACCTTGTTTCATGCACTATGCATCCTGTGCTTGTGTCCATAAATGTTTTCCTGTGATCAGCCACCATCTGCAGATCTATGTCCCTGTCTGCCAATCATTCCTGCATTTCTTGCAGAGATCACACCAAGGACAGACACACGCTGTCAAGTGTAGTTGGAAAAGTGCACCCTCCCTCAGCCAGCTACTATTTCACATGTATTAGCCACCGGAGCCTGTGGTTTGGCATCAGCAACCATAGCACAAACATCTTACTATCACAGCATTAGAAGTTGTCTCATCAACATGAAAATGGTTACCTAAGCTTGGCGCAGCCATCCCCCGGTTAGCAGCAATGACCCATTTGTGCACTGGCCCCCCTCCCCGGTTTATTCTAGCACCTCTGGGTCAGAGCAAGCTCTCCACGGGGCTCCATGAAGGTGACTTTCCCTACGGAGTAACTCTGTAGCTGCTGCTCATCACCCCTACTCTAGATCTTGATGCAATTTCACAACCCTGTGGCACCAGAGACCTCAACTGGCGAGGGATGAGGCAAACAACAGCTGTCTCCCTTCTGCTACATCAGCAGCACTGTTTCTTTGCCAGGAACTGTCACCGTCAAGTAAGGGTTAAAAAAAACACCGCTGAAATGCCCTTCATGGCCAGAGCCTTCTGTGCGCATCCTTCTGAAATAACATCACAGTCCAAAACAGGAACAGCTCATTCATTGCTGCAGGACCCATGCCTGGGGAGCAGCTGGAGAGGACACAAAGAAGAAAACGCTGAATCAGAAGTATTTTATTTTGGGTAGTTTAATAATGGAGTAGGAACGTCTATGAGCAGGAGTTGAGGAAAGACAAACATGTCTTTCTGCAGCGCGTGGTGAAACAATTCCTTAGGTAGTTTATACCAGTGATGCTTTGAAGTCCTAGCCACCCTCCCGTGGACTTGCACATAGACCTGTGAATCAAATGTCTGCTTTCAGGCACATTTAGTTTGCCTGGGTACCCACACCCACGTATATAAAAGCCAGGGTAAAGCCTACAGCGAGAAGTGGGCAGAGATATAACTTGCCAGTGCTGTGAACGTGTGGCAGAAGTGAGAGTCAGGTCTCCCGAGTCCTAGGGCTGCTTCTCATCCAAAAAAGGGCAAAATGCTAACACGACTAGCTTAATTTCGGTTCCCCTGTTAGCTCACTGCTTTCTCCATGAAGGTATACAAAGTGCCTGTACGGATGTACATATTTCTGTATTTTTGCAGATATGTTCCTTGCCTTTAGAAGACGGCATGCCCCAGCAAGCTCCTCAGTTTACAACATCCTTCCTCTGGCCAGAAGGAGTTACTGCAGCTTCCGCAGGCCATGCTGGGGCGGGGTAAACTTTATGCCATATTGGCACAAGGTAGTTGGGCTGAGAGCTACTACAGGATAGTTTGATAGCATGAAAATGCTTCTGGAAATGCTTTTTTGTTAAGGTCCTGAGTGTTGTTCCTGGAGAACATAAGCACTTCTGAGGCAAACCACTGTGTCCTTCAGAAGACTTAATCTGTACCACGAATGGATCAACTCACATACAACCACCACGGGGAGTACAACCTTGTAAAAAGCAGCAGAGAAACGTCAATACTGTACTTAGATAAATGGTTTCAACAGGAAAAAGTGAGTTTGCTCAGTGTGGTTTATTTACGATCTGAACATTCAGAGCATTTCAAACGTCTACGTGATCAACAAAGGAAGAAATCAACTCTGTATTTACACAGTCTTGTACCAACCTCCCTGTTCCCAGTAACTCTTAAACCTGTGGCTAATTTCAGCCAAAGGAGGGAGAGGGGCAGAGGTCTGGAAGAGGTGGAGCTTTACAAGTTCCATCAGCGTGAAGCTTGGTGAAGAAGGGCTCTACTGTGGAGTCTGCCTCTGCCCTCAGTTTTGCTCTTCGGTCTCTCAAGTCTAACCAGTTGTCATGCTCTCACTTCTTGGCCACTCTGCAGGTGTGTTGGACCAGCCGGCCTTAGCACGGAGGCCTTGAGAGGGAGTCCTGGACCATGCTGGAAGGAGGGAAGGCAGGAGGAATTGCAGGAAGCGGGGACTGAAGATGTAAAGGCAAGGTGGGGATCTGGGAAGGGGGTTACAGGGAAACTGTTGCAGTGAGGGAAAGCAGATGGGAGAATGGAGGCTGTTACAGGTTTTGCCGGTTCCGCTGCCTGTAAAATCCTCTTCTTTGACATGTGAAAGGAATGTGAAGGTGCAAGACAAGAAGAATTAATAAATAATCAGTAATACTAGTGCTTTTCAATTCCAAACATTTTATAAACATTAATGAACCTTCATGAGCTGTTGGAGAGCTATTTAAGCCATATTCCATTTTCATAGATAAGGAGATGAAAGCTCTGGCTTAAGTCCAAAGTTTTCAAAAGCAGAAACTACTTTTAAGAGCTCTCCTTGACACTCAGCACCAGAACTCCAAAGGGATTGATTTCACAGTTGCCATCATTGTCAGCTATATGCTGATTACTTCTGCAAAGCTAGGTCTAAACCTGTGCACTCAAAAGCAGCAATAGCTTCTGAAAATTCAGGTTCCGATGATTTGTTGGGTTTTCCCAAAGTACATAAGGAGACGCTGGCTTATGAGAGAAATAGATATGTAAAAACATTTTAATTTGTTATTATTGCACCATGACAAGAATGGAAGCAAAGACTTTGTGGGCTTAAAACACTTACAAAAAGGACAAAGTAAAATGAAGAGTAAAAGAAAAGACTTCCAAGTAAACCCATTCATCTGTGCAAATGAGAAGGCAAGCAGAGCATGCTTTCAAATCTTTCTACGTCTCCCGTAAAGACTAGGCAGATGGTTTGGGTGCATTTCTGTAAGTGTGTGATGAATATTTTATTCCTGAAAGGAATAGAAAACATGGACGTGTATATAGTCACCAGCTTCACGGAAGTGAGGGAGGAACAACTCAGGACTTCATTAGAAACCATGTAAATTGACAGGCCAGAAAAGAGAAAAAATATATTTATATCAGTATCATAAAAAAAGAAAGAGAGAGTTATAGTTATTTTCTTTGGAATGATGCACTCCCAATTTTAATTGTTCTATGGCCATGTTTGTTTCAAAGACTAATGTCTTGCTTGCCTACCTGCAAAAACGGGTGGTGAAAAAGCCTCCAAATTCTGTTGAAATGGTGGGTGTCACATTTAAATTAGCCAGCAGCCAAAACAGGAGGAAATCACAGAGCTTTCACACAGAATACAGCAGTCAGGTAGAAGCAGAAAGGCAGTACTGATCAAAGAGAGCAGGTTCAAACCCAGTCCTAGGCATGTGCAGCACGGTTCCTACCCAGCAATCTCAGCCATGTGCCGAGCACAGTCTCAGCATAACTGTGCGTGTCATAGCAGATCAGTGGGAAGATGTAAGAATCACAAGAGAAATGCTCCTTTGGGGATCCCCAGCGCACAAAAATGAGTAAAAAATTGCCAGAAAAAATTATCTTAAAGGGTACTTCAGAGGCACTCACGTACACATTTTAAAGCTTGTCTCAAAGCGCTGACACTTCTGTGGCAGTCAGGTTTGGGCTGTGACACAGTTTTGCCGTTCTTGCAGCTGCAGCTCCCCACGGGCGGTTCAAAATCCTCAGGAGGTGAGCAGAAACGGCGGCGCCTCCCTGCGCCTCCTGCCACACCACCACACCGGCACGCTCACCCTGATGCTGCTCGAGTGGTAACGCGGCCTCCCGCTCTGTGATGGGAGACGCCGACTCCTCCACAGCTGCCAAACAGGCAGGCAGGATTCACAAAAATGGAAAACAGCAGTTTTATGCGAACTTCAAGCTGGTTGTAAAGTCCCTGTGTGCACAGGGTTATGAGAAATCCCATGGAACAGGAGTACAGCATCAGACCCTGCTGCATATAGGCAGGACGGAGACCATAATAACTTTAAAGAGAAAACCACCCAATATACATTCATAGACTTTCTTTTCCGCAGCTCTTGTGTGCCTTGAGTCATCTCTGACTGAGAAAAGGGCACGGTTGTTTCACGATTTCAAAAAGGTTTTGCTGTCTACACAGACAATATTCCGGAGGATGGTTGTTCAAAGGAAAACCAGGGTACGCACCTAAAGGAAATCTTTAAAACAACAAGAACCTCTGGCTCCAAGTGCAGCAAATCAAAGTGGAAATTTTGCCAGCTTTCTAGGCCATAATTTTAGCTAAGGTGGATTCTACCCTGATCCAGCAAAAGACATCTATGGTAGAAATACCACTGCCTGTCTTCATAGGGGAACAAGATGGGGCACTATAAAGAATGCTGGCATACTTTCGGAGGTGGTTTGGGTTTTGGTTTGTTTTTTTTTTTTTTCCCCCAAATCACCTAACTGTTGCTGGACTTGTGAAGACTTTTTTGATCTTGGAAGATGAATTAGTATGGGGATTTTGGATCAGGAAACAGCCCTGGAGGAAGTCGCTGCTAACACTGGCCGCTCCACTTCAGGCTTCCTTTGAGACTGCCTAGCATGACTGAATGCCAGCAGCTACACGTTCAGTGGCGTGTTAGTGCAGCAATACCTTGTTCCTATCAAGGTCGTTTGCTTTCGCTGCTGAAACACCACTGCTCTACAGAAAATGGCCATTAGAAAATGGGCAGGTCAGAACCTCCATTTAGGAGGTTTTGTCTTCTCTGCTCTGGGCTTTTCACCTTGTCACAGGTTACGGAGCCTTTGCACCTTCTGATTCTGCCACCTTTGTTCTTGGCACCGCTAATTAATTTGCTCTGTTGTTCAAGATCCTGTATCACAAAGTTTAATTCATTACATTCCAAAAGGTATGAAAACCACTGTCTGCTTGCTTCATTCTCCTTAAAGAGTGCCAATGCATTTTAGGAGGCCAGCTCTTTCATTCCCACTACACTATAGTAACTATGCCATGCCAAAAATAAATGGTATTCTTGGAATGCAGTTTCTTATATAGGGCTGGTCATTCCTCTCCTGTTGGACCAGAATAATTTTAGTGTCCTATTTCAATGTCAAACTGGTTGATATATAAAAGCCCTGAGAGGATGGGGGTCTGTCCACAGCTATTCTTTGAGAATGAAAATGCCTCTGAGATGAGGGGTCAGGCCCCTGGAGGATGGGCAGGGAGAGTATCCTGGATGATGATATGAGAATTACGTTCTTCTTTCCATCATACCAGCAGTCACCAACAGCACCTCCTCTTGGCTTACCTGGGTCATTACCAATGGGCTTTGGAAGCACTGATGAAGAGAGGTCTTCTGCACCTACTGAAGGCGGAGGGGAAAGCAGGCATCATTCAACTCTGGTAGGGTGCAGAAGCATTCTTAAGCACTGGTGGGGGGGTGTCAAGTGATTGGCAGGGCAAGTCATGGTCACACTCCTCTGCTGTCCGTTGCAGAAACAGTGGCCATGAAGCCCCTGCCTGGGTTTCTCCTCTATCACCCGAGTGCTCTGCAGGGATTTGCTGTATGTGAGTATAAGGGCTGAGGGACTGTTTTTTTCCTCCAGTGTTTTGGAGAAGTGGAAGTTGAGTGAGATGAGAAAAAAGTTGGGGAATTACTGCTTTAAACCTCATGTATGAATTGTTTTAATTACATGTCCTGAGAGTGGCTGCCCTCTTAGGAAAGGTTTGACAAACACCTTGAAATGTGATAGCCCTTCCAGTGTCACAGTTCCCAGAAGGGGTTTGGCAGTCCTAAATTGCAGAAGTGGGTTTTGCAACTGGAAGTCAGGGAGAGATGCTGGAAGTAAAACAAGAAGTGGAATCAGCAGCACAAACATTTTGGACATTGCTGTCCTAAATAGTTCATCAAAAGACCTAGTGCTTGATTGCGTTCAGCCAGTTGAAATATAAAAATACACATTATAATGTTGTTGACATGGAAAAAGCTGTGAAATATTATTGCATAAAACTGTGAGTCAAGACCTCTAATGTGTTTTTGCAGTGTTGCCTGTAGCTTAATTGCACTTGCTCCTGATAGTGTATTATATCTTCTCATATCTTCATTATTACACAGGCATTAATTTAATCAGAGATAATAAATGAAACCTCTGGAATTAATTACAGGTCATAACAATTTTGTTACTTTACTAGAGCAGGTGGGAAGACAAAAACATGTGGACCCATAAACATTAACTGGCTTTTGCAATCCAGTCATTATAGGAGAAAGATGATGAAGATTAAATTACTTGGAAACGTAGCTGAGAATGCTCAGGCATTTCCACAACAGTTCTCGGTGTGGAAGACCTTGACTACCTTTGCCATCTCCTGGGTCCTTGCAAACCCAAATATATCTTCATTTTTAATCTATTTAGAAGATCTAAGCTTACGAATTGCTTTTTCAGATTCCTGGGATCTGATCTGTCTGGCCGGAGGGGTCTTTGTGGCGTGGTTTCAATGGAGGCATGCTGCCAGGAGTTGGGCGCTGCGTGTGAATTACCTTGATTTCCCTTTGGGCCCTCTCGTTTCTGCCAAACTTGCAGTGGACTTTCTGCAAGTGAAAAGCAAACATGGCCCCTTTCCAACAGGACAATGTCTGGGAGGGTGTCTGACGTGAAAAACCTTGCAGAGGAGCCTTTCAAAGCATCTAAAAAATCCCCTCTTGTAGGGGATTTCTTGTAGTGAAGAAAGTCATTAGCTGGGCATAGAAGGCAGAGGGCATCTTAACCTGGTTGTCTGATCTTTCTGATCACAGAGTTACATTAGAAAGTAACTCCAACTTATATAAAATGATTCATCTTATACTATTTCTAAAATGCCTCTAGCCCCTTGGTACACTATTCAGCACAGTAAAAAACTTCCTGGTCAGCAGGATTGGCTTAGTATTTCATCTAACCTTTCCTTTTGGAAAAAAAATAATTAAAAAAACTCTTACTGCTTTTAGTGAGTTGCTTTTTAAATGCAACAAATACATCCTCTTCTTTGTGTTTAACACACTGATACTTGTAGGCAGCTATTCTGTGCTCCACGTCAGTTGTCACTTTCAGCCAAGGTACACATATACCAGACCCATCCAATCTGAGCTCACAAGTCAGCTTTAAACCCTTAATCAGTTCTGTTGTTCTTTTCTTAAACTGTCTGCGCTAGATCTGCATCATTCACGCACTGAAGTACTCTGAAACTAATATGATATATCAAGAACGGTCCCTTTAGGCTTCTGTAGAGGAGGACTGTTAGCTACCTGGTCTGTGATGGGGATTTATCTCCACAATGCAGGAAATACAATCCTATGATGTTACACGGAAAGCCTGGCAGTCTTAGCAGTGAAGGATTTTGGATTTTAAGGGTCCTTTCAAAGGTGACCTTGCACCTCGAGCAGTGTGCTGAGGGCTTAAGGCTGCTGCTGGGTGCTGACCAAGTGTATCACCACATCTGCTCCTTAGTTGGGTGTCGGTGGGAGATGAAGTCTTTTCAAAATCCAGACATGTATCGATATGGAGAATCTGAAGACTTCAGATTCTGAACTGTGGCTTCAGTTCTTCAGAAAAATCCCTTCCCTGCTGTCAGTGTGCTCAGTGGTTTTCAGCCAGAGGGTTGCGGACCCCCGTGGTGGCGGGTGGCTTCAAGGGGACATGCCACTAAGAAAAGCAAATATACTGATGCCTGCTGACAACTGGTCTACAGGAGACTGAAGCTGTAGTGGAAAACTCTAGGGGCTGCAGAAAATAAAGGGCTGAACACAGCAGCTGTCGATTAATCTCTGTGAGGCTTTTTTTTTCGTCCTCTGGAATAAGTATATTATAGTTATTTTTCCGTAGATGTATTAGCCAGCAGTTTGAATTTCCAATGTTATATTTGCTAATGTGTATTATTTCCCTAGCACCCTACACGTTATTTCTCTACACTCACTGCTGCCTCTAGTACATCCAAACTCGGGATCATCTGTGAGTTTCATCAACTGTGTCTTGGGAATTAAATTAGCTCACTGATTAGGACTTTTTCAGACACTAATAAAGACACAAGGTAAAGACTCAAAACTGGAAAAATGAAGATGATTGGACTGTGCACCTGCAGAATGCTAGCCAAATTCCAGCTAATTTGTTTCTATAAGTATAAATAAATTAAGCTACATATTTAGGCTCTCATTTAATAATAAACACAAATTAATCTCCCTACAGTCTCCTGCCTGAAAGATCAGCCGGTTTCTTTCCCCAAGCCCAGCACGTGCTTTTTCACCCTAATTTTCCTACAGTCACAACATGACTAAAGAACTAACCTATTCAGAACACTTAAATAAATAAAAGTTAGTTTTTTCGACCACTTTAATTAACACACTACAGGAGGTCTGGTTGGCAGGGGAGCATGGACGACCTGTTTTGGTGGCAGCCCATACATGTTATCAGCTTCAACCATGCAACTGTGAGCCTTGGAGCCTATCCTAGGACATTGCACAATCGCCTCAGTGTGTTCAAGCATCTCCAGCCCCCCCTGATGTGGGCTCAGAGGGTTGGGTACCCTCCGCAGGCGGCCAGGCAGGCAGGTGGCCCAGACCACCACAGCGGCTGCCGGTCTCCTGCCCGTGGAGGCATCATTCATTTTACACACATGAGGAATCCACCTTCCCCGAGCATCTTGGTGACATCCAGAATAAAAATTATATATGTGCCTGATGGCTGAAAAAGATGAAGCCCGTGCTTCCCCCCAGCGCAGACTGGACTCTGTCCTCAGGGATGCTCAGGGTCTCTGCAGTTTATGGCACTCTCCAGGAAACTGCTGTTTATTCCGGGTACGACGGATGCTATGCTCTAACGTAGCCTGAATGGCAGACTCCCTGCCTTGTGCTTATTTGGCAATGATACATAAATAACCCAGAGTCATTTCAGAGCGCGTGTTAAGGGTGGCATAAGGCCAGAAACCTCATTTTCTTTCAGTTCTTTCCTTTCAAATACATCTTCATTTTTGCTAAAGCTATTTTTCTCCTGCCTACTAACCTTAAGTACTTTCAAGCAATTGAGTAAGATAGTCCTATATCTTTTCTAGACTATATCAGAGAACATATAAACAGGTGTATAACTTCTCACAGCACCCTGGTTTTTGCCTAATAATCTACCAGATTCCTGTCCTCCCTGGTTTTATTCTCCTCTCTAGACACCAGCATTGTAAAAGTATTGCCTCACAGGAGATTTCAGGAGATCCTCAGATGATCCAAATCCTGTTCAAATACTGGCAAATAGCCAGCACATTGCTGCAGGACTTTCTCCATGAACATAACAAACCTTTTGTTAACTGTTGCCAAAGGCTATCCAGTTAGCAGGTAGAGGCTGCGCCATTTGCTGATGAGACATATACGTGTGAGGTCTTTTTTCCTTGTGGCTTTTTAGTTAAATAAAATAACAAGCACGTTCAATTTCTTTCTGCAAGCCTTTTTGACCTGGAGGTTATTGGTGCCTGTTTCAGTGCCATTCGAAATACCTGGCCTGGCGTTGTGAGGGACATGGTACACGCCAAACGCCTTCATGCTTAAAGTGTCTCTGGCAGGTTCACGTGTCCTGCTGATGTCCATGGGGAAGGAGATCCTCGGGAGGTGGGAGTGAGGGTGGTGGTGTCCTAAAACTCACAGGCATTTTGGCAGCGAGTGCCTCTCTGCAGCCTCCTCGGGATGTCAGGGAATGCCGCCTACAATGCCACATTGAGAAAGAAGTACGCTCTTACTTTCAGCAGATGTGTTTATTACAATATATATTACAAAGTACTTTGTTTGGCTCTGCCGTCCTGGATCAGCTTTCCCTCATCTCATCCATACCCCCTTTTCCCCTCTGAAGCCATTTCTCCATGGTTCTTTGTTTAATACCTTCCACCAGTTCCATGTGTTGGAAAAGCTGCTTATTTAAAAAGCATGAATGATCCCATTTTGATTGAACGATTGTCGGGCCAACTTGGATGTGGTTACAAAGCCCCTGACTCTGAAGGAGTACTGTTGGTGGGGTTCAACCAGAAACATGTCTCAAGGTATAATTAACAGAGGAAAGTGTGCACGACACTGACCCTGAAACCAGCTGCTTTACTCTTTTGCTTCCTCTCAAGCTCAAAAGCACCTCAAAGGTCAGCAATCTGCTTGGTCTTCTTCTCAATTACATCTCAAATCAGCATGCCCAAAACCCAAGGTTGAATGTTAAAAATGCTCCAAAAACAGTAACAGAAATTAATATTCAAATATCTGAAAAGGGAAGAAATGTTCACCATCTCACTTCACCAAGCATTTAAACTTTCAAGACTTGCATGTCTTCAGGATTGTTTTGGGGGCAGCGGAAACCTCTGAGCTATTCTTATCCTGAAAGAGCATTTCAAATAACCCCTTCTTACACCCTCATTAATTTTTAAATACATGGTTATGTGGTTGTCCATTGTCTCCTTTTAACAGCTTTTATTTTTATATCAGCCAAGGGGTGTGCTCACAATGCTTGCTTGCTGTTCTATGTATGGAAATGAAATCATTACTTTACTTCAAAATTGTAAAGAACACGGATCACACAGTGTTTACTAAATTGCAGCTGAGTACAGAATTTTGCCTGCTAAATGTTCCCACTGACAGCTGGAAACCAGTCCTCATGGTCACCTTCCAAATCCCAGTTAATAATTACTGCTGGCTGTGCTAAGTAGCGCGCTGCAGCATCAGTCTCTTTCAAAGAGCCGGGAAGTTCATAGATCTCATAACAATAGGCTGAGCTTGATAAAGTGAAGCTTGGGTCGTTTTCCATAATCAACAATCCCTACTAAGAGGGATCTTTGCCCAAATTATAAGTACGTGATTTAACCCACAGTGACTGGGGCGGGAGGTGTCTTTAATCCAAATGAAGAGCGTGTGAGGTTTAGCTGCCTGCTACTGCAGTGGTTATAAAGAAGTTGTTTAATATTTGCTGTTAATCGGAAGTGGAACGTGACTGCGGGAAAGTATGCTGGTCATGTTTTAATGGCAATCTGGGTTCCTGAAAATGTCAAACGCAGCGTCAGAGGATTGCCAACCCAAGGTGCTGCGGCAGTAACCACCCGTGCAGGTTCACGAACGACCCTACCGCACAAACAGCTCAACCGCAAGCAGTGCCCGATTATTTCTTAGATGAGAGAAGAGAAAACAAAAACAAAAAAAAAAAAAAAAAAAGGAAACAAGCTGTAAAATTAAGATTCGGACTTTTCAGTTGAGATACGAAGTCTGAGGCACTGGCACTCAAAACATCAAAGCACGTAGCTGCGGGCTCACGCTTTGGGCTGTGATGGAGAAGGAAACAGGAAAGCAGAGTCCACCCCCCCCCGCCCCGCACTCTCCAGCCGAAGCCGGGGCACCCTTTCCTTCCCGCCGGCCCTTGTGAGACACAGACCCACGGGTGTGTCGGTGGGGGTGCGGCACCCGTGGGGCACATGCCAAGTGCGCCTGCACGGGCTGGGGAGACCTGGGGGCCGGACCCGCCGTAAGGAGCCGAGTGCCGTCGGGTACCGGGCTGCTGCGCCCCCGGCTCCGGTGCCGGGGGCAGGGGGGACGCCGGGGTGCCGTGGAAACCCCAATGTGCGGGGCTCGGGGCGCCATGGGACCCCCCGAGAGGAAGAACCGGGACCCCACTCCCCCTCCCTGCGCCCTGTTCCCCACAGCCCGGCCGTAACCCCCCAGCGGCACGCAGCGGCGCGGATGGCAGCGGCCGCCGCACAAAGCCCCCGGCTCGGCGGGAAAGGGCGGCCCCGCACCCGGGCTCCGCCTTCCGCCCCTCCCCGGTGGCCGGGCCCGCACGGAGGGAGCCGGAGCTCGAGCCGGAGTCGGAGCCGGCGCCGCCACCGCCACCGCGCAGCCCAGCCCGCGGGGGGCGATGTGACCCGGGCGGCCGGGGAGCGGTGCGGGGCGGCGCGGCGCGGCGCGGTGCGGTGCGGAGCGGCGGGGGGCAGGCGGGAGGGGGGAGAAGAGACTCGGAGCCGGGGAAAGATGTGGCTGAAGCCCGAGGAGGTGCTGCTGAAAAACGCCCTCAAGCTGTGGGTCACGCAGAAGAGCAGCGGCTACTTCATCCTGCAGCGGCGTCGGGGGCACGGAGACGGCGGCGGCCGCTTCACGGGTACCTGGTGGGGCGGGGGCTCGACGGGGCGCCGCGACGGGTCGTCTGTGTGTGTATCCCCCCCCTCCTCCGCTCTGCCCCGCGGGAACTTGGCCGCGCCGGGGGGGACCCGGGAGGCGGGAGCGGCCTCTTTGTTCGGGCCGCGCCGGGGCCCCTGGCCGGTGCGGCTCGGTACGGCCCGGCTGCGAACGGCCCGGCCCGGCCCGGCCCGGGGGACAGCGCGGAGCCCAGCGGGCGGGGGTCGCCGCCGGCCCGGGGCAATCGCGGCTCCCCCGCCGCGGGCGGTGCGGAGCTGCCGCCGGCCGGGCCGGAGCGTCCTCCACCCCCCCCGAGTTGCTTCGTGAGCAGCTCCGTGCTTCTGTACCCTTGAGCCACTTTTATTTCCCCGCTCTGTCCCTTCCCGGTGGCTTTCTTGATCGTGGCTCGGGGCAAGCTCGGAGCCCGTAAGCCGCCGTGCGGAGTGGCCGCGGCTGGGGGGAGCCGCCGGGGGATCGGGGGGCTGCAGCCTGCGGGGACCCGAACAGGGAGCGGGCGGAGAGGTCGCTGTGCCCGGCGGTGGGGGGTGGAGGAATGCCGGGGGGCTGCTGGTGGCACCCCGGCTGGGCTGTCCCCCTCTGCACCCCCCCGACCGGCTGCGACCTGCGCTGGGGCTCACCCCCCCGCCTTTATATAATCGGAATTGTATAGATACGTATAGGACTTCTGACTTTTGGACGGTACATACGTTTCGGGGAGGGGGGTTGTTAATTTAGTGTGGTGGAAAAGCGGATTCTGATTTATTTTTTGCTTTAATTATGCTACGGCTTATGTGGCTGTGGATGAGGCACGTTGTATCCATGTGGCACTCGAGGTACGCGTAGTGAGGGCTGTACGTGAAGAAGAAGGATCACCCTCTTCCCTCGCCACAGTATAGGTCTGTGAATAACTCCAGCGAAAACATGGTGTTAGGCTGCGGCGACGTTGTAGAGTAACCGAGTAAGGAATTCGGGCCAAGCTTTTGGTTCAAAGACATTGGCAACTGAGTTTGAACACACAATGCTTTGGAGAAATAATACAGTTTAACAGCATGATTCTTACTTAAAAGCAGTTGAGGCTGTTTTGTACCTTTTAAAAATCAGAATTTTTAATGGTGGCTTATGTATTTGAAAGGATGGTTTTCAAATCTGTTTTCCAAGTCAGTATTTTCTATGCAGTTTAAGACGCTACATTACCACATTTGATATTTATTTTATTAAAACCTTTTGCTCTGAACCGTTGACCATTGCCACTCGATAATACTGCTTTCTACATTATTCCTTTTTTTTTTTTTTTTTTTTTTTTTTTTAAATCAGAGCTTGTCCTAGCTGTGGAGTCATAAAGATCACAAAATTTAATTGTGACTTGGTAGATCCTGTGTTATCAATGTATTAGTAATGAAATGCTCGCCCTGGTAAGGTTAATGGAAGTTTTGCCAGGGAGTTTAAACAAGCCTTTACTCTCATATTTTCCCCTGTCCCCTGTGTGGAAGTCATAGGCCACTCTTTTGTGATTGTAAGGACGACGTGGATTAATTTTCAGAGTTAAAAATAGCTGTTTACAGCTGCTTGATTTAGGTCCAGGACAATCATGAGGTTCAGATCCACGAATGTTAACTCCTCGTGCCTGAGCTTTTCACGGCAGAAATTTGCAAGCTTAAACCAAACAAACTGCTTTTCTCTCTGGTTAAGTTTCAGGTGAATCATTCTGCTGAATCTACAGCGCACGGGCTTGCACAGATCTCTTCTGGCTGGCAAAAGGAAAGCCGCTCCTGTCTCAGACAGCATTTTCCAAGGGAACTGTGAATTCTGACAGTCTCTTAAACCATTTGGAAATGTTTGTATTTAAAAGGGCTTAGAAATTAGAGCCCTATAACCAAAAAGGCAGTGTGCAGGAGCATTAAGTGTAGCTGGAGTTAGACGGATAGCTTAAATTTTTTCCCACAGTTTTTAGTTGGGACAAGCGAAATGGAGACCTGTACTGAGGAGCAGTTGGGCTTTGCTGGTAATCGATTGCTTTCGGTACAAAGCTTACCTCCCGATTCCTGCTCTACATGGCTATAGAGACACTTTGTTAGTACCTGCTTTTTCCAAAGTGACAGATACAAAGGGCACTTAAGCACAACCATATTTCAGAGTATGGTCCACTAGGCTGTAGAGCAGTAAGTTAGCAGATTTTGTCTGTTTTACTGGGGAAGCAAAGCTTAAGTGAGAACAATATCCATATCTGTTTTCTTTTCCCTTTAGTAACTTGAGCCCTGGCCAACTGCATTTAAGTTTGATGGAAAGGTAGACGTTTCAGAGATGGGAAGATCCTGTACATGAAAGCGGGTGCCATGGTAAAGGAGAATCTCATAGCTCCTCCTCCAGTGAGGAGGAGGAGGAGGCTGCGCGTCCTCAGGCTGCGTTAGACCCAGGTGGGATCAGCGGAACAAAAACCCCCAGGAGACGAGATTTCATAAGTAAAGAGTGTAGAGGGGGCAGTGGACCACCCATGACATAATTTGCTTTAAAGAGGGTGGAAGGGTGCGACGCCTGAGCTGCCCTTGTGTGTTACTACAGCATGGCATTTGCACTGAACCTACGTGAGGACATCTGTTTTATGGCCCTGTTTTCATATTTGCGTGTCTCTTTTTTCTTCGAGGACACTTTTCTCTCCTTACCAGGGGATTTTATCCATTTCGTAGGAGTGAGTTAGCACAGCTGGAGGGTGTATTTTATGTGGATTTGGTTCCTGAAGGATGGACTAGAGAAGATTGCTCACACAAAAGCACTTTTCTTCCGTATCTACGTTTCTTTGAGTACTGTGTTTCAGTCAGACTCTGAGCAGATGTTTTTTAGGAGAGAGACTATATTTACCGCTGTTATTTAATTTGCGTCCTAGGGCAGTTACTGAATGCACGCTGGGCTTGCAAGCAGCGGGTGCAAAAAATGATGGAGGCTGTGTTTAACTCTTCATCACCTGACGGGGATCATTCTGGTTTCCAACTTTCTGAAGGATATGCTTCTCAAGTAAATGTTTAACTTGCCACTTTACCTGGGTCTCTGCTTGAGAGACTTAGGAAGGAAATTGATAATGTTTTACAAATACTTTACAGAAACTGAATTACATTTTTTTAAACTAATAACTAATTTTAAAGCTCATTTTAAGGTATAGATTTTTAAAAATCACTTAGCTCAGCAATTTCTGTTGGTTCTGGCTTTTTTTTTTTTTTTCCTAATTGGAGACCTCTTTAGCTATCCCTTCAAAAAGGCTTGTGAGGTAGCCATGATTAACAGGTCAAGGTTGGTTGGATTTGGTACTTGCTGATATCTTTGGTTCTGAGGTTACATATCAATGCTAAGCTTGAGATGCCACCAGTAGTCAAAAATACTGTCAAATCCCTTATGGTAGAATAGTGCAAGATGGTTTGGCCTGTAAGTGAATCGCTACTTTAATTTTTATTAGGGGATGTTGAAAGCTTCAGCCACCTTCCTGTTTGATTAGATTGGCTTTGTGCATTTTGACAGCAAAACTGCTTCTTCTGGGAGATGTTGGGAATGATTTCATCACGGGTGCTTGGATTTGAGAGTAGCTTTTCCCTCCTCCCAAGCAGCTAGCTTTGCAGCTGCTGTTTACACAGCACTTCACATTGCACGCTCTTAGTATGTAAAAACCCACTTAGGATTCTTTTAAATACTTGTGAGTTTTCCTTTTTATAAATAAGATTAAATAACACTTCAAAATGAACTCTTGTTTCAAGCAGCTTTTTGTCTTTACTTTTTGAGATACAGTGCTTCCTTAACTTCTTGCTTGAAGTAGATCAATAAATGATTATGTTTTGTTCCGGTTTTACCTGTGTTTTTAATTTAGTTATGATATTTCCCCCTACTATTTTCTTCCAGCCTCCATTTTCAGCTCAGGGCACTTTCCAGGCTGGATGTGGTCTTACATCATTTGCAATTTGCAGATGAACATTTTCAAAATAAATTAATTTCTCCTTCAGCTCATGTAAACCTTTACAGTTCACAACTTTAAATATAAGATAATATACTGGCAAAAAGAAGCATCTTCTGTATATGAATCTGAATCTTATTATTCCTTTAATAAAAATAAGTGTTGTAGGCATGATAAATATCCTTTCTTGAGCTATATGCCAGCAGCTGAAGTAAAGCCCCATCTTAGGATTTTATGTTTTCTTTTACATAAAATTCTTGCAGGGTGATAGGTTTTTGAACTGATATATAGAGCACCTCTTGGTTGTGAATCGAGATTTGACTAGTTACATGAGAAGAGCTCTCTTCCTTGTTTTCCCCTCGCCTGGATTTTAGTTTTTAACGCATACAGGAAAATAACTATTGATAGACTCTATGTCCCTTCTCTGGAAATGAAAAAACAAAAGATCTTTTGCTGCTTTTTCATGCTTTCCAGTCCAAACAGTACTGTAATCATTGTAAATAACAGCGCCAAAAGGTAGCCCTTTGCATCTCCCAAGGTCTGGGCAAATCATTTCATAATAGAGTCTACTTCAGAGAAAGGCAGCAAGGGGACCACAGAGGTTGAGGGTTCCCACTACTCAGACGGGGAATCCATATAGATTGCCCCTGTTCATTACACTGTGGCAGGAGAGGGTCAAAAATACGGCGAAGACTTGGATTTTTAGTAGAGAATGGAAATGAGTATCCCCTTAAACTTCTTTACCTTTTGGAGGGGTGAAAAGCAAAATGAGTAGTGTATTAAAAGACCTGTCCCAATACAGTCTTCAAAACAGCTTGCCTTTTTGTCTTAAAATATGTCCAAGATACCAGAACAAGTTACTGATAAAGGTTCAATCTGAGCTCTAATAAAAAAAAAAAAAAAAAGGAAAAAGAAGCAGCTTTTATTTTAAATGCAGCAGATTGATGAGAGGAACACACCACAATAAGGATGTTAATGAAGGATATTGGTAGTTATCACTGTCTGTATTCATGGTTTTGTTTTCTTAAGGAAGAGCTCTCTCTGAAGCCTTGCACAAGGAGAGGGGGAAATCCAAATACTTTACTGAAAGCTTGGACTCTTGTCAAAATGTTATCTAGGCTTGCCCACAGCTGGAATTCAGATCAGCAGGTTTCCCCCCTGCCCCCCCGCTTCTTTTTTTTCCCCCCTCCTTATTTTACTGTAACTTTTTTTTAAGAATGCATGCTTATAAGCTCTTTCCTGAGAGGGCGGCTTCTCTGTCAGAGCGTTTGGCTGGGAGGCATGAGCTGGAAGGAGGGATAGGAGCAGGAGGGATAGGAGCAGGAGGGATAGGAGCGGGAGGGCTAGGCTCCTACCTGCAAAGCTGGGCACCCCAATTCCTGACACCCCCCCCCCCCAGCTTCCTGAGCTCTGCGTGCCGCTGAGGCTCCCTCTGCTTGCCTTTATGGGGTGGGTTTCCTGCTCCTAAGGCATAGCTGAGGTGGGTAAGGCGAAATGCAGGTGCTTGTGTTGAAATGCTAATGTGTTAAATACTGGTATTAAAGGAGAGGATGTGCCTATGGATGGAGAGAGGGGTCTGGATTGTGTCCGCTTATGAGACTGACCGACCACCAGCTTGCGCAAAACTAATCCAGTGAACAGCTATGATGGCTTTCTAATTTCTGTGTTGTGGAGGCCAAACGGCACAGAAAAAAGCAGGACAGTCACAGCATGGTTTGGGTTGGAAGGGGCCTTAAAGATCATCCAGTTCCAACTCCCTGCCATGGGCAGGGACACTTCCCACTAGACCAGGCTGCTCAAAGCCCCATCCAGCCTGGCCTTGGACACTTCCAGGGAAGGGGCATCCACAGCTTCTCTGGGCAACCTGTGCCAGTGCCTCACCACGTGCATCATAAAAAAAGGTCTTCCTTATAAAATAATTGAGCATGTCTGTGGTGGCAGGGTTTAAATAACGCTAGATCAGTCTCCTCAGCGTTATTTACAGCACCCACCAAAAATGAGAGAGACTTTTTTTTTAATATTGCCCCAAGTAGTGCTCTGTGTCTGAGTAATTTATGGGACTGCAGCAGCAGCTTGTGTCCCACCTTCTCAGCTGTTTTCAGGTGGAAAATGGTTGCAGGTATTTTTACTTGTAACGTGAGAATCAAAGCATTTGGCTCTTTGGCCTTCGGGGCTATAAAAATAGGCTCGGCCTGCCGGGGACTGATGGCAGAGGACTGAGATGAGCAGCTATGAGAGCCCTGCCGGGGCAGCGTGTCCACCTGGGGAAGGAGCCTGTGGGGAAGCAGGGACAAGGGGAAATAACCGGTGCCCCAGGGCTGCAGCACCGTTTCTGCCATCCCAGGAGAGCGGGTGCACGGTTCAGCTCATTTCTCTTTTCCCAGTGTGGTTTTTCCCTCCCCACGTGATGGTCTGATGCTGGAGCAAGATCTCAGCATCACACCCAGGGATATGGGAGTCACGGGGACCATGGGACACTGAACTCCACAGTGAAATGCCCAAACTCCCCTCGTTTCTCATGTCCAGCTTCCCTGGAGCACTGGGACTGAGGGATAATGATTAAACAATTTGTTTCAATTCATTTCTACATGCCAGATTGAAAAAAAAAAAAATCCAACAAAACCCAATTTACCTATTGGCAGTGTTTGATCTGGCAAAGTCCATGTTAGAAGTAATGTAAGGGCTCGAATGTTGCTATTTCCCTGGGTGAATGAATGCTTGGAGCATTAGGTCTTTATGCTGAAATCTAATGTTGTCTGTGCTTATCTTCAAGTGTGGTGAGCCCTTATCATTACAAAGGAAACACAGCCCTCCTACCGCCCTTGGAGGAGTCCTCCTTCATCCGTTTTCTTACGTACTTGCCCAAATAAGTTCTGCAACTTTTTTTTTGGTGGGGGAAGCCTAATAAGAAATACTCTGTCATGGGTGCTGTATTGTATCAGAACCTGTTTATATAATTTTGCAGAATTCCGCGAAGGCAGTGTGGCTGGTATAAAGCCAAGATGAGCTGCTGTCATTAGTGGCCTTGCATAACTGACAGTGCTCTTCCCAGCAAAAATGTGGATTTTAGGGAGGCCTGAGTGAAAGTAACAACCTGTTAAACATCTGAGTTTTGAACGTCTAGAGAAATCAAAGAAAGACCTATGAAAGACCTAGAGATGTCCCCAAACATTTACGCTGGGGGTCACCACTGGCCAGCAATAGCTTCATGCTCACTGTCCTGGGCTGAATCCTACCTTGGTGTGGCTCAAAAGCCTCCACCCTCGCCTGTGACGCCCAGTGCCTGTGGGATGAGTGGAGCTCTCTGGCTGGGCTCTGGGAAGTGAGGATGAAGACAGGACCAAGGCGGTCCTCAGTGCATCTCAGCCCTGGTTCTCACCTTGGGTTGCGGTCACCACTTAGGGCTCCTAGGTGGTGAGGTGGTTGAGGCCATGTAGGAGCCAGCTTCGTAACCCCCCCATCCCTCTCTCAGCAGGGACATTGCTGCTATGGAGAGCTTCAGAGATGCTGCACAGAGCCAGGTGAGCAACACCTGCTATTTGGAGTGCCCTTTCGGCAGGCTGAGGTTGTCTGGGTCAGTGTGAAAACCACCTTTCCGCTGCAGCTAGACACAGAGATGGTGGGGGGCCGGGGAACGGGGACATCCACGTGTCCCTCCCTGTGTTCTGCTGCCTGGTGGTGGGCTGCTCATTCAGCCAGATTGCTCGCCTCCTCTAGCGCGGCTAATTGCTACCGCCATGGCTATTGTGAGACTCTAATTGTTTGCAAATCATTGCGAGATGGAGGAAGCTATGTGAAGAAGTGTAATTAGGATTCAGGGCTTGGAGTGCTTCTCTTCCTCAAAGAGCCGAGATTAATTCTGCTTTATTGAAGCTGTTAGTTCAATTTCACTGTCCTAAAAAACCCACCCAACTTTATTTTTATGATCATCTGAATTGTTTGATTTGCTCTTTTCTCCCAATTCACATGCCTTAACAGCTTAGAGTGCCTCTTGCAGCTATTAACTCTCATTGTGAAACTGCATCTTCTGGGAAGCAAACTGTACTGTGAGCTCCTTCCACTTCCCGGGAAGAGCTTTCTCCTTTCGGGTATAAAGTATTGGTTTTGTCAGATTGCTGCTTTTGCTTCCCGGGCTTGTTTTTGTTTCAGTCCCCAGCTTTCTGATGGAGGAGCAGAAGTAGCAAGCAGCAGTGAGCTCCCGAGGATGAGTCCAGAGGCTTTACGCTTCGTGGCTTTGTAGTGGAGCAGGAGCCTGGCAGGATGCTGGGCTGTGGCTGAAATCATAAATCCCTCAATTTGGTGAGTTTGTCTTACAAAAATAACCTAGTCTGATTGAAAGAAAAAAAAAAAAAGGTATGAGTATTTAATACAGGGCTTTGGCATGATTTGGGTGAGCGTAGCCACCAACTGCCCTTCTGCACAGCCCTGCAGAGCAGCCACCGAGCATTCCCTGCGGCTGCGGTCCCTGGAGACTCTACAGTGCTATCAATTTTCAGACCTTCAGAAGTGCCAGGTGCCTGTGGCCGAGAGCAGCCTCAGCTTTGTAGGAGCTGAGCGTCTTGGCAAACTGGTTTGGGTCATGGTACTGTGGTGGTCCTCTGCCTGTTTCCTTGGAAGGGGAGTTCCTCTTCTATGAGGACAGGCTGAGAGAGTTGGGGTTGTTCAGCCTGGAGCTATAAGGCTCCAGGGAGACTTATAGCACCTTCAGTACCTAAAGGGGGCCTACAGGAAGGATGGGGAAGGACTCTCTATCAGGGAGTGTAGCAATAGTATGAGGGGTAATGGTTTTAAGCTGGAAGAGGGGACGTTTAGATTAGATACTAGGAAGAAGTTCTTTACTGTGGGGGTGGTGAGGCACTGGCACAGGTTGCCCAGGGAAGCTGTGGATGCCCCATCCCTGGAGGTCTTCAAGGCCAAGCTGGATGGGGCTTTGAGCAACCTGATCTAGTGGGAGGTGTCCCTGCCCATGGCAGGGGGGTTGGAACTAGATGATCTTTAAGGCCCCTTCCAACACCAACCATTCTATGATTCTATGATTTGGCAGGTGTTCTTAAGGCAGGCCTTGTTGCACCCCTGTCCAGCTGTGCTGGTCTCGAGTGCAATGAAGACCTCAAGTCTTTTTTTTCTGAGTAAACCAAAGAGAAGTGGAAAGGCAGTTTTCTCTCTGCTTCAAACTTCCGTAGGAGTCGATTTGCTTGTACAGTGGCTGAAGCTGTTCCCCAGGATGCTGGAGACACAGGCTGGACTCTGTCTTCTGTGTGACCCCTTTGGTTTTCGGACAGAGGGAATAAGCACTTGATTTGGGAGGTTCAAGGCTGTGGCACATGGGTGGGCTGAGGTGGCTCCTCGTGGGCATCTTACCAGCTGTCCCCCAAGTTTTAAAAGTGCCGTCAGAATTTCTTATCACCTAATTGCAGATACCGCATGTTATTGCTTCTTTGAACTACGTTGACCTTCACTCCCCGCTTTATGAGTTTATGAGTTTGTGTTAAACAAAAAATCATGTCTGTGGGTACCAGATGTCTTATTTAAAAACAAAGTAAAACTATAAGGGTAACGTTGCTCAGTATTGTGGTACCGCATACTTCCTTGTCACTTAGCTTTAGATTTAACTCTGCTTTTTTATTATTATTATTTTCTCCCCAAAAAACCAATAGCAGCTTTGGCCTTTTGCCTTTTTGTTTTATTTTTTGAGGATTTTATTAGTTCATGGGTCCCAGACTCCTAAGCAATCACTGCAAGTCTTGCAGCGTGGCTTAGCTGCTGAAGTGACCGCCCCATTTATGGGAAGGCATGTGAGTAGTTCTGAAAAATTTCCCTTTAAGGCCTTTAAAATGTGATGGAGGTAAGCAGAAATCGTCTTTCTCTATGTAGAGTGTGCCTTAATTCATGTGCTGTTGAGCCAGGAATAATTGTTAGTGCCTTGGACTGTCTCTTGAGTATTGTCCTAAAAGATGGAAATAATAGTTAGATTTTCAGTTCCAGTTTTTAGTTGGAGTTCAGCTTTAATCATCCACTGTCCAGTGTCCCAGAAGTTTAAAAGAATTTTTAAGATACCATGTGGATAATTAACACTGGTCCGGGAAAGGAGCCTGCATTCTTTAGTTTGAAAGATAACGCTATGTTTAGTAGAAATTGGTGTTAGATTAACTTACTGTAAACATGTTCCTTTTTCTAGATTAGTTATGAACATGACACAGGATAACTTTTAATGGGATCTTTTATCTTTCTAGGGAAGTATAAGGAAGCGTGTTTAAAGGTGAAGAGCGGTGCACTTGTGATAGTTCATTTGAGAACCCGATCATTATGAAATACCCTTGACGACTTTTTTCTTCTCTGTGAAGAAATGCTCAACAAGTTCATTGTGCGTGATGTCCTGTTTGCGTCCCATTTGGTTACAGACTGACCTCTGTAAAAGGGAGACGCTCCCTACCTGTTGCAGAATTCGAAGTGGTGCCTTGCTAATTTTTATGCTTGAGTTTATTTGTATCTGTAATAGACACGTACATTCGATAAAAATCAATTGGCAATTAGAAGTGCAACACTCCTGTTTTACTTTGAGGTATTCCAATTTCCAGTACTGAAGCAATAAAATATGCACAAAAGTAGATGCTTCAGTGAAATTAAAACTACCGAGTTTTCCAGATTTGTTTTATAGACTTAATTCTGAAAAAATACAGGTAGATGTTCCCTCTATCTAAAAGCCACCTTATAGCTAAAGTAATCAGATTTATTGAGAAGTATATAATTTCAGTAGAAGTGTGTCCTTTTCCACTTCTTCTGGCCTCTCCTCCATATTTGTCAGAAGTATACATTACACCTGAAACTTGCATATGAATTTTAGCCTAGAAATACTCTTTCTGCATGAAGAAACTTATACCTTCTGCGATGTTCTGTCAGCGGTATTTAGCAGAAGGCTTTGCAAGCCTACGTCTGCAACTTGCCTTAGTGCAGTTACTGTGCAGTTAACCACTTTTCTGAAATACTTCTGTGTCTTGGGAGGTCAAAAAGTGGACGAGAAGTTGGTGAAGTGGCTTCTTGAAGGGAAAGAGGTACTCTGAATTTTAAGTTCCCCAAAAAAATCCTGTCCCACGTAGAGTGAAAAACAAAAACGAAACAGAAAACGATTGGAATTTTGGGAAGGAAACCAGTGTAGCAGTCCTCTCTTTTCCCCCTCTGCTTCTGTTTGCTTTTAATTTTTGACTGTCCTGCAGGTATAAATGGTTTCACCGTTGCCTGTGATAAAGAAGAGGTCTGCTGCATCCTGACTGAAGTTGTGCTAATGCATCAACATGCGAGCAACAGGCCCTTGATGTAATTTATATGTACCTGAGAGCCAAAGACCCTTTTATTTTGTCGGCAGACCCTATTTCAGAAGAGCCCCTTCCATGGAACAACCTTTTAGGGCATTTTATTAGAAAGGTGCTTGCTTGCAAGCTAGGTATCTTTCAAAGCGTGTTTCAAAATCAGTGTACTGTATAAAGTTTCTTGTTTGTTTGTTTGTTCACGGATTTTTGTTTATTTTTCCATACTTTGAGTGAGAAGCGCAACATAAGTGTTATGATTCGAAAGTTACCCCAAATGAGTACGAGGCAACTCACACCAGAAAAAAATTGCCTCTCGTTTTAGTAATTTTCACGCTAGTTCGCTTTCAACTAAATGATCATATTAGGCCTGGGTGTATTTATTGGTGTTGAATTCTTTTCATGCTCCCGCAAATACGGTCTGAGTAATTATCTCTCCCCCCGCCCCCCCTTGCCTCTGTTAGTCTCTCCTTTGTTTTTTGGCGCTTCAGCATCAACTTCGTGTGCAGCTGAACCACTGGAGAAGCAGAGGTGCTAAACCACAGTCCCAGGGCCCTGCCGAAGAAGGCTGCTGCTCTGTGTTTGGCAGGCTTGGCTTTAGTGGTACTTGCTTTTATGTCACCCCCACCGCTGTCCTCGTGTCCCTTCTGGAGCACCCTCGCCCCGGCAGAGGACAGGATGCCCATGCTCTTTTTTTCTTTTTTTTTCTTCTCTTTGGTTCTTAGTTCTGGCTCCCCTTTGTCGTCCTTAGTTAATATTTTAGCTCTGGGTAGTGATTTTTTTTCTTTGCGCAGCTGAAGGAGGGAACTTGTTCTTTTTAATGGTTGGTAAGCAAAATGGAAATTGTAAGCAGAAGTAGACAGTGAGAAGAGGAATTGATTCTTCTGGTCAGTTATTCAGGAACAGAAAAAGGAATTAATTTTGCACGGGCTAAGATGTAAAAGCAAGATTTTGCAGCTACTTGTGTGCTTTCATGCATTTTTTTCATGATTTCTGAAAAAAAGTATTTCACAAACCCGATGTTCATTAAGCGTTCTCTTGGGATTTTGGTAGCACTTACTATTAGTTGACTTTTTTCCATGACTTTAGTGAAATGAAAAAGAAATCTTTCTCCTAGATCTATCATCAGAGGAAAACACGCACAGCGCTTCATAAGTTTCTTCTTCTGTTTCTTTCTTGTAATGTCTCAAGTCTTTTGAAATTTGAAAGTTAAACCCTACTTCTGTTCCCTGCATCATTTGATGCTACTTACTGGCTTTAATCCAGCTGCTTTGAAGACTGCACACTGAAGTTGACGCTCTGTTTCCTATGAGGACGGATAATTTGCTGCCTTTTTAACTGGGATGAATTTTTGTGTCTTTTTCTTGCAGTTGCAGGACAGCAGTGAGCATTTTCTGATACTATACGTAATACTGGTCTCCAAATGCATGTCTCCATTTTAAACAGATGTGTGTAATACCTTGACATGTGTTTAGCTGAGAAGCAAACTGGTGACAAATAATATCTCACTGTACAGTTTTCACAGAATCACAGAACCACAGCATGGTAGGGGTTGGAAGGGATCTCTGGAGATCATCTAGTCCAACCCCCCCTGCCAGAGCAGGGTCACCTACAGCAGGTTGCACAGGAACGCGTCCAGGCGGGTTTTGAATGTCTCCAGAGACGGAGACTCCACCACCTCTCTGGGCAGCCTGTTCCAGTGCTCTGCCACCCTCAGGGTAAAGAAGTTCCTCCTCATGTTTAGGTGGAACTTCCTACGCTCAAGTTTGTGCCCGTTACCTCTTGTCGTGTCACTGGGCACAACTGAAAAGAGCCTGGCCCCATCCTCCTGACACCCACCCTTTGAGTATTTATAAGTGTTGATAAGGTCCCCCTTCAGCCGTCTTTTTTCCAGACTGAAGAGACCCAAATCCCTCAGCCTTTCTTCATAAGAGAGGTGTTCCAGTCCCCTCATCATCTTGGTAGCCATACTGTGTCAAATTTCTACTTGGCTTTGAAAGCATCATCAACCGTGTGTGTGAACGCAAGGAGGAAGTACTTGATGTAATTTTCTTCACCCTCAGAAGGTTTTTGATGCTGTTCCATGTGAGCTTCTTACACCTTCTAGACCAGAAAGTGGTTACACTGCTGCTTTGTTGTGCTGTGCTCAAATTAATTAGCCGTGGTTTGTTGTCCAAGAGAGAAGGCATTTCAGATGAGGACTTTGTAGGTCTCATTTAATTGTTTCCATTAATCACTTAGGTGATGGGCTGGAGAATGCAATTATAAAAACTGCATGTGGTGCCAAGGGCTGGCAAAACTTTTGGAGGCTGAGAAATAGTTCCTTTTATGTTGGTTTAGTGGCGAAGGAACAAAAATACAGCAGGTTGGAAAAATTAAATGTCCAAAGGGAAAATGTAGTATTACTGAAAACTTCCTGGGTACTCCAGTGGCTTAAGCAAACATGGTGAAGCTGTTCCTGGCTGTCTGCCATCCCTCTCCATAGGAGGTGTGTCTCTGCAGGATATAAAGTATAGGGGAATTGGATATAAAGTATAGGGGAATTGGATATAAAGCTACTCCTGAATTGCTGTTTGTAGGTGACATAAAACAATTCTGAGTTACTTTAATATGCCAGACTGCAAGTCATGGCATTTGAGTAACTTTTTCATGGATAGCTTGGTTATCCTGCCTGCTGGGGGGAGGTAATGGGAAAGGCCAGCAGCTCTAGCTGGCCTCCAGACTGGAAAGTCTTTTTTGGGGGCAGCAATTGCTCCGGCTCTCCAAAATGAGTTTGCCTGTATTTATGTCAGGTGCCGATTTACAGCGGGATAGTGCTGCAAGCTTTCTTGGATACGGTGGTGTCCACAAAAGATACGGGAGGTGATTTTCTGCTCTTCTTACGGCTGAGACCTTGCTGGTAGTGAGCATCATGTCCGGTTTGGAGAGTTAAAGATTGGCTGGGGAGACTCCAATTTAAGCTCAAGAATAATGAGCTGTTTGAAAAATATGACCCATAAGGACGAGATGAGGCGATTGGGGTTTCTTTAGAAAAAGAGAAGTCATTAAAAGGTCGGCAACTATGATGATACTTTTTCAGTATTAACATCAGAAATGCCTGTGGCCAGTTACTCTCTGTGTTCTGGGAAGCAGGATTAATTTCCAGAAAGAAATTTAAGATTGTGGTGTTTGACATGCTTGTTTGTTTGTTTGTTTGTTTGTTTTGCTGTAAAAATACTTAATTAAAATAGTGGAAGAGACTAGGTGGGGAAGTTGTCGCATCTTGGTTGTGGGAGGTTTTGAAGAACAGGTTAGACAAACACCACTTACAGCTTAGGTGTATTTACCCAGCGTCGGAGCGGGGCTGGAACAGTAACTTCCCAAGGTGCCCTCAGGTCTTTCCACTTCAATTCTGTGATTATATACATATATATGAGGCAAAACCAGAAATGCAAAGAACTCGATACACCTTTGATCTTCTAATCTGGTTTGCCTTTTGCATTTTGAGCATCTGTAAATTGCAGTGTAAAATGCGGGAAGAATTGTTATCGTTGCATTCTGTATTTTAATTTTGTGGCTTTAGATGTGAAAAGACTTGCAGGCTTACAGAAGTGAAAGCGGGCGCTAATTCTCTTTTCCCCCCCTTTTTTTTTTTGCAGGTCGTTTGGTCGGTGCCCTGGATGCCGTGTTAGATTCTAACGCACGCGTTGCTCCCTTTCGAATTTTACTCCAAGTTCCAGGCTCACAGGTTTACTCTGCCATTGCATGTGGTGAGTTATTGAACGGATCAGAAGTTTACTGGGCCATAGCTATTGGTGAGTCACAGACAAAAAACCCCAAACCGATTCTGAGCATGGTCAGTGTCTGCATGTCCGAGAAGCTCCAGGTAACCCCAGCTAGTAGTGTGTGCGTGGAAAGCTGTTGCCTATAGCTTACTTAACAACCAAATTAACCTCTGGTTGAAATCCTGGATAGAAATTATGAAAAGGTGTTAATTAGGAACGTTAAGTTTCTATAGAAAGCTTGTTTAGTTGAGGGTGTTCTGTGCTAATTTTCTCTCTTGTAAAGCAGCGTGCATATCTTTTCCTATGGTAGTAATAGTTCCTTACAGCATCAACTACACAGTCTAGGCTTTTACCAGTCTAGTCTTTTGCTTGCTTGCTATGAAATGTCTTACCACACTTGGGTTTTATGAAGTATAACTGGAACATTTGGCAGATGCTACATGATTTAGAAGGTAAAGTTGTCAGGGGGGAATGTCGAATTGCCTGCTCTGTTGTGCCCTAGTCCCTTTTGCGGTGTTTCTGCAACCTCTGAAGGTCAAGCTCATCTTCAGGAAAGTGATATCGATGTGAATTGCAGCAGCCTTGCCATGGCATGGTAAAGGCCATCTGAATGTGCTTGTTCCATTCATCCTGTTCTCGCTCGGCCAGTCTGCAGGGCTGTTCTCATCCTGTCTGCTCCAGTCTGAAAAATCCTAGCATTGAAATTTACAGCAGGTTTTCCTTTAGGAATGGTTCCAAGCTGCACCAGGGGAGGTTTAGACTGGACATTAAGAAGCATTTCTTTACCAAGAGGGTGGTCAAACACTGGAATAGGCTTCCTAGAGACGTCGTTGATGCCCCAGACCTGTCAGTGTTTAAAAGGCAGTTGGACAATGCCCTTTATATCATGCTTTAGCTTTTGGTCAGCCCTGAAGTGGTCAGGCAGTAGGACTGGATGATTGTTGCAAGTCGCTTCCAACTGAAAAAGTTCTGTTCTGTTCTGTTCTGTTCTGTTCTGTTCTATTCTATTCTATTCTATTCTGTTCTTTCCTTTCTTATATGGGTCAAGCCATGAAATGGATAGCCAATGTAAGTGTTGATGTATTGTTGGTGTTTGATATAGTAGGACATTAAATGGAAGGGACAATCTATATATTAGCCCCCTTCCTGTGTACAAGCTCATTCAGCATTTATTTCTTGGTTCAGCAGACCCCTGTGCGTGTTCCCCATTAGTACTGGCAATTTTTCCCTGTGCCACATCTGTGTGAAGAAGCTTGCGTAAAGTCTATTTGTGCTATTTTTATTGTGGCTAGGTTTTCTTCATTTTGCAGTTGCTCGATGCTTTATATCCCTATCCCCCTCCTTTTTATATTTAAATAATGCCATCTTATGGAGAAATTTAAGAGCTTCATGCTGTTATAGTCCTCTAATGAAGCCAGGTAGCTTTCAATGGACAAGCAATCTCAGTTTTGCTATCATGGGCTTCTTGATTTGAATCTATGTAATATTTCTTTCTGGGGCTGATCCTTGTCCTAGCCACACTCTTATTGCCCACAGTTGTTTTTTTTTTTTTTATATTAAAGGAACTACAAATCAAAAACTTGCCTGGTTGGAATCGTTAAGGATTTTGCTGAGATAAGCTTATTTGATTTAACGTTTTCTAAAATTCTCTCTGTTTTTTCTGAATGGATGCTCATCCCCGAGAAAATGAGATTAATAGCAACAGAGTGGAAAACAGAGGGCTCTGTTTTGTATGCTGCCTGGGTAGGACGCACACGGTTGCCAGCGCTGCACAGAAATGAAGAACCATGGCAGCAGAAGTTGTTTCTGAATAATATCTCTTGCTGTGAAACCCTGACGTGAGTGTCCAGGGGAGAGGTGGCACTGGCAACAGGAGTCAGAGGAACAGCATCACCCCACCCTTTGCTTAGAAAGCTGGAGGACGGTCCCCGTGCAGAAGTGGCCATCGGCTGCCCTGTCTGAGTGAGGTGCTTCGCAAAAATGCAATGTTAAGGTTGTTTTGTTACTGGATTTGGAAGGAGCAGCAAGTCGATTTAAGGTTCCTACTGTACAGCAAGGAGAGGGAGCAGCTCCAGGAGCTCCTTCCAGTTTCCTGGTGTAACTCCATTAGGGGTAGCCATCATGTCATTAGGCAGTTAATTAAAGTGACATTTTTCAATTGTATGTTGGCAGTCATCTGTTCCAGGAGCTGTAGGCTTAAATGATAATATATGCAGGAGGGTCATATCTGTGTTACAGACTTTTGCAAATCTCCGAGGGCTGCTAGGAATTCTGATCTCTGCCCAGCACAGCTGTTCTGGCAGAGATACTTTAATCCAGATGGTTAATCATGTTATACCAGTACAGGGGGGGGAAAAAAAAAAAAAAAAAAGCCTAACATCATGCCTTGGGGGTCTTTCCTTTCAGAAAGCTTGTGGGTAAAAGCCAAGTCCCAGTTAAGTGAAGTAGCATTTGGGAGAGGGAGAGCAAAGGGATTGGGGAGAAGTGGGTTTAAAGAAGAGATTATGGGGAGTGAGGCTGTGGTTAGACTCAGTATACATTTGGCACAGGCATGTGAAGAAGGTGGATAAAAGGTGGAATAAAATGCTGTGTGGAGCATGGCAAGAGGAGTAAGGAAGAGATTGGCAATGCTTGGGTGAACTCACAGGACAACTTTAAGCCATGAAATGGAAATTAGTAATAAAGAATGGACCCGAAAAGCCGAGGAGATGGCCTGACCAAATAAAAGGGGCAAAGAGATCTTTTAGTATTTGAGCAGAATCCCTGGAGATACCTAAAGGCAGGCAGGGAAGAATTGCAATAGCCTCCGTGGGAAATAGCTACTGCTAGAGCCCAGGCTCAAAGCGGTCCGAGCAGTGTGGATGCTGCTGTGAAGGGTCTTGCTCAAGGTTTATTTCTCAAGAGGCAGCCCACCAGCTCTCCCGTACTGTTGGTGTCTTTTAGGTTGCTCAGAAATAGAAATTCAACTCAGCATTTGCTTTGTGCAGCCATTTCAATATAAAGGAACTGTATTCCTAGTGTTCTTAACCATCGATATAATTTGTTTTCTTTACCTAAAGGGCATTTAAGTGTCTCTTCTTTCATATTTTTTTTTTTTATTTAACCTTGATTAATGATATTTATGAAGTTCCATCATAAGACCTTCCTGTAAAGGAAGTTAAAGTTTGGAAAGTTTCCCTGCCAGTTGGCATTCTGCATGGAAAACAGAGCAGAGGAAAGTGGAAAATCCTTAGCTAAATTTATCATTTTTTTGTTGTGAGGCAACATGATACATCTCTAACGTACACACAACTTTTGAGATAACGGGCCTTCTATTTGAGATTCATTTTATAATTATATTCATCTGTGATTTGCATGGCTTTTATGTCCGACTACTCTCCCTTCTTCTACTAGCAAGGCTTTAAAAAAAGCAACTTTTTTGCTGCCTTTTCTTTTTTACCTATAACATTTAATCACTGACCAGTAAGAGCTGGAGGAGCCAGATTTTCTCCTGATTGCCCTGTGTATTGCCCGTCTTGCTTGGACTTTTCTGTCATTGTGCGATGCATCGACAGTTCTCTTTCAAGCAGAAACAGCCAAAGCAAATAGGTGCTGACTGAAATATTATTTCCGGAGTCGGTGTGAACACATTACATTTAAAACAGCAGCAAAACCCTTAAGTAAGCTCTTAAATAAGAAAACTGTAAAGATCTAAGAGTCTTTATTTGTCAAAGATTTTCTGTTGACTGTATTTCTTCCCTGAACTGCAGAAATGTGCTCTTGTAGACCTTTTAGGTGTCGCTGAACCAAACTCCTTTACTTTTAGGTATTTATTATACAGAGTTTTTCAAATTGGATGCCGATTATGGCCATGTAAATCCCTCTCAAAGTGTGTGCATGTGTGTGGGGCGTGTGTGCGTATGAGAAAGGAGGATCAGGGACTTTTGGGAACAGGACGTAAATCAAAGGTTTCCAGTGGCCGCTTAAGGAGTGTCATGTCAAAATAAGCTGCAGTCTAGCGGCTCAGGATGAAGTTTTGCAGTTTTTTCTGCTTTGACTTTTAATGCAGCATTTGCTGGCTGAGAGCATTTGAGAAGATAAAACTAAAAGCACTAAAACTAATTCTCTGAAACAATGAGGTTTTTGTTTTTCTCTAACTATACTGCTACGAATGAGACCTTTTTGACCTGTTTGCTACCAAGAATTTTGAGGTTGGAAGTTCAGTTTCTCAGAATGAATTTATGAAATAGTGCATTTTATTACTTTTTTTCTTCCTTTCAATTTTATTTTATAGGATGAGTTTGAATACACTACTTTTTGCTTTTCTAGGTGCCACTGCAGAGGAGATAAACCAACACTGGGAGTGGCTGGAACAAAACTTGCTCCATACTTTGTCTGTGTTTGACAATAAAGAAGATATTGTTAGTTTTGTCAAAGGGAAAGTGAAGGTAAGGAAACTGTGTTACTCTCACCCTGCCTTGCCCAATTACATGTGGTTTACTTGAAATAATGTCATTAAGTTGTTGTCATTCATATTTGGATTTTTCCATCTGAACATTATTTATCGGTTTTCTGGGTGGCACTTGCACCTGATGTGGCTGGCATCTGTGCATCTCCACCCACATTTCCTTGGAAACGTCTCAGAACTGAAGTATCTAATTTAGTCTTTATCCCACCCGTCCCTTTCCAGCTTTGCTGCTGTTCTCTTCCCTGTGGTGTGCAGCTGAGTTTCTTTAGCGTCTGCTTTCAGTTCCTCCGCCTCTCCAAAACGTCATGTTAATTATCTTCGCTTCCTATATCTGAGCTTTTCCTCCTTTCTACGTTTCTCCTCCTATCTCCCGTGTTTTTCCTAACTTTATGCCATCGGTTTCTCCTACCTGTTTCTGCCCATTTCCATCCTCCTGTCCCTGTTGATGGGGCCCAGAGGTGTCAGCGGGTGGTAGCCACAGTGCCTGAATCTGCTGGCAGCACACCCGTGCGGATGACGATGCAGTCCCTGCAGCGCAGGGACAGGCGACGGGCCCTCGTGCAATGTCACCTGTTGTCGTAATGGTCCGGCACGGAAACTGCCGGTGGCTTTGCAGGTTTCGAACACGAGGGAATGGCTTTAAGCTGCAACAGAGTAGGCTTAGAGTGGACATTAGGAAAAAATTTTTCATAGAAAGAGTGGTGAGACACTGGAATAGGCTGCCCAGGGAGGTGGTGGAGTCCCCATCCCTGAATGTGTTTAAGAGTCGTTTAGGTGTGGTGTTGGGGGATGTGGTGTAGGGGAGAACTTTGTAGAGTGGGGTTGATGGTTGGACTTGATGATCCCAAGGTTCTTTTCCAACCTAAATGATTCTATGATTCTATGTGGGAGTCGTGGCCAGGCGCTGCAGTGATGCTGCTGGCTGGCTTCAGGATTGCAGAAGTGAGCATCCTTTTGGAAGGCTAGAGAGTTTTAAAAGTAGGGCAATTTGGTGACTGGAGACCAGATTTAAAACTATAATGGCGGTACATAAATGCGGTAAAACCTAGAAAGCCTGGTGTCCTTCTAGTAAAATAAGTGCTCCAAGAGGAGCTTGGTGATGGCTGACAGGGGTGCGGGTCTGCGGGCGACTGCTGTACCTCAGGCCCTGCAGCAAGCTTTTCTTTGCTAAGAGTTGTAGTGAGGTGCTCATCCCCCCTACACCCACTTTTTTGGTCTGGAAAATTTGTGGGAACATAACATTTTTGGTGAATTTCAACCCCACTGCTGTCACCTCAGTGGGCTCTGAAGTTGGGGAAGAAGGGAATGGAGAGCCAAAACATCATCGTGTAAATCGTAGTTTTTATCCTGCTTTCTTAAAAAAACAGCTTTGTTTAAGTGTGCGGAAAGGCTCAAATACAGTTAATTTCTCTCGATAACGCTGTGGCAGCTTGCTACCTAGCTCAGCACATATTTAAAATTCTTTAGGTTTCATTAGTTAATGTTAAGTCCAGGTTTTGGACCCTCACCTCTGCTGTAAACTTTTGGCATATTAGGACTGCTTGGTAATTGCAAATTATGCCAGGTGCTCTAACATACAGATTATTTGTCTAAATGGTGCAATATATACTTAACTCCTTTGATTGTAATACCACTATTAAAATTCTCAACACTTAATTATATTTACGTAGATGTTCTTGAAACTGTCTTTTTAATAGTTCCAAGCATGTTACAAGGTACTCACTTGCATTGCTTTTTCATAGGAAAATAGTACTGGTCAGTACACACAATTGTTACTCTACCTTTGCTCTGTATACACCAAATAACAGCAATCATAAGCCATAGTGAAACTGTAAATATATGGTTCTGCCAGACTCATTGAAAAAATTATAATTAAAAAAAGGAAGTCCCCAAAAGTCTTGATTTTGGAAGCATTCAAAATGTATAAGAGATGCAAACACCACAGAAATTTCTCCATTTGTGAAAATTGCCAATAAACTTGAATTTCTTGTGTAAGAAAGGGTTGCATTATTAAAATTTGAATGGGTAGCTTGTATCAACTTGCTCGAGTGTGAATGCCGTAGCTGTATTCTGATATATTATCTCGTTATGGACGCAGGCGCTGATTGCGGAGGAAACGAGCAGCAAGCTCGCCGAGCAGGAGGAAGACCCTGAGAAGTTCCGAGAAGCCCTGGTGAAATTTGAATCCAGATTTAATTTTCCTGAAGCCGAGAAGTTGATCACCTATTATTCCTGTTGCTGTTGGAAAGGAAAAGTTCCTCGGCAAGGCTGGCTTTATTTGAGCATCAATCATCTCTGTTTTTATTCCTTCTTCCTGGGCAAAGAATGTGAGTGTAAATGCGTAAGAAATCTTAACGCTGGGGAGAGGTATAAATATAGCTATTTTTAAAAGCAAGAATAGCTAGAATTTTTATGAAAAGCCTAGTTCGCTTCTGAAGTTTAGTTTCTGAGCTTTTTGTTGTTCAGCTGAAAGATCCTGTTTAATTTAGCTTTCACTTCAGCCTTTATGTTTATATTTCAGTATGAATCCGGTAATAAAAATGAGACTATAAGAGCATGCAGACACAGCGGCTGTCTGGTGTTTTTTCTTGCCATGGTGATGCAGCCTTAAAATGTAACAGACCTCCCACAGATTCTGAAATAGAGACTCCTAGTGCCAAAAAGGGGTGAGTAGGGACGGGTCCCTCCCCAGGCGGGGATGCGTGGTACCAGGCGGCCAGGCAAGGGCTGGTGGGGCCAGGGGTGCCGGAGTCCAGCTGCCTGCCTGAAAATAGCCCAGGAAACATAACAGGGCTGTGCCCTGGAGAACCAGGTGAAAATTCAGAGTTTTTAAGGGAAAACAACAGCAGTTTAGGGATTCCTTCGTGTTTCTGAATAGCAGCACAGGAAGGTCACAAGAAGTGTGTCCCAGGGTTTTTTAGACCTTCACGCGGTTCAGCGAGTTGTAAGACTTGGGCCGTGGCTTTCCTCTACAGAGGAAGGGTCGTGTGATGATGAAAAACCTCTCAGAATAGATACTAGAAGGTAAAAATGAATGTAATAGACATTAGATGGTAAAAAAAGAATGTAACCATTTAAACTTTGTAGCATTTCTGTTTAGTAAGGCTGTGTGTGAACTGGTAATATTTTAAGTGCTGTTTATCCTGCTGGAACTTCAGCAAGGACAGTAATATAAACCTATACTCCTATAAATATAGCAAGGATTGTCAGTTATAACAATTAGAAAAACTTCACCATTTACTGTCTGGAATTAATATTGGGATGGCTAGTCAAATAAAACTGTCGATTTAAAAATGAAGTACATTAATGTGAAGATACGAAAGATCGTAGTTGGTAATTTCTAAGACTTAAAATATACAAAGACATGCATAGAGTTTGAGGTCCTTTTTTCCCTTATATTATTTCAGGCCAATTATTTTGTCATATCTGCCAAAGGTGTCAGAGTTAGATTTAAAATGTTGGTAAGTTTGTTATTCATTATAATAACAAAAGTTGAGTTTTCCTGGGAAGACTAGAATTGGAGTCTCTTGATACATACTAGATATCTGAGTTCTTGTTTAATCCCCTTGTTTTCTGTTTAGTATCAAATAATATCCTTGTCAGTTATTTCCTCCTGCTATCATTTCAGACTTTCTCTCATTAAATCAGAGATACACAGTCTGCCAAAGCACACAAAGCAAAAATGATATTTATTAATGATAGATAATGGGGGAAGGAGGAGGGAGAGAGAAAAATCCTTCATGTTGTTCCAAAATTTTTGTTTATGCAATACCACAGATTGTTAAATGATACTGGAAGTACAACATCATGCTGTATTATTTAAGAAGAAATCGCTTCTCATCTCTTTTAATAATAATTCATTATGAAAATGCAGAAACACCCCCCCCCCCCCCCCCAACAACTAGATGTTGGCAGCTTTTCATTTTAACCATGGAAAGTGCACTGTTCATTCACTGTTGCAGTCAGTTGCATTACCTTTGTGTTCCTGTGCATTTGGATGGAAATGTGAAATAAACCCCTGAATTTTCTTTTGGTTAAACAAAACATCTCTAGCTCAGTGTATTACATTGAATAATCCAGATTTACTATAGTTCTGCTTGTTATTATTGGGGAAGCTGGTGCTGATTACATGTAGAACAAGTAATTCATTGTCTTTTTTTTAAAATCTGGTTAAATCTGGTAGAGAATATACCACTAAGAAATCACATTTATTGCATTCTTCAATACAGCACAGGGAAAAAACCCAATATATGGGTTGCAATCAAAAGAATCCTTAATGTGTTTTAACTCTGTGAAGATCCCCCCAAATTGTAGACTGAAATCTCTTTATAGGCAAAGTGTTAAGTCTTCTGCTCCTGGCAAGACTGTCCCTTTCCCTGTGTTTTATTTTATGTTGAAATGACCTGGAATGCAATTTTGGAACCCATTTTCAGCTTCTCATAAAATTAACTTATGGCTTATGTGAGTGTAAACTCCATGGAACGTTTTTTCCAGGACAAGTCCCCTTTTATCTAAGCCTCGAAGTATTTGCAGAATTTCAGAGGCTTAGGACATCAGATTTCTTGGAAGAGCGTGCCAAGGTTTCTTCACAATTTTTAATTAAACTTGTGTTTTTTTTCTAAAACTTTGAAGACTTTGTACCTTTCATCAGTAGTTTGGGCCCCTTGTGTCTGCTGTGCTGTTTCTGTAACCAGCACTGTAGAGCCTGTGTGGTTCCAGCCTGCGTGAACAATAGTGCTATTGCTACGGCGCTATTTAATCTTTCTTCTCTTGTCTGTGCCCGTACAGATGATTTTATGACCATTCGCAACACTTTGTGCATGTTGACGCAGCTGTGCTTTATTTAAGGAAGAAAAAAATGTAATCTGCAATAATCTTGACAGATGTAGTTCATGTAGTACAGAGAACTTGCTGAGGGGTAGCTCCGTAGGTAATTAATGATCGTGGATACGTGTCATATATATATGACAACATTTGTTATTACTGCTTTTTTATTGCTTTATTGGCATCAGGAGACCAGCTAGGGATGTTAGGGGGTGTAGTCCTGATGTTATTGGCACAGAGAATCCTGGGAAGCTTCCAACAGTTGTTAAATCGAAACTTAATCTATTTTAAAGTCCTTTCCAGCCTAATTTCTACCCAGAGATTCGTATGAGAGAGGCAAGTAACATCCTGCAGCGGTTATCTAAAATAACCTGATTCTGTTTCCATTTGTATTTCTGTGGATCAGCAGTGTTTAAGTATAGAGAACGTTTCCTATACTTTTTCTTTTCCATAAACAAGTCTGACGGCAGTTTATGTTTAGGGCAAGATTTGCCTGTGCGCCTTTTAAGTAAAAAGTAACCAAAACGGGAAGATCCCAATGCCTAGGCAGCTTTTTTTTTTTTTTTTTTTTTTGGAACACCCTGCTTATAGTAACTCTCAAACTTTATAAAAATGTCTATGTGCATAAGCTTCCTTTTGTATGGGAGTTAGCTGTATTTAAAAACTTAAAGTACTGTGCATGTAATTGGGTTTCCACCTGCCTACAGTTTTATTTCTGGGAGATTACAAAGCCTTTCCCTATATTCTTTTTACTCTTGAAATGAACAGTTTCTTATGGTGGTAATGAAGCAGGCTGCAGAAATGACGTGTAAAAGAGTGAGGAACACAGGTTATGGCAGGTGTTCTGCAAAGGCAGGACTCCCCAGTCCGGCACTTCTTAGGAAAGTAGGTAGAATTTTGAGGGAAAAATAATAACAGGTATTTCAGCTCTTACATGGTCTTTGTCTGTAAAAATGGGTGTCTCTCCTCTTCGGTTGCTTGCATGTCATTCTGAATTTGCTTATTTCCCACATCTTAAAAACGTAAGCAGACTTTCCAGCCTACTTTTGCTTTTTTCTTTGATGGCAGTGAAACTTATCATTCCTTGGGTTGAGGTCCAGAAGCTGGAAAGAACCTCCAACGTCTTCATGACCGACACGGTCCGTGTCACCACTCCAAATAAAGAGCGCGACTTCTCCACGTTCCTCAATATCACCGAGGCTTTCAGGATCATGGAGCAACTGGCAGATGTGACACTCCGAAGGCTACTGGACAATGAGATCTTTGAACTGGATCCAGGCCTACAGGATCCTACTCAGATTACCAAGAGGTGAAAAACTTAAGTTGTTCTCCCTTGTGTGAGCAGAGGTCCAGTGGTGGGCTTCATGGTTTGCTGTGTTAGCTGGGTAAGATTTCAAAGGTTTACTTGATTGGGCAAAAAAAGAGATTTTATGAGGTACTATGGTATATCAAATAGGCGCATTTTAACTTGTGTGCAAGATACTTTTTTCCATTTTGTATTCTTCCCGTAAGCATCGCTGTGGTTTTTTCTTCATTTGTTTTAAAAGTACCGTTCCCCGTAGAAGGGTAGATGGCAGCAAGGGCTATTTTCCATCTTCCCTGAAGAGCAACATTATTTTCTTGGTCATTCTGGCAATGTGTAGGCTTTCCTAGTGCCATCAATTCTGTAGAATTATTGCTTTTGATCATATCTGAAACGTGGAATTTCCCACTAGTGTGATTGCCGTAGCCGACTGAGCAAGCAATTACAGGACTTAAAAAAACCCGCAGGCGGTTGCAACAGATTAATTTGCTGTTGTCAGCTCTACCCCATGCGTCCCTGAAATGCATCTCTGCATTCCTCTCCCACTACAGAAATGCATTGGGCTCGCAGGGGGAAGGCTGATGACTATTTCTCTGCCTCTAGCACAACACACAACTTTGTGTTTTATTTGCTGCTGTGGGGAAAGGGGAAGGGAAACTGCCCAGAGGAATTTGAGGTGGGCAGGATGGAATAGCCCAAACTGGAATTTGCCTGAGGCGTCAGGGTTAAGGTGCTGGTTTAAAATACTTCTTTTCTGAATGGGGTGTGAGTGGAGCGCTTGTCCCCTTCGGAATCATACCCTTTCCTGCTCTTCCTTCCTCTCCCTCTGCCAGAGGTATGAAGGGAATGACCCAGGTGTTGCTTCCTGGCTAAAACTTAAGGAATACGTGGTATCCTTTCCCAAAAAATAGAGACGTGTCCAGTAGCCGTTTTATTGTTTCTGAGAGGCATTTTTGCAGTGGTTTTGAGCATACATCTCAGCTACACACTTCTGCAAAGTCTCATAATGAGGTTTAAAACGATAAAACACACTTTCTCTGCAATTTCGTATGTACCACACGATAAGGAAAATCACTGATGCCAGGATTTTATCCATGATATTGTCAAGGAATTCATTTGAGGTGATAAAGTGGTGAGCAGCCATGAATGTCATTGCAGGCTTTTTTTCTTTTCCATAGCCAGGGTTCCTTTAAACACAAGAGCTACCGCTGTTTTTGCAATGTGTGTGTAACTGGATGTTGTTAACGTTGTGGGCTTTTGGCCCAAGAAATGTAGGATATGTACTTTGACTAAGGTAGGATATGACTTTGAGTGATAGGTTGTATCTAAGCCCCCTTCCATGCTTTACCATTGCACCCTTCTCCCGCTTCTGGACTGAAAAGTTAGATGCATGAAGCAAGGAAAGTAAATCCAGAGGAGATGTAACAAAAAACTAGGGGGAGATATTTTCAGCATTTACTGATTTTTGACTCCTCATTGTCAATTCCCAAAATAGTCTTTGAATCGGGGGTAATAACTGAATGGAAAACTACAAAAAACGAAAATTACAGTTGCAAGGAAAAACATAAGCTTAGTAATATGCTGTAATACGGAGGCTCTCAGGGAATCAACCTGTGAGGACCTTGTGGCATTTTTGAAAGGTAGTATGTCTATTAGCAAACAAGCAACAGAAACCATCCCACACATTTATTCAAACCGTGTTTTTTTTTTTTTTCTTCCAACTTTAAAAACCAAAAAGTTGGGGTGGTAGGGGAGAAGGAGAGTTCCTGGGCAAGATGTTCTCTGACCTGTGCTGATGTGCTGTAACTTGACATGGCAGAAAGGAAAACATGGAAACATGGAAGATGCCCACATCCCATTTCCTCTGCACGAATTAGGTAGTGGTTGGCTAAGTTGCTATTTCTGGTGCCCTTTGTCACACTTCAGCAACCACTTTGATGTAATGTGATTAAGCAAGACTGTAGTTTGAATAGTGGATAAACTGGTTTTTAATGCTAACATGTTTTGGGAGGGGGTTGAACTTTTTTGATGTGTGAAGTTTTTGTTGCGGCTTTTTTTTCCTGAAGCCATTGTAGTAGTACAAGAAAAAGTATTTTCCTCTTGACATTTTCCCCTGTTAATTCTTGTGCATGATTTGGAAGCAAATTGTAGTCTATCAAAATGAAAGCAATAATCCACACATCATTAGAGCTGTTCCAGATGTGTCAGATTAATGAAGTTGTTGTAGATTGCTTTTGTTTGTTAGGTTTTCTTTTGCAAGAGGCTTGTCTCGGTATCTTTATTTTTAAAAAAAACGCATTATTAATGCCATCATGGTCTGCATGTTCTACATTCTGAAAACCAGAAACCTTTGCTGCCATTCCTGAGGCTTTTGGGATCATCCTGCTGAGCAGTGGAGGGACAGGACTCGGAGAGGCTGTGGGATTAGGCCCACAGTCTGTGACATAAATTATGTCATGGCCGAAGTCAAACACTTAATGTACAAGTTTCCACGCTGCTTAATGAGAGCATAAGGTTCAGAACAATGGATTACGAAGGGATTAATGGCAATTAAGTTAATTGCCATAAAAAGCAAAGTAAAGCTAAGCTGTTTGATGCCATTTCTTGCAGATACATTTATGTGCCAATGTACAATTTTACTGTAACATAAAGAAACTATTTTTTCCTTTTTAATAGGAAGGTTGCTAAAATCTCTGATGTAGGTTTCTTGTACTTGTTATTTCCATCTCTTTCAGGATGCAAGAATATCTGCTGCATTCCTCAAATGTAGCGAGGAAATTGGCCAGAGCAGAACACAGGATTTAAAAGCTTTAGTGCCGCTGTCAGTAAGGTTCCAAAAGCACGATGTGTTTCTCCACGCTCTGACCACCTTGGTTTCTTTTCTTCATGTCTAACTGTGAATTGCCAATGCGGATGGCTTTGCTTCATATGAAACCAAAGAAGGTTTTTAACACTGATCTAAGCTGAACGGAAACTGTTTGAAGTATCTTGTATTGTAAATGTCACTTCAGTCTGTATTAATTCCTTCAGAGAGCGAATCCGAGAATGCTGTAGACCTTGAGCAACAAGGAGGATGTGACTAGGAAGAACCTCATTTTATTGCATCTGCCTGGCAAAAGGCAGGGTTTGGATTATCTCTGTGTGTCACTTGTGACAGATGATTGCCCAACCTGTTCTTAAGGATTTCCAGTAATGGAGATATCAGGATCCATACCAGTACCTCATTGTTCTATCATTGAAAAGTCTTTCTGAAGTCTAACTTGAATCTTCTGCGCTGCTTTTTGAGATTACTTGTTGTCCTACCCAGTACTATTGAAGAGATCAGATGTTCTCTCTTCCTTTACAGCAACCATTTGTGTATTTGGAGGTTGGTACGCATCTCCTTTCTCTTTTCTTCTTTACACTGCGCTGCTCTAGTTCAGCCAGGTTTTTCGTATTGGTCCTGATCCTAGCCCTTCTGGTCATTTCTCTCTGGACATTTGTCACTTGTCCCATGTGCCTGCAGGTGGTGGGATGCAGGATTGCCCCCGGCGCCTCGCCAGTGCTGAGCAGGGCGGGAGCAGCATGACAGTCTCTGCAGCAACTCCAGGACTGCCGTGGTGCATCTTGGTGGCCGTGCACTTCTGCAGCCCGGCGCGGTGCTCCTCCTCCTCCTGTGAGCACCAGGCTGTTGGGTCATGTTCAGCCTGTGATCCCCTGTAACCCCTAGGTCTTTTTCCTGAATGGCTGCTGGTGGAGTTGATCTCCATGGTGCGCTTGTGCAGCTTATGACATACAGCTGAAAATATTTGTCATGCTTTTTTTTTCCCCCCACGATCCCTTAAATTTATTAATATCCATCTTGAATCTGATCCTGTTCTTCTGCTCAGTAGCCTCCGCCAGCCTCACGTCGTGTGCAAGTTTAATAACAACAATCTCTCGATCCATCGTGCAGATTGCTGATGAAGACATTGAACAGAAGCTAGTCCCAAGGAGGACCCAAGGAGGTCCTCTTAATAGAGCCTTCCAATTTACCAGGGAGCCTTTGAGGGCTGCTTTTTGGGGTACTCTTTTTCAGCTGGCTTGGTACAACAGTTTTTCACTTTGATCCAGTTTTATCAGTTCCATGTGAGGAAATATCAAGACTTTCATAAATTCTGGCTAAGACATCCATTGCATCTCCTCCATCTGCAAGTCCAGTGTTCCTGCTACGTAAGGGAATGATACTCAGTTTACATGTGTCCAGTCAAGTCCGTGTTGGCTCTTCTCAGATAACTTCTCCAGGCTTGCTTATGAGAAGCCTTTCTTGCCACACGAATTTGGCAGCTCTTCCAGTAAACAAGACTCGTATCATTGGATGTGTTATTTCCAAAATCTGTAGCTTTCTGGAGTCTGAATAGCAAGAAGAGTCTAGTAATCGGTCTTTAAAAGCAAGAGGTCAAGCAGTCTGTTTAGATGTTAGATAGGCAGCAAGTGACTCAGCAGAGCTAAAATCTTGCCAAGTTGACTTCTGTTAGACTTAAAGCAAAGAAAAACATTTGACAGTGAGGACATAATTTTAAGTGTCCTGATACTTTTAGGCGTTTTGTTAGGCTTCTGTGTTATTTCCTTTAATTTAAAACGCTTGGAAGGTAACATAGGGGTCACACACAAGGAGTTATCGCAGTTCAGACTTGCCGTTCGCTTTGAAGTGCTGGAGTTGGCATCAGTCCAGGATCCCATAATGTGCAAGTCGGGAACTGCGCTTGGGAAGAATTGCTGAGTTTTCTGAAAAGTAGGGAACAAGACAATTGCATCTTCTCATCTTTTATTCTTCTGATGCATGTGTAAACACTCAATAAACACTATTTTTGCGTAACGAAAGCATTCCTTTTTTTTTCTTAGGTACAGCTTAATACGCTGCATTTGCTTAAAAACCAAACCAACGTGGGAATTGTTAAGTTAGAGGAGAACGTTTCAAACAGATTGGGCTGCAGGCAGAAAGGTTGCATTTCTGTTCAGCGTTGGAGGTATTGTGAAACTCAAAATGGAAGCCGAGGGACCTGGTGATGTGGTCCCACAGTCGCTGCATCCTTGCCATATCATGTTTAAACAACTGCCTGTCTTGTTTTAGGAGCTAATTTCGTTTGTGGGTTTTTTGGAGTTACAGGGTTTGGAGTTTTTTTAACCAGCTCTAATTGTGTTTGGCTGTATTTATGAAGGGAAGCAATTGCTTTAAGCCCTAGAATTTGCCAGCCTAACAGGAAATCTTGTCATGGTGTGCCACTTTCTAATAAAACTTCTTATTTGAGCTCACAGAGGTAAGTGCTGACAGCATTTCATCCTCATGCTACCATTTTTCTTTCCATGATCCCTCCCACCAGCAGCCTGGCCCCTGTTTTGGCACTTGCCTCGGGCAGCCCTGGCTGCGATGTGGTCCCTGCGGTGGCCCTGCCTGACCCTGTGTCATGAGTCATGGGGGGGGCAGGCAGTTCCAGGGATGTCGGGGTTGGCAGCCTTCCCCCGCTGCAGGGTGAGGGGGTTGGATGCAGTGCTTAGTGAATTTACTCCGATTCGGATGAGGGAAATGTCATTCTTCAGCTTAAAAACATGTGGCTTCTTGTCTGAAAGGCCCCACACCTGGAGCCGGCAGCCCTGAGAGATGCAGCGAACCCCTGAAAACTCAGAAACTGCAGATTTTGGAGCATTAGAAACAGTCAGCTCTTAAATAAAAAGACAGACTCTGCCTCGACAGAGGTCCTGCTCTTCTGTGTAATGCCTCTTTTCCCATAAAGGTGTAGAAATTTTAACAGCCGAGTGGATGAAGGGGAGGGTCTTACCTTCCCAGCACAATAGCAGGAGAGCAGAGCTCTATCCAGACCTGGCTGCAGATGCTATCAGCAGCATTCATCTGTGCTGTGCAGAAATGGAAAATATTTTAGTGGTGAGTTAACTAAAAGGCATATCCTGATCCACCTTTGTCACAATAGCAGATCGCTGCGGGCACTTATCAGAGTTGCTCTCACTGTGGAACTTTAACTCGGGAGCAACCTTTTTGTCTTCCGTCACAAAGAGGGTTTCTCTTTGTTCTTTGTGAAAAACAGGAGACTATTTGTCTGTTTTCCTTGGATAATATTATTAAGGAAGATAATGTTTGAGAAGGAAGCAGCAGCTGGTCGAGCACATTCTGTCTTTTCTGTTGGTGGCAGATACAGATCCTCCCTTTGCAGGTCTCGGTTTGTTCTGGATTGTCTTCCTCCCTGTTTTTCACATGGATTTAGTTTCCTCTATGGATTAAACTGAAATAAAAAAAAAAACCCAAACAAACAATTGATTTACTTACTGAAGCAGAGGCTTCATCTGTCTCAACTTACATGTAAACAGCAGGGCTGGGGTAGGGGGAAGGTATCTGTAGAAGAGGAGGGTGATGGAAGGAGCGGAGAGGGGATTTACAGCACCAAGGTACCACTCCCTGCTATGCTTCAGCCCACGCTTTAAATTCTTTGAATGGAACAAAGTCAAGCGTTTTTTTTTTTTTCCTTTTTGCCTTTTTTTTTTTTTTCCCCTAAGGTGAATCATGTTTGGAAAAATTTAGTTCTAGTAAAGAAAATGATAGAATTTAAGCCCTAATGTTTCTGGAGCTGCTGGTGGTGAGCTAATAGCCATGGCCTGTTTATAATGTAATTGCATAGCTCTGTAAATTACCGCAGACTTCTTCATTAAAAAGGAGGAGAAAAAAAAATCCCCAAAGCCAAATCTGTATAACCATAAGTTCAGTAATGAAAGCTTCATTGATTTAAACTTTTTCTCTCCACATAAATGTGGATGGGTGGCTAGAAGGAAGCCAAGTCTGAACTGAGCGTAGCTGGTGCTGTTATTCCCAACTGAGTTTTAAGTGACCTGAAACTGTTTTGCATCTTGCAACTGTTCTGAGGGCTCTCAGAGGCCGGTACCTCTGCACGTCAAGGATGCCATGATGTAAATGCCGCCATCATTAACTCTCTTATTACTGACCGCTTTGGAAGTACTCATCGAGCAAATGCATTAGGTTTGGGTGCGGATGCAAATCCCTGGGGTGATGTTGGTAATGCTACTGGGAAGGGAAACAAGGAACATAAAGCTAATCTCCATTGCTCAATGTATGTTCATCAGATGAAAGATTTAGTTGTCTCCTGGGCATTGAAATCTGTAACTCTTTGAGGCTGGAAGGTGGTACAGCAGCCATAGAAAATGCATGGTTAAATAATAATTAAAAAAAAAACAAACAACAAACTGGCTGATTTAAATTAGTGTTCTTACCTTTCCTAGTACTACAGTAGTTGCTTTTGATCTTATTGTTAGACAAGCATATGTTGATGATGACGATTCTTTTTTGTATTTCAAAGTCGGTCTTTTATCAATCTGTTCACATAGGCGGTGAAGATTGCTGTGCACGGTGCTTTTAGTCTGTATCCCTCGCTCTTGGCGGGGCTGACAAGGAAACGAACTTTGCGCTGGATGTCCTGGCTTTCGGGGTCTTGTGATTCGCTCTTACTGCTTTCTCTTAAGGGATCTTGAAGCCAGAGCGCAGAATGAATTCTTTCGGGCCTTCTTCAGATTGCCCAGGAAGGAGAAGCTGCATGAAGTTGTAGACTGTTCTCTCTGGACGCCGTTTAGTCGCTGTCACACAGCGGGAAGGATGTATACTTCAGACAGTTATATCTGTTTTGCCAGCAAAGAAAATGGCTGCTGCAATGTTATCATCCCACTTAGAGAGGTAGAGTTGTTTGTTTGTTTCATTTTGGGTCCCTGTCTGCCTTTTCTGCTGTAAGCATCCACTGTCACTTGACTTATCTGAAAACTGTCATTTGATGGAAAGGAGTAGGACGCTTGTGTGTATCATGCTTGTTGTAAAACTTGTTCTGGGACTCATTAGGGCATGAGTTCTTAAAAATATGTATGGGTGACCCAACATGATCCTCAAAGTGGAGCATGGACAGGGAACGCAGTAGGACAGAGCACTGCAAAACCGAGTCTGCTTGGTCCAAGAGATGGACAGTGCTCCTCTCCCAGCTCAACAAATGCATACGTCCAGCTTGATGTTGATGGAGACTTCAGCTTGGGCCCTTCTGGCAGTGTAAAAGCATCCTTGCGTGGGATCAACGCTTAGAAGTGTTGAAGCTCTCCCTCCGTAGACAGACTCTAGCAAACTTGTGGATACTTTGCAGACCTGTAGGGCAGAGAGAAAAAGGGGATGTTCTGGAGGCAATGACAAGCTGCCACATTTCCATGAAATCAGACACTTATTTAAATGGAACGGAGGATGCATGGGAAGGTGGTGGGAGTAAAAGAGGAGAAGGAAGCTGTCAGCAAACACCTGCCTGATCTGCTGTGGATACAAGGCTGTTATGATCTTTTAATTAAAGCTTTCCTTTCATCCTCAACTAATAACAGAGTAACATCAAAATATCCTAACTGTAGCAACTTCTCTTCCACTGTTAACAGAAATAGACAACAATAAGAGAACAGTGTTATATACTTAATCAGAGCAACAAAACACCTGTTTTCCCCTGTCCTCAGGAGTGTGAAAGTAAATTTCCTCCTCCATCCCCCAGAATTTGATGAAGTTGATAATTTTCTAAATCTTGTTTTAATCGTCAGTCCCCTTTCTTTTTTTCCTCTCGGTCCACTCTCCAGAAGTGTACCTCAAAGTCTTTAAAAAAAAAAAAAAAAGAAAAAAAGGCAGCTGGGATACTTTTTGGTACCTGCTTTGAGCTTCTGAAGAGCTTCAGGTAGTAGCATGTGGCTGATCAAGGAAAGCCAATATGAATAATCATGTTTAAAGTGTGTGTGTAAATGAATGCTGTGTTTATACATTTTGGTACGTGTAGAATATTTGAAGATGTTTCTCTGGATGTGCTGTACAGTGTGTTTTCTGTAATGTTTCTGGAAAAGGTAATCAGTATAGAGAAGATGGAGGACACAAGCCTTCTCCCTAATCCCATCATTGTTAGCATAAGGAGCAAGACCGCCTTTCAGTTCATTGAGCTAAAGGACCGTGATACTTTGGTGGAGAACCTGCTCCAGAGGCTGAAAGAAGTGAACTCCAGAAACCCAGTGCACTGTAACAACTTGCAAAATAAGAACCAGGTACTGAACTTCTGGATTTTTATTTTGGATTATGAATTCAATGTGTTTATCCATTGGTCTGTTGTCCTGCCTTCCTCAGGGGGTTGATCTTGGGCCAGCGCTGTCTGATGCCTTCTTTAATGACCTGCCTGATGGGATGGAGCACACCCATAGCATGGTTGTGATTGACACGCTGGGGGGAGCAGTGAATACGATGGAGGGCAGGGCTACCCTTCACAGAGACCTCAACGATCTGGAGAAATGGGCTGACGGAGACCTCATGAAGTTCAATCAAAGCAAATGCAAAAACCTGGGAGGGTGACACCATGCGACAGGAGGAGCTGGGGGCCAGCTGGATGGAGAGCAGGCATGTGGAAAAGGCAGGGGGTCATGGTGGACAACAAGTTGAGCTTGTAAGTCATCAGTGTGCTCTTACAGTGAAGAGGGACAACAGCATGTGGGGTTGTACTAGCAGGAGTGTGACCAGCAGGTCAAGGGATGTTACTGTTTCCTTTTATTCAGCACTTCTGAGGCTGATCAGGAGTACTGTGTCCCATTTTGACTCCACCACACAATAAAAGCATTGACAAATTGGAGTAAGTTTAGTGGAGGGCCATGAGATGGTCGGGGGCTGGAGCACATGCTTTATGAGGAGAGGCTGAGGGAGCAGGGCTTGTTCAGCCTTTCTTCCGCTAGCTAATGGGGAATTACAGAGAAGATGGAGTCAGGCTCTTCTCGGAGGTGCCAGCTACAAGATGAGTGGCAACAGCCACAAGTTGCAGCAAGGGAAAATCCGATTAGATAAAAAGAGAAAAATTTCCCCTCGAGGGTGAGCAGAGCTGGACCAGGCTGCCCAGAGAGGCTGCGGACTCCCCTTCCTTGGAGCTGCTCAACTCAACTGGACACAGCCCTCAGCAGTCTGGTCTGAGGGGCCCTGCTGTGAGCAAGGGATTGAAAAAGGCGATCCCCTCCAACCTAAATTATTCTTCGATTTTGTTTTTCAAATCCTAACCAAAGTAGAAGGTTGTTTGGTGGTTTGTCATGAAGGACACTTAGAATTTGCTGTCAACTTCTGTTTTAAAGTAAGACCCCCTTTTCCAACATAGAAATGAATGATAATTGGTATGAAGTCTTGAGTGAGGCCTTTCCTCCTGAGAGGTGTGAAAGGTTTTGATGCAAAAGGCAAAGGCTAACCCAGCTCCGTGTCTTGAAGACAGCTGAGGATGTAGTTCTTAACCTCTTCTCAGTCATCACCACTTTGATTCTGTGTTGCAGAACGCTTCTGCCTTCGGATCCACTTGCGTGCTCAGAGACGGTGAGTCTGTGTGTCCGGGAACAGAGGTTTCTCAAAGCAAGGAGAGCAGCGAATGCGGAAAGGAGAGCAGTTATTTGCTTAATGCAGAAGCACTAAGGTCGGACTTTCATCAGGCAGGAATGGCAGGCCTTGATTTTGGAAAGGTATGTAACATTTGAAGGAAGTTGTAAGAGTTTGAGGTTGGTTTTTTTTTTTAAAAAAGCTGGGGTAACATTCAAACAGATACTCATTTTTAGTAAAATGAACACTGGAGAAGTTACAGATGGGATAACGGCTTTTCTATTGCTTGGATTTTTTTCTTCTCCCTCCCCCCAGTTTCTTTCTGGTGAATATTTGTATTTTTCTCCCTGTCTGATCAGTTCTGCTTGCCCCTGTGTGGTGAGTTCCATATACAAAATGGGGAAGCTGTAGTCCTTAGAGCAGACTTCCCATATCCATTAGTAACGGAAACACCTTGCAGAATTTCTAATACGTGAAATGTTTCTGTTTACCAGTTCTCACATTCACACAATTTGTTCTTTTAAAAGATACCTTCTTGTTCCCAGTCTAGGGAGCAGATCAAGGAGAGCCTGTGGGATGACCATTTTGTAGAATATGGCAGAACCGTGTGCATGTTTCGCACGGAGAAGATCAGAAAACTTGTTGCAATGGGAATCCCTGAATCCTTAAGAGGCAAACTCTGGCTGCTTTTCTCAGGTGAGCACTCTTAGAAAAGTTAGCTGTAGGCATCATCTGATTCTGAACATGGCAAAAGGTTTAGGCAAGAAATCTCCCAAGGGCAAGTAAATGTCATTTACATGATAGTGCTTACAGAAGAGAGATGATCAGCTACTGAACTAATAACTGCAAGGAAGTACCTACGTAGATCTGTAGAAATTTTATCTCTGGATAATATGACATGATGTGCAGAAGAATTGAAATAACATCTGCTTCATCTGTGTAATTTAAAATTTAATGTCATGTTTTCATAGAATAATGTTTGTCTTCCAGCGACAATTAGATTGCAGCTTAAATATTGCTTTAACCCTAGACAAATCTAATTATTGCAAAATAATGACATCTTAAAGTCGGCAGTCCCTACTCCTGCTTCTTGTTGAATGTTGGCAGGGGTAGCAGAAACTGGAGGTGGAAAAAACGACTCGTTTCATCCACAGATCTGGCAGAGCTAGAATGTGTTTACAATATGAGCTCAAGTTTAGTCCTTGATCCAGTATATGACATGTTCAAATATTTGTAAAAAGTATTCCTTCACGTGGGGGTTTTCCTCCTCGGAGGGTGCAAACAGCGCTGAGTACATTTCTCCCAGTAATGCTTTCTGCTGGGGAAGTTTTCTGCTCAATGTCAATATTAAGGTGACGTTGGGTGATATAAGCTTTGCTGATATTTATTTTGTTTTCAAGACACGCATTCTGATAGGACTTTATTTCTTTTACGTCTGGAGATTTCACTAAATTCACAGACCCTGGGGAAAACCATCTCGCTTAACGTCCTTTCGAGCACTAATACCCACAACATTAAGCGTAGCATCATCTCAATCCACTTGCGTCTTCCTCTTCCTCTCTCCCTGCTGCCGTCAGACGCCGTGACGGATCTCGCCTCGCATCCTGGTTACTACGGACATCTGGTGGAGGCGTCCATGGGCAAGTGCTGTATGGCGACAGAGGAGATCGAGCGTGACCTCCACCGCTCGCTGCCTGAGCATCCCGCCTTCCAGAGCGAGACGGGGATAGCTGCCCTCAGAAGGGTGCTCACGGCGTACGCGCACAGGAACCCCAAAATAGGATACTGCCAGGTGAGAAACTCCCAGCAGGATAATGCCTGCTGCTTTCTTCCCCCTCTTTCTGCTCTCTTGGTTTTATCATGCTCTCGGGAGTATTTTCAATGGTGGTTTTGATAAATAACGTCTTTTCAGTTAGGAAAAATACATAATTTTAGATATTAAGTGTCATTTACTCTGGAAAACAAGTGCATAGGCTGGTACTCTGGCTTAACAAAAGTCTGTCCTCAGCATTTTGCAAACTGCATTTAGAGTTAAAGGAGGGGATAAAAAATACATTTCTGATGCTTTTGTGTGTTCGAAAGTGCGTTTCTTACCCAATACTCGGAGACGGTGCAAAGTAAATTGGCCTGCACAGATGAGATTCATGTAGAACACTGGGGCAGAGGTTTAGCGGACTAAAGTTCTGCTCCTTTCTGCCAAAATTGATGACAAATTATGAAGTACTTTACCCAGCTGGCCAGCTAAAATAACAACTTTACCTTCTGTGCAGCTCCCTGAATTTTGATTAACATCAGACCGGTTCCAGATCCTTTATCTTCTTTCAAAATACAAATATGGGGAGGAGGGGGAAGCAGACCCAGAACATCTTGCACTATCAGTTACCTACTTTGTACCTCGGCAAGTCCAGTACTGTACTTTTCTCCGTTGTTTGCTATTGGTCTTAGGAAAAGCAGTATACACAAGCTTGAAAAACTTGTTATGCCTTTGGGTTGCAATTATGTATTTGCCGTCTATTCCTTTCTCTTGCTGGTTTTATTTTTTTAGTTGTTTACATCATGTCAGGCTACTTTTCTTTCTTTAAAAATAGCCACAGTTTAGCTTTTGTCAGTAGGATTTGCTGTCGCTAACAAATCCCATTTTCTCCTTTGCCCTTGTAAGTCTATGAATATTTTGACCTCCGTGTTGCTGTTGTATGCCAAAGAGGAAGAAGCCTTTTGGCTGCTGGTTGCTGTGTGTGAGCGAATGCTGCCGGATTACTTCAACCACCGAGTGATAGGTGAGCTCGTGCCTCTCTTCTTCCTAACTGGGAAGGGGCAGCCAAATAGCACCAGGGTGAAGTAAAATGCTCAAGGTCTTCTGAGGTCCAGACCCCATGGGCGAGGGGGTCCGTCGACTCGTGCTGTGTGCAAGGACAGCAGCGGTGGCTGCTCAGCTTCCAGCTGGGGTTGGTTTTGGTTTGAAGGGTTTGAACTGCAAGAACTATAAATATATGCTCAGCTTTTACATCTGTGGGCTGTTGTTTTTTCCGTGTTGGTCAGAAGGAGGTGGGACTTTTGCCTGTTAGGTAAAAATGGAAGAGCTTGCGTGTCTTGGTTAGGATCGCTCAGTATTAGAGACTTGAGCTGTTTTAGATGGACCTAGGAAAGATCTGCTAGAGTGGCTATTTCTGATCTGATGTCTCTGACTGCCTGGCTGCTGGAGTAATGCAGGCTTGTGTCTAAACTGGCCCTGGGTAACGAGGGCTGGTCCAAACCCCTCGGAATGTGAGATGCAGCATCACAGAATAAGCCCAGTCCCTCTGCAGTGCGTGCCGTGTACTGCATGTGCTGCCTTTCCTGTTCTTTGCAACACAACTATTTTTAAGACAGTTGTGCAAACACCCGCCGAACACATACAGGAAAGAGGGTCTGAGCAGCTTGACGCAGTAATTGCAGGTATGCATACTATAAAAAGTATTTGTTCTCTGCAGTCACTTCAGTTTCTCCTCTTACAGAAACGTTGGATGGCTTCTCCCTCCTTAATGCTTGCCTTACTCTTTAGTTACAGTGTCTGCCGTTACACCATCACCGTAGTGAAGGGGGAGATCAGGGTCACTCGTGAGGAGGTGGGGATAGGAGGAAATCCCTGGCAGTAGTGGTTCTGGGAGCTAGAAATGGTGTGGGCACTCACATGCTGCCTGGGGAGAAGGAGGAGGTGTCTGAGAAGATTTCTAATCTTTTGCTTGGAGGATGGGGTTGTCATACCTCCCTCCTGACACTGTGCTGCTACAGTTATTGTCTTGTCACTGAACTGGCAGGTAAGGTAAGTTAAAGCAGAGTTATTCCAAAGTTAGCTGGATGCTTAGGATGTTTTGTGGTGCTTTGAATGCTATTGGTATTTTCAGCTAGTGGATTGGGCACCGTAACTGTCCCACTTGTCAGAACTTTGATTCTTGTCTCCAGACATGACTTTAAACTGCCATTTCAATTACTTACTTCCATGTTAGTCTGTCTCCTTCCTTGATTAAAAAAGAAACACAGCTTTATCTGCCCTTGTGCGTTTCTAGATATTATCAGCATAGGGCCTGCCTTGATTACTGATGGCTTTGGTGCTTGTGTGTTATTGCCTGTAAGTTGCATTCTTCACACCCAAATAAACTTGAACGGTCCCATGTGGACGACCATATCACTGCCCTAAATTGTACCTAATTTGGGGTTTCTGTCTTGCCCGTCACTCGCCATGGCTACAGCCTACATTGATTGAGTACTCATAGCCTTGGTTGTCCTGTCTCGCTGTTTTCCTGTCCTCTGTACTTAAAGGAAAGGGTGAGAAGTACCCCGACTCTAAAAAAGGTACTGCCGTATCTTACCCTGGTGCAAAGAGCCAGAGGCTTCAGCTCAGAAGTTCCCCTGCTCCCCCTAATCGAACGGCAGCAGTGTAGTTTTGCAGCATGGCTGCTTCGCTGAGCAGTTACTTCTGCAGCTCTGATTTACCCTGGACCTTAGCATGGCCAAATCGGTGCTACTGATCTTGTCCTCCCTGCCCCTCTTCTGGTTCCTGTTGCTTGAGGTAGTGTTCTTGGCTGCACATTCCAGTCGACCTTTTTTTTTGATTTGCAACCAGCTCTTGTCTAAACTTTGTATTGTTTCTTCCTGCATAACACTTCCAACACCCCACTTTTCCTCTTTGTCCGCACTGCCAACGCTGTTGTCCAGATTTTGATCTTTCTATGACTTTGTTGATCTCTGACCTTGGTACCCGTCACTGTGCTTTTCCTCTTCAGTGTCAGCCAGAAATCTCAACAGTCCAAACAACTACTGAATTAATGACCAGGCCTTCTTAGCTCCATCTTCTCTTGCGTCTTTTTCTTTATGGCATTCAGAATATTTTTAAAATTTATTTGGTTTAAAGTTTTGCTTTCAAAACGTAAGCGATTCAGTCCTACTCAGCCTTTTTACTTTTACCACATAACCATCTCCCTCCTTCAGCCATGCCAGCTACAACCAGTCTGTCTTTTAACAAGCATTTACATCATTTCACTTGCAAATGGGAAAAGCCTGCAGGCAGGGCTGGCACTCCGTCTCTCCTCCTTCAGGAACTGTCTCCATCCTTCTCCCTTCTGCAATGCATAGAGGAAACTATAAGCAGATAGCTGCAAGATAGAAGCAGGTTGTCCTTGGGTCAAGAGTGGTGACAAGGGTCATGCGTATCCTTTTCTCATGTTACCATGACTTTTCCATCCTCTCCGTAAACCATCAGGCCATCTCACCCCACTTTATCTGTTAGGCTGTCATAATTTTGCTGTTACAATTCTTGAAACAGTGGAAAACCTCACTTCATTTCTCTGATTTGCCTTTTCAGTCTTGGAGATGTCATTTAGTTTGCATCTTGGGTCATCATTTTTAAATGGATACCCTGGCATTTTCCTACCTCGTTATGGTTTCATGCTAGAATACATTAGAGGTTCAGTTGCCTGATCAGATGTCATGGTTTCTGGGAGCCTAGTGAAAAAGTGGGCATAAAAGTCACTTTGAATACACATGCTTGACTTTCATCTACAGTGTCAACATTTAATTATAATACGATCTTCTGCAAAAGATCTGGGCAGCATCGCGCATTTCTTTTAAACCTCTGCTTTTGCCAGTCTCTCACATGCTTGCCTCTGAGCCTGGAATTATATTTTTATATGTGTCTCCCTATAAGTCTCCGTCTTCCTTCAAATACACCTAAAACTGACTCTATTTTTTGGGTCTATATTAACTATTACATTAAGCTTGTTAAAAAACCCAAACAAACAAACCCCTGCCCTCTGCTGAGTAACCCCAGCCCGTTTTCTCCTCTGTTGTCTTTACCCGTCTTATTTATGACCATCAGATGTGAGAAGGCTACCTCTTGAAAGCAAAGCACCGTGCTTGATGTGTTTCTCAGAAGCTCTTTGCATGTCCCTGGGCACTTCTTTTTGATTTGTGGTGCTGCAATGTCTGTTCAGCCACCAGCAGAAGCTTTTTGCGGCTTGATGTGAACAGCTCTAAAGACAGAGAAGTGTCACGTCTGTTTTCTTATGATTTGGATGCAAAGCCAAAAGATGCTGGCGCTCTGCCACAAATTGTCCAGGTTATATTCTGATTTTGGACAACGGAAGTTTTGAGCGCCGAGGGGATACACGTCTCGGGAATTTCATAGCAATTAAAGTTGTCTCCTAATACTAGCAGAATATGGACTGTGAGAAAGAATGACTACGTGAAATAACTTGAAAGGGAAGATACAATAATTGAAAAGCTAACTGCATTTTGTATTCAGGAACATTTTTAATTTCCAGCATCTTCGGTTAAAGCTCCTGATGTGGCAGATCTGGTTTGTAGATACAGGCTGTTTCAATGATATGAAACTATATTGATTCTGCAATAGCTGGTGACAAAGCAGGTCCGAGGGAGTAGCTGAAACAGAGCCCAAATATGCTGCTTTTGGAAAGGCTGGTTGGGACAGTTAGGAATGCTTATATCGGGGCATTGCAGAAATCTTGTTCTTAAAATATATATATGCATATAAGTATATATTTATATTTGCTCATATATTAATGTGTAAATATTTTTCTTCCTGCTTAGTGTGTGTAGCCATATCTGGATTTCCATCTTGTATTTTCTCCCTTAGAATGAAAGCTCTACTGCCCGCTTGCTTGAGTACATACACCGGAGAGGAATGTGTACTGTTATTTTCATTGCATAGATCCCAAGTCGAACAGTAAAATGCTTTAAGATTGCTTTTGCTAGCACTTAATTACTATGTGCTCTTTTAGCCAAAACCAGCAGCTGCTGCTATTACTATTCCATTGCACCCTGAAGGCCCTTAGCAGAATCAACACCATCTTCTCGCAGAAAGTTGTGCAGTAAGGGTTATGGACATGAGGGCTGGGGCTGAGATCACAGCAGGATGATAATGGGATTTTTCACTGGGGCTGTGTACATATCTCGTCAGTTCAAATTTTAAGAAAGTCTTGCAGTTGATAGTTGACAGCGAAAGGCTGAGGGATTTGGGTCTCTTCAGTCTGGAAAAAAGACGACTGAGGGGGGACCTTATCAACACTTATAAATACTTCAAGGGTGGGTGTCAGGAGGATGGGGCCAGGCTCTTTCCAGTGGTGCCCAGTGACAGGACAAGGTGCAATGGGCACAAACGTGAGCATAGGAAGTTCCATCTAAACTTGAGGAGGAACTTCTTTACTGTGAGGGTGGCAGAGCACTGGAACAGGCTGCCCAGAGAGGTGGTGGAGTCTCCGTCTCTGGAGACATTCAAAACCCACCTGGACACCTTCCTGTGCAACCTGCTGTAGGTGACCCTGCTCTGGCAGGGGGGTTGGACTAGATGATCTCCAGAGGTCCCTTCCAACCCCTACTATTCTGTGATTCTGTGATTAGCTTTAAAGAATATTTTTTCCTGGCTAATACTGATTCTTTATGCCTTGTAGGTGCTCAGGTAGACCAGTCGGTGTTTGAAGAGCTTATAAAAGAGCAACTTCCAGAGCTGGCTGAACATATGAAGGATCTGACAACCTTAGCTTCCATCTCTCTTTCCTGGTTCCTTACCCTTTTCCTTAGCATCATGCCGCTGGAAAGTGCTGTGAATGTTGTGGACTGCTTCTTCTATGACGGGATCAAAGCCATTTTCCAGCTGGGCTTGGCCATACTGGAAGCCAATGCCGTGGATCTGTGTAACAGCAAGGACGATGGGCAGGCCCTGATGATCCTGAGCAGGTATGGCCACGCAGGAGTGCTCCTTCCATCGTGGACCATTTTGCTGTAAAACAAAGGCATTTAGGTGCTGCTGTGATAACGACAGGCTCTGTAGGCACCGGTGGGACCCTCCATGTTACCTTGCTGCTGCTGCTGCTGCTGCTTTCGTAGTGTCTTGCCTTAAACAATGGGCTTTGTACATCAGACAAGGAGATGTCCTGGGAAATTTCCTGGCAGCGCCAAGACATGCATCGACTGCGTCAATGTGCAATATTTACTGCTGCTCTTCGTGCCTTCCCTGGAGTGACGGGCTTCCTGCTCCAGACTTCAAGGAGACAGAAGTTTTCTTCCTTGGGCAGCAATTAGTCATTTGGCTGGCTTGCCGTTCCTCAGATGAGTAATCACAAAGGCATTTTTGAAAAGCCTGGCAGCCCAAAAAACAGTTTATTTCTAAGTCTGAGCCGTAAGACTTGTATGCTTGTTTACCTAGAGAAGAGCACAGTGCAAAGTAATCCCTGTTGCCTGTATTTCTTCCCTTCAGGTTTTTAGAGCACGTCAAAAATGAGGAAAGCCCTCTGCCACCTATTGGTAACCACCACGCGTTCTTCAGCGATGACCAGGAAGCCTCTCCAGTGACTGAAATAGCTAACCTGATTCATGACTCCTATGAGGTAAGGTACTGCTCTGTGTCTACTGGTCATTTAAGCTACAGTTTTTAAAAAGAAAAAGGTTAAATTTAACGTGGATGTTTTGAATGTTAATACATATCTTTACAGATTCTTTGAATAAGTGCTCAAATGCACAATGCTAAGTGTATTATAAACACCTACACTGACAGGTCAATTAGAGACCAGGTACGCTTTTTCTTCAAGGACTCACAACACTTTAGAAGTTGTGTTTCCAGTAAATGAGAAATACAAATATCATAAAATACTATAAAAATAATGAACTTCTGTTCCTCCCTTGTAGAAATTTGGAGACCACTCTGTGGCACAGATAGAGCACATGCGCTACAAGCACCGAATCCGTGTCCTGCAAAGCCACGAAGACACAACCAAGCAAAATGTGGTGAGTAGAATATGGCTTCGGCTGAGGTAGCTTAACATCTCCCCTCTCGCCCGGCACCGTCAGGCAGCACCACCAGATCTTGGAAGAAGAAAGGATCATTACTGACTCTGGAAACAGCTCTTTCCTGGGATGCTTGTGGGTTTGGTTTTAATTTTGCAGCCACATGCGTTATTTTCTAGGGTGGCTTTAACATTAAGAACAACTGCAGGACTGTGAAGTCCAGCACCTTGTCTCTGACCGTGGCCCGAGGCAGATTCCCCAGGGAAGAGCATAAGAAGAGAGCAAGCACAGTGTGATGCTTCCCTGGCCTCCTGTGACCTGTAGCTTAGGGACTTCCCGACTTCGTTTCAAATAGCCCTTGAGGGATTTCTTTTTTCACAGATCTGTCCAACTGGTGAACCTAAAGAAGGGGGGAAAATTGCAAAGGTTTTTCAATGCCACAATTTTTTAGCTGTACCACATAAACACAGCCCCTGCGGGGCTCATGGGCGTGCCAGTGCCAGTGGTGACAGGAGAAAAGATTGTCACTAAGGTGTTTTTTCTTTCTTTTTAAGCTCCGAGTTGTCATCCCAGATGTTTCGATTCTTCCTGAAGATTTAGAGGAATTGTATGACCTGTTCAAGGTTGGTTTACCTGTAATGTAGGGGGTGCACCTATTTGAGGCTTCTGGGCATAACTTCCAGCCATCGCTTAGCAGAGCTGCCTCGGACCTCGTGTCTTCTGCCTGGGAGATACTCTTCATAGGGGACTTTGTCATTTTGTCCTTTCTGTGTTTACCCAGTTGTTCAAGAGGGATAGTAACGTACTGATCCTTCAAAGGAGAATTGCTTCAGAGCTTCCTTTCTAACTTGCTGCTTGGAAATGGTCCATGATAAATTAGGTTCTGGTAATTTTCACATGCAGAATAAATTAAATAATATGTAGCTTTGCTCACCGAGAGCTCTGCAGTACTTCTAAGTCCTGCTCTTTTAATGGTCTTTAAAGGCAGACTCTGTTTTCCTTAGGGGAGAAAATCCCCACGAACGTGTGTCCTTGCTATTTGTTCCCAAATTTCTTGTCATTTTAATTTTTTTTTTTTTTTTTAACAATTAAAAGCAGTTTCAGTTCCTTTCTGTCAAGCTGATATTTGATAGAACTGTTATAAAAGTTATTTGGAGGCAGGGACATCTAAGCTTATGCAACTATACTTGATTTAGAGGTCCAAGCATGTAATTATCACCCTTCGTGGACGATTTCTTTTGTGCATTGTTCATAGCCATAAATACTAGGTACTGAGAATATGACTGGTGTGTTCTTAGCGTTATGTAGCTTTGTGGCTGAGAGCAGCTGTATCCTCCCTCCATGAGTGGTTGTGAGACGATGCTGCTGGGGCTTGCTCCTCGGTGCTTCCCTCCCGCTCCTTGCTGCTCTGTTTTTGGGCTTTGGCTGACTTGCACTCCTCCCCTTTCCTCGTTTCATTTCTTGGTGGTAGTTCCTTTGGCTCCCTTGCTCCCCTGGGACAGCTTGTTTTGTTAGGACTCTTTGTTCTGCATCAGCCTGTCCCTAAGGGAAGGCTAATAGGGATGGTATCCAAACAGAGAGGTCTGAGAGAGAATAAATTAACAGGTAGAGCCTGTGTAATGCTTATCCTGGATTTTCTCCGACCCTCTGTACCTTTGGCTGGTTAGATATCCCGGACCAGATGTGACTAACAGAGTTTCAGTACCCTGCGGCGAATTTCTTCCAAGAATCTGCCCAGTTTCCCTTCAAATTTATTAATTATCCATCAGAAATCATGAGAGCGCTTGGCTGCTCTAATTGTAGATGCATACTTTGCTTTTTCTCCCAGGGATAGTCTTGGTATCCTTATAACACCTTACGCAAAGAGAATTTTGAGCATTTCCAGCATACTTTGATGTGAATGCGTTTTTCTGCCGGAGCGCTCTCTCTCTGATACCTCACACTGCAATCCCCCTTCTCCCACCTCTGATTTCTCCTAGAGGGAACATTTAATAAGGTGTTACTGGGAGACAACGAGTCCGGTCGTCGAGCGACATGACCCCAGCAGGCCGTACGCCGAGCAGTACCGCATCGATGCCCAGCAGTTCGCTAACCTCTACAGGCTGGTCTCGCCCTGGACCTGCGGGGAGCACACCGACGTCCTTGCCCAAAGGACCTTCCGGCTCCTGGATGAGAACATGGACCGGCTGGTTGAATTCAAGGGGCTCGCCAGCTGCTTAGGTATCGGCTCCCCTACGGGGTAGAGGGTGGGCAGGGATGGGGTGGCGTGTGGGCAAGACACGGATGGTAAAAAGCCATAGAAATAGTAGGGGGGGATGCAGGCAGATGGTTTTCTTGGGCTTGTAATTAGCGTAACCAGTGACCTTTACTAATTTTTTGTGTTCTGATCACCTAAGTCGATTAGATTGAAAAGACAGCCTAGCGATATGATTGAATATTATATTAAAATATTTGATTTCTCATCCAATAGTAATTTCGTTGAAAATATTTTATGAATTAAAATTATACTTGGGTTTGCATGGAAGGCTATGAAACGCTTCCAAAGAAGCGTGGCCAGCAGGTGGAGGGAGGTGATTCTCCTCCTCTACTCTACCCTGGAGTACTGCGTCCAGCTCTGGAGCCCCTGGCGTAAGGACATGGGCCTGTTTTAGTGAGTCCAGAGGAGGGCCACGAAGATGATCCAAGGGCTGGAGCACCTCTCCTATGAAGACAGGCTGAGAGAGTTGGGGTTGTTCAGCCTGGAGAAGAAAAAGGCTCCGGGGAGACCTTATAGCGGCCTTCCAGTACCTGAAGGGGTCCTACAGGAGAGATGGGGAGGGACTCTTTATCAGGGAGTGTAGCAATAGGACGAGGACTAATGGTTTTAAACTGAAAGAGGGGAAATTTAGATTAGACATTAGTAAGAAATTCTTTACTGTGAGGGTGGTGAGACACTGGAACAGGTTGCCCAGAGAAGCTGTGGATGCCCCATCCCTGGAAGCGTTCAAGGCCAGGCTGGGTGTGACTTTGAGCAACCTGGTCTAGTGGGAGGTGTCCCTGCCCATGGCAGGGGGGTTGGACTGGATGATCTTAAAGGTCTCTTCCAACCTAAGCCATTCTATGATTCTATGAAATCCTCTCTACTGGATTGTTGCTCTCAGTAAACCTTTGAAATCTCAGTATACCTCTTTGTATCTGCTTCTTGAAGACTTAATCTTGCACAACCGACTGCTGCATGCCTTAGATGTTGACAATGAGCAGAACAAAAAAACAAATCTGGCCAGCAGGGACTGAGAGCTGCGCTAGGGTTGGTCTTGAGGCCACCAGCCGTTTCATTGAGATGAGGCTGCCCGTCTCAAAATCTGGCTGAAGAAAAAAGTGCCACATCTCAACTGTTGCCTGACCTCACGTGAAAAAACGGAATCAACATTCAAAGCTTCAGTAAAAATCAGTAAATCTGTATTCTTGCCACTTAAGCTTTCCAGGATTTTTTGATGTGAACCAAGCCTCCCTGTATTACGTTGTTGTATGATTCTTGGAGGGATACAACTTTAAATTTAAAAATAAAAAATTGACAGTATTTCAGTGCATTTGAAAGTTTAGAATCTCATTTCTACTGGTCGTTGAAAATACGAATTGTATGATACACGAAGTAGTTATCTCCTTTGGGTTTATTCTACAGAACAGCAGTAAGGGCTGAAGGGGAGAAATGCTATGAACATGATGGCTCCAAAGGGAGTTTTGTGTCTCCGGCCTCTCACATTCCTCTTAATCTGTGGCCGCACACAGCCTTTGCTAGATTCCCTGCTATTCTCCTTGATAATTTTAAACGATGCTGAAGCTCCATAGGGTTAGGTATTCCCCGTCTATTTTACAAGAACAAAGACCAAACCAGATGGCTGTCACCTGCTGTTCCTCATTGACAGGCACAACTTAAAATATTTCAATATAATATACTGGCCATATGTTTTCATGTATTGTCCATGTAAACAATTATCTTTTGTGCACAGAGAGATGCCTGATTTATTTTAAACTGTGGAAGTAAATGATCTGGTCCACTTCCTTCTTGTTTTTTTTTTTCTTTTTTTTCCTTGCAGATGTTATGTATAACGGAGAAATGAATGAAAAGATAAAGTTACTATATAAGCTGCATATCCCACCTGGTAAGAAATTTGAAAGGGAATGAACACCTCGGGTTTCCCTCGAAACTTGCTTAAAGCTTTTGGGAAAAGGCTGCTTAATAAAGAACCCCATCGTGCTTCCTTCAGCTGGGAGCATATAGGATTTGCATTTGTAGTTATGCTCCCCACATTTTAAGATTTACTCCAGTTAAAAACCTTTTTGGGTGCCAATTGCAGATCCGCAGTGTTAAGGCTCACATCTGCTGCACTCAGAGATCTTTAGCAGGCAATTAGATGGGTACTTCTAGATAAAATATTGAACTGGAACAACATTTTGGATGGCTGGTACTCCATGTACAGTAGAAATCTCCTGATCACATCTTGATCCAGTTTTGATTAGGTGACAAAATTCTTTGGTAGTTTCTCAGTGCAGAGTTTTTAATGAAACGTGCCGTTCTTGGCAAACGTCCGACTCTCTCACTGCAGCACCAGCCTTACTTACATTAACATAATTTTACAGTATGATTTAATGAAGTGCTGTTTAAAAACATCTTTGCCTGATTATTTTTGCTTTCTTCAAATATGTAAATTTTAAAAGCATAAATAACCATTATGCAGCACTGGAAGGATTAATAATTACATTTTTTAATGTTTTTTTTTGATAGCTCTCACAGAAAATGAACGAGACAGCCAGTCACCATTAAAGAATCCTTTGCTGTCAACTTCGAGACCACTTGTTATTGGAAAATCAAATGGTATGTCCAAAATGGTTCTCTAATGCATCTGCATATGAGATAACCAACTTTCCATTCGTTACCCCCTACTCTGTTATCTCCACGCTCAGCATTTTATTTTGAAGGTCAGGATACTGCAGGGACTTGAAAACTAACTCTCCTTTTTGTGTCTGCTCCACAAAAGGTGATGCAGTAGATTACCAAAAGCAGTTGAAGCAGATGCTGAAGGATCTTGCCAAAGAAAAGGACACTAAAACTGAAAAAGAATTGCCAAAAATGAGCCAGGTATGTATACTAGGGGCTGTGGTCTGTTTTTAAAGAAGTGGAGAGTACCCAAAAATGAAATGACTGAATACAACAGTTTAGCTCTTTCTGAGAAAGTGTAACTTCAGCCTGAGCTTAGATTAGGTCTTTTAGGTTTCAAGGATTGGGCGACTCTGATCCAGGGAGCAGTTGTCATGTTTAAAAACTCAGCCACCTTTCTGGCAGCTCCTTCCATCACCAACTGGGACTTGCCCAACACTGACTAGAAGTGCACAAAGAAAGACAGTTGAAGGCTCTCGTCACCTTACCGTCTCCTCCCTGCTGCCAGTACAGCTTTGTGTATGTTGTTGGCATGAGAGAAAAAGGGTCCTGTGTTAGTTAAATGTACGGACGTGCAAAGAAATATGGGACTACACCCAGAATACCTTCTATGCTGGTGTTGTTAAATAAAGTTTTAAATGGGTGGCATGTAGCTAACCTCTCAGCTCAGCAGGACCACGTGATCTATCATAAAGGCATCACTTGATTGAATTTCTTGAGTTAGCAGCCATCCTGTGACTGTATGAAAATTGAGGCCTCACAAATTTCGTAATAGGATACGGAAACATCCTCTCCTAGCCCGATAATCATCTGTGACGGGTGAGCGAGGGAAGGAAGGGGAGAAAGCAGTTGGGCAGGGAAGATGTCTGAATTTTATTATTATAAGAAAAAGAGCTGGGTAAAGATGGAGAGAAGCGGCAGAAGGGGAGTTGCTCGCAGGCCTGTGGATGGCTATTTTAGTTATAATTTGTTCTGTGGAACAGCCACAGACTGTATCCCTTGCCTTGTATTTTGCCCTTTGGTCATCTGGGAGGTCCTGATCTCCTTCATCAAGGCAGCATAATACTTTTCTGCTCTGTTCCCTTTTTGATTTGCAGCACCAAGGTTTCCTAGCATCAGTGGGGTTGAAATCCCTTTGCTAGCATTTTTTTTTTAAAAGAGCAAGTCTGTACACAGCATTCTGCCTTCCTTGGCAATACCATGCCCTTGCCTGACACCTACAGTTACCCATTGCATGGCTGTTCAATAGTTTTGATTTTAGCTTTTCGTCCTTTACAGAGGGAATTCATTCAGTTCTGCAAAACCCTGTATAGCATGTTCCATGAAGATCCAGAGGAGAATGATTTGTATCAAGCCATCGCCACTGTGACCACACTGCTACTTCAGATTGGAGAAGTAGGACAACGAAGCATCAGCCTGGGGAGCGGATCAGATGAGTTCACAGAGGACTTACAGCCCGAGGCCTCTGCTTCAGACCAGGATGCTGTTTTTACGGACACTGTGAAGACCCCTCACAAAGACTCTCAATCTTCACCTGTGACTGAAGGGGACTGGACTGTCTCTTTTGAACACATTTTAGCATCCCTCTTGACTGAACAATCATTAGTTAATTTCTTTGAAAAACCCTTAGAACTGAAGCCAAAACTCGAGAATGCGAAGCTGAATCAATATAGTCTCAAAACAAATGGAACAAGCTGCCAGTCACGGGGCGAACATACAAAACTAAACACACAGTCATAGCAAACCCATCAAAAATAAAATGCACTGAAATTATGCCAAAGCACATACTGTAAAAGGCTTTCAGATAGCAGTGGACTTTTGGAAAACAATTTGTTGACTTTTGGTAAACAATTTGTTGGTCTGTGGTTTTCAGTTTAAGAGCTTTAAAAGCTAAAGGGTGTGTAGGTTTGTTTTGTGTTATTGATTTATTAATTATCTTCTTGTTTTGAATGTAAAAGGAAACATCTGTCTACAGTGTGAAGACACTGAAGTTCTCTTCCGCACTGGGAGAGCAGAGGCTGGCTCCAGCTGTCTCTTTTTTTTTTTTTTTTTTTTTTTTGAACAGGGGAAAACACTTCTCAGCTACTGTCCGCAGTTTGTTTGGGTTGCCTTTTTTGCACTAATACTGAAAACTGTTTCAATGCTGGTAATTGAAACTATTTTAATATATTTGATTGTATTCCGATTTGTATGTCTTGCTGAAATGTTAAGTGTACATGGACTGTGCTTCTGATGTTGGTCTGTGAAACCATGCACTTTTCAATAAACCCTTTTTGTACTAGACTTGCACTGACAACATTTATTGATTTACAGATGGTAAATGCCTTTAGTCCCTACTTCATTAAACAAATTCCCCAAGCTAGCACACTCACAATTAATTCACCGGTCAGAACTCCATGTTTCAGTGTAGTGCACAGACCTGCTTGGGAGAAGTCTACTCATTCTGTCTAGACCGGCAGGGGACCAAGTACAGAGAATTTACTTTACCCACAAGAAATAATATGAAGTATTATCTTACAGCTTGGGGGGGGGGGGGGCTTTTTTTGTTTGTTTTTTAAACAAACTTGGCCTTAACTTAAAATACCTATGTAATAGCTCTCTATTCCCATAGGAACGAAACACTAGGACTTTGCCACCCACATAGGAATGTTTGTGTCCCCTCCTTATTCCATTCACATATAGCAGAAGTCTACAGTATCTTTAATTAAGAAAATTATACCATTATGTACAAGCCCAAAGAAAGCAAGATACTTTAAAAGCTTGTCACCTGTTCAACTCAATGCTTCATGGATGACAGCTCGAAGAGACAGGACAATAAAAAAAAAAACACCTTAGGAGTAAACTTTCTTTTTATCCTTTTATTGTAATGAAAATCAGTTTAATTTTCATCCACATTGACTGTCTGTAGACCTGCAAAACAAGAAATTGTATCACCACCTATTACTAGGACAATCCCCTTTATATATACGCAAGCCTTCACAAGAAAGTCCACCTAGAGTTTCAAAGCTAATTTGCTGACCTACTTCCGTACGAGCAAACTATATAGGCAAGTATTTCACCAAATGTTAAAACAGAAACTTCATGTTAAATCAATTCTGCAAATAGGCTATTTCTGAGGTAACAAGCAGAAAAGGCTCAACCTGCTTGAGCTTTTCACATCACAGGATGTACTGTATATAGGAAAAAAACCTTAAAGACTTTATTGCCAGTGGTTTTTTATTCTCTCAAAATTTACATCATTATTTCACTAAATTCTGTATTTACTCTTTAATGCCGATCAGGCAAGCTAGCAGTCCTGTTCTCCACAGCACAGCTAGTTAAAGCCAGCAGTTTGACCCCTTTAGCATGCTTTTCATTTCAGTTTTGCATTGCAGGAGGAACTGTCCCACTTTGCTACTTGTTCGGAAAAAACACGGCGTGGAGGAAGAGAGATGGCATGCAACCTTACCTTTGAATGTTGTGACTGGTACATAGGTAACCAGTGTGTATAGCTTGTTTGGTGAATCTTCATCCTCATTGCGCTTTCTGGACAAACGCACACGGATACGGTAAGGAACATTCCTAAAATAAAGATAACAATTTTCAATGAAACCTGTTAATTTATAGACAATAAAAGTTCTTTGCTCTGTGGTTACTACTCCGCTTCCCCAAATTCTTAAGCTTTGCCTATTTGTGCAAAGACATGATAAGTCAATTCTGTTTCTATCCCAGCATGACAAGAAGAGCGAACTTGTGTACCTTAGAGATTGTAGTGTTCGCTTTAGAGGGGCTTTTCTGTTTTGTTTTGGTTCTTGTTCAAGTGAACAGGTAAGAGTTAAATGAGCCTTGAGTAAGATGAATCCACAATACAGTGGGAGCATAAAGTCATAAATGCACCATCAGTCCACTACTGAGCCAGGAAATACATTCTGAAGCTGATCATGAAGCACAGCATGAACATGATCAGCAAGCAGCTGTTACTAACAAGCATTTATTACTTGCACAGAAAACAATGAGGGGGGCGGGGAGGGGGGAAATCTGTTCTGAAAGCCTGTCAAGAATCAGAGTACTGCCCAATCTGTGTGCCAGAAGTCATGTGCAAATTCTAGTGAGCATTAAACCTGAACCAAGATCTTAATTTATGGGCATACAACTGATCAACATTTCTTCCTCACAAAGCCCACAGAAGGACAACTAAATCACTTAGATGATTTTGTTCTTAATGAGCAAGTCACAGCTTAGTGTACTCCCCTAATACTGCCCAAAAGATGCTGCTGAGGGAAGGCACAAAATTATTTATTCACACCATTTTTAAAGTTACCTCCCCCAAGTGAACTCAGGATTTTGGAAAACTCCTGCTCAGAGTGCTTTGCTCCATAGACTATGAGAAGGAACTTCCTCCTTGCTGTACCTTCTCACAGCAGACTTACTAAATCAGATGGACCCAGTAATTAAGACACAGGAACTTGCGTCGATTTACTCACTTCTTGAAACAAGTCAAACGCATTTTTCACTAGTTTATTTAGATCTTTCACCATCACGCTAGCTGACACTGTGATTTTAGCTTCTCACGATCCTTCCAGAGGAAGGTATTTTACTTTGCATACATTATTTATTCTAACTAGTGAAAACAGCAGTTAAACTCATGCTGGGAAAACAGATGTGATGACTCCCTGCTCCACAGAATGCACTTCTACAAGTTAATACACGGAAGTCCTGGTTAGGAGCCTCGCTGCTAAGCTCTGAAGTTATGCTGTCACCTGGCTCAATTATTACTTCTTCATTGCCTATGAACTGGAACAGCTCAACAGGAAGGTGAGAGAACCCCTGCCCAGAACAACCAGTAACTTAGTCCCATCTTCCCACTCCAACTCCAGGTAAAGGATTGTAAATATATCATAGGCTAAATTCAGGAATCCAACTCCTAGAAGACACGGTTTAAAACAAGGGTTCATGCATATCCAGTGTATCACGCACAGTATTAATCCCTACCAGTGGAACCCAAGAGGTTCCACTGCTCACAGGAGTCCCTTTGGACCACCTTCACACATGTCAAATGCCACATCAGCTGCCTCTAGCAGTGATGTAACACAAGTTGTAATGTTTTGGCCCCCCAAACTACTTGTACTTTCAAGACAAGATTAATGGCCCTATTTAAAACACACCTCATTATTTCTTTGTGTAGTATTTATCAATTCAGCATGCTTCGAAACCTAATCCTGTTCAAACACATTACACAAATCCCAGGTACTTAGCCTGGGACTGTAGGTAGCACTAAAAAGACATGTTTCTAAAAACTGCCTGCTGCAGTAGGAATTGGGGTACTCCGGTATTACAATACCCTAATCCTCACCCCTGCCCCACCCCAAACCTTGCATTCCTTCTTTCCTTTGCTTTACTCTTATCTGAGGTACAATGAAGTTCTTTCAGTTCCAGAGTTTACCTAAGCTTTGTTGCAAGTACGCTGAGGGAGCTGACCAGAACTGACCAGAACATAGAGGTGACAGCACATTGTAAGAAAGGAAGCACTTGCAAAGAAAATGCAAACGTTACAAGAAATATACAAATTTTTCTACCCCTCCAAGTCCTGCACCCCCACATACACAGTTACAAGGTTCTTCCTCACCCAATAAGGAAAATTGCAGAAACCTACCTTATTCCTTTAGCCCAGACTGCTTTGTTCAATCTGGTGTCAATGCGAACATCAGGAGTACCCATTTCCTTCATCGCAAACTTACGGATTTCCTTGAGAGCACGCGGTGCTCGTTTCTTGAAGCCCCTAGGACAAACAGAAGAGAATTTCTTTAACTTCAGCAAACTGTCAGCACAGGACACTTGTTGCAGCACTCAACCACTGACGTTCTCTAAACATACAATCAAAATAATTGTGTTCAACAGCAGTTAAATAGGTGCATTTAGTATGACCAGACCTTTACTCTGGTAGGTAGCTGCTAATGTTAAATGTCCATGCCTAATAGAAACTACATATACTTATGTAGAATAATTTCAGTACAATTTTGCAGCTGCAAAATCTCTCACATCTTATTTCTAACAAGTTGTCAGGAAAGCTTCTTGCAGTATTACTGAAGAGATCAGAGCTTTCACAGGTAAGGCCTATGGTTACTACAAACTCAACAGAACTGTTCAGTATTGAAATAAAGAGCAGAAGAACAAAGCTGATGCTATTCTGAATAACAGCTTCAGCTAATCAGTATTTGATGGTTACTTTCTTTGTATCATCATGATTGGACCACCATCAGAACTGTTTTTTTTGTAAGTATAGCTTGTCTCATGCCTTTATGGACAGATGTACACTGAACGTTACAGCTGCAACGTGAGCGCTTTGCTGCAGATGTTATACTGACACTGTGACATGCGACTATAGTGTCAGTAGGGTCTAAGATCCCATAGTGGGCTATATGTAGTATTATATGCACAATACTGTTGATATTTAGTGCTAGAAATCAGGGGTGGGTGAGTGATTACAAGTGAGACAAGCATTAATCAGGAAGTATTTCACCCCTAGCACTTCATGCCCAAAGAGAAAAGAGGATAACCCCAAAAGAAAAAAGGATAGCAGGATCGTCATCATTAATAGACTGCATTGACATAAACAATCTACAAGCAAGGCCAGAACATCTTATTGCCATCTAAAGGTACCATTGCCTCCCATCCTCACCCATAGTTTTGTATTAGTCCACTGTCTCATTGCTCTCCTATTTCAACTTCAGCAATTTCACTAATTGTTTTGATTTGGATATAGTTTTCTGCCACGTGATTGTAGTCAGACACATAGAGAGAATTCAAGGGAGATGCAGTTCCTCAACAAGTCCTCTCAAGCACTTTACTACTACACAGTTGTATGAGGTTCAACATTTCATCAGGTAAAGAGTTACTCTCATCTACACACAGCAAATATTGTTCAACTCAAAATCATACTCCAGCTTGCATCTCACACAATTTAGTCATAAGCACAGAGCCAATCATTTGATTAAAACAATATTTAATTTCTAAAACTTTCTGCAGTGGGCTAGATTTTAGACTTCGCTTGGGAAAGAACAACAACCTGTGCACTGAGGAAAATAGATCTACCTTCAAATTACGTCCAGGAACACTCACAAAAAAAAGAAACAGACTTGTTCCTGAAAGCCACCTGCTAGTATAGGTCTGCACAGGTACAGAGCCACTTCCTCAGGACACAACTGTAGCACAAGAGGCTGAAACACCACGCATTAGCATTGTTGCCTGTAAGGACAGTCGTTCTCTGCCATTTAAAACCTACTGCATCCACTTCCAAATGCCACTTTACATAAGGCCAATTTCACAGATGAAGACAAGAACTTACACGCCATGGATCCGCTTGTGAATGTTGATGGTATATTCCCTAGTTACCACCTCATTGATGGCGGAGCGTCCCTTCTTCTTCTCGCCACCTTTCTTTGCAGGAGCCATCTGAGCAACCCTGAAAAGCACCCGTGCACACGTCAAACGCGGACTCAGCTTCCACAGACTTTTCCCCCATCACCTTCCCTCCTCCCGTCGTTCTCAGATCCTTACAAGCCACACAGTTCCCACGTTCAGAAACTTAAAATTAATTCATCCCCGGAGTCTCACGAGTTGCAGATTTTAAGCAGCAACTTTTCAGCATCATAGATACTTTACTCTCATCTCCCCGCCAGGAGCGTGAAACACAGGTGGGACTCTTCGGCCGCTTCCCAAGACGACCGGGCTCAGGCCTTCACCTTTAAAACCACCCCGTCCTGCTTCTTTATGTCCCAAAGCCCCTTCCTTCTTCCCGGCGACCCAGTATGACAGCTCGGCCCGTCCCGGAAAGGAGATGGCGGTGCCATAGGGGCTCCTTCCCGGGTCTGACGGCGGCGTACGGCTTCCTCCTCCCTCACCATGACCGTACCCCCCCTACAAGCGCCCCACAGGCCGCCCGGGGCCTGCGCCCTGCCAGCCTCAGCGCAGGCCTGGATGGGGAAGGCGGGGGGGAGAAGGGAGATGGGCCCCGGCCCCGGCCCCGGCGAGAGGAACCAGACGGTGCCCCCCGCGCCGAGCCGCCCCCCGCGCCGGCCCAGGCCGAGGATCACCCCCGCCGCGGTGGTCTGTCAGGCAGATGCAGGCGGATTCGGCGAGGCCGCCACTCACCCTGCCCGGGCGCAGGCCGGAAAGGAGCGCGCAAGGGCCTGTGGGAGCGAGGAGCCCTTCCGGGATGCGCCGGCGCAGGGAGGGGCCCGCTCAGGCGGCGGCGCGCATGCGCAGGAGGGAGCGCGGCCTGTCCGTCCGTGCTCTGTGTGTCGGTACCGGGGGCGGTGAGGGACCCGTTGACCCTGGAAGGAGTGGCCCCGAGCTCTTTCCGCCCTGGCCGCCGGTCGGTGGGAGCCCTGAAGGAGGGGCGCGGCGCGGCCCGGCCCAGCCCTCCCTGAGGGCCTGAGGCGGGAGCTGGCCTTGCCTTGCCTGCGTGCTCAGGCCGCTGCTCCCAACCTCACTGGCTTGCTGGCTGTTTACTTCGGGATAGCTGCAGGGAGGCTTCCACAGCAGCGTTACCTGGGAAGAAGAGTGTCGCCTCACGGCTGAGGAAATCAGCCCTGCCTTCCCGGGCTTGGCCCTGATCCTTCTGAGTAGCGGCCTACCTACTTGCCCCCTATTTAGTCCTTTCATGCCGCGCATCGTACTGGGAGCTTGGCTTGGGGGTGGTTGTGCTTGTAACAGGCAGATTGCCCTGTTTAGAAACCTCTGTTCAGAAAACTGGGTATTCCAGTGTGGGGCAGTGGTCTGCTGTAACCACCCTCTCTGGCCGCCTGCCTAGAAGAATGACCCAATCTGGGTGATTTATGTTGGAACAAGCCCAGTCTTGGCTATAATGAACTAGAGGAACAGCCCAGCTCTATGAAGAGGACGGGCATTGCGTGTGTGTACAAATGGAACAAGTGCCATAATCCAAAACCAGAATGACTGTACGGGGAAGAAATGAGACAGAGCATGAAAAACTAGGTATTGACGTAAATCTGTTCTTGCAAGTGCTCTGTATCCTTCCAAACAATATGATAAGCCAGTTTATTGGAAGTCACCCCCACCCTATTCACAGTTTCGCCCTGTTAACAACAGTACTGCAGGTTTTAGAAAGAGAAGCGTTTGCTCCGAGGCTGAGCTTGGATTGGACATACCCACTGGCAATCAGGAGAAATGAGGGTGTATTATAACTAACCCTGAGGGTAAAACAAATCCTTAAAGGAATTTTCTCTCCTGTGACTTCCATCATAGTAGTTGACATCCCTCAAGTGCTGCTTCCACGTATACTTTCTCTGAGGTGCTCTTGTTTCTTCATTTCCTCTTTCCTGCATGAACATTTTGGCCTAGAAACAGACAAATTTCCTCTCCCCTTTCCCAGAATAAGCCATTACAGGAGGGGGTGGTATTTATGGAGTTAGCCTCTAACTTAGCTAACTGACCTTCACGAAGGTTTTTCTATAGTTAATGGAGAGAGGTTCCTTCAGACATCAAGTGAAAGCACCTTAAGGTTTAGCTCTTTAATCTTCATCTGGTGGGGTCACTCTTGCTTCACTGAATGCAAGAATTTAACGAGATGAGTAGGCTAACTCAGGCTGGTACCTAAAGTTAGCAGTAAAAACACTTTCTTAGATATTAGATCTGCTCTCTCAACAATTTAGAGACCAGATAGATATTTGATTCCCCAGTCTTCCTTCTTCCTTCAGTGAGGTAAAACAAAGGGATTGTATGGACTGAAATACACGGGCACCCATCAGTGCTACCAGCCAGTCTTGCTGTCGAAGCAGCAAGGTCATTTTGCCAGTGGGTTTTCTCCAGGAGATCTTTAGCTTTTTCAGAACTCGGGGCAAATGAACCTTTTTCATTTCTTTGAAAGTTTACTTTTACCATGTCCGGCTCCCAGCCCAATTATCTCCTTTGTTCCTCTGGCATAGAAACCAGAGCTGAACACGTGGGCCCTGGTGACATGATCCTTGGTACTCAAGGGTGGGAAAGGCGGCATAGTCTGCGCTCTCTTGAAGCTAACGTTGGCTTGGGTGGCTGCAAGCTGCCCCTGAGGAGCATCCCCTTTCAGTCTCACCACAGTGAATGAACACATTACTGTGCTCCGTTATCCACCTCGTTCTGTGTTGGTGGTTGCTGCTCCTGCAGCAGAATCAGCAAATGGAAAGCAGACCTGTACCTTGGCTGCTTCATCCCATAGTCAGTTTGCATTTAACATGAAAAAGAGTCTGCACAAGGATGCCAAACTGGAAACTAGACTGTCTACGGTGTGGGCACGTGTCATGGTTTGGGCTGGGCTGGCTACTAAAACAAACGACAGCAGCAACTGCAGCAGAGGTGTACCCCAAAACTCAGAACAGCCATGCCTTAACACCAAAGCTGGACATGGGTCAAAGCCGTGGTATGTGCTGAGTCAAACCATTCTTTAAATCATCTGTTTTTTCCTCATGTAAAACTGGTTGGTTGGAAGTATAGAGCTGCCTGAGGTCTTTAAAGTTTTAAAGGAGCTTAACATGAGCTGTCTGGGCTAGCAGCTAATATAACTTCCCGAGCTGGCATTCTTGTTGTCTATGCTATGAGGTCCCATAGGATAATACTTGTGCCAAACACTTTGCCAGGCTATGGCTAACAGTAGCAATCTGAAGTGAATCACATAGTTGAACAGCCACAGGAAAATGTGTGCAAGTCCTGCAATAAAGCCTTTTGGCTATATTATTTTATTTTATTCTACAAATAAAGACAACTGTCCATCATTAAATGGGAAAAAAAATAATTGTTTGAGTTGTATATAGCATGAAACAGTAGTTCCCTTCACAAAAACATTTCTAATTCATTAGTTTATTACAAAATATCCACTCACAAAAAAGCACAAGCACAATCTTTATACTTGTGAAATGAGTTGATATTTCATATACAAAATAATTTCCACATAATTCCATATAATTTTATTTCATATAGAAATAGGTCATTATTACAACAGCTGTACAATACACTACTTTTTATTTAATAATTACATAAAATCTTTCTTAGAAACATATCAACAGAAAACATACAAAAAAAGCGAAAAGTGCATTTCTTCTTTTCCCCCCAAAAGGAAAATTCAATCCTAAATGTTATAATGAAAGAGATATGTAATAGTCTGCAGCATCCCGAGTCAGTGGGCCAAAACACAGTGCATATTTCTCAGAGAGTTGCAGTGGGTGAGTTATTTCGGTTGGAGAAGGATCCATGTACTATTGGAGAGTTGCATGATTGTGCTTACAATTCTCCTTTGCAATCACAATTCATATAGAAAACAGTCCAGTGTGGGTTGTGGGTGGGGTTTTTTTTGTATGTTTGTTTGTTTGTTTTTTAGTAACGAAGAACCGTTAGGGTAAGCTGCATAATACTTTTCAGATTCTAAATCAAGGGTTATGAGCTGTAGACTATCTTCACCAACGACTGGGCTTTCTCCTCCATTGGATCTGCTAATTTGGCGACAAGAATAAGGAAACAAACTTCTCTTTACAGAAAGTGCCTAGGTTTTGTCCTCTGTGCAGTTGTGCAAAATAATAACAATAATCATAATAAAAATAATCTCTTGTTCTCTCCTCAATAGACCTTTGACGCAGTGCTTTTCATACGCAAAAGAAGAACTGAAACAGTGAAGGCCAAGTACCTCATGAGTCTGTCAACAGTCTTTTGGAATTGCCAGATAGCTTTCAGAGTGGCACGCCGAGATTGAACGCCTCCTCCCGTGCACCCATTGATGATGGAGGCTGTGCAGGATAGCGTTCCTTTTTATTTTGCTCTGTCAGTACATACTGTGCTCACGAGACAGCGCAAACTGAATCCAGCATGTCGTAAATGCGCTGTCTGTGGAAGTCTTGCACTCTGAGGCGTACTTCTGTCATTGAGCTTTGAAAGGAATGCTTGTGCAAGAGCCAGAACAGTAAGTACAAAGTCATTCTCTTCTGCCCCATGTGCCCATTGGTTAAAGCTAATCGTGCATTGATTGTGCTGGTGGGACTCTTATCGCAGTGGCTGTGGTAAATTTGATGATTCTGATAAGCTATTGCTTCTTCTTGATGTTAGTTGCTGCTGCTGCTGCTGCTGCTGCTGCTGCTGTGTCTGATGATACCCCATATTTCCTTGCTGTGGTGAGTAAGATGGCAGGAGCAAAGAATCGGGTTGCTCATTGTGCAAAGAACTTGGTGTTGGCACCTACAGATAAAGTAAAATTCATCGTGGCATTTGATTCTTTCACAGGTTAAAGCTCTTCATCCTCAATGTACAAGGTGCTTAAAAATAGTACTAGTTTGCTGGCTTTTATTTCTGGGGCTGTTTGGCTTGGGGTTAGCTTACCTAATGCTGGAAGGAATGGACATAAGTTGCAATGAAGAACATTACAATTAGGCATTGAGAAAGGTTTTTCTAGTAAGAATGCACTGCCTAGGATTTGCAGGTTATCCTGAAAAGCCTGTTTGGGAACAGGGTGGGCGAACGTGTCAGAAATGACATGGGTGGATGATTGAAATGAAACAGATATGAAACGGGGGATCCTAGTGGATCTCACGCTATCCCTTCTAGCCCTTCCTCTTTTGTGAGTTTACAATAGGGTGTGACCTTGCAGTGGTGAAGTCGATGTGCATTTTGCAGATGCTTTTATTTGGAATGGTATCTGCCATAGTTTTTTTCATTAATTCTCAGCTATGATTATGGATTTCATTTCAATAACAAGAGTTTAATAATTTGATGTTGATGATACTCTTTCAATGATTCCAGTGGATATGTGAGGTTTTATAGACTGAGTTGAGCTCCTTTTGAGTTAATACAGCGACATCTCATTTCCCCCCATTCCTTTTACTTTAGTATGTGTTGAATTAGGTCAAAAAATAAGTATTTTTACATCTTCAAATCACCTGGTTCTTCCAGGTAATGTGCTCCAGTTTATCTTCTTTGCCTTGTGGAGTTGAAGAAATATGTTAATTTACTGAAGGGATCCAGATATCTGATCTAGATCTCGTTTTATGTCGATGCTGGTAATTAAAAATCATCTTTTGACTTGTAAACTAAGCAAATTTTATACTGAATAAAGAGTACAGAATAAATCCTAAGGCAGTGATTTTCTCCATCTAGAAATACACTTTAAATATATCCAGGATAATCTGATTATGTTTCCAATGTACAGAATCAGTAATTTCCTGTGAAATATTCTGACTGTTCTCACTGCTCCCTTGCTCTATTGGAGGGGTACATGCCACTGTATCAGCATCTGGCGCATTTCAGTATCTCTAAAATGTCCATTTCTGCCCTGATCAGGCTCCCGCTGAAACTAGGGGCCCCGTTTGCACAGCCCGTTTGCCCTATTACTCTGTGTGTACATTTTATACACCATCTTCTTTGTCCTGCCCTACCTGCAGGTAGCGTTGTTGCTGATGCTGTTGGTGCTGGAGTTGCATAGGTGGCAGAGAGGATGGCTGGGAAGGAGGTGTAGTGGCAAACCCTTGGTTTAACACTGCTTGTCCCATCAGTACGATTGGAGAGCTGCTGCTGGAAGTCTGCACTTCCAAACTTTGAAACATTTGTTGGGTTTGAGAATACCTGTGGAAGAAAGAAGTAACCCAATCAGGAACAAACTGTTGCAAGCAAAGATCTTCTCTTAGGATAGGGATGGAAGTCCTTAGTCCTCATAAATAATTCCTAATAAAGGATTCCAGTGCACTGGACCTGCTAATAGGAATGATGGCACTGCTAACAGCACTGTTTTGTCTTATTCTCTGCATGAGCTGGACTTGGAGGGCAGCATACATCTCACCTCAAAATCCAGACCACGTTTTAGATTCATTAAAGATTGTAGTTTATGTGTGTCTTCTCTTTGGCCACAGCATTCACATCCCAGGCTCATTAAACCAAATGGCCTTGGATTCTGTATTACTATGCTGAGCTCTGAACTGCAGCGGTGGCGAAGTAAATACTGTTCCGCTGCCCGTGCTCCCCTGCGACTGCCTGTGGGGGTGGTAATCTCCTACAGAGGGAAGGGTAGGGTTGATTACTTCTTAAGCTGCTCATATACGTATTGCCAAGTATGGTCAGCAGTTCCCATTGCTGTGAGCCGCACTGTAGGAACAGAAGAAGCCTCTAGAAGTCCTCTGGAGCAAGGGATGGGCCAGAAACAAAATGCTCTGCTCCTCTTGCCAGTCTGCTTTTGCATAGGGAACTTAAATATGTGTTGTTTTGTGGAAGGCTGTGGGCAAAACCACAGTGGAGCTATTGCCAGCCCAACCTAATTCTGTTTATCCTGTAATGGGTGATGAGATCATAGTGTGGCATGTGTTCGCTCAACAGCTGTTCAACATTAGGGGTTAGTCAGAAATGCAAGGGTTTGGGTACTTAAACTAGGATGTGAGCTCCGAAAAAAAGGGTCCCAGGAGTCAGGAAGTCTGCATGAACTGGGACATGCATCTTTGCACATCAGGTCTCTTTTATTTATTTGCTTAAAAGCAGATCTAAAATGCTGTATATTTAAAGTTGAGAAGTTTAACTCGAGATAATCTTAAACAGCAGTAGTGATGTTTAAAAAAAGAAGTACTGAATACCTACATTGCTGAGATGACATACAGAATTACTTTTAAAGTAATGATGTGCAAACAGCTGCTTTGTTATTTTAGCAGCTCACAGTTAAGTAAAGTGACAAAAAACAGTTAAGGGAAAAAAAAAAAGCAGCAAAGCATTTTCTGACGGATGTTTTCTGCTTCCTTCATCCGAGTTTCAAGGAGACAACTGAGGTGGTTCGTTCAGCGGCTTTTCCGAGGACGCTCAGGCGCAGGAGCCTGTTGGTTCTGTCAGTTCTAGACCAGGCATAGCTCCACTGGTGTTGCACCAGCGTCTCACTGCAGCGGTCATTTCAACCGTGCCAGTGCTGGCTTTGTCTCTCACATTTACCTTGGTGGCTCAGAAGTTCCAGGGCTCAGGAAAGCATCATGTGAGGGAGAAAAATTCCACCCCCCATCCATCTTGGGTTGTTAAAATGCCGCTGGCATGCTGCGTTTCGCTCTATCATCCTTCCTGATGTGAGCAGGCAGGGTAAGGCTGACCCTGCCACTGGAAGGCAGGCTCAGCACAGTAACATGCTCACGGTATTTATAACTCCTTCGTCATCTTACCAAAGAAGGCTACTGCCCCTCAAAAAGCAACTTGGATGTTTTGTCTTTGACAAGTCACATACTTAGCCTGGGATCCCGCCATGCTGAGGTCTGAAGGGTGTCTTGCGTTACAGGACCCAGGCATCATGGGCTGAATGGGCTGGCTGAGCAGCAGCCTGGCACGGGGGGAGGAAAAAAAGGAAAAGTGATGTTGCTGTGACAGAAGGACCACACAAATCCCAGATATTGAAAACAGAGGCAGGATGCTTTCGCAGGCACGGCACAAGGCTGAGCGCTAGGAGGTATAACCTCAGCTCTCGGCCGCGGATGGCACATCCTGTGTGAGCTTCAGGGGAGCCCTTTCTGGTAACGTGGGTGGCTCGCTGGGGACCTGGCCGCTAGGATTTCAGGGGGGTGAAATCTCCTGAAATTCCTGCTGGTGGGAACCGCTTGTGTTTGTGCTCTCCCAGTGTTTTTTGGTTGACACGTCTAGCTGGATGCCCTCCCCCGCCGCCCACCCAGGGCAGCCTGAGGCCGTGAAGACAAAGCCGGAGACCCCCCAGCGGAGACCCCCCACCTCCCCGTGTGTGTATGCCGGCACCGGGACCCTTACCTGAGCTGCTGGTCGTGGCTACAGCCGGCGGCGGGCGGCCCGGGGGTGCTGCCCCGCGTCAGGCCGCCAGGGGGCGCCGCGCCGCCGCCGCCGGGGGCTGCGGCGAAGGGCGGGGGCGCGCCGCGGGGGGGGCGGCCGCCGCCCGCCGGCAGCTCCGCGCTCCGCGCACCCAGCTCCGCGCTCCGCGGCCCCAGCTCCGCGCTCCGCCCCGCCTTCGCGCCCTGCAAGAGAGAGATGTGGAGCGGGGGGAGGGCGAAACTCCAGCGGACCCCTGACCGCTGCGTGGGAAATGCGTGAACCGCGGGCAGCGCGGCGGGGGCGCAGTCGCCCTTAATACGATGAGAAATAATAATAAGAAGCGATAGCATTGCGGTAGCCGGCCGCCGCTTTCATAGCCGCTGCTGTCCCACGCTTTGTGTAACCGGCCCGCGGAACCCTTGGGACCAGGGCGCTGTGAAAGCAAAGCCGCCCCGGTCCTGCCATCGAGCAGTTTAGGAGACAAAATGCAACCCTGTGAAGGCACGATGTGTATCTTAGCACTGGTGTGATTAGCGCTGCTGTAAAAGCCCACTGGTGGGAATAAACCTTATTAAAGGAAAAAAAAAAAAATATGGTGGGTTTTTTCCTATTTATAATGCAGATACACTTTTTATTTTAATAGAGCCATTATAATACAGGTATGTAGGAGGTTAAAAGCTACAGCTGAGGGGTCTGGAGATAATGGTGCAACTATGTTTACCGTACACTCAAGTAACAGAAACAGCAGCTAAGTTTTCTGTGAAGGGAGGTACAACAGGTGGGTGGAAGAACAAAAAAACTGGAAATGCCGAGGAACCAGCGATAAGAAAAAAAATCCTGTGCCAAACCTACTAGCTTTCACGGGTCTCCATTATCTCTAGCTGAGGCTGAACTTTATTTCCCCGTGTGGGAATCTGTTACACTTACAACCTGGGAGTCCCACACAAATCTCCGTGTATTCCCGCCATGTGCCACCGCACCAAACAGCAGGCTTTGCTGCATCAGTGGCGTCCGGCTGGATTCGGGGAGCAAGCGGGGGTAAAGCTTGCTTTGAGAGGTTGCACTGCTGACACTACTATTGCTAGTTTCCAGTGCGGTCAGTCAGGTTTCTTTCACGATCAGCTAACAATAAGTCATCCACACCTTTTGCATACCCCCCCTCCTCAGTTTTCAAGCTGAAACAGCTGGTCAAGCAGCCCTCCTGGCTGAGGTCTTAAAAAAGGGATTTAAGGTAATTAAATGCTGAAGGGAGACCCTTTATATAGGCTGCCCTTATATAGGAGAATAGGGAAGGAAAGGCAAAGGCACAGTTACGGGACTGACATGTTTTAACTTGGTTGTTTAATAACAGCATCTTCTTCCCATATAAATGCCTCTCTGTTCGAAGAAATGCTTACCTGGCTCGATATCACGCTTACTTCTCTCAGTGCTTGCTGGTTCGCTGTTTGTGAAGATGCAATTTGCCCTTGAAGTTGAGGACTGGGGACAAGCTGCTGCTGCGAAATGGCCCCTGACCTCTGCTGTAGCTGTTGTGGCTCTGGCTGCTGAGTATTGCTAAAGCTCAGGGACACCGTTGGCTGCTGTAGGAACATCTGGAGAAGAAGGGGGGAGGGTTTATTTGCATAGCCCAGCTGTCCTGGATAATGTAGGTGACAGAATTAAATCCAAAGATATATTCTAAAATAAAGTTACCACATTTCTGGATTCACTATGCATTTCCTGTTCATTGGAAATCACCTATCTTTCCTATGTTAACAGTTCTGCTCTCTCTAGTTTCTTGATTTCTTGTTCTGTAAGTGCATTCATTACTCATGAAATGTGTCCTGAAGGTACAAGTCCTCTTTCCATGGGGCAGGCACAGCACTTGTAAGAGCAGTTCCCTGTACATTTACCGTGTTCTGGGGCATCCTGACCAGAGAGAAGAGAGTAACTCCGTGTCTTTTCAGTCCTTTCATTTCTCCTTTCAACAAAATCAGCCTGCCTTTCAGACCGGGCTGCTTTTGAATTTGTCTCTGGAAATTCAACACCTTACATACAGTTGAGCTGTTGAATGTTTTTAATGAGGCCACAGTCAGGCCAGAGCTGTCTCTGTTGAATGGCTGTGTCCTTATCATTGAGAAGATGTGTAAACAGACAGTCGCTGTCATTTATCTGATTTCCCATCAGGTAACCGTCACACGGTGTTTTTCCTCACCGTGCCTGCATTTGACTTCTGCAAAAGAGCTAGCAGCTTCTCTCTTAGAGTTTCTGCAAATGATATGCTCTCCATGCCTGCATTGCAAGAGGAGGCTTTCTTCTTTAAAAGTTGTAGGGCTTGGTGATTTTTTGCTTTTCTAGAGGCTATTTCTTTTATTATAGCTGTATAAAGGAAAAAGGCATCTTTAAAAACTGTGAATTATTAATGCTACAAACTATCTTTGCAGTTATTTTGAAGCTAGCCTCTTGCCACAGAGGACTGTATGGAGGTACGCATCCCAGGGAGTCGAAGGCATTTTTGGATCTGATTCTGATTCCACACCACTACTACACGTGTTGAACTCCATTAATTTAAGTGGAGCTACTTAGGGTTTAAATGAAATCAGGATCACAATTATTCTCTTCATTATTCATCCATCAGTCTCATGCCTAGCAGTATGTCTGAGATACACCCAGTAATTAGTACACCTTTCTGCAGCTTATTGCTATATTAACAATTCCCTAAACTATCATGTCCCCTCTAATTTTTCTTGGAAAAAACCCATACCTTTCTCTGAAGGACCAGCAGAATACATTGCTTTTCTTTGCTTAAGTATGGGTTGATCCATTGTATTTGTACTTATTTATCTAGCTCTTAAAACACAGTTTTTATTTAAATATGATAAATTTTTAATGAATTTCTGCGTGCCAAGATTTTACTCAGAAAAAAAGGTACAGGCAAAGCTTACATTAATGAGCTGGGAGAGAGGGGCAATTAAGGGAAATGTTAATGGACCTAAAGCAACGGCTTTCAGGTGCTGTAGGCCAACCACATCTCAGAGATGTCTGATAGAAATAAATGGGTCAAGTAGCAGAGTTGGGGCTGCTCGCAGCAGGTCTGAAACCAGCTCTGAGTGTTTTCTTTTAAAAACACTGTTCACTGAGTTTGGAGCTGTTACATATCAGAAAGACAGATGGTCTCGCAACTTCTGCCAAGTAAATAGGTCTTATTATGAATAAATCAAAGACAGAAATTATGAAAATTCGTTTTCTTGTTTATTTTCTGCATTTAGAAGGACATGTTTAGTAAATGAACTCACTTGATTAGCTCTAGCGATGAAACTGATTGCCATTGATATAAAATTTGATAAAAAGCCATTTGATATAAAATTCAGAACAGGTAAAGCAAGTGCTGTGTTTCAGAAATGGGATGGGGAGCGTGAGCCCACTGGTATTAAGACCTTTAGGAGGATTATCTTGTGTCCTCCCTGTACGTGGTGCACAGCGCTGGAGAAATACTAAGTTTATCCAATGCAAAGTCAATATCTATTGATGCGAACATCAGGCAGGGTGGGAACTTGCAGCAAACAACTTTGCAGGGACCTGCCTGTGTACATGCCTCACTTCCAGATGAAGACCAAGGAGCTTATCCTTGCAAGAAAGCAGAGTAACCTACTTTGCAATTACCAGAGCATGCCACTGGATAGGAACGGGCACGGTTAATGGTTGGCAGGTAATATGCTATAAATTTACAGCCAAGTTTATCCCAGTAAACCAATTTCATTTGTTCATGTGTTCATACCCTGAGAGGGCTACAAGTGTTTCATACCTAGGGACTCTCCGTTGCATTGTAATGGCCAAAGCAGCATTATTACTGTCTGAACATAAATGTCCTGGAAAAAACAAGCTCAGGGCAGGAAGCAATGGTGCCATTTAACCTGTGTCCCTGCAGAACTGGAAGACTCAAGATCCCTCATCAAAACAAAAGTTAAGCTGAGAGAGGATCGAAGTGTGGAATTTCTACCTGCTAGCTAAGCCTAAAAGCATGAACATGCTTCATTTGCACAAAACTTAACGGTGGTTTTTCATAATGTACCTCTTTTGTGATAGTCCTGTCTGAATTCCCATGAAACGCTGAAATACAGCAGCTTTAAATAACAGCAGAAACCCCCTAAGAAAGAATGAAGTCTTTCCCAGTGTAAGCAAATCCAAGTAGATAAATTAGCATCCCCCTAACTGCACTGCTGCTAATGATGTGTCTCGTGACTGATTTTGTGGACTGCAGGGTCAGTGAAGCATCTTACAAATATTTTTTAATTGGCCGGCTTGTTAACATATGCGGCAAAGCAGTGAGGGAGGAGAGGGACCCTCTGACACTGCTGCCCCCTCATTCCGAGATAGATGGTCCCTACAGCTAATGACAATCAATCAATTGGCAAGATGTCGTGAGGAGGACGGCTCTGACTCTACCTGTCCTTTGGATAATCAGGGGATTATAGCTTTTGGGCTCATCATTACAGACATCGAGACTCTTTCTTTATGTAAAATAAGGCAAGATGAGAAGCACAGCACAGGGAAGCTGAGATTCACTGACTTCCAAGGGAGCCTGCTTTGCAAATGATGGGTGGCCGTGGATGGTCTTGTTTGCAGTTCTTGCAGGCTGGTCAGGCTCAGCCCTTCTGCCTTCCTCCCCGTCCGCAATTCATTAGCTAGACTGTTCAAATCTGGAGCAGACACAGCATCCTTCAGGCTTCTGAGGTTACTCTTGCTGCTCCTGTCCTTCACGCTTTAGTTTGGCAGGAAAAGCAGTAACAGGGATTTAATGGAGTTTTGAACAGTTTTGTTCAGGGCCCACAACCCTTCTGCTAGTTTCATCTTTCATCGCACAAGGCTCTTGGAAATAGTTTCTAACGCAGACTACCGTGCTCAACATCTGTCCGGTTGGGAAAGCGTTTCTTGGTGGACTGCCGTACTGCAGTTTTGAAGATCTCTGAAGGAAATGGAAATGGGGCTTAATTCTCTGCAGAGCTACCTGTACACTTCTGTGTGGAAGGGAGTGAACCAGTGGGGAAGGTATGCTAATAGAACAGCTAACGAGGGAAAAACGGAGAACACTTCCCCCTTTTCAGACAGCCTACGGCACTCCCCCATGCTTACAGCTCTTCGACGCAGAATATTAAAGAGACCAGAAATGTGCTTGATCATAAAGCTTGCCTGTTTGCTACTGTGCTTTGTAGCTCTGATAATAGACACAGATCAATGTCTGCAGACCTCCAGCTCCCTGGATGATGAAATCTGTGCGGCAAAGCACGTGGTTGGATTTCTGATGTAACAGTTTACTCCTAGCTGCTTGTGAGTCACAAAAGTGCGGCATGCAAAAGTGTGAAGCTTTCTTTTAAGTTGCCCCTAGCCAAATAAAACAAAGCTAATTCCTGGCCTCACTCTATCCCTGCAACAGTACAGTAATTTCTTTGTGTTTTTTCTTTCTTTTTTTTTTTTTTTAATCTAGAGAAAGTGGGAGAAGAAAGAGGGCCTGGCCGTGAGTCAGTGTGACCCCTGTCATCTCATCGCTTTGTTTGATTGCTCTGAGGAGACTGAAAGGTACTTGAACTACAGAGGATGACCCTCCCCATCCAGCATTGCCCCTTCAGGCAGATATGCAGTCCCTGCATTTCTGAGCTGCCCTCCAGTTCTGCATCTGCAGTAAACTGGGAAATGGTCAGTACTGACACCAGAGAACTTGTACTGGTCTGAAAATATGTGGTACAACCTGGTACAGTCTTCATGGGAGAGAGGATCACCCAAGTGGTATACCTCAGAGCTACAAATTGGGATGAGGTGGGCAGTACAGAACTACCCACCAGTTACGCACTGAGCCTCCTCTTCTCCCTGCTTGAGCTCCCTATGAGCATATCTGAGAATCTGTCCCGTGGTCTTTGGGTTATTAAATGTACCCTTGCACATATGGGAGACAGCTATGTAAAAATAAAATCCGTTTCCTGCATATAAGAACATGCTCTGATCTTCTATTTTTGCCTGAATTATGCAAAAAAAAAAAAAAAAAAAAAAAAAGGGTGAGTGTATGTGACTATTGAAGACTTCACCACGAGAGAGTAATGGTTTTCACCCAATTAAAAAGAGAGGAAGTGAGAATATCACGTCTCTTGATATTTGTAATAACAATAATAGCTTTCAGACATATGACATGATTCTGAACTGAAGGCCAGTTAATTGCAGAGAGACTTTCTCTTCCCATTAATCAAAGTCAGCGCAGAACCAATAAAAGAAATAGACTGAAGTTAAACCTGGTCTACCTGTATGCTTACATGGCACCAGGAACAGGGAGTCCTGGTTTTGGGACCCACCATTGCTGTGCTGCCCTACAGCAGTGCACATGCAGCAACTTAGGTGGCAAAGTTTCTGCTTTGACTTCATTGACTCCTTCATTGCCTAAACATACAATCCCAATTTGTTTTAATACGTGACACTGTATTTCACAGGTGCTGATGATGGGTGAGAGTCTATTTCTGTGGAAGCTGGGAGCAAAATCCCCACTGGCTTCAGCAGGTCCCAGGTTTTCATCCTGTGCTTAAAATGTTCTTTGAGACATTTGTTTCTGTGACAGAGCTTGTCTTCTAAAAGAATCTTGTTAGCACAGTACTCACAGTGGGTCCCCAATGCAACATTTCTAGCAAGGGTCATTTAAGCTGGCATTTATAGTTAAATTATGAGGAACATAGCAGTCATCACCCTGCGTTCAGAAAAATTCCATAAAACTGGATGATTTGTCCGTTTGTTGTTAAGTGAAACCTGCAAGGTACTGAGCTGCACTTGCTATTATTTCTGAGGTGTGGTAGACACGAGGGGTAGTACAAAGCAGATACTGTACTTGGTGAATTAGAAGCAGATACTGTACTTGGTGAATTCTAGCTCTGTGTAGGAGGTATCAAAGGCAGAAGAGCCACCTCAGTCAGCTTCGCCCTAAAGGCTTAAGCTGGTCCAGTGAAGAACAAATTCAGACACCTCCCAAGTGTGAGCAAATGAACATCAGCAGAGCTTTGGGGTTTTTTTTTAACGTGGCAAGGAAATTAATCTCTCGTGCTCTGTATCTGGGCTGGGGTAGGGTCAGGAAAACGGGGACCAGGTGAAAGAGATGAGCACTGCCTGAAGGAGGGCTGTTGGCTAAGGAAGAGCTGGACAGACGACATACTGAGCGCTAGTGATGCCAACATGAAGCAAGCAGTGACTGGATGGAACCTAACGAACTGGAGAGACAGAATCATTGCAGAGTATGAACTTAAAAACTTTTCTATTACAGCTGCTCAGTCTGAAGACTCAGTAGGTAAAGTATTAAAATTCTACTGTAAATGACCCAAATTCTTCTCCTCCTCCTAAGGTTGAGATATTTCTTCCTTCTCTTCTTCCAGAGAGCTCTTAAATCTTTTTTGATGTAGGTTACTCAAGAGGCTTTTAGAGGGCAACATCCTCATTCAGATAAGCTGGTTTCCTCATGTCCAGGTTTCCTGGACCCTGCAGCTAATTTTAGGTTGCCAACCCTATCAACGTCCACGCGAGAGAGGATGCTTCGCTCTGTCCCTCCCAGCAGTAACGCACCTGTACGCTGGAGTCCTGGACCAGGCAGAGCTGCTCCTGGATCTTCTGGAGCTCCTCCTGCTGCCACCGGATGTTGGCCTGCAGGATCCGGGTCCGCTGCTCTAGCTGGTCCTTGATGGTCTGGAACATGCTGAACTGTGCCGAGAACTGAAAAAAGAAGAGGGGAAAATCAGTCATTATAATACAAACAGGCCTCAATAGAACATTGTTCTTTAAGAAGTTATTGGTTTTTTGATTGTAAAGCACAGCCAAAGGAATAAAAGACGTGTTTGTAATATACTAATATCTAGGCAGAGATAAATCTTGTCTATTTTCAATTTTACGCGCATAATATTAAATTGCCTCAGTCAGAGTGATCTGCTTACAGCTGACCCCATTCTGTTAGGGAATTATCAGAAGGACTGTTTTTGAGAGTATGCTACATTAAAATATCAAGAGCATCTTAATTGCATGGCAAATGAGTGCATTATTTTTATTAGCCTGTAGTTTGGAGCCCTGAGTGTGTCATAACTGTATATTCCAGATGTGTTTTACTAACACTTTCCTTTTTCCACACAGAAATAGCAATGCTGCAATGGTTTATTCTGCTGAAGACTTACTATAGCATCACGCGACAGCTGACCGCAATAAACATTTTCTAGATTTCTACAGGTGAGTAGTAGTCAAGCTACAAGAAATACTCATGAAGTTATTTTTGTGCATGAAGTAAAATGAATAAATAGCTCAGCTCAGTGGGGGAAAGGCTATTCTAAATAATAATATAAAATGGAGATCACTAATCGGGGTCAAGAAGAAAGCCCAGCCTCCAGTAGCAGCCCTACCTGGCACAAAGCGGAATCATTCAATAAGTGTGGAGGGGACTAACACGGCAATAAATTCCTGGTTTCATTTGGCATCTGGGGATATGATTCAAAGTCCACCAAAGTTAACTATTACTTTAATAGGCTTTGGAATAGTTGCTTTGCATGAGCTCATATTCCAAAAATAAAAAAAACAGTCTCTGGGGAAAAAAAAATCACTTCAAAAAATCTGTAAGCTTTTCTGTAATCGAGGATTCCAAGACCCTTCTGAAAACATGTGCTGTGAGTGTCCAGGCAAAAGAAAAATAATGATTTTGCTGTGACTTGAAAATGGTGCCCTGTTCCTGTGGTTGTTCCAGTGGGTGAACTAGTGGGTGAACTGATGGACGCTGCTGGAGCCTTCTTGCTCCATGGAGGTGCACTTGGCTTTTCAATGGGAAAACAAAAATGCTCACAAGAAGGGAACTAAGGAGAGCTCTGGTGCTAGCAACACTGTACAGTTAAATGAATTTTCTGGCTACTTAGAGAAAACCAAATGTGATAGGTCAGATCTACATCACCTACTGCTTTGCCTTAAACCAGCTAAATGCATGAAATGCCTTCACATTCCCTCCATCAAGGCTGAAATCCCCAAGTAAATGGCCTTTAGGTGAGAAAGGATGAGAACTTCAGAGGGTTTATTTCTATTTACCGGGTGGAGGGAGACTTTCCCGCACAATCTGGCAGGTCACCGCTCCAAGAGTGGTGGTGAGGTGGAGGGGAGCTTCATGGCCAGCCCTGCTTAGGGGCAAGGAGGGCTGCTAAGGTGGCCCGTGCAGGTGCTGCTGGCAGAAGCCCTCAGAGCCCACTTTGGTGGCAGAGGTATCTCCAAGTGCTTGCAGCTTGCACAGTCTGCCCAAGGAGATAATGTGAGCACTTGGCCTCCAGCGCCGTGATCCACGGCGATTTTGCCTTCAAACAGCAGCGCTGTCGTCTGCGACCTGGTCCTCCCCCAGAGCAGAAAAATGGTGTCAGACGCCCCGAAGGGAAGTTTGTCTTACTCGTAATTGGTGCTAAAGAGGAGAAGTCGGAGCGAGGTGTCTCTCTTTTTCTATTCCATGTATAAAGCATTAACCTGTGGAATGGACGAGTGGAAACCTCTGACATTTGGGAACAAGGACAAGTGACTCAAAGGGGCGTCCAGCGCTGCTGGGTGTAGCCCAGCTCCATGTTTCTGAAGAGTCCCAGGTACCCTCATTTTACGAGTGAAATGACACTATGGCTTGCTCAGATGAGATGCAGCCAAGTCCTGCTTCAACCTGGGTCTGTACAGGATTTTTTAAAAAGCTGAGTCTTGCAACCTAATTCTCTCTGTATGAACTCTGTTAGTGAGGAGTACTCAAGTCTGTAAAAGGGTCCTTATCAGAAAGGATTTAAAAACAATTTTGCTCAAAAGCTTCATTTTAACTGCCTGGCTTGCTGATGGCAGACTTTGCATTAATGTGTGAACTTCTTGAAGATGCTTTGGGAAAGGAATCCGATTTTCTTCAATTAAAAAATGTAAGGAATTTTATGACAGATAATTTTATAATTGTTTTATACTTCAATAACAAACAAAATCCACTTCCAGGCCTTAGTTTTGAATTTGAATTGGCTTTGCGAAGTTGCACGGAAAAATACATTGTTGTTGATTTTAAATTATTATTCCTTAATTTTTTTTTCAGCATCTTCTTTTATTTAGCATATTTATCTAGTATTGTCCTTTTGTTTTCTTTTCGATGCGCTTTTTGTATTAATACACTTACCAGCAGCAATTAGCTGGTCTACTAGAGTGAAAGCCATTACAGAAGAAAACAAGGAACTTTCTCTTTTGCTTTTTTCCCTTTCCCACTCTCACCCCCAAATCTGTTGATAACTCCAGCAGGGACCCCTATGATTACAAAGCTTCCATTGTTTTTGTACAATGGGACCCTATCAGCAATTGACCTGTACCAGAGAGTATTTATCTGAAGATCATTAAATGCTTTACTAATTAAGGGAGAAATAATAAATTAAAAGATCCTAACTCAAATTGTCCCACAGAAAACACTGCACAGCTATCACTCTGCCATCAGAAGAAGTTGCTCTTCATCTCACTTGCTTATGTACAAGTTTCTGTAGGATTCTCAGAAAAGTGCATGTTATACTTGTGCCAGCTTTCCAGGTACAGTCAAACATGGAAGACTAAGCCTATGAAAGGATCACCAGTTTAGTCAAGGTTTGTTAACACAGACAAAAACCCCACAGCAATAATTTTAGTCAGGTTTCTCAAAAAAAAAAAGAAAAAAAGAGTGATGCTTTTGGGATCATGTTGGCAGGCGTTTGGGTAGGGACAGGCTCGATGGTGGTGATGGTCCAGACAGGCTGTACAGCCTGGGGAGAGGGACCAGCCCCACCAGCAGGGACATCTGAAAGAGGCCAGCTGGACTGTGCCCAAGGAGGGACATTTCTCTCTACCGAGTGCCACCCCAGGGTGCCAGGGTCCCCTCCCTCTCTCTGGGTGCTGGGGGGGTGCAGACAGGGGAGAGAGCCTATGGCCCCTGTGTCTTTCAGGATGGTCCCTAGTTTCAGATGTGATGAACAAAAGGATGGACACCTCAAAGACATTCTCTTCCAAGTTTCATGACAATAGGTAGCTGGGTAAAGAAAAGAGACCCACTTTATTTTTTGGCTTGGTATTTCCTTGCTTTTCTTTCATCTCTGCCTACCTTCCCACTTCCCATCCTTTTGGCTAATGCTAGAGACATGCAAACAGAGTTGTGAGAGTCTCAAAAGTAGCAGGTTGCTGTAATTTCACAAAAGCTACAGTTGAGCAAAGGAGAGAGGGATCCACTCGTCCCTTCCTCCTGGGGGAAAGGCTGGGTCGGCACACCAGCCTTGCAAGGCGCAGCCCCAGGGAAACCGAGTTTCATTAGTTTTGCAGCTCACCGAACAACTTGTTCCTTCTTCCTGTCTTCTGAATAACACCTGCGCAATCCCAAACAGATTGTTAGTGCTAATTATTATTCAGTCATCAGCATCCGCTGTGTTGTAGGGGATTTTAATTTATTACAATGAGGAAGACAAACAAACAAATATTCTAATAGGGAGCACTCGGTTTAAAGTAAACCATTTACATTCAGGCGACATCTAGCGCTGCGCTGCCTGTTCATTCAGACAAGCAAGGCAGAAGCTACAACCACATTTCGGCGGAGACAAAACCATCGCAGCCTTTGCTCGAAATACAACTAATCAAAGTTCAAGCAGATGGCGCCTGAGGCAGGAGCTGGCTGCTCGCTGCGGTTGTGGCCGCTTAAGATGTCCTTCCCCTTCTGCTGCTGCCCCATAGCTGAACCTTATCCGCAAGGATGCCCGTCAGAGCATCGGGTCCTTATGTGGCCAGGCTCGGCGCTCTGCCTTTCAGCCTCTGCCATCAGTCACCTTCAGCTGAGGGTGAGCAGCAGAACAGCACTGGGGAGCAACCTGCCCAGCTCCTCCTCCTGGGCTGGCAGCGGGGCGCCCGGCCACGCTATAGCTAAAAGCGATGGGCTTGTCTTCTGCCGCTAAACTGCTGCAAAATGGTCAACTAGGAAACGGAGGAAATGGTGGTGGTGGGAAGCACGCGTACCTGGGTTTTGGTGCTCACTTGCTTAGTGCTGCAGGCACTTTGTCTTTTAAGTAATGGGTTATCTTGCTGCAGGCTGACACGTTTATTATTTTAAGGTGGGAAGTACAGAATAGTTTCATAATTTTCATCCTGTTTTATGAAAATCACCCAAGTCTTTGGAGACTTGCTACTTTTCCCAGGAGTGTCGCTATGAGATGTGAGCCTCGGCAACCTGAGCTGCAGCGTCCTGGTGCTATTTCCCAGCTCCACATCGAGGGAAGCTCCATCTTTAGCTTCACCAGGCGCATTGCTGTGACTTTTCTGCCAGTTGAGACGAGGGCTGCCTGTGTAGACAGACTCGAGCCAGCCCTCTTCCTTTCACTGGGATTTAGCCAGCCCAAAAAGGCTGAACCAGTGGCCATGTGACTCAACGGCGCTCCGATTTGGCAGAGCAGAAATGGAGCTGGTGTGCCAGTAAGAGCGTTTTACTGGGAAGGGGCAAGGCAGTGAGGCCCTTGGTAAGCGACTGGTAAAGCATCTCTTCACAAAGAGCTTTGATGGAGAAGAAAGGGAGGTAGAAAAAAGTCAAACAAAACATGCGTGGGTTTATAATAAATAAACTAATTAATGTTTGGAAGTGCATTAATGAATAATGGAGAGAAATATCTGTAAAAGAAAATGAATGCTCAGAGCAGATAATTGATTTGCTGTTTCTCCGCTGCATGCTGGTGTGGAGTCGTGAAAAGAATATTAAACATAGAAGATAAATGAGAATTTGTTATTTTAAAGCAGGGTTCCTCAGGACTTTCTATGTTTTATATGCTACAGGAAGAAACTCTGGGATCTTGTGAGCAAGTACAGGATACCAATGGTAGAAGCAGCCTAGGTCCAGGACTACTCTGTCGTTTCTAAATTCAGAGGATGAGGGGGTGTATCATCACAGCATGACCACAGGAGAGAAACAATGTGATGGGAACACAGTACTCCAATTTGCTCCTTCAAAATCTGCTGAAAATGAAATGCTGAGGTGGCTTTTTGGGCCATCACCCACTTTTGAGATATGGGTTAATAGATTTCACTGGAGCAATTAGTCTCCTGTGGCATCCTCCCTGCTACTGGCACACTCACAAAATGTGTTTTGTTGAACTTGCATGTCCCTTTCTGCATCAGCACAGCCAAACAGGTGTTTTTAGGAGGACTGTGTTTCTTTGTTTTTGGGTTTAATTCTCATTGTGACCTTGATTTTGATGGGACCTGATTCTGTAGAAGAAAAATTGAAAACTCTTTTTCCACCTGTTTTTTGTTCTCCTGTGAAATAGATGTGTGTGCACCTGAACGTACACGTACCTGGGCTTCTGCTCTGAATGCCTGTATGCAGATAGATGTGTAAACATGCAAGTGTACAATTCAACTAACTTTTCCACAATATTTTAGATGTTTGAGAGGTGGTACATTTGGGGATTTTAGCTACTAAAGAGGTAACCTATAAGCTCCAAAAAGAGAAAATATCAGGAGATACGCAAGTGGCCTATTCCACTTCCAAATTCCCAACTAACCTGTGCCAGAGGTGCAGGCTGATTTTGCAGTGTTGCTTGAGGCAGCAGCTGCTGTGGGAGAAGCTCACATGAAGGCTGAGAAGGCAAAGAAACCTAGGTTAAAAACAGAACAAAACAAAACTTTATTTATAAGTTTGGCTCCTTTAAATTTTAGGTTTCTTCTAATGCCATGGCTTCCGTGTAAGTCGTTTTTAATTGCTAAGCTGCGTATGCGGCACATGCTTTACACTGTCTGCCTTTATACTGTCTGCCTATTTTGATGTCTCTGTGAAGTTACCTGAAGAGCGGTGGGTTGACTGAGTCTATGCACGGATAAATCCTGCTGCGCACTTGGTGTTCTTGGCAAGGGTGTGTTAGACTCAGCAGTCAGCTTTGTTGGCGTAGCTGCAAGAAAAGTACCAGTGAGTTCTCACAGGCTGGAAATCACCCCCGTTTGAAGCGGGAATTACAGCGAGACCTGGCTAGAAATGATTATAGCCTGGCTAAATTCCAGCGGGAGTCAAGGTTCTTGTTGACTTCAATGGCAGTAAAATTAAACTGATGAGGAGGGCCTGGGCAAAGATAAAAGTAAATGAGATGGATTATGATTGTGTACTTCAATGAATGGAGCAGAAGGACACAAGAGCTGCTGTAAAACAGCTGGAACTCCCTTCATATGGGCTGAATAACTATAAATTTAGGTTAGCTTATTGGCTCCCTGACCAGGGAGCAGAAGGAGTGTATAAGGTGTGCCCAAGTCTTGTCTGGAGCATCCTGAATCTTTGCCAGAAGAGAATCACCCACAGGCTGTTATTACTCATGTAAGTCTAGAGGGGCCTCATATTGCTCATACTGATGCCCTCAAATCTGAAGACAGAAGTCCTCATTTTCATAACAGATTGAAGCAGTAGGACTCATAGCCAGTCCCACTACTCATTTTCCAGTGTTTGGATGGTTGCAGTTGAACCTTCCCTCTTGTATGTTACCATTTCAGATGACACCTGCATTGTCGGTGACAAACACTTATCATCAATACCGCATAAACAACTTTTAAATTAGCAGCTGTGGTATATAGGCACGCATTCTGTAACTTGGCTAAATTAAAAATAACGCAGTAACCCAGGAATACCACTCACATGCTGGGTCTGACTTGGGTGTGTGGGAAGATTTTGGTGAGCTCCTGGATGATACTGAGGGTGTCCGACTAGCGCTGAGGATTGAGGCACCAATATCAAGTGCATTAAAGTGCTGTTCAGGATCCAAGCTGGTGCCACTGTCCTAAAAGAAACCAAAAAAGGGAATAGCTATTGCATCCATCAGGGTGAAAACATTTTGAAATGCATCTAGTAATGGCTGCACACCCAGTTCTTTGGCTGGCCTAAAATGACTTGAGCAGAACTAAACCCAGGTAGGCCAGCAGAAGACCTGGGCAGATATGTCAATGTCCCTTCCAAATAGCATTTAACTAATGCATTTTACGAAGAGCTATCACTGAGTTGGAAATAAATAGCAAGCTACTGCCATAATCATTTTGTGCCTTCAGACGTTTTTCTGAATCTTTCTTTTGCATTCAGTTGGATGTGACAGCGGCTGCAACCTCTGTGAGACACTCAGCCGTGCACCGAGGAGGAGCTTTCCTTTCTTCCCTCAGCAGATCACCGAGATGTAGCCAAGAAAGCTGATTGCCAGAACATGTCCAAATGAATCTTTAAAATGTAGTACCTTGCCAAGGAAAGGTGGAGATACCTCACATTGCCCCTGCCCATGTTCCACGTAATTTGTGGCTGTTACTGATCTCCAGGTTTATCTTTTCATGAGCTTATCCCATTTACTTTAAAATTATTCAAGTGAGCAATGAATTCTGAAGTTGAGGGAATCCACCCAGAAAGACAATGCTGGAGACTTCAGTGATGTTAACACAGGAACAAGTTGTGATTCCTACATATTTTCATGAAAAAAACCCCTTTTCTCTTTGTACCTTTAGTGCTGAGGACACAGCCTCTGAGGACACTTCTTCCAAGCCCGTCTCCTGTCTCCTCTCCACCCGAACATCTGCATAACTGAATGTAAAATATAATTGTATGTATCAACATGGTATTATATTTCATAAAATGTGCTTTAAGCAAATAGAGGAGCAAATTATTGTAACAGTTTACAGGTTACATGAAGAGCTGAAAAATCACTTAAGTCAGATGCTACTGAATAACATTTGGGAGACTTAATTTTCAGTTTTTGCTCTGTTCCTGTCTTCTTGAAGTCAAGAGGTATAAGAAAGAAGTCTATATAAAGGTCAAGTTCACAGTCTACAGGCACTTTATAACTTCACTGGAAAGCTTACACACATCTCTTTAAAAAACATTGTAAGGATTAGAGCTTAACTAATTATTAGAATAGTGAAGGGATCTATCTATTCCCTATTTTTGCACAAAATGGAAAAATGCAACAGTTAATCTGCCCCTGAACTTCTGATTGACAAATCAAGTTTAGGATGAAGTAAGGTTTAGTCCGATCATTTTTCTATAATGAACATATATCCTTCAGAGAGGTCAGTCTTCTTTTTCATTACATAAAAGACATCATTTTTCCAAGAGAAAATTTTGGCAGTCATGAGGATGCCCTTATCTTACTGTCCTTTATGTCCCCGCCGGTTGATAGGATTTTCCATACCTTACCACCATGTGTGTGCACACAATGAACTCTGGCTTGGAGTTCCACTGGTGGTAAGTGATATAGTAATGGGTCTGGAGCCAGATCCACTGCTGTCCTTTGGTCAGAAACCGATAGCAGCACGACTTCCCCTTGCCAAACTGCATCACTGTCAGCAGAAAATACACACAGCTTGTAGCACAATTTGTGATGTGAAAATGGCATGAAATGTGAAAAGCGTGACAAAAGTAGCATCGATTCCCAAGGGAGCTAGGAGTCTAAGCACCTTTCTAGTGAGTGGTCCTGTCAGTCTTGTGATAGAGCAAATATAAAGATCAGCAGGTATCTTTTTCTGACACTTCGAATGGTACACTCCTACATAGTACAATTAACCTTAACTTTGGACACTAATGCATTAATGTCTGCTACAACTTAAACATAGATCTTACCCTGGTTTATGTGCTGAGCACATACTGCTTAATTAGGCATCTGGGATTAATTTCTAAGAGTGATCCTCTTAAGTTCTGTAGCAGACAAGTACAGGATAAAAATGCTTGAAAAGATGAGTATTGTGTGCAGATGAATTCAGAACGAAGTGAGTGTAGGAGATAACATTGTGCAAAAATCATTTGAAACTGAAAGAAAATTCCCAGACTGACAAGAATTCAAAGTGCAGTAAACTGGTGTGTATCAAAGGTTTTAAAGATTCACTGACAAAATTAATCTCTGCTTTTCCCCTCAGTGATTTCAAGGGGTTCCCAAGCATGCACCTTTTTAGCCTTTCTATGTTTTTATGTCAACATATAAAAACTAATGTTGACGGGATATTTTCAGGCCACCCAGAGGTGGTAAGATGAGATGTACCAGCCAGTTCTGTAAGCAAATATTTGAAAAGAATTGCCTCATTTTCTTTACTTAGTGAAAGAGCTTTTCAATTAAATCTTAACAGACTGTATTGAAATAATCACAGGAAAGCCCAAATACACGGTGAACAACATTAGGGTAAATAATCTGCCAGAATTTTACAAAATAGGATCTCCTGTGAGATTGCTTGAACTATTCCTGTGTATTCTTTACTAATAGAGTGGGGGTCTAATATGGTGTATTTTATCCATTCAGTGAGCCTCGCTGACTGCTTCTGGGGATACAGAAGGTAAAACTGTATTTTTCAGAGCTCAGTAAGCCTGGCCCGGATGCTGATCAGCTGCGGTGCCCCCAGTCTGCTATAACTCCACTAAGACATACAGGTGTGAGGCCAGGGTCAAACCTCCCCTTCCAAGTTTAAACCAATTTTAACTGGAACTACATTTCACTGAGGAGAGGTGTCCCAGCGACTCCACAGGAACTGCGATACTTACAGTGTTCGTGGCACCTTGCTAGCAGCTCTAGGTCATCTATATGGTAATAGTCGTAGCCAGAAGTACCCAGCACTTCAAAAGGCAAGTATCCTATAATCGGCGGTGCTCTGTGGTTAGGCACAATATCAGTGAATTCATAAACCATGAAAGAAACAGTGGTTTTGCATGTTGACACAGATATATAAGAAGCCCGGATCTGCTCTTGCTAATCGGTGTGCAGTCGTCCACCCCAGGGGACCAGATCCCCTGCCTTGTTCCCGGGATGCCCAGGTGGGCACGGCACCTTCCCCCCAGGACACGGCCATGACAACCCCATGTTTCTGGGCAAAATGTGGTTGTGGAAGGCAACTCTGCTTCTCGGGGCCCTTCACACAAGAACCCACTGTGGGGGAGCCATTCCCTGGCTGTTCCTCGGTCAGGGGCTCTGCTGCGGCTCCCGCAGTCCCTGCATGGGGGAAAAACATGTGGCGAGGTGATAGGATGCTATCATCCACCAGGACTAGTGGGGTAGGAGGGGAGATCATCTGTGCCGCTTCCTTCTGAGTGTCTGCAGACCTCGTCCGTGGCGTGCTGAGGCAGTTCCTTTGTACCTTTGCCAGCACGGTTGCCTCAAGGCCAACGCAGACTTTCCCTCCTTAACTCGGTGGGAATTGCACACACACAATCAATGGCTGGATTTGGAAAGAATGATTTCCACAGCTGTATAATAATTAGATGATTTTGCCACATGACAGACTTCAGTCCATTGATATTTTTAAAGCAAACAAGAACAAGCTAGTCACAAATTCGGCCTGAGAGACAGAGTAGTCTTGTTTTAAAACACTGATAAAAATAAATGCAGACTAAAATAGTAAATATAATCTTTTGTAGGAATTTCAGTGATTGCCCTCCTGTATAGATGTGAAACGTAACACTATTTGAGAGAATTGCACTTATGAAAATAGCAGTAGACAAGCACCAAACACAACCAGGAGTGCTTTTCTTGTCACCAACCTGTGATCCAGGAATAAAAATTTCCACTCCAGACTGTGTCTTGACGTGAATTCCTCTAGAGGTTCTTCCACGATGCACATCTCCTGTATGGTGAAGAAAACTGACTTACTGAGAGTTGCAGGTTCACCCCTCAGCTTCATCTAGCTTTCGTTAGCTATGAATACATGGTGCATAAGAGGAGAAAACAGAGGATTCACACATTTTCTGGCAATTCCAGAGAGCAATCTATTGTATTTATCAATGCCAACATTTTTGCAGGAGTTGAGGAGAAGAACTTGCAATGTATCTGGACTTAAGAGCTATGACTGTTCCTTGGGGTGCCAAAGTTTTTATGGCTTTGGAGCAGTGCCCAGGGTGTGAGAGCTGCGCTCCCACGGCCCCAAGGAGCAATGCCCCTTCCCAACATCCAGCCTGTGCTTGGTCGCACCTGAGTTTTCCACATCTTTCCTTGCTGTCTTTGTGTTACTTAAGGTATCCACTGCCCTTGCCTGGCCCTTTTGGATGTCTGTCCTCCGAACCTTCTTTGAGAAAGGGGGACACTCTCCTTCCCACTGCCTGGTTCGAGGTAAAACACAATCAATTTTCTGTTCAGTAATTTTACTTTTTAGCTAAGCCTCTTGTAACTAACTAAACTCTCTGAAATTAACAGCATATTGTGCAGAAACCATTTGCTCTCAGAGTGATAAGACCTATGTTTATAGTTCATGCCAAGGAATGGTATGCAGAGAGGCTCCTGCTTATACTTATTGCTATAATCAAGGTCTTTATTTGCTCTGTTGGAGGGTCAGAAGTGGAAAAGCGTAGAGGGGTCACACCTGTGGGGAGGAGGGGACAGGACAGGTGACACAAAACTGACCAACAGGCTATTCCATCCCATCTGCCCCATGCTCAGTATAAAAGCTGAGGGATCAAAGGGTCAGCTCTCTTTCTTCAATGGCCGGTGTCCAAGGAGGACTCTGCCTGTTCATCTGCCTTTGATCCCGATCTGAGCATTTCTGAATCCAAGTCTAGAATCCAGCTCCCATTTGTTGCTGAGTCCAGTCTGGGACTTTCCCCATGCCTGATGATGACATGATCGTCATCCTGTGAGCTTGATACGGTTTTGTATATATCCTATGTAGTTCATTATTTTCTTTTTTTTTATTATTATTATTTTATTAATTTATTAATATTTTCATTAGAGTTGTTCAGCTTTCTTCTAAACTATAAATCTTTTTATCTCTCTCCCTCCTCTCCTTGGAGAGGGAGGTGGGGGAGAGCTTCTGTCGTTCTCTTCAGTGGTCACTCTGGCCCAAACCATGACACCCACTCGATAGCTGGGGGCACCACATGCTGTGGAGGGGGGAATGCCCGTTCAGGCAGGCAGCCTGCATGGGGCCCACCAGGTGGGTGAAAGGTGGACAGCTTGCCTTGCACTTCACTCCCACAGTGAAGAAGCTGGCCCTTAAGACTCACAGCAGCTCTGGGCACTCATGAGAATGATAATTAATAAGTGAATTACAGGAGGTAGGGCACAGGGCTGCCTGTGAGGCAGGACATCCTTGGCCCAGAGGGATTGGAATGAGGATGTAGTTGGCAAGGATTAGATGTTGGGTGGAGATGGGAAGGGGAAGAAGGATGGCAGTGTTGTGCATGTCCATGCGTGGGCTGGCTATGTGCCCCATGGCCAGCTCCCAGCCCACTGGTAACCTCTCCTCTCCTCTCCTCTCCTCTCCTCTCCTCTCCTCTCCTCTCCTCTCCTCTCCTCTCCTCTCCTCTCCTCTCCTCTCCTCTCCATCTGGCGGTTTGCAGGGGCAATTCCAGCTCCATGAGCTGTCAGCCTGGAGACCCCTGGATGGGACTTGCCAGCATCAGCACTCGGGATTTAGTGGCATCCAGGGTTATTCCATCCCCCATGTCTCTTCTGCAGGAGGGTCTCCATCATCACTGTTAAGGACAACCTGCCCCTGGCCTCTGACACTGCTCTCCCCCTGCTCCCTGGTGCCACGTCCCCCTGTGCAAGTGACGCCGTCTCATCATCTCCTCTGTCACTTCTCTCTCTGTTGTCACTCTCAGGGAGAGAAGTCTTTCAGGCCACCAATGTTTGAAACCCTCTTGGGACCACAGGACAAGCTGAGATGTGCTGCCATCAAGCGTTTCTTTGATACGTATCAATGCTCACAAAGATGATTAAAGTGGCTGGATGTAGATTGGCAAAAGGCTTCAGGCATATCTTAAATTCCTCTCTCCCTCCCTCTCCAGTTTACACCAAAATCCATGCTGATGCCAAGAAACTACCCTAAAATTCAAGGTGCAACATGCAAACATTGGTAGGTGCAACCAAAATGCTGATTCTGCCTTGTTTAGCCAGTCAGATAAATATTTTTGCCTTCTTTTCAGAGGAGGAAGTCAAGACTGGAGTCACCCAGGTGAACTGAAGAGATCGGTGTGCAGGGTTTCCTGGCAGCTAACACCTTCTCCAGGTTGTTCAGCAGCTGCATCCCTCCAGCACTGGGCATCTCACTGCCAATTGCAGCCCATTTATTTTCCCTGTTTATTTTGAGATGTTAGCTACCCAAAGACAAGGGAATTTTCTTTCAGGGTTCTCAGAGAACCTTAACTCCAGCCTCTACTGCTAATATGACTACTGCGGCTGAGATTTATGGGAAGTGTCCTCACTTACCCAGAAGGGACTGTACTTGCCTGCTGGGGCCATGAATCAGTCGAGAGTGCCCTGCAGGTCCCTGAGCAGTAATGGAGCCAGGCCAAGGGAGCTGTGATTTCATACCAGCTAGGTCTCAATTAGACTTTTTAATCTCTTAACCTCTGAGGACGGGACACCTGACATGGTAGCTGACATTTGTTAATTGGGGAACTGCAGTGCCAGGCACAAGGTTGAGTGGTCTATCCTTATTTCCACAAGCAGCTATCTTACTACCAGGATTTGGGAGGAGAGAAGCTAGCATCAGTCACCCAAAGACACTGAGGGACTCAAATGAAAGTGTTGGTGGCCATCTGTACACTGTCCCATCGCAGGAAAAGAAAGCAGCCATAATGAAGAACCCAATTTCAAAGTGACTTTGCAATTCCTAATGCAAGGAGGGTTTCCATTTCCCATGCGGGGGGGGCAGAAGTGACACCGCTTCCACAGATCCTGGCTCGCACTGATAATCCTCTTCACTGGATTTTTATGCACGAAATGTGATATCTGTAATCCATTCAATTAGCAAAACTAAGAACTTCGCGTGTCACCCTGTCTGAAAGTGTTTTGAGAAGTTCTGAAATGAGTGGGACCCAGGGTACGCACTTACCTTTAAAAACTGAGGCGTTGCCAAACGAACAGTCGCAACGAAGCAGATCTGCTTTCCCGGGGATGTTCTGTAAGCCCTTGGGACAGCCTCGTCAAAGCCATTGCAAGTAGAGTTAGGCACTAGGTAGGGAAAAAAACGGGATCCGGAGTCATGCCTTGTACAAGATTTTCTCTCCCCGAATATTTTGCACACTTGAAGCGTACTAATACTAATTTTATTCAGAGAAGTGCCCTAAAAGCTTTTAAAGCTGATATGCATATATTTAAATCCAAGTCAGTCATGTTAGGCAGAAAGACATCAGAGCTTAACTTCAAGTATGAATCTTATAGGTTAATCCTGATAAAAATAAGGCCAAACCTTATTACAGAGCATAAACCAGCTTTCTGGAAAGAAACCCCACGCATCCAATTGCTCTTTTTCACCACTCACAAGAGAAAAAAAAAGAAAGTACGCTGCAGCATGCCTAGCGCGCCAACTTCCACGAGGCGTTGAAAAAAAGCCTTGGCAAGGGAGGTAGCTGAAGAGAGTTCGTCAAGTCATCAGTGGCAAAAACACTGGGGCCCAGAGCCAGCGAGGCTTCATCGAGCCAGCAAGAGGCTGCTTGTGATTCTCGGCTGCTGACGTGCATCTTCCCCTTCTGGGTCTAAGGAGAACCGTCCCCAGCCTGCTCAAGTTCTCCTTGGTTTAAAGAAGAGCGAAGAGGACCCCACGTACAGCACTGGCTTCCAGAGCTGGGCGTTTCTGGTGAGCGTGCAGATGGCCTGCTGTCTCCTGAAACGCCGGGCAGAAGGAAAAACTGGATGCGATGTGGCTACAGATTTTGTGTATGGTTTTTTTATCTGCATCTTCCGTGATTGCGTGGCTCTTGTCTTGCTTTGAGGGCCCACTAGCACCTCCTGCCATGAAGATGCCTTGCCAAAAGTACGTGTTGCCTCAAGCTAGCCCACAGTTCCATGTTAGCATGACATAATGCAAATTCTTCATCCAAATTCAAGCTGTTTAGAGAAGGTAATCCCGCTCCCACAGCAGTGAAACGAAACCATGCTAAGCTGCGGTGGGAACTGGGCTGGCCCCATGGGCTCTTGCCCTGCCCAGACAACTATCTCCCATGGGGGCAGAGAAGGTCCCATCTAGCCAGAGTTCACCAATATCTAATTATTTTTATTAATCTTAATAATATTAATTAATAATAAAATAAATAATACTAATCTAATGCTAATAGGGATCGATGCTAATATGAAACTATCTTTCCATACTATTTGGCCCCTAGATCCAACTTTATGAAGTGTCCTACAGTTTGTCTCTTCTGCACAGGACAAAGCAAGGATAAGCATGTCCGTTCCTGTAAAACTGAAGAGTTTTGTATCTATTCGGGGAAGAGATTACTAGCAATTTTTATTCTGGGGTGCTTCTGCACTAGGCTTTAGTTCCCTAGCATAAATTGTAGAGATGGAAGAAGTCTGAATTTATCACGTGTGCTTTTGAAACCCAGTTCAACCTATGAAAAGCCTTAGAATAGAGATACATGGCTGATAACAAGGATTACAGGGTATGAAACAGAAAAATAAGGACTCTGAGGAGAATTCACACCTGTGATTTAGGCCACTATGTGCACAATACATATTGTGCCAAAAAGGGGAAGAAAGCTTCCTCATCTGAGAAGGCAATGCAGATGTGAGCATCCACAGAGATTACAGCCCACTCTTTCAGTTCAGTCTGGAGGGCATGGCTTGACTGGATATTAAGATAAAAAATATGGGCAAAAATCTCCTCCTTTCACCAGCAAAGCACACTTGCTCTGGGGACTTCCTAGGAATATGTATTCCTGTTCTGCTCCTTAGGTTATGCGCGTATATGAGGGCTTCTATGGGATTATTAATACAAGAGGTGGAAAAAAAGAAGAGAGTTAGGAGCTACAGGAAACAGGAGAAGCCCGAATAAAGAGTTATTGGTTCTTCTCCGATACGATTATTTTCGTAAGTCTGTCGATTTCTGTAGGCAGTCCTGTTTAAAAATTAATGGTATTGCTATAAACCCATGTTAAGGGCATTGTAAAAAGTTACTTCCAAGCTTACTACGTAATATGTTGTCACATTTGAAGTCAATGGGGCTGTTTCTCTCTGTAATAGCCAAGTTCAGTAGCAAACGTTTGCAGGCTGGACTCTAAGATAGGAAAGTAAGATAAGCACATTCAGCCTCCCAAGTACAGGTGTGATAAGTTAGTGAACCCACGGGCTTGCAAACGACACCAGCTGAAGAAGAAATGCCCAGTGGAGACCGAGTCACAGCAAAGAGAGCGGATGGCTTTTCTACATCAGCTGTTTGCTGTAAACAGCCACGAGTCTGAGCTGTATTCCCACAAGAGAGCAGACCGCATCCCCGAACGTGGCATTTACAAAATAGGATCATATTTCCAAGAGGTAAATGCTAAAAGGGTAATAATTATCATATAGTACAGCTATGTGGTAACTTTGGGATTTCATCACAACATTTGGGAATGTTAAACTTGGCGGCAGTGAATGAATAAGCCCAAGGAGATGAGACAGAGCTGGCCTGGCTGACACTCATCCAGTCTTCAAACAGCTACTGTGCCCTCTCCATACTCAGCTGCCCTTCACAAAGCCCAAAGCACTGCAAGCCTCGATGATGCACGCTGGTAGCCCCCACCTTGAAATGTACGTCTTGATCGGAAAATAACAACTACAATAACTGAAAATAAAAAAAAAAAAAAAAAAAAAAATCCCACATTTGTTTCTGAATTACTTTGCTGCCTGACTTGTTTTGTTGGTATCTGTTCTTCCCACAGCTCTATCTGTACAGCCTGCTTTGCTCTGCCCTCCCAGCTGCTCAGCAAATTTCAAGTTTTTTTTGTTGATAATTTTAAAGTGTATTTAAAAAAAAAGGGATGATTACATGAATTAAAAAAAAAAAAAATCCTGGCATAATCTTTTAAGCGTGCCCTCTGAAAAATCATACTTTATAATTCTCCAAGTCTCTTTAAAAGAAACACACAACATCTTGAAGTAGCAGAGTTCAGTAGCGAGCTTTCTGAGAGCACCACAGAAAAACAGTGGAATGGAAAATACAGGATGAAGTCTGAGGCTGTGATAATATTAACATTTATAAGTCAAATAGTGGTCTTGGAGTGCTTTTGTCAGAAGGCATCTGATGAAAATGTTAAGCTGGCTATAAACAGGTGGACCCGGGTAAATGAGGGCATGTGAACTTCACAATTAAATGATCTAGACAAAATATCCTGAGTAGGGAATTAGAAGGTTGTGTGAGAAAGACAATTACGTAATAAGAAGGATGAAACAGTTGTCTCAGATATATCAGTTAGCTGATGCTCCTTAGTATAATTTTTAACAGGGTTTGTGGTTACCTGTCAGACCTGCTGCTCCTAGAGCTAACGCAAAATTCTTTTGTAGAAGTGTTAAGTTACCTGCAACTATCATATAAGAAGATAGAAAGGAACTGATTTGCCTATGTGCAGGTTTTTTTGTTGTTGTTGGTTTTTTTGGTTTTGTTTTTTAAAAAGAAGACCAGGACACTAAGGACAAGATGTTAAAAATAAGTAATATATATAAGGAACTAAGCTCTTAAGTACCATAGACAAAAAGATTTTTATCCTTAGGGATATAAATCATGCCACATGAAATGAATGAAAACATGTTTTAAAAACCCCAGATGCCACATTATGCAGTTAATAATAGCACAGCAGTCAGTTGCTCGGTCATCTTATTTTAACTTAGGATGTTTAAAACATATTCTTCCTATAACAGCAAGCCTCTAATTTGTGCCATTTGAAAGAAGAAATCCCTTCTTCCCATTTTGTCAGTAGACGTTAATGTTTGAAGAACCAGCCTTAGTGACTGTCAGACAAACTGAACAGCGATTTCAAAAAAATACAAGCCAAACAGACCAGAATAAAATCAAGATTTGTTACATGTAAATAAATTCAGGCCACAGATAAACAGAATATTCGGCAGTTAATATATATAATGAAGAAATCTAAAGTGCTAGTGGCAAGCCAGACTGCACTCAGTAGCTTTGGGTGAGTGCCGGTGTCCATAGATCACTCGCCTACTTCAGTCTGCTCTCTCCTCTTTCCTCCTCCTGTTTCTTGCCTCCCCATCCGGTGTTGATGTGAACCCCAAGTAAATTCTTTGGGAACAGGAATGGTGCCTTTCTTCTTCAGTGGCCACAGAGAGCCCAGCGCAAGCGCTGCAGATTGCTAGCTGTGGCTTCTACGATATTGTTAATAGTAAATAATAATATGCGGCTGTCGGTTCTGATCAAAACACTCATTTCAGTTTGAGTTGTTATCAGATGTTTCTGCATATGTTTATGGAGGCTCAAGATCAATGTATCTTCTGTAAAAATCTGTTTATCATTTCCTTTAAAAGGGAATTCAGTTTGAATTAATTGTTCTGAGAGTTAAAAGACTTTTTTTTACTCCCCAGCGTAATAATTTTCTTGATGGTTATTCTTATCTCTAAGAGATATATCAGCTAACAGTAGAGTATCTGCTATTATTAGCACCCAGTAACCAGATACTTCCCGAGTTTCCATGTAATTGGGAACAAAACCGCAGTGTTTTAAATTCCACTATAATATTTAGTTATATTACTTGATCAGGAACTCTTTTCATGTAATGGTTATCTCCTCCTTTAAGAGGAAAACTTCAGGCATTTTGGATGAAAGGACGGATCTGCCACTTTAACGATGCTGGTGGTCCTTTTTTCTGTTGGTGAACGCTTTGAAAGGCAAGTCGCTGCCTTTGTCCCTTTCAGGAGTTTTAAAGCAAGTATGTCACCTCAGAAACAGGATACCAAAGCCAATATTTGGTTATATAATTATGAGAGATCTTTTTCTGCTTACAAATGTACAAACAATTTTCACAGGAGGGATAAATCCAGCCTGCCTTATCTTTTCTTATCACAGTGAGCTATTAAGCGGCTTTGTAAAATAATTTATTCTCACTTAATTTGACATTTTATACCGGGAGCTAAGCATTTCCTTGGACTTTTTTGAGGGTTATCTTTATTACTTGCCTCCCCGCTCAGCCCTCGGGCAAAACTGGATGGGAGCCACTGCATTATTCATTGGTGATGCTGAAATGGCTCTGCCCCTTATCAGGTACTACTGGTCAACAGGCACAGTGATGGCACTCGGCTCCCTCAGATGTTTGCATATATTCATCTCTCTTGTTAAAATCTGGACTACAGGACCAGAACCTGAAATATATAAAAATATTGTAAAGAGCTCCTATTTGCAAATAAAATAAAAAAAAAAAAAACAAACCCCCTCATGCTCTGAGAGCAAGTAGGCATTTCTCGCGGAAGCAAAGAGGGAACTCCACCTTCCTCTTCTGAGTGGCCCACAGGCCACCTCCCCTCCTCTCAAGGGACTACTGAGTCTTCACGTCAGGTTACGGGCCTGCTTTTCTCATTGAAGCTTAATTAATGATGATTATATAATCCTCCCAAATGGAAAATCAAATCTCTTGTATTTGATTTAGCACAGCCAGTGACTCATGCAGTCACTCCGCACAGCTCGCGTTGCAGTTTCGCTGCTCGGCTGCTCTCGCTTGGGCACAGATAATTCGAGGAGGAGTGGGGGGTTTCACTCATGTGCAGGCGACTCGTGTCACGTCCCCGGTGTAGATAGAGCTGCAGAAATCTCCTTGCAGCAGGGGTTACAGAGTACAGCTTCCTGCACACCATCCCCAGGACCGGCCCAAGCGTGGACCCTCCCGCTAACCCTGTGCAGCTCCTCTAGCCTCCAGCTATCACTGAGCCCACGAGCTCTAGGGACGGTGATCTTCTGAAAGACTGAACACATGCCACGAGCTTTGGGAACTTTCCCGGGCAATTTCTGGGAACTGCACATGCATCTCCCAGCCCCTTCTGTGATGGGGGAAGATGCCAGTGACTGCTCCTCTGGGGGAGCAGCATGGGCTCGATGTAGGTTGTGCGTGATCTGGCTCCCTGACAGCAATCCTGGTGACAAGTCACCTTGGAAGATACCGGGTATTTGTTCTACTTTAGCAGAAAAAAAATTCTCTTTGGCATCTCAGTACAATGGCCTTTAAAGCCCCAGAGCTCCCACTAAAGTTAGGGAGAGCAGCTAAGCCCCTAACTGGCTTTCTAAGTCTTGGTCCTTCAAATTAATCCATTCAAACCCATCCCTATATGATGTTCTCTGCCATAAGTCACAATGGGATTAATGGAGAAGGTATGAGGGAGGAGGGAAGGGGCAAGCTGACTGGGACCCCAGCACGCATGACCCCCTTCCCCCAAGCACCACCATTATATGAGCAATGAACAATAATAAAATGAGCCTAAGAAACTGATAATTCAAGAGAGGTTATGTTAAAGGTTACGTGGAAGTAGAATAAAGCTAGTGAGATTTCTGTTAAAGAGGGCAAAAAAGGACCTACTAGTTCTTCAAAACATCATTAGCAAAGGTTAACTGAGAAGGAAAGGTGAAAGATTCCTTAGGACTGTCACTGCCATGACCCTACATTAATGAGAATGGAATAGTTAAGTATCCTGATGGGACAGAGCCTGCCCAGGGATAAAAGAGCTTCCCTGGCCCCAGAGTCTCCGGCATTCCTGTGGCAGGAACACGCAGGCAGGGAGGACTCAGGGTCCACTCAGCAAACCATTGGAAACAAAGGTAGGATTTGGCATCGGGTGGCTAAAAAGGAACAGCAGAGATTTGTATTTAGAGAAGAACATCCTGTATCAGTCTCCCATGTGTAAAAACATGCTAACACTTCCGCTGCTGAGAAAAGCTACAGGGAAAAGCATTCTTGAATACATTCATAAGGAACATCTCCTGCTAATTAAGCTTAATTTGCAATTTCTGTCTTTCTTCCCCGGCTAACTCTTTTCTTTAGCTTAGCGTCCTTCCTCCACAAACACCTCCAAGAAGCAGGATTTGGGGCCAGCTGGTCCTACACACGCAGGACGAGTGCTGCCCTGTGAGTGATATGTCTCTCCCCCTCTCCTTCCCAACATTGTCTTTCTTGCCCGCTTGCCCTCACACCTGTAGAATGGGTATTTATGTAATGGGAGGAAGAAGAGAGCAATTACTGGTAGGTCCGGCAGGTGACAGCCCTGGGGTGCGTGGGCTGGGGGGACAGGGCCTGTTAATGGGGTACCCTGAGGTGTGGTTGGCCAAGCAGAGGTGGGAACCCGTCCCACCGCTGCGCCCATCAGATGCTCAAAGGTGTCTCTGCCACAAGTCCCCGTGCCAAAGCACAGCCATTTGTCCCCAGCCCCGGGGCTGGAAAGCTGCCCAAAGGGTGGCTGTGTTCATGCGGTGCTCGCTTGAGCTGATGTCCCCCATGCCTTGCTGAGGGTGCAGGTGGCAAGAAGCCCGGTAGAGCTAAGGACAGCCGCTTCGGAGGTTTGCACCCTCCTCCAGATGCTCGCTCTGTCCTTGGCCCAAGGTTATCAGCTCCCAGTTTGCTGCTGCCGCTACATCGCGAGTCCGGTGCGCTTGATTCCACTTTTGCTGGGAGGTGGCTTTGTGGCTGGATTAGGAGCCAGGCTGGTGAGGGGGGCATGGGGGTGACCCCCAGCCAAGGGGGAGCAATGCTGGTGACGCAATGGTGAAGCAAGTATTTCCCCAGCTCTGCTCCGAGCTGGGGAAACTAAAGTCGGGATGGGAAAGCTGCCGTTCTGCCATGGGGAGAGGGGAAAGGGGGCAGGAGGAAACCATGGCAAGGGCCATCCCCTCCCTATCCACTGGAGGGTCAGACTGCAGCAGAGGTGAGAAGAAAGTGGAAGAGACAAAATAAAGTGGAAGGTTTAGAAAAAGGTGGCACAAAGGAAGAAAAAAAATCTTAAAAGAAATTGAAGCAGAAAGCACATGTCTTATTAGAAAGCTGTAAGCTGGGGTCTTTGGAAAATGATCTGGTGTCTTCTGAAATCAGCATGTTCCCATTTAGTTTACATGCACTAAGCTAGGGAAGATATCTGTAACGCAAGTTTTATCTTTCTTCTGAGAAATAGCCACTGATACAAATGCTGGGATATGAAATCCTAACGGGTAAGAGGGCAGTATTAAGGTCAGGCCAAAATAAAAGGCTGAAAATCCTTGAAGAAAATGGATCAGAAATTCCCCTGGGAGAAATGTATCCTTATGAGTCAGCACCTGAAATCCGGTTTCTGCTCTAGAAAACAGAACAGCTTGGTGCGCGCGTCTGTCATCAGGCAGCCGCATTTCGCTTCATTCAAACTAGAAAGCACACAGGCAGTTACAGTTTTTTATACAAATAAAGCCTCAAATCAGATGGCACCAAACAAGAGATACATATCTCCATCCTGCACGTCGGTTTCTATTCTAGTCATGTGGAGCAAGAGCAGAAAGTTAAATGGGGACAGGGACTTTTTTTTTTTTTTTTTCTCGCAGTGTGGCATGCAGTTTTTGGAAAGCACGGTGGGGAATTTTTTTGCTGAGAATGACCTATTTGGAACAATACCAGCAACTTTGGAAATGCCACTCTGGAGTTCAATCAGGCAAGTAACTAAGGCAAACTTGGGCAGGCAGGAGAAGGGAAAGTAATAAAAGAGTATTTCATTTCTGACACTAATGGCCATGCAGCAATCTGTTTGTTAGGGAACGGGCGAGGTGGAAATCTGCTCTTCATCCCTTGAAAGATGGTTTCCCTAGACTGCCTGTGGTGCATTAGTGACTATGCTGACTGTATTTCTTTCCTTTTTTTTTAATTTTTTTTTATTTGTTTTTATTATTTTTTGAGAGTATTGTGTTCTGCAGTGCTGGAGAGGAACGTAAAATGGCAGCTGGAGAGGGAGGCGGGTGGAAGCATCCTCAGCCATTCCGACGGCAGTGGCGTGGGGCGCTGGGTGCAGGCACTCCGTCACGCGGCGCTGCCGCCTTTCCCCAAATTTTTGCAGAGAAGGGCGAGAGGGCAGATTTGGCAGATTACCAGCCCTGGCACAGAATTTGTGTTTCGTGCACGCCAGCAGATAAGGTAGCAAGCTTATTATTTAGCTAATAGGTGCAGTCTTAGCACACAGCGTTAGCGAGCACAAACCAACCCTCCTCTGAACCTGTCATTATTTGCAAACTTACCCAGGGTCCAGGATCACTGCTAACAGGCGAAGGGCAAGAACAAAAGCAACTAACACCATTTCACTCTTCATAGGTATTCGTCCAGCTTTTGCAAATCGGCTGCGAGATCCATGTGAAGCAAAATTTACCCCATAATGTTAAAAATAGTCCTTTCATTTAAAAGTCTGTCTTGTTCAATGGAGCAATACTTATATTTTATTTTACACAGCTAAAGTAACATTTATACAACAATTAAAGCTTACCATTGCTGTAAGACCGAAAATTTCCTACAAATTTTATGTATTCATATGTTGGAAATTCCTTTGGGTTCAAACTTCCTCTCAGAAGATGACAATAAAACTCTAGTTCATTGTCAGCTGGATTGTTAAAAGAAGAAGAAGAAGAAATAAATATACTATTTAAGCTAAACACAACCAACGGTGTCTTCCAACCCCAATCCTGCAACTGGCAGCACGAGAGCAGCTTGTCACCGCTCAGAGTCCTACACGCCGAGGTGCTATACATTGCAGGGCCGGAGCCTCCGCAAGGAAGCGCCTCGCAGGGATGCGGGATGCTCAGCGCCGGGCGCGGGTCCTGCCTGCCGGCAGCGCAGGGGCAGCCTTCGACACTGACTCGCCCTCCTCTTACACCACCTTCATCACAGGGCTCACGCTGCCATAGCACCGGTGTAGCAAAGGAGAGAGCCGGATCCTTCGTTTATAGCTTTTTTTGCTATTTAGGCTTTTCACGACTCACAGCTGTTCTACGTCTTGTGTTGGAAAACTGTGCCTAATTACCTCAAAATATCTATTAAATTAGCTTTGGCATATTAGCTATCAGCTGCAGGTTTTGTATATACAGTAGATTAAGCAGCTGTACGTCTTACATTATGGTGTGTTTTCTGGTTTCCTGCATCTTGCCTCCTAGAGTGAATACGGGTGAGGCAAGTAAAAGGGTTTTTAAGAAAAACAAAATTCAATTTGAAAAAGAATTAGAATGATTTTACTTTTCGACTATAATGCAAACCAAAGGTGTGTGACATTAGCACATCTCTGAACAGCATCTTACTTGAACAGGCTGAAATATCAATTAAGATGTGATTTGTCTCAGGCGAACTCTCAATTTCCATTGGCTAACCTATTTTCCTTAGCTGTCTCAAAAGATACAATATTTAGTAATTAACAGAACTGCAAGTAGTCTTAGCCTAGTAAAATAAAGGCAATGAGTTTCATTTAAAAATAGTACCAAAGGGTCATTCCAGGTAGCAAGATCTTTTTAAAAGGCTATGAACCTAAGTTTTATATTGCACATCACATATAAAAAACTTTCTGAGAGAAAATTTTTATCCTGCCCGTGCTTTTTCATTTACTGGGAAAGATAAAATAAAACTTACTTTTTAGGTAATCCGATGAGGCAGAATCTGTCATAAGCATACAAGAAGATAACATCTTATAAATCTCTGAGTGTTCTTGTTCTGGGAGGAAATTTAACAAATTCTGATCCAAGACATCACACTGCAAAGAAAAAGGAACCTTTGAGAAAAATACAAGTATCGTGATGAGCAACACTTGCAGAGATGCGCAGCAATGTGTATACAAAGCCTGGGGCAGCTGACAGGAGTTTTCCCACTGATTTCCAGGGACCCCTGACAAAGCCTAAAACAGGGAGAAGCAAACCAAGCGGCCGGTTCCCATTGGGCTGGTTCTCAGCTCAATTCTCAGCACTCAGCGATGCCCCTCTAATGTTTCTCAGGGACCATCAGATGCATCGGGTATGTCCATACAATTAAATTATGAGACCTGGGAGTGAGACGGAAAATGGAATCCTGGCTCCCCGTTCTGCCCGCCAGCGCCGTGCACAGGTCTGTTGTGGATCATTGGAGCTTGCTCTCTGCCCGGCAAACCCCAACTAGCTGCAGCAGTGGGGCTGGGAGCCGCCCTGAGCCACTGGCCCCAAGAGTGGGGTCATTCCCACATCTAGCCCCTCCCTGGGGGGACCCCCCGGGCTCCTGGGAAATGCCCTTGGGGCGGCAGCCCTTGCTCCCCCTTTCCCATATCCTGGCAGGTGGGAGCAGGGCGAAGAAGACTCCCCGGTCTGGACATGGCTTTGCAGCAGCAGTAGTTAGTCCCCAGGGAGGGGGACTTCATGGTGCCACCCAAACAAGCCCTCTGGCCAGCCACGGGCTGGATACCCGGGTGTCTCCCAGCCCCACGGTCAGCTGGCACAGACCTGAAATCCATCGGAAATCTAGGTACTGAGATTTGGGAATGGAAAGAGGAGATGGATTTGTGCAAAAGGCCATGCCCAGCCCAGGATGGAGAAGACAAAGAGTCTGTCACAGGGTTGCGAAGAGGAAGGTCTCACTGTGTTTGGCATGGTGGCTAACCTAACGCTAGAAGCGCGTATCTGAAAGGAGTCCTGAGATAAAGTGACCCTCTAATGGCATTGACTTATGTCCATCCCACTTGAGACTACCTTGGGCTGAGCTGGCACGCTGACACAGCTTCGCGTGTCGCCAAAGCAGCTGCTATCACACTGTATAGTCGTGTTGAAGATGTGTTAGCCCTGTATGAGACTGGCGGGTTATTAATCATCATAATTTATTTATGTATTTACTTAAGATTGTGCTTTGGTTTCCCTCTGCTTTCCACCCATGCCTGCTGTTCTGGGTGGAATTCCTGTTTAGACTAGTGAAATCCATCGAGTGCACTTTGAAAATCGGAGCGCTATGCTTTATACACTTATCTTGATGCGATAATACATTACTTTAGATTATTCAAGTATTACATGTCCTCATTACTTGAATATTCCTTTTGTGATGAATACTTGAAAACCACTTTTGTGACTTTAGTATACATCTTATTAATATGCATCCTACCGATATTCATGTAATTCAGTTTATATATATATATGTATATAAACATTATATTTATATTTACACAAAATATAGTACATTGTTCATGTAATTTTGGGCATATGAAGGAAGAACACCTAATGGGAAACTGCACTGGTGATTCCTGTTCAAGGCTTATGGTACAACCTCAGAAAAGTAATTTTTCCTTCTCATTCCCTTTCTACCTGTAAATGTTAGATAATGATACTTATCCACCAGTTTCACATAAGTCTCTTGGGGGTTAATTAACATCCACTCAGCAGTAGCTGCAGGAGGACTAGATGTGAGCTGTCACCGCTCCTCAAACACATTATTGCTTCTTCAGTGACCTGAGGATGTACCACCTTTTGTCTCCATGTTGTGACCAAGCTCGGATTCAAAACCTATTACCAGTTTTCCAGTGTCATTTCCATTTAAAAGGATAGCAGCAGAGGCCTGTGACGGTGTCTATGGTAGGAGCTGCAAGATGTGTTCCACGCACACCTCAGAGCAACCTGCTGCCCTGAGCACCAGCTATTCATTGATTTACAAGTCCTGGCATTTATATTTTTTTCCACCATCATGTACCATATCCAGACTCTAATGTTTGGTTTGCATGTTTTCTGTTAGGGAATGCCATTTTTTTTTTTTAAGTGAATATGAAAAAAATTATAAGGTATGTAGTTCTTGCTGTGTTTCACTACTCTTGCCTCCTGCAGAGGTTAGGCACACCTGTAAAGCATGGAACAGAATTTCTGGATCTCGTACGTATCAAGACTCCAACAATGTCCTTGAATCAATATGTCAATCAGGAATATATCGACAGGTCAAATAAAGAGAAGGAAGCAAATATTCCACGGTCTCACTGGAGCTGTAGGAAATGCCAGGCAAGCTATTCAGAGCCAATTCTGCACCAGACCTGAAGAGCAGACATCTGGTGCCATGGCAAAAAGGTGACCAGGGAGATGGACAAAATTTGATCATCACAGACAAAAATGCATCGGTTGGAGGGGAACAGTTTGCAGCTTTGTCTAATTATTCTAATTATTCTGCAGTGGGCAGTTCTGCCCTGCTGGCAGACACAGCCACAAAGCATTGCTGAGACAGGGAAAGCGGATAAAAGATAAATTACAGTGACTGTGGGTAGAGTGGTTAGATGAACTATGTTAATGCTAAGCTTGGAATCCACTCTGCACCTTGGAATCTGTGGATCCCACTTACAGAAACTTCTGAGTATTTACCCCTGATAGCTACAGCAGGCAAAGAAACAACAGCTTTGCATACGTGGATGTTGGTCTGCTCTAAAAACAATACACAGTAAATTCACCACAAGTTCTGCAATCATTTGATGTATAGCTTAAATATCTGTGTGGTTACAATGAAACAGCTATACCCCCAAATGGAGCTCCTTCCTCACCTTTTCATTGCTTTTCGGGGTGGTGAGGAGGAAACATGATGAGTTATTCCTGCTGCAGGGAAAAAAAGCAGGGGAACTGAGCAGCACGGTCACTACGGGAATGGGAAGGTGGAGGGCTGCAAATGAGACAGGCTTCTTTCCCATCAACCCGAAAAAATCAAGATAGCTCTGCTCTTGCGTGCTGGGATTTGGCCCCAGTATCAATCTTTATATCCTGCACTGATGCCCATTGCTGACCCTGTAACAGCAACACAGCATGCATATCTTTCGTACGCTATAAGGTGCTATAAGGTCCTGGATTTTTCCGCACTGATGTATAACTTAACAGCAGAGCAGCTGCCTGAGCTTCACTGGGGAGCTCCTGGGGAGAAAGAATTCCCCCAAGGAGAAGCTCAGCCCTGCCAGGGTCCTCCTGCCTTTGGAGAGCCACCTCCCCACCAACCCTCGTGGACCATCACGCGGGCAGGTGTGGAGTGTGGACCCCTCGGCTACAGGACTAAAGCTGGGTGAGACAAGACACCGCTCTCCCAGTCCGTAAGCAGGTGCAGCACCTTCTGCCTGAGTCCGTGGACGGGCAACATCCATGAGAAAGCTGCATCTCCTCACGCAGGTTGGAAATAGTCATTCTGCTGCCTGTGTTTAACTGTTTCACTCAGCAAAGCAGGCAAGAAGAGACAGGGAGGACCCTCCCCCAGAGATCCGCACAGCCTTGGGGTCATAGCGTACCATCTGACTGGCAAATGCTGTTGAGTTGTGACCAGTTTTTCAGGAGTTCACTTCACTTCAACTGTAATCAGTCTTACCATGTGAGCTAAACCTCTCTTTACATCAACCGGCCTCCAGATCTTGTAACAACAAACTATTTAGAATTACAACAGAGGAAGTTTGTGTTTGAAAATACTCCGTGGAACTTAGGGAAGCTATATTAAAGAGAATTGGATATATTTGTTCTCAGCACCAGAGTCTTTCATGATTTTAATGAAAGAAAATACATCAGATTTCTTGATAGGGGCCCTCAGAGAGCCCTGCTCCACGTTCTTCCCAGTTCTGCTTCCCTTTCAGTGCTCAAAGCAGAAGATTTGCAGAGCATTTTTTTCCCCCTGCAGTCACAGAGGAGAAAGAATTGTCACTTTGTCCCTCAAACAGTGACTGATTTTAGCTTACAAATAGATCCTGGAGGTAAACAAAGTAAGCCGGATCATAGATTTTCCAGATACCACTCTGATCAGTTCTAAAACTTAAGAAGACAGATGGAAAGGGCAGCATGAGACTAAAATGCCCGCTGCGCACCTAACTGCACACTCGGCTGGGTCTCTGCCCATGGCCCTAGCGATTTGCCGACCTCGGGCAGGCAGAAGCTTTTATTTCTTGCTCAGTTGTGATCTCTGGGATGCACCCAGTCACTCCGGGCACATGGGCTGGTGGGGCAGTTGTTAACCATTATCACTCCATAAGCTCTGAGAAGGTCTGTGGGAACTCCTGCCCCACCTCCAGCCCCGGCAGGGTGGTCCCTGGCTTGGGCTGCTCTGTGCTGCTTCTCTGCAAATAAAAAATAACAGTCATCCTTGTCCCGGTTTTGGGCAAAAATTATCACTCAAGGCATGACTTTGGGAGGGAAGACCAATTTAGTCTCTGATGGCCCAACTCAGGAATTATGAACCTGAATCCATCCATGTTCAGCCAGGGCTTAAGGTTTTAGGCACAGGGTCTGAAATGTGTCTTCTTGAAGAGCACTAATTTCCCACAGCAGATCTACTGTCTCCACTAAGAACCAGTATGTGCAAGGGCTAGCAATAAAACCCCCAACCACGAAAGACAAAGAAATTCCATCGAAATCAGTAAGTGTATGAAGACCCAGCAGACTGCAAGCAGGACAGGGCTTTCTCTGCCTTTGAAGTGAAGGCAAATATCAGAAAATAGTCAAATACTGGTTTTCTCAACTGTTGAGGATTAAAGTAAACTGATATAGATAGATTCAGTTATTGTTGCATAGCAATATTCTTGCATTTACCAGGAGCTGCCGCCTTTCATCAAGTTCCTTTCGTCTCAGAAGAAAATAATTTTTGTTCATATTACAGCAAGGTAGTGTGTGTGAAATACATTTGTCTGGGTGGAAAACATAACATGTATTTGGTGAAAAAGTAAATGAGAGAAAAAGAACAGTGATTTTCCTAAGAATGTGGCTGGGGGGGTGGGGGGTGGCACAATAATGATTTGATTTTTTTTTTCTCCTGGGCATGTATTTATTTGAGACCAAGCTACTAAAAATGAGTGTGAGGATTAATCCTTAATTATTGTGCTATTTCTCCTAGAGCAGCCTTAGCAACAGGGCTTGGAGCAGTCCCTCTCCCCTGCTCCTCCAGCCCAAGCCAGCACACCCAGGACTGTCTCACGCTCCCAGATAAAACAAACCCTATGTGCCGGACCCGAGCGCCGAGCATCGGCTCCACCAGCATCTCCCGGGAGCTTTCCTCTTGGGAAAGCACAGCTAAGCCACCGGCTAACTCCCACTCCTCTGAATTCAATGGGGTTTTTTTGTCCTTTGCCTCCCTCGGAGGAGAATAAGGCCCTTAACAAGCTCCTCGCCGGGCTGCCAGCGGCACTGGTGCTATTCTCTGCTAGCTTAGAAATCAGAGATGGAAAAGATCAGGCAGGTCACCCTGTCCCTCCCCTGGCCAGAGCATTCCCACAGAGCTTTTTCCGTTCAGGCCGAAGTGCCTCATAGCAACAAAAATCCTGAAGGGTATGAATCAGACGGAGAGAGAAGCGAGCTGATCAACAGCAGCGCCCAGCATAACGCAGGGACAAAGCTCCTCACCGCATTTTCAGGAAAACACCACCCACTCACCACCCTTTCACATCTGCTGCCGAAAATGCAGGGCCCGATCCTAGGATGTGTAGTAGAAAAGCCAACGCCGGAATTAATTACTCACCGGTAAATGCCCCAGGAGAGGTGTGATGCTGTCAGACACGTAGATGATGCTTCCACCTGTGGTTACTGCGATAATGAAGCCATCCAATGCCTAAGGAAAACAGACAAGGGGAGAGGGTTTTAATAGGAACGAAGGGTGTAAACAGGGCGTCTCATTGCGTGTTGATCAAAACTGTTTGACTTCAGCACCGTATTGTCATCGAGTTGTAGGAACGTTATCTCTAGTTGCAGAACAGTAATTCTCTGATTTCATAGTCTGATTTAACTTTTACAACACTCTTTGTAGTCTAGTAAAACCTACTATTGAAGCAACAAAGGGCTCACAGGAACATTTCATGTCTCAGTTTTTAAATTAATCACACATTTTAATAATGCAAAATGACTAAGACTGGATCCCTTGGAAGTTATTAAAATGAACATTTGAGCTCTGTGTAAATATCAAAGGATGATGAAAGGATGTGGTCCTATCTCAAAATGGTACTTCTCTGCAAACCCCATAAATCTCAGTTTGTATTAATGTAACGTTGTATATTACTGGGCTTTCATGTAAGTAAAAGCAATGCAAATGATCAAATAATCCTTAGCCAGAGTTTTAATTGAGTGATTTATTTTAAAGGTCATGGTATTAGATTACTCATTCCAAGAGAAAGTCACCCTTCTGCACAATTTCTTCCTCACTTCGGTCCCACCTTGAGGTAAGCCCCTTCACTCCTAGGACTGAAGGGAAATGTCAGCCTTATCCCCATCCTCTCCACAGGAGCAATTTCACCTTCAAAATTAGTTTCTTCTTTAGTCTGGGCTGCAAAGCTTTGAGCTAAATCTTGTTCAAAGTTAAATCTAGGTAAACCTCCAGATCTAACGCAACATTTCCCCTACTCTGAGCAGAACCCCTCCAAAAATTAAGAGTCAACAGTAGGTGCCCAGAGATTATATTAAAGCCTTCTTGTGGTAATAGAGGAGTCACTGGTGAAGCTCCCAATGCCTTCAGGAGGAGCAGGTCTGGGTCCTCCCTGTCAGTTCACTGGTGACCTGGTGTTGCCGGCGGGATTTGAGCATTATGGGCCCTGCAAGCACGACTGAATCAGAGCAGAGTTCGACTCGAGCCCAGGGGCGATAGCTGGTGAGGAGACAGGTGTACTGCAAACAGCCTGAGCAGGGTGCCACGGCACTACAAAACCTTACTGCAAACCCAGGCGTGCCTCCAAGCCAGACCAGCCGTTGATCCTGTGAGCCGCAGCACATCCTTCCCCCCCACCAACTGACTTCAATAAGGGAAAGAATTCTGAGAACACTGGAAAATGCTAATTGTTTCTCAAAAAAAAAAAAAAAGGAAAACACAAAGCCTTGAATAAAGACACAAACATATGTTCCTTTTTCCAGAGAACGCTGAGCACCCACAACTATTTAAGTCAATGGGAATCTGCTGGTCCTACAATCCTTTGAAAAGCAGGTCAATAACTTATACCCCAGTAGAAGAGTGTGTGTTTAGCATCTCTGAAAACCCTCCAGCTACTATAGTTAGTTTGATTTTGTTAATCTAAGTGCAGAGAATATGTTTTTCTTTAGTGCAGTACATTCAAGCTGTTTGCTAAAAAAGCAAGATAGCTGTTAACCCATAGACGAGAGCAGTGGTTTTACAAGGCAGCTGGATTGTGCATGTTACTATGGTGAAGGTTGTTGGTTGTGGTTTTTTTTTTTTTAAAATCAAGTCTTTATTTCATATCCAATGCAAATTATACAAAGTGACTCACATCAGAATTTTGTGGTAAAATCAAGTTAATGTATGCATACATAATTCTATTTTTGTTTACTCGCAACTGGTCCTTCCAACAGTAAGATGGCATATTCCTCTTCAAAGATTTTACTGCTGCAAGAGGTCTAGATGGACAAACATAGCTTAATGCCCACTCCCCTGTAATTTGATGACAGCCTTTTCAATGGGGTAAAAAAAGGCCATTTTCAGGAAAGCTGATGTATTACCACAGCCAATTATGCTCTGATTCTTTTGAATTAGTGCTTGAAAAAAAACATTCCCATCTTTTAATAACAGGATGGGAAAAACTTCAAGCAATCTTGTCCAAATGTTAATAAAGCAAGATTAGTAGAAAGGCAAAAAAGAAGTGAATCATGAACAGCTGGCTCAACAGGACATCCCAACACTCAGTGTTATCTTGAAGGGCATGGAAAATCACAGTAGCAAGAAGGTGATTTATAAGCTGGGAAACTGAAAGCGATTGTTCTAATCTAAAACTGTGTGGCACACAAGTAGAATCAACAAAGGCCCAGCAGGTTAAGACAACTGCCAATTTATTGCTATCTGAGGGAAATATTTCAGTGCAGACGGCAGGAGTTATGTATGTTACGTTCCCGTGCCCTGAGATGGGAATCGGGGGTTGATGGTGCAACGTGAGCAAAGCCTCTCTTCACGCCAAACCAGGGGAGTCTCATCACAACGAACTGCAAAGGCTGAGGGACCACCAGCCCCTGGCAGCCAGCAACATGCCACGGCTTCGCGTCACCCCTTGGTGGGTCAGGCTGCTCCCCCGGCATCCCTCCCTGGGCCCATGGCCAGAGCCTGGATCACGCCCCATGTTCACATCATTTGTGGGAGGAGGAAAAGCTTGTTCCCAAAGGACACAGCCGGGCAATGCAACCTCCACATGTTTAGTATGGGAGAAGATCCTTGCTAAAGAAGGTTCTAGCTGTTACTGAGAGAGAACAAATACATTTTAGCAGCTCATTTGCATTTCATCTCGAACCTACATAAATGCCATTGAGTCACCTCCCTTCAAATCCCTGCCAGCATTAAAAGCACCTATGGTATAATTTAAAGGTAATTTTAAAACTATCGTTGCAAAATAACCCTGCTCCTGTTAGAATAAAAAGTGTCTGATAAGGGCCTTGGAAATCACTAGAGTGGAAGTATTAACTGTATCAAACCAAGAGGAGCTGTCAGGTTTTATCTGCTTGTACAGCACCTAGCACTGGAGGGATGCGACGCTGTTGCTTTCGAGGGGCTAGTCTCGCAAAAATATTAAGTAGTAATAACACCTTCCAAGAACAGGAGAAAAACTGCCGCGTGCCCTTTCCCTCACCTCTGTTTGTAAAAATAAAATGTAACCTGTGACTTGAATCTCTCCCCTGGATCGCATTTCTTAGGAGTCCCCGTGCAGCTTTGCAGCCTGCGGCAGCGCGGCGCAACAGCACCGCCGGGAGTGAAGAGCAACATGTGGGGACTCTGGTCCCTTGTCCCAGTGACAGCTCTGCTTGACGCTCAAATACAGCACTACCTGAAACCTCCTCTTTTGGAACTGCAGATGGCATTTTATTCTAGACGCGTGGGCATTTCCATGACTGCTAGACAAAATCAGGAAAGGCATATAAGCGTGTTCACCTCCAACATCAGCTGGGTGAATTCTTCGTTGCTGAGAAATGAAGGCTTCCAGTCCTGCTGAATTTCAGAAATCTCCGTCTGTGCCGAGACTTCTAGACAAATAAAACATTTCATTTTTTAAAATCAAAAAAAACCTTGTATCTTGCAAGCCTATATATGATTTGCTATGAAAAGACAGAAATCACCTTTATGTTCAAAAATGCAGTTTTCAAGCATCTGTTTTGCATACAGAGACAATAGTGACTAGCTAAACTGGGACCAATCCTGCAATGTTTTCCTCCTTTTTTACTCAGCTCAGCTTGAACTGACTTCAGTGGGAGTCTGTATTCACATAGCCATTGGCCTCAATCAGCATTACTTACCTATTGATCCAAAGATAAAACCACTTTGCATGAAATGAAAATCAAGGCAAGGATTAGCATGTCTCAAATTGATATTTACAATTTACAGCTTCAGAATTAGGATGCCAGGGAGCTAAGGTGCAGCCTACAGCTTCTGCCCCAAATAGCGAGCAGCAAGAAAACTCCTTCAGAGGAGCCTCAAAGTGCCGCGACCCCGAAGAGCAGAGTTATTGCTCCATTCTCCAAAGTGAGCATTTGCACCCGCCTTGCACTGGAGAATTGGCATCTCATCCCAAATCCTGCCTGGAAAGGAGGGTCCCCCGTGCTGTCAGCCTTTGAGGATGACCCTGCTGTGTAAGACACCAGGGGGGTTTTGCCCTGCTGTTGGCCAAGCCTGGCCCAGCAGCAGCCTGAGGATGCTCGGTCCCCCAGGGCTTTCCGTGGAGGGGTGCAGGGGCAGCGGGGTAACAAGTCACGCTTCGCGCTGAAACCAGGGGCAGCTGGATGCACCGTGATGAGCTGTTTCATTCAAAAACCAGCCACCCGTGTTAGCTCTACCCGAATAATGCATTAATAAGCTTGTCAGGCAGTGTTGTAGGGGACAGATCTTAGAATTTAGAGAGACTTGTGCTGGTTTTGTTCACTGCTCTCTCTGCTTGCCTGAGAGTGCTCCCTCATTCAGCACTAGTAGTGAGGGGCTGCTGGGCGCAGCCTGTCTTCTCCTTTCGGCGCCGCCTGCTAATTAATCCTATTGATTAACACTTCCAGAGCATGTAATACCCAACGCTCCCTATTCGGAGCACATGGGCAAACTGGCCAAAGAAATGCAAATGGCTAAATGATATTATAGACGGCAAATTTATACCAGTGCCTGTTCGTCTTGTCACCTAGAAAGAAATCAAAGCCTTGGTTCAGGTTTTATTAGCGGAGATGCAGCCGTCTGCTTCTACCAGCTCGTCTGACTTACTTTCTGCATTGCTGGGGGCTGTCACCGGTAGCCCAGTGGCTCTCCAAAGCCCCCATGGTCTTATACAGAGGTTTCAAAAACCAGAGTAAGGAAAAAGAGTGATCATCCCCAATCAGATTTTTATTATATAGTCTCAGAATATAGGATACTTTCAGCAGATCCATAGCTTGGAAAAGCTGATGTACATGAAACAGCGACTGTCAGAATAATTACTTGAGCTTTGGGAGATTCTCTGGATTATAAAGGAGACGGCTGTTTATGTAGCAAAAAATCTGAAAATTGACCTCCTCCTCTGTTATAACTAAAATCTTAATTTAACCTACTAAATGAAAGAGAAATATGACTGAATAAACCAGATCCAAAGTATGCTGAAGATAATCAACATTTTTAAAGGCTGATGCTTTGTATTATATTGTGTGACTACTAATCTAGTTTAAAAATAGATACCATTTGCTTTTTTTAGCAAGTGCACAAAACCAGTCACAGTTTGACCCAATTGCTGGGGAAGGATTTGTGACTGTTAGCTTTCTTTTACCCAGTTGTTCTTCCAGTGCCTTTTGGAGTAAATTATTTGGGCTATCAGCTACACTTCTCTACACTTACTCAAATCTCGTGTGATTGTTCTTTGCTTGGCTTTATAATTGAGCATATTCGCATCCTCCTTTACTCTGCCTTGGGCAGCTAAAAAAAAAAAAGATATGTTATTACTGTCATTTTTTAATAGGTATATGCAATTATTAAACTTTGAGATGTCCTAGTCATGCCCTCCTGTATGAAATCATCTTGTCTGTGGCAGAAATTCATTTAAGGAGAAACTGCGCCCTAACAACAGAACCACTATAATTATTCCCTCAGTAAGTTTGACATTTGTGACTCCGTTATGTTGGGAGTCATGATATAAGAGTTTTCATCATCTTTTCCATTTCACCCAGAGCTCTCCAGGGAGCGAGGACAGGAGGTGCTGGATGAGCGAAGGCGAGCCCGGTGATGCGATGCATCAGCTTGCAAGAGCCATTTCTGCTTTGTGGGGCCAGGAACGTTCCCCACGGTCACCTGGTGATGCCTCTTCCTCTCAGGAGCAGAGCAAGAGAGCCCCATTTTAAACCAGTGCCCTGATTTATAAGGGAGAAGCATTCCAATTGTCCGCTGCTGGCGGATGTCCACGCGTCAGGGGGCCCACAGTGCATGTTTCTCTCGCTGACTGGAAACTAGACCAACCAGACTGGATCAGCAGGGTCAGAAACCTGCTCTGCCCTCTGTGAGGGCATATGTCTAAGGGACTTAGCTCTCACTGCTGTGTGCATTTTAAAAACTAAACTCCTGGCTCTCTGAGGCTGAACTTTGCCATTGCAGCTGCACGCTGTGCAAGTCTGACGTGGCTTCTGCTTGTGCAAACTGGGTGAAGCACAGCAGCTGTCTGCGGATGCAATTTGCTGAAACCGACTTCAAAAATTGGGGTCTTTTCTGGTCTGGGTTTTCTGCTTACTGTAGAAAATTGAGTCCTACACAGTCGGCTGAGGAGCTGAACAGATTGCTGCCCTGCATTTTTCTGCAGAGAAGCTGGGGAGAATGCTTTCTTCTGCTGCTCAGAATACTGCAAATTTCAAGGAAGGGAATCTTCCCTCTGGCCCCAAATTTCTCTTGTTCAAAGCATCTCTATTCTTCGCATGTGCTGCAGGGCACTGCTGTCCGCCTTCCCTCCGTTCCTGACATTCGCCCCCTTCTCTAGCAGGCTGAGAGTCATCCTCAACTAAAGAGCAGCCAAGGAGATGGATTTGGGCAGCACTGTGCCTGCAAATGATCTTTTTTGATGAAACAGAAAAAAACTCCAACCACCTTATGTTGGCATGGCACCTTTAGGCCCCTTGAGCCATTCTGATAATCACTGAAGGAAACAGGATATTGTAATAACTGTCTGGCAAGTGCATGAAGATCTGCAGTAAATCTTACCATTGTGTTTCTGCAGAAAGCCAATGACTTTTTCCAGCACAGTAGTTTTGTCCATTTTGCGAGTATTGCCTGGAAGCATGGAGCTGAGCTCTTTGATGAGAACATTGAACTGGTCTCGCCTCTTCTTCTCAGACTTGTTACGCGAAGCCCTGTAGACAGGTTAAAAAAAAAAGGATGAGCAGACCAAGAGGAAAAATCATCATGTACCTGCTCTTTGCAATGTATACACCTAGAAATAAGCTTGCTGTGTGCCTCAGTATGTGAAGATTGACACTGGCCTCCAGCAAAGCTGCAGAGACAAGTAGGAAGCGACTGTTCCTACCTCCTGCTCTTGTCTTTGGGCCCCCTTTAGAGTCCAGCGGGGAGATGGAGGCTCTGCTCACCCATCTGTGCTGCCTCTAGACACTTGGGTCAAGCTTTTCAGATCAGCATTAAGCCTGTAAGTGAAGAAGCTCTGTCCATCTCCTAGACATACGCAGGCTCTTGAAAGTTCATGCAGCCTCTGAGGAGGCACTCAGAGCAAGAAGAAATGGGAATACTTCTCCATAAAGAAGAGTGGGGACTGGTAAAACTATGGATCATGCCCACCTGTGCAGTCTTGACAGGAAAGAGGGACCCCAGTCCTGCAGCTCAGCCATTGCCCTGGAGCTGGGTCCACCTAGAGGGGCCCGCCTTCTTTGGTCACAAGTCCTCAGGTTACCTCCAAGCTGGCTTACAGAGAGGAATCCGGCTGCTGTCTTCCAGTCACTGAGATCAGGGACCTGAGCAGAGGTTACTGCAGCTCCCATCTAGTTCACATGCCACCTCATTCAGTCTTGTTTCCAAGGTGACAAGGGCAAGCAGGAGGGAGGGCATCAGCATGTCTCATCCCAGCATGGACCAGATCTGAAGCTGGGATGTGTTCCCGCACCTGGGGTTTCAGAAGTGCTAACAGGGGTTCCCTGCTTGTCCCTAATCTCTGTGTGCCACTGGGCAAATTGCTTAAGGTCATGGTGCCCTGACTCTTCAGGTCTCAAACGGGGACTCTGCAGCTTTCTTCACCAGTCTTGTCTGTTTAGCTTGTAGACTCCTCAGAGAGAGCCTGCTTCTGCTGCTGTGTTTGAAGAGCTCGTAGGAAGAAAGGACCCGATTTCATTTCGGGTATTTTGACACCACCATAATGCTGTCATTAAGGCTGTTGATAATCTTTTCAGCATACGCGCTTTATTTTTTTTTAAATTATATGTCAACCTATACACGAGCAAGTGTTTTCTGAATTGTTCCCGTAAATACGACAATCATTCTACTTGAAGGGTATCACCCAGATTTCTGTAGCCACGTGAAAATAGAAATAAATATAACCCAGAAGGTTTGTTTGTTCCTCTGAAAGGTCCTCAAGCAGTCAATATTTGCCTCGTTAATTACGTAAAGATCTAAAAATCTGGTTACATGTAGACAGGAAAGAAAAGCCAAGAGGCCGGTTCTCACACTGAGTTTCTCAGTCCCAGCTAACTCTGCTGCACCTCATATGCACTTCTGGATGCACACTGCTGAAAATCAGAGCAGAATTTAGCCCAGCATCTACATCCCCCCCAAGGACCAGGCTGGCAATAAACATTTTCAGCAGAGAAATCACTGCAGAGGCTTCTGGATGTTCCTACTGACAGAGGGGTAATTTTTGTTTGTCTTGCTCTCAACCCTGAACACACTTGGAGAGACGCTGGATAGAAGCCAACGCTTGATTATTTTACAGCTTTGAACACAAGAGATTGGGTGGATACTGCCTGACTGATTTCAGCCTGTTCTTATTACAGTGCAAAAGGCTGTCAGAACAAGATGTGAAAAGCTCCAGCCTTATCCTATTTCTGTGCAGTTCAAGGGGACGTTAAGAACATCAACATTTTACTTCCTCATAATTCAATCCTCCGTTCATTTTAAGCTCAAAGGGTCTTGATAGCCCTGAAAATAAAATAAACCAGCAGCCATCTATAGTGTTGCTTTTTCCAAAAAATAAGGATGCCTTGACAGAAATATAAGGTATCTATTTTTAACACTTGACATTCTATTCACAAAGGAAATATAAAAACTCCTCTAGTGGAAGTAACTCTACCAAGATCTGAATCGATGATCACAGTAAGATCTTAAAAAGGAAAAAAAATGAGACACCCCCTTCCCCCCCAATTAGGTCATCTAAAGTGTCCCTGCACAGTTGTATGTGCTTTTTTCAGTCCAGTTATGTCTTAAATAATGCAGTTTTCATCACTTCCCTCGGAAGATTATTCCCTAGCCTTCCTTACTTCACTGCTAGGGCATATCATTTACAGTAAGCCAAAACAGTCGCTGTCTTAATTCCATACTATTCGTCCCAGTTCTCCTCCCTCTTTGCTACTCCAAAAATCCATGGCATATCCAAGGGGAAGAAGGAGACACAGTATGAATAAGATCTGGATTTTTAGTGAATGCAGCTAAAGGCAATACAGGACAGCTTGAATTCAGAATGATCAAAATCACCCATTTAAAATGTGTTCTAAATAGCCATTTTTATTCTGTTATATATTTGCTGCTTGTTGTCTTAAAGAGAGACTGATACTTGCTGACTATTAGCTGACATTTTATCTTGCTGATATACAATGAAATGTGACTTTACACTAAATTTCATATTTCTTTTTGCTGTCCAGGGGGATATGTTATATATGCATCAAAGCAAGTAATCGTATCACATACCTTCATTCAGATTCTTAAATTTACTTTTTATTGGAGTGGAAAATGGCAAGTGGCAGTCCTCATTTATTAAGCACTTTCTGATGGTTCACTTCAAGCTGGTTTTGGTTGCAATTTGGAATTCAATTGAATTGCAAAAAACATATTTTAAAATAATTTACTATTAAAACTAAAAGAAAAGCAGACAGAGAAAAAAGTGCACAAAGCACCCTTTTTGTTTGAAATGAATAAAATGATAAAACTAAATAAACCTTGTCTAGCATTAAAGAACTGAAAATAAAATGATGGTTTCTGATCTCCAGAAGATCAGAAGACATCAAAGAGGTCTTCTGTGCTCCCATGTATGGTGCCATCACATCCACATTTTAGTCCCAGGGTCTTTGGAGTGACGTAGTGCCTTAGGGAGTCAGAGGCTGCAGAATGGGACTTAAAATAACCAGTGTTGTGAAGGAATAGCTATGCATCTTGGCCAAATACTAAACGTTTGCCCCAGGGGTGGGAGTGCAGGTGCCTCTCCTTGGTAGAGGGTGGATCCTTTTCTCATGTCTGTATAATACAAGCTGTATGTGCCTAATAAATTGCAGCAGAAAGTAAGTGGTGTGCGTGTGTCTCTCTAACCTGAGAAACCCAGCTGCTGGCTTAAGTCCGTCCCCAAAGAGTTAGATCCATAAAGTTCCAGTCTCACCTACTTTTTACTTAGAAAATGAAAGAAGAGAACAGAACAATTTTCTTGGCTTTTTTACTCACTCTTGTGTTTCTCAGCACTTGAGGTACCCGGTCCTTATACCAAATAGAAGTAAAAAAAAAAGGAAAGTATTTCCCTTGAGACACGGGACAGATGAGAGCCCTCAGTTTTCAACACACATCGGCAAAACGTTCAGCCAATGGCTTCTCCCAGGTTTAACTCTCTTTAAAGCTTTGGAAGAAAAAATGTAGCTTTTAAATGAATCTGAATGGTTTTAGTATACTGTAGTAACTTTAGACCTTCATGACCTCATGATTTCAGACGTAATTTCAAATTTAGATTTTTTTCTAAAAAGCAAAATTACAATCTAAAGAAGCAATTTCCCTTTTTCCTTTTCAAAGTTATAATTTTTTTATCCACCTTGGTAGAGGCCTGCCCCAGGGTATAACAAAAATTCCCTCCAGGAACAAACGGCACGAAAACCATACCAGATGGTGATGACAATCGCTGATAGCGAGGATACGTGTTATCCTATTTTTGTCCTAGATAGATTCATTTAATGCATTTTATTTTTAAACAATTAGCACACAAATATCTTGAAGATAATCAGGCCATAAGGATGTGAAGCAGCGATGCAAGGTGGGCTCCATTCCCCTGCTCCCCCCTTCCCTGATCCGGAGGCTCTGGGAAAACGTGACACCTCCCGCTGTGCTACACCCTCTCCCAAGAGCCAGGACAAACAAGGACAAGTGTAAGGACTTGCACCTGGAAAAACGTAATCTGGGAGTGCAGCACAGGCTGGGATCTACCCACCTGGGGAGCAGCTCTGTGGAAAGGGACCTGGGGGTCCTGGAAGACGACAAGCTCAATATGAGTGCACAGTGTGCTCCTGGGGCAAAGCAAGCCAACAGGATGCTGGCTTGCATCAACAAAGGCATCACCAGCAGAGATAAAGAAGCCATTATCCCACTCTACTCAGCGCTTGTCAGGCCACACCTGGAATACGGTGTTCAGTTTTGGTCCCTGCTACGCAAAAAAGATGTGGACAGGAGAGGGTCCAGAGGAGGGCCACAGAGATGATCAAAGGACTGGGAAGCCTGCCATATGAGGAAAGACTGAGAGGACTGGGTTTTTTCATCCTTGAGAAAAAAAAGGCTTAGGGGAGACTTTATCACCACTTTCCAGTACTTAAGAGGTGGTTACAAATAAGACGGAGACTCCCTCTTTACAAGGAGTCACATGGAAAGGACGAGGGGTAATGGGTACAAGTTACTCCTGGGGAGATTCCTATTGGACACAGGTGGAAAATTTTTCACAATGAGAACAATCAGCCATTGGAATAATGTCCCCAGGGAAGTGGTGGATTCCTCAACATTGGACACTTTTAAGATTCAGCTGGACAGGGTGCTGGGCCATCTTGTCTAGACCGTGCTTTTGCCAAGAAAGGTTGGACCAAATGACCCTTGAGTCCCTTCCAGCCTGGTATTCGGTGATTCTGTGATTCTATGACCTCTTTACGGTGCGGCGTGGTGGCAGGAGGTATCCCTTCCCCGAATCCACCTCCTCCCCTGGCCCCAGGTGCCTGCCTGGTTCACTGATGGTTGGGCAGAGAAACATGCAGAGCTGCACCCCATGTCCTTCTTCAAGTCCTGTCCATGAAGCCTCCCGTGAAGAGGGGCAGCAGTGGGGCTCCGGGGGCTGGCAGACCCCTGGCCTCAGCAGATCACCCCTCACAGGGATAAGGGGAGACTGTTAGCTCAGAGCTTTCCTCCCAGTGGCAAAGGCAAGCCTTCTGCTGCCTGAGCATGCACGCATGAAGAGGAGGGAGCAAAGGGGAACGGTTGAGCTCGGTTGCAGCCTGTGCTGACCTATATTGGTGAGAAAAAGCTGCGGGGAGGAAAGAAGCGGAGAAGGAATCAAAAGAGATGAAACTGGATTGACTAGTTGCGCCTGGACTGGAAATACTCTCATTAGAGGGAAGCAAGGGGAAAAATGCAGGCAACCCATGGCTCCCTCTAAAGCAATTAAACTGTGGGCTGCAGGATTGATAACACGTCCAGAAAAAAACCACTCAAATGCTTCCAAACAGCATTTCTGCAGATGCCAGTCAGAGCTGACAGTTATTAAGAGTTTTATTGCCACGGGTCTTCTGCCTTGAAACACACCCTTCCCCTCCCCACAGAGTGTTCACAACCATTTCCTGCCAAAACGGACCTGGTGATGGAGTGCAGAATGTATGTGAATAAAGGTTTATGCCCATTTAAGGCTGACACAGCACTTTTTGGGGTCTTTCTCTGCTCTGAACGTAACGCCTGGGTGTTTTCATTACCATGAGATAGGCATTGCTGAATAAATGACCATCATAATAGGGGAACCCCCCCACATTTTTAGTTCTTTCTCTTTTGCAAAATGGGGGGGGGGGGGGGTTTGCAAAAACTCCAAATTTTTCTACACTCAGGAAGCTCAGATGATGTATTATAGTGGTAGGAGTACGTTGTTGGTTTTTTCAGTTCTCGTGTTCTGCAGTAATGTGAGGAAAACGATCAATGCCTTGGCTTCTCTGACATTTTCCACAGGAAACATTGCTACGTTATTTTCTTCTTACAGGGTAGCCAAGAATAGGAATCTGTGCGATGGCAGTTTTCCAAGTTGTGCTTGGCTGTATTTTACTCTCTCTCCTTTTGATTAATTGATTATGGATAAAACAGCTTCTGCAGCAACAAACAGTATCAAGCCCATCACAAGTTAAACAGCGAGTTATAAGAGAAAAAGTGCTCACCTCTTTGCCCTGTCTTTCTCATCTTCATCCATTAGATTGTCTAAGCAGTTTTTTCTGTTGAAGGAATGCGAGAATCATTATGAATTGTCATTTTGTTAGCTCTACTTGCAGGTTAATCTCAGAGTCGCTCTATTTCATTTTAATAACAGAGTGATGATATCCAGGTCAGATAAATGTGTCACCAGTGCTTTATGCCACCGCCCTTGATTTTAGGAAACATCCATTGTGGATAATGTTATTCCTGAGCGCCAGGCTAGCCTTACAAGCTCCAGCCAGGGATCAAGGCTCCCAGGCACAACGTGGTCCACCAGCACAGTACAAAACCAGCCACTTCGGGGGGGATTTTTCGGTGTGGAGGTTACTGTTTGCAAACTTGCAGGCTGGATGAACCCTGGGGGTCTGCTCAAGTTTTCAGTGCCCCCACGTTCCCACAAAAGCCGTCCCCAGTGCAAGAGCCAGCATCACTGATGCCTCTGGCTCCCAGGTGGAGTACCCTACTGAGAGGCTGTTCATCCATTCCTGTGGACCCTGACCCGAAGCCCAAAGAGATGGTCGTAACTGTACAGAATTACACCCAAAATTCGAAGGGTCCTCATAAATCCTGCTGCCTAAGCTGCACTGTGGAAAAACCCTCCCATGGCCCAGACAGAGCGCCTGCCTGGAGGTGCCGGCACCAAGCATGGGGACCGCGCCATCCCCATCACTCTTTTTGCTGATCTCCACCAAAATGTCATGACCTGCCGTCAGGTTTATAGTCCCAATTGCTCCAGCAGTTTGAGCTGTGAGGAGAAAGTACTCTGAGCAGAAGATGTGTTGATAAAGCCACAGTGTAAAAGGGGGTAAATTGGGTAAATTAAGTAAATCCGCGTAGGCAAGGTGAAGGGAAAAATTACAAGAGCAGCCCAAGCTGAGATCCTCAGAAAGACCTGTCGCCAGCTCACTGCCCACCCTCCTTTGCTCCCTGGCCTTATGAGAAAGCGATGCTTGAGCCGTAACCGCTTCAGCCCGAGGAGGATGCCCCGCGCTGCTGCAGCCTCTCAGGGCACTTGGCGCCCATGTCAGAGCACACAAGCTGCGGGCTGCTGCATCCCACACAAACATTTCCCGAACCGGCAGCGCAGTGCCGCTACAAACCCTGCATATTGTCAAAGCGTCATTTGCAAAGCGGCGGTGTAATGAGAGGCAACGATAATGCTGGTTTTCAAAAATCAGTGTTTCTCATTTATAATGAGTCCTCAACATGCAGGACATGGGTAAAATTGGAGGAGGGTGGGGAGGAGAGAAGTCAATTGCTAGGCATTATTTAAGCCCATGGTATTTTCCACATATGAGTCACCCATAGATTTGTCTGTTTAAAGAACATTTTACGAAATAACAGGAGTGAAAACTTATTGATAGTAAGAAGAGTGGATAAATTCCCTGCTTCTGCTACTAGTTCTCTTACAGCAATATTCCACCTGCTCATTACTCAACAGTTAGCTAAGAACATGAAACTACCCTGTAATTTTTTAATAAATATGAGAGTAATGAGGAAGTAAAGCCACAGATCATTAACTGGAGAGTAAAGCTACTGCTTCATGGCATTCAACTCATTGATGGAGGAGCATAAATAGAAAATACGAAGGCCGCGGCTTTTTTAGTCATAACTGGCAAATTTAAGTTGCTGAATTCTATTATACAGAACAAAATAACAAATAATACCATGTAGGTTTTAGATGGTTTTTTTCAGATATTTATTTGGCCTTGCAAAACAGTCAAGTTAGCCATATCACAATCCATATTTTAGGCTAGGAAAATTTATAGACCCAGTTAAATTTTATTTACCAGTGTTTTAAAAATACTTCAGGTGGTTATTTGCCCACTGCCAGAATCAGACTGCTAGCCCAACAAGTGTGTTTTCAAACAAGTCAGACTAAAATGTAGTGACAAAATTCAGTGGGTTTTGTTTTTATTTGCTTACTTATTGCAACCAAAATGTTCACCTAAATTATTCAAGAATAAAGAAGGCATCAGTAATAGGGCAAGGGTTAGCATTTAGGATTTTACTGTCTTTCTTTGCTAGACTTTTGCTCAAAATGCCCTGTTGCGTGCATCCTGGTTGAATCTAGGGTACGATAAGCAAAATGGGGCGGTGTCACCAGAAGAAGTTGCTTTCTCTAAATCCCTGAAGGTCTTCTGCTGCTGCACCAAAGGCTCCTCTGGCTGTAACAGACTCCCAGTGGGAATCAGGAATATGAGGACCAGAGCTCTGGGTGGCTCTGAGGAAGGATGGGGCTGGATGGGGCAGTCAGCAACAGCGCTGCTCAGCCCTGGCTGTTTTAGAGGGGCACAACGTACCTAGTAGAAAGGGGCTTCCTACAGCTGTACCCTATCAGCCATCAAGGAAGTACACTGCCAGGAAGCCTTTACACTTACAGGAGAGCAACAGGTCTAACTGGTCTGTTCTGCCAAGGATTTGGCTAGATCTGTAAAGCTATTCATGGCCAGCTTCCAGTAAACAAGGTTTCTCACTGACTGACATGAAATTCTGGACCTGCTGTGCTGTTGCGAGTGTTAGACAATATCTAATTGTCATTTTGCTTCTGTTTGCTCACACGGCAAAATCTCCAGAGCATCATAAGCATTGCTAGCAGCGTTTGCCAGTACATATGCACCATATGAAATTAAAACTGTTCTCAATAAAATAGATATGGCAGAGTATACAACTGCTGTGAACTGGTACTGCCATCCCTCTCCTGAGCCACACCAGATGCCGGCTTACACCTGGAGGAGAAATCCATGGCATGGAGCTTAGGTATGTTCTTAGTGCAATCTGCTTGCTTTACGTTTCCTTCTCAGTCCCTCAGCTGGGAGGGTCCCAGATAGCAAACTGGAAATCTGCTCTCTTATCCCTGTCAGTGCCTGGTTTAGGAACCAATTCTGGCTCGTTGCAATGATGGAGGCAGGCAGTAAATGCCACGGTTCTGTGCCATGGCTCCCCTGCAAAGAGGTGACATAAAATAGTGGCACAAGGATTTCTCAAAATTTGAACATCCCTTTCATATAACATAGAGAATTTGGAAACCTATGGGTAACACCACCACATGATGTTAACTCCTGCCGATGGAGTATTTAACAGTGACAGTTACTTTTGGAGCTTCATTAATATCATCATGATCAACAAGGAGGGAAGACGCCATCACTCAAAAAGATGGGAGCCACCTGGAATAAGGAGAAGAAAGCTCACGTGCTCCCATCAGGGCAGTAGTCAGACAGACACACAAAAAGACGCATACCCACAAGTGGGAAGAGTGGCATTTTGGAAACATAAGACTGGCTAAAAGTGTTAACTGCGTACCCCTGGCTTACTTATCAGACGGCGAAGTATAGCACAAACACACACCCCCCTCTCCCCCATTCATTCATGCAATGAATAGTTGCTTGGGAAAGAAGTAATTCAGGCAGAGTGCCAGCTTGCTCCAGGGACTCTCCAGAAGAAAGGTTGCACATGTTTATTTTGATACAGTCTATTCCCAGTGGACGCAGAGCTTGCACTAAAAAATTCATCTAGCACCGATCACCTTATCCTGCACTAACAACATGGGTTTTTAGCAAGTTAAACTACTACTCTTCTGTGTGGGTGAGGTTGGTTTCTCTCCTTCCTGTCCTCATAATGATATGCTATAAAATGACTGACACGCAAATGTAAGTAATCAGCTGTTGATTTCCCACTAAGTTGCCACGTGGCCAGCTAATCTCAGCTCCTACAAATCAGCCTGACATTTAACAAGAATTTTTAATCACATTCATTTAACTCAGCTGAATTAAATCAGAGATGTAAATTTCTTTTCGAGGTCCTGGGATGTGCCTGGGGAAGCCTGGTGAGACATCACAGTGCTTGTGCTCCTCTGGCCCTGTGTTGGGCATCTTGGGGGGAAAGACTGGGCTTTTCTTCCCCTTCCCTCTCCGGCATGGTGGGGGATCTGCCTCCACCACCCCACAGGCCTGCTTGGGGTATTCAGCCACTTGTCCTGTATAGGGCATTCTCAGCCCTGGGGAGGGGGGTGCTGCCCACCACACTCCAGTGTTACTTCCCACCTGCTACAGATATACTTGATCCCTCCCTCGGACCTCAGCCTCAGACCACTTAGGATGCTGGTACAATACCACCATCCTAAGTTAAAGATGATGATAGTGCACTTGGAGAACAGTCCTCCCACAGAGAGGGTATGGGCAAGGGTTATATGGAAAACTGGGACACTGAGAAGAAACATCTTGAACTACCTTCTGGCCTCTGGGCAGACCCTCCCCAACAACCGTTATCTTTGTGAGGAGGGAAGAAAAAGAGTGACAGGGCAGAGGGCAGACATGCCCCCGTGCCTTCCAGACGCATCGCTCAGCCTCCAGTGCCCATCTCTGCTGAGTGTTACTTCTGCAAGACACTGAGCGCTGCCTCAATAGGGAGTTACTCTCTGGTTCCCTCTTTGAAGGGGAGGAAAGAGGCTGTTGGCCAAGAGCTCAGCATTATAAGGGAGGCATGTGGATACGTTCGGTGGTTCAGGACTTAAAAGCCAGATCCACCCATGCATGGCATCCTGTGCATAGTGAGTAGGATCCAAGACATAGGAAGAGGGCACCGAAGGGGAGTACAGGCTCTGGGCATGAGCCAAGGGCACGGTGGCCAGAAAGTAGCATAGGGGACAGTGTGGCTGGGTTGCTGCACTGGCACCACTGCCAGGTCCCCTGCCCGGGGATGACAGACAAGGTTTAATGGGCACTGTGGTCAGACAATGGCGTTGTCCCATGGGTGCTCCACAGCATGGGTTAGATGGGTGCTTGCCTGCACTGGGGAGCCACACGGTGGCTTGGCGCTAGCAGCTCTACGTCCTTCTTCTCAGCTAAGGCAGAGCTCTGAAATGAAGTAAACCACACTAACAAGTAAAGTATTTTCCTTCCAAGCGTTGCTGGGGGGCAAAGAGAAAGATTAGCAAATGGGAAGTGGCAGGAAAGGTCACAAGCTGCCAGGCAAGAAGTGACCATCTGACCATTTTAAACGCTTTGTTCCATATTTCTCTGACGTGGATGAAGCACTCGGATATCCCACCATGAGGGCTATGACATGAACACACAACAGGAAGATTTGTATAAACACATATCAGAAGAAATGAACAGATTCATAGACGCATCAAACTGAACTGCACCTCTCCATCCTTATTTTTCAGATGTAAACCTATGAACTGGTAGGAGAACATGCTGGAGTCCGTAACTAAATACAGCACAATCCCGTCCCTAGCAATCAAAATTGATTTATCAAAATGTGAACAGAGTAGCCTTAAGAGAACTTAAGAAAAGGTAGTAAAAAATCACTTTCCTGATGGCATACATTGTTATTTGAGAAGGGACTGTGACTTTTCAGAGGGAGAATGGCAGTCTGCAGTTACCACGGGTCACATAATGCTGCAATTCTTATGGGAATTACAGTTTTTACAAGTAAAGGAAAAAAAACAGTAGCATGGTAAGTGTCCAGCTTTCAAGTTATGACTATTTTTGCCTGACAGTGTGCAGCCTAGTCTTCCTGCATTCAGTAGATTATTACATTTTGTTTACAATAGAGAAGAGAGGTTGTTCAGAGGTTTCCAAAAAAGAAAAGAAGAAAACATTTTGAGAAAATATTGGACTTCATGAACCTCATAGGCTTTTCTATGTTTCACACATACGTGTGCAATGAATCTTTAGATGGTAGTGGGCTTAAAGCAAAACAGACATTAAAAAATCATCTGAATGCAGACAATGAAAATGATGGAATTTGACATAAATTAATGCTCCACTCTTCTGACCTGGGGATGGCAGGGAGATGCTCACAGGTAATGCAGCTGAGTATTATGAGATTACGATGAAGAGAAGTAAAGGCTCAGGACATACTCTGGGTTTATTCTTTACATTATTCCCATTTAGTGGGAAGAGGTATTCTTTTCTGTAGCTCAGAAACGTTGCTCCTATTGCTGTGTGCTGTTTGACAGCTTTCCCCCCACCCCCCCCCCCCAACCCCGGTGCCGGCTGAATTTTAGGGTGAGTGGCCTGCGAACCCCCTATGGATGTGGTGTGATTCGCAGCAGTTTACGTCAGGAGCGAGACGGCTGACGTCAGCGGCGCCGTGCTGGAGCGCGGCCAGGCTAAGTGAGAAGCGTCCTTTATCTCTAGCTTGCGAGCAACGCGCGAAGTTTGTGCGGCGCTTGGGATCTCTGGTGAAGATCAGTACATACATGCTCGTTATCTTCCTTATTATTATTATTACTGAATGACTAAAGCCATTCAGACTTCAGTGAAGAGGCAAAGTGAATCCCTGGGTTCAACCGCTGCTCTCCCCTCGCACGGCTGGAAACAGAAAGGCAAACAAATTAAACTAACATTAATCAGCAAAGACTGCCATCTGTATCACTCGGAGCACTTCTCTGCGTGCCCGTCCCCTTCCAGCAATGCTAAACAGGATTAGCCTTCCGTGGGCGGACGGGGAAAGTAGGTCAGTTTGGTAACATCGCTGCGCGCGATGAACGGAGGAGGACGTGACTGCAATGGTCTGCGGGCAGCCCTCTCGCCTTCTGAATGAGCCACGGAGATGAAGCACCTGGGCTCGCCATGGGGCGCCCAAGGGGGCTCAGACCCCCATGTCCCTGCAGGACGACACCCGCCGTTGGTAGCATGGCAAAAATGGATGTAACTCGGAAGCTGGACGCTTATCACGCTACTGTATTTTTTCCTTTACTCACAAAAACAGTAATCGCAGCATTACATGACTTGTGGTAACTGCAGACTGCCATTCTCCCATGGAAAACTCACAGTCCCTTCTCAAATAACAATGTATGCCACCAGGAAAGTGATGGTTTTGCAAAGCATGGCCGGTGCATTTCAACAAGGAAACTGAGGCATGGGGCAGCTAAAGGCTTAGTTACTACTAGTTTGTACACTGCCAAATATTTGTCAAAAGTTATGCATGAGCAAAGTGGACAGGGACAGTAAGCCATCCGGTGGAGGTATTGTCTTTCTCTATTGACTGTATTGGGTGTGTAGGGATGGTGGCAGGAAAGCCAACGCACTCCTAGAGTTGACACTTGCAGGGCACGTCAAGGGCAACAAGAAGAGCTTCTGCTGCCACATCAGTAGTAAAAGGTTGAACAAGGAAAGTGCGGGACTGCTGCAGTATTGGGGGTTGGTGGGGAGGTGAATTAGTGACAGCAAACACAGGTAAGGCTGAGGTACTGATGCCGCCTTTGCTGCAGTCTTCACCAGCAAGGTCTCCCAGGTCTCTGTGTTGGAGGCGGGGTCAGGGAGGAGCAGAAGGACCAGCAGCCGGTAAGGGAACTTGAAGGAGCTTGAGGGAAGTTGACCCATACAAGTCGATGGGGCTCGACCACCTGCCTCCACGGCTGCTGGAAGAATTGGTGGTGTCCTTGCTAGTCTGATCTCTCTCATCTTTGAAAGGTCATGGAGATGGGGGAGGTCCCTGATGGCTGGAGAAAGGTAAATGTTGCCTTCAAAAATGGCCAAAAGGGTGATTGAGGGAGCAACAGGCCAGTCAGCCTCACTTCAGTTCCTGGGAAATCATGGAGCGAGTCCTGTTGGAGCACATCTCTGGGCACATGAAGGAGAATGGATTTACTAAGAGTAACCTGATTGCTTGCTATGATGAAACGACAGTATCTGTGGATGGAGAGAGAGCAGTGGATGTCTTCTATGTCAGCTTCATGCTCCAAGGCAGGGCTGTCATCATGGTGGGGACCCAGAGAGGCTGGAGGAAAGGGCTGACAGGAACCTTATGAAATTCAATGGGGACAACTGCCAAATCCTGCACATGGGAATGAAGATCGTTGGTCTCTGATACAGGCTGGGGATGGACTGACCAGGGAGCAGCTCTGCAGGAAAGGCCCTGGGAGTCACAGCAGGCAGCGTGCTGTGCATAAGCTGGTGGTGGCCTTGGTTGTCAACAGCACACTGGGCTGAGTGGACTGCACAGCCTGATCAAGGGAAGTGATTATCCCACTTGACCCAGCACTTGTTAGACCATATCTAGGGTAGTGTGTCTGGTTTTGGGCCCTCAGCACAGAAAAGATATACATTAAATGGAGGGAGCTCAGCAGAGACCCCACAAGGCAATGTGAGCTGGAACACTTGCCCATGAGGAGGTGCTAGGTGAGCTGGGCTGGTTTGGGCAGCTTTAGGGCACCCTGAACTCCCCCAGTGCCTATAAGGAATAAATGAGAAGCCAGACCTGGGCTCCTCATGGTGGTGCAGGATGACAGAGTAAGAAATAATGGGCATAAGTAGAAAGAAGAGAGGAGAACCTTTTCTGCATGAGGACAGCCAGGCAGTGGCTATACCATCCCTGTTCTTGGAGGTTTTCAAGACCTGACTGGACAAAGCCCTGAGCAGCCTGCTCTGACCTCAAAGCTGGCCCTGCTTTGAGCAGGAGGTTGGACTGGAGAACTCCTGAGGTGTCTTCCAACCTGAATTGCCCTGTAATTCTGGATCTACTGAGTTGGCTACCACCGCGAACATCCTAAGCTTATCAGTCACTGTGAATTAGTTCCTATATTATATATGTTCCTGAAATCTATTTTATTATGCTTTTACTTTTCTGTGCTGCAAATAACTCGTGCGCTGTCTCCCCTATACTGACATCCCTCCTGCTTTATAAACCTGCCATCTAGGAGAAAAGGATGTGAGATACACATCTTAACATTGTATGTCTGTATGTCATGTGTCTGTCGTGTCACTTTTAGATAATGATTCAAAAAATATTCACTTTATGATATAATTATCAAAAAAAGAAGAAAAATGCATCTCATGAGAACGGCCCTTGACTGTTATTCTTCTCTCTCTACTTCTCATGTTCTTAATCTGTTTTACGTATTTATAAAACGTTAATCCTCATAGTATCAGAAGTCCTGAATGTACAAAGACTTTAACATGTGCTTAATCCTATACTGCTATAACAAGTTCCTCATGAATGCGTATCTTTGCAAAACCCAGGCCTAAATGTGGAGGTAGAGCTGCACAGGTTATTTTGTAATTACTACTTCTGAAATCTTCCCTTGAAAAGGGTCTCAGTTATAAAGTATTCGCAGTTGTAAAAATCTGCTAAAGTTTATTTGCTTCTGCAAATATTTAAATAAGTAGAATAATATAACATCTGACCTACGATCTTCTCGTGGTCAAATGCTCGGCCAGTACAGGCAAACTGGCAGGGCATGTGAGTATAACACTATAAAGATTTATTTGTCAAAAACTCAAGGATTGTTGTTTGGTTTGGCACAAACTACCTGGGAAACACCAACACAAGCAGAAAATCAGTCTTTTTCGATGGGACTGCTGTCAAAGTCGCGCTCTTTTTTTTTTTCTGGCAGCAATAGCCTTGACAAGATCCTTTTAATCCTTTCCATCCAATTAAACAGGCTGCAGTGGCACTAAACTATAAAGCAAGATGCCCAGGAGCTGACATAGGTTGGTCTCATTCCCGTCATTCTTCTGTTTGTTTGTTTGTTAACCATTTATGGATGGCTCTCAAAGTACCTAATTACTCTTCTTTTAAAAGCTCTGGGCCTGGGAGTAATTTCGCTAACAGCAGAGAAATTTAATCCAGAAGGGAATTCTGAATTTCTGACAGTACTGTCAAATTAATTGTCACGATTTACACCAGCTGTGATGGCGTCCCCTCCACATGTAAGACGTTGAAGTAAAAGGCCAAACATTTCTTGGAGGAGATTTCAGTAGGAAAGCAGAAACTAAACATGAGGGCCAATTTCCTCATAGTTTTAGGCACCTAACCTGATGTGGCAGCTCCCTCTCCATTGAGCAGGACCTGCGGTGAAGGGTTGTCCTCTCTTAATGTCCTTGCCTTCTCCCCCTCCCAGTGGGACCTTGCTTGCTTTGTCAACCAGCTAGAACCGGTGGGACCAGCTCCAAGGAGTGGATCGGGACTTGAGCCAGGCAGCGAGTGCTCTCCTTGGCCTTCCCCATCCCCACAGGCATCCCAGCATGGTGACACCCATGGGGACTCAGCTGCTCTGCCATTGATGGTGGCCAGAGGCGGGAGACATGGGGGGAGACATGACCGCCCGTGTAGAGAGCCTGCAAGAAGCAACAACTTCCCTGCCCTGTGCAAGAGCCAAAGCTGTGGCCTAAATCTGCTGCTGTACAGGGAAAAAAAAAAAATCCCGATACAATAGGAAGAAATAAATACAGATATCAACACCAATAATCCCATCACTTTTGTGTTAACAGCTTGATAACATATCTGCTTATAACTCACACGCTGCACTAAATTTTCTGCTCTATAGTAACTATGACATTCCTGTCAGCAGAACTAAATATTTAATCATCTGGGGAGATGAATCATGAAAAGCTGTTTTTGGGAAGATATTTTTAAATGGACAATTTGTTGTCATTTAATTTTGAGAACTTGCTGTCTGTCTCTTCTCTCAGGAGGGACCCTGCAAGCCTGTGACCATATAGACTATTGCTCTGTACGGCTTGCTGTTTCCCTTGTATGTGAACCGTGTAACCTACAGGGTTTTAAGGCGATTTCTGACAAGACCAAGGCAGGAGGGTGCAGTCAGCTCAGGATTTGGCTGGGCACCACAAAGCCTAAAGACATAGGGAGGCCAGAGACACACGATTTGCCTGGTAGCATGGCACCTTACAGCTGGATGCTCTCAGGTTGTGGTCCCTCAGTTTTCTGTCTGAGTCCATAAACCTGACGAGAGTTCAGGCACAGCATCAGACTAAGGTTGCACCTGTATTTTGCACTGTCTCAAACGTTTATGTCCTTGAGTCCCTCCTATCTGATGCTGAGACACGCTCCGGCTGTGGTGCCGGCACTTCCCCACTGATGTGTGAAGTTCCGCTGTTCTCAGCCTCTTCGTGCTACCAGTGGTTCCCATTTTTACAACAATCAAGTTTCTCCAGTGTGATGTAAAATTCAAATCAGGTTTTACAAAATGAATCTCTAAGGAAAAAGGATAATTATTAAAGAGCTTCATTAGTGCTTTGCAATCTTAATTATGATAATTATATTTTTGTAGCTAATATAACTGAACTCCTGCTTTTAAATCCCATTAATGAGCATTTTTAATCCTTCTCCTACTGGGCCAACAAAGCCATAATGTTTAACTTTGTATTTACACAGGGCACTATTTTTAATAAAAACGATGCAGTTTACTTAGGATTTCCATTCCCTTTTATCTGCATTTTGGGGGTGCACCTTCTCCCAAGACGCAAGAAATGAAGAAGAGCAAAGATGAATCCAGCAACTTGTGCTCAATTTCCCTTCCTGGCAACAAGAAGGCACAGTCCCTACACCAGGATGGCAGCTACCTATGGATATTGGCTGCCATCAAGGAAGCCTTTGACACCATTGCTCCTTTGGAAGCGCACATTTAAAGACCTTTTCCTGAACAGCCCAAGGGCTGAGCTTCACCCACTCTGGTCTTCAAAAAGACCATGCACGAATAGGCAGAGGATGCGATCCACTGCATGAAGGACAGACTTGTCAGGTTGAGGAGATCAGGTAGTTGCTAAAGGACTGCATTGCTCTACCAGAGTGGCCCGATGGCAAGCAGGAGACTGGGGGGTCACAGGAGCCATGCCATGGAGGCCAACACTCATCGATGGTTGAGGTCAGGGAAGAAGGTGGCAGCTGAGGGGAAAGGTCAAAGGAAATCTCCATAAAAAAGAAATGCCTAAGTTCAATGCGTGAGCAGGAAAAGGCACCTCCCCAACCAGCTACTGGAAATCTTGAGAAGTGCCAGCCAGTGATACCAGTAGAAACAGTCTTTTCTGAGTACAGTTTATAATCCCTGATAGAGTAGAATTTGCGGCTGTGTCCTACCTCATAAACCACCCACCACCACCAAGATCCAATGGACTAATGGAATTTTTTACGAGTCTGTTTGCAGCCAAATATTTTACAGTTACTAACACAGAGAGAGAGTAAAAGATCAAAGAGGGAAGAGCATACAAATTCAGATATCTCAATAAAGAAATGAAAACAATAAAGCATATATTGAATATTATCTGCCCATTAATCTCTGGAGTAAATTCAGAAAACTAATTAAAAGCTTCTACACAGATAAATGATAAAAGCTTCTTTATTCAATGAGCTCAACATATGAACAAACAGAGGTTTGTGTTGATATCATCATTATTAGCAATTGCATTAAAGCAAATGATTTTTACTGTGCTACTGGGAATACAGTGATTTGAAAAACAAAATGTTAAGAGATGAAAAATTCAAACCTTTACTGTACCAAGCATATTGCATTTCCTGTTCTTTTTTTATTTACTTCAGGTAATGATAACTCTTACGGGTCAGCATGACAAAAAGAAATAAGACAAGAAGAAGAGAAAACAAACCCAAAGCCTATACAGAAGCAGGAAAAATCTCTGCATAATCATTCTCCAGTGGAAGTCCAGCTTTAAAGGGCAATATGGCCTTCCCCCATGGGAATTTCTCTAATTCATCCGTGCTTACTGCACCTTGTGGCCCTTTTTCTGCTATTGGCTTCAACACTCGCAGGGAATTTTGCCTGAATTTTACAGGGAGGTTTTGCCTCCTCAACCGTAATTGATAGGTGTTCTATTTCTGTGGTGCAGCAACGCTGTCTTGCGTGATGTGGCGTGGCAGTGCTCCGTGGGGAGCTGGCACGGCAGCCAGCCTTCCTCTCCCTTCGTGCTCCGGGAATAGCCCCCGTCCCAGGCATCCCTTAAGATGGGTGCGACTTGGAAAAGGGGGAATCCTGAAGATCGCTTAAGACAACAAATTTTACAGCTTAAGCTGTGCACTCAATTTAAGTGCAGAGCCTGCAATAATTAATTTCAATATAGAGTCGGTCCTGAATCTGATTATTTAGGATCAACTAAAACCGATCTGGCTCCAGAATTCAGATATCCTCCTAGAGATCCTTTACAAGGAAATAACTTGAAAGATTTGACTTTTTTATCCATAGTGCATACCAGTGACCCAGAGATGATTAGCATAAAAACAGCTTTAAACTGATGAAATGGGGGAATGAGAGAGCACTGTAACTGCTTTTGTTTATATTTGTTATTCATACACCAGCATCTTTCTACTTCATATCGTACATTAAACTCTCCCTATTGACCAAAATGAAACAGAGATTTCAAAAAGTCTCAGGCTAATGTCCTCTTGAACACGGGCTAAATGCAGGATATAGTCCACAGAGTGTAAAGTGCACTTAAATTTTAGCATATTCACTCAACAGTGGCGTTTCAGAAACAGAGAAGTCATTAAAAGCCCCATAGAGAAATACCAAATTATGCCTCTGCCAGATATTAACTTTGAAAAGAAAGAATAGAGACACTCTGAAAACCACAGTGAAATACTGATGTGCTGATTCACTTCGTGCTTATGTACTGCGCGAGTTAGAATTGCAAAATAATATATCTCTTCTGTGCCAAATGATATTGGTAGGAAAGCATCTCTGCCTATGATGGGTGCTGCTTTCCATTCTGAATGTGTATTTTCCCTTTCCACTTGCAAGAAAATTTGCTGTCTGAATGTCAAGCTGACTTGCTATTTTATTTGCCATCTGTGTCAAATATTCATACAGACACACAAAGTATGTGTCTATGTCCCAAAAGGACTGAGTTGTGGCACACTGTTACCTATCTTTCACAATTACCAGGATAAAAACTAGGAGGGGAAAAAAACCTGACATGATTTTAGATCCCTACTCATGCTGAATCACATTTTATTTCAAATAGAGTGCCATGGCCATTACTGGAGCATGGCATGTGGAAGAATAGGACTTGAACCCTCAATGCACCATGAATTTTGCAGGTAATCTAAAAAAATCAGGATTAACTGTCCCGCAGAAAGTAAGGTACTTTACATCCCATCTGTTCTGCAGCCAGTACTGTGACCACAACTCTTGTAGGCATATCTGACCTGGCTTTAAACAAGTAGTGAAGCATCAATGCGGCTCAGTGTAGGTCTGCTCGTTTACATATTTACCCAGTGTCACTTAAAAAGGGTTGTTTAGGGCAGCTAGATCTAGGGGAAAAAAAAAAAAAAAAGGAAAAAGAGAAAAAGGAGGAAAGAAAGAGAAGCAGTTGGCAGGGAGCTGAGGTTGGGGTCGGATCAGGTCCTCTGGCTCACAGCCTCGCGCGAAGCAGCCGAGAAAGGTAAATTGCAGGGCTATGGGTTGAGATGGGAAAGCCCCGTGTCCTGCTTCTCAAATCCACACACCCACAAAGAAAAAGGGATCCTGAAGGCAGTTTTGGGGACCCCAGGAAAAAAAGCAGTTGGCACAAGATGGCTTGGGATGTTTGGTCGCAGTGAGGCTATTGTTGCTCCTTGTCTGATGGGTTTAAAGCGGTCTCAAGGGTGGCTATAGAAACTGTAGCAACTTTAGTGTCTGCAGAAAAGACATTAATTTATAGAAACTGTGCCAAAGGTAGCATAAAATTTGATATCACAGCACTTCACTTGAAATGACTTATACTTCATCCTACTGCCACACTATTTCGGGGGTATTTGGGTCTGGGGATTTTTGCTTTTAAACAGAAAAATATTTGGTTCCCTGTGGGTGTTTTTTTCCCCCCTCATCCTCCTTCCCTTAGATACTTCAAAAGGCAAGCTCCTGAGAAAACTTTTCTGCTGGTTCCTATTGTTTCCTACTTCAAGTGAAAAAAGTACATGATGTTAAATCTGAGCACCAAGACTTTGTGAATGTGTAAACTTCAGAACTCAAAACCTTTCAGCCTGTGCCAATGTAAACTACCTAAAGTGCAGAGAATTAAGTACACTTTATCGTGTCTGACCATGATTGAACATGTTCCAGTCCTCCTAAAATCTGCGGCAGGGAGTCTCTCAAATCCCCCAAAGCAGAAGGAGGTTTTTTCAAGTGGGCATGAGAAAAAGAGGGCGATCCTCATCCAAATCTCAGTCTTGGCCCTTCAGCTCTCTCCTTTGAAAATTCTCACCTTGCTGTTTCTAACCACCTCATTCAATGACACAGGGCAGGAAAAAAGAAAATCTACCTTTGTTAAGCGAAATGCTCCATATTCCCTAAATTCCTAGGAAAATTGCACAGAAATTTTAATAAGTACTTCTGCAGTATGCATTGGGGTCTATCTATGCCACCCACCCTTTTTCATGTTGCTCCATTAATGTCTAACTAACTGGCCTGTTTTCTAGAAAAACAGGTACCTTGGTCCAACCCCTGGATGCCAAAAGGGATAAGATGTGCATTTTGGGAACCCAGCTATGGGCTTTCTGTCCCTCAGGCAGCGACAGCCTCTCCCTGCCCTGCTTCCCCCTCTGCCCGTGGCACCCCGGACCAGCATCCTCTACCCTCAAGAGAAACCACCCCTGGGGCCATGGCACCGCGCTGCCTTCCTCCCACACAAGCACACACCATCCCTGCTCCCCTTCGTTGTACTGGATCCAGTGCCTGGGTCGGAGGCTCTGCATCGCCTTAAATAACATATTTTTTGTGTTGAGGCTGGATATGTGGGAGCACGTGAGCGCTGCTACACCAGCCACAGCCTGATGTACGTGTTGGCCACGAGGAACTAGAGTTTGGCTGCTACTGCTTGGGTGGCCAAAAGGGTTTAAGCTGGCATTGGTCAAGAGAAGCTGGAGCAAAAAGCCACTAAAGGCTGGCATTCCTCAGACTCACCCTTATCTCTTTATCACTCGGAAAAATTTTAGTGGAATGAACAACAACACAGTTGCAACTGTGCTTCATTTGGTTCGCTGTCTAGTTCTAGGCTATTTTAAAACAGACATTATCCTGAGAAATAATGAGGAGTCTTAAACTATACTGTGAAGCATGCAGTAAATTTTTAGTTGGCTAAAGAGTGAGGAGTGAAATGTGAGGGAATGTTTTTCCTGATATATTTTCTCTCTCTCTCTCTTCATGGAAATATTGATGTGAAGGATAGTAATATTGCTACTGAATTCTGACCCATGTGGCTATAAAGATACATTACTTGCATCAGTCCAGGAGACAGTTCTCTCAATCTTGCTTCCTCTGCAAATGTAGTTATCTTGCTCTGGCACTTTGCAAAATCCTCTAGATTACTATTAAATTAAATACTTTTAATTTATGGAGGATTTCAGCTGAACTCATATTTCTGTGCCATTAATTACCACGTATTTTACTGAGTCTGGGAAAAACATTAATAAATCAATCTAAATGAACTCCCACCTTCCCCCCTGAACTGGGGATGGGTGTCATCAGTCACACTCTAACCTGAGAAGGTTATATTTCCCTTAGATTCATCATTAATCTCATCTCAAATTGTGTATTTCTGAGTGGGCTCAGGGCAACATTTTCAAACATGGGGCTTTTAAGCTAGTGATGGCAGTATGTTTAGCCACCTGAATAGGTGGATGGATTTTCAGAGGTCTTCTGTGATTTGAAATAATTACCCTTTTGCAATGTTAAGGTTGGTTTGTTTCTTTGGTTTATTTTTTCCTTTTTTTCAGAAACAGTAATTACACTGGTTATCTGTTAGATTAAATATGATTTCCAGTGTATCCCTACACACTGTGGAGCTCTGGGGAAGTATCGGTGGAAACACAGGTAATGATAAATCACTGGAATTGAAGGACCTGTGGGTGCTTGGAAGGGTTGTTAGTCAGATGAGTAAATATGGATTTAAGTGCTGACCTCTCGACATTCAAAATAGAAAATATTGACCTTGATATGCAGTGCTGGTCTTTAATGTGCCTTCACATGGCAAAAAGATCTGCAGGGATCCGATTCAGCTAAGTCGCATTCCAAAGCACAGTCTAAGGAGGACTGTAGTAGTAGAGCAGGCAGGTGGGATATTTTGGATGTTGATGCTACTGGGGGCATTCTTATTACCACCTCCAAACAGCATTACCCCAGAGTGAAAAAACAAGCGTGTTATTTCACAGACCAGTCAACAAAAGTAGATGTTCCCATTTGATCACTGTTTCACCCTCCGTTTGCCAAACCCAACACAAATCTTGGCAAAGGAAAGTATTTCATGAAGTTATGTGGACTGACTTAATGTATTAATCTTCACAGTGACACAGATTATTAGAAACTCAATGATATGTGGAATGTTTTATGATGTGCTTTCACGCTGATAAATAGCTAATCACCATATATTTGTGGCAACAGAGCATTACCGGGAGCAGTGATATGTGTTCTGAAAAACACCATCGGTCCTTTTACGCTCTCTGCATAATGCCCTATCATCTGCAGTGCTTAACTTTGCAGTCTTGCTTTCAAAAACACCAAAAAAAAATTCCATTATGAGTATCCTAACATTTGTCAAAGCCTCCTTTCTGGTCTTTTGTGCTGTTGGCTTTTTTTTTTTTTCAGTAAAAGTGCATTACATGCCATTTGACAGCTGGTAATTGTATGTGTATTGAATTAAAGCATTGATTTTAATTTTCAAAGTCAACCTCACTCTCTTTTAGCTGAAATGATTACTTTTTCATGAGAAAAAACATTGGTACTGGACTTCAGATACAGGATCAGAGCTTATGCAGCCTGTCCTCAGGGGTATTTTCTGCTGCTTTCTTTTTGAAATATTGAAAGGTTCTAACTTGCCCATTACCCAGAAAAAAAAAAAAAGAAAAAGATAATAAATCTCTGAATGGCTAGCACAGCTCCTAAATTCATTGCTAGCTTTCAGCTATTTTGTGTTGCATTTCAATTCCCTGGCTGCTAGGATGATTTTCAATCATACAGATAAGCAATAACAGGCTGGGCAAAGCTTGGATGAGAAACCTTGAAAGAAAATCCAGGTGCTGCTAGGAATTACACTGATTATGCCATGGATTGCAATCTATCTTTGAGTCAATGGTGAGGTGCATTAAGAAGGCTCACTGGGAAACAGAAGCTCTCTGACCCTTTCCCCTGTATTATCCTTTTCACAGATGCAGACACTTTTCCTTCTCTAGTCTACTCCTGAGAAACTAAACTGCAGACCCAAGCAGTCACTCTCATGTGGAAACCATAGGAAGGAAAAAGAAGAAAAAAAAAAGGATCATAGGTTGTCATCCCAAAGAGATGTTCAAAAAAAGACGGAAGCTTTGTGCCAAGTTTCAGAAGAGAGGCTTCTTCTCCTTGTCTCTCAAAACCTTATCACCACGGGCCAAGTCTCTGACCTGTTGCCCTCATCATGCATTCAAAGACATCTGCTGTTTCCTTATTCTTAAACTATCAAACCAATTATCTTGGGCTCAGTCTGGATTTTGGACCTCTCCGGAGTGCATGAAGCTATTCAACCTGACATCCCTACTGCTCGTGTCCCTGGTGAGAACTGCCTTCTCCCGCAGCATCGCCCCATCCAGGTGTGGTACTGGGGAAATACCATTTGCCTACTGGCATCCTGTTTAGGCAGCATCAATGCTTATCAGTATCTAAAGGGTGGGTGTCAAGAGGATGGGGCCAGATTCTTTTCAGTGGTGACCAGCGACAGGACAAGGGGCAACGGGCACAAAGTAGAACATGGGAAATTCCATTGAACATAAGGAAAAACTTCTTTACTTTGAGGGTGGCAGAGCACTGGAACAGGCTGCCCAGAGAGATGGTGGAGTCTCCGTCTCTGGGGATATTCAAACCCTGCCTGGATGCGTTCCTGTGCAACCTGCTCTAGGAGAACCTGCTTTGGCCGGGGAGGTGGACTAGATGATCTCCAAAGGCCCTTCCAACCCTTACCATGCTGAGATTCTGTGATCCTGTGATCCTCCATCCAGTACTTCAGCTGGGACGGAGAAATGAGGCCAGTCTCTGTTCTCACACACATCAGTGAGGAACGATAGTAAGTCCTTTGAAATGAGTGGAGTTAAAGCTCTGTAAAACTGACCTGGAAATGCAACCTAGCACTATACACTGAGCCGCTAAAGTGGAAGTGGAACGAGTGAGCGCAGCAGCTGCTTCCCTTTTTTAAAGAGGTTTCCTGCTAATGTGGAGTCATGGTTTGGACGAGGAGTCTGCCCAGCTCCAGCAATGCTGTGTGCTGTAGGTGTGACCGAGTCAGAATTTGGCTGAAGATTTCTTTTTTGTCATACTGTGTCATATTTGTTGCACAGTTAGTCTGAAGAAAGAAACTCTCTGCAGAGTTTAAGAATTTATTTTAATATTGTGTCTGGATTCCACCGTGCCTCAAGATTCTGTAGGCCTGCCATAGCTTTCCCTTGTTTCTCTATCTAGCAACTCAGTGCCTTCCAGACAGGCATTAGTACAAAATTCAGCATTAGGACTTAATTCAATCCAAATTTACCAGTTTATCTGACAGAAATTGCTAGCCCACACCGGTTACTTCATGTCTTTTTTACTCGCAAGGCCTGTGGTGCTTTTTGCAGCCGTGCATTAAAATGGGTTTTCTCTGAGGCATAATAAAAATATCACAGCAGAGACATACATCATCTTTCGGACGCCATGTTACGTGCTGAAATTTTTCATGGTACACTCAGTTTGCGTTTGTCCAAAGTAACTGAAAGCGAGAATGTGCACTGACCTGCTCCAGAGCAATCATATTAGCCACCAAACATGCAGAAGATCACATGCGTCAATTTGACTCTGCAGCACAGTGTTTATTATTTCTGCAATAAACTGTAGAAGAAAATAAAGCGTGAGAGCATTTTATTCACGTCTGGCCGCCCTATTGCCATGGTATTACTTTAACAGGAGGAGTAAATATAGGGATATACGCACAGGGCTTTTCTCTGTCTGGCCATGATGTCTATATTACTGACCTATTTCTGGTTTTGATTCTTATTTATTATTCTCTACAGCTTTTGCAAGTGGAGTATGTTGATTTCTTGCTACTTCTTCCAGGCTTAGACTAGCTACTATTACACTGCTTCCATTTCAGTGTGGTAAAGCGAGATACTGGTTCAGAAGCTTGGTACATATTTGAGAGCTATCTGCTTTTCTACAAAGGAAGGGAACAACTGATGCAATATCTTCACTGTATAGCTTGTGTTCATTAACAAATTTATTCCTGTAAAAACTGAGGGTGGATGGAAGAATGGGGATCACGCACACGATTATATATTCTTTGATACCAGCCCTAATTAGAGCCATGGCTGTAATCAGGATTTTCTGAGATCCCGAGATCCCGACGCTCCTTGTAATGCAAAGGTGAACTTTACAGCAAAACTTAGGACTGTTGTTATGTTATACTAGAAATAATAGGGTGATGACAGATCTTCATGTGGGGTTGAAAGGATCACGATAATTACTGGCCTCTATCCAAGGACAATCATGAAGAATTTGGGGAGTTAGCGCCCTCTTCAAGGGAAAAGTCACTGTCTGCCCTGGGATGATGTGGATTTTATATATGGTTCTTTTGTTACTAAGATTACACAAGCTTTCCAGCCTCGTCTTTGCAAAAATATTAAAAGATTTTAAATGGGCTTTACCCTAGAGAGACAGAATCCAAACTGCTGTTACACAAATAAAGTGATGAATGGGACGCCTATATATCATTTATTTCCTCTTGGAATTGGTGACCTTACATCAGTCAGTAGTTTCCTTCACAGTCCCTCACTTGTGAATTATAAGTTAATCAAGAGTACAATGGAAACAATGCATCCATAGCCCGCTCGCTGCATTCATCTCTCTCCTCAGGGTGGATTACGGATGTTAAAGTTGTAATGAGCTTTCTTTTAGTCCAGTTTTGACCTCAATTCTGACTTTACCAGCAAAAATTTCTCATGTGAGTTTATGCAAGATGCATTTGGAAAATACATTGGTATATGGAAAAGGGGGTTGTGAAGCAGGAGTAGTCTAAAAGTAAGAGTATCTCCTTGCTTTTAACTGCTCTATTTAGGGGAGTGGGATATATGGAGAATAATTTAGACTTAGAATCTTTAAATTTATCTCTTTTATTTGTCCTCAAAGGGATCAATGCCTAACTATTTCTGAAAGGTTAGTTATTTCTAGAGATCCTCGATCCCAGAATTTACAAACCTGGTATGATGGGCACGTGTGGCTGATGTGACGAAAGGAGCAGCTATGGGAAAGAGAGGTCTCCTGCACTGTGCTGACATGCTACCTCCTAAAGTCTGGTCCTGGTTTTGCCACACTGAATGACTTTGATGCCATTTCACTGACGTTGACGCTATTTCCCACTTATCAGTGCAGAGGAAGGAGTATTTTAGCATATCGCTCTGTTTTATAGAGCCTGAGCCTAGTCTGTGGGATTTCCCCTCAAAGGGGATGCATCGCATCCGTTGGAAGTATTTATTTTCAAAACGTACAGATGCACGATAGCAGTGAATGGAACACCAGGAAAAATTATTCTCTCACAGCTGATAATACTAGTGGTAACAATGAAGGAATTATTCTCATTATAAAGAAGAGTTGATCTGAAAGGTAAAGAGAGGTGGTAATTAATTTCCTTTAATAGTCACACTGGGATCTCCTGTAGTGTGCGGTCTGATGTTAATAATATATTTTCCCCCCTATAATTAATGTTCATGTTCTGTTCCTGGGGGACTCTTCTCCACTATCCTCAGCATTGTCATTACTTAAGCATGCACAAGCAACTTTGGCACCTTGGTCGCTGCAATAACTAATCCAAGCACTGCTTCCCTTGCCCATATCTTCTCTCCTGCCAGGTGGGTGGCAAATGCTATCACTGGAACATGCAGCCTCAGGCGAGCTGGGAAATAATAAGGCATTTTTTCCCATTTTGGAGGAATGCAAAATTTTCAAGAAAACAATAAGACAGCCCAGGGAGTCAGTGAACCCCCTCCACCTATCCTGCTTTCTGAGTCTTGCGATTCAGGGATGGGGAGGTGGAGACTGACTCCTCCAGGACTTTATGAAGGTGTTGGACCTGCTGGCCAGCACAGGGCTGTGCCACAGCAGAGTGAGCAGGGAAGCCCTTGGGTTTCAGAGCAGCCCATGGCTCTCGTGCCAGTCCCTCGGGGCACGAGCAGAGAACGAAGGCAGGGCAGAAGCAGCATGGCCTGGGCTCCTTCTGGCTGGCAGTCCCTGGTGCAAATCAAAGCCTGTTTGAAACAGCTGTCCTATGCACCAGAGACCAAACAACATCTGAATTACTCTTAGATCCTCTGACAAAGCCAAGCTGGATTCTCCTTAGCTACAAACACAGATGTGACTCCCCAAAAGCAGCAAATCTGAGAGATGACTTGTTCCTTAACAGAAAGAGAGGAGGAGGAAAAAGCTCAAGAAGGACTAGGAAACTGAGTGCTCTGACATTGTACCACTTCCCCCTGGAGTTTTATACTTTTTTTTTTTTTAAATTTAGGAATCCTGTAGGACAAAGGTGCCACAAATGCAATTCTTTTCCCTTTATCCCTAAATTTCCTTTAGCCTGCAATGCTAACATGCATTCATCATGCTTTAGAAAATTAGGGAGAATGACTCTCAACTGACAAGTCAGACACAACAAAGAGCTCAAATACGTACACTCTGTTTCTGTAGGACAGCAGAGATACACACTTAGGAGAACACTATTGCATTAAGATGTAACTCAAGTCACACAAATGCAAATATCTTCTTTTTTTTTTTTTTTAAAGTTAGTTATCTTGAACAATTGGGCAAAAAGTTCCCAAGCCAAAATGTTTCCAAAGTGCTTTATTTCCCTCTGCTCTACCTCCCATTGCTGTCGCCACTGCCCAGTCCAAACTCGTACCCCAGCACGTCCAGCCTTCCAGCTCTTCACACACACACGAGCAGGTTGGCCTTTGCTCTGATTTGGAAACTTTCAACATTTTGGCATTACTAAAAGGGGACAGTTACATCACGGCAGCGATGGCACGCACCTATGACAGCACCTTTCAGGGCTGAGAAACGAGCTTGGGTGATTGGTGGTCTGGCTTTTTGCTTTAGTATGTGCTCTTTGGATTGCAAAGGCTTATTTCTGGAGCAGCAGAGAAAAATAAAGAAACCCTGAGACTCACTTTCTCCATCTCCTCCCTCTGACCATCTCCACCCTCATTTTTTTTCTGTTCTCGGCAAAAGGAAGAGTGAACAAGTGAACGACAGAAGCAACACTACGTTCACAAACTTTCCTCCCTAATTCCACACTTACTTTACACCTCATATTAGGAGTGTCTCATTTGCACATAACTCATGAGCTACTTGCAGGCAGTGTCCACTGGTGTAGGTGTTTCCCAGGAATAAAAACTCCTAAACAACCTATTGCTTCTTTCCCCACATTGGGTAATCATCACCGTGAGACTCTGATCCAGGAGCTGATGTGGGCACGACGCGAACTGCTCGCGCAGGTTTCCAGTTCTGGGAGACCAGCAAGGGATGGTGGTCCTCTAAAAGATGTCTCACATCTTTCAGTCAGAAAGCTTTGGTGGGCCTTCTCCCCAGAGTGGTAGGAGATGCTGAGGTGCCAACCAAACCCATAATTTCTGGTGAGAGAGCCATGGTAAAGCCATAGAGTGGTGCTGCTTCACACATGACCTCCCTGGTGTGACTGGAGACCTGCTAGTACCGTGTCTGTGGGTGCCTGATCCCCAGTTTCAAGCGGGAAAATGGTCCTGCCTGGTGTGAGCAGCAAGGCAGCTGTGAATACTGCTCTTAAACAGACTAAAATAATACCTTTAAATTTCCACTTACATTGAGAATGCACCCCTTTCTCTAAAAAAATCTGATGTCATGGTGCTACTTGAAATACATAGTGGCAGCACAGTGTGCAGCTGCATAGCAATGCGGTTCTCCCGTCCACAGGGGAGCCCGTGTCTTGAGATGCACACACTCTGCTCTTATCAAAGGTTTGCTTCTAATTAGGGAGTAACTGAAGCCCTTTTTAACACCTGTATTGTATGGATTTAATATGCTAATGTGTAAACCTGTCTCAAATATCTAATCCTGAAAATGTTTTACTTCCTCTTTCGGTACTCTTAAGTAGTTAGTCCTGGTAATTTAACTCCATCAGGCCGAAAGGCATTAAATTAAATGGCTGGAAGGAATTAATTTAAGTGTTTATCAAAGACTGGTAATATCAGTTTCCAATGGTAAGTAAAATGAATGTATGTGAACTGGAATCAGATACATTGATTCAGCTCTATTGTGAAAACATAGCTTGGAGATAAATAGTACTACAATTATTCGCTCAGGAAAATGTGCATCATCCTAATGGAACTGTTCTAATGACCTTGACTAAACTAACTGCCCTCCCACTTTCTCAAAAGCAGTGCCAAAATTCCAACCATAGCGTGACATATATGTCTGTTTTCTAAGGTGTCCATTTTACAAGGAGGCACTGAGAAAAACAGTCTTTACCCACAAACATTTCTTGAGTCATATGTGCAGTTACTGCTGTACTTCTGCATAAAGAAAACTAGAAAATAACACAGGACAATGTTCAGGGCCTGTTCTTGGGCTGTGGTTAAAAGGCAAAGTGAAATGCACCTTGCCCATGCTCTACCGGCATTTTCAAAGGACAAGCCTGATACCATAAACAAAGCTCATGTCTGCTGCTGAGCTGCTTCCCAGAGCATCGTTATGTGTTACGGGTTCATGGCTCAAAGACAGCACAGGCTGTCCAGCATGGCCACGAATACAAGTTTAGGAATGGCATCGGCTGGTGTCTAGGTTTGGAAAAGCTGGAGCTGAAGAGTTCTGGCTGGCTCCTCCCGAGCACAGGGCTGGGATTTGGTCTAGGCTGATACTTATTAATTCTGGAGGCTTGAGTTGCTCAAGTCTCTTAATGGTACAGCTGGAGCCGAGGTTGGGGCTAAGGACTAATGTGGCTGAAAAGCAAGCATTATTGCTGGGAAGAACAAAGCTTCAAAAGCTCAGAAGAACCATAGAACCATAGAACCATAGGGTTGGAAGGGACCTCTGGAGATCATCTAGTCCAACCCCCCTGCCAGAGCAGGGTCACCTAGAGCAGATTACACAGGAACACGTCCAGGCGGGTTTTGAATGTCTCCAGAGTTGGAGACTCCACCACCTCTCTGGGCAGCCTGTTCCAGTGCTCTGCCACCCTCAGGGTAAAGAAGTTCCTCCTCATGTTTAGGTGGAACTTCTTGTGCTCAAGTTTGTGCCCATTGCCTCTTGTCCTGTCCCCGGGCACTACTGAAAAGAGCCTGGTCCCATCCTCCTGACTCCCACCCTTTAAGTATTTATAAGTGTTGATAAGATCCCCCCTCAGCCGTCTTTTTTCCAGACCGAAGAGACCCAAATCCCTCAGCCTTTCCTCATAAGAGAGGTGTTCCAGTCCCCTAATCATCTTGGTAGCCCTCTGCTGCACCCTTTCCAGCAGTTCCCTGTCCTTCTGGAACCGGGGAGCCCAGAACTGGACACAGTACTCCAGGTGTGGCCTCACCAAGGCAGAGTAGAGGGGGAGGATGACCTCCCTTGACCTGCTGGCCACACTCTTCTTGATGCACCCCAGGATGCCATTGGCCTTCTTGGCCACAAGGGCACATTGCTGGCTCATGGTCATCCTGTTGTCCACCAGGACTCCCAGATCTCTTTCCACTGAGCTGCTCTCCAGCAGGTCAGCCCCCAACCTGTACTGGTGCATGGGGTTGTTCCTCCCCAGGTGCAGCACCCTACACTTGCCCTTGTTGAATTTCATAAGGTTTCTCTCTGCCCAGATCTCCAACCTGTCCAGGTCTCTCTGTATGGCAGCACAGCCCTCCGGTGTGTCAGCCGCCCCCCCCAGCTTTGTGTCATCAGCAAACTTGCTGAGGGTGCACTCTATCCCCTCATCCAGGTCATTGATGAATATATTGAAGAGGACTGGACCCAGTACTGACCCCTGGGGAACACCACTCGTCACTGGTCTCCAACTAGATTCTGTGCCCCTCATCACGACCCTCTGAGCTCTATCTTTCAACCAGTTTTCTATCCACCTTACTGTCCATTCATCTAACCCACACTTCCTAAGCTTCCCTATGAGGATGCTGTGGGAGACCGTGTCAAACGCCTTGCTTAAGTCAAGATAGACCACATCTACCGCCCTCCCCTCATCTATCCACCCAGTCATGCCATCGTAGAAGGCTATCAGATTAGTCAGACATGATTTCCCCTTGGTGAATCCATGCTGAGTACTTATGATAGCTTTCTTTTCCTCCACGTGCCTTGAGATGACGCCCAGAACGAGCTGTTCCATCATCTTTCCAGGGATGGAGGTGAGGCTGACCGGTCTGTAGTTCCCCGGCTCCTCCTTCTTGCCTTTTTTGAAGACTGGAGTGACATTGGCTTTCCTCCAGTCCCCAGGCACCTCGCCTGTTCTCCAGGACTTTTCAAAGATGGAGAGTGGCCCAGCAATGACTTCTGCCAGCTCCCTCAGCACTCTCGGGTGCATCCCATCAGGGCCCATGGACTTGTGAATATCTAAATGATCTAATTGATCCCTCACTCGCTCCTCCTCAACCCAAGGGAAGCCTTCTTCTTTCCCTGTTACTTTATTCAATGCCTGGGACTCCTGAGGGCTGGGCCGAGCAGAAAAGACCGAAGCAAAGAAGGCATTCAGTAACTCTGCCTTCTCCACATCCTCCGTCACCATGACTCCTGTCTCATTCAACAGTGGGCCCACAACTTCTCTGGTCTTCCTTTTGCTTCCAATATACTTGTAGAAGCTCTTTTTGTTGTGCTTGATGTCCCTAGCCAGGTCTAATTCCAAGGCGAAGAAGAGCGTAAGTGCAGTAAAGCATGACCAGCTGTAGGGCTGGATGTGAATAATGTGCTTTAGGTTATGTTAGTCTGGGGTTTAATGGCTTGGGGTAGAACTAGATTTTGGACCCAAAGAGCCGAGTTAATTACTGGATCTCACAGGACTTAACTGATATTCCAGTTACAAACAATGGCTAAACCTCGCTGCAGGCCTCCCTATGTGAACGCAAGGCTGTGCCTGGGCCAACACGTAGGCTTCCTCATCACTCACCCTTGTGAAGCATAAACTCTTAAATTCGATTTTCAGCTGCAGCGAGTCTTTGCTGATACATAGGATTTTTCAAGGGCTATTATTAACTTACTGAAATGAAACTGCTGTTGATACAGAAAGCTTTGATACAAAACCAGGAGAAAGTGACCTGAAAACAAGTACGGCTTCATGGTCTTGCCAAATATACATGTTCTGTAAAGGCCTATCGTGCACTGGCCGTGTGCATGTGGAAGCTAACGAGGCTTCGCATGCAGGTACCTTAGGAATAATATTATTAAAGGCAGTAGGCCCACATTAAGAAAGCAGAAAGAGGAACTACTTCTTGAGACTGTGTCTCCGCTGCTGAAGAGAACAGTGTCTGGTCCGTGACTTGCTTCCTCTGAGTGAATGAGCAAGTGGGAGCATCAGTCATTGACGTGAGGAGTCCAGCTGCTTACAGCTTTCTATGTTTTGTTATATTTATATGAGACACATGCTCATTAGCAAAGATTTTTAGGGTTCTTGCCTGTCTTCTACCATTGTCTCAATCCCACAAAACAGCAGCTCTGGCTGGAACATCACAGATGCTGGGAAAAACGGGAAAAACCCTTTATGACTTGGCTCCTGCACAACTGTCCATGTTGGGGTAGGAATGACTATGAGCAATGTTAGAACGCCTTGTAGGCCCACTGAGCTAGACTGACCACAAATGCCAACAGAGCAAAGGGCTTGTGAATAACCCTGGAGCAGATATGCGCTACTGGAGTATAGCAAGGATGAGGGTTAGCGATAGAGGTAGGGTTAAAGGATGGGGTAGTGGGCAGCAGTGGCTTCAGGAGTGTTAAATGGTTCAGCAGTTAACTGCAAGTTTGGCAGGGCTGGGTGATGGCAGCTAGTGTTGGGGATGAAGAGCGGGTAGTTATTTGTACTGCGAGGAAGGGCATGTAAACTTCTTTTGGCGTGCCAGTTAGGTCTAGAGATATGACTGAGATAGGAGTCTCATATCTGACCGGATCTGTAGGGCTGGGACAAGGCCTGGGGAAGAATGAGCCAATGGCTGTGGATTAATTGTGGCTGTAAACTTGGGTTGCTTCAGTTTCTGCAGTCCTCCCTAAACCTCAAATGAAAACTAATCTTCTCTAAGTGCCTTGGGGGAACCTGCTACCATCCTACCACCCTGGGCCTTACACAATCCCAAAATTAATTAAACTCTTTAGATCCTCTTTCCCCTAACCCCAACTAAAGAAGGACAGGGAACTGCTGAAGAGGGAATAGCAAAGGGCTACCAAGATGATGAGGGGACTGGAACACCTCTCTTATGAGGAAAGGCTGAGGGATTTGGGCCTTTTTAGTCTGGAAAAAAGACGGCTGAGGGGGGATCTTATCAACACTTATATAAATACTTAAAGGGTGGGTGTCAGGAGGATGGGGCCAGGCTCTTTCCAGTGGTGCCTGGCGACTGGACAAGGGGAAATGGGCACAAACTTGAGCATAAGAACTTCCACCTAAACATGAGGAAGAACTTCTTTACCCTGAGGGTGGCAGAGCACTGGAACAGGCTGCCCAGAGAGGTGGTGGAGTCTCCGTCTCTGGAGACATTCAAAACCCGCCTGGACGCGTTCCTGTGCAACCTGCTGTAGGTGACCCTGCTCTGGCAGGGGGGGTTGGACTAGATGATCTCCAGAGGTCCCTTCCAACCCCTACCATTCTGTGATTCTGTAAAATGAAGCCAGTAAAACTTAGTAAAACAGCCACCAACAGTCCCTAGCCCTTGCTGCAGCCCAACAAGCCCTGATGGCTGTACCAGCAGACTGAGCACCCTCAGTTCTGCCTGTTCTTAACCGTAACCAGCATCCTAAGCCTAACCCTATCTTTAATTATCACCTGAAGACTCCTAACAGTCAAAAAAAGCAAATGTGAACTGTTTGACTCTTGCCTGGTCTGCCTCTCCCCCTACAGATGTTGTAGGATCCAGCAGCAAACTGAACTGCCCATCCCTGTAGTTCTTATCACTCAGCCCCACTCCACCTATACCCTCAGACTTCCTTACCTGTCCTGCAGCAACCCTCATGGGGCCAAAATTCAGCTTAGAGCATTTGGTCCTGTCAGCTCTCCCTTCATACCAGCCTTGTGCAATCCAGGAGTATTTTTCCTCATTCAATATTTCCACATCCAAAATTGAACCATATCTCACATCAAACACTGTTTAAAAGTTGCCCAATATCTCCCCCCTTCCTCCATAGCTGGCTGTCCGCCTCTGTGCCTACAGCTCCAAGAGCTGGGCTTCAATTGGCAATAAACCTAGGTTTTCCTCTCATCATTTGGTATTAAAGTATATCCCAGTGATCTCTTGTGGCAATAAACTGAATTCTCCTGCCCCTGTGATTGCTAGCAACAACCTGAATGTTAATCCTGGTTCTAGTTTTCTCTACCCCAAGGCCAAGCAGAAGAACTTGGTCTGTGGAGTACCAGCCTGAGAGTAGCTCAGAGCGGGGTATGCCTTATCGACTTGGGCCCATCTTACCTTTAGCATTTGGGTCCAGAGGGTTATATTCACTGATGGGTGATATGAGACATGGATGGTGAGGATGTTACAGCCTCAGCTGGGTGGGGGACATGTAGGTATGGGTGGGCCTGTGCTCAGGATAGGGAGAGCAGAGACTGAGGAGCTAAATTTGCTACTATGTCCTGCAAGTTCTTCTGATCCAGGATGATATACTGTTGCCTGGTTATGGCTATGCTAAGAATACAGAAGAGATTTTCAACTTTTTATACAGGCCCTTTCTCTTCCTTCTCGACAAAAATATCCAAAAAAATGTCACTCGTTTTTCGACTCATTGGAGAATTCCTTTGAAAAAGCCCTGGCTCATATCCTTCACGGCAAAGTGGCTGACTGGGGCCGTCTGACTGCACCAGTATAAAGCAATACTGCTCTGCTTCAGGAGGCTCCTATGGAGGTTCACTGTCAGGCCCACGCCAACATTCCCTGCTCCTCCCCAGCCTCCCTAAAGATAAAGTAGGTGTTATAACCAAAGTCCGAGGGCCTGAATAGCCACCTTTATATCTTGCTTGAGCCCCGTCTGCCATATTAACTAGCTTCCTGGCAGTAGGCTGGGTACTTTTAGAAGTGCAGAGATGGGAAAACGCAAGGGCAATCTTTCTGCTTTGGGGCTGTGCAGGAATTCCCTGTCTGGGATGTCCCACACGGAGAGCAGCCTGCCTGCGGGTCAGTGAAACATTCGCTGTTTTAACTGCCTTATCGCACATTTGACTGAAATTTTTGGTTCTGAAGAAGTGGATTTTTCTGGCACGTTTCTAGGAAAGTAGATTCTCAGTTTGCTGCCAGGTAGGAACGAAGGGTTTAGTTTTTAAGAGCACTGAGTGGCATATTAGCAAGTGTAAATGCTTCCAAAAAATGAAAGAGGACTATATTTCTGCTTCTGATTCGCTGTTCTGTGCCAAATAACACTTTCTCAGTCACCTTTTCTTCCTCAAAGAGAACAGGTTGCGACAGATTGAAGTCTTCTCCCCTGCTATGTCAGGAGCCTTTATGTGACAATTACAACATCATTTTTGTTTTACGATCAGCTGAAGTCAGTTCAAAACAGCACGTCACCTCACACATGAAATAGCGTGGCTTTATGTGACGGGGACTGGAATTTGGCAGGAGCGTTTCCTCATTTGCAGTCTGCTTTTTTCTGTCTCAACGTTTTACACTCGACGCAGAGTAACTTGAGTTTTGAAGTCAGTCAGGCTTATCTGGAGGAGTGACTCATCTAGGGCAAGCGGAGTAGCCAGCTCCCGCATGCTCTGAGGGGAACCCAAATGTTAAGCAGTGGAGGAGGAGAAAAAATTACAAATCCGTGACGGGGAAGACCTCGGACCTTCCAGATAAAACCTGTGATATTTATCGTCGGCTCTGCGAGCAGCAGCCTTGGCGCTCAGTGAGCAGGTTCTTTTATCTCCTCACTGTCCACGGTGATTGCCTTTCTCTCCTGTTGCACCCTGGCACTCAGGTGCCACTGACAAGCTTGGCCTCTGCAAGTTCAAAGAGAAGCCATCTGGCTGTGTGTGAGTCCCCAGAGCAGTGGATCCTGCTGATAGAATCAACAGCTCCACGTTTCTACCTTTTTTTTTTTTTTCGGTATGTCTCTAGAATAGCAATTAGCCACAAGCAGGTCTAAATGCTGCAGTGTTCCTAGTGATTTTGGCTTTCCCTGAGTATTCACTTTTTAACATAATCTATTAGACCTATGAAAATAATAGCACATTTCCCATTAGTAATCCCTTCCACTTGTGATTTCTTTTTTTGTGTCCAGAGGAGATGAAGTGTGCAGTCCTTGCACAAAAACCTCTCCAGAGTAACCACTACTATAGTACTTCATTGCCAAAACTGCCACCACTGTGAATTCAAGAAATCTGGCCCTAAGCCCACCCACCTTTCCCAATTTCCGAATGGTTCCTACTTCTTTTCTTTCCTGGATGCTGACTTTTTTCTTTTTAAAATGTTTATCTTTGAAAAATGCACAAAACCATGGTGTTCCTATAGGCATGACAGGACCCACGTCAAGGACGGCTATGGGCAGAGGCTGGCCGTAAGCAAGCCCTAGCAGCAAGCAGATCCATTACTCGCTAAAGGCAACGTTGCAGGTGTGGAACAACTCACTGCAGACGTGAGCCGCTTACTCCTCCGCAGAATCCAGACCCAAAAGGAAACATTTGCAGCTAATAAACGAAGTTTTGGGAACAGTAATACCAATACCAGCTGATGGCTTACTGGTTTCCATCAGAAAGCTCTTGTATAGGTTCTCTGCTGTCTGGAGGGATGGGTATCTATTGTCACAAAACTTGAAGAAACTCAGTAGTTTTGAGATCTTTACCTTTTTCTCAAACTTAACAAATTGGCCAGCAGCTTCAAAAGACAGCCAGATGGGTACACACAAAATGCACACAACCAACCCCCAACACTAAACATGACCAAATAATCCTTATTTCCCCAAGAAAAAATATTGTTGTTATCTCAATACCCAGACCAGGCAGGTTGCAAGGACTGGATCCTGTAAGGATTAACAAACCAGTAAGTTAGAGGTAACAATGTCTAACTTTTATACACCTGTGTTGTGACTTATCTCACCTAACTATGTGTCTTTACAGCACTGATGCTGGCAGCAGAGGTAACTGCCGAAACTGCTGTTGTAGTTAACGGAAACAGGAAGTCTTAGGGCATGAGTAACCCAGTTTTAAGAGAGTTATCAAAATCGATCAGATACTTCATCCTTGAGTGGTGCCAGCTGCTAGTAAAGAAGCAGGCTCAGGCTAACCCCCTTCTCCCTCTCTCCGGTTCCCCAGGATCTCAGGAAACTCCATTACTGCCATTTCACGTCCACATTTCCTCGCCTTCCTAAACGAATCAAACTCTACTTCTTTCCTCTTTAAGGCCTCATCCTCTTCAACTAGGCTAGCAAGTCTTCTCTTCCCCGCCATAAATGTACAAGGACAATCATCTGAAGGAAAAGAGAGAAATCTTTGTCTTTTTAAAAAAAAAAAAAAAAACAAACCTTACTTTGTTTATATGATGACCCTTTATTTTATTGTTCCTTCATACATGTGGCCTGGCATTTAGCTTGCCCTCTGCTTGGATGGGTCTATCAGAAACAAAAAGAAAAAAAAATGTATTAAATGCTCAGAAGCAGAATTGCAAAAGCACGAAGTTGGTATTCATGAGTAAGAGGAGTCCCTGAAATCAGTTCAAGTTCATTCTTAAAAAATATCAGGCTGTCAGACTGAGCATGTCCCTTTGACTTCAGATGTCTCGAGTTTCAAAAACCTAACCAAAGAGCATTAACATTCTGCTGCTGTATCTTTACAGGATAAATTACAAATGAGAACAGTGAGTGCATCTCGGAAGTGATGGTCTTTCCTTTGGATGCTTGATATTCTATACAGCTAAGTGCTGCCTTAAGACTGATAGAAAACTTCTTCTCTGTGCTTGACTTACAGTCTATCTGGAGGTAAAAAAAAAGTGCATTTAATACTTTTATTTCCTTGTTCTCTTTTAATTATTTTTTTTTTGCATATCCAGGCTGCAGTCCAGGAAAAACACAAGTTTTGCGGATACATTTATCGACCCTTGCATTGTGATTTAGTAACATACATCAGCTGGTACTTACTTGTACATCCTAAAAACCCAGTAAGGGAAGATGTTGAGCACATGTTCTAAAATAAGCATATGCTTTAAACATGCCATTAAATTGTAGTACTTGTTTTTCTCCATTTTCTAGATTTTTCCATTTCCTTTCCTGGAGTTTTAATTCCTTTGGGGCATATCCTAAAGTCCTTACTCAGACAAAACCACTTTTCTATTTACTTTATTTAGGTTGAAAACTGCATGAGGCAGTAATATCCTCAAGACAAGTACTTTCTTATCATTTAGGTCTGCAAAGTTAACATTTTTTTGACACAGTAACTATTGAATAAAATAATATTAAGGTCACCAGTCCTTTTCTGGCAGGGATTTTCTTAAAAATCCAGGGAGGGCTCCAGACTTGTGGTCACGGTGTTTATACAGGACTTATACATGATGGCTCACATGTGCTCAATTTTTGTACTGCTTATGTTTAAAAAATACAATGAAAACAGTCTTAATCCTGCATAGAGACCAAGCTTGTGGTTTCCACACTCTCATCAATTCTGTTCAGACAATCAAGCACTTTGAAAGTTAAATTCTCCTTTGTTATTTTCTGCTCTGGTTTTGCACTTTTTCCTTTGATTTTTTTTCTTGTGTTTGCCTTTCCCTCCGTATTTATGTCTTTATCTCAAGCTGTTGGGCTGTGGGCTGGCTCCAGCATCCAGGAAATAAGTTAGGAGAGGGCTCAGCATTTGATCATCACCATGTTGTGTGACATTGCACATTTTTTTGGTCCCTTCAATACTGATGAAATTTATAAGATGCCAGGAGGGGTCTTTCGGATTAAGCTGTTTTCTTGTGTATTAAAGGGCTGCCATGGAACATTAACCATGAGACATCAACTACATGGCTTGAGACTTTAACACAAGGTTGATGACCTAAAGGTGGAATTCAGTACCCTTTCTCCCGGGAGAGCTGCTTTATGGCTCTGCAAGTAGTTTCAGTTCATTCATCGGGACTACTTGTAAGATGCAGTCAGGGTGATTAAAGGGGCCAGAATCTGTCCCTGCTGACAAAAGATTATTTTAACACTTAAGATTTCCTTTGTGCAGCTTTTGCTTTGACTAGTGAGCACTTCATCAGGTGAGTCATCCCATTTCACTGGGACTAAAGCTTGCACAGCTTGATCCATCAAGATTTATGGGTATGCATGCATAGACCCCATTAAGCTACACCACTGAAGTGAAGGACACAGCTTTGGAATAATGAGATAGTCACTGGGAGCAAGTAATATTAGACTGGGGCTAGAAACCCATTGTGAGCATGTTGGCAAAGGAGGCGATTCCCCTGAAAAGGGATCTGAGCCAGGTAATATTCTGTGCAGCCAGGCCTAATGTTCAAGCAGATCTTTCTGGAGTGGAAATCAGAAGCCTGAACTACGTGTCCCACGTAGTACAAGGGGAAAGCAAGCCATCCTGGGGTAGGATTCACAACCCAGAGGGAAAGAGTTGTTGCCTAAATGCAGAAAGGACTGGGCCTCTGTATTCCCACCTTACAGATGGCCCTAACCACAGCCCTCGGTAAGGCACCGAAGCATCAGAGTCAGGTAGGGTTTCAAGCCACCCTTCTGCTCTGCACTTCCCCAGGGACATGCACGTCACCCGCCTGGTGAACAGGCAGTTCTGCATCTTGAGTCTCAAGGCCACAGACAGTGGGCCAGCCAAATGGCTCACGGCAACCAAACAGAGGAGGTCTTTCTCCTCTCCTGCTCCTCCTGCTCGGCTCATCCTTACTGCTGGTCCCCGCTCCTTCTGTGAGCTGGTTCAATTCTGTAACTTGGCAAAAAAAAAAAAAAAACAAAAAACAAAAACCCATCTTTTCCTCTTTTTTTTTAATTATTTTCTGATGTAGAGAGCTGAAGGGACTTCTGCAGAAGTCCCACTAGGTCGGACAGCAGACGGCAACTGGCAGAAGTGCACAGCTAGGAGTGGGGGGCAAGGGCTGGCAAGCTGGCGTTTGCCAGACTAGGGGTGCAAATGGGACCGGCCATCCACCATTTAAGCGCACTCGGCGACAGAGGGGGCTTGAGTAAGCTGTAGCCTGTTGTGAAACCCCACCTTTCATCCCTCGGTAGACCTGCCTGCGAATCCGCCCAGTTGCTCACATGCTTCCCTGCACGGCCTCGCAAGGGGCCCAATCGTGTCAATTTTTTCCCAAAAAATTAGTAACTGATTTAGGGAAGAAAACCACCACCTTTCCCAGGCAACAATGACAGTGTTATTCTGAGTACTAACAATATCAGAACAACTATACAAAATCCCATAATTAAATTGAAATGGTTTCATTTTTAATTAAAATTCATAACATCTTTCTGAAAGGTTGCAAAATCAACTTAAACTAAATGCTTATCAATTCTATTTTATTTCTTGTCAAGCCTTCCTTTCATCTCACACTATGAACCATAGAAATGCCGGAGTTTTTCCCTCAGACTTTGATCATTGCATTACCATGACAACAGTGTATTTACTGTAGCTATAATAGATGGACTTCAGAGGTTAACCGGGTCCCTCGAAAGTCCACAGGGGAGCTTTTGGTCTCCATATACCAGGATAAATGAAAGAATGACTCTCTTTACTCAGGAGCTATCTAACAGGTAACTTATATTTGCTTTCAATTTCTGCCTGCTCTTTTAGCAAAGTCCGCTGCCTTCCACCAGTTACACTACTGACTATTTTAATTATATGGCAAAATAGGTCAAACTTTTATTTAGCAACTTGTTTTCTTTTTTGCTGACTGGAGCCCGTAATCCAGCAAGTTAATGCATCAATCTGACGGGATGTGACGTACGGACACTGCGAAGGCTTTTATTCTTACTGTTTACATTATTCTTCTTTTCAGAGCCTTCCAGCCTTGCACAGCAGAAGAGGAATGTGTAAAGCTTTATTCTTAAACAGCTCCCAACTAAAGGATGGTATTTTGCATACATATAGGTTTGGAGCGTAAAAATATATGATAGAAACAAGATCTATTACTCTCCTGAAGACATTGATGCACGAGAGTAATCAAGTCACTTCAACAATAAAAATCACTTCAAACTTCAGCGCAGATTTTAATACCTTGTTGAATTACAGATATAATACAAACCAATCCATGCAACTCCACTCAGCAAGCCAAGAAGCAACATCATTACAGCAAGATTCTTAAAGTTTGTATTTTTCTTAGTTTAAACATATGTATAAACATATGCATAAACAATAAAATTCCTTTTGCACAAGTTTTTTTAGAGTAAATTATAAATATACATAAAAAGTTCCATTAATGCCTGTCAATCTTCTTCTAAAAGATGTAATTAGAAGATCACAAAATGAATTACAAGTCTGTTTAATCTCAAGAGTTTGGTTACATACAGACAATCTTGAAATAATTCATATCAAAAAGAAGAACTGTTGAAGCTTTATATAGTTCTGAAAATGAACAACTGATTTTGTAAGGTATAAAAGTAGTTCTTTAAAATTAAAATTATATCGCTAAGGTAGTCATAAAAATGACTCGAGCTATTAGTAAGAAAATTTCTTTATTAGTTAATTTAAACGAATTGGAATTTTTAATTAAAATCTCGAAAGGCTGTTTTAACCATACCAAAACAGATATCATGGCAGCAGAAACACCTGAAAACAAGCAAGAAAGTAGCATCGTGGGCCCAATATTTATTATTTCTGAATTATGTACATTTCAAAATACAAATTACAAATTCTACGTCAAATTTAATCTTTTAAACTAGCTTATTAGCTGTATAACTTACTAAAAACAAAGTTTCCAGGGAAGTACTTCGCAATTAAACAAAATTCCTACCTCAAGCTTCCTGAACCACAAAGTCCCCTTTTTTAGAACAGGTGAAGAGGCCAAAAATGCCTGTTGAGTCAAAGCAGAAGAAAGTGGTGAACAGAAGCAGGTGCATCAGGAAACAGCATCTAATGGCCTCAGCGCAGCCCCAAACCTCTGGGTCATGAAGGCAAGATTTTGGTCACATTGAAGTTCAAAGGAGTCAGAATCTCATCCTAAATGCACTTCTCACTGCCTGCCTGGTGCCCAGTAGATCTGAACCCAGTAGCTATGGGTTCCCATTGGGAATGCCCCGGTGTGGAAAGCTCAGCCACCACGCACCGCCTGCCGCGGCACAGAACCGGCCATGACCCAGATGTGTCTTTGTGTTATGCTCATCCTGTTCTTCCAAATTATCTTTTGGGCCTCTTAGCAGCTAAACTAATTGAACGAGGCAGTGCTGTTAGCGGTGGCAGCCGCTGATCGTGTCCACTCCCTACCTGTGGTAGGTACCGTGACACTGCCCTACATGATCGTACTTCTTAACATGCCATACTTCTTAGCCCTGTTTTTGTACATAACCACTTGTAGCCAGCAGAACTACAAATGAGCTTCATTTTTCCATTTTTCCTCTGACCCAAAGTTAAACGATAATTTGAAGAGAAAAGGGAGGAGCTCCTCTAAGAAATGCTTTGCTCAGTAAACACACCTACAGCTTCGCAGAATGATCAAGGAGAAAGTCTGAAGTCTTCAGGGTTTTATTAAGATTCACGTATTTCGCTGCAGGAAATATGAATTTTATTCAAGGCTAGCCTCATGGTACCTTCCTCACCTCTTGCCTTTTCCAGGGAGCGGTGCGGGGACAGTGCCTGCCAGGAAGACTTGCCTGGTTCTTCCAGTTACGAGAACCTTTCTCCATTACGCAGAACATTTCCATCATCAAACCACCTGGGTTGAAAGTTTGCAGTCTGGTGTCTGCCTTGCAATTATAATTACTCTCGATTTCAGCCAAACGAGTTAAGAAGAAGAGAACATACGTTCTTGAGAAAAGTTAGTCCTTGCTTTGCAGGTGTGTGGGCTCCTTGCAACAATGCTATCCCCATTTACACATCCGCCTGGATTTGCCAACGTTTAATAAAACTGAAGTTGTTACCCTACTACACGGAGATTAATGTTGTCATTTCAGACTAGGTTTAGGCCAGGCTAAGCTAGCATTGCTGGCATAAAAAGTGGTCACATCCTTTTCCTGCCCCCCCCCCCCCAGCTTTTGCCTGGAGTTGTGCAGCGACTCAGGGAACTGATTGGGAGCTGCCAGCACATTAACCTGACTTAAAATGACCGGCAACAGCAAAACAAAAAAATTATTTGATCATAGCGTGATCATTAAATCATTAAGTACTGAATCATAATGAATATGCAGGAAGGGAATAAATTAAAATTACACAGGCAGACTTAATTATACTATTTCCTAATTTTTGAGTGCTCGACTTTGCATCCATAGTGGTTACATTTAATGCAGTTTCTGTGAGTGTGCGTCTTTGCTAGGTTTTTCAAAAAGTGAAAAACCTCATTACTTGGCATTGTCGTGACATTTACAAAACATCCGCAGCCTCCCTGTCCCTTCAGCTAACATGCTGTGGCAACTGGAGCGGTCATAGGGTCCTGCTGTAGGAAGGGACAAGGAGGAGCAGTGAGGCAGGGATGAGATGCTCTCCCACTGGGCTTTGAGGCAGTAGAGGAGCACCAAGTTTGCCAGCACCAGGCTCTCCTCCCAGGTGCCCACGTGAGCGAGCAGCCCCTGCCTGTCCCCCTGACCTCCGGCCTGACGGCTCCTTCTGTACCTCAGACTCCTCACTCCAGCCCCACACTTCAGGACGAGCACGTGCTCATCTTTATTTCTGTCTTTCCAATTCCCAAGTACCTCCCAAGCAACTCTGAGCATCACCCCCTGCTTTCCAACCCCACTTTCAGTTTTTGCTTAGTCCAAAGACCTCCTTGGCTTCTTCTCCAGCCTCTTTCTCCCCACTGAGCTGCACTCATGTTGCTGCCCTGACCTTCCTCTCCCAGACTCAGCTCCATGCTTGCTCCCTTTCCCACACTGTGGACACGTTTGTTCACAGCACCCTCTCCTTACCCAAGCTTGTACTAGGGGCTCTTTCTCCATCCCTCCTCTCTCCTTTCTCCCCACTGCCATGGATTGCAGATTAAATTTCCTTGCCTTCCTCGCTCCTCACCCACTGTCTGTGTTTCTTCTCCTGCTGGTCTTCATTTTCTACTCCATCCACTCTCCGTGTTCCCTCTCGTGCTGGTCCATTTTCCTCCCCAGCTCACTGTCTCCTTGCCTGACCTGTATAACTTCCCTCAGACAGTCTCAGCCCTGCCTCCATTTCTACACTCGCCAGCTCCCCTCAGGACAAACCCCATCCCCACTTCTCTTCTCCTGTAGGACACTCGCATGGAAAATGATCAGCGGACACTGTAAAGTGGCTTAAACCCACACCGGTTCCAAAGGAAACCCCTCTTTCCTCCTTTGCACCACGACCATTTACATGGCTGCACAGTGAAACAGCCTAGGAAAACACAACAGCTGAAAATTAACCCATCCGCACACAAAAAAAGTTAAATTTCAGCACGATCAGCTTCCTGCTCTGGCCCACTGCTCCAGGACAAGGGAAATAACATAAATGGGTCTCCAGAACTGGGAGTAAGGCAGGATCACCCTTTGCAGCAGCAGCAGAGATATAAATGAATTAAAGCAGTCTTGCAACTACGGCTTTAGCAAAAATGGGTAAGATTTGATAAAGAATGGAAAATCAGTCTTAAATGGAGGAATATGCTATGGGGGCAGTGCTGTCTGAGCTCATGCCAGAAATGTCTTACGACTCCCTAATTATTGCTTTGTTCCTTAAGACAATTGTCTCCCAAGAGGTGTCGCATTCTGGCAGGGTGAGAGGAGTTTCACATCAAACAAACTTCTCCCAAAGAAACCCGTAGACTAGTTGGGAAACAAGACTAGGGGGAAATATCCAAAAAGTTACCAATCCCAGATTAAAATGCAGAAAAAAAGGCTGGCCTGAAGTGAGCCCCTTCCTACCTTACAGTCCCTGAAAAACATGCAACCTCCACTGTAGCCATGCTTCTGGTTAAATTGCAAGAGGAAATGCAACAATTAAGGCTATTCATCAGATAATGTTTTGGAATATTGATATTATATTTAGGTGTAGTCTGTATTTCAAATTTCAGGTGGTATTGTCAGTGAGGAATGTGGAAAAACCTTCAATGAACCCTACGTTGGGAACACCTTTGTGCCAACGCTACTATACTCCCCCGACACATCGTTTTACTGGGATGGCTCATTCTGTTTGGGGAAACAGTTCAGTTTTGCCAGTAAAGTAACTGCATATAATATGTATCTGCTAGAGAAAGTTACCACTGCGCCCTTACTTGTATTATTGTCAGCAAAGACCTTCCACAGCAGACAAGACCTGGCTTGCCAAAATGACCTTCCTGCAGAAGCACTTTCTGAACTCGCTCTGCAGTGCCTTTCTCTTTCCCTCTCTGTGTTGCAAAACATTAATCTAGATTCATAATTCAGATGCTCAAAGGAAGCAAAAAAGGTTACATCAGTGCCCGAATCAATTTAAGTTCTGCAGGAAAAACTGTGAACCAACATTTTTCATGAATAAAGGGGCGAGAAAGAGCCAAAAGGTTTGGGTATGTGTTCACTGCTGACTAACACTTAGTAATTTTCAGAAATCTTCCGTGGCTGCTGCAGTCTGAGTAATCCTCAGAGGACTTTGCATACAGCACCGCCTTTACACACACATTGCCCAAAGCATTCTGCAAAGGAACGCCGTCCTCTCTTTTGGGGTGCTGGATTGGGTAAATCTTAAAACTGCCAAACATGAGGTTGCAGAACAACCAAACTAACTTTAATTCTAAACCTACTTCAGATCATCCAAGCCCTACGCAGAGTAAGGCAAAATGAAGAGAAACAGGAGGACGAATGGGCAGATGAAAGTCAAAAGTCCAGGCCTGCTCCTCTTCTTGGGGCCACATCCAGATAAAAAGCTGCCTCCCAGAAGAACAAAGCCCCTTTGCAGACTGCTGGTTTTCGGATGGTATGTCCCACGTCTCTGTGCTGCCACGGTGACTGCTGCCTTCCCATCCGACCCATCCTTGCTGCGCTCTACGTGAGTCAGACCGGGGACCTACTCAGCCCTTAAATATGTGCTTAAGTCTTTCCATATTCAGGAGAAAGGCTCAGATGAAAATTCTGGGCAAATAGGTAATGAAAAGCATGTGCCCAAGTGTTTACCTGATAAAGCTGCTTTGCTGAATCTGTGCTGAAATGTCAAGCGCGCGTCAGGCGAGCGCAGGATCTTCCACAGCGCTCTCGCTCGCAGAGCTATGCCGTGAAAGATGCCGCATCCCCAGGGGGAAAAACTTTTTCCTGGAGAGCAGCCCAGAACGAAAGGAGCCATCAGATCAAAGATAAGTCTTACCTCCCCCACTACACCCCCCACTTCCCCAAACAGCAGATCAAGGCGGAGGAGGTCTAGAAAAAAAGGAAAAGAAAAAAAAAAAAACCAAGATTTTTTTTTTTTTCTATCTGTCTGAGAAATGAGAGGTTCTCCCATCTCCCACTTGGTTTCTCCAAGCCATGCAGCTAGGAGCAGTCTGTTGCTTGCTTGGAAGCTCCTAGACAGTAAGATGGGAAGTCAGGGAGTGCAGGAGCCAAGTTATTTATTGACACCTCCTGCCTCCAAGCCGCCTCACAGCTTGGCAGTGGCAGGAGGGTTTTGAGACTGACCACAGCAGGCTGACCTTTCCTCCTCCACAGGCAGAACGGTCTCCAGCCCCCGCCATTCAAGAAGCCATGGATACTTTTGTTCGTTGGCCATTATTCATTAGATTTGGGAGACCGAGCTGTTTAAGCTGAAACTTCGCAGGGTGAAGAAAAAAATGTTGCACATTTTACATTATCTCTTGCAAATATGAAAGCTTGCTGCAATCTTCAGATACAATATTTATGAATTGGTCTTTCAGCCAAATCCAGTTTTGCATAAGGATACACAGCTGCCGGTACCCAAAAGTATGATACTTCCCAAATATATCTTTGCCATTTTAAAAATCATTCCAGAGGCCTGAAAATAATATTTCTTTCATTGTAAGTGAAATCTCTAGTTCTCATGTTTCAAAGACAGTCTGAAATTAGCTGGGTTTTGTTTGTGTGTGTTTGTTTGTGCACAAGAATAATTGATTAAATCAGCACAAGTGCAACTGATTATACACTCTAAGAAAAGTACTGAGGAATTCAGCTGCAAAACTAGCAGCATTGTGAAGAGCCATCCCCAATTTTTATGCTTACATCTCCTACATGGAATCCCCTCTTAATTATACAGTAGCAAGCTTGAAATGTGTCATCACCTCCCACCACTGGATATCTAGATTTTGAATGAATGTAACCTGCATTTTTCAACACTTCTAAGGAAATTTTTTTAAGAGGCCTCTTTAAACTTTTTTTCCTGAAAAGGCAAAATTTCCATAGAAGAATATTTAAGTACTCACGACTTACAATGAATGTCAGCCTTCTTTCATTAACCAGCATAATGACCCCTAGTAGTCTCACACTGAGGAAAAATCTGCAGAGAAATATGCCAAGTCTCGTGCCAATTAGGAGTTTGAAAATACATATATTATAGACCGGGAAACGAAATGTGATATTCAAAGTTAAAAATTGAACTTATTTCCTTAGGTCCTCTCAAAAATAATCTATTTTTAATGGAAATTGAAAAGCTATCTTTATCAAATTTCACGTTCAGTCTACAACAATAAATCTATTGTTCAGATGTGGTTTAAATTGTTCTTTGGAAGAAGAGGGTTTTGAGAAAATCAAATAAAAATTGCATTAAAGAAGAAGAAATGCCTTTTTAACTGGAATGACTCTATATATGTAGCCTGTAGTTTTTGATACATTTTAGTTCTGCCGGAGTAACAGGCAATTGGACACCACAAAAAATTATTTGCAACCGTTACAATAAGAGAAAATGTGTTTGCTTATTTAAGGCAGAATATGCAAGCTTAGCATTATGCCTTTTACTTTAAGAAGTATGTCTGCAGGGATCCAGATGCTAAGAAATGGTAAGCTGATGACATTGGTTGGAAATGCCACGCTATACATTAAGAAGCCATACACCTATTATTTATTTCACAAGCACGAATTAGGTCTTGTGGAAAAGAACTTTGAGTTTCAGTCAGACTTGCAAGAAAATAACAATACTTGGCACTTTCAAAATGCTTTCCATCTGGAAAATGCAAATAATTAGGAGGTAGCAGGGGGGGAACCGAGACATTGTGCAGGTCACCAATGGAGCTGGGACATCCAGGGAAATCTCCAACGCCATCAGGCGTTGCACAGCTGGAAGCAAAGTGCCTGCGGTGCACGAGGTACTGCTTAATGTATCCTAACCACCCAGAGGGATCAACACCCCAAAAAGCCTTCGCTGCGGCTCCTCTTTCTGCCAATGATCTATTTAGCACCCCAGAGCCCCCCGCTTCGTGCCTCCCTCAAATACCCGCCTGTGAATGGCACCTAGAATTGATCATAGCCAACAATACTCTGTAAAGCTGCCCTAGTTTACGGATTAGAGAAGTGATGCACAAAGGCATTGTATATGTGGCCTAAGCTCGTAACATTGCACAGTAGAAGAATTATGAATAAAACCCATTTCTTTGGAGATTTCCAGTTTTGTCGCTCTCAACAAAACCCCTTTTACACAGACTTCAAAATCCTTAAGTATTTTTTTCTGACTGCAATACTATGCCAAATATTTATCAGTCCAAAACTCAATTTACTGCTGAAACCCTGCATGAACACTTCAGAGAAACTTCTAAGATCCTGCCCAAAAGAGGGGAAAAGATTAGAGAGATGAATATTGTGCAAATAAATCTCTCTCTATACCACCAATCTTACCAACTGCTGCTTTGCCCTAAGGCAAGTTCCTGAATATAGGCACCGGTACATAGAAGGGGTCTAAAGAAGCTAAATTACATACCTGTATACATGCATGATGTATATCAACTTTTTACAGTGCTGTAGTGAGTGGAGGTGAGGATAACAGGAGGATAACTGAAAGAGAGAACGAGATAGTAAGAGGAGAGAAGAAAGGAGGGGAGGGCAGGGTGGGAAGTAGAAGGTCCTAAGGCCTGACAGTAAAAATAAAAAAAGTTCCTCGTAAAGGAAGGTAAAGATGCAAAAATATAAATAGAAAAGAAAGAGAGGTAATAGTCAAAATAAAACACATGGTGAGATAAAAAAAAAATAAAATAAAAATTTAAAAAAACCCCAAAACACAATGCTGCCCCCCGCCCCCAAAACCCTCAAAACCAAGAAGCAGCAGAGAAAGTTTAGACCTTTCAGAAGCTCAAGCCAGAAATTCGTCGTCACGCCAAACTCTCCTTCATTTCAGTGGGAGTTTTGCCTTAATGAGGACAGCAGGATAGGCACCAAATGCAGCTTTATTTCTTATATTTGAATAACAGCAAGATATAGCGAGATATTCTGTTATTGAAAAAGATGATGCATTTTTGAAGAAATATGGATGTGAGGGGCTGTATAAATGTATATCGTGTATATGTATAATTGTAATTGCTACAGCCAGCTGAGTTACCTCAGTGTGCATCAGCTGAAAACAACGTGCTTTGTGCTGGAAAGAAAAAAAAAGACAAAAAACTGACTTGCCCCACCTTGCAAACAATCAAATTAAAGGTCCAGAAAAATTTCCATTGACGTCAGTGACAGCCCAGAAAACAAGCAAGACTCTTCAGTCCTTCTTACAAAAACAATATAAATACAAGAGTGAATATGAGTGACCTATTTATTTTTTATCAGTATTGCTCTTGCTGAAATTGTTGGAAATGCACCCATCTGGTTCACAGAACTATTGTTTGATTAGGTTGTTTGTGTGAAAGTATCTTTCCCAAATATTGTATTAATATGTTGAAAAGGAAGCATAAGATAAGTAGATTGGCAAATAAAATGATCTGAAAGGTCCCTTCCAACCTAGGCGATTCTATGATTCTCTAAAAATGTTCTTCTCGGCTTGGTAATCAAAGATAAAGCAAATTTAAAAAACTCCATGCTCATCTGAAGAACAGAATGACGATTCTACCTAACTAAGTAGTGGCCTTAATGGTTCATGTAGAAATCATATAGTCGTCTTCCCCTTTATGGATCATAAATTAAAGGAACTCTCACTGGAAGTGTAATTGGAATGTGGGTACGTCTAATGCAAAGCCTTCAATTTAAAACCTTTTACTGTTTTAGATGTCAAACCCAGGAACAGACAAAATGCCACAAGGAAAATCTGTAGAATTACCAATAAAAACAAGAAAGCAACTAGCAGAAAATTATCCCGTCTCCAGCTGATCACATCGCACATTAATAATATTTATTATCGACAAGATTTTACAGGCATACCATTCTTATGCATAATATGGGAAATAACGTGTCAGTTCTCCATGACGTATTAATGAGAGGTGTCCCACCCAAATCAATAAGCCTAGGACACGCTCAACGTTGGATTCATTCAGCCGCTGACCAAATCAGATAACCACAGTAATTCTCAGGTTCTGCACGGTTACAGCTACCTGTTGATGTGGAGATTACAGGTGGGAGCTGCCTTATTAAAATTGCTCTCCGGCTTAAAAAATTGACACACCTAACAGAGGGAATTGAGACAAAACCAGTCTGGTCTGCTCATCAATGGCAAAATGATAACAAATAATCAAACACAATTATTATTGTTTGCAGAGCTAAAATTACGCTTAAAGAAATTCATTGGCATCTGTAAGCTTGTTAAAGTTGACTATGATTTTCTCGTGCTGGTTTTCTTCCTGATGATTGAACAGTATTGTCTATTTTTAAATGAAAAAAAAAAAAAATAAAGCTGCTTGAATAATAAATTGTTTTTCCCAAGATAGAACAAACCATAGTGATGAACTTTAAGAATGGTTACCAAATTAGAACCGAGAATGAAAAACAAGTGTTTTCCTGTTCAAGATTTTGTTTTTAACGTGTTTTTATTTTTAACTGGATTGAGTGCTGATTACAGAAAATTCAAGGCTACCCGGACATCAGACTGCTCAATTGACTGAAAAGTTTGATGACTTCTCTAAAAAGTGAGGTCTGTGTGTGAAATTAAATCAGTATCACTGCTTCGAGATAATTTTGGGAGGGGGACTGGGGGGATGGAGAGGGAGAAATTAATATTGCTTATTAAATAACGTTAAATGAGATCAAACAAGACGTGCAGGATTCAGGAGAGCTCTTGAAGCTCGGGTTGTTTCCCCGGTCTGCTTATACAACCTCGGTCACGCAGGCAGTGCAAGGGCCTGCCATTTTATTACATAAGGTAGCCCGAAAAATGTACAGCCAGGCCGTTGTGAGCTCCATTAAGGGCTGCATTGGAGCATCTGTATCAGCCAGCACCTAGAAATTTTAAGAAATGATCAGACGGACTTAGGCATTCCTGAGTTTGGGGTTGTTGCTCGCGTTTTAATAGCAATAGAACTCTAAAAGCTAGCAAATATCATCAGCACGAGCTGCACTTCAATACATTGTGCTTTGACTGTCACTTAAGTGAACAGCAAGACACAGTCTTTGGTTTAGCACAGCCATGGTAAGCGTGATCTGGGGCTTTAAAATCTGCCTTTCATATGATTAAGCAAATTGTCTGTCTTAGCAAACAGCAGTCAACGCAACGTTATTGTTTTAACCAGCGCTTAAGTGCAGTGGATAGCTGAAGACAATTCCTTTCCAACACATCCTCACATTCTCAGTTCAGGATTTCAACCTGGTCTCGTACAGACAGCAACGCCGGGTCAAGAAAAATGACCACCTTGCCCCAAATCCTCTCCCTGACGCCGGGCAGGAGCAAAGGCTGGGGGAGCCTGGGTGAGCAGGGCAGGCGTGCAGCAATATCACAGTCTCCCAGCGGAGACTTCTTCAGCCAGGCATTGTATCTTGGTATTCAGTGCCTCTTGGTGGGATTGCTTCCGTGAATATAATTGCTTTCTGAACCTACTTGAACCCAGGCAGATAAGGCTGTCCATCCTCGCCATGCCTGCACAGCTCAATAGCAGGACACCAGGGAGCGAGCTTGAGCACTGTATCCTGCTTTTTTTTGCAGCATTGCTGAAGTTTTAGCTCATGCTCTGGCTCTGCTTCGGAGCACTTCAACTAGCTTCTTCAAGTTATCTCTTTCCACAGCAGATGTGCTATAATGGGGCCAGCCCTGAGAAGTGACGGTGTAAACCACCAGGAGCCCCTTGGTCTTGGTTGCCCAGGGGGACTGGATGCTGGCCCAATTCATTTCGCAGAGCAGACACAGCCAGGGGGACCACCTGGCTCGGCACTCCCTCTCAGCCGTGGCCAGAGACGGGTGCCGAGGGGTGAGTACAAGGACAAGGCAAACCAATGGTGATATTTCCTCAGGATACTCACCAAGCTTCCAAGAATTTGCAGCTCAAAACTTCCTAAGCCAGAGGCAGTGGTTTTGTATTTAATGGCCTATGATAGATTTCTCTTCCATGAACTCATCCAGTCACCTCATTAGCTGATGTAACCTCTCAGCATCCACATCCTGTGGTGAGGAGCTCGGCAGCCTGACCATGCCACGTGAAGAGCCACCTCCTTTTGTTTCCATCCCCGCAACTGTCTGCCTCACCAGATGCCCTCTGCTGCTGTCGCTGTGAACAGTCATTCCCAGTACGCCTTCTCCATGCTTTGCATTTTACACATTTCTGTTGCATCGCTTTATCAGCGTTGTCACCCCTTGGGCAGGAGCCGCTCTGTTCCTCTGATCACCCTCACTGACTCTCTCTCAATCTCCTCCCTCGTCATTATAGACCTTCGAGGTGGGGGGATCAACAACACACGATACTGAAGATGTGGACTCACCGTAGCTTATACAGTGAAATAATGGCATTATTTTTTATTATTTTCCATTCTTTTCTTAATAATCCCTAATGTTCTACTGGCTTTTTTTTTTTTTTTTAAACTCACAGCTGAGCATTGCATTGATTTTTTTCTGAGTTGTCCGTGGAAGATTTTATTTAATTTTCTGCATCTTCAGTAACTTGTAGCAATGAGTATCTATGATTTTTCTTTGGGTCAAATATAGTTTCTTCTACTAGCTTTCAGCCTGACACGCATATTACATTCATCTGACATGAAGACACTCATAAAGAGAAAAGGTGGTTGAAATGTCCCAGTAGATGATGCTGTATCATGCTAGCACTTCTTGTATGTTTTGAAATGACAAAGAGGTTTCATACCTGAACTTCCAAATTTCCATTCGAATCTCAAATGTGCATACAGTTAGATTCTTTATTTTGATTTTTTTCCCATATAATGATTTCACTTGGCTAGAAATCTTCTATTTCATGCACAGATCGCTAAGAACGGTGGTAAAACAGCTGAAAAACACCTTCTGTTATTAATCAGGCCAGCAGAAGACCAGCTGTTTTACACCAACTTGTGCCCAAGCAGAAGGTGGTGAGATAACCTCCCTGTTCCCACCATTTACGTGGTCAGTTTTGGAGTACCTTGGGCGTGCTACCTGCTGCATGGGCACAGAAGAAAGAGATGGTGTTGCCCTAAAGAGCTTGCAGGCAAAGGAGAGGACACGGAACAGCAGGCGGGTACTGACAGAGTACGGGGCAAAGCGTGTGGCAATACTCTTTCCTCGTGACAAAGGTCCAAGCTCACCAGTGACCTAACTTTTGTGAGAGTTTTATTTTTCTGAAGCTACAGGTGAATTTTCAGACTGAAGAGGATTAAAACTAGCATTGAGAGTGCATAAGACCGTTCCTCCCCAACATGGCAGGCAGAGTGCAAGCTCTGCCGTGGTCCTTGGATAAAGGAACAGATTTCCAAAGTGTAATTAAACACAACATTCTGGTTGGACTAAGTTGCGCTTCATGGTTTGCCTTCAGGGGGAAGAGACACAGGAATAGAAGCATATAAAACAATACTTGCCCCACTGCCCCCAAAATGTACATCCAATTTATTTGTACAAGGCCAAGAAAGCCATGCCTCCAAATCCCTCAACCTAATCTCTGACATCCCTGAGCAAGACAAATGCAAAGAGCAGAGAGTGAACCACATCTGCAGTTTCTCACCTGCTAAGCTGGTGCATGAGCCTACAGGACCCCATCCCTTCTCACCCCCTTGCCTTTCCCGCCCTGCAACTCTTATATTTCTGAATTCAGCTGGCAATGTACTGGTATATATCTTGTGCGGCCCATAGCAGGTCACAACAAAGAGTAATGGCTTTAGTCTCTCCCCAAAATCTGTGAAATACCACAAGCGCCACTACATAAACAAATCCACCACCATCTATGCATTCTGCTTAAATACTTCAAACTTCAGTAATCAGTCTCATAAAGAAAAAGTCAGTCTATCAGCCGTTGCTGATTTCTGACTGAATTAAACTAGCTAAAATACAAATATTTTCATGGTCTCAGCCTAGTTTTTCAAGAACAAGTTTTAATAAGATCAAGGATCAACAGAAAGATAAGCCAAATCTAGGAAAGTTATATTTTATACAGATAATGATCCCTCTACAAAATCTGCAACTAAAGTGCATCTGCCCTGAGAGCCTGAAAGCAAAACTATAAGCACAAATGGAAGTTACTTAAATTCAGCTTAGAAAGAAAGAAAAGCAACTAAATGAGCATAAAATACATGTTTGACTCTGATTTTCAATGATATGATATTTGCCGATCATGTATTGTAGAGTGATGTAAGTAATCTGATTGCTCAAAACTTACGTTTGAGCACAATTATTATTTAAATCATTACATTTGGTTTGCAAAATGTCCAATCCTTAAAGAATGCTAGAGCTACAAATCAAAACCATCAGTTGCTGATCTCAATTTTCCTACCTTAAATGAAGGTATTACGATGCCACATCAGTCTCATGATTACATACTATTATTTTCCATGGGGCTTCACTATTTCAATGTATTGTTAATATACGGAGCTGTAAATTCTTCTCCAGTTTAAAAAGTGGAATACCCACCCTCGTCTACTGCAGCAGTCACTGAGTCCATTAGGTTGAGGCCTTTAGGTCCACAGCATAAAAATCTAGTGTGAGACTTCACTGGGGCATATGAAGTTACTACCCTGTCCATGACAAACCTAGTGCTAAAAGTGGTGGGCGGATGCCATGGTGGACGCCTGAGACTGGTCCTGGTGGCAGATCCTTCTCCTTGGGGTGCTGCCTGATGATAGGGTACAGGATAAGAAGGAGAGCAAACGTGGGCTCAGCACAACTCCAGAGCCTGGGCTCCACAATGGAGAGAGCCTCTCTCCAGGTCCAAGGTCTGTGACTGGAGCAACAATAGTTGCTCCTCATGTGAAGGAGACAGCAAGAGCTTCTGTGAGGGGACCAGGGAAGGGGTGAAGAAGCAGTGGTAGGGCGAAGAACACAGTAGGCAGTGTGAGGAAGAAGATGAGAAGAATGAAAAAGTAGTAGTACTGTGACCCCATCATTGAAAGACTAGAATCCGCTGCTTTTGCAGGCTCAGATCTCCTGTTTGTGTCCACTACAAGTCTCTCACCATCTTTTTAGGCCCACAGTCTCTCACCCACCTTTCTCCTTCTATTTTCCTTTCCTTCTCCTTTCCTTGTCTGTTCTGGGTTCTCCACCTCTACCTACAGTTCCAGCCCTTTCCCTGCACCTTGTTGCCAAGCTTTGCCATCTATGACCCCATCAAGTCCTCTGACTTAATTCGAGGTCCCTGCTCTTCAGTTTCCCCATGCCTCCATCACCAATGCTTCTTCCTCTCTGTTCTAGTCCCACCACTTCTTGTCACCATGCATGCAAACTAAGCAGTTTCATCATCCTTCTCCACCCTGCCTCCGCATCAGCAGGCACACCCTGCCACCAAAGACACTGAGACACTCAGCTGGGACGGTCTTCATGCCCCCTTCTTATGGTGCTCACCATAGCAGTAATATTTGGGGAAAGTCCACTCAGACCTTCAGCCACCAACTGGAGCGCTCTCATTCTTCCCAGGAAGATGAGCAGTTGCTCAGCATGTAAGAATGCTGGGGCGTTCAGCGAGCTCCGTGCTGAGAGTGTCTTCAGCAAGTGCAATGGCCAAGCCCTTAACATCCTTCCACCGAGACTGCGTTGTGACAAAATGATAACTGAGACAAATTCTGGAAGCTTTTCATAGGCTCAACATAAGGCACACCCCCGTCACAAGACTGATCCCAAGCCAAGTATCTTTTTCCTGCTCCAAAACACGAAGCCACAAGAATTCAACAGTCTCAATGAAAGTGTTTCTCAACATAGCCAAAAAGCGCAGATTCACAGAAAAAGAAAGATCAAGGTCTCCTAATGCAGGATGATGTATACCTAAACCTTCTTCATCAGATATGTGGCCAAAGAATATATTTCCCTCTAACCACGTTCTCAGAAATAGCTGAACCCTTTCAGCTGAAACTTCCCAAAGAGAGCCTGCCTTCGGCAAACACTCAACCTGGAAAATGTCAGCCTAGCCTAGTTTTAAGCTTAGCAAATGCATAAGCACCTGAAAGCAGAGCATTGTACTGGAAAGCACTAGATAATTTTCACTGTGGACAACGTTGCTGCCTATGATAAAATAACAACTGCTTCAAGCGCTTTCACATGCTCTAGGCTAGAAAATGGGGCAATAGCTGTAATTCTGCCAAGTCTGGTCTGTGGGTTCAATCCTGCACACATGCAGGGCGGCACCTTTTATTTGGGAGGGAAAGCAATTTTAGGCAAGCCTACTGTCTCCAGGCTTTGGAGCAGGGCACAGAAGTGCTGCCAGCTTGGGGAATCACGCTGGTGTTGGATACCTGGCTCTGAAAAACCTTCATTTTTATATGTTCAGGGGAGACAGTGCACAGCTCGGCAATTGTGAATTTGAATACTCCTGTTGCAGAGCAGCTCGGTCAATATTCATCTACAGAAATGTATGCAGGATTGGGCCCTCCACCAGCTGACAGCTCTCAGCATCAGACACGGATCAGCGGATGAGCTGGCTAGGTCTGGAAACTGTGAACACTAATTGTTTAGTATCACCAAACAAACTAAACCCACGGTGGGATACAAATTAACATTTCACACCCCGGTAAGGGAGAGATAATTTTCCAGTTCAAGAGGCGGCCACTTGTTGAGCTGAATGCTCGGGTTAGCTGTCCCGGTCCGAGGGAACCCTACAGCCCTTCTGGAGATTTAGCACCATGAAAAGATTAAAGTTCCTCTGCTGGCTGTAATGCTTATAACCGCTAATTATTTCTGAGTCACTTGAGTGAAAGTAAACTGCCATCCTGTAGACAGTTAAGGAGTAGGGGGGAAAGTTTCTGGATGAGCGTGCTTGTTAATTGACAAATCAGACCGGTGACCGCAGAGGAAAACACCGCTGCACAACTCTTGGTGAAAGGAGCCCCGTGTTGCCCCTCAGCCGTGGATTCAGCGTTTCCCTCCGTTCTGCACCCTAAAGGGAAACCAGCGGGAGCCCGGCACAGGGCTCTCCCTGGCACACCACACAACCTCTAGCTCCCACCGGCAGCCTTCGCCCATTCCAAAATCCCACTGGTCTTACTGGAAGTTTTCCTTGACCAAACACCGCCCGGTGAAAGCGCGGACCCTGTTCCAGTCCAGCCGCAACGAACCCCCAACGCCAGGAAACTGACAGCCCCACCAAAATGAGATGGGGAGGGGGACAGGCTGGGGGGCAACTTGTTTTTCCAACGGGAGGGGACAGCCCGGCCGGAATCCCGTCTCTCCCCCCGCAGCCCGGCCGGGACAGAACACGCTCCCCACGGAAACTTTCCTGCGGCAGAGGCGAGGCCACCCGGCACCGACCTCCGCGGTGCGTGGGACGGAGGGGAGCTGGCCCCGATCGCCGCCGCGGGGGGGAGTGGAGGGGTGTCACGCGTGGGCGGGCACCCCGCGTGGGTGCTGCGGGCGGACGTCTTCCCCCCCGCTCCGTCCTCATCCCGCGCGGGTGGGCGCCCCGCGGGGCGGAGAGGGAGGGCCGGGGCCGCCGGGCCGCGCGTTACCTGGGGTGCCGGTGCTGCGGGAGCGCGGCGGGGAAGCCCCAGCCGCCGTCGCCGCCGCCGCCGCTGCTGCTGCTGCTGCTGTCCGCGGTGGCCACCTGGGCGCGGGAGCCGCCGCCGGTGCCGGTGCCGCCGGGCTGGATGCCGCCGCTTTTCCGGTGCCTGCCGATGCCGCTGCGGCAGCGGCCGCCGCTGCTCCAGCCGCGCAGGAGGCCGGCCTCGGGAGCCGGCAAACTCTTCCTCGCCGACAAGGAGCCGGGGACGCTGCCCGCCTCCTGCCTGCCGCCGGTGCCGGTGCCGGTGCCGTGTCTCATGGTGCGCGGGGCCGCCGCATGCCGCGCTGCCGCCGCCCCGGGCGCCGCGGGACCCAGGCGCGGCGGGGCCAGGGGCTCGGCCGGCAGCGGGAGGCCGCCGGGAGCCCGGGCTGCTGCGGGGGGGTGAGGAGGCCGCGGGCCGGGGGGGGGGCTGCTGGCCGGGGCTGCCGCTGGGGCATTAAGTTGGACGCGCGGCCGGGAGAGGCAGGGCGGGCGCGGGGGCTGCGGGGCCGATAGTTCTCCGCGAAGTTGGAGCCCGGCGGGCGAGGCGGGGGCATCCTCTCCGCCGGCCCTTCATCGCCGCCCGCCGCCGCTCCCCCCCCCCCTACCCCCCCCCTCCCGCCGGGCCGCCGCCCCGCGCCCTCAGCCGGCCCCGAGCCCCGCGCCCATGGGCAACCGCGGCCCCGGCGGCTGGCGGCGGCTCGCCCGCCCGCACCGGCTTCCTCCGCCGCTCGCTCGCCTTCCCCGGCAGGGAGGGAAGGGAGGGGAGAGAAGGGAAGGCGGGGGGGTGGGGGGGGAGAGCCCAAACCCGAGGCCGGTGCGCAAAATGGGTCAGGGAGGGGGAAAGGGAACCCGGCGCTCGCCTCCCCCCTCCCCGCGGCGAGCTCTGGGAGAGCCGGGCTGGGGCGGTGGGTAGCGAGAGGGCTGCGGAGGAGCTCTCCCGCCCCGGCTCCCTGTGCACAAGTGCAGGGAATGTTCCACTGACCTACATATTTTTCCAAACATACGTGACCTTTATTTTTTTTTTTTTTTTCTCTCTCTCTCTCGTTCTGTGGGAGGAGACAGGCGAGGATCCAAGAAAAGGAGAAGCTGGAAAGAGAACGAAAGGGGAAGCGGGAGGAGAAAATAAAATAATAAAAAACCTCAACCAAAACGCCAGCCCCGCATCAAGGATGGTTTCACAACGCCTCGAGCAAACCCCGGCGCGTTTACATATGTCGGTAGCGACATCCCCGCGCTGCACCGGCGGCCGCCCCCACAGCCTGACCCCGGCAGCCCCCGCCACCCCACGCCACGGTCCCCGCCGGGCGGGGCTGCGCCCAGGTGCCCGGCCGCCGGCTCCCGGGGTGTCCCGGCGAGACCCCGGCTCGGCTGGGCTTGGCTGGGCGGGATGGGGACGCCCTGGGGCGGGGAGGGGGACGGGGACACCCAGCGCCCTGCCCGCGCCCGCTCCCCCGGCGGCGGCGGCGGCCGCGGGAGCCGAGCGGGAGCGGGACAGGGCACCGCGCTGCAGCGGGGCGGGCTGCCGGCCTCCCCGGGCACGGGCAGGAGCTCCCGGTTTGGTTATGCAACGCCGCACCGGCAATTAGAGCAAAACCTTGACAGAGAGCTCTTTTTTTTTTTTTTCCTTGTTGCAAAGTAGGTCATTCCTTTTATTCCCCACTTTGCTTTTTTTTTTTTTTGCCTAATACTCCTCCTGCAAAGTGGCCAGTGAGAGATAAGGAAGTGTGCCGGAGCCCGGGAGGAGCTGTTGATTCCGAGCCTTGCTTTCGCCTCGCCGGACATTCCTGCCGACTTCGGACGGCGGCGGGGAGCGGGGTCTGGGGTTGCCTTTCAACCCCAGGGAGGGCAGAAATGGCCGGGGAGCGGGGGCACGCCTTGGGCGCAGGCCGCCGGTATCCCCGCCGGTTCCCAAATCCCGCTCCTCCTGCTCGTATCTCCCGGGCCGCCCCGCCCTGCCCGCCACTCCCGGGCCCCGCCGGCTATTGCCCTCCCGCCCGCTGTCGCCCTCGCACCGCCTCTGCAGCCGGGGCTTGCTGGCACTGGTGTGCCCACCCGACCAAACATCCCCTTCTCCCCACTGCTGTGCCCCAAAGAAACACCTGGAGTGGCACTTCTTAACCCGCAGGAGGGGCCTCCCACTGGGATACAATATTTGCTTTTTAGGATAGTTGCATTTTTAGTTCAGAGAAGGGATTTCCTGAGGAGGGAAAAGCCCCTTTGGCTGGTACGAGCTCTGTCCCCACCAGAAGGGCCCGGCTGCACTGCCATACCTGTGCCAGCAGTTTGTGTGGTGGGCTGGGGGCTGTTTCCCCATCTCCTCCCACTCTGTTCTGCCTCCCTTTTAAAGGCACGTTAAACCCTTGCAAAATACCAGCCAGCAGAGACCTCTCTGCCCACACGGGGTGTGCGTGGGTGGGTGCAGCGTGTGGGCTGAAGGTTGCCGCAGTTACCTGGCTCCAGCGAGGAGCTGTGCTGCTTCTCCCACTGCCCCCACCACCCAGCTCACCCAGCTACCCCGCCGTGATGCCCAGCTCCCCCTCTCCGGCACACCACATTCAGCCAGTTATTCCATCCGATTCAACCCCGAATGCAAATGTTAATAATTACAAAGTATGGAAAAAACCCTTGCACTCTTTTGCTGAGCGCTTTTACACCGTACTTTATACAACAGGCATGACTAATGTTGAAAGGGTAAAGTTGTTTACTTTTAACCAAGATTAAATACAAAACTTTGAAAAGCTCCTCCCTTCCTTTGGATGAAACCCAGCATTTTTTCCCATTTGGAAATTGTCAAACAGTGGTTAAACAATCCTTTGGCAAACAAGTAGTGCCTGAGGGAATAAAGCATCAGATACATGGGGAGTGGAATAAAAGACATTTCTGTTCCTGAGGTATTTTTCTTGTGTTGCACAATGAAGTATAACATAAAATCTTCAAGCCTTGTAAGGTTAGAGAAAAGGAACTTCCCATGATTATATACACCACACGATTTGATATTCCAGTCCTTCTGAAAACCTACCGAAAGCCTGCCCCAAAACCAACCCTATGCTTTCAAAACTTGAGGAACCAAGTACCTTGAGGAAAATACCACACTGAGGAAGGCAATCAGAGGGACACAGGGGCGTATGTACAGAATTACATCTCTACCGTGTTTTAACATTTTCCCTGCATTTCTAAGGACTCCATTGCACAAGTGAAGAAGTGAGACTGGTTAAGGTTTGTTTCTTAATTCATTCGCTAGGCTACCGGTGTAAACTTTAATTAGGGCAACAAACAGCAGATTGGCTGAGGGTGAGGCAGGCTTCTCCCAGCGCATACCTGAGTCCCGTTGTGAAACACCAGCCATTCAAAACATGCAGCCTTTCTCTCTGTCTGCTGGCACGTGGAAAATAACCCAATACTATCGATACTGCATTTAGTTTGGAAATTAACCAAAGGGTTACACTAGGTGCCACACCTAAGAACCTTAGGGCATGAGCCTAGTGCTCAATTTTTAAAAATGTAATTGTTTTATAACCATGAAATATCAGTAAGAAACTTTTCAGACACCAGGAGCCTGTGATCCAAAGCCACAATCCCTTTTGTTTCGACTAGAATAAGCTGGCCAACCTTCACGGCCCAGAAATGAGGCAGCAGGGTTTTCAATGGGCTGCGAACCACAAGCTAAGGTGCCTCCCAGGGCGGAGGGCCAAGGGGAAGAGCGGGAGAGGACAGCGGCTCCCCTGGGAGCCCACTGCTCCATTGTGGCAAGCCCATGGGAGGGATGTGGTGTTGGGTGCGAGTTCAGCCCGGACATACCAGGTTTAACTCTGGCTTGATTTCTCTGGCTGCCAGGGATTTGGATGATGCGGTGCCACCACCACCTCATCGATGTAACCCTCAGCAAAGGAGCCACCTTGGACGTCACTTGGCTCCAGAGCCAGAGCCTGGCCACTACAGCCTGGAAGCACAGACATTACCTGTGCAACATCGATGCTTTTAACCTTTTAACAGACATAAGTACATGTTGCGGGGAAATAAGATGGAATTTGCAGCCCTTAATTTAAATGTGAAGCTTACATTTGGATCAGTGTTTGTGTAGAAGTAAAAAAAGGGTCCCCCAAATAATCAACCTCTAATCAACACAATTGACAACAGTGGTGAAAAAGTCAAGGGTGGCACTGTGGGAGTGATGGAGAAGAACAAAGGATCCTCAAAGAGTCGACCAAAAGGCACTGAATATGAACCTATTCTCTCAAGTTTTCAAGTAAGCAGGAGATGGACGAGGATTACTTCGATTAATATTAATTAAGAGGTGGGGCAGACCTTGGACCACTTGTCTTCCTACCTTGCATGCTGAAAGAGAGTGCAACAGGGAGAAATACATGGCAAATAAATCTAGTGGCTCCTGTTAGTCGAAGGAGTTGCACCAGCCGTGGCTGCTGGAAGCTCTGGGATGCTTTCCAGCTGGGCTGGCTGGGGGAGGTGAGCATGGGAGCACGAGGACAGATGTGGGGAACTCCTTTTTTGGGTAACACCCTTCTGCAATCAAAGGTGGCAGAAATTTCTGCAGAGAGGAACGGTCTCCAGAGGATCAGCATTATTTTTCATTCTGCAGCTTACAGTTTCCTAAGGGAGGGAGAGGTAGCGCATACTTATCAACCAGCAGCACAGCCTCCCGAACACGGAAAGGCGGAGAAATGCCACAGTAAAATGGACTTCAGATGCATCCTACTGGTGCTACCCCAGGCACTGGAGTAGGATGTCTGATGGATCTTCAGATGTCTTCAGCTAGAAGATGAAAATCCCTGTTTTTCTGCATGGTTATTACAAGAAAAGAGCCAATTTGCTGATTTGAACTTACCTTAGTCTGATCTATTTTGAAGCAAAAATGTTTTCATGGAAGAACTTAGTCATGTATACAACCTACCGGAGGGTTTGACTTTCCCAGCTTCTTCAAAACAGGGTTTGCGCGTTTTCTCCAAGTGGTTAATGCACAGAGTGGGGAGGAAGGCGGCACAGGCTGAAAAATTAGCAACTAAACATTGGATAGACTTAATGTCTGGAAGAGCTGAAATTGCTGCTGGGTGCCCAGAAAGCCCTAAAGTTTTCTGCCTGACAATCTTTTGGTTGAGCACTTACAGCCTTCCTCTGAAGCAAAACGGTTCTGCAGCACGAGGTGTATGTATGCCCCCAATTGCCACGGAGTGTACTCTATGTCTGTGTGTCAGCCTGGTGAGCCAAAGCTCAGGGCCGTGGAAATAATTCCTTCTCGTATGGGAAAGAGATGATCCACTTCTCCTCTGACTGACAGTGGCCTTTGTGCCAGGGCACCTCTTGGCCCAAGCGAGACCTTTTGTTCACTCACAGCAGGACGGGAATACTTCTCATGGCAAAGTCCAGTTTCAGTGGGACTGGACTGAGTAATACAAATAAGGAATTATGGCGTGGCTGTACCTGGGAGAAAAGCTCTGGTCTGAAATCAGGCTGATGGAGCTTGTTCAGCTTTGAAAGCTCTTCAAGACCACGAAGTTCAAACTCAAGCTCAGGAGTAAAGTATCTGCTATTTTTCTCTGGAAGTCCCTATGAAACACAAGATGATAAAGGGTTGTAGTGCCACAACTGAATTAAGAACGGCTGGGAGAAGTCTGAATGCAAACGCAGCATCTTTGGCTTTACCTTGACTAAGAAAAACAACCGCATTAATCTTGGACTGTGGTAGTAATTTTTTTGGCAAGACACGGTCCCTATGGATCTGTACAAATATTTTAATTCCTGGCAGGTTTCACAGAGACCTTCCACCTCTTCCAGAAGCCCTTGATGAGCAGCAGAAAGGTGTAGCAAACCATCGCTTCCCTCCTTAGTCTTACTCCCCTCTCTGCCGACTTCATCAGGAGCTGGGTTAGGCCTGGAGTTCATCCTCACTTTCAGGATTCCACACAGTTTTCCAAATTCTTTGCTAATTGCTTCCTTCTCTCTGTTTTCCTGAGTACTGTTCTTGCTCACAACCTTGGAGTTACACTACTTACCACCACACACTCGCTCTTTCAAATTCTTCTCAGCTTGCTTTGATTCTACTCTTGCACCTACCTTAAGCTCATTATGCTATTATTACTAATGACACACATTAGTAAAAATGTGGGAAATTTAAATGTGAAAGTTAAGTAAATCACAGAGCAAATATGAAAAATCTTCAAAGTCAGGGGTATATGGATCTGCCCTCACATATACAGCTCTGCCATCTATGATTTTCAAAGCAGTAAACAATTATTAATATCAAGACAAGGTGTAAGCCTTAATTTAGCTGCTTGACTTCAAAAAATCTGCTCAGAAGATTTTGTTCCAGGATGTATGTAGCATCAGATCTTTCTTATTATCTTCTCTTATACAGCCCCTACATACGCGAAGGGACTACAAGGACTATAGATTCTGACCTCCTGAACAAATCCGGGACACGGAATTTCCTCTCAGTGCATCTGGCCAGGTACCTATTGTCATGTTTGAAAAAGACCTTGATCTTGACTTAAAAAAAAACCAAATCAGGTTCATTTCTTCATCATCTCTTTCAGTTTTTGACTGGTATTGCTTAAGGTGCAGGAGTCAGTAGGCACTAGATGTCAATGGGGCACTAGGAGGGTTCTGCAATGGGCTCACCCCTGTCCGAACAGAGGCTAAATTCCCTGTAAAAATACTCGCTCCCCCCCACTCCCCGAGTTAAATCATGCATTTAAAAACAAGTTACTTTGCTGTTTTAAACTTTTAGTCTGAGCATAGTCATAGAGTTTAAAAAAAAATAATAATTTCAGAAAACATTTTTCCTTTGAGCTAGGTTATTTCCTTTCTATGTTGTCAGTGAAAATGGGCTGCTTCATGGACTACTCTTCCTTTTTTGTGGCTCGTCTCCCTGATATTCCAGCAAACACGGTTTTGATTTCATTGGGAGCACCTCGGGAGAGTGTCAAAATGCAAACAAACCCCTTGAAAACAATTTCGCTGATGCAAAATCAGGTGGGGTGTTCTGTTGCTTTTGCAAAATCAGAGCTTTGGCTGCAGAAAGTTGGAAGGTGTATTTGGCCCCCGTTGTTAGGGCAGGCTGGGCGCCGACGCAGCTGCAAACAGAGGCCGTGCTATTCCGCTTGCACAGAGCATCACAGGAGGGAAGGCAGCAGAGGAAGAGAAAGTGTTAAAAAGGTAAATATTGACTCAAAGAAAGGAGACATAAAGGAGAATGTGGGAGAACTTTAAATGAGCCAGAGAGGATGGAGAAAAATTCTTCAGGAACTGTAATTAGGTTAGATTTCAGAAGTAATTGCAATGTTCCAGCATCAGCAGGTACTGTAGGCAATATTTGCCCTCAGCTGTGTTTGCAGAGGAGGCGGTGAGTTGTTTCAGCCCGTGGGGCCTGATCCTGACGCGGTTGCACTGATTGTGCGCAGACATGAGCCCGGTGCAGCAGCCCATGTCCTCCCTCTCCACACCATGGGAAGCGGGAGCAGCGTCCGGCTGGGAGATTTGTAAGGAGTGGGAGCGGAGGGTACAGAGACACAAACACAGCGGCTTGTGTGGGCGCAAACACATGGCCAAAGTGGAAGAATACGTATTTAATGGATCTGCTGGTGCAAAATTGTGTTAGCAATTTAAAACTGAATAAAAGGTGCTTAAACTATCAGCAGAGCCTGGCTGATGCCGGCACCTTTAGAGGGCCTGGGGAGGACAGCCTGGTACCTACCTCCTGGCCACAGGTTGGAGCAGTAACTGGGATGCGGGAACTGCAGTCCCCCCCCTCAGGTTCCTTTAAGATGTACTACTTCTGTATAAAACCAGATTATATAGGCTTTCTGCAGGGAAAATAGATTTCACCTTTAAGTCTTCTGCAGAGGTTTCACATTAGCAGTTCAAGCACCATCAGAAAATCAATTACCATTGGTATTACATGCAGAGGAACAGCGCAGAGTAATGGAGAATTCATTTTACACAATGCTTTTAATAAAATGCTAAATACAGCAAAATATTTTCCCAAGGGCTATTTATAGGCTCTGTGTGGGAAGTGTGCCTCCGAGGGGAAGTCTGCACCTTTGTGATGCGGACGAGGAGTGAGTCTCAGCCTTCTTAATGCTAACATGGGTCAAGCACATATTTCTGCCAGGATGGATTAAAGACCACAGCAGTCCATCATCTCTGTTTCGAGGGCTGTGACTTCACATGGAGAAACACTTTTAAAAACAAGAGTTTCACAGTCTGTGTTGTTGCAGTGCCAGTTGCTGCAAGACCCTAAAATAACTGAATTACTCCCTTGTTCTTGACACTCTTATCATCTTTTCCTGTTCTTAATGACAAAGCAGTTTGCTGATTAGATCTGCTGTGTATATTTCAGTAAATCATTGACATCAGCTCCTCTTCACAAAAACATATCTGCAATAACAGCCCTATACCTACCTGAGTTTGGAGATATAGCTTGGGGCAAAGAAAGGGACTCAGATATTTTTATCAGGAAGTGATTATGAAAATAAGAAGAGCAATACAGGGCCAGACCAAAGTATGCTGCCTCTAACTGTGGCCAGACAGAGAAGTCTGAGGAAGTGAATAAGAATAGCACAAGCATGCACTTCCCTGGAGTGCTCTCTCAGCCGTCAATAGTTTATGCTTAGGAGCTCGCTGTACGCCCATGTAACCACCATGGGCAACATTTTCCTGCACGGAACCCCACAGCTTAACTATACACTTTATGAAGAGCCATCTGGTTTCGCTCATTTTGAACCTGCTTGCTGTATTTGGCACTCGTTCGTTCTTGTGTTGGAAGAGAAGGGGAACAATCAGTCCCTCTCAACCCTCTTTATGCTACTCACGGTTTTGTAGGCACGTGCCACATCACCTCTCAGTCGTCACTTTTCCAAGCTGAAAAGCCGAAGCGTGGGAACTGCTCCATGTGTTCGATCCCCACTGTGGCTCTTCTCTGAATGTTTTCCACTATATTTCCTTTAAGGTGAGGACCAGGAATGCACATAGTATTCAACAGGCAACCCACGTGGGCACACACTAAATCTGTAGAGGTGCATGATGGAATTCTTGCTTTTCCTTCCCTAATAACTGCTAACAAGATGCAATGGCTCTTGTGTCTTTAAGATCTTTGAGATTCATAGTACATTTTAGTTACATGAGCTCAACAACAGTTTTTTCCATTACCTTTTTTTTTTTTTTTAATAGCCCTGCTGAATTCAACCCAAAATAATAGAAATTTTTCTTAACTTATCTACGGATTTAGCTCTATTGAAAGAAAAGAATGGCTACAATATTGCTAAGGAGAAAATGTATTCTTATTCATTATAACTTCCAAGATTTCTAGAGGTGCTGTATTTAAGTTATGTACACAAAAAAATAGCCATGCTGGAGGGGGAAAGGGGATCATCCACAGAAAACTTGAACACCAAAAGGAAATGTTTCAAAATGTTCTAAACTTATGAAAATAAAGGTATGACAGGATAGAATAGAATAATACAAAAAACCCCTTTGACAATTTCCTTGCAACAGAATGTACTCCCTCCTTTTAAATATTTTGTTAGAGCTAAAACCCATGAAACCATGAAAACAACTAAAATAACAGATGAATCCTTCTGCCAGTTGCTATTGCAATCTATTACTTGCAGGAAGGAAGCATGTTTATTTAAAAATATCCTCCTTGCCCTTAAAGATGTAGTCAGATGTTTGTATTACTTGAAAACTGTCGTAAATACCGTAATCACCCAGTTCATCTTTCATTTCACAATTCTTGCTAGGTATATTATTTTATGTTTTATAATTTTAATCTAATCTGGGCTGGTGTTATTGAGTAAGACTGATAGGGTGCAATAGAAAACCAGCAGCAATGACCTGAGCTTCAGTCTGACGTTTCCTCCTTCCAGGGTAACCGATACCTATTTCCCACTTGGCTCCACCAAGCAAACCACCGATGCCCCCAGTTGACGTCCATCCTCAGGTTTTCCACTGGTTCCTCCTGCAGTGGTGGCCCGTACTCCTTGCTGGCACCCAGGGATTAGTCTGACGACCTCAAGCTGGGTGCCACGGGGTGCACATATTGAATCTGTGCATTAAAATGTCTCTGCAAAGTTGTGCCTAAGTGTCTCCATCTGCTTTATGAGAGTGAGTGAAATGGTCTGAAAGCTTCATTTCAATTAAAATAACCTCTGCTCTAGCTTTACTTGCCGCAATCGGCAGTGGCATTCAGCTTTCAAAAGCTGATGGCAGCTCTGTACTGGCAGGAGTGTGCTGGCCTGTTCGCTACTTCTGAGAAGAGCAAACAGCTCTGGTCTGCATCACATGAACAGAACTTCGTATTTTCAGAACCTTTGATCTGCAAATTTCCTACCCTTACCACTCTGTCTTGGGTTAGATATTTGGAAGTCTTCCGTGGAGACGCAGACATTTCTTTGGGGCATGACGAGCCTTTGACTTTTCCCTTTCTTTGATTATTTATTTTTAGAAAGATAGAAAGCAAAGAACTTTTCTGTGAGCACGCCTGCCCCAGGCAGCCTCTATTCACAGTGGAAGCTGAGTAACAGTTTGCTATTCAAACAGAAGTCTGCGTGTGTTGTACAACAGCAACAATATGAGACGGACACGGAAAGATGGCATGGAGCCATTCCTTCCTGCCTGGTAGAGAAGGAAGCTTTTGGAAGGGCGGGTAGAGAGAAGGGTATTGGCAATATATTGGCAAGGTGTGAAGCGAGGGTGAAGAGGCCATTGGCAGACACGTGTGTCATTGAGAGAAGGAGAGGACAAGAACCCGGGATGAGATGCTCAGAGGTTTGGTGGGAGGTACGGACTAAGACTTGCAAGGGATTTGGTGTGACCTAGTGATGTGAGCACGTTGCTGAGACCCCGGAGACTTGAATGTAAGTCTGAGGTTCAGTGATCTGCCTTATTGCCTCTGGCAAGTCACTTCACCTCCCCATGTCTCAGATTTTCCCCCCACCTCTTCCTGATCGTCAAATCAGCCTCACCAACACATTGTCAAGAGATGGAAAAAGAAAGATAAGTTTTGCTGGGACTTAAAGATGAGGACATGGAGACTGAGCCAAAAGACAAGATGATTCTGTGCGGTTTAGGGGGAAGGGATGAGACGACGTTAGCTCCCTTCAGCTGCATCTTGAGCAGAGGATCTGACATCGTTATGTTCTCAGCTCTAAATGCGGAGAGAGCGATACTGGGGACGAGGTACAAAACGTGCAGCATGCAGCCAGCACGACAAAGTCGTTGCCAGGTAGAGATAAATGTAGGACAGCTGAATTACATAAAGCCCATCTCTTTGGCTACTAAAGAAGGATGGGGTGTTCAGAAAACCCTCCTGTGTGATGGGGCAGAGCACAGTGAGCTAAAGTGCTCCTTGAATAATACTCAGGGAGCACCACAAGCCGGTGCTGCTTTGTGTTTATTTTTTGTTTTCATAATCAAAATCAGCTAGGCTACGTCCTCGTGGATGTACTCCAGTTTGTTTTGAGTTCTCATGTATGTGATGATGCACCTTATCAAGCGCTGGTGGATTAGTTTGTTTACACAAGCTGGGCTTCAAAGGCTGAGCATCTTATGAACACAGCACAGTGAGGAAGCGCTGCAATCCGAGCCTTGGGTCCTGACCACGTTCTCCATTCAAGTGGCCCCACAGATGAGCGCTCCAGTCCTGCCTGCTCAGATGTCAATGCCAGCACTCAAGTTTTAATCGGTGTTAGAGACTTTCAGACAATGACTCCAATCCATTTGGAAATTGCAAGCTGTCTATGTAGACAGAGCCATAATGTATCTATCTCCTTTCAGAGAGGCAGTATCAACTATTTAAAAAATCTTCTAAAAAGTCAGAAAAAAAGACTTACCTGCAACCTCAGGAACTCACTTGGTTGTCAACTACTAGTCAGGCTTCCAAATGCCAAGGTACAATCCCTCTGTGAGCCAAGAAGGGCTAGTTTAACCTAAGCTCCTAGCTGATGTTACGAAGGAAATCCAATCAGCTGTATACATCTTAAAGCACCCAGCTCTCCCAAAACAGTCATTCCTTTAATGGAAGGAAGAGACATGGACACGTGGGGGCAGATCTGAGACTCCTGAACGTACCATATCCCTCCAGCATAGATTAGTTGTTTATAGTTCTGTAAGGTTTAACTGAAATTATGACTGAGTTCAACACCCCATTCAACTCATTCAATTTTAGGTGTCTACATGTCAGCTGGCTGTCTACGTTTCTTCAGTAGTCACTGAAGATCTAAAGACTACAGTCAGTGGAGCCAGGGTAGTGCAGCTAAGCAAATGCTGGAGTTTACTTTATAACACCATGAATTCTCTCAACTCTGTTTCCTATTGACTACATTTCTATTGACTCCAATGGAAGCTTAGACACTTAGCTCACATACAGATATCTATCTTGCATTTCACTAAATTTAGGCATCCATATCAGCAGCTAAATCCCTCTCTGTAAGGCATATTAGGTGAGACTCCTCTGGGCAGGTGTGTGGCCTTCTGTTCTGTGTGCATGACTTCAGTGCAGAACTTCTCATATTGTCAAGACTGAACATTGAAGTGACAGGTCTCAAAACAGAATAAATTGCTTCAGAATATGCTTTATATAGATGAAATGTATTTGAACTTTCAAATACCTGAGAACTAAAATTAAATGTCTGAAAGAATACCTGAATGCACCATCCAAAGAATATGAACCTGAAATAGTCATCTTTAAATAGCGGGGCTGACTGCCACCGGCACTTACCATAGAGGCTCAATTAGACCAGAGTCAAGGTCCATCCATCCAATCTCACACCCAGTTTTCAATGCAGACAGTCAGGAGACAGTCCAAAAAGGAGAGATCCTTCCCCTTCTGTGCCATCACAGCTTCAGCAATCAACAGCCATTTGGGCACTTTGTATGCTGGAGAATGCCTCCAGGCAACTTTCTGTAGTGCCCCTGCGGGCTCCTTCCTCCACAAAGTCATTCAAACCCTTTTGGAATCTGTTCATATCTTGGACCCCCTCGACATGTGTTTCTTCAGGATGAGAAATTCAGGACCTACTGCTGTGGCAGTAAGTGCCACAATTTAAATATGTTCTGTGTGAAATTGGCATTCCCTTGGTTTTCTTCAGACGTGTTTCTCAGAGGTGCCCCCTTGTTCTAGCGTCTGGAGAAACAGGGAACTGTCTTTCCCCATCCACCTTCTTCATCACTTTTCAGATTTTATAGATGTCTATTGTAGTCTGTCTCTGCCAGAACAAATATTGTTTATAATAGTTGCAAATGTTTGAAGAGACATTAGTTTGTATGAGAATCAGCTCCAAGAACCTGAGTAAGAGCTCGCTGTAGAAGGACAGCCCTAATGAATATAAAATTTCTAGTGGAAAACATTACCTTCAGAGATTTAATACTGGATTTTCCCCCAACAAAGTCCTTTGACTTGGTCAGACATTTTTAGTACATGAGTTGTTGGTTCTTGTGAAACAACATGACAGAGGATGACTAAATTCTCTTTCTCCATTTGTTTTAGTCCTCACATGAGATCCACGGTATGAAATCCTTACCCGTTCACAAAACCCCCTCAAGCTGAATGCATGACTAGTGGTACCTTCAGTTTTCATTTCTAAAGAATGAGGAAATGAGAAATATTTGTAAATGGGTATTGCAAACCATTAGTTTAGGTAAAGCTTGTATATAATTCACATGAACTTAAAGCCTGAACAAGTTTCAGTCATCACAGGATATCAGGTTTAACAGCAAGTTTTAACACAGCCATAATAAAATGCACAACCCTAATGGTCATTAACTTGCAATTCTAGGTAGAGGGTGTATATGTCTTGTTTTTTATGCTGAGGAAGGTCTATTTCTTTAGGTAATTTTGGTAGGTAGATGTGCTATTCAATGATAAAATAAAGAGAAGATACACATTCCTCTTGTTTTATTATTCACACATTACTTAATGCAACCTGAGGAAATTACTAGAAGAATTTCAGGTGGATTTTACAGTAAATACTTCTACTGCATTTAATAGATCTACTGAGTAGTACTTACAAGAGATAATTTCAACAGTCAACAGGAACACGGACTGAAAAATTGAACGCAGATTACTGAGAGGAAGATTGGTAACAGATAGCTGAGCATGAGGAGTTAGTACCAATAAACACAGCATAAATTACAGATGACTCAATTTCCTTCAGAACATAGATTCTTCATCATCTCTGAAGAAGAGCTCACAGTCTCAAATTCTGGGTGCTGTTGTAAAAGCCCTGTTTTTCCCACCTGACTCCTACCTCTGTGCCTGTGTTCAGTCTATCACTGAATCACAGCTTTTCACTGAACCCTTTCTTTTGGGATATGCTGTATTAGCCAATAAATTTTGAGTGGGATGGGGAAATTAACCATTTAAAAGAAATCAGCTTACTGAAGCACCTGCCTTTCTTACAGTTTCTCAAAGCATGACCTGATCTGGGAAAACGCTCCTGGTTCAACATCTCATATATACAATTAAAATGCTTAATTGTGCAGAGCATTAGTCAGTGCTGATCTCCTGAGGAAATAGGAACTTTATGAATGATGTCTGCTTCCCACTGTGAGGAGTAAAATTACACTATTTAAAGAATATATGTGTTAAGCACCTAAGGCTGTTTAGAGATCCCATAACACACCATTATGGTATTGTGAAAAAGAGTTTTGTGAAGCAATGTATTTAATTTGGAAGCTAAGAAGAAATTGCAAAACAAAATTGGGTAAAATCATTTTTGCTTTGCTGATAAGCAATTTGTTAATTAAGAAGAGGAAAGTGATTGTCTCAAGCTATGATGATGGGAAAAAAAATGGGAATAAGAGCCTAGCTGGCTTTTGGAGGGAAAAAATGAAACCACATTTGCAAAAGCACCATGTGCATCTCAAAAGCACGTTGATGAATGTCAGCCTGTGAACAACCCTCACTCATACGGAAGTAGGCTACCAAGTAAAATAAATACTGGGAATAAACCCATGGTTTGCAAGGCATAGGAGCACGGGCTCTGATGAGGATGCAAGCACTTTGGGCTCAGGCAGGTGATCTAAGCATGCACCCATACACCACATTACGGGCAAAGGGACTCTGCCTGCTCTCAGGGCTGCAGCCCACAGGCAGCTCCAGTCGGAAAGGCAGGGAGCCGCTCTTCTACAGCCTTGAGCCAAGGCCTTCTGTCCCCAGCGTGGGGGGCTCTGGTGTGTCCGGTGACAGAGGGAGAGAGGAGTCCAAGAGGTTTACACAGAGCTGGCTTGTCACCACTCCGGCTGCTCCTAGGAGGCATCCTAGGGCACAGGTACCTGCCTGGGACATACCCAGCATTGAGGCACACCAGGACAATTCAAGGGAGGTTTAGGAATCAGGCTAGTCCTTGGTTTTGCTCTAGCTTTCATTCATGAACCTATGGAATACTGCAGGTCTGATTTGCTTCCTGGATCCATCCTTGAGCAGAACACAGCTGACGGCAGCGCCGTTGGCATTTCCAGCCACAGGGATGTATGCGCCTGTCACAAAACCCTGGGACAGGCCAAACTGGGCTGTTTGGAAATTTTGATTGCTTTTTCTTGGGAGGAAGAGAGGAAGAAATTGTGCTGGTTTATTTTTAATGTGCAAGTTACACTACTGGGAACAAGGTGATGTCTCAAGAGAAAAGAAAATTTAAAAGCCACATTTATCATCCTACTTCAAGCATACTCTAAATGTTCAGGTAACGCCTGTATCAACAGGGATCAAGCAAGACAACTGTGCAAACACATTCATCACCCCTAATAATTCCCATTTTCCCCTGCAAATCAGGAAAAAATGCCAGTTAAAAAACCCTGCCGGTGTAAATATTGTCCCTAAGTATTTTACCAGTTTATTTTGTTTTACTTAAAGAGCATGATTAGAGGGAGCAAGGGCAGCAGAAGAAGGAGGGAGGGAGAAGGGGAATGTATCTGCAATTTTCAAAAGAAATATCAAGAACTTTTCCATAAGGTAGTTTTAAGCTGAAAGTGTCTTGGCAAATCTGTAACATGATTTTCCAAATGGTGTGCAAAACATCATCCAATTTTAAATCTGTAATACTGCCTTAATCTCCAAAAAGGAAATAATAATGTTTGTCTTTACTAGGGTTGATCCAATCTTGCACTCATTTCCAAACTAAGCTCCTACTGATTGTGCTGATCTAGGCCCAGTAATACACATTTGAGTTATCAGTTTATTTACAGCTTGGATCTGCCATTGCCGTTAGGTATCTAGGATACACATTTTGCACACGTACAGCACATACAGAACACGTACTTGTAGACATACTTTCATTCAATATGATAATGTAAGGATCATTATCCTACCTAAAGAAATGCATTTGAATTGCATACATCTAAAGCTACCCTCCAAACACCACATAAATACCTTCCAAAAATAGCATCACTCATTTTTCACAGCAGGTGTCATTCATCAGGTATGAGGCTGCATGTAAACGTGTTAGTAATAATAATTCAGTTTGGTATGTGACTCCGGCTCATTACCAGCAGCCCCAGGCGCTAGAAGGCTACTGAAGTCACTAGAGCAGCGCAGAAATATTTAATCCTATAGCAAATATTTAGTCCTACGACATGAATATTGCACAAATATTGATCCTATAAGTTAAAAAGACTCTGAAGAACCTAGCTTTTCTCCTCCAGCTCTCTGTCTCACTGTTTGCTGGTCTCCCTGGCACTGTGTGCTGAGCTGGACCAGCTCCAGGCTGCCCACCATACCTAGTCTGGAAGGGGGTGGTGGGTACGGGCAAGGGGGAACCGAGGGAGTGGATGCTGACCCTCCATGGGCAGCAAGGGGATGACTCGGGGAGCAGCAATCGCAGCTCCCCTGCAAAGAAAGGATGCTACAGGTGCAGGGCAGCCCGGTCCTCCATGCTGCTCCTGCTCCCACTGAGCCTGCCAGGGGATCTGCTCCCAGGTGTCAACGCCAGAGTTGTTTTGGAGGCGGCGATGAAGCCCTGTTGCTGCTTGTCATGCTTTTGGCACTTTGCTGCACTGCCATAGAAGACGCAGGGGTGTCGTGGACACCGGCACACTGAGAGAACGGTGCTTGGGGTCCCTCGCCGATGCCAGCCCTGCGAAAGGCCGTTTTCGGCATCCCCCTCATGGCGCTTCCACCACAACAGGCAAATCTGCAGCTGAGAAATGCCACCGCGCGAAGGCTAATTAAGAGTCTGCAGGGAATCTTGTTGCATGTTTCTGCTTAATTTCTAATATTCACACTAGGTCTGACAGGAAGCCACCGAGGGGACAGGAGCATTTCCAGCGACTTTTAATGGGCTGTTTGCGCCCGGACACTGATAATGACAGGCTGGTTTGCACAGGCAGTGAAAGGGCTCTCTTCAGGCCCCACCAGACACCAGAGCCTGTTGACCTTAATTAAATTTCATGGCACACTTGGCTCAGTCCTGCGGTAATTGCTCAGCCTTTACTTACATGCGTTGGCTAAATGGGAGTGCTCTCCTAGGCAGCCGTTTGCAGGGAGCGCGGGGTATGATGAGACTCTTCTGCTGGTGTCCTGTGCCTCTGATCCTCTCTGCTCTCTCTCTTCTCCACAGCATCCTTTCATCTTCCACCCCTCCTGCTCTTCAATCCCTTCTGGCACTTTCAGCATGATATGCTAAAGATTAATTTCTTTAGCAGCATGGCACTGAAAAATAATTACTTTTCTGTTTATTACTTCTTACTATTGTTCCGGAAACATTTCCAAAACTTGTTTATGTCTTGTGTGTTTGTGGTGCTGCTGTATCTGCTCCCCAGGACCTTGCCATCCAGATACCTTCTGGTTTTATTTTGAAATCTTGGTTACGGAAATACAAGGCAATCTGAGGTCTCTTCCTCCATATCTCTGCCCTAAAGCCAGGATCTAGGCTTGCCGGGCTGAAAGTTCCTCCATTCTTAGAAGAGGCCATTTGGAGCCAGCCTCTCCAAGAAGATGGTGAGTGTGTGGGTCAAGGGGAAGGGAGGGCAACCCCTGCACCGAGAGTTACAGAGCAAGAGGTGGACATGCAGCCCCAGCCATGTCTCAGTGCATGTCCCCTCTGGCCGTGAATCATGGAGAAGATGGCCAGGGCAAGATTCCCATCTTGCTGGTGAAGAGGGGTGGTTGCTCAGGCTATGGTGATGATCCCAAACAAGCCTTTACCCTTGCTCACACTTACAGACCTAGAGAAGAAATTTTCTCAGCAGTTTTTATCCTCCACTGGGGTCTCAGGCAATACAAAGAAGATCCCACCAGCTCTCCTGATATTCCTTTTTTTGGTCTTCTGGCAGAGATAAATTCCCCAACAATCCCCAGGTACTCAGAAAAGGAGTGCTTAGGCTTTGATCATCTCCTTGAGGGGGGAAAAATATAGAGAAACTGTCAGAAAAGTGTGTGCAATGCTGAAGAGACAAGAGGAGGGTGAGAAGAGGGAAAGGAGAGACTGTGGTGAGGAGAGAACAAGGAGAGGTGAAGAGTGGAAGGGATGGAAAGCAGAGAACAAAGGGGAGAAGCCCTGAGCGTTTGAAAGAGCAAGTAAATGAGGGAGCGAGTACAGACGGGAAAGAGAAGAGGAGCAGTACCTTAAGAGACACCTATAACAAAGGGAAGAAAAGGGAAGTCTTAGCAATGTATTAAATAGGAAAGAAATGGGGAACAAGAAGCTAAAGAAAGCCGCAATCAGAAAGAGGAGACTTCCTTGCAGAGAAAGAGAGATGAGAGCAGGCTGCTTCTGAAGGGGGAAAAGTATAGGAATCTGAAGAAACACATTAAGGAAATACGTTACAAGCTTGACACACAAAAGCAGAGGCATAAACTATAATGGAGAGCAAAAGAAAATGAAGTGGAAAAAGGAAGCAGGTGGAACAAAAGGAAGCAGGGCATATAACATAGTTTTAAAATATTACTAGGTGTAGAAGTTGAATTAAAAAACCCTTATTACTGAGCTCATTTATTTCTTTAGAACTGTACAGTATGAAACGAAACATATGTATAGTCTGGTGTTTCTGTTAATATCCCTTCCTTCAAATCCGCTTTTAATGGGTACAGATAATAAAGCTGGTAACTGTTTAAGAGCAAATGCCATTAGGAAAGATGACCTGTAATGCACTGTAAACTCTTATCCTCTGCTTACACGAACAGACCTGGCTGCTTGAAATAAGAAAAGCATTTTATTTTCTTTCTTTTCATGTGGAGATCCTCACTCTTCTCACCAAATTTCACTTCCCAAAGGACAAATGGTTGAAACACTGGGCTGCAGGGTCTGTCTGAAAAGAAAATACTTTTATTCAGTATCTCCATTATTAGAAGATGTAGTAGTCTATTCGGTTTACTACTGCTGAACGGCATGTGGAGGATTACTGAACAATTTGGCAGCGGGTAGTTTTTTTTTCAAGTGATAAGGTGGCCTGGAAGAGCTGCTTGTTCCCAGCACAGCCTCTAGCCAGCTTCCTGGAAGACTCCTTTCTCCTCCCTTGCTTGCAAAACATGCTGTACAGGGGAAGGAAGAAGCCAGGCGCTTCAAGCCACCCAATGCTGTCTTACCTGGCGTGCATCTGGGCACCGTGTATGCAGAAAGTGTGCCTTACGCACATACACACACACATTTACAAGAGATGGGCGACGACATGTGATAGCAATGGTCCTCATGAGCAGAGACGGCGGAGCCTTTGCTCCCACAGGGGAGAGAGTTGCCAATCCCAAAAGGAGAAGTCAAGGCCATGGTCCGAGGAGCATCCTGCCCTGGCCTGCAGAAAACATGCTGGAAAAACAGCCTGGGTCGTCCCTGCTGAGCGCTGTGCTGGGCCATGGGGCTGGAGGTCAATTGCACAACTCAGTTCTTCAAACTCAATGCTAATGCAAAGAAAATACAGTGCAAAATGTAGAATGCTTTCATGCAGGTCGTGGGGTTTTTAACCACCCCTCTAAAGCTCAACAAACTGCTGCAGCACTTATACAGTAACCAAATGGATGATCACATTGCTTGGCAACATTGTCCTTCCAGAATCAACACTTTTACAGTCACCTCAGCCTCTTTCCTTCCCTCCTTTCCCCATTCAAACCTATCACCTACAGCCCACTTCCCCATTTCTCATAGGAACAAAAGGCATGCAACCTCTCTGCCCTTCAGCACGCGTGCCACAGAGCAGGCCCCAATTAAAAGTCTGATTTTAATGTTGTTTTAATCATCGCTGCACTTGTGAGATGATGGCAAGAGGCTGTAACAAGGATGGACAAAAGGCGTACAAACCCACAAGAAAAACTAATGATGAATCATTGTTTGAAGGGTGAGTCATGCCTGAGTGCATGCGTATGTCAAGCATGAGACTGACATAGCTTCACTTGATTAACCCAAATCTGCTTTGTTTAAGTCTTCTCTTACAGCTCTGCTTTTAAGGGAACGGTAGCACACACGGTTATTTGCACAGTGATTTTATTGCCTGCCTATATGAACATTTTGGTGGACCCCAGCATAGAAGAAATGGCTGGAAGAGACATCCAGCCTCCCTTCTAGTCCCAAGACAGGGTCAACTCCACTTTAATCCTTCTTAATAGAGGTCTATATGGTCTGCTCTTTAAATTTGTTGGAGATGGGGCTTCAAACCATGGCTGGGCAGACCATCCCCACCTACCGTTGTAGATCCAGACCTCCCACAGCCATCATCGCATTTGCAATGAGAGCTGCTGCTCTCATTTAGCAGGGGCATTTTCAGGACCACACACAAATGAGCTGCAACCATCCTGCTTTTGCTGGCCACGTGCTCGCACCAGTGATGGGGGGGCTGCAGAGGGAGCGGGGTGTGCTTCTGTGCGGGGGGTCCCCACCGGCTGCTGGAGCACAGGAGCTGACGTGAGGGATGGGACAGGGATGCAGGGCACCACCAGCAGCAGCACAAGCTTGGGTCAGCGCGGAGTGACGGAGAAGCTGAGCCCCAGGCGGTCACGCGTCACGTAGTATCTCCAGCTGCGGCTTGACACACGCACTCAGCTCACACGAGTTGGCAGTGACGCTGAGCGAGGTGACGGTGGGACTGCAGCTGCGGCCGGTGGGGTCGCCCACAGTACCCGAAAATTCACCGGCCCCTTCTGGCACAGTTCTGCTCCACGTCGCAGGGTGAGGCCGATCTGCTGTTAGCACCCCTGCTGTCAGCAGGGCTACCTTGGCTGGTGACCACCGGAGGTGGGCTGAGCATCCTGTTGTGTCCCGGCATTTGTGTGACACTGCGGTCGGGCAGCACAGGCGCATTTATGCCTGCACTGCTGTTCTGGTCCAGCTGGCTGCTGGACTGCTGGCATCACCAAAGGTCTGCTGGCATTTTCCTTAAGTGCTACCAAAACCAAGCCCCAGATGCCCTATTACACTTTTTTCCATGTATTTGCTGGATATTAAGAGGAAAGATCTGCTTCATGACAGCAGAAACTGTGCAGCAGCTTCCCACGGTAGGCATTCAGAGTTTTCTACCAAATAAAATGTATTCACTTATTATATAGAAAGGCACTTGTATATTAACAGTTAAGGGTCCTGGGTCTTTTTCTTCGCCAATGCAGAAGGATTTGGGGTTTGTAACTCATTTAGGAAGGGATCTAATGCTGGTAAATGCACCAAAATTTGCTCGGCAGCCAGGTGGTCTGGAGAAGCTGAGCTCAGATCCCCTGATTCCTAGTCAAGTGCTGAGCTGCACGAACACAGAGATAATACTGTGTAACTCTTGCAAGCATTTAGCCACTGGCGAACAGCTGCCTAGCAATCTCTTTATGAGATTTATTTCCCTCTTACGGTTTTGTCAAGGAAACAGTAGTTGTTGATAACATTCAGAAACACAGAGGTGCTATTTAATAGTCGGGACAGCGAGCAAGCCAAAAATCCGCTGTAAAAAATAAGCTTGTGTGATCATTTGACTTTTTTGTCATTTTACAAATTATGCATGCCTGGGGTTTAGCATTCAGGGAATATTTATTTGTAAATAACATCAGGCTTTAGAAAAAGTTTGTGCTTTATTTTATGCAAACAGTTCTATTTTAACTGGCATTTCACATAGCATTCAGACTGTGGGTTGCAGCAACATCACTCATCTTCCTGCAGGCAAAACTCTGCCTCGTTTTGACAGTCATTCCTGATGCTTTTTCCTGTTGCAAAAAAAAAAAGACCTACCCAAGATGAGACTCGGGACAGCCGCCGGGGGGCAGGAAACCAAAATTGGAATGCACGTAGCGGGCCCACAATCCATGAAGCATTTGTGCTTTGCTTTTTTCCAAGTAGAGCAGGATCATCTCTCCGCAAAGGGTCGAGCCAGGCGGCCGGCTCTCTAACATCGAAGCACCTCCGTTTTTCTTAAAACGAAAGCACTGCCCGCAATGCTGAGCCTGTAGGAAAACCAACCCTGACAGCTGAGCACAGTTGCAGTAAGCTGCAGCCCTGGTGCTTGCTGATTCCTTCTGGAAGGGAGAAAGGGCAGACTGGGGAAATTAACACTCGAAAATTTATGCCGGCACATCAGAGAAAGCTCCGTCCCCCTCACCTGTGCAATTCCAGCAGATGCACCCTGCGAGAGGCAGCCGGAGGCAGGGTACCAGGCAGGATCTGTGCTGCAGCAAAACATTTTGCCTTAATTTTGGCTCACTGCCACAGAAGCACCCCTATGAAGCCATCCCTGCAGGCTCCGCAGGCAGCGCACGGCTTAACGCCATATTAAATTAGCTCTTTCATTCTGCGCAGCGCAGCAGGGCGGTATTGGCAGAAAGAAGAAAACGTAAAAGCATATCACACGAACCAAGGCAGATTTGGAACTGCAAAATTACCCTCTCCGTTGGGGTAGTCCTATAAGGGCTGCTTGGTTCCTCTAGAGGGAAAGATGGGATTTGGCACTACAATGCTCCAGGTATTCTCAATAAGAAAAATAACCCAACCTGCTATGGCCAACCTTCTATTAGGGCTAGCACTGAGCTTACCTGAAAATTAGGAAATTGCATTTTGTTTTTTTCCATCCACTGTGAATGCTTCTTTGCTGCTTGTATTTCCTGCTGTAGGGCTGCTGTTGCATTTGGGAATTTTCACATACATGGATTTATGGTGTGGACCAACTGGTCAAATCCAGTTTCTGCTCAATTTTATAGCAAGCTTTTCACTCCATCAAAAATAACCCACATTTAATACCAAGAGCATTGTAGTCCTTCAAATGCATACTTTTCTCTCTGAGTCACAAGTAAAGAGCAGTCTTTAAGCACACCCTAAGGACACTTGTGTACATGATCAAACAGTCTCAATTCAGCTGAGGGAACAGCCTGCTCCTGCTAAACTCCCAGCAGGAGAAGGAAGGGATTTTGGCGGGTCACCGTTTTCACACCTAGGCAAGGGTTTCTGGAGCAGCTAAGGTCTTAGTTACGTTCCCTCCGTGTTTCCGATTCCTGGGTTAATTTCCCCAAACGCACTGCAGAGCAGAGCTGGAAGCCTACAAGAATGCAGACCTGCCCCTGCTCCGGCCACCACCAGCCAGAGCAAACAAGGAGAGGAGGAAGGAGGAATTACCCTGGTGATCCCTCCTGTGATTCCCCAGCAGCTGCAGACCTCAGCTGACCCCAGCAGGGAGAGACTGTGAGAGTTACACTGGATTACAGATCCCAGCTGCTCTTAATCCGGGTGCATCCGTGAGTGACTTGGCCAATGGTGCAGCAGGAACCGCCTGCATTCATGCTTTCCTTGCACCCGGGTGGTTGTTTATACAGACTTCCTGAATTCCCTTTGCCTTTCTTTCATCCCTGCAAATCCTCACTGTATCGTTGTGTGGCAATGATGTCATTGCTGTTAAACCTGAGACAGTTCAGTTCTTATGTTTTTAAATGATGCAGGTGGCTGGGATTGTCCCTGGAAGCCCTACGGCTCAGCAGGGCAAGGAGTTGGTGGGTGGGCCAGATGCTGCTGTGTTTGGATGCTAATGGAAGCCAATAGTTCTTTCCTCTTCTCCTCCCTTCGAAGGTCATAGAATCATAAAATGGTTTAGGTTGGAAGGGACCTTAAAGATCATCTGGTTCCAACCCCCTGCCATGGGCAGGGACACCTCCCGCTACAGCAGGTTACTCAAAGCCCCACCCAGCCTGGCCTTGTAGGTCCTTCCTACATCTTTTGGTACAAACTGGTAGAAAATGAGAGGTGAGGCATCCCTACCACAATCAGCCTGTTCGGTCACCAGGGTAGTTGCCAATGGCGGAGAAACTGTCTCAAACAGCAGCACAACTGCACTGAAGAGAATTACCTGATGGTAGCTGCAACCTCATACTTTTTTATTTTTGGATCCACCTGGGAAATCTTTCCCCTTGTGCACAATGCATCCTCCCTTCATTTGTAGGAAAAGGGGTGCATTTCTCCTTGCCAGCTTTGGAATCTTTATCTTTTATATATGGTCTCCAAGGAAAAAATATTTATACCACCTACATCACTTCTGTCCCAATAGCTTGTTGTTCTGTGTATGGTTATACTATATAGGGACGCACAGAGCCGACTGGATCACCTACATCTGTAATTTTTACCCCTCGCAGCCCCCCAGCAGCACTGCTGCCGTGCATGCCCAGAGCTGCCCTGTGAGAGCAAAGTGGCATTGGGAGGATCCAGAGACAAGAGAACCCCTCTGCCCCCTCCCCTGCCTGTCCTAAAGTAGCTCTGGACGTGTATTCCATGCACTGGAAACTGTTGAGGGCCTGGATCATACACTCACGCTTGTTTTCTTTGCAGCATAAGGGCATTCCAGGCTGGAGGCAGCAGAATGCACAACCTGCGTGGGGTTTCCTGCCTCGACAGAAAGTCTTGGGCTGCCTCCGGTGGGAGACTCAAACTCCTCGGGCGGGGGGGAACTGGGGAAGGGAGCGCAGCCCTCGTAACCAGCAGGATTTGCTGGAAAATATGGGCCCAGCCTCTTCCTCCAGCAGAAGTCCCTCAAGGGGACACTATTTTGGCTATTTTTGTGGCAGTCCTAATAAAAATAAGGGTTGTTGGTTTTTTTTCTTTTATATTTTGCTATTGGACCATCAAAGTGCATTTTACTCTGCCCATGAAGAGTCCTTCTAAAAATCTTAAGATTTATATAATGTATAGTTGTACTTAGTGCTGTTGTTATCCCATAGGTCCTCTCAGAGATCTCTATTGCTGGTCTCATTACCATAAAGCTGAATCTGCTCCATATAAAATGAATGGAAAATACGCATTAAACCAGTTCCTAATTAAATTATTTTCTAACGTTATTGATCACAATCTTTAAAAAAAAAAAATTACTGAATTCTACGATCAGATCTAGGAATAAACACTGTTGTTTAACACGAATGCTTTAATCTAGAGATTTATATTGGATGAAAACAAAATTAACAGGGTAAATGCTTCTTATTTCTTCAAGGGCCACAGTTATCATCCTGCTTGTCTCCTGCAGATGCTTCTGGCTATCTCACACTCATCACCACACCACAAGTTTGCTGGAAAGAACAGGAGAGGCCAAGCTTTCAGTGGTGAGTTTTGTTTTGCTTTCCTTTCCTTAAGAAAGGCCTAATCCATACAATGTGCGTGACTAAGAATACAGCTGTTCCATGCAGCATTTGAGCACGTGCGTGTCTTTAGGCCTTCAGTGTAAACAGAGGTGAGCAAAGTTACACGGTTTTGCTGAGTCAGAGCCTAAATTATCCATCATACTCTTTGTTCCTTTGCTTATCATCTAAGTCATTCTAACCCTTAATGACCGATCAAAATCTCTGTGTGATAAATGAGTTTACGTCGCTGAAAGTGTAACATTAGAAGTCACCATGGTCTTTAATGCGCCCGATAAGGGCCAGGTCCATGCTACGGCTGCGTGAGGCAAGCAGAGCTGAGGCAGGAGCTGTGGGGACCTGAAATGCCCCACCGGCGAGGAGAGGACAGGCTGCATCTTCGCAGAGCACGCCTTCCACCTGCCATAAAGTCACGGTGCTTACTAGGTTAGAAAACCTTGAGCTGGCGAAAACAATTTCTGCCGTTGTACACTAGAGCTGCCTTGTGTGCTGACACCCTTTCCTTATCAGCAGTGGACAGGGAAAACCAAGCCATTTTCTCTCCAAAAGGTAGCAAAAAGTCCTGTGGACCGAGCTGCTTATGCCACCCATAAGAACAGGCCACAGTTTCATAAATGTGGGAATTAAGTTCCCTGATGTCAGGAGCAGAAACTCCTATGTAATGCCCTCATTAATACCCACAGCACAGTGATGACTCTGCTGTATCAATACTTTCTGTTAAATAAAATCAGTCCCTGCTTTGGTTAATACAGTGGATATTTAAAACGTATTATTCTTGATCTGTGTTTGTGTGTTAGAGGAGTAGTAGCCAACTCCAGATGACGGGACAGATGGAGTTTTACGATGCATAAAAAAATCGGGTTCTCAATAATAAGTCATATGTTACACTCGCACGTTCTTCTACACAGTTAAGATATTTCCTTTAACAATCAGGAAAAATGTAAGAGAATTGGCACCACAGAGTTTTGACTGAGCTGTAATAAAACTGCAGAGCTGAGGCTGTGGAACTTGCATATTCTTCCCACAGGACTTTCCACAGAAAAACAGATTTAAGGAAGCACAGTGAGCTCATCGGGATATGCGGCAGCAGAAATTGCTCCTCTTTCTGGGTCGGAAATAACTCTTTCGATAAAAAAGGCCACTCTAGCTCATGACTGCTCTCGCTCTGCACAAGGGGCTGTTCAGAGTCGGTTTATTCAACTTCCTAATGCAAGCCTCTCCAAAGAGGTACCATGGGAAAAAAAGCAAAAGTTTTCGATGACGTGAATTCCCTCACTCTCCACCACCTCTTAGCAGCCAGCATTGGACGTCACCTTCACCTGGTAGCCCTCTAGTCATGTAGCAGGCAGTGCTGGGCAGGAGAGAGGAGGTAATTGGTCCTCAGAGAGCAGGAATCACCCCCTCCAGTACCTGGGGTTGCGACCCCTGACTTTGTTCAGCCTCAGATCTAGATAAGGACTGAAACCACTTACAAATTGTGCCTGAAGGACTCTGGAAAAGACATTGAAGGAGGGTTTGCAGCCTCATCCAATGTAGGTCTGGCAGTCACTGTGCTAGCCCGTAAGTCAAACCACACTCATTCTGTAAATCTGCACCTTCTCTTTTCAAGGAAGTTGTTTGTTTCCTTGGCGATCACCATGACCTGGAGTTTCCACTTGTGCTTGCAAAATAAAGGAAAAAGAAAAAAAACTAATACAGAGAGAAAAGTTTGCTAAATTGGTTTTCATCTCCTTGCTAACTGCAGTGATTATCCAGAAAGGAAAGTTGTTACCTGCCTACTTTCTGGTCCAAGATCTTTTGTGTAATGACTGTATCGTCGGGAGCGTGATATTGCAGCCACTGAAGTCAATGGGCAGTGCATTATTAACTGAAGGGAAAGCCGACTGAAATTATGTCACTATAATCCTAATTGCAAACCTCCTCATTGACAAGACGTAGCGCAGCGGCCATCAAGTAGTTCAGTGAAGTGCCACACTGTGCATTCTTTGCCCCAGCCAGCCATCGCAGAGTGAGCAGGAACGTTACTTGCTGCCAGCTCATGTGAACATGCAGCACGGCAAGTGAAACGCACCTCTTCTCCTCCGCCCCGTCCTCACCAAGTCTTTGCTGAGCCTGTCCTTTGCTCCGTGACAGCCCCTTCCTCGTGAGCATGTGCAAGAGCAGATGTGGCAGTCCCAGGGCCAGCCCGGGGGAGCCTTTACTCTGTGTGTTGGTGCAGCTTCTGGTCCCCAGCACTCACTGTGTGTATAAATCCCAGTGGATGAAGGCTACAGTCCAACGAGTATACCTGATTGCCCAGAGATAAATCCTCTCTGTCCCTTGGCAAAATATGCTTGGCCCTATGATAGTCACAGGAGCAGAAAACTTTTCCTGACAACTGTTCCCATAACATGGCTCAGAGCTCAGCCAGGTGCCGCACTAATCACTCTGCTGATGAGCTGGGAGCAGTCAAGCAGGGGAAGTCAAGGGCTCTGTTTCTCAGAGGAGACCTTCACCATAGAATCATATAATCATAGAATCATTCAGGTTGGAAAAGACCCTTGGGATCATTGAGTCCAACCATCAACCCCACTCTGCAAAGTTCTCCCCTACACCACATCCCCCAACACCGCACCTAAACGACTCTTAAGCGCATCAGGGATGGTGACTCCACCACCTCCCTGGGCAGCCTATTCCAGTGTCTGACCACTCTTTCTGTGAAAATTTTTTTCCTAATGTCCAGTCTAAACCTACCCTGTTGCATCATGAGGGTTTGAGCCCTTTGCTCTTTCTAATAAGTCCATAACTAAGCAACACTGGAGCATATGATTTTCTTACTCTTTCCACTGATATTTAAGGTTTGACTGCTGCCTGTGATGGCACTAGGTTAGGTCGTCTCCTCCCTATTATACTTGCATAAAGTAACAGATCACAAGTGTCTTCAAGCACATGCCAGTATCAGTAGATGGGGAATGATCCCCACAAATACATCCACTGGTCTGAGCTATTAAGGGGCCAGTAAATTATGTAATAGATGGCTGGGGAGGAAAGCCAGGGAGCCATGGAGAGAAACCAACTCCTGGAGCGCCCACAGTTCCTTTCCTGAGACATCCCATGCAATGACTCCATCCTGTGCCAGCCTTTTCTTTTTTTTTTTTTTCCCAAACAACCTTGTAGCACAACTCAGCCCTAAGGGCGATGCTCGTACCTGTGTTTGAAAATAATCTTAGCTAATAAACTGCGCTCAGGCAAGGAATGAGGCAGCTCTTACAATGTACTCTTCTGTAGGGCTAAATACTGGATTTGAGGTAACCAGCTGCTTGGTCTCTCACAATCTCAACGGACTGCAGTGGGAAAGTACGAAAGCTTTTGAAAAAAGGGATCTGTAACTTTTCTTGCATTTTTTCACTTAATAATTTGCTGAAAGAATCCTGCCTCTGGAGTCTCCTCATTTTAAAAACATTTTTTTGTCTTACAAACAAGTATTTTAATTGTGATCATTTTGAGCTGAGGGCAGAGATCCTGTTCAGCTGCTATGGGTTACCGGGGTAGGTTATTTGTGCTTCCCACCTTATCAAGCAGTTTTGTGAGTCATTCTAGTGAGTATCTGGTTTCCCATGGCCTTGACTGACTGCCTTATCTAACTGAATCATACTCAGACTTCCTGTCATCTCTGAATATGTCTATTTTGGTGATAAAATGCAAGTGACTATATTTACTTGTAGAAAATGTAGGTCAGGGTAAAAACTGTTAGGTGGACATTAGAAGCTGAGACACTGGAAGGACCTGTTTGTTTCTTTTCTTACCATTACCCAGCTTTTTTAACACTTCCATATATTCTGTCTGGCTGTAAGGATTTTTAATTTACTTTTGCAAACTCATTATGAGTTTGTTATTTATTTTCATCTATTTCTTGCAAAACCATGAATACCTGAGGAAGAATGAGAACTAAACAAGGTGGATCCCGAGCTTAATGACTACTCCTGTTGGGAGTATATGAAACCTGTACATTATTGCTTGTTCTTATGTAAAAATGACAGAGGATCATGTTGACAGTAAACTGAACCTCAGAAGTGTAAGCAGCCACATAATAGACCACTGTGGAAAAGCCTACCATAGGGAAGCTCTTTAACTCCAGGGCATGAGTGTTTATCTTATATGATAAACTTTGAGGGTTGCTGTTCCTTGTATAGGAAAATTTCTCATTTCACTGCAGACATTTACATTGTCTACATGTTCTTTAAATGCCTTTTGAAATATGCATGTTTACGTTTGCTGATGGTTTTGCATCATGCTAGGTTCCCAGTGCCTGCAGTAGTCTGTGGTACTGGGCTCCTGGAGTTAATGACAAATTAACCAGCCTGTCTCTCCTTTGACAGGCGGGCTCTACCCAAATGCTTCTGTCCCAACAACCCTGCCTCCCTGTCAGCACCTCTGTAAGTTTATGACAAAGTCACAGGTCGGCTGAACTTTAACAGCACCTTGTGCCTTGCAAACAAGTTGTTAAGAAGTCATAAACCAGCAGGGAGATAACTCTTCTGGGGAGAGCAAATGGAAGCTGAACTATAGTTTGGTCCCAAGTCCTTTCTTCAAAAATGGACCAAAGGGTTAGCAACAAGAAAAAAACAACTCATAAAGTTGTCTTATATCAAAAGTCTTTCTATCTTTCAGCAAGCTCTGAGGGGAAATGACATGCCCTTATACCAGAACAGTCCCTCCCAGAGAGTTGCCAGGGATGCCTACCCCACCAGATCTGACCTCAGTTGTCCTTTGACCGTGCCCCAAAGGCAAACTCACTCTGGGAGCCTCTGGAGAGCAGATAATCTGGTCTTGTGATATCATGACTTCCTCTTGAGGAATCATTTTTCCCAGAAAACAGGACCTTAAAGAAGCCCAGTGATCTCTGTTCTGATGGGAGCATGGTGAGAGATTTCATAGAGTCATAGAATGGTTTGCGTTGGAAGGGACCTTTAAAGATGATCTTGTTCCAACCCCCTGCCGTGGGCAGGGACACCTCCCACTAGACCAGGCTGCTCGAAGTCCCATCCAGCCTGGCCTGAACACTTCCAGGGATGGGCACTCAAAACTTCTCTGGGTGACCGGTTCCAGTGTCTCACCACCCTCACAATAAACAATTTCTTCCTAATGTCTAATCTAAATCTACCCTCTTTCAGTTTAAAACCATTACCCTTTGTACCCTTACGCTACATGCCCTGATAAAGGGTCCCTCCTCATCTCTACTGTAGGCCACTTTCAGGTACTAGCAGGCTGCTCTAAGGTCTCTCCGGAGTCTTCTCTTCTTCAGGCTGAACAACCCCAACTCTCTCAGCCTGTCTTCATAGGAGAGGTGCTCCAGCCCTCTGATCATCTTTGTAGCCCTCCTCTGGACCCAGTCCAACAGATCCATGTCTTTCTTGTACTGGGAATCCCAGAGCTGGATGCAATACTGCAGATGGGGTCTCACAAGAGTGGAGCAGAGGGGTAGAATCACCACCCTCAACCTGCTGGCCATGCTTCCTTTGATGCAGCCCAGGATGTGGTTGGCTTTCTGGGCTGCAAGCGCACATTGCCGGCTCATGTTGGGCTTCTCATCCACCAACAATTCCTCCCGTTGCACTGTTGCTGTTACAGAAGTCCTCCTGGAAAATGTAAAAAGTTTTTGGACAAGTTTCCTAGCTTCTGTTGGCTAATTGCTGAAGAAGTGACATTTGGTTGGCTTGATGTTCCTATACCAAAAAGACAGTGATCTAATGAGAACAACTGGTACAAGTTGTTACATTTCTCTATATTAGCTTTTATATTAGCTCCCCACTTAGTGAGCAGAATGGTGAGAAACGAATGACCTGTATCCAGTGTATCCTTTTGGTTAATTCACGTTGAATGACTGGATCCTTTAACTAGCCAAATGCTAGTTTGGAAGTTGGTTATTTGGAAAGAGGGATGCACCACATCTCTTAGTTTGTAGCATCTTCCTACAGTCAGCCTTGAGCATTTTGCACTGTAGCCCCATAAATAAAGTTGTAGTGGATGGAAAAGGAATAAAGATGCATGAGCTTTGCTGTAGTACTGAGGGGAATATCAACAGGACAGTAAAGAGTCAGGATATCAATTTATCTTGTACTTCCCTGACGCTGATTCACACATGCATATACACACAGGAAAATCGTCTTGTGACCTCTCCTTGACAATGATAATATAGTAGTAATTGACTTTTCACTATTGTGTAGTTATGAGAACAAAAATGGACATACTTCGAGAAGCAAGGTTATCATCAGTTACAGCTCCATCAGAAATTCTTACAGGTGTTTTCTACCTTAATTCATCTCTGGAGCCTAATTCTCTTTGTAATTAGCAATTACGGTGCATATTGAAAAAAGCACATAGAGGAGGCACATTGATGTGAAATTAATGCGTATCATTCCCACCAAGTTCCTTGAAACCTACTATTTCTGTTTTCCTTTTTCATAAAACGGACAAGCTAGCGTACTTTAAAGAAAATTACTCCTTGGCAACAGTGACCCAAGAGGTCTGCAAGTCTGCATGGGAAGTAGTCTCGACAGCTTGATTATTTGTTATAAGAACAGGTCTGAAACATTTAATCCATAGAGCACGTTGAGAAATTTCATCTTCACTATTCTTAAGAACTGAACTAAAGTGAGAGGCCGACAACTGCAAGTCACTCATTAGTATCCACACCATGGTTTAATCCTTGTTAGAGGAGAATAACAAATGTAGAAGGGCTCATTTCCCCCCTCACATGGGAAATGTGATTCAAGAGTGTATTTTTCAGTCTGTTCAGAAGCATGCAAAAATAACATTCATTAACATTAGGGAAGATACAGATGCTGCGTGAGAAAAGGATATAGCGATGATCATTGATTCTGGCAGAAGTCTTCAGGAGCTCTCTTTGAAGTCTGACAACAGGAATCTGTGCCCAGATTTGCCAAGGTTTAATCTGTGACAATTAAATTAGGGGATAATGAAGGAAGATGGTGCTATCTTTACTCTTGGTTGAATTAATGATTTCTGAATTGTGGGGAGTGCTTACCTCTTTGGCTGGTCGTTACAGAACTTCTGTTCCGTCAAACTCTGATTGTAAGCCTAGTTTTAAAGCCCTGAAATTAATTATCATTCTTCTTTCCTGCGAGTTCGCTGTTATTTCTAGGGACTGCCAAGTGCATACTTTGTTAACGCTACGGGAACCTTTATGAATGTAGCTAATTCAAGGACGCATGGAAGAGATGCAAGCGCCAGTCATTCCTGAACCGGGAAGAGCACCTTGCAATCCAGAAGGTGCATCAAGACATGGAGGGGACAGCTTTCGGTGGCGGGGAGGGCACTGGTGGTGGGATGGGAGCAGCACCATTTCACCTCTCTCCGTTCCTGCGCTGCCTCGCTCCTTTTGCTGTCACACTGCCACACGCGGACCCACGCTCCTGCCTACAGCTACCCATGGTCAGTGCCTGCACACCTACTGCACGCCTGCATTTCTCCCCCGGCCGAACCAGGCTCACGTGACCTGTTACAAAACGACATAGTTCAAAAATGCCCCAGAGCGGCTCAAAATTTTTTTTCTTCTGGAGAACTCTTCAAATAAGCTTTATAATACTCATATTTAAAAATCATGCAGTTTAATAAAAATAAATGACTGTTTTCTTCAGCTACAGCTGGATAACATATTGCCAGAGGTACAAAAATAATAGTAATTTGGAGATTATTACTATTTGTCCTCAATTTTTTACTTAGAAAGTTTCATCGTATCCCAAGGCCTCTCCTATGTCCCTCGGGCAATATTTACTTATCATTACAGTCAGTATTTAGAATGTACGATGTGATAGTTAATATTTATATCAATGGTACAGTAAAGAATATGCTGCATTTGTTCCCTGATTGACCAATCCATCTCTATCTAAAATGGAACATGATCCTTGAAATTCCTGGAGAGAAAGTGAATTTGCCAGCAGTCAGGCATTTTGTTTCCAAAAGCCCATTTTACTTCGGCTACAAGGAAAAATATGCTTATTTTTCATAAATTCTTCTAACTATGGAAGAAACCCAACGTGTTCCTCCCTGAATATAGAATGACAAGTTACATAAACATGGAAAAGAAAGAGTTGTGTTACCTCAAGATGAATTGTGACCGGGGGAGGGAGACACACACCATTGCAGCTTTTTAAGCTCCAAATTTGGAAATGCAGTAAATTTTATTAAGCTTCCAACATGTTTTATATGTTTCACTCTAGTCGTACCCTGTCTAGGCAGGATACATCTGTTGTAACTCAGGCATCTGAAAGTCAAACATCTAAGTTTGACTTAGTCACCCAAACTCCCTTTATAGTCAAAGGACAGAGGCAGGCACCTGCAGAGGGCTCTTCATCTCATCCTCACGTTGGGGTCTAACGCAAGGTCAGACCAACTGCCCTGGGGGAGTGCCAGCGTCTCGCCACTGATTATAAAAAGAGCCCCGAGTGAATAGTTCTGTCTTAGATTGTTCAGACATCCCGAGTTAAGTGTGATGACTCTGTGCTTAAACAGAAACATCTCCCTGATACTGTTGATGGCAGAAAGCTCACACTCATTTAGAGAGTAGAAGGTTTCAGGCTGGTTCCTGTAAAAAAGATGAGATACGTGACATGCACCAGATGTATATGAGTGACTTCTCTTGCCAAATCTATTGTATGATAATTGCCTGGGTCTCTGTGAGACTTCAAAGGGACTAATGGATGCCAAACTTCTTGAGGTCTGATTAGTTTCAGCAATGCAGAGCCTTTATGGGGATGCTGCAGATTCACTCCCAGAAGAAAGCAAGGCAAAATTACTCTGTTCACTACATTAATTAGTTAAGGCTATCTGGCAAGGTAGGCTGCCTGCCTTTTTATTTTCAGCCCAGTTCCAACAAGAAGCCAAGACAAAAAGGAGGGCAGAGAGTTAGCCTAAAAAAACAGTTGTCATGGTGTAGGCAGACATTTTGAGTACACACATTTGAGTCACATACCAGTTTTGAATTTGTTGGGCTTCACATCATAGCTGAAGTTGTACGCGGTATGTTATAGTGCTTCCACTGATATTTGCCTTGTGCCCTAACAGAAAATGAGAACTATTGTCTTTGGTAACATGAAAGATAAATGTTTACAACAATTTTTTTCCACCTAATTTAATAGAACTATTCAGTTATTTAACAAGTTATTCCATTTTCAATCCTACTGTATTTTTCTGTTTTGGATTCGCCTGCCAGCCTTTGTGGTTTTGGCTGTCTCTTGGCTGCTTGATAGCATGAGACAGCCACCTGAATTGCACCTCAAGAAAAGCCTTTGCTGTTCTCTTCTCAACTGGGAGACTTTGTGTATTCTTGTCACCCTTCCCCAGCACTGGCGGAGCCTAGCAAGGCAATCAAACCCCGCATCACACCGCAGTCATCCCAGCCTGACACGGAGAAACCTGTCAGTATCCCAACAAGATTAACTACGGTTTGTGTCTGATCTCAGGCAAGAGCCTGGAGTGAGCTGCATGCAGTTATCTGCTTTAGAGATTTGTGTCGTGTGCTCCTCGTACAGCGCTATAAGAGCCAGAGAAGTGCCAAGTGGCCAGCCACAGAGGGGGGACTCTGCTGAAGCAGAGTTGTTCACTAGCCAGTTAAATGCAGGAGGTGATTCTCATCCAACAGGGAGGCATTTCCACATCTAAGAAGGGAAAAAAACCCTGTTATTTTACTTAAGAGAGTGCCCAGAACACCTGCTGGTGAAGGAAGGAATAGTGTGAGCTCCAGGATGACAGATGAAACCTGTCTGGACCCCTGGAAGAGCTGAAAGTGAAGCCTGAATGCAAAAGCTAATGTGATTGTGAGAGAGAGGAGAGCTGATCATGAAGGAGAGGTGATCTGAGGTGAAAACAGGGAAGGCAGGCGCTTGGAGCTGCTCTCTGGTGGGGTGCCCCAGAGAAGTTCTGCCCCCTGAGCGAGATCCCTCAGGGGTACCCCAGCAGATGCACCCTGGGGTTCCATGCACAACGCCTGGAGCCCCACTTGAACTTGCTGGGTCTGGTGGCTGAGGGATGTCTACCCAATAAGCCACGTACCTTCCTATTTCATTTCACCCCTCTGTATTCCTCTGTAACTGTGTTGCCTGTTTCAGATGCTATGAATAAACAACTGTATTTGACTTTTAACTTAACCTGGTTTGAGTTAAATGTGATTTCAGGTAACTGTATAACAACAAGTCATTCTTTCCCCAAGGATATAGTGAATCTGTGAACGAGGGCCTGGTTTAGATGACAGGTCACTCCTGCTATCTTTTTCTTTACCATCTCAAATGATGGGTGTCCGTGTGGAGTATCGGTTCAAACTGCGGCGACGAACCATGTTGTAATCAATATGATGTCCCAGGATGGAATTTCAGTCTTCCTCTTTTGACTTTTTTATAAACTTAGGAAATTAAAAGCACACACCAACATGCGCTGTACAGAAAGGATATTAGTACAATTTTGCGTCAAGCAACCAAAAGTTAGTACCAGAACTAAGGTCGCCTGCACAAACTTCATTTGGACTCTTTGTGAGTATGTGTGGCAATAAAGTTTTTAATTATGTGATCAGCCACTGTTCATTTTACCCAGGTCCTGCTCCATTCAGCACACATTTAACCCACTGCAGGGGCGAGTCAGTGGTGTACAGGACATCACCTCCCTCTTGTTTACTGGAGGGTATACGGTGAAGAAGGCTGTCAGTGAGACAGTCACATACTGTCTGGGACAAGGATTTTGTCCTTGCCTCCTTGGAGAGCCTGCTGAAAGCCAGAGAGTCGAACAAGTCCCCTCTGGGCGGTCACCGAGTCCCTGACTTGGGACTCTGAGGTCTTACCTATGCTGAGCACTAGCATTGTCTGGTGGCACCAAAGTCATGGGGCTTTGCTAAAGAAACTGAGCCCCCCTCAAATTAGCTGCTTGCCACTGTAACCTCTCTGTGTGTTTGTTGGTGGGTCTTATGTCTGCGATCACTTCACTAGGATACTGTGCGTATTAACTTACTAGTGCTAGATAGACTATATGTAGATCATCACAGAGTATCGCAAACAAATCAGCATTACAAACTTCAGAATGGAGTTTGAAAAAATGTGACTACCCACAAAACAAGGAGAAAATAAGGGTTCAGAATAGCTTCTGATTAACTGAGCAAATGGTGCCTGCTCAGACACTTTGTGATCTCTGGGGGAAAAAACAGAAAAGGTAAACAAACATTTGTATCACTGTATCATATTTGGTACAGCCCAATGACTTTTAGTACACAACTTTGTCTTATCACTTTTAAAGGAGACATACAGAGATTGACCAGGCATTATCTGATTTTTGAGTGATTGATTTTGCAAAGCCAATAACGGCATTATAACCTATTTTATAGGTGGTGTAAAAAGTGCATTTATATGCATGTTATCTATATCTACATATACAATGTATGTACACTGCACATGGATATATACCACACATACATACACGTACATGTATGTTCAATTTTGAGTGCCAAATTCTATGTCAAGAAAGGTTTAGTCCCTCTTCCAGAACATTACTATGTACACATAACCCTGACCAAAGAGAAGATCCTTTCAAATCTCTCTGTTGTTTCAAGATGCATACAGTGTATTTTATTGCTTTATCACTGGTAGAAATATACCATAAAGAGGGCTTTCGGGACCTCTTCATACCACCTCAATGAATCATTATGCATGCAAAACACAATCGCATTTTATCGTTGATTCTGGGACAGTTGCCTACAAACTTAAGACCAGATCCTCAGCAGATGTACTTCAGCATAGTCACCACGGAGGTCAGCAGAGCAGAAACAGCTTGTGAATTTATCATAGGTATAATAGGACAATTCGGGTTGGAAGGGACCTCAGGAGGTCTCCAGTCCAACCTCCTGCTCAAAGCAAGTCCAGCTTTGAGGTTGGATCAGGCTGCTGAGGGCTTTGTTTTGAAAACCTCCAAGGAAGGAGACAGCACGGCCTCCTGGAGCAACCAGCTCCACTGCCTGGCTGTCCTCATGGGCAAAATCTTCTCCTTATATTCAGTCAGAACCTCTCTTTTTCAGCTTATTCCTGTGGTTTCTCACCCTCTTACCGTGTGATGCTCTGAAGAGCCTGGGTCCATCTTCTTGATGGCCCCTCCTAGATGCTGGCAGGCTGTTAGGTCTCCTTGAAACTGTCCCTCCTGCAGGCTGAGCAAGTCCATCTCCCTCCTGCTCCTCCTGCTCCATGTGCCGGTGCATGGTGCTGCATCTCCCTCTGCTTCAGCCCCCAAAGGTGAGCAAAAGCACCTTGTCACCCCCGGGATGTGGGGGGGCTGAGTTTCTGTCCCCCACATCCCACTAGTGTCAGGGGGTTTTGAAGGGTGGATCTTGTGGCATCCACTGGATGAATCTGGTTCCTATGCTTGTGCTTACAGTTCTGTAGAGGCATGAGAAGTTTGGGGGTTTTATGTTTGTGCTGTCTTTGTCTCCCCTTCATTTGAGAGTGAGAGAGAGAGAGAAGCTGGATTGCGTTATCTCTCATCCTCAGCTTGGTGCACTGTGCTGTGGTGTCATTTTTCAAACAAAGCCCAAAGACTCGCTCTATCTGGGCGATTTTGATTTCTTACTTTACCCACTCCCATCTCCCTCCTCCCTGCAACAAGATGAAAACATCAATATCTGTTTTGGGCTCCCAAGGTATGACACAATGTCAATGGAGTTTGTTTTTAATCTGGGTGACTAACAGTTATCTGACAATTCAAGTAATATTTCTCCACATCCATCTGTCAAACTCCAGTGAGCTTACAGGGGGAGACAGCATCAGATTTAGCAGCCAAGGCGAGCCCATTAACACCCTGGGATTGCGACTTCAACTCCCTGCGATACGATTTTCCCCTAGTCTGTCCTGCGCTGCCCTTTTCATTTTTTATTTATGTAAAATTATAACTCTCGCATTTGAAAGTCATCCCCTTTTATTTCTGAGGCTGTTTCCTACAGTGAGTCAGGTCAGGCAAACTATTATTAGGACCATGTTTATTTATAACGGGCAGTTTAGCATTAAGCAACGCGTTGTGACAGGCTGTGCGTTTCTGGAGGACGATGGCAGGCTCGGGGTGCCTGCGCAGGCACGGCGCCCATGGCGGAGGGCTCCTGCTGCCCCAGCCAGCCTCCGGACACGCTCTGCCGCCAGCGGCTCGCTGCCGTCACGAAACGAAACGTAGGGAGGAAAACGAGGACACGCTGGAGTCGGTGCCGGCGCTGGGGGATGCGGGCAGCTGACAGCCGCCCGGCTGTGCCATCCCTGCCCCTCCTGGCAGGCAGGACTCAGGAGGCTCAGAACCAGAAATGGGGGTTCGCTGCCCCAGGATTGTCACAGTAAACCCCTTTTTTTCACCTGCTTGGTGCTTCCCCTGAGGCCGCTGGTTTCTTGCCCTCTCTCCAACCGCATGCAAAGCAGCCGGCTTTGCCATAGTCCACAGAGTTTTCTGCCTCTACAGCAGCACTTTCAATATAATTAAGTTATTTCTTCATTTTTATTCTATTCCATCTTCCCTGACAGCTCTGGATCCCACGAGCCCCACCGGAGGACCTGCTGAAGACTGCAGAAGGCAGAAGAGAAGGGAGCATTCCTCCAGTGATACCAAAACCCGAACAGCAAAGAGGGCTGAGGACCACAGAGACCCTTCCCACCAGTGGAAGGTTAAAGGGGCAGTAACCGCGTGGTGGGGCAGCCTCTGCAACCCATCTTGGCCCTTCCAGGAATAAGAAGCTGCTTCTTTTTTGCCATCTTCCCTCCATCCCTGTACCATGATGGGGAGCTTGTGCCGGCTGAGGAACTCCTCGCAGAGATATGTCAGGTCCAGGCACATCATTTCCCTGCCTCTCCCCTCCCATGGGCCTGAGTGTCTACCTGCAGCTGGGCTGGAAAGGCAGCTCATTTAGCAGGGTGAACCCTGCTGCTGGAGGTCCAGGTATTAGCAGGGCTGATGAACGTCTCCTTAGGAAGGATTTGACCCCCCCATGACAGTGGGGGTAGGATGCAGGTGTTGGGGCCCTGACCCACAGCTGGCTACTTGCCAAAGGCAGCCCCAGATGGCAGGCTTGCAGCTGTGGAGGTTTTCACCTTTCCTCTATCTGACTCCAGTAGCTCCTTTATCTCCCTGCGAATGTGGGTATCAGCAAGGAGTGCGATGCTGGGGACTGGTAAGGGGTTAATCTCCTGCTTTTTTCCTTCCTCTAGGAAATCTCCACCGGCACTTTGCTTCTTGCCTATTGGTTTGCATTTGGTTGACTTCTGTTTATGTTTTTTTGAGGAGATGGGGACCTACTTTGCATGTTTATCATCCGGCAAACCCTAAATGACATCTGTGCTCTTGCATCCATCCCTCTATGTGAGAAGCTGTGACTGTGGCTGTCAGGAGACCCATGTCCAAACCAGCTACCACGGAGCTAAATCCAGCAGCCCTTATTCAGTTCTTAGCTTGGCAAAACCCCAATGAAGATAAGGAGAGTTTTAACTGATTTGGGATGTCAGGTTCCAATAATGAGCATGGCCACAGTTCCTGAAATCTGTTTCCATGAATTTGCTCAAGAGTATATTGCAGAGGTGTTTCTGACATTTGGCAACGTTAATATTTAAGCCTTCCTGTGTTATTTTTGCTAAAGGAATTAGAAATTAGCATGTCATGATCATAATACAGCAGCTGAAAATAAAGGGCCAGATTGTGCCCTCAATCCACACGCCCGATTCCCACGGATGTCATTGGAAATTGTGTGCGTATGCCTCTGAGGGCAGAATTTGGCCTAGCACACCCCTTCTCTTTCTGCAGTGCGCATGTTGTGCTCACTGCTGCTAACACAACTTCTGTGCAATGAGAGAGGAACGCGTGCCTAAATTATTTAGTGCCCTGATAACCTGAGGTGGTTTTCCTTCCCCTTTCATAACGATTGAAACTGTAATTTTTCCTATAGCTACAGCCATTGTCTTTGCAGACGAGTCCTGCACACCTCTATTAGCAGAAGGGGAATGAATTGCCTACAAGGCACGTCTCTGGCGGATGAGCATATTGGAGTCCATACCAGTGGGCTCAACCTGGTTCTGGTGGGAGTGACAGAGGTGTCGCTGGGACTGCCCTGGGGCAGGGAGGCGGGCTTGATGACCTCTGGTCGCTCATTCCAACTCAGTGTGTGATAAATCATTGCACCTTTTCTGCCCTTCAGCTGGGACCTGATGGAGATGGCATGTGCTAAATGGTATCCTAATGAAGGATGCTTTCCTGAGCCAAGGGTTTTAGCTGTAAAGTGGGGTTTTTTTACTCTACAAGACTGCAGAAGAATGGCTAGTTGCGTCACATTTATATTGACTATTTTAAAAAAAGTGTCTGATAGAAGAATTGCTCAAAAGACAGGGATGGGGATAGTTCATTGAAAAATAGTTGACTTTTTACTTTGCTTCCCTCCTCCAAAATATTCAGAAGTAAACCAGTCCTGGGAACAGCTTGATTCATCAGCAACAGAGTACTCTCATGTAGCAAAATCAAAAAAAGGTGTCAACTGTGACAAGACTATATGTACTATACATATGCTTTAAAAATGAGTGGTAGCAGACATTTTGAGACACCATACTGTGATGTAGCAAACTATATAAATACAAGTCTTCATCGTTGAAGCTAGGGATCTGACTCAAATCTTTATGAGGTCTGAACCACTGCTTCTCCACTGACTTTATTGATGTCTGTCCTGCTCCAGGTGCTTGGAAGGGCAACCTCCAAGTGGTGCTCCACCGGGTCACTGCTGTGAACTGCAGAGAGTTGCCCTGGTCCACGCTCTTACTCCCTCTCTTGCCTCCAGCTGCTAAATTCTGGTAAGAGGAACACACCAAATACTTTCCTAATACTATTTACCCATGAAAATAGTGGCTTTACCGTAGTTGCCACCAGGATTAGATGCCGTCGTGACTAGAAGGAGATACTGTCCTTATGAGAAGAGATGGTCTGTTATGTATCTTGCTTAGAATTTGTCTCACTCTGTGAAAATATTCAGGAGGAGTCTCCTGTGTGCTGGATACTTGTAACTGATTACTTTTTTCCTGTACTTCCACTTCGAGACAGTGGATTTTCGGAAGATGGACGTGCAGTACATAGGTCTTCCCAAACGAAGAACATGTAAACTTCAGCCCCTGTCCCAACAAAGCCACAGCCCAGCACTAGGCACTTCTGAAAGCTTAGGATTTCAAGCACACTGGAAAAAACAAAATCCAACTTTTTTGGTCCACAATTAAGTCATGCAATCAGTGAGACCAAAGTCAAAAAGCATCAGCAGCAGATTTATGCATCTGCTGGCATAACAAGAAAGAAGAATTAATGCTGAAAGTAGCAAAAAGAAAACCATTAGACAGGATTCTGTACACTATACTTTAGGAATTGGAGATGATAAGAGGCTTTCAGAGCTCCAGGACAGCATTTCTGGCATTATTATTAAACATTTTGTATGAAATAGTTATGGCAGACTGGGGGAGAGGGGGTCAGGGGTTGCAAATCTTGCTGTCAGTACTAAGGCCCTGCTCCCGCTCCCAGTGAAGGGAAGGGGACATCTCCCGAGGCACATCGGAGAAAATATATGAGTTGACACTTTAAAAATTAAGCCTCCTGGAATTGCTGTGTCGATTATTATCCCAGAGACAGCTTAAGTGATTTGCTCACAGTCATGCAGTGAATTGGGGCTGAGCCAGGAATAGAAGATAGGACTCCCAGCTTCTGGTCTTGTTCTCTTACCAACTAGGCACATCCCCAGATGTACAGTGTAATCCACATAGGGACGAAAATCCAAAATCAAAGATTTATCTCACTTCCTAACACAGCTGTAGACAGCTCTGCAGCACAGACGGCAGAAGCAAATCTTACTGCCCCAGTTACACAGTGTAACCCTCTGATTCCAAAGGAATTGCTCACCTGATGAATTTTGGCTTCACAGTGACAAATAACTCAAATCCCTACGACGTCAATGCCCGTCAGGAGAAGAAAAGACAGAGTGGTAGTCTGAACTATGCACCTGGGATTAGTGGCTTCAGCAATTTCAGCTAAACCTATTATATAAAATTGCAGTTGTGTGTTACTAATGGGTGCTTTGCTCATTAACGGGCAAAGGCAAATAGTGTTTCTGGAGCTCTCGGTATCACCTGGCTGTGCAGGGAGAAGAGGTTAAATACAGAGCAGACCATACTTGTAAGAAGATTAGCACATACAACAGGGATAGTAGCAGGCTTCTGCTGGGTCTAATCTGGCATCTGACCGGGACAGAGAGAGAGAAGGAAACTCTAAGCCAGTTACAGTAGTGGATTATTGATGACAGAGGATTCACAGCTGATAGGGGAGCTGGAAAGAGCAGGTAGTAGCAATAAAACAGGGTAGAGCACATAGCAAAAAGGAGGTAGAAGATACTACATTTTACAGGGAAGGTCTAACAAATATGACAGAAAAGTTAGTGGGTAGGACAATAAAGATATGAGCTTTCCACGACTACGGAATTGGGGTGCGCAAGGAGAGAAGCAGCCATATATCTATATATCTGTCTCCTAGCTTCCTCCCTAAAATTATATCTTACACATCAAGGAAAAAAAAAATCACACCAAGCTACTGCCTAGGGATTTGAACTTGGACAAATAAATGATCTGAGAAGACTTGCTGGAGAAAAAGGCTTCCAAGACCTCCCTGTTGTCCTCTGCGTGGATAAACACTAGATGGAGAATAACATTGCAAATCACTAGTAATTACAGAAAGTCTGGCTAAGGCTTCCACGTAGATAATGTTATCTTGGGTAACAGGCAGCTGGGAGCGAGCTGGGATAGCACAGGCCTTCTGCAGCACAGCTGGCTAATCAGGATAACCCTTGACAGCCATTTTTAAATGACTGATACTTTGAAAGAAAATGACTTTGTAAAGTTCTGGAGCGATGTTTACCGCGACGTAAAGCTACCGGGAGTAGCTTGCTTCCTTTTGTTTGCTTGCTTGTTTCTGAAGAAGGGTGGTTCAGACACCAAGCAGGGCTCTAGGATATCAAGAGTAGGTGACGGCTTTGAGGGGAGAAGTGGAAACCGATTGTCTCCACTGGCAAGGACTTTGGCATAGCAGAATGGCAAATTCACAGCTGGGAAGCATTTATTAGCGTTTTCCTATTATACCTGACAGGCTGGGAGGAGTTATCAATAAAGCTCCTTTAGTGTGCTTCTAGGCAATTAAAATCAATGCACTTACAGTGTTTCTGCCCTGGGACAGAGTTTGTGAAAGCCAGCGTGACCGCTGCTTCTTAGCTTTGCAATTTCTGTCTCTGCCTTCTCTGTCCATCTCCTAGGTCCTGCCAATTCTGACTGAGACTGGCATATCTGCTCCAGATTGCTGGTATTTTAGTAAGGTTTTTCTCTTCATTTGGGGTGTGAATAGGACAACTTGCCTGTAGCAATGTGTTAAGAAATTATACTACAGTCTAGGTCATGATTAAGTTACAGTAAAATTACAGACTGTCTAGAAGAAAATGAGCAATCTCAGCTGTGAATATTGCAGAATGCATTATCTCACAGATTTATTTATTTTAATACTGCCTGTTTAAAATTCTGCGAGGCTCCTTGAGCTGTATATAGGTGCTAATTTAAATCAGAAAGGAAAAAAATATGTATGTTGAATTATATTTGGGCATAGAATTTGCAAAATGAGATAGGAATTTGATCCTCTTAGTTTTGCTGAGACAGTAGATACTACTAATAGTTGATTGTTAAGAATAAGTTAAAGAAACTAAAATCTAAATGGCTTGGAAACCTGATTTCCATTTCCATGACAGCTTTGTCAATGTACAACCTGTTACTGGTTTTCTTACAGGAGTGTATTGGCTATGTAGATACTACAGTTTAAAAGCAACTCATTTTCTTTTATCTTAAATCAATTTCTAATCAACTTAGCCAAGCAGAAATAAACTAGGCTTACATCTCAACTGTTTATTGATCATCCACATGTCTACTCGTTGGCCTATACTGGTTTAAATTAACACCTTTAGTTAAAATACCCCAAAGATGTGTGTAGGTAAGTGCCTTTCGACGGCAAGTGCAGGGAGGTGGGTCTGGGGCGGTGTGTGCCGGTAACTAAAAAAGAGCCTGGACTCCCACCGGTCACAGATGTTACTTGGTTGCTCCCTTGGCCTGGTGCTGAGCTCTTGCACCTGGGGGACAGGTCAGTCCAAGGACTGCTCCCCCAAATGAGTACGAATAAGAAAGCACCAGGTTTTGACTCCTCCACCCTACCCAGCTCTCTTGAGGGTTCCCATGTGCCCCTGTCCTAGGCTGCCCATTGCCCTTGGCCCTCTCTTGGTCAGAGGTGGAGACATAGCCTTCATGGCTGTCTCTTGAGCCACGAGGGACTTGAACCTCTAGGGGCAAGGTAATACAAAATAAATTATTGCAATAACAATAAAACGAAAATTCCCTTCCGGCTTTTGATGCACAGGCATGCGCAAGTTCATTCAAGCTGCACGCATTAATGTTGTCTTCCTGTTGGTCAGCAACAATCTGATGATACTTGCTGACCATCTACGCTGAGTGGTTAATTGCCCTGTTTAGCTGATGTCTGTTGCCTTGTTGGTCTTGTCTTTGTACTAGAAAATAGGAGGTGCAGAGAGTCACCCCTGGTCTCCAAGCCAAGTGGCAGAGCCTGGCTCTCCCCCCAGGCCTCAGAGGTTCCCCCCTTGGCTACACGTTGCCTTGCAGGGTTAGCGAGGTACAAACCAAATTGAGGGAATGAGCCAGGACCGACGGAGCCTGCACGGTCAGGAAGGGGTTCAGTGCCTGCACTCAGCCCATGTCCCTCTTATTTAGCTGTACAGACAACCTCTCCGAGTGCCAGAAGGGCTCAGAAGGTCCACAGCACCCTAGGAATCACCATGCTCCAGGTACCACCCCTCGGGTGCCCAAAAAAAGTGTAAGCATGTGCTGGGATGCGTGTGGTCCACTCACAGTCTTTTGGCTGTTTATTCCCACAAATATCGATTCTATGTCACCAGCAACAGGAATACTGGGAAAAGCTAAATCAATCTTTGTCATCTTCACAGTCCCCAAGAAATTAGACAAGAAATGTTTGTCAGTACAGCAGGAATTAAATGAAGTATGTAAGAGTCTGGATGGATATGACCAAAAAATAGCCTTTCAAGCTTCATACAGGTTGCAAAGGGTACAATTTTATCTGGAAACTGCACATTAAAAGGCACTGAGCCATCTTTATCATTTTGTCCCGGTCCAGTAATGGAAACACCTACAAAAGGAAAAAAACCTCCCACCCCTGAAGGAAAATGGAAAGCTCTCCATCCCCGGTTTGCTTGGTCACTGCTGAGTTTGGGTGGCATTTTGAATGCACCAGGGAGGTTGGCTTATACCTGAGACTGTAACTGTGCCCACACATCCTTGGGGAACTTTGAAATAGCAGAGATAATGTCAGCCCAGTTACCATATGCTTTCAGTCTGCCCGGGCAATGATTGTATAATAATCCCTAACAGAAAACTGAAGACGAGATTTCAAGTGGCTGCCAGAAAACAGTTTTTCACTTGGAGTGGCAACTCTGAATAAGGAAGCATCTGGCACATTTGATCAGACAAAGAAAATTAGGTCACTCAGAAAAATATTTGATGCTCTTCCTGAGGAACATAATACTAAAAATGCGTCTATCTAGAACGGCAGCATTCTCCTCTTCGGCACTGCTTCTCGTATTGTGATGTTTTGTATTGTGATGTTTCGTATTGTTCTGCGTAACTGCACTATATTTAGTAGCTGTTTAATAGTAGAATATAGATTATATAACCGATCATTTTCCTCCTGCCAGGAGCAGGAGTTTACGACCAAAGAAGGTTTTGTTGGTCGTGGGTTTTAAAAAAGATTCAAGGACAACTGCTCGATGCAATTGACTGCTGGATGTTTTCAACAAGGTTTTTAAAAAAATCACGTTGAATGAAAAACGTAAAGGATCTTTTGTTTAATATTTTTCTTCTCTCGGTTTTAAGCATGTCCCATTTTTTATCATTCCTGGACAGTCATCAAAGTGAGACTTCACCAAAACGTCACAAAGACGGAGGAGTACACTGCTAAACACCCGTGTCAGGGGGAGAGGGGGGAAGAAGGATCGCAGGGAGGGTCACGGCAGGAGCTGAGCTTTGCAGGAGGGATGGAGTAAGGGCCCAGCCTTGCAAGGCGCAGAGTAATATTTCTGCTGACTGTTCTTTCCTGAGACTCACGTGCCCTCCCTGTCCCTGGGAAATACCTCCTTGAGGTGTTCAAAACAGTTGGGGGAATAAATACAAAGCAACACAGGTATTACAAGTGTTGAAGTTGAGGTACTCAGGTTATATCTATGAAGGGAAAACCCAGAAAGCTGAAAAGCCCAAGCGATTGCATTCGTCACATAAAGGTATGCCGTGAGAGAGAGAAGCTTGGGCCATTGCTGAATCCCGGGGCCTGGGTTATCTCTTGCACCAGCTGGCAGTTCAGCAGAACAGCCCGAGCATCTCAGGCAGCTGGCTAGAAGTGGGCTGGTGCTCAACCTAAAGCTATTAATTAGCACCTGGCCGGCACGGCTTGTCACTGGTTTCTGCTCTGGGAGACTAAGGAAAAAGAGGAGTTCCAAAGCCAAGCCCTGGCCGGCTGGAGAGCCTTCCCCACGTGCGGCTTACAGTCTAATTGCTCATGGAAAAAACATGCATCTCCAGCAATCGTTCTGCATTTAGTTAATTTCCAAGAATCTCTCCTCAAAGGAAGTTTTTAAGGGAAAAGTGTGGTTAATTAATCTCAATTTTTCCAGCTTCCTAAAACAAGGAATGGAAGCAGTGACCACAGAGTTTTCAGACCCTACAGACAAACTCCAATCTGATTTAATGCATGAAGACAATTCTGTTCCCATATTAATCCTTCCAGCTGGTAAATGAATCAGTTTGTGGTATTTTCATTTGATTGAGAAGACGTCAGGTAACTAAAAGGAGTTCCAAGTTGACATTTTGCTCTAATTTATTATAGTGTGGTACTGCAATTGGTTTAGTCCCTTCAAATCTACATAAAGAGCTGAGCTGAAGTACTCACATGGTATACATAAAATGTGGTCTATATTTTCAAAATAGTTTAAACATAGACTTGAATGTGTCCTCATTCTTTGGCATATTTAGTGTTACAAATTTTATCAGTAGATGAAAGAAACTTTAATAAGGTAAAAAGCTTGCCCAAGGTCAAGTGGCACGTTAATTCAGAAGTGGAATTGGGCTTCAGGAGGTTTCTGGCACTTAATCATAAACTTAGTTCATTGGTCCTGCCTCTTTCCAGATTCTGCCATACAGCCTTTAATTTTGTACGAGGGTTTAACTGCCCTCATAAATCATAAATGCACAAGTTTTGAGAGGCTTATTTACTTCAACAGCCTCAGAATGGAGCTTTAGCCTGAAAAGGTACTTTTGAGAGCATACAAATGCCAAGCATCTGGTGTGAAAGGTGGCTGAACAAACGGGGCGGTCTCAGCTTCCCAGCACCCTCCCAGCACCCCTCAGCACCCATCCCAGCACCCTCCCCAGCCCAGAGGAGCTGCTTCACCACATGCTTCTTTTTTCCCCTGCTTCAGGCTAACTGCTACATTTCCAATTCAGATGAGTTATTTCACTTTTTCCTCCTGATTGTAAAGCTGTATAAGTGGGTAAACACCTACTTGCTGTTCTGGGGTCAGGTCTAGTCCACATGGGAGTGGGTTTGCCAGGGTGGGTATGTCAGTGTACTGACATTTGGTACAAATTCTGTTGGCAAAAACACATTTTTACCCCTGGGAACTGTATATTGAGTAGGAGTTTTACTGATATTTATATTTCATTGATATTTATATTTTATCACAAGGATGTCCCTAACCAGGTTTTTATACCAACAGCTATTACTGTTGCAAGCTTTGGACAGAATCCTTGTATTTTTCTGCAACTCCCAGAGAATACATCACTGAAAGAAAATGAATTTTATTCTTTATTCAGTATTTTCTTAGGAAAAAAAAACCCTCACAATTCTTTTGTTGCACAGAAATATTTTACTTCTTTCCTCTATTGACCAGAAACCTGCCAAAAATGCAAGTTCAGGGAGCAGATGTCAGCTAATCCCAAAGTCTGTGCTAAGAACATGATGGCAACTCACAGAGAGTTCAAGAGAATCTAAATGTCTTGCTGGTTTGGTACAAGATTATGCTCTGAGCAGATAAGCCCCTGCATTTTAACTTGGGAGCTCAAAAGGGATAAATAACGTTTCTGGAGCCAGGCAGCCAACAAACGGAAATTCTTAGCACAATGCAGTCTTGCTCTGGGGGTTTTCTCGGGCATGTGTTTCCCATCAGACGTTATTACACTGCTGTGTACGTAGGGCTAATCTCCAGGCAAAGGTGGTAACACTCGGCCATTGATACCCCGCAACTTATTGAAGTTGTAAGATGGATGAGGAGGGATTAGTTGAGCTGTTTGATTCATAGCTGATACTTATTAAATAAGTGTAAGGATGTGACATCACTATTTGTCATAAGTGTTCTTGTTGTGGTAGGGTGTGTATGTGGCAGGAGGGGAGAGGAACTGTCATCACGTAGATAAGCCAGAGAACTCTACATCATTAGTAATGAATAATTCACTGTGCAGGAAAAAATAACAGACAATGTCAGGCAATGGAATAGCGCTAGTTCAGTTACATCTTTTTTTTTGTGTCTCTGATGAAAGGTTTTTAACCCTGATTATACCCTGTCTTAACTGTGAGATTTGCTTTCTATAGGGATATTCAGCTCCAGGCAAGATAGAAGGATGTTCCCAAATCCAGTAACTGGGTCAAATCTAATTATCATAGATAATTTGCACATTTCATTTATGGTAAAGGGAAATGTGTCTCAAGGTAGGTGAATCCAATTCGTTTTGTCAAAGGCAGACTAGAAGAGCTTCTAAACAGAAAGAAAAAAAGGTCTTTTGCTAGACCAAATCGCTGAAATGGGAAGACAGTATTAAAACCTTCAGTCCAAACCAATTTCAACAGCAAAATTACACAAAGCTGTGACAGACAGTAAAATCCCCCTGAATTTCCAGTGTCCAAAACCTGGAGTTCCCCTCTTGGCTGAAATGCCAAAAAGCCCACATGCCTCAAAACTCCAGGGAAATAGCAGAATCTCCTAAATTTTTGTGTAGGACAATAACACAGGTTTTTTGCTTGCAAATTTTACCATCTACTTCACCTAGATGTAACCTTTGGTTAGGACAAGGTTAAAACATTGACAGTGTCATTGACAATTTTCACACATAATCTGGTACATTACAAATAATCAAAGCATTTCAGTGCGTTCTATTCCGAATGAAAAGTCAAAATGGTAGTTGAACTTCCTGTATCACTGGGGAAAAAAAAATTAGCTATCATCCCTAAACAAGCTTGATAAACCAATACAAACCCACAGAATATTATTGGTTTTGTTAAATCACTATTTCCATCTGGAAAACAGTTGTGTTGGATTTTAAAAGTCATTTGTATCACCTGAAGTTGGAGGTGGGACGACTGTTCATCAATGACCTCTTTGCACTCTCTGTGCGTTGTATTAAAAGCAGCCCAGCCAGATGTGAAAAGGCTACAGAAATTTTTCAGTGAAGCAAATTGACTAAAACAGTGCTTTTGTTACAGTAGAAAGCTTATTTCTTTATATAATCAGGTTTTTTGAAGTGGCTTTTCTAGAGCACATGTTTGTTCCCTCTCTGTCTCCTTTTTCCCTCTGCTCGGGTAAACAATAAATTCAAAACCTCTCATAAAAATGTACACAGCTGTAATGACTGGAAATTTTATAACATTTTAGCACTCAGTATCATCAAGTAGCTTTACAGAAAAATATCCTGTGCTCTTGGATAAGCAAAATCCAACACACATTCATAGATGTTCCTAAATTTAATATTCTGTGTACATATCAACTTTCTGAAAAATTATGTGCATCTGGCATATTTATTTATGCACAAAGTGTATACATTTAAGTATTTGGGCCCAGGTGCTTGGTGAGCAGGCTCAATCGATATGTCTATGTGTTTTCCTCTGCTTCATTTTTCCACTGTAACGTATTTGTTCCCTAACAGAGATGTGATGAAAGTGTTCAAAAGGCAAGTGCAGCAATTCATAATAGAGGGAAAATGTATTCATAATAGAGGGAAAAAGAAAAAAAAGAGGGAAAAAGGAAAAAGAGGGAAGGGAAGGGAAGGGAAGGGAAGGGAAGGGAAGGGAAGGGAAGGGAAGGGAAGGGAAGGGAAGGGAAGGGAAGGGAAGGGAAGGGAAGGGAAGGGAAGGGAAGGGAAGGCAGATAAACATCACATATTGTTCCGTATGTGATATATGGACCTGACGAAATAACAAAGAAATTGAGGGAAAAACTCCTTATGGGTCTTTTTTGTTGTTGTTACAAAGAAGACTAATGATAGAAGTTTTTTTCACTTCTTTTACCGTAAAGTCCAAAGATGTTCAGATGTTCTACTTCAGCTTGAGTCCAATTTTAATACCTCAGGCTAGTTTCCGCCTCCTGATTTCTTCTTTCTTTATTCAGAAACAAGTGGAAAGGCATCTGGGCATGCTGTCATGCCAGGAGTTTCAGAAGGTATCAGCTCTTTCATTAATTACTTCTTTGCTCTCCCTCTGCTTTATGTTAAAAACAGCCTAGCTGAGTATGTAGAAGTTGCATAGGCTTCAGTGAAAACGTACTTATGGGACCCTTTAAACTGTCAGGTTACATCACATAAACTGAGGGGATCATATTCAAACAATTGTAAAACTATTTTCTTGCCCGAAAGAGCACACCATGATGCCATTTAGCTGGAACCTGAAGCTATGGGTATCCTGCTGTGGTATCATGTGCAGCGAGCGCATGTGATTGTTCTCCTGAGGCATTTGTTACATGCATCTTGTTAACCCTAGTTCAGTCAAAATAACTGCCTTCACTGCTGCTTGACCTATTTTAGCATAATTTAGCCCTGAATGTGGTGCATTTCAGTTGCAGTAAGTTATTCTGCTGGCATTAATACCATGGGAACTTAAAATGGAACCATAAGAGTTTGAAAATATCATTCTTATTAACTCAACAGTTTGGTTTCAGTAATTTATGCATCTTTCAGAACTGACCTAATACTTAAACGTACATAAAAGAGCAAGCAGTAATCAATGCCAGACTTGAAAAATTCTTTCCCTCATAACAAACCAGGCTTTTCCCAGGCTTTGGAAAAAGGAGTATATTTAAGAGTTCGCTAAGCCTTGTTAACAGCTGCATCTATAGGACTTGTAAAAGTGCTAAAAGTGCATTGAGGATTTACTGCCATTTCTGCAACAGCAGGAATAGAGTTAGATTTGTTTAAGGCTTGAGCACTAACGGCAAGCTCCAGACCACTTCCATGCCATCTGTGTTGGGAGACTGAGAGACCATTCAGGCACCTGTTCAGAAAGCCCCAAAATCCCAGCAGGCACCTCCTAGCTGGCCTAGGACCTCTCTGGGCACCTAGCTGTGACCCACCTCTGCTGCTGTAGGGAGGGTAGCATCTGGTACCCGAGGGTGTCCAACTGGCATCTGAGCCCATGGCACATGAGCAAAGTTCAGCATGAAGAGCTGCATCAGTGAGAGACACCATCTGCATAACCATTCAGGAAAAATCCCAGGTCACAAATTTTCTCCAAGATAAAGGTTTGAACCCACCAGTTTCAGCCACAATGGGCTTACCACCAGGCTAATGAAGAAACAGAGCAAACACAACACAAAAATTATGTGGTGGGTTAAGTCTTGTGTAAGGGCTGCTGCATTAGAGGGGGGAAGAAGAGAGGTCCCAGACTCTCTCCCAAGACTGTTACTGATTTTTCCCATGACTAAAGCATGAAGGACACAAAGAGCTAGAACCTTCCAGCTCAGAGCCATTACTGATTGCACCTCCCCAGCTCCTAGAAGATGCACACTGAGTGGCTGTGCCTGCAAAACCTAGCCCCTCTGCGCCTGTTCAGCTCACTCCACTGGCTCCTCAGCCTCAAAAAGGCATAAAGCCCCAGTTTTCTCATGAGGACAAACTCACCACAGCACAGCTCAGGGGCACATGACAACACCATGGTCAGTGGTGTTGGGCTGGTCAGTGCCCTTCAGGTAAGAGGGAACTCTGTAGTCCAAATCCTGCAAGGCTAAGGGGGCTGGTTATCGTTCAAGACTCAGGCCTCCAAGCTACAGAAGAAAGGTCTCTAGACCATCGCTGGTGTCTCAGCAACTCTACCCTCAACAGAGAAGATTTCTGTAGTCCCCTTCTGCACCAGTCACCCTCCCCACTGGCAGAATTGGGTTACCAAACTGGGCAGCCTGGGTGCCTCTCCTGGGGCCAGGCAACTATTGCTGAGACATCACAAAATCTCAGCCACAAAATTAAAGTACAGAGTCTGCATCGTGCACTAAAATCTGGTTCAGGAAATTGTTATTTAACTAGTAAAACTGCCATAAACCTTGTCCCTGTTAGCGCATCAATCAGGGTGGCCTTTGGGGTTTTTTCAGGGATCACTGTCTGTTTAAGGTTAGATACACGCTCATAGACCTTGCTGAAATGGGGTCGGGGAATACAACTCTTGCTTCAGGAGTAGTTGTACAGTAAGCTATCATGACCTAAATATTGCAGCCTGTGCTGACACTTTGTGTGAGAAGGCAAGATCCACTTCAGAAGTTTTAAGGGTGACATATTTAAGGTGGTGGGGAGAGGCAGGAGACAGAGTTACCCAATACCGGGACTATTCCTTCCTTCCCTCAGGTGTAAATTAGCATGACATGATTCAAGGTTCAGGCTTGCAGCCTTTTTGTAAGGAGTGTAAATTCCAGATTTTCACCTACAGTCTCCTGTGTGAGCTGTTTGACTGACAGAAATACCTACAACTCAGATTTCTAGGTGTGGATGAGGACTCATGGTCCCGAATGTGCATCCTCGGAAGTGAAGGTCTGTCCCAGCCCGGGTTTGGAGGAGTGTGAAAGAGCTGGAGTGGCACTCAGCAAACCACACAGCAGAAGAGCTCTGCAGGAACTTTATATGAAGTCGAACTTGACTTCACTTGTCAGCCTGCTCTGTGTGACTCACTGAAGGTGCTGAACAGACTAACGAGTAGGAGGAGGAAACGGGGGGGGAGAGGAAGAAAGGGAGGCAGGCAGCCGAATGAAACTAGGAACACTGATTTATGACCAAAAAAAAAAAAGAGGAGGAGGCTGTTTTTCAGAAAGTTACACTAGTCCTTTTCCAGCTCTAATGTGAGTGGCATACAATCCAAGATCTTCCAGATTTGAGAAAAAAAAAAAAAAAAAAAAGTATGAATCAGAACTTTTAGCTAAAATGAGATAATAACACTTTTAACCTGATGGCTATGATGGAACTCCAGGGGTTTGATTTATTCAGCTGTCACTTACTGAACATCCCAAGCGTAACAGAGGACATGTTGGAATTGCAACCTTTATTTAGGGTTTCTTGGCATGATTTCATTTTATACTGGCCTTCTGGGAGTTATTTTTCATCTTTAGGCAGTTACCACTGCTAAGAGGAAAAGGGAAAACCTTTTTTTTTGTTAGCTCTTAGTGTGGGGTGGTTATTTAAAAAGCAGGGATTCAAGTTTGCTGAGTGTCTGCTGGGGTGTCTCCCGATCTGTGATGGAAAGGAGATACCACAATGGGGGTTTTTGTTAGAGCATCATAACTGTGGGGCAGAAGTGATTCCTTTGGACACCTCTTCTTTGAAGATACTGCAAAAAAGCAAGTAATACGTAACACCAAACACAATTTTTTACTGGCATTGAAGAGAGGCTATTTCCCTCAGGGAATCACGGTTGGCACAGGGACACATGGTGTCTCTAAAGGCCAAAAGTCATGTTTATTATTTTTCCTGGAGAGGCTCCCTGCATCCTGACCTGGCTATGTTCCCTCCATCCTTCCCCCACCCCATCCCACTTTCAGTCTCGCCTGGGTCTCCTGGGAGCCGTTTCTCATCCGAGTCTCTGAGTTTGCCAAACTCTGAAATGGTGGCGTGATGTACACAAAGAAAGATTTCATCGAGATAATTGTCTTCACTTGAGGACTAAGATGAGATTTATATCCTGGTGTCCATAAATAAAAGGGCACAGAGTCTATGGTTTGAACATAAATATCCCTGCCCACCCGATGCCCCCAGATGAACTTTGGCGGGGAGGGCTACTGTAAGGTTTCTCCAGTGAGACTCCCGCGAGGCAGTCAGTAAGTACTGTGAAGTGGCTTTTCCATCCAAAGAAGGGCTGACATGAAGGTACATCAAAGAAAACAATGAATGCCTCCTGCTCTGACCTACATATTTCATTCTGAGAGACTCAACTACATCTGCTAGATGACTTGGAACAACTGTTATCCTTTAGAAATGAAAAATCATTTCTTTGGGGAATAAGAAAGGGTGGGGTGTTGGGGGGGGAACCCTGTAGTGGCTTGCTGGGGCACAGAACATTTAAACTCTGCTGTATTGATTGTAGTTTATGATTGAATGCAATCATTACTGTGTCTATATTTTTCTGTTTCAATGAAACCATCAGGCAGTGAGTCATGCTGTGCATGTAACCCGGAGGAAAGTGCAAAGAGGCTGCCGAGGAGTAGCAGTACAAAAATACCATTGGCATCTTTTCCCTAGGAGAGCAGGGCTCTGGACAATTTCCACAGTCTATTGCTGTTTTTCTATTACATGCATTCTCTGCTAAAATGTGTAATAAAATCAAGGACACAGTTATGAGAAAAGAGCCTTCTTGCACATGCTGTTCCATAATTAAAGAACAGCGATAATAGAAATCCTACTTTTTTTTTTTTTTTTTTTGCATTAACGAGCTCAAATTCTTATAGGCATTAAAAGGGCATATGCTTTTCTTCTAATTTAGAGATTAAAAAATCTCAAAGCAGATCAAGAGGAAGGCTGTAGTTTGAACTCTTTAGTGAAAGAAGATGCACTATCATTAGCAACAAAACAGTTTTAATTAGCCCATTCCTGGATCTGCGGTGACACATGACAAATGGATAGAAGTTTGGAAGAACGGGAGATATTATCCTCTTGGCTTACTAAAGGAAGTTCAAGTCCATAAGAAATGAATACCTTTCAAAATGTTTTAATTTGCAATTTTAATTACCTGAGTGTTATATTATCTTTTTGTTGTGTTTTTTTTTTTTTCACCAAAGGCACTAAAATTCAATCTGGGGATTCCCTCCTCCCCCCCTTGAATTGTGCTTCTTTCAGTCCCATTTGTGGATCGTGCATATTTTTATTAAGCTAAAGAGAAGACATCCTAATTAGCAATGCCTCGTTGCGTTAGAAATCAAGGTCTGTGGCTACCAACCTGTGGAGACGCAGTGGGAAGATGTGATTGCAGTTTGATTCAGCCATACCAGGCACTGAGTAAAGATTATGCACTCACAGACGGGCACTCTGTCTCGCAGCGCAAGTGAAGAACGCCATCCTCGCTGCACCCTGCACCAGCAGTGACAGCAGACCCTTTTTGTGGTTTGAAATCTCAGCTCTGCTGTGTTAAAAAACAGAGGATTTTTAAGGGAGATTCCCACAAACCTCATCTCTGGGACATGGTATGTGCCAAAACCACCCCAGCAGCTGCGTGCTGCAGCACAGTGGCTTGCCTTCTGCCCCAGCAGAGCCTGGAAGGCTTTTAAAGAGAAAGGCTAATTACAACACAGGGTAGCTGCATGCTGAAGCTGGCTAACGTATAAGTCCCAATTTCTCATCCACCTGCTTGCCAACTTATATCCGACACGGTTAATGGAAAGCAGCTGTAGAGAAAGCTACTGTAACGGTGCCCAGCGGCACTGTTCCTGGGTGTCCCACCCCACAGCTTCCCAGTTGAGGGGATGTGCTAGGATCAGGCTGGGAAAAGGAGGATGGAATTTGTGCACGCCTTCATGGCCACGGTGCATAACCCTCGCCCTTCCCTCCCACATCGCGCTACTAAATCACACTCTCAATGGCAGGAGAGGGAGCTCGCGTTTCTACGTTGGGTCACGTCATGGGGTGGTTCACAGTGCAAAGGCACAACTGGGGAGCACTTGTCTGCTGAGAAGCCTGCCACACAGGGCCCTGCGAGCCAGCATGCCTGTGGCATAGGTATCTGCATGGTGGCCCTGGCCACTGCCACCCTTCCTGGACCTCCAGCCCACCCCACTGCCCAGCATTGCAAGTGGGGGCTGCACACCAGGGCCATGGGGAGCACATGAGGGGCAGCAGTCATGCCAGGGTACGCCACATTTTGACTTTGTAACAAAGTCAGGTTTTAATTTCTTCTTTTAAAAGAAAAGAAAAAAAAAAAAAAAGAGAAAAGAAGCTCCAGTCCTAGAGGCATCCTCAGGAGGAGTGGGCAGCACTGGCTGCACTCAGGAGACCACACAGGTTGGTTGACACAGCCTCTTTAAACTCTTAATATTTCTTGAAGTAAGATGTGGGGTTTGTATCTCTATTTTGTGCCCTTTTTTGCTGATGGACACTTCAATCTTCTGGCTTTTAAGTTCATTTTTGGTATCCTGGCATTTATTGGCATGTCCTCTGAGGTCATGCAGAGACTTACAGACTCTGTAAATCTAGCAGGGGTAGCACTGCTGGTATTTTGCGTGATTTACTTTGATGAGGTCTTCTCCCTCTTATTGAGAAGGACACACTCAGATACTCTCAGCAGACAGTAGGTTTGGCTTTTCACCCTCTTTTTTTCAGCAGAGCAGTGCAAGGTGACATTTTGGCTCCTGGAGTGTGGTTAAACCAGATGATGTGACTTGGAAATAAAAGTTAACATGAACAAACTTTTTTTGTCTGTGAAAAAAACATAGCTGGGCACCGCTAGCTGCGCAAAAGACCTTGACCCAGTGGCTTTGCTGAAAAAGGGGCTGGCATTTCAATAGCAAGATCTTTCTAGGTTGTTGAGTCCTATGTTGCATGGAAACAGCATAAAACAGAGGTACAAGGGCAGGAATCAGAGAAGTTGCTAAAAGAATGAACTGAGGATTTTATTTTCTTCCTTTACTCTGGGGCAAAAGTACATTTTACAGCTGTGACATGTGCCACTGACCCTAGAGGTGACCCAGGCAATCTCCCACTGCCACCAGCTTCCTCCCTGTCCAGGCTGGCAGTTAGAAACCTTGTTCTTCTGCCAGTAAACAGAACAGATTTGAGCTAGTTGTCATTGTGATGGCAGACACCCCAGAATATCAGCATAAAAGTAATTTTTTTTTCCTCTGTAGAACTGTATTTTAAAGCGATTTTTGAAACTTACTGGGCAAACACTTCCACCTTGAAGAAATGAATAATAATGGTAGTCTGCATACTTACGTGAACAGCTGTTATCTATTTTATTAGTCAGTGCTTGGATCGCAAAATCAAAAACTGAAATTCACCAACATTGGCAACACCCTGCAGTGGCTTCACAAGAAATAAATACTTCTGACCATTAGTGTTCTGAAGCAGCTTTGATATTTGCATTAAATTCCTGTTCAGAATTATTTCTTTGGGAGTAGATTTCAGAAAACTCCTTCCTTTGTTAAATGGCAATGTATCATACCAAAACACAGGCATTTGGTTCTATTTCACAACAGCAAGGGTTTTCTTCGTGAAAAAAACAGAGCACCACCTTGACCCGCTCTTTGTTTCCTGCAGATGGGTTACATGTTAGGAAATAATTTCTCGCATAACTTCTTCTCTTTTCTTTTGTATTTTGTGTACCCTTTCCTGGCAAAGGCAGCATACTGTGGTAGTTTTAAAGCGTTTTTGAAATACAGGCAAATGCTCCTTTTTTTCCCCTGAAGTTGCATACTAAATTATAATGAGGGGCTATTTAATTTTCCACTCCTCTGTTTCAGGGAAATAAGCATGAAAAAATCAGAAGTCATTCATAATCTCCAGACAACATTGTTACTTTTTTAATGTGAGGGAAAATATTTTCCTTCTATGTTACTGCCGCACAGCCCTCCCAAAGAGCACTTGGTGAGTAACTCTGATATTATACTAAAGCCTGACACGCAGGAAAACTGAGCTGATCAGGAAAATATTCAGGGAAGTACACTCATGTGCCCCAGAACAATAATTTTTCTATTAGAATAGCAAAATACACCCAAAGCTGGGATTCTCCAGCTATGCACCATCCACATGTGTGTCTGGATTTGTGTGCACGTACATACGCAGCCTTTTGGTCCCCCTTTAATGCTGAATTTCATGATGGGTAGGTGGATAATGACTCCACCTGTCTCCAGGTGCTTTGATACATATGCTACAGAAATATTTCAGTAAAGGGACTTATCCGCAGAGGCTAATTTTTGAACACCTCACACAAACTGTGAGTTTTTGCAAGTCCAATCAGTGTCCTCAGCTATGAGGAGAGTGGTTGAAAACTGAACAAGCTGCGTGAACAAATTGCCGATGAGCCTGAGAACATGTCCTTCTAAAAATACTTTCCTGGGTCAAAAAAAGGCAACGAGGTCTTGCACCATTCTGCACCAGCACATTAGTGTTCATGTCGGTGATCGACTGAGCTCTCCCTTCCCTCTTTTGGAAGTTCTCTATCTGGAAAGGAGGAGTCAATGGCCTCTGTTGCATCTTTCCTCTGTGAGTGCAGCCCAGTGGCAGATATTGCTGCCCTCCAGCTAGCCACCACTTCCAGCCCCTCTTATATTCTCCCGGGGTATCAACTCTCTGAGTAGATGCCTTTTTTTTTCCCTTATATCAGTGGCATGACATTTTCTGCAGGATTTTTTTTTCATTTAAATGCGCTTCGGTGTTCCTCCAAAATGCATATTCATTTTTCTTACCTTTTGAAAGGAAGACTTGGCCCCTCTTCTTTATCACCTAGAAAGATTAAATTAGCTTCTCCACTGATAGTAGACAATACTTCATATTCCAGAGGCAATCTGACTAGAAGACCTGAACTGAGCAAGAGTAATTCAATTGACTTCACTGAAGCTGCACTAATTTACACCAACTATAAATTAATCTTTTCTTGTGAAATATGTCTAGGAGTGACCTTGCACTATCCAACTGACTGAATTAATTCGGGGCAGCATTTCACCCTCAAAATAAGGCAGAAATTTGGAACTCCTTTTTTAAGAAAATTGGCTGAAATTTTGCATTTCCATCTTCACAGAGTAAGTCAAAGGTCAGTACTGGAATAAAGACAAGGGCAGAATTAGGCCAACGTCTTACGTAATCCACATACTAACCACAAATTATCCATGATGCTCTTAAGATACAGATGAAGAAAACACGGTATTTTTCACAATATCTTTCTTTCTTCTCCTTGCCTGTTCTCTTCTTTACACAGTAATTGTTTTATTGTCTTCAAAGTTGGTTTGTTTCTGTATAATTTATTGATTATTAACATGAAATACCACAGAAAATGAAAGATCCAGGTGGCTCCATAAATACTGTGAGACTGTAAAATTAGAGATCTTTGCAATCTTTTCTTGTCACCCATGTTTTGTTCATTTGTGCAGGGTCACAGCTCTTGAGAGGGGAGCCAGTGTGACCACACGGAGACCACCATGCTGGAGGACCAGGGAGCTGGTCTAGCCCAGGCAAGGGAAGGCAAAAATGAGCACAGGCCGTTTTCTGGAAGGGGCACCCAATTTCACCCAATGAACTAGGGCTCAGGCCAACCAAACCTGGTCATGTCATGCTGCCTGCAGTTTCTTTACCGTCACCGTAGAAATCCATATGTTTCAGCTCGTTGAAATTGAATGTTGCTGCACTATTCTGGACTGTAATAGCAAAGGCCCCAGTTGCACGAAGCTTCCTGGTCTTCCTATGCCAACATGAAAAGGCCACTGTCAGGAGCATTCAGGAGAACAGGGGAGAAGAATATACCTGTTTTTCTATACGCATGCTATATATTCTAAAAAAAAACCCAAACAATTCAGCAAAACCTGACTTGACTTACTGTCCCTTCTCCAATGAAAAGCTGAACCAACTTTTGCTTCAACCATCTACCTAGCAAATGAAATCAGAGCTCTTTACTTAAAGTAAATAACTGAATACATTTGCCTTAAGCTACCCTAGCTCCTTTTTAATCAGGGAAAGAAAGCACTTACAGCAATTAAAGCAAAAATCAGTGTATAAAAATCAGCTTATAAATTAGTTTCTCTGCACTGTCAATTATTTTAAAAACATTTTTGACTGCTTAAATTAATTCCAATTTGAATTCAAGACACACACTGCCACAGAGTGAAAATCAGGATACCAATTTTTTCTCACCACTACTGAGTTTTACAGTCATATCTTTTCTCTTTATTTTTTTCTGCTTGCCTTGAGTCATCACTAATGAAAGGTCTAAATATAGGTATGACTAACAATGCAAACTTTAGAAACTGTATGTAAACTACCACAAGAAAAACAGATCAGAGAGTTATGCTCACCAGAAATTCAAACAACTGTTGCCAACCACTACATACAAGTAATGATTACTGCATTTTTCTCATTAGAAAGGCAGCTGTCATATAGCTTACGGTTTGGACAGAAAGAAATAAGTTAACATATTGCTTAAGAGCTGTCTGCTATATCCTTAAATGTGACTCTCTCACTGCATTTTGCCAAAAACATGCTAGAACATAAAATCCTTCATTCTGCAGAATAATGAATGTCATGTTTCCATTTCCCACTGTCTTGTCAGATTGTTTAAGATAATCAGGATCAAATAAGCACAACGAGCTCAGGACCTCAGACTTCAGAACAGTGGTTTTGACACTGTCAAAGACAAGTGACAAACTGCTCAAAGACTAAATGTCTGGTACCACCACTGAACCCAGTGCAAGGATATGGCTTTTATCTTTTAGCCACAGCTTTTGACAAGAAACTACCAATACCACCTGAGAACTCTGCCATCAGCCAGCAACACTTAAAGACTGTGGCAGACACGTGGTCAGAACCGAAAGTAATTAGCTTGCATGCCCAAGCAGAGGCATCTAAATCAGACTGGCAACCAAGCATCCCTTTAGAGGTTGTGTGCTGGACGACCCAGATCAACCACCAGTTCTGAGAATCTCAGTGAAAGAAATGCAAAAGCAAATTTTCAACTCATGTGTTGCTTGTTTAATCGTACCCTACAGACGCCAGTCATAAGGAACGGATGAACAATTCTCCCTGGTCCCAGGGACTTTCTGCAGGTAGAGTGGAAGTAAAGGTGCTTAACACCATTGCAACTGGGACCAAAATAAGGATATGTTATCTATATTTTATCCATAGAACCTGCAAGTTTTCTTTAAAAAGCCCAGAAACTTGTAATTCAATAATAATGCTGATTTTACCTGTGGATGGGTAATGCGAAAGCAAGTTCACTGCTGAGCCCCTTTTCCTCAGTCATTCTTTGCCACTAACTCTCCCATGGTGAGTTCCATCTTCCTCAGTATCTGACAGCACAGATTATCTGAGTATTTATTTTCAGTGATCGGTACATTTAAACACGTGAGTTATCTGTGATGCAAGTCATTCCTGCACAATTGCAATACACAGCCGGACAGAAAGAATCAGGGTTGGTTATTTCTAGCATGTCAGCTAATTAAGTATTTTGTGTTATTAGATGCAACTTATTATCACCAAATAGTGTGAAGAAGTAAAAACTCATGTGAAAATATCTTGACCAGTATCTAAGCAGTGCTGATGCCAATTTAGCGAATTCAGTGATGCTGAATTTAGCAGACTTCTGCTGTCTTGTGTGGACTTTCACCAGAGTCTTCTTTCTGTCCGATCTTATTCTCACCATATTCAACACGGTAATAGCTGAACCCATAAAGCTCACTTTGAACGAATCTGTCAGTTTGAGATGAGATACTCAGTGGGATTTTCAAAAGAGCTTATGTGTTTTTTTACCTTGGCGTTTATAAAACTGCCACATTGATGAGAACGATTCCCCAAGTTTTGCTATACCATATGGTCCATGTGCTGTTAGGAGGCCATCTACTGTGTTTCCTTGTTAGTCATTCAACTACATATTGCGTCCATCTGCAACTCTCATATGTAGTTTCACTGTAATTGCCCTTTTCAGAGTAGTGCATTCCATTCTGTTTTGTGCTGGCTTGTGATAATGTTCTTCCCAAGACGTGCTTCACCATATACTTTTTAAAAGGTGCAGTAGTGCCATGCTGAGTGGCACGGTAGATGCGTACGCAGAGCACACCCGTGAGGTAAAGGAAGAAGAGGATTGGTGTTCAGCTTAGGGATGAAAAGAGCGCGTTCCTTTCCTTGCTTTCCTCCCCCTGAACCCAACTTCAGCAAAGCGTTTCAGCTATTCCAGAGATGCAAAGGATCTCCTCAGCCAGCTGAACTCGCACTACTCTTTCGCTACTGCAACTCCAACACACTTCAGAAGGTCTTGTCCCAGCTTGGTGCCTCCAGAGGAGTCTTTAACAAAATCTTCCTCAGCCACTACCTCAGAGCATCTTCAGGACCCCTGGAAGCAGTGGTATGAGTGACATTCATGAGAGGCTGGAGCTGTGAACGTATTATTATCCTGGAGCCGGATAACTCTGTGCTGGGATGACACCACGGGCTCCGACCTGGGCAGGAGCAGCCAGTGTGAAGGTCAGACACTGCACTCTGGTGTCAGCAGAGTGAGCAGGAGGCACCTTCCCCTCCACCAGCGCTCTACAAATCCTCCAGCACAGTACTGGCTTTCGGGATAATTTGAGGCTGGCACAATTTGTATTCCCTTAAAGACCTCATTACACATATTGCTCATTTAACCTTTAAAAAAGCTGGAAGAAAGTGTGCCAATGGATTCTGGCTGATAAATATCTAAATTAAGTAAATTTAATTAAAAACTGTTGTAAATGTCATCTAATCTGTGGATGCTGTGACAATTATGGTTGTAGCTTTGAACCAGTTTCAAAATGTGTGAGGATCTCCTTACACAATTTTGTACTGAATGATTTTTTTCTTCTTGGTTCAGAAGAGTCAGGTTGGGCTCATATTTTATTGCTCAATAAAAATATTGAACTGAAATCTTGGAGAACTTTCTTGCATCTTGTTACTGCCAGGTGACGCTGGCTGGAACAGTGGTTTCTCTCTAAAGTCATTAAGTGTTTTTTGCCAGATACAAGATGGGGGAAGAAAGAAAGATATATGCTAAGTTTCATTTAGGGAATCCTACTTCTCAGTACGCAGGAAATTAAAAGATCAATGCTTTTTTTTTTTTTTTTTCAGCTTCTATTCTGGCCACATTGTGCTGTTTGGGTGAAAACACCATCAGCCCCTATGTTACTTTAGTGCACACTAGTGATAGCTACTCTGTGGGGAGCACGGTTTGATGAATTTAGCAAAATCTTGTTGGCTGACCTTTCCGTGCTGGAGACATGATTTCATTTCTGTTGTCTGAAAACGAGCACCAACAAGACAAGTTATTTCCATGTCCCAGCTGGAATATCACAGTGCTAATGTGTTTCCAAGTATTTCTTTATCTGTACAATGGTATTACTTTCAGGTCTATCTAAGAAAAATAACATTTCTTTCCTTTCTGCTTTCTTCATGTACCAGGAAAAAGTCAGTTTATTTTGCTCCGTTTTTTCCAGTCACTCTGTATGCTGCAAATATCACACCAAAAAAGTGCTTCTTGGAACACCGAGGTAGGAAAGCTCCCAGAGATGTCTTCGCAAACTGATGCTAAGGCACATGCAGAAACTGGTTGAAGAGCTAGTTCACTAGTAGTGTTCACAATATGTAGGATCCCAGACAGACAGAGTCTGGCGATCCGGGTTCAGTCATTACTTTACTCTGGTCACTGGCTGATATGGCTGCCAAATCAGTTCTTCTGGTTTAATCATTCCTCTGATGTCATTAACCCTCGGGTTTAAAAGCCCACTCCTACTCTAAAGGGGTTTGCGGGGTTTGGGTTTTGTTTTTGACAAAGCCAAAAGGGATCATTCACCAGATCAGTCATGTAGAGAGTGACCAGGCAAAGCCACACCAGCAGAGCTGAGGTGCTGTGCCTCAGGGGTGACCAGAGGCTGGAAGAGTAAAGGAATAACAAACAGCTACAGCACGGCAGGACAGGTAACCCACAACAGCAACACCTTATCATACTATGCTTCGAAATTTACTGTCCTCTATGGAGGTGTCAGAAATAACCTCCACTGGTCTGTTTCCCTAAGGCCTACACTGATATAAGGCAGGCATCTCCAGTAAGATTTCAACAGGCAGTAAGTGCCCAGGTGCCCTTGGCGCTTTTGCTAATATTCCCCTGCAATTGCACCCTTCAGCAAAGTGGTTTATGAATCCCAAAGAAACCCAAGAAGGATGTGAAAAATGTTCAGATAATTCAAAATATTCAAATCACCATTCACCAGGTCACAGGTCAATCTCTACCGCGGTTTGAAAAATACTTTCATCTAGTTTAATAATTCACCTTTTAATGACTTTTGAAACCTTTCTCTACTCCCAGAGAACAGATTTGGGTCTAAGGAACGCTTATGGCTTTATTGCTTATTGTTCAGATAGTCCGAAGCAGGGTACCAATGCTGCTGCCAGTGAGGCCAGGGACACACGTATGACTGAACCTGTGGAATGGATTCCATATAACATGAAATAATGCAGCTAATATGCAAACGGATGTATAAAAACTTAGGTTTTGAGTCAATCCTGTTTTGTGACAAGGAGAAGGAGCAAGGACAATGTTTCCCTTTTATAAGTCCAGCTTTCAGGTCTTCATGGGTATGCTTATTTCAGAGAGAATTCCTTTCTGCCTCCTGGGCAGAGGTGAGCGATATTTTTTCCGGCTTCAGTTAAGGATCACTATAATAGGTACAATATAGAAAATCATAGGTAAGGTGGATTGATTTCTATTTACAAATATATTTTTCAGCTTTGCCCATGGCTTAGTCTTTCGACCTTATTTCTTTACTTCTATATCCTACTGCTTTTCACATCCCCTAACTGAAAATAGCACATCCCAGCTGATTTCAGGATCTCCTCAGACCACGTTTTTCTCTGTTCCTCTTGCTAACACTGCCTTTCTTACCATTTCCCACAGCTTGGTATTTTCCTGGGAGTATTATGACCTTGCAAGTGGCCTTTCTGTCCACAGTTGTGCCCTTTCTGTCCACAGTTGTGCCCTTGCCCAGACTCTTTGCCTTAGAAAGGCATTTCCAGGCAGGAGCACCTGCCAGAGCTGGGACGTGGTTCCTGGTGGTCTTCAGTGCACAGCCAAGAACATGCCTCAGTGACAAGACCAAGTGTGTCTTGCTCAGGTCTTGGGGCAACATCAGTGAGATTCCACCACCTACCATCCTCCTCTGCCATGGCAGCCCCCCTCTGGTTGGTGCTGCATGGGAGCAAGAAGGGAGGGAAGGAGGCATCAGCCTGCAGGGACGTCAGCCAGGGAGCAAAACCTGCCCCATGCTTGCTGGCATCTCCACGTGCTTCCCAGTTAGGCATGCAGGAAATGTCAGTGCTGTGAGTTTCCTTCTTCAAAACCTGATTTCATGGAGCAATCCCATCGAAACTGAAGGGCTAATTTGCAAGAATAAGCTCTAGCCATGTTCGTAATAGCTTTTAACACTGAGCTGTAATGGGGTCAACTCAGATTTGAATGTGTGTGGCCTCAGCTCTTACTGTCTGAATTTCCATAGAGACTGTCTTGCATTCAACAGAGCAGAACATTCAAGTGAATTAGACTAAAAATCACCATTCTTTAACATTAATTTGCACACATTTTCTTGCAATGCCTCTCCCTCCTTGAAAAAAAAAAAAAAAAAAGGAAGAAATAAGATGACTATTCTTCCCCTCAACATTCATACAAAGTCGCAGAGCCGATTCCTTTGCACGCACAGCCAGCAACAGAAATGACAGGTGATCCGCATACTCTCCTGCCTGCAAGATGTGTATCGTATTGCTCCCTTATAGCCTGTGTGCTTTTCCGCTGAGCTGGACACCCAGCATTGTCACTCCTAAAATATTTGTGAGTGCTACAGGATTTTCTAGGGAAAGATTTCTTGGGGCGAGATTTAGTCAATTTTAATCCAAGTCACTTGGTGCAGCTCCATTTGTTAAGAACGGCTCCTGTGCTGAGAAGAGCCCGTCGCTGCGTTTTGCCTCACGATGTTGCAGAACACAATAACAACAACATTAAACTCAATACCCTTAAGGGGCAGTTGTAGTCAAGGGTCACATTTTCCTTCATTCCAATTAACCTACTTGTCATATTGGATGGTAGATGCACTCTGCAAACTGCCCTCAAGTGCTTCTCATGCTCTTTTAGTAATAGAAAGTGGGGAGATATAAAATAGTTCATGCTTTGCTGTTTGACTTGTCCTTGGTATTTTATCTTATTGGGAAACCCACAAGGAATGAATACTGTTGTAAAGGTTTTAAGGGTCTCAAAGCACAAACAGGCTTCTGGCTTGTGCTAGTATGCCTGGAACAGCGGCGCTGGTGACACCAGCACTGGGGAGGAGAGGGACCAAAAACCTTGGGTTCCCTTCCAGGTTTTGTTCAACCCATCTGCTCCCATGCCAAATAAAGAGGAAATAAAAATTTGGCTAGACTGCATCTTCTCCGGCATAGTGTTACATACAGCAACATTATGTTATATGGGAAGAAGAAAAGGAGTCACTTAGGTGCTCCATTGAAGAGGTCTCTCGGACCATGCTGTCCCTGAGGACACCTCCAGCCCTTCCTGGTCCTGCCCACCTCCCCATGGCTCCCACTACCCTGCCCATGGCCCCATGTCACCCCCCAGGGGCTGTCAGCCTTGTGCAGCAATGGCACAGCTCTCCACAGCCCTGCCCAGCCATGGGCCCTGAGACCATGAACCAGGCCCACCCACGGGCCCACGTCCCGGCCCGTCCTCATCCCATCCCCAGGGAGGTGCCTGATGCCTGGGGCTGGGGCTGACCCAGTGCCCCCCGGCTGCCCTGCTCCCATCTTGGGGTGGGACAGGCCCTGCCCTGAGCCCCATGGGGATCCCCCAGCCCCACTGCACCATGACTGTGCTGGAGGCTGCCACAGTGAGGGCGCATAACAGGCATCTCGTGCCCTGCCCTTATCATCTCCAAATTTGTGTCCCCTGGTGTTACTTACTCTTCCCAACACCATACCTGCCGTATCCCACCTCCTGCCAAGCCCTCAGAGACAGGCTGCTCGCCAAGCTCACTGACAACGTTCAATTAACTTTTAAGGTGCTTTCCATAGCCCCGTGAACCTTTGGGTGTCCCCTCAGACACGAGGGGCTGAACTCAGTCAATCCAGCGCCCTGTCCCTAGCCTGCCCCAACAGGGCTCACGTAAGCCTTCAGGTAGAGGAGCAGGCCCAATGCCCTCTGAAGAGATCCTCTCCAGGAGAAGTCTTGTCTGTTGCTGTATGTCCCAGGACGCTGGACAACTTCTCCAAACAGCCTCATCTCTCTTTGCAAGCATCAGTTTCTGTCCCCAGTTGCTCCTGGGCTGTTGTCCCCCCTTCATTTGACCCTAAATCATGATTTCCCTTCATTGGCCTTATCTGTTTCTTTATATGCTTGCATATCCCACTTCCTCTGGCATGACTTTCTGACACTATAGGCATTCTGGTCCTCCACTTTCTGTTAAATAAACCATCAGCTTGTGGTTATGTGTGTTTTGCTGTCAATATCCTCTAATTCTACTACATAAAATATGGATCCGTGTTTCAGTCCGCCTTGTTTTATTTGGTGCTTTATTCTTACTCCATTTCCACCAGTCCCCTGGGTTGATGTGATACAGACTGCAGGTTTCATGTCCGAACCGCTGCTTCGCTGCAAACCACTTGAACTCATGCCATTACATTGTTAAACAATATATCAAATGCATCGACTGATAATGTACTTGACATGAACACAAGTCTTTTGGATTCAAATATGCGCTAGTAAAACTGTCTCAAGGGAACAAATAAAATAGCTTAGAATAATTATGTGCTTTTCCCAGGCAATTAAAAAAATAATAATCTCAGGTTTTTTCCAAGGGAGCAGTGGATTTCATAAGTGTTAATATTCATGGGACACTTATCTTAGATTTTTAAGTCTCTATATTAGCTCCTAGCATTTTTTTAAACATAATTTCCTGTGTCACCCTAGGGGGCTAGAATCCTGGTGTCCCTAAGCAAAGCTCTGTCTAGAGCTGAGAGGTCTCCTTTGGATGGCAGAGGAATCTCATAGAGACCTGTTTTCCTGGCAGGATGGGCAAATACTTTATCACTTTCTGCTTCCTCACTGTAGTGTTGGCCTGTGGCCTTTCTGAGACTTCTTAGGTTATTTTTCACATTTGCAAGTTTTAATTATGGACTCTGTTCTACAGCAACTTCATCAAATGCTCTATAGCTCTTGTTCTGGACTGGGGCAAGGTGTTCCTTCAAGGTTCTCCAGGGTTGTTTCTAGTTGGGCAGGAAAGGCAATGCACAAATTTGTATGCAGCACATCCCAAAGTATGGAGAACTCTGTTCTAGAGAACATGTTTGCAGCCACTTCTTCTGGGTTTGCATTGAATTTCCAAATCCTGCGTTTGTGCTGGAAAAAATAATCTCTGCTTTCTGGACCTGGTTTCGCCTGGTTTCCATTAAAGACCTGTACCCATTTTCAGCTAACGTGTCTCATAAATATAGGCAGCAATTGCTTTGTACCCCTATTCCTCCTTTCTAAACTGAATGTATTGTCTTTTGAAGAAGAGTTTGATCCTCCTGTCAGAGGCGCCTCATTCACACTTTATTTTATGTGCCTAGTGAAGCACTCCTGAACTATGCAAGTGCCCTATCAAGTAAACAGAGAGCAGTAGGTACCTACGGAGACCGAAGATCTCCTTGTCCTTGGCACCCCAGTGGACTGCAAGCTGCGTATTCACCAAATCACCACCTTCACTGCTTTTCCTGAGAAATGGCACAGCTTGAGCTGAAAGACACATTACCACTTCATCACTGTCCCTGTGACCGAAGGAGCTAGAGGGGTAAAGTGATGTCTGCTGGCATCTCGCCCCCCGCTCACTGAGAAGTCCCGCTGTGGCCTGCATGGTGCTGCCACGCAGAACCTGCTGCCACAGCCCAAACCTGAGGAGTCCTGACTTTGCTCTCATCGCTACCTCAGAGCAGCCAATGCTGTCATTGGCACCTTTGATGCTCCATACTCATTGGGCATCTTTATGAAGGTTACTGATTTAAGCAATTAAATCACCACCAAATTTCACCTCTCCAATTCAGAATATTTGTGTCTCTTCTTCATCTGGATAGAACAAGCATTGCGGTAGGAACAGCAAGCTTATGTGAGCTTCCCTTACGCCCTGCTGTGTTAATTTCTCTCCTGCTCATTTTTCTGTGGAGTTTGGCACTTTTAACATTTTCATGCCACAGTTTTATTGTTAACTTTCCCTGCTTGAGTTAACTGAAAGCTATAAAGCACCTGAAATGCCTCAGAGGCTTCCACTGTCAATACTGATAGGAGCTTTCCGCACGTCTTCATTTTCCTTGGAACACTTTACTTGCAGATAGAGAATAAAATGCAGCTGAAACTTTGCTTGTTTTTTTTTCCTCTGTTTCCAGGTAGTTTTGAGCTCAGGTGAAGCTCTTAACTGCTCCAATAAACCATAAAAAGCAAAAAGATCCAGCAAAATGAACCTTGATATTGTGAGATGTTGGGATATCTCTCTGAAGGCAATCTCTGTGCTGCAGCCAGGAGAGGCGCTGATATTTCCAGACAGAAGAGACTTGTGGTTTTTCACAGTTGTGAAACACGCTCTTCTCCTTGCTGGCTCTGCAAGAGGTGGGAGATCTGCAGCCCTGGACGGCAGCAGCCTGCGGTGCTTTTTCTTTCTGCTTTTGCCCAAGCTGCAGTTGGACTCTCCTCCTCGCCCCCTGCCAGCATTCCTCTTCCATTGCATCCCTGACCATCATCGGTTCTTCTGTGCTCTGGGTATTCTTGATCTTAGGTCATAATGTCCAGCAAATTGGGTTTTGTCTTGATTGTAGCCCAAGCCTGAAATATCTTTTTAGGGAAGCAAATTAGCAGCTAATAAGCAAAAGGATAAGGGTATTCCCCCATCTTCAGCCTACAGACGGCTGATGAGACCTGCTAAGCAGTGCAGAGCACTAGGCATCCATGAGGACAGGAGCCTACTGGGACACCCATCTGCATGTACCTCCTTCCCAGGTGGCTTGCAGGTGACCTGACATCAGACTGGGACAGCAGTAGCAGTGTGCTCTCCACAGCCATCTTCCTCCATCCCTCAGCTGTGTGTGGGCAGAATCACTACCCTGCAACTTTCTTCTCCCTCCTCAAGGTGTGGAGCGAAGGGCTGCCACATGCAGCCATCCTCTGACAAATTTCCAGCAAGCTGAAAAGGCAGCACACCATTTCCCTGGAAAAAATACTGTTTATCAGTCCTGCAAGGTCACCAGGGAAAGCAGGGAGCCCTGCTTTGTCACCAATGTTTTTTCCTTCTGAGGCTTCGCCTGAGGCTCTGGGGCTCAGCTTGCCTTGAATATGAGAACCGTGCAAAGATACTCTGATTTAGCAAAGCACTTACATACGTAAAGCCATACACATGGTGAATTTTAAAAATACTGCACTGAACCGTGGCCTAATATCCATCCAGCCTGACAGGGCTGCTTAGATGGATAACCTCCAAAAACAGCCACAGAGGAAGGGTCTGAGCTGGAAGCACTTTACCCTCCAAGAACTGGAATTTGAAAAGACTGAATTATTGTATGATAATAAAAACCATCTTCCTCTTAGGCAGAAATCTGGGAGCAATCAATATGGATCTGCCTTGCCAGTTGTTTCCACAGAGCATGGTGGTTTTGCTGTCTGCTTTGTAAGCAGGATAAGGGAAAGGGCCGAGCAGAGGCTCACGTGAAGGGGGATCCCACCAGTCGGACATCAGCCTGCTGCTCCGCTCCAGCACATTGCTGCAGGGAAAATCCTCATGGCTTGGGGCCCAGCCACGGAGGAGCAGTCTCCTTATCTGGCTCATGTCTTGAACTCGTACAGTTTATCCTGACCTTTGATATTCAGCTCTGCTTCCTAAGGAAGCATTACGTTGCCCAAGTTTGTACGAGCACAGAATCCCCAACACCTCCTCCATTACAGGGACTTAATCGAGAAGGCAAAGTGACGCCCATACAGATAATTTATTTCTATCACCAGTTCCCCATTTTTTTTCTCTCCAGCAAAACTACCTTGGGTGTCTAGTTACATCTTGGGCATCTCTGACAGCTAGAGTGATAAGAGGAGGATTTTTTTTTAACTACGGTGCTATTCAAGATCAGAAGATTTCACATCATAAAACATCATTAAAGTGTGAATTCAAGGTTGGGAAAGATGAGGCCTTTACAAGACTAATGCAATTAATTCTGCTCATTAACTACAGCCTCAAAATATGTACATTCTGCTGTGGAGGGTTACATCTGAAAAATTATTCTTTTCCAGTGGATTTCCCAGTGATAAGGAAGCATGGAAAACTCCTCGTATTACATACCAATGAACACAAAGTCATTGCAGGAGGAACACTATACGCCCTAAATCTTTTGGTGTGCAGTAACTTCTTGTCAAAGTAAGAAGCTTAAATAAATTAAGGTCCAATACTAAATAATTTCAGTAATTGAAATGTGATGTATTGAAAGTGAGTTTCTTCGCTTGGTTTTTATTTATTTTTTTTTTCTTTTTTAAATGTAATCCTCAGTCTGCCATCCGCCTCAGCACTTGAATTCTGGAAAGCTTCAGTTCTTTACAGTTTACCAGAGCTAATTCCAACCTCAGTCCTTCTTGTTTTCTTTTCACAGAGGAATTTGCACAGTGGGACATTTTTAATATAAGGGAACTTTGATGCAAAAAAGCAATTTATCTTGCCAGCAGCTTTCAGTATTCCCTTTGCTATAGCCAAAGGTACAGCAATACCATCCTCATAATCAGCCCCTTCTTTTCATTTGGTCCTAAAAGAAAGACTATGCTTGTGTTTGCCTGCAATCATTAAATCAGTATGTTTGTGTGCATGCAAGAGAAAGAAGAGAAGAGGGAAGCAATAAACATCTGTCCTATCGATATACAGCCCTATTAGCTGGCCCCTGGGGAGCTTTCCTCTTCTCCCTTCCCTGTTCTGCACATTCACATGGCTTTCCTTCCCTCTCCAACGATTTACCCACATCACACTTCCATGCTCTGGCAGCTCCTTGGAGTAGGGACTTCATCCTGTATCCCAAAAATCATAATGTCACCACCATAAACTAGCCATTCTGCAAGCAGCCAAAGTGATGAAGCCTGCTCTCCCATGGACATCAGGGGAAGGGTGAGAAGAGAAGGGAGGGAAGAGGAAACCAAGGAGATCTCAGCTCTGCCCTCTGGGGAGGGCAGATACTGGTGGCTGTAGGAAAATGAATCGACAGAAAAATTTCAGAGCTAATCCAGACCAGTGGCTAAAGCTAATGATCACCAGAAACTAGATTCAGCAGTATATTTGGTATTCTCCCTTGCTTGCACCAAAAATGTTGCCCTCCGTTTAATTTTTTTCCTCTTGTGAATGCATCCCTTTAATGCTTGTTTCATAGATTTTTGTTTACATCTTATGGTCTTAACATCTATTAGAAATGCAGCCCTGCGGCAAACTTTCTCACAGTAGTGCCTTGCTTTGTTGTATGTTGCAGTACGTGTAGTTGGCTCTGACAGCGTTAGTTCTGCACTGGTACACTGTCAAACTGGCTCCAAGAATTATTGTGGAAAAAAAAAACATGTGCTAAGTGAAAAAAAAATCCTGATTTGGGTCTTTATGTGACTATTCAACTCCATTTTGGTGTCCTCTTTTCCCACATCTGAGTTTTGAAGCCAAAATCTTACAGCACCAGTTGAATTTGACCTGACTTTGACAATCTGAGTCCAACTGATCCTGCTTAATGTGTCTTTCAGACTCCCCGTCTTATAAGTCCTTCTCTGAACCATTCAAAACTCAAAGTTGTGATCTGACTGGTTTCTTGGGTCATTCTTTGCTCCAAGCTACCTGAAATAATACACTTCAGCCAGGATAAAACTTGGACAAATGTGAAAGTTTTGCCAGACCCAAGGGCTGTTTTAGTAAACCTAGGCCATATATTCATATTTAGTAATGACACTAAGAATCGAGGAATTTTGCAATGCAAGTAAGAGCATGCACACTGCTCGTACTGTATGGATAGCTTACCTTCAACAGTGTCAAATTCACATCTAATTCAGCATGTACCCAGAGTTTTGGAGCCTGAATAGGTCTGTCATAGAAGTGTTTCTGGGAGTGTATCTCTGAGGGCAGGTGGGATACTCCTTTTCTACAGCCTGGGAAAGACCAAGTGATCTGTAGACTTCTTTCAAGCACAAAAATAAATGCAGAGGTTTTACCTGCCAGGGAAAATAGCATAAAAGGCGATATCCTGCTTGTGCGGCACAGCTCTGAGGTGTTTGGGGCTGCTTTGTAGGTCCTCCAAAGGTAAGGATGGCTCACAGGACACCACCACCTCCAGAGGAGGAGACAGACCACTCACTCATGTTGTCATGAGACCAAAGGATTCTCGTTGTCTTCAGGTCCCTTTTTCATTCAACAAGCAGTGAAGAGACATGATGCTACCATCACCATCCCAGAGTGGCTTAGAAGGAACAGGCAACTGTCTGTATAATCAAGCCTTCACAAATCTTGGCTGTGGGGTCAGGGCAGGTGTGTGCAGAGAAACATCCTTGCTACCTTTTCTCTCTTCTCCCTGGAAAGTGTATATTTATGCAGCAGGGGTAGCGGGGAATGCTTTGCATTTCTCGTATATTCCTTTCTCTGGTCGCCCTAATGCTGCTCATTATTTCTTCTCACTTGAATGGAATTCTGCAGTTGGCAGAAATGTAATGAGAAATTTACTCTTGTGAGGGCATTAGGTAAGAAAAAAATATTGTTTTCAAAAGAATCTCATAGATGAGATCCTGAAACCATGTTTGCATAGCTTTTAATGTTTTGCCACATTGTTTATCCTTAGTGGAGTGTAAAACTGAAGCACATCAGTGTTGCCTAGGAATTAGTATGAGGCAGCTAAGACAATTTGTTAGTATTCACTTCTCTTACACAATCTGTGTATATTTCTGTATGGAAAACTCCAGTGAAATTTCCAAAACAGTGCAATTATTTAACTGTACTGACACCATGTTTTTCTTTTGAAAGAAGGAAATGCATCTGAAACTTATATAAAGACTGTCACCCTTGTCCCTGCTTTTACTATAACTCATTGTTTGTGCTGTTGCACTGGCAAAATCCTTATGTCTCTGAAGTTAATATGAAATATAAGGGAAAAAAAGTATGTCTCTGTATTGCTTTCTCTTTAGAATTGCAAGTGTTTAACTTAGCAAAATACTATTTAACATGTCTCATATCCGAAGTATTTTTAGAAACATAGCCAATAGCATTAGCTTAAAACTGCTTGTTCCAGTTTGTGGTTGTTTCATTTTCTTGGCTAAACTCGGGTATGAAGTTGGTATCACAGCTAGAATTACAACTAAACACAGAAATGCGTAGCCAAGCCTTATTATGTTCTTATAAGAATAAAATAAAGAAAATCTGAAACACATAAATATTGTTTGACTTTTTTGTTCATTTTATTGACTCTCTGCTTGCAGAAATGGAGAATTCTACTGCAGTCTGGTTTCAGTTTTCAGTCCACCGGCTTGCTTGGATCAAATATTGATGAAAAGTTCCAGACTAACAATCCCAGACTCACAAGGATCAGATTCTGGCCCCACTAACATCTGTGGGAATTTTGTCATTTAGCCTCACAGAATCCAGATTTCGTGTAGCTTTGCAAAACAGCACCCAGGCAATAACCGTACTGTCTTTCCACCTGGTATCTTGCTTTCTTTCCATCTTCCTCTCCATCAGCTGGTCTGAAAATCATCAACCTGCTTCAGAAACCCTTCCTGACCGAGGCTGTTAATTACTCCCTCTTAGCAAGAGTTTTGCACCTGGATGAATCACGGAAACATGCTTGGCTATGACCAGGAGACTAATCCACAAGTTCTTGCACTGACTCCATAAATTAATTTCCAGCAAATTCTCTTAAAGACAGCCTGCAGCTGTGACTGTACATCAAATCGAAGTTTAAAAGGTGACCAAGGTGTAAAAGTGTCTGTGGCTCCTGCTGCACCTCTTGAACATGGCAGAGCTCATGCCCAGTCTCAGCTCGCATGCTGGGACGTGTCCCTGCTGCAAAGTGTCCTTCTGAGACCATCCTGGCAGGCATCACAAGGATGGTGTTGCTTTTTAGAGCAGTTGCAGCTGGAAGTTGCACTGAAGGATGTTTACACCAGCTACCTTTGGGTATTGAACTCAACCGCTTGGGCCAGGTGTTCCTTAGGCTCTCCGCACGTCCAGAGACAAAAGCTGTGCCTACAGTAAAAAGTAGTGGGAACCTATAGAAATGGGTCTACAAAGCAAAACTGTCAGCGTTGAGGCCCACATCTCCACATTATACACGTTTTATCTCAGACTAGGCCTGGTCAGTTCTGCATGCCGAGCACACACTCACTCATGGCTGTAGCACTTTGGGTGCCTCCCTGGAGTAACTCATACAGTTTGGTTTCACCTGGAAGGAAGCCAAAAGCTGCTCTGCCATGAAAACCAGTGTTGTAAATTGGGACAATCAGGACAGTCCCTCCTAAAGTGCACCCCTGATCTGAACTGAAATACCAATGTAGCCCATCCAGAGGCTGTGCCAAGAAATGACTCACAGCATCTGCTCTGAGCTGCTCTCTGGAAGTCCACTGGCTAAAGAGGAATGTAAGGGAAACTGTGCCTAAATGTCACTGGACCGAGCTGGCATGAGCTGTCCTTCCTCTCTTCCCTTCCTTCCCTGCCCTGCCATCCCCTACATCACTTGCAGCTTTTTGTAAATGAAGAAGCAGTTTGAGTTATTGGTTTGAAAGGCTTCTCCTGTCATCCATAGTCTACATTTTGTGGTGCATGTATCCAGCTGGTATCCAGCTTTTCCAAGTCACAATCATGTCCTGTAATTAGGATGTATGGTAAGGGTTTGGGAATTAGGTTTAATAAAATTCACTTCTAGCTCTTGATTTTTCTGGCAAAGTTACCATGGGAAATCAAAGTTTCCATTTCAATTTAGAAAAAAGGATGATCAAGTAAGAACTCAGGAAAGAAAAGAGTTTCTGAATTCTTTTTTCTTTTTCCTATGGAAAATCAGAGGAGTTGCTTATTTGGGACACAAGTCCCGATTCATTGTGTACTGTCCTCATTTTCCCCATGCAAAGTGCAGTTGGGAAGAAAAGCTCTAGTGAGCTCACATGCTAATTTTTCTCATTGCCTCTTTAACTTGCACAGATTTTTCAAATATTGACTAGGCTTTGAACTTGACCTACTTAAAGCACTGGCTATGGTTTTCACTTAAACAAACACCCCCTCAGATCATGTCAGTATTATAAAGGGGCCTTGCAGCTACTGTGAATGTTGAGAATATCAGTATCTTAATACTCCTTTATACTGCTAGACATATTGTGAGAGAAGTCAGCTGTTGTTCTCTGCTTCACATGGCTTTCGCGGCTTTCAGTTTTCCTCAGGACCCGTTTATACTAATTGGTATGGGATTGAATTTATTCTCAAGTCTGGACCTGCTGATCACCTGTATGTTGAATCCTCCAGATCAACCTTCGCCTTGAGCTGTGCCTGAAGTGAGAAGCTCTTTCTGAAGGCAGGGTTGGAGGCTGAGAAGGCCTCCGTGTCCCCTCCGTGTCCTCTCTTCACTTGCCAACAGCAAACTCACAACTCATCTTCCTTCTGCAGCTCATCTCTCCTCTCAGCTGCCTGGCATTTGGGCTGCTTTATTTACTCCTCTTTGTTCAGGGAGGCATTTTGTGCTTTTCATGAAATCTCCCCAGGTTTCTGATTATGCTCCATGGGCAAAGGAGCAAAATACAAATCAAAGTTGGCCTGGTGTGAAAACTCATAGGCATCTGCTGACAGAAAGAAAAATGATGCAATGTTGTGGCTTGCGTGGATTTTTGAAATGGAGACTTGCATGAATTTTTTGATGTATAAAATCCTTTTTCTTCTACACAGTTTCACAAGGAATACTTTTGCCGCCAAGAGTATTCTCAGCTCACCTGAGAAGAACAAAATAAATTACCCTCGCAATCTAACAAAGTTTCAGTTGACCAAAAAGAAAAAAGCATATTTTTTCTACTCCAGCAAAATCAAAGTACTCCGGTCTCAAAAGACAAGGAGCATGATAATGATAATAGTAATAATAATAAAAGTCAAATTTTACATTTTTTTGTCTAACCAAGATTTCTGCAATGAAACTAAACATTATCTAGGGTGCTAGAGGACAAACGGGGCAGGGAGGGTGAGGAGGGGCAGAGCTTTACCCAGCTCAAGTGGGTGGGGGTGGCTCGTGGGCTGGGGGTTTGCAAAGGGAGGACGGTTGCATGGACCCAACGAGGGCTGGAGAAGCAGGACCTGTGCATCGGCTCCACTGCTGAGGAAAGAGGGAGGTGGGTGTCACACAGCTCCGGCGTGGAGGTGGAGGGTAAAGGAGGGCTGCAGAGGAGCAGATGGGCTAATTTAGATGGGGACTGGGGCATGCTGGTGAGTGACTGGCAGGTAAAAGGCCCAGCAGCTCTGCAAGTGGGGATGAAGCTTTGTACCCCTACCTTCTGTGGCTCCCAGCTCCACCTCCCACCTGCTCAGCCCCGGTCCTTGCTCCCTCCCGGTCTTTCCCCCACCCGAAGGGCTGCTGGACACAGAGTGTCACAGGTGCCCCACTTGCCACCAAGGCACATCAGCAGTGACAAGTTCCTGCGCTGCTCTGCCAGGGGGTGCCGCGGGTGCTGGCAGGGATGCTTGTGTGCTGCACGGCCCCCCGGGATGCCTGACAGCACCACCGCCGTGCTGTCACAGCACGACCACCAGCCCCATGCCGCGACAGCCACTTTGTGCGAAGAGCCTTCACCCATCAGCTGAATGTTGTTTAATTCTTAAACTTATATGTACTTTAACCAGATTCTTTTATTCAGCCTGATGAAAAATATTCTGTTTGATGTTTTCACAGACAGCATCTTAAGGCGTTACTTCGAATTCTTCTCTAGCACTGCCCTTTCCGAAGTCATTATTACTCATTAGGTATATTGTGCAGAAAGCAAAGTAGGTCACGGATGAAAAGCCCCATCTTAGTGAGAGGCACCGGTATTGCACAAAGCTATTTTCAACTTTCATGAGATAAAAAATGTTTTCTGTAGGAAGAAAGCTGTCACTGCCAACTTACAAATGAATGCCAAGTATGTAAAAACTTTCATTTTGGATTCCCAGGCTTTCATATGTTAAATGAATTGTTTTAGAAATCCATTTCAAAGATAATTTCCCTTGTATAACCCACACTTGCTGGCTCCCCAGTAGAGTATGCGCTGAGTTACAGGACAGGTACTCAGCTGGTGTAAATCACTGTTGGCTTCACGAGGACTAGACCATTTTCACCCCATGAGGGTCTGTCCACAAGAGTCCCCAAATGGGGAGCAATAGAGGAGATGGTCCCTGGGTGGATACCTCGGGGCAGGATAGCAACCGGGAGCTTGGCTACGATAAAATCCCTCACAGCCCCTGCCTATCTGTTCATGGCACTGAAAGAGTGGATTTGCATCTGCAGTCCAGGATGACCTCTAAAGCCAAGATGAAAACTTCAACAGCAACACCTCAGTGCAAATCATTCTTACATCACCATTACTTTGCATCGTGACCCATTAGTTAAGAAGAAGCTTTAGTTTTTGTTTGACTGCTCATCCAACTTCTATTTTCTTGTTACTTGGAGATGTCAAATAAATTTTCTGGAGTGATCCTTAATCTCTTTAAATTGGTGGGCATCCCTCTTCTGGCTCTCAGTTTAACAAAATACTCAGCAAATGCTTCGTTTTATTCAATTTCCACAAGGACTTAAACACAGGATTTGAGTAGAAATTAGACGGCACTCGTAGTATGTCCCTTCATCAACAGAATATGTTTGAAGTACTTTCAACTGCTAGAGAGGTAATTAATAAAATTATGCTTTCAAGTTATTACTGCATAAAATAAGTTGACATATATGGCAACAGTAATGCTGCTAAATTTGTTTTGTTGGTGTAATCACATTGCTCTACTGATTAGAGGAAAGTCTGTTAATCTTTTAATTAAAAATCTGGGTATTACAGTTGAAATTAAATCTTATTTTTCTGTGTAAAACAATAGTTGCTCAAAAATAAAATGTAAAATATGAAAACATAAGGGACCATCTAAATTTATTATCGTATATTAGAATAATATACATTACATTAAAAGTAACAAGCAGTATATGTTTGCAGCCACAGTTTTAAAGGAAGTCATCCTACAACTAGGAAAAGTTATTCGGTAAACACTTGGAAGTAAGGTTTGCTACAGTGACAAATCATTTTTTTTTAATCAGCAATAACTTCTACTGTAAGTACAAATGGAACATTTTCTACTTTACATTTCGTTCAGGTAGCTCAGGTCAAGGATTAGATCATTTAAATTGAAACCAAAGTACTCAAAAAACAACAAAACCTAGCTTTCATCCTCAGATGTGTGAGTAAATAATAACGTGAGAAGACGAAGACTACTAGTTCTGAGATAATCAAAAGGCAGGTTATCAATTTAATTAGACAAACAGAAATGTTACCTCCTCTGTTTCATAAAACTGATTAGTTGCTTAAAGTGCTATGGCACATTCACTTTGTCCCATGCATATAGCACATCTAAGTTAGAATCATAATATCATAGAATCATCTAGGTTGCGAGGGACCTTTAAGATCATTGAGTCCAACTATCAACCTAACACTGCCAAAATCACCACTAAGCCATGTCCCTCAGCACCACGTCTACCCATCTTTTAAATACCTCCAGGGATGGCAATTCAACCACTTCCCTGGACAGCCTGTTCCAATGCTCAACAACCCTTTCTGTGAAGCAATTTTTCCTAATATCCATCCTCAGCCTCCCCTGGTGCAACTTGAGGCTGTTTCCTCTTGTCCTATCGCCTGTTACTTGGGAGAAGAGACCGACCCCCACCTTGCTACAACCTCCTTTCAGGTAGTTGCAGAGAGCGATAAGGTCTCCCCTCAGCCTCCTTTTCTCCAGGCTAAACAACCCCAGCTCCCTCAGCTGCTACTCACAGGACTTGCTCTCTAGACCCCTCACCAGCTTCGTTGCCCTTCTCTGGACAAACTCCAACACCCCAATGTCTTTCTTGTGAGTATAGGGGGACGATCACTTCCCTAATCCTACTCACCACACTGTTCCTGATACAGGCCAGGAAGCTGTTGGCCTTCTTGGGCACCTGGGCACACTGCTGCTCATATTCAGCTGGCTATCAACAAACATCCCCAGGTCCTTTTCTGCTGGGCAGCTCTCCAGCCACAATTCCCCAAACCTGTAGCTCTGCATGGGGTTGTTGTGACCTAAGTGCAGGAACTGGCACTTGGTCTTGTTGAACCTCATACCATTGGCCTTCGTCCATTGATCCAGCCTGTCCAGATCCCTCTGTAGAGCCTTCCTACCCTCAAGCAGATCAACACTCTCACCTAACTTGGTGTCACCTTCAAACTTACTGAGGGTGCACTCGAGCCCCTCATCCAGATCGTTGATAAAGATATTAAAGAGAACTGGCCCCAATACCGAGCCCTGGGGAACACCACCTGCGACTGGCTGCCAACTGGATTTAACTCCATTCACCACAACTCTCTGGGCCCGGCCATCCAGCCGGTTTTTTACCCAGCAAAGAGCACTCCCGTCCAAGCCATGAGCCAGCAGTTTCTCCAGGAGAATGCTGTGGGAAATGGTGTCAAAGGCTTCACTAAAGTCCAGGCGGACAACACGCGCAGCCTTTCCCTCATCTACTAAGCAGGTCACCTTGTTAGCGTTACTGAGATAATTCAAACTATAACAAAGTGTTGATTTCACATATTTTAATTAATTCCATTTTCATTCAAATTGTAAGGAAGGAGGAAGCATCACCTAATAAATAAGAGATGTTCTGTCTGGCATTTCAAAATTAAGTAACTTACAAATTAAGGATCTAAATAAATGTTTGTAAACCGTAACTCCACAGATAAATTCATGTGGATTTTGTTTACCTTCCAGTATTGCAAAATTAAATACAAATTCGCATCAATTATTGAGTACGGGCCTTTGTGGGGGGGAGGTTTATACTAGATATTAGGAAAAATTTTTACACTGAAAGGGTTATTAAGCATTGGAACAGGCTGCCTAGGGAAGTGGTTGAGGCACCATCCCCAGAGGTATTTAAAAGATGGGTAGACGTGGTGCTGAGGGACATGGTTTAGTGGTGGTTTTTGTCAGAGTTAGGTTGATGGTTGGACTAGATGATCTGAAGGGTCCCTTCCAACTTAGGCAATTCTATGATTCTAAGTAGAAATTTAAAATAAGTAGCAAACAAGGATTAGCTATTCTTTGTTAATGATTGAAATAATAATTAAAAACAATTGCTTTGATTTAAATCAGTACCTACAACTTGTAGATATCCATCAGTTTATTACACACCTCTTTGAAGACACACAAAAACAACTACCCGCTATGCAATCCAGTGGTGAGGAGCATGGGAACCAGGAGGCTCAGCATCCGTTCCTCTTCCTGCCATAGAACCGCCGTGTGTGCCAGGTGAATTATTTCACCCTTCGAAGGATCACAAGCTGTCCTGGCCAGGACAAGGCATTCAGGTCCATGATCTTAGCAAGCACCCAGAACCACCTTGGTAGTGAGTGGAGATGTGCTACACTGCTTTAATGTATGTGGTTATCTATTTGCTGCTTCTGCACACATTTGGTTGATTATCTTACTTGTCATTTCAGAAAAGTCTGAGCTAAACCAGGCAGGATAGTATATGGGATGTGTCTGTCTTGCATTTTTTTATGATGATACACCTGCATTCAGGTTTTCCAAGTAGACCAGAAAAGTTATAAGGCCAGCCAAAAGAGAAGTTGAACAGGTGCAAGGAAATCATTGTATGGAAGTGAAAAAAGAAATATTAACTCCAAATTTCTGTGCCTGCTTACATGTATTTTTTTAATGCCTCTACCCACCAAAGGACTATTTTGTTTGTCAGATGTTTCCAAGAACTAACAAATCATGAAGGACTTCCAAGCTGCAGCAGATTTCTTAACCACCAGCTCTGGATTTCCTGAAAGGGCTTTTCAAGGGGAAAAGGCAAAATTGTGATGCAAAAAAAATAAGAGAGATGGAAAAATTCAGTGCCAAACTAAAACAGTACAAGCCAAGAAACACCGACTAAGTTAACAATGGGAAAGAAAAAAAAATAATGCCACCCAAGTGCTTGATTCCTTCATCAGAAGAGAAAAAATGTGTAAAAAACACAGATTTGCTTGAACTAGTCTTACAACAGCAAAAAAACATGAGCAGGTCTAAGAGAGGTAAACCAAGCAAAAAAAATACAAAACAGATTCAGAAAGCCAGAAGGTGAAGGTTGGCACTGGTGTCTCTCCGTTGGGGTGACCAGGAGGAGGCAGGTGTGAGAGCGGAGGTGACAATGAGCTGCAGAGGGACTATACTGTAAGAGGTGCCTGCGGAGCACCAGGGAGCTAAGAATGCCATCCTCTCCCCATGCCTGAGGGAACAGGACTCGTTTTCCCTCCCCACCACACGTCTCTCACCATCTATAAGGGGAAAGCTGCAAAGTAGCTGAAGGTACAAGGCTGCAGGTGGAAATTCCCAGCGTTGCATCAATCATGTCTTCTTGGAAAATGAAAAGTCAAAAATACTCCGGGCTTTTAGGAGGACATAGAAAGATGACAAACGTTTTAAGGGTTAAGTGCCTTGGTCAGTAATAGAAATAAGGCCATACAGGTTTCTGAAAATGATTTGCGGTGTACTTGGGCACACAGAAATTGTAATATATGTTGCGCTTCGAGTGTGAAAACCCCACCATCTGTGTAATGCGATTTGTGAAGTCCGCACACTATGAGAGGATGAAGGTATTTCAGTCTCTGAGATGTCCTCAGATCTGTGTTTTGGCTTGCAGTGCTTGAACTGCAATGCCTATTTAGAGGAAATTATATGCACGGTGCATGTCGAATGGACGAATGTGCTAAACCTCTTCCTTTTCAGCGGGTCGGGGTTTCTTTCCCATCAGGTTTGCATTAATGACCCACTGACCTACTTTTCTGATCCACCTGGCAGAACTCTGCATCCCTGAAACCTGAGACTTTGTCTGCTTCACAGATTTGTTTTGTTTAGGTTTTGTGACAGAAACCATTAGGAGAGTGACACTGCAGATAAAAATGAAATGTGCTCTGCTCTTTGATATTGCAAGTGTATTTTTATTTAATTGTGTAACTGTTATCCATCATGATAGAATTATCTGCTGCTTTTTTTTTTTATTAATGGCTCTGTGTTTTGTAAGGTTTTTTTCTCCCTCCCTCATGTTACAAAGAAAAATGGGCTGTGTACATTTATCCAGTGATTTCTAACCAGTGGTGCTTCTTCGCCTGTTGCAGACCAAGAGTAAAGGGAAAAGGCAGACATAATGGACCAGTGAGGAAAAGGCATCTTCTGCCTGTCTTAAATCATCTACTTTACAGAGAAGCTTAAATTGCTAGAAATAAAAAAAGCTCCTTGGCAGCTCAACAACTGCATATAAAACAAATCATATTTTTCAGTGAATTGTAAATGTCACCGTCTCAGATAACATTTATGCTTTCATAGAAATAGGAACTTAATTTTCCCCAGTTATATTATTAACTCACTTTGGTGAATCAGATCACCTACATTAAAACAGAAGCAGCCAGTGACTCAGAACAATGATACGTTTAAAGATCAAGCGCAGCGTTTGCAAGTTCCAAGCTGCACGCAGATGGAACTGCTTCTTTGAACCACCAGATAAAGATTGATCTGTTAAAATCCTGCTAAAAATGGGCACCAAATGCCTGTTGTCAGAAGTGACTGACAGCCCGTGTCCTGAGCCGAAATGAGGTTGGTTTTGCCTATTCATTCAGTGGGTGCACAGTGACAGCACAGGAGAGAAGGAGGGCTGGGATGGGCTGGGATGTGACGGGCTGATTGCCATCGCTTTACTGCCCTTTTAGAAATTCTCCAAGTCTGAAGAAAATAAATAAAACCCACTGTTATTGCAATCTATTACTTAACATTTCAGTCTTTCTAGTTTGCTTCCTCTGGCTTGGTATGGCCCCTCATCACCTTAGTATGCAAACCTGTCATGAGTGTTTATAAAGTCATCCTTGTACTAATTAAAAGGCAGTATTTTTATCCCAATTTTTCAAATGAGGAATTAGAGGGGAGTAAAAGGAATGACTAGCCTGAGGCTACACAGAAAAATGCAGATTCAGTCCAGCACTATGACCATGACCCTCCCGTCCCCTCATCTCCACGCATGTGCGCTTTATTTGTTTAAGAGCTGGGAGATGTTGCCTAGGATATGTCCACGGCACTTTGCAGGCAGAAGCAGTCTTACTTTGCCTGTGCCCTGGAGCAGCCAGATGTCTGGTGGTGTGAATCAGAACCGGTGTGGCCACAGCCAGCCTGGCACCACGTAGGTACCGTTCAGCTCTGCTGGGTCTTGGGGTATATTGAATTAAGCACTAAATTCATGCAGCTCCAAGGATGCTCAGAGCACTATCAGGACTTGCTTTCTTCTATAGACATATCCTTTGCAGGAATACAGCTCGTGGGGCAAAGACTGGCCTTACAAAACACAGGGAGCTCATTTCCCATATTATGAGCTCAAGCAATTGACATTCAAAACATTGAAAAAAAGTAATTATCTACCTCAGTGCTGGCAAGTAAGGGGCTGATAGTTGCATGTAAGATAGGTATTACTTGATTATAATTTAATTTCTGCTTGACTCATCTCCACTTTAGAGTAAAGAGCTGCTGCTGGTGACACTGCCAATCGTTTATGCAGTTATATATTTAATTTAAAGCAAAGGAGCCCAGAGACTGACACAAATACTTTGAAAATATGAGCTGCAAGTCTTAACTCACACAAAAATATATGTGTGAATAATGATAGCAAATCCTGCATGCCAGCAGAAGACTGGTTGATGGTAGTATTTCAGAATTATACCTAAATTAAAGGTTTTCTGTTAGTTTAGGGGTTGTGGCATCTAATCTGCATTTTCATGAATTAGTGGTTTTCACCACGTGACAGAAACATTTTGATATATTAATGAAAGCAATGAAAAACATATGTCACTGTCAGATTCCAAGCTGAAAAAAAGTGGTTCTATTTTCTCACCATGTATATTCCAATCATTCCAGCTACATGTATATTCCATTTCATCCTAGCATCCCTTACTCATGAAAGCAAAATGAATCACAGGGTAGACTGTACAGCTATTTGATTCAGTCCCTGCAGATTGCATCGATTTTTGTAACACGATAAACATTCTTTTCACCAGCATGTTTTACTCGAAAGATGTTTATATTGCATTTATTAGACTTCAGAGCTGTTGAGTTTGGAGCTATCTTTTAAAGGTGAATCTGTAGGGGTTTATTTTTATGCTTCTGATTCTAAAGGCTGTCTTGACATGTGGCTGATATAAGTCTTTTTTTAGGGTGCTAATTTTGAGTAAAACAATTTTTCAGGTATCCCTGGATTCAACCACGGCACTTCCAGAAACCCCAAAGGCCCCAGAGTGACCACAATTGACCTCAGAAACATGGAGATACAAATGATGGCACGATTTATTTATTTAACTGTGCAGCGTTAGACTCTGACCCAAGAAGCAGACGTTGAGAAAAGATGTGGAATTGTTGAATGCTTGTGAGCTGACCCAGTTTGAGTGTTTATCTCTATTCAAGTGTCCTATGGCTTAAAAAAAAATGCAGCCTAATACAAATTTCAGGCATCTGAGGTTCTTTTCAACACTTTCTATTAATTTCATCCATCTCGGTCTTCATTGCTTGACTTCATGATCTTTGGGTCAGTAATAGCTTGTTTTTCAGGCTAAGCCTGTGTTGAGCTAAATCCTCAAATACATGCTGGCATACACACGTTCATAGATGTTCCTTCATGAAAAAAAGTACTTGAAAAGTAGCAAATTCAAAGGTTGCACTTGGCTTAATGTTCTTTGAACTGCAGAAACTGGTATGTGCAAATAAAGGAATGTTTACTTCCCAAATGGGAGCTCCATCCTGCACTCCCCTGAGGGGCTCAGTCCCCTCCTTTCACAGCCCTCGAGTGGAAAATGGGGGCACTCGGCACATCGCAGCCTGGCTTGGCATTTTGCAGGAGCAAGCCCCTGGGCCTCCCTCTTTCCTCTGTGCCTTTTCTTTTGCATCTTCAGCCAAAGAGCTATCTATAATTTTTGTCACTTTCATTTCCAGTATGTCACCATGGATTATGAAAAGTAAGCCACCGTCCGCCCATTTAATGGAGTGCATCACTGTGGATAATCGCTCCGGAATGTAAATCAGTTTACTGTTACCTGGTTACTGCTGGTACACACGCAAAATGGAGAAGAGATGGCTCTAGCGGGCTGTAGCTTTAATGTATGGTGGTGAATGTATATCAAACTCCCCTTATTTTAATAGCTGTGCTCAGAACAACGTAGTGGTGTGATGCATTCATCTGCATGCACGGGAACATGTCCGCCTGCATTTACAACATCACGCTGATGAGAAGCATTCCCACAAGCAGGCTTTAAATGGAAGTTGCCTATCACATCCATTTTTCTTCCAGAGAAGCAGCTTATGGTCTTTCTGAGAGTCGGCGGAGGAGACTGGCTGCAGGGGAGGAGAGAGCATCACACCAGCTGGAAGGAAGGTCAGCCTGGGTCCCACACCTCCTTTCCTAGCATGGGGTCCAGCTCCAGTGGTCTGAAGGAGCTCACAGCAAACAGCCTCGGCAGGCACGGCAGAGTCTCTCTCATCCCTGCACATCACCTCCAAATTGGAGCAAGACACCGGGGAAAGGAGCAAGACCCAAACCGAGACCCAGTAGCAGCTATTGGGGGCAGGAGGTGTGGGGCTGAGGAGAGCATGAGAAGGTGGCCTGGATCACAGGTGCTGCAAGCTCTGGGCTCAGCAAACCCGTGCTGTCTCATGAAGCAACTGCTGTACAGTGGTGCTAAACCAAGCTGTTCAGGGAACCTGCTGTCAAATTGCCACGTGGGGCAATTAAATCCTTCTGTGCTTGGGACAGGTCACTCTTCTTTCTAAGGAGCAACGTGAGATCAGTGTCACATTTAGTGCTACTTACTCGCCTGACAGTGCCGCAGCTGCTGTAGCTTTAAGTTGATTGTCACTGAAAGATCCAACATCCTTTAAATCAGTTTTTCTCTTACAGGCAGGCTTTCTCCCATATAGTCTGAGAAAAGCTCTGCCCTTGAATTGGAGGCATTTTTCTGGCAGTGCTCAGTGGAAAAGTACTGGATGGATTACAGTAACGATGCAGGTTTGCCTTGCTTTTGTCCTCGCAAAGCGCTCAAGTGAGACACAGAGATACAGGTGTCCAGTTTCCACAGTAATGGCTTGTGAAAAAGCAGACACATGCACGTGCGTATATGAATATACACACATGTGGCCACAGAGATACTGGCAGGCATAAAAAGATACTGAACCTCTTAATGGATGTGTCAAAAATAAAATTCTTTGTATTCAAAAAAGCTGGTGGCGTTTTAATGGCGGTACCCAACACACTTACATCACTACCCATGTAGAAAGGTGTTTGCTACCAGAGGCAAGGGCATTTCCAAGCAACAAATGCATTGCATGTTGTTTGTGATATGTTTTAGCACAGAATGGTGCAAGCCTTGCAGGAGTGACCAGCACTGCCTGATGTGACCAACTTGTATCTGGGTGCACGGTGACAAGCATGAGGCAGGGAGCAAAACCCTTTCTTGTTCTTGGAAGGTGCCACTTCTTCAAAATGCTGTTTATTCACCATGTCCTAGCTGTAAGATGGTCGTTTCATATAGAATCATAGAATGTATTGGGTTGGAAGGGACCTTTAAAGGTCATCTAGTCCAACGCCCCTGCAGTAAGCAGGGACGTCTTTAACTAGATCAGGTTGCTCAGAGCCTCATCAAGCCTGGCCTTGAATGTCTCCAGGGATGGAGCTCTCTGGGCAACCTGTTCCAGTGTCTCACCACCCTCATTGTAAAGAACTTTTTCCTAAGGTCTAATCTAAACCTACCCAGCTCTAGTTTAAAACCATTGCCCCTCGTCCTATCGCTACATGCCCTTGCAAACAGCCCCTCCCCAGCTTTCTTGTAGGCCCCCTTCAGGTACTGGAAGGTCTCCCCGGAGCCTCCTCTCCTCCAGGCTGAACAACCCCAACTCTCTCAGCCTGTCCTCATAGCAGAGGTGCTCCAGCCCTCTGATCATCTTCGTCGCCCTCCTCTGGACCCACTCCAACAGGTCCATGTCCCTCTTGTGCTGACAGGTCATTGTATTGCATTCCTAGATATGGTCCTCAGAGCATGCGTGGGGGAGAAATCCCTGTTGATAAGGAAGTCCCAGGGAGAAGGGTGAGGAGTGGGGACAGAACAAGGCTGTAAAGGTAACTAGTTTTCCTTCATTATTTTGGGGAAAATTCAAAGGCTATTTCACAAAGAAATCTTATTTTGTCCCAATCTCTGCATAGCAGTGGACTGCTGATTTAACGGGCATTTGCCAGGTTGAGGGGACATCTAACCGGTACCTAACCAGACCTCTGATTATTTGCCAAAATGTTAAAAATATGAAGTCCTATGTTCATAATATATCATATCTTTTTATTGTAAGTCTTTATCTCATGCCGTTGAGAAATGACTGATTAGTTGATTTTTTTCTTCAGGTGGGAAAATATTTTTCTTTCCCCCCCCCTTCCACAAGTTTTCAAATTGCCCCTTTCTCTGCCAACAAAATTGCACTGTGATAGTTCTGATTTTACTGCCAACATGAAAGAATTTAGAGACATTTTTCTGAATATACTTGACAACTCATTCAAGTAGCCTCTTGAGCCCACAGAGGTATCTTTTACATTATCTGTTGGCACAGACACTTTTCCTACAATCATACCTAAAGTTTGTGCATATTCCTTCCAGGTTCCTTTCCTTGAAATGCATAAAGTTAAAAGAAGAAACATTCTTGACAGGTTATTGTGTAAATCCTTCTGACACAGTTCCCACATTTCTGTGGGAGATGAGAACTGATCAGTACAAAGTAGGTCAAGAACTCCTAAGAGACATAGTGACTGCCTTTGATTTTTCTACCTTGAAGTTCAAAGAGCATGAGTAAGTTCATTGAAAGAGGAAGAAATGAGTTATTTAAAGAAATAAGGATTCCACTTTGCATGTAGTGCCCAGAGAGCTTAAGAAAGAGTGGGTCATGAACCAGGTGGTGTGTGCATGCATGCACATGTCTATATGTGCTTTGCAAATATTGTTTTGAGACAGCACTATCATTAATTGACAAAAAACTCTTCCTAACATTGAAAGCTGTTCTTTTAATAACGAGTTCAATGACAAGTTTGATACTATATGCTGCACCTACGCACAATGCCTCTCATCAACCTGAGTAGAGCAACTAGTTCTTCAATTTACTTAGGCTAAGGACCACGTGGACTAAAATTTAGAAAAGATAGCAGCTACCGTCTCCTTCAGCTGGTGTGAACCCAAGGTAAGAAGACTTTCAGGATGGGAACTGTATATTTGTATAGGAGCTGTACTCGATGAGCCATTTGGCTCTAGGGCCAGGCATCAGTACCTAATCCTCTGTTATTTGCAGCACAGACGTTGTGTACATGATTATGGTGTAGAGCAATAAAAATGTTAAAGAGGGATGATACACACCGGTGAGGAGTTACAGGACTGGGACAGCTGTGAAAGGACTACATCCGTCAAGAAGAATGACATTTTTCACTGTCCTTCTGTTCAAGGGGCAGATCAAATGGGGGGACCTTTCAGGGGCTTCAGTCTCAGCTGCCACTTAAGTGTTGCCTGATGCACGTGTGCCAAGCCAGGTAATAGGAAAAGAGCTGCACTACCTCAAGACCCTCCTAGCCATGTTGTGGTTGCCTCTGGCCCTGGTTAACTGGAATTTTGAAGAGACAAATCAGAGGAAGGTTAATATGACAGATGGAGACAAATGCCAAGAAATGATGGAGATCTTATTCCAGAAACACTAGCGTGGTCAATTTAAAAGCTGTTACTTGGATAAATTTCCCTTATGAGCAGTGAAAGATGTTCTGATTAAAGCTGTGTAGGTGGCTAAATTCTGTTGTGTACGGCTGTATCACTATTAGAGATATTCCCTTTGTTTCATACCAGGGAGAGACTGCAAGTAAATCTGCTGAATTAGAAGTAACATGAGTAAAAACTGGGAAGAAATAGTTTCAATTTACCTTGGCTTTACTTTATATATTTTTGGTAAACTGTATGTATTACTGCCATACGAAAGGTAGGTTTTTCCTGCTCCACACCACTGGGAAGATGTGCTATAACATTACAAGGGGCTCCTCCTCATGCATGTTTTCATGTCTCTGAAGATAGCCCTAAGACAGCAGGAGGACATGCCTCTGGGTCTGTTCATGAAAGAACTCCAGCCGTGCTTCAAGGGAAACAAGAGCAGTCCACCACTCGCTTCTCTCTCTTCTCCCACTCTGATGCTATGAGACTAGATGGCCCAAGCAAGCCTCCTACTCCAGAGGATTAACCTTGCATTTGGCCAGAAATGGGTGGCCTTCGGAGCAGTTATGTGACGGAGAAGCAGAAACAGGAATATTAGGGGATGGTCGGTCCCTCCTGTATCTCCAGGTGGTGGTGCCTCTCCCTCAGTGAGTCCTGGCTCTGCCTCATGGACTCCCTCTTGTCCTCCCGCTTTGTGCTGTGAGTGTCAATCCCCCAGCAGAAAGGTGTGTTTGCTGCGTGGTAGCAAGGGAGGAAAGGAGCTCCAGCACACAGAGTATGCTTTATGGTTTTCTCAAGACAGAGGAATGGTAGGGAAAGCTTTCTATGGGATAAAGGATTGCTTTACCTCTGTAAAACATCACCTACAGGCCATACCGGGAGCTGTTGGAGTGCCCAGCTCTCCCTGAGCTCAGCACAGGGCAGCCAGTGACCTGAGAGCACAACCCATCCCATGGCACCAGCAGCCCTAGCATTAACAGGCAGCACCCATAAAACTTAAACAGGTAAAGCAGTTCACAAACACAAAAGCACCGAACTTCACGAGGATATTTTAAGAGGGACCTCAGCCGTGTAATTTTTGAATACTGCTAGGAATTAACAGTGACGTTGCAGTAGCTGCAATTGCAGAGATAGAAGTAAGTCATGATTTATAGCGAGGTGATATTTATTCCCAGCCCAGCTGACGTAGCTGGAAGAAAGGCCCAGATGAGCCCCAGGGAGCAGAAGTTCTTCTTCTGTTTGCCGGGTTCTTTTTCAGACCTTGCGCACAGCCCAGCAACTAGCCTACTCTTTCCTAACTGGATCAGCTGGTGTAAGGAAAGATGCTACTTCTACTAACAACCCTTGTCTGGCTAAACTGGAGAAATCAGACTTTGCAGCTCTGGGAGAGGCTGTTTGTGAATAGCTCTGATCTTTTTTTCTGCTGTGCAGTGACCTCGGCCAACATGAAGTACAAAGCTCTCGCTTGCTAACCTGTGAGTCTAATTGGTATTCTGTAAAAGTCCTCACAATGCCTTTCAGTTAAAGCAAATGTCAGAAAACACAAAGTCCTGTTTTCTTTGTGAAAATTCCTCCCAAGGGAATTGCATGAACCCCAACTGCACAAACGCTACCTCTCAGCACAGGCTGCACAGCCAAGCACTTAATTTCGGCTTTCGAAAGCAGGACTGTGCAATACAAGCTTCAAGATGTTTACTTTCCTAAGTCTCTTTCTGGCCAAGAAGAATGACTTAATTCACGGGGTGGTCCAAGCTTTGTTTTGTGTTCCTGGAGCCCAGATGCCTGTTTGCAGACTCCCCTCACGAGCCGTGTGGACACAGCACCTCCCAGGGATGAGGGTTTGTCTTCAAGCAGCGCTGCAGGAGGCATTAGGAACTGCTGGACCTCACCCAGGGCACTAACAGCTGCTCCCCATCGCCTCCCATCCCACCACGTAGCTACGGCAGAAGCAGAGGGAAGCCAGTTGGAATCAGCCCACAGGCTGGATTTGGTCTCCAGTTGGAACTGTCTGACTTCATATCTTGGAGCTAATTAAGCTAATGATTGATTATTAGGTGGGTTTTTTTTTTTTTTCTCTAATGCTATTTACATCATCTGTGAAAAGCGTTGCAGTCTGATGGCTGCTGGCAATCTCACCTAACTTTGGATTCCTGTAAGCCAGGTGTTGAAGCCTGAAGTGGTCACCTGAGACTTATTGTACAGATGATGCAGGGAAATGGGCATTTCCAGAGGGTGAGTAGTCTGATCTGCCTTCGCCATCTCTTCTATTTTTCCTACCAGTTACAAAGGGAGACAAAAGCTGGCTGGCTCAGGCTTGGGCATTTTTCCCTTCAGATACCTAACTTAAGGCAAATGAATCTCCCACTCAGTAAGGCAGATGATTACCAAAATAACTAGAAGTTCTCACTAGCCCCTTTCTCCAAGAAAGCTGATAAATAAGTAGGCTCTTCACTTAAAAATTCCTTATGCCCTTTATGTGCAAAAATAAAGATTACAGTCTCTGGAGTACGGTGGTTTTCTGGCCCTTTTCTGGGGCAGCCTAATTTCCCGTGCTCGAGAGCTTTCCTTTCATAAGAAAGGGTAGCAAACCTCCGCCAGATTTTCCTTTTCCATCCCTATTAAATAAGAAAAGCAACACCTTCAGCGAGCATGGATATCCCAGTGGCCCCACCTCCCCCACTGATGTCCATCGCTTGCTGAGCAGCTCTGCAGTGCACCCCAGCACCTCGCGGGGCCAGCTGCTGCCAAGGCTCCCGGCTCACCCACGCCTGTCGCAGAGCCTCCAAAAACCCAGCCCCACCTCAAAGCCGAACCCTTCGCCTCAGAGCTTCTCTCCAGCGATTTCAGTGAAAAAAAAAAAAAAAAAAGGGAAAGAAACCCTGCTCGCATCGGTACTTCTATTTCTTCCTCCTTGACAAGAGAGCTTTCAGATGGTGGACAGGTATTGAATTTCTGCACGCCTGAGCCATGCACAGTGCGAAGCGAGGTTAATAGATTTTTACGGCCAGAGGGAGTATCCTCATCACCGCATCCAACCTCCAGCATCACACAGGCCAGAGACAGGAGCTGTAATTACACCATGTTTCCAGCAGAAATGAAAGAACACAGCCTGTACCTAATTGTCCTGCCAATCAGATCATCCCACAAGCCCCCAAATTCTTTGACCCTCAATAATTTTGCTGAGGAGAGTTTATAATCACAAGGTGTCCCAACATGCGGTTCTCGTCTTGTGCGGAAGAAGACTGATGTCTCTGGCTTCAGGAGAGGGAGGGAAGTAACCCACGCATAGCTTCCTGCGAGTTGATTTTTTCCTTTCCTTTTTTTTTTTTTTCGCCACACAAGGCAAAAAAAGCAAAAGGTAGGAGCAGCTTTCTCCTTCCCTGACAGCTCTTTACAGGTGTTTACAGCTGTGCCATGCTCTCTCCAGCTGAGCAAGGCCGAAGGATAGCTTTTCAGCTCCTGCCTAGCTGCAAGGTAATTAATAGTGGCCATTGGCCTTCTGATCTCTCAACTGGTGATGTGTCTCCAAATGCATTTCCACGTAGTTCCAGGCCATAAATACCCTCTAAGACTAACTCACAGACCTACTTTTAAAAATACCTGGAGGGTGGGGAGACAGCTCCCAGACAGACTTTTCCTGATATTTTTTCCTTCAGATACATTAATAAAATGGCATTCTGGTGTAAGGAAACTTGGACCAGAGAGTATTTAGACACTATTGAAATTTTTCCTTGGAGCTGGTCTCACATCAGCTTCTGCATTAATGAGGGATCATCTCTATTTGCACCAGTTCACCAGCAGCATGACCAGCAAGCAATTGAATTCTAACAAGCACAAGGCTTGCAAGAGGACTCCCTGAACACAGGTGCAGGTTTCTTGAGCCTAAACCCAACCAAACAGAGGTTGTAACTCTCCTTTTCCCACCCAGCCACCCTCTCTGCCCCTAATATATATGGATTTTTTCAAGTTAATCCTGTGGCGTGTCCTTACCAATTGCTATTTCATCAAGTCCTATGGAATGTGTAAATTCTCCCTGTGCCAGAGTGTAATCCTGTTTGGCAGAGCACTACGAGGGCTGCACCAAGGGTGACTGAGAGGTTGAAGCATAGAGGCAGGGGAGGAAGCTTGCCAGTGTGTGCTCGGCTGCAGTGGCCAACTTGGCAACCTTCTTATCGCCTCTTCCCATTTCCACCCTCTTACGTACCCAGCTCGGTGCTCAGTCACCATTCAGAGCAGGTATAATTCTCCTTCTTGGATTGCTCCGATAATACTCTTCCAACCACCTTTGGCAGTGCCAGACCCCCTGAAGAAGACAGGAGGGAAATCTGCCTTCCTCACTTGAATGATCTGGAAAGAGATGAGCTTTCCAGAGAGCGATACTGCTCCAAGTGCCCCTGGGTAAGTCAGTGGCTAAGACCTGCCAAGTCTTAGCGTGGTCCTTAAGTGCGGTCCAGGACGGAAACCTATAAGCATCTCCCCTTTACATTTTGTAATTTTTGTGTCACCTTCTAACGTTTTTTAATACTGACATACCTAGTAAATCTTAGGAGGCTTGAAAAGATGATTTTAAAAGTTTATAAGATGTAGAAACGCATTAATGAAAACCTTTTTTTTTTTTTTGACTTGCCTCTTTACCAGCAGCTGAATTTCCAGGTGAGTTTCCTCTAAAATGTCGTAATAGTCCCTTTAACTCACAAGGTTATCTCTTCCTTTCCTTTGCCCAAGAGGAAAAATTGTTTAATTTGGTTTCAAAGACTTCCAGTGCGGTCTGTAAAGTGTCTCTTCAGACAATCCCGTCCAGTGCTTCATTTTGCTCTCTGTTAGAAAGCTTTTTCATAATGCCTAACTTAACTCATCTTTGTTGCAATTTGAACCCATTATTTCTTTCACTTTCCACCAGGGAGAAGAAATTTTTCCTCTTCTCTCAGCAGCAGTCCTTTGCATGTTTGAGGAATATTATCATTCTCCCTTCCCCCATCCTTAATCTTCTTTCCTGTAAGCAAAGCAACCCCAATGCAGTCATTCTTCCTGGTAGGTCGTGATTTCTAGCCCTCCAATCCTTCCTGCAGCTCCCTTCTGGAGTCACTCCAGCTGGTCCCTATCTCTCTGGGAATGCAGCGCCCAATGCTACACAAAGTACTCCAGCTGACACATGATTTCTGCTGAGTAGAGCAGACAGATATTTGTTCAAGATGGTGTATGAGTTTTCTGTGCCACTTTTAGTAATTTCCGAAGGCAAAAGAGAATCTGCTCTTCTACAAAGAGCAATAAACTATCCCTTTGATCCTGATCCAAATAGGTTTTCTCACTAAGAAAACTGGGAGAGAGAGAGAAATTAATAGAATTCAAAACTTATTTTGAATGTGGCTAAGAAAAGAACGCATTCTTAATCCTGTGCACGGTGCAGTAGCTACTCCTGCATAAACAGATGTTTGCTGAAACGTACTGGCAGAACAAGTTTAGGAAGTGAAAATAAGACGGTTTAGCTGCTAGTGGGGAAAGAGGTCTTGCACATTCCCAGTGATCTTGGGTAGAGAGCAGTCTTTAGCCTCAGTTTTCATGGCTCCCAAAATCACTACTGTTTTGGGGAACCCTGGGGCATAGCACACAGTACCAAACTAAGCAACACATCTAAGGTAGTAGTTAATTTGGGGGGGGAAACACTAGCTTAGGATCTAGCTTTTCTTCCCCTTATACTTGTGTGCTTCTAATGATCATCATCAACAATAAGAGTCAACACACCCAAAGCTCAAACAGTGGTATTTAAACATGGGTGAGGTTTTACCAGGGGCCCTTGGATAGCAGCACAGCAAGGCGTTTCAGCTGGGATGTACTGAGGATGAAGTCCACCCCAACTTGCCCAGTGCTCCGGGGTCCTGATGTAAAGTTTGCATGGCACCAGCCTCCTTTCCCTTGGAGGCAACGTTATCGCTGCTGCTCTTCCAGTAGCTCAGCCCCACTCCTACAGGCCGAGCTGCTGAACCTCCGGGTGGGTGAGCAGCCCAAGACCACGTCAGCCCCACCATCCCTTTCCCTGCAGCGTGGAGCGCTGGTGCCCGCAGCCAGATGCAGCTTTTCTGCTGACAGACTCCTGAGGTAGTCAGCCCAGAGCCCCGTGTGTCCCTCTGCAAGGCGTGAATGTCACCTTTTAGCAGAGATTATTGGGAGGCTTTGTCTGACTGACAAGCACTTGTGTTTCGCCTCGAATCTTCGAAGGCAGGCAGGCGAGGGGGCAAAGAGCACTAATAGAATTCTTCAATGTCATTTTAATAGGATCACTGTTTTGTGATAGCTATTTTTTCCCCTCTTTATCTTCCTCTGTCCTCTGCTAGGCTCTGTGTTAATGCCCTCTGGTGATACTGAATTCTTCCCAAGTTTCTCTAAAAAAAAAAAAAAAAAAAAATCCCACCAGCATTAATTATTGTTCCAGGAGGATATCTTCCCTTAAAGATGCAAGGTTTCTCTGAAGCCATCTGTCTGGATTTTCTTCCCTTGGGACAGAGAGAACAGTTAGCAACTCAGGATTTCCAAAAGGAAACTTGCAGTGCGTGTAGATAATACGAATGACCCAGTTGCCCTGGGGAAGTGCCGTCTCGTGTGCGGTGTGTTCCATATGCTATCCATCCACCTTCCTACAGTTAATGAGGCTCAGACTTCTTCATGCTGGTCAAGATAAATATAAAGCTCCCTGTCCCTGAAATCACCATAGTGAGGTTGCCATGGTAAAAAGAAAAAAAAAAAAAAAAGTTCAGTCCATCACAGATTAGGCTAAAACCTGATACAAAGACACTAGCATTGCACTGAGACACAGAAACATGCCTGTGATGTTCTCCAAATTACCATTACTGTTTAGATTTTTTTCCTGTCCTGTTCATTTTTCTAACAAGATACATTGGGATTCTGTCTTACGGGAAGATGTTCCGAGGGCAGGGCTGGGAAATTGGAGCTTCCTAAACATCTAACTCAAGAACTGATGCTGAGCCGTGACAGAAGCAGAAATCCTGGTCCACACCACTTGTATTAATGCTTTGTGACTTGGCCTGCAAAAGAAAAGGATATCTCATCCAAAATCCAGATCCCAACTCCACATTTCAGTTCCACTGTTGATAACCGGGCGGCTTAATTACCTCCCAGAGTGATTATGAGGCTGGGTTATTTAAGGTTTGAAAAGCTCTATGGAGGTTCTAATAACAGAATGTCAGCCACGGAACAGGAATAGAGATGTACGGGGTGCTCTGCCTGTGGGCACAGGCAGCAGGCTCCTATGGCCACCACATGTACCTGAACCCAGAAACTTCCTGGCCCACCGTGCGCAGCCACGCTGTACACGTGCCCTTGGAGAGCCCTTCTGTTCCCTGTGAAAAGTATAAATTGTGGATTGTGGCTACTGCAGTTTAGTTTTCTCTCAGCTGCAGAATCCCATCTGGGCAGGACTCTGAGGGAGAGGGCAGACTGCCCAGTGGCCAGTCCATCTCAAGGAACTTCACTTACTGCTTGGTAAAATATTTTTTTGTTCTGTTCTGAGTGACTATCCATGTTCCAAGCAGTAAGCAGTCCACCAAGACACAGGATCCTGATATCTCACAGAACCGCACTACAGCTTTGTGAACCACCGCATTAGATTTGAGAGACCTCACATCCTCCTTGAATGTAAGGAGAGGTGTCCACCCTGCCAATCTCATTATTAACAGGTATATCATAGAATCATAGAACTGTCAGGGTTGGAAGGGACCTTAAAGATGATCTAGTTGCAACCCCCCCTGCCACGGGCAGGGACACCTCCCACTAGGTCAGGTTGCTCAGAGCCCCATCCAGCCTGGCCTTAAAAACTTCCAGGGATGGGGCTTCCACCACCTCCCTGGGCAACCTCTTCCAGTGTCTCACCACCCTCATGGTGAAGAACTTCTTCCTAACGTCCAGTCTGAATCGACCCATCTCTAGTTTTAATCCATTCCCTCTAGTCCTACCATTACCCAACATCCTAAAAAGTCCCTCCCCAGCTTTCTTGTAGGCCCCCTTAAGATACTGGTAAGCCACTATAAGGTCTCCTCGGAGCCTTCTTTTCTCCAGACTGAACAGCCCCAACTCTCTCAGTCTGTCCTCATAGGAGAGGTGCTCCAGCCCTCTCATCATCCTCGTGGCCCTTCTCTGGACACGTTCCAGCGCATCCATATCTTTCTTGTAATAGGGGCTCCAGAACTGGATGCAGTACTCCAGGTGGAGTCTCACGAGAGTGGAGTAGAGGGGGAGAATCACCTCCCTCGACCTGCTGGCCACGCTTCTCCTGAGGCAGCCCAGGATACGATTGGCTTTCTGGGCTGCTGGTGCACACTGACGGCTCATGTTGAGCCTCTCGTCCACCAGTACCCCCAAGTCCTTTTCTTCAGGGCTGCTCTCAAGCCAGTCACTGCCCAGCTTATATCAGTGCTTGGGATTGCCCCGACCCAGATGGAGGACCTTGCACTTGGTCTTGTTGAACTTCATGAGGTTGGCGTGGGCCCACCTCTCCAGCCTGTCAAGGTCCCTCTGGATGGCATCTCTTCCCTCCAGTGTGTCAGCCGCCCCACACAGCTTGGTGTCGTCGCCAAACTTGCTGAGGGTGCACTCTATGCCACTGTCCATGTCGCTGACAAAGATGTTAAACAAGACCGATCCCAGTACTGATCCTTGAGGGACTCCACTTGTCACTGGCCTCCACTTGGACATGGACCCATTGACAGCCACTCTTTGGGTGCAGCCATCAAGCCAGTTCTTTATCCACTGAATTGTCCATCCATCAAACCCATATTTTATCAGCTTGGAGACCAGGATATCATGCGGGACAGTGTCAAAGGCTTTGCTCAGGTCCAGGTAAATGATATCAGTTGCTCTCCCCTTGTCTATTGATGTTGTGACCTTCTCATAGAAGGCCACCAGGTTTGTCAGGCGTGATTTGCCCTTGGTGAAGCCGTGTTGATTGTACCCAGTCACCTCGTCGTTATTCTTCTGCCTCAGCAGTGCCTCCAGGAGGATCTGCTCCATAATCCTACCAGGCACGGAGGTGAGACTGACTGGCCTATAGTTCCCTGGTTCCTCCTTCTTTCCCTTTTTGAAAATGGGGATTATGTTTCCCCTTTTCCAGTCAGGGGGGACTTCACCAGACTGCCATGACTTTTGGAATATAATAGAGAGCAATTTAGCAACCTCATCTGCCAGTTCCTTCAGTATCTGTGGGTGTATCCCATCAGGTCCCATGGACTTGTACACTTTCAAGTTCATCAGATGGTCACGAACCTGATCTTCACTTACAATGGGCAGTTCTTTCCAACCCCTGCCATTGTCTTCTGTGACTCCAGGAGTGTGGTTGGAGCCCTTGCCAGTGAAGACTGAGGAAAAGAAGTTGTTGAGAACCTCGGCCTTCTCCATATCACTTGTCACCAGTTCTCCTGTTTCCTTTCTGAGGGGGCCCACACCTTCCCTAGTCTTGTTCTTACCATGAATATACCTATAGAAATTTTTGCTGTTTCCCTTGATCTCCCTGGCTAGATTTAATTCTAAAACTGAGCTTTAGCTTTTCTAACCAGGACTCTTGCTGCTCGGACAGCTTCCTTATATGCCCCCCATTCCAGCTGTCCTTTCTTCCACTCCTTGTAAAGGTTCTTTTTGTGACAGTGTGTCCAGGAGCTCCTTGTTCATCCAGACAGGTCTCCTAGCATTCTTTCCTGCCTTCCTCTTTGTTGGTATACTTTGCTCCTGGACACAGAGAAGGTGATCCTTGAATATTGACCAGCTGCCCTGGGCCTCCCTTCCCTCTAGAGCTTTGTCCCACAGCACTTTGGTCAGCAGATCCCTGAAGTAATCAAAGTCTGCATGCCTAAAGTCCAGGGTCATAAGCTTGGAATACATCCTCCTAGTTGCCCTGAGGATCTTAAATTCTATTGCTTCGTGGTCTCTGCAGCCAAGGTTATCCCTGAGCCTCACGTTGGTCACCAGCCCTTCCCTGTTGGTGAGAACAAGGTCCAGCATAGCACCTTTTCTTGTTGGTTCCTCTACCATTTGGAGGAGGAAGTTGTCATCAATGCATTCCAGGAACACCCTGGATTGCTGGTGCCTTGCTGTGTTGTCCCTCCAGCAGATGTCAGGGTGGTTGAAATCCCCCATGAGGACCAGGGCCTGTGAACGCGAAGCCGCTTCTATCTGCCTATGGAGGGACTTGTCTGCTTGGCTCTGCTGGTCAGGTGGCCTGTAGCAGACCCCTACTGTAACATCACCTTCCCCTATCTTCCCTTTAATCTTAACCCATACACTCTCAACCAGCTCATCATCCTTCCCCATATGGAGCTCCATTGATTCTAGCTGGTCATTGATGTAGAGGGCAACACCTCCTCCCCTCCTACCCTGCCTGTCCTTCCTAAAGAACTTGTATCCGTCTATCCCTACATTCCAGTCATGGGAATCATCCCACCAAGTTTCAGTAATAGCCACTATGTCATGACTTTCCAGCAGCACAGTGGCCCTTAATTCCTCCTGTTTATTGCCCAAGCTGCGTGCATTCACATAGAGGCACTTCAGCTGCGCTGGCCGTGTCACCCTCTTGTGCTAATCCCGCTTGATTCCCTTGGGGTGTCCCGGTGCATTGTCCCCGGCTTGCCACAGGGCAACAAGTTGAGAGCCCTTACTAGGACTCCATCCCTCTGCCCCTGATGTGCTGCCCCACTGTTTGTCACAGGCAAGCATGAAATTATTGACCCCTTCCCCCTTCAAATCTAGTTTAAAGCCCTATCAATGAGGCCTGCCAACTCCTGCCCCAGAATCCTTTTCCCCCTCTGAGACAAGTGCATCCCATTAGCTGCTCGCAGCTCTGGTGCCTCATATACCAAGCCGTGATCATAAAATCCAAAGCCCTGTTGATGACACCAGTCCCGAAGCCATGAATTGACCTGTTGACTCCTCCTATATTTTTCCTCGTCCATCGCTGATGTTAGAGGGATGGAGGAGAACACAACTTGAACTCCTGATCACTTTACCAGTTTCCCTAAGGCCCTGAAATCTCTTTTAAATGATTGTGAGCCTCTCATTGCTACATCATCACTTCCCACCTGAAAGACCAGAAGCGGGTAATAGTCTGAAGGACTCACGGGGGTGGGAAGTTTACCTACGACGTCTTTTACCTGGGCACCAGGGAGACAGCAGACCTCTCTATGAAGCGGGTTCGGTCTGCATATCGGGCCCTCCGCTCCCCTCAGCAGGGAGTCACCTACAACAATGACCCTTCGATTTTTATTTTCAGGGTTGGTTTTGATGGCCGGCCTGAGGCAAGTTGGCCTTGGTGGCTCTTCTGGCCTTTGTAACCTCTCGTCCTTGCTCACAACCAGTTCCTCCTGCAGAGCCCCATACCTGTTCTGCAAGGGCACTATAGGTGGTGCGCTTCTTAAAGGAACCCGCTTGCTCCATTTGTTTCTTTTGTTACGTCAGGCAGAGACCTGTTCCCATTGACCCTGCTCTTGCGGGTTACTATGTGAAGTCTGAGGGGCTTGCTGGTGACAGGATATGGAATCCTCTGGTCCACTAAGAGTTACCTCCTGTTCCATTTTTGTAGAGATCAGTTTGTGGAAGTAGTCAATTTCCCTCTCACTCTCTCTGATGTTTCTTAATCTACTCACCTCTTCCCTGAGCTCCATCACTTCATCTTGGAGCTGTGCCACAGGACTGAGCAGGTCATCAACCTTCTCACACTGCATATTGAATGCTGTGTGCTCTAGGAGTTCTAGGCAGGTCTTCTTTGGCCATTTCTCAGTGTGTCCATTTTGGAAACTGTCCGGATTGATGATGCTTTCCTCATCATCGTACCTGATGGTGAGGTTGAGAGGTTTGGGGCCATAAAAAACTCAGGGTCAACCTGGATAGTTTCTTCCTCTGTAAACAAAATATCAAAGCAATACTGCCATGTACAAATGTGTCTCCAGGAAGAACAGAGGAAGGTGAACCTACGAAGATGAGCTGGATCACCACTTGTAGCAGGGATTTAGGACAAGAGCTTTAGAAGGAATATCATGCTAGGGCTAAGATCCCTCCTAGTCTACTTAATAAGTGATAAACACTGAAAAGCTCCTCAGTGGATTGCACACTGCTGTTCATTCAGGTGGTGGATGAGAGACCACACAGTGTTTCCTGAGATCTGCCACAACAGGACTGCACTTTTGCTTACAGCTGCCAGGAGCTTCAGTACGGTCTGGTTGGAGAAACTATCTTGACTCCCAGTTATTGAGCATCACACAGGGCTGCACCTAGATCTGCCCTCACCAAGTCTAGAAGTTAGTTTTTGCTAGTGGGGATGGCAAGTTCTGCTGCTCTCCTGAAAAGCCCTCACACAGCGAAACAAGGGGGCAGAGCGGCAGGGGGAGAGGCAGCGGTGGCAGCTGTGTGGCAACATCCTCGCATGTGGCTCGGGTACGAGGTGGCTGGCTACTGCTGCTGCTCTGCAGCAGCGGCTACCGAGAGGTCGGATGTCCGCAGGGACTGCGAAGAGGCTCTCATGCCTCTTCCCAGGCTGTCTGTCTGATACCCAGACTGGTACCTGCAATGCCAAGCCAGGGATGACTTCCCTGAGGCTGATCAGAAAAACAAAGATCTGTGAAGGGACTCTCGCATGTTTGCATAATCAATTTGGATGAATAATTTATCAATATTCTTTCAAACCAATACAAACTTTTTGGATTTTTAGTTTCTGGGTCTTTTTTAACACCACTGACAGATATTACCTCTCAGCTTCTTCACTCAATAAAGTTTTCTCAGTCTAGAGGTGTCTGCCCCTGGTCCAGGGTGCTCCAGGGTTACATGCTTAACCCATGTAACTCACCCAGTAAAAGATGTCTACTTATGTAAGCATTTCTCCAAAAGAGAAGTAGACAATCCTAGAGAAAGGCATGGATATGGTCTTACCTCAGACAGGAACAATGGTTGGACTCGATGATCTTAAAGGTCCCTTCCAACCTAGACAATTCTATGACTCTACGCCAGTGAGGAACTGGCACGCTTCAGTCCTGTGAAGACTTTCACATATCTCACACGCTGGGATGGGACCCTTCTGCCACAGATCAGCTGAGCCCATCCCTCAGCCTTTACTGGATTTGGATCCAAGCTCTTTCTGGAGACTGATTTAGATGTGAGGTTTTTGCAGACAAGACGCCTGGAGCTGTGGTGACAGGTGAATCAGAAGTGTGTACGGCCAGCTATTCGTGACCAACACGGCGACAGATGCATTCTTCCTGAAAAAGAGTCTTGTGAAGTTAGTGCTATAGACACCGTGTTCATGTGCAAGAATAGGTCAGAACGCAGGAAAACCAAGCTGCTGTCTGGTGCGTTAGCTAAAGCTGTTAGAAACCTGTGGGAAGGATTTATACATGCCTGCAGTGAGACGTATTTGAACGTACAGCTGGCGTGCATATCTCACTGTGTGTATTCACAGAGACTTCAACCCCGCACACAGCAGAATTGAGCAGCTCAAGTGCTGCTATTGATATTTCACCGAAACAAGTAGTATGTCTAAAAGTACACAGGCAGCCTGTAGCAAGGAAGGAAGGAAAGGCCCTTTCTGTGGAGAACATTGCCATCTTGTGCACAATTGCATTTACTTTGCACCTGGCATGCTTCTGAGAGGCGACACTGCAGAAGTTTCTCATCCTTCCCGCCTCTCCTGAAAACTCCAGGATGCCTGAAGCAGTGTTTGAGCCCTTGAATGGAGAAGTCTCTCTAAATAGCGTCAGCTTGTTCCAGTCCTCAAGCAACGGAAACAAGGTCTGAGCTGCTTTCTGAGCTACCAAATTTTTCCTTTTTATCTTGCAGCGCACTTCATTAAGTACGTTTAATGAAAAAAGCCAGCTCTATCACAATGAAATCAATAAAATAGTATAAAATCAGGGCTAAAAAAGTTCTACAAAAGTCTGTTATGCTTTAACAAGTGGAATAGCATCATTTCTTGCAGACTATCTGCAAGTACGGGCAGCCATGCAGATGCACAGTAAGTATAGCAACAGCAGAAAACTCCTATCCAGGAAAATTTGGCATAGATGGACAAATAGACAAAACAACTACCCCAGTGTAGCAGTTGCGCTCATACTGTTTCATAGCTCACTGCAGATATAAATCACAAAAACCTCAAAACACCAATATATGGTCAGTAAACACAAATATATATTTTCCTGGTGAGGAATATGAGGCCCAGTGAAGCCATGTTGTTTATGCAAGGAAAAGCTGCCACAGCCATAGAGAGCAGCTGATCCCATTTCCATGCCTCATCCATGAGCACGCCTTCCCGAAACCACAGACCAATGTATACCACTGCAGCCTGGGAGTCCTCCCGCAGAGGTATGTGAAAGGTCTGGCACCCCATCCCCCATGAAATCCAAACCATTCCCAGGATTTGCACTATGCTGCCTCCTGTTTTTTAATCATCACCTGCAGGCTGGCATCTCATGTCATCTCATGGGTCAGTACTGTGACCAGCCCTGTTTAACATCTTTTTCAGCAACATGGACAGTGGGATTGAGTGCACCTTCAGCAAGTTTGCTGATGACACCAAGCTGTGTGGTGCAGTTGACATGCTGGAGGGAAGGGATGCCATCCAGAAGGACCTGGATGAGCTTTAGAGGTGGGCCTGTGTGAACCTCATGAAGTTCAATGAGGCCAAATGCAAGGTCCTGCATGTGGGTCGGGGCAATCCCAATCACAAACATAGTCTGGGCAATGAATGGATTAACAGCAGCCCTGAGGAGAAGGACTTGGGGGTGTTGGTGGATGAGAAGCTCAACATGACCTGGCAATGTGCACTCACAGCCCAGAAAGCCAACCGCATTCTGGGCTGCACCAAAAGAAGCGTGGCCAGCAGGTCGAGGGAGGTGATTCTGCCCCTCTACTCTGCTCTCATGAGACCCCACCTGGAGTACTGTGTCCAGCTCTGGGGCCCCCAGTGTAAGGAGGGCATGGACCTGTTGGAGTGAATCCAGAGGAGGGCCACGAAGATCATCAGAGGGCTGGAGCACCTCTCCTATAAAGACAGGCTGAGAGAGTTGGGGTTGTTCAGCCTGGAGAAGAAAAGGCTTCGGGGACACCTTATAGCGGCCTTCCAGTACTTAAAGGGGGCCTACAGGAGAGATGGGGAGGGACTCTTTATCAGGGCATGTAGTGACAGGACCAGGCATAATGGTTTTAAACTGAAAAAGGGTAGATTTAGATTAAATATCAGGAAGAAATTCTTTACTGTGAGGGTGGTGAGACACTGGAACAGGTTGCCCAGGGAAGTTGTGGGTGCCCCATCCCTGGAAGTGTCCAAGGCCAGGCTGGATGGGGCTTTGAGCAGCCTGGTCTAGCAGAATGTGTCCCTGCCCACGTCAGGGGGCTTGGAACTAGATGATCCTTAAGGTCCCTTCCAACACTAACCATTCTGCGCTTCTATGATTCTATGATCTCTGAGATCCAGGGAAGTTTTTGTCTCATTGCCAGCAAATCTGGGGAGTGAGCCAGCAGCTCCAAGCACTCCTTGGATCCTGGTGGTCCTGAACACCTGTCCTGCGTAGCCCCCCGCAGCTGCTCACCCTCAGCCAGGATCCCATCTGTACTGACCGCCACACCATGACCAGGGCACGATGCACTCTGGTTTGCACACATTCCCCATGTGATGGGGTAACAGAGTAAAATCCACCAGCACTGACAGGGAGCATGTAACTTCTGTGTCACGGAGGTGCCCAGCTCCAAGGGGCCCTTTGCATTGCGGGGAGAGGGGGGAAATTGCTTGGCCTTTGGGGGCCCCTCTATGGAGGGAAGTTGAGCCTGCAGAAAACTCTCAAATTTCCCTCTGCCTGCATTCTAAGCAAGAGGAATGTCTGTACCCAGCTGAGCACCTAGATCTCCAGGGCACTGTCTACATTTCAGAGCAAGGTGAATGGAGCACAACCCAGGGGATGTGGCAGGGCTTGCGTGACTTCTTGGGGAAATCCCACGTGCTCCATGCTGATGCGGAGTCACAGTAACAGTTGATGCGGATTTGATGTTAAAGATTCCCCCCTCGTTGAAGCCTGCAGCAAGGGAAGCATACCAGTCTTTTAGCTAGGAGGATGTCCATGTGCCTGCTGGTTGTCCTACCACCAGGAGAGGAGGAAGATGGGGAGGGAGGGGCTGTTTTGTAGAGGTGCTACCAAAGTTCTTCATCACCATTTTCTCATCAGGAACACCCTGAGGTTGTAAGGCCTGAAGTATCAGCTACTAGTCAAGAAAAGGGAAGAGATGTTTTCTCTCTCTTCCTCTCTTTTCTATATCTGCATTCAAAGTAGGACTGCTACCAATAAGCCAGTGATGGCATTGTTACAGGACTATTTTTAAAATTGCCCCAATATCTCTTTTACAATACAATGCAAATGCACAGTGCAGTAGTTTGAAAATGTCAATGCTGTTAAAGAGAAAGTGACATTTGACATCTAAATGGAGAGAGAAAGCCCATCTTATCAGTTGGGCTGGATCTGTAACATATGCCAGAAACCTGATGCCATCGGTGCTTAACATGTCTTGTAAAACTGCATATAAACAGCTCTTCTCACCTGAAAGATTCATAGCTTTTGCTGAGCTTATGCTGAAGACAGCTTATTAGTATGCAAACATTACAGCAGTGTCTTGTCCTGGCTTGAATTAGGTATGATTTTTTTTTTACCAATTGATTTTACTTACTGAAAACTTGCCTGATTACTGCTGTCATTAATAGTGGCACTTGCAATCTACCCCCTAACATTTCTTTATGGATCAGCGCACCCATGTTTATCTGCCTTTTTTCTTCCTATACACTATTCTCTTTTTGGTCTGTGATTTAATGCTCTCATCCCCTCTGCTATCCTCAGTGCAGCGTCCAGCTACACACATGAAGCCCATCCATTGAGAACAGTCCTTCTCCTAGTGGTATCCCAGCACCAAATATCCCCGAATCTTCCTCATAATGTGAGCTCTCAAATTTTTCTTTATTACCTCTACTCTTCTTCTCTAGCGATGGAGAGACTTCTCATTTAAGTCTCCCATCTGAGCCTCTTTGTACCTACCTGTGCCTGATGCCCTTCATGTCTTTCACTGTCTCAAGGGCTCTCCTCCTCCCTTTCTTCTCAGAGGGAGAAAGAAGACAAGAAGAAACTTCTTTACGCGTTTCCAGGATCAGCCCTTTCGTCTGAGCTTGGTTCACCCTGCAGGATCCAGTTCCCATCCCATTCCCCAGGACTATTAAATTTGCTAGCTAGATGTAATCAGAGGGAGTGCACCTCAGCTGAAGACGTTTGGGGGCATTAGCGCATGGGAAACCCAACTCCACATTTTGCATATTCCCCTGGTTTTGCTTCATCCCACCAAACTTTGCACCTTTTTACCACTGGCACCTTCTTGGTACATAATTGATGCCTCGGTGCTGTGGCAGAGATCAGTCTTTGCAAGTGTCTATTGCTGGTCTTCTCCTGCCATGGAGATGGCCCTCACCATCGCTCCTCTAATCACCTGAGGCTAGGAACAACTAAACCACAGCAAGCGAGAGTCAACTTGAAGGATCCAGGACATCTCTACTTTGAGTCTTACATAACAGAAATCATCTACATATGAGCAGATATTTAATGAGGTTTCCCAACACCCCCAGACAGTCTGTACTATTTCACAGAAGGATGAACTGCAATCAGGCAAGAAGAAGAAAAGTTCAGTAATTGGCTCTGCTCCCCTCCTTGTAAATGAAAGTATTCCCATGGGATGAGGATGACACACGCCACAGCAGGAGTCAGGGTCATTTGGCGGGTAGGCAACAGCTGTCTGGAAAATCAAGGCTTGCTCTCGCTAGTAAATGCTGTAAATTATCCCTCCACAAGAAGCATCTTTGCGTTTAAGCTGTTCAATACACTGGAAGAAATATGACTTCTTATAGCAAATATATGGAACCAGAGGCTTGCAAGTATGCGTAATTACATTCATCTCATTAATTGTCCATTAACATCTGTTACATGGACTGTTCTGCCTTAGATTATATAATTCCTTGCTTATTTAACATTTGAAATGTTAATTAGAAACAACCTCAGAATAACTTCATATTTTTTCTGCCATTTTTTTTATCAGACCTCAATTCCTTCAGTCAGCTCTGTAAATTAAAATTAATCTGGTGAAGTCCTGAAAAATTCGGCAGGGTGTCAAGAGATGAAAGTTTTAACACGTTCTATGAAAACAAGTCAGATCGTTCATCAATCTCCCACACAAGCCTAGAGAGAGTCTCTTGCTGCTTGGATTTTCTTTTTTAATGGTTCTGTCTTCCACGGGAGGGAATGAAGCCTTTCCCTGCATCACAAGAGCCATCTGCAAATAGACAGACCTAAGAAGTTCAATGCTTTATAATTCTGTGAAGAACTAAATGCATCATAAAATACTTTATGCCTCCTGCAATCCTTTGATGACTGAATAAGCTAAATGAGATTGAAATGAGGAGTGATTTATAATGGGCTGTAACAAGAAATGAGTTCAACTGCCTTCCAAACAATTGACAGGGAATAGATTAGTTTTAGCAATGTCGTGATTTAAAAGAATGGAGAAGGGAAAGCATTCCCCTTTGATCTCAGTGAGAGCAAAGTTTCTTCAGACATGATTCGATCCCAACAAATATGCAGCAAAGGAGTCGGATAACGGTACTTTTTTTACCCCCTTCATAAAACAAGAGCTAGTCCAAACTAAGTTACTGAGTTTCTATTAGAAGTCTCATTTCCCATTGCTACACAGCCTGTGAAACAGGAAAGTCCCTGGATTTCCAGAGAATAATGACAAATTATTGTGAACTTGAGTTTATAAAACAGGGATAAAAAGTACACCTTAACTGTCATAGTAATTGCTGTAGATCAGAGCTACTTTCTTCATGAACTCTATAAAGACAAATATTTGTGTTCAGCTGTCATGCTAACTTCTGGCCTAACATCGTGTGCTTATTCTGTACCCTGATCCAGCAGAGCTGGAGGCATGCACCCAGCTTTCTCATAGTGAATCATCTCATCTAAGTTAAACTCATCCCAGCAGTAAGGCCAACCAAATACCCACCTGAGCATATTTGGGAAGGGAGGTGATGGGCCAGACCCAAAGAGGAGGTAGGCAAGGCTGTGCTGAGCCCAGGGAAAGGGGGCCTGGCCAAACCAGGTACATCACAGCACAGATATTCAAAGCACACTCCTCCATTTCACCTCCTGCAATCCCAGTCCTGCAGACACTTCTGCAGGCTCCCAACCATGGTGGCATTAAGTACCTGGAGAACTAGCCCCTCCATGGCCTTCCTCCGCTTGCACAACACCTGGCACTCTCTCTGTATGTGAAGTGGATGCAAAGCATTACCCTCCAGGTTCGCTGAGTGCAGATTGTGAGTGCAAGTGGGTCTGGGTAAAAGAAAATCAGAGAGGTGACTGATGCACATCAGGGCAGCCTGCTACAAACCTAATGTGGCTGCTCACATAACCTGGGTGAGCAGCAGACTTCAGACCTGTACTGTGAAGAAAACTCTTTTTATTACTAGCAGTTCATTTATATTTCATAGAATGGTTTGGGCTGGAAGGGAACTTAAAGATCATCTTGTTCCCACCCACCTCCCACTAGACCAGTTGCTCAAAGTCCCATCCAACCTGGCCTTCAACACTTCCAGGGATGGGGCATCCACAACTTCTCTGGGCAACCTGTGCCAGTGCCTCACCACCCTCAGAGTAAAGAATTTCTTCCTAGTATCTAATCTAAATCTACCCTCTTTCAGTTTAAAGCCACTACCCCTCGTCCTAATGCTACACTCCCTGATAAAGAGTCCCTCTCCATCTTTCCTGCAGGCCCCCTTTAAGTACTGGAAGGCCGCTATAAGGTCTCCCTGGGGCCTTCTCTTATTTCACACAAAAAACTCTAGAGTGACTGTCTACTAATGGCAAATAATTTTCCCCTGTCTATGGCTGAGGGTTACTCCCCCCGCCACCACCACCTGCTGGCACCACTGCAGTGTGGCATGAGTCAGAGATGCTTTCACAGGGGTACGCAGGACAGTCCCTGGTACAAGCCTCAGCACTGTTTACAGGATCACTGCCTCTGACTTCTCCCACAATCGCTGACAGAAAAACCCTTCTCGCACTGGTGAGAAGCGAGCATTGATCTGACACTAACTACTGACAGGCTGCAAAAACATTGATAGTGCATTTCGCAACACTGCCCCAAATCTTTGCAAATGAGAGTTCAGGCTCGCCAATTATTTTCTCCCATGATATTGCCTCGTTCTGCTATGTACATTAATTGGCTGTTTGGGCTTGCTATTTAGCAGCCGGCTTCCTTCTAAGCTAAAGCTCATTCCCCTTAACTGTGTGCTCCCATAGTTTCTGCTCTGCCGAAAGGCTAAACAGATCTCATTATCTATTTCCTACAGAGACCTAATTTCTACAAAAGGCCTTGAGCAAGGCGCTATGATTGGCAAGAAAGAGAGTAAGATTACAAGAAGCTGTTTTCACACTTAGCCAAATACCGAGAAGCACAGAGACCATTTGAAATGATGCTCCACATGGCTCTCAGCAGCTGGGCAGAACATTCAGCCTCTTCTGGTTTTCAATTATTCTCACATCTGCCCCTTTCAGCACGGCATCCTTGCATAGCATCCCCCCACGTGTCAACACATTAAGCAGCTCAGGATAAAAGATGGTACAAGTCAAAACTTTGTCTCCGTTTCTCCTGAACTGTAGTATGTTACTCAATGGCGCCTATTTAGTGGCAAGGCAGCCCCTGCTGCAGTCCTGGCAGATGGCAGGCTGGCCAGAAGATGTAATCTCACCCTCCCCTACCCAATCTCCTGGGCAGGCCTGCTTCACTCCTTGTAGAAGAAAAACGTTACTACTACCTGGGGGTGCCATGTCATTCAGGGGCACAGGGTATCTGGTTCTCCATGGCTGAACAGCCTGAGGCAACAAGATGCCCATACAAGCCCCAGTCTGGGAACTTAATCCTCTTGGGTATCCCCAGAGCCCACACAACCTACTGGACGCTGTACAGAAGGAGAAGGCAGCTGTGGTTTTAGAACCCTGCTGGAAGAGAAAATGGTGATGGAAACAGCCCGAAGCCCAGCCTTCCCTTTATTTACCCAAGGATTTATTGCACTACATGCCAAGGGCATCAGCTATTCACTTCAATTCTCATTTCTGCCTGAGGGGCTCAAACCTGCACCAGGGGCAGCCCCTCATTCACCAGGCATAAGCCCGTCTGGTGAGAGGCCATCATCCCATCTAAGATGGCTTACTTTGCAGATGAGGGAACAAGAATCACTTGTGACGGTGGGGACAAGAGCAAGCAGGGAGCTTTTAAGGAAGACTTGCAGAGTTTCTGGAGTAGAGGACTTGAGCGTCCCTTGAGCACAAGGGAGGTTCAAGCCATGTAGTCTAAGCTGGGAGCCACTGGCTAAGGTCCTCGCAAGCTGGTATGGTCTGATCAAAAAATGCACTCTGTCCTTCAGTTTTCGTTACTGATAGCTCTAGTAGGTCTTTGGTTAGTATCCTAGGGATGTCTGTCTGTCTTTGAAACACCAGTTCTCATCGAACAACAAGCTCTGGACAACTCTCCTCTGTCTTTAGTTATTCTGGCTCAAGGTCTTGCTGCCTGTGCTGTCCTGCACAGGATGCAAAGGACAGAGTCAAGCACTGGGACAGTTTGAGGAGTCTTCATCCCTAGCTGTTTCCAAGACCCCACAGGACAGAGCCCTCAGCAACCCCATCCAAATGCAGTGGTCACCCTGCTTCGAGTTCATCTCCTGCTGTAATCCACAAATTATCAATGGTCTAGAAAACAGTGAAAGGGCAGCTGCAACATTACTGCTCCTCTACCTCCGTAGAGGCACTGAGAGGGAGACAATAAAAAAAGGGAATAATAGAAGTAAAAAAGTATCCAAAGCATTTCCTACTTTTTAAATTAGATTTCAAATTGAAGTTATCACAGCAGCAATATAAGATGGATTGCAGATTCCACCTCCCCTTCCTAGAAGGTTTGATAAACTTTAAACTAAAAACAAGTTGAGAAGAGCGTGGCAGCTGCATCTGCATCAGCAATTCAGACAGCTTAACAGCAGCAGATCTGGAGGGAGAGGCTGAGGATAGGATATCCATGCCACAGATTTCAGAGGGCCTTATTTCAAGCTAGCTTTGGCCTAGCTCTCTGTACCAAATGCCCTTTAGGAGCTGCTCCTCTAGACAGTTTCCTCCAAAAGTCCACATGCTCAGAGGTCATTCCAAAGCACAGCTAAACAAGGGCAAGCAAAATAAGCAGGCTTCTATGGGGAGAAAGAGTTGTTCTCTTCCTAGATTGTGAGAACATGTAGGCAAGTACAAAAAAGCATCAGGTCTGACAGCATTTTGAACAGTCTAGTGTCAAGAGAAGCGTGGTGGTATGTACAACAATATCCAGTATTTATCAGCTTGTATCCCACTGCGTTTGGCTCACTTGCTCAGTGTTAGCATTTTAGCTATTTTGTCAAAAGCACACAAAAAAATAAAAGGGACTTAAGTGACACTCAAATCACCATTCGGATCTCAAAGAGGAAGCTCTTCGTCAGGATCTTTCAGCTTCACCTGAAGTTTAAGGAACAGTTATTTGTTGTTTGAACTACATACTGATTTGACTGGAAAGACAGAGTGCAGGAAACATGCTTCAAAGTTGCTATGAACTAATACAAAACTAAAATAAAAACTGCTGCTTATGGAGCATTGCATTCTGTACCATCCAGCCACAGAATCCATCAGCAATATAACAAAGTGTCCTTGGGGCAGCCTGGTTAGCAAAAGCTCTCGCAGCTTGTTAGCCCAAGAGCAGATAAATTGAAAGTGTAGGTGGACATTAAATCCAACTCAAAATAAGCAAGCAGCTCTGAGTGTCAGCAGATCTATAATTAAGGTGGTATTTCAGTTCAATCTCTTCTAAGGCTCCAATTATTATTGCTGTACCTAGAAGAAGACGGAAGGCTTTAATACATAAAGATGTCAGCTCTTCAAATATGATTTTTCTCTCCCATTTGGCAGTGGCACTGCTGTAGTATTGCATCAGACTTCTGATTTTGTGGAAGAAGTCAGCAATTTCACACTCGAGCACCACCATCTTTAATTTCCTTTTGCGATCAGCAGGTTAAGTGTGGTGTAGGAAGCTCAGCCCCTGCAACAGGCAAAATAGTGCTGCTAAATTAATTGGTGCATGTGAAAGGGAATGCTGGACTCAGCAAGTCCCAGGAGACACTGGTCGTCACTGAGGTTTCTCTTGAGATGTCTGGTGTCCCAGCTCATGGCCTTGTGCTGGCCCTCCTGCCACGACACCTCTGCAAAGAGCTGCATGTCACCTTCAGCAGTGCCCATGTCACAGGTCACCTCCCCTAGCTCTCCAGGCTGTCCAATATTTATGCACAGTGGGCTGACAGAAGGCCCAACTAAGTGCTACAACCAATTATGTTTAAGACCAGCTATTTAGATTAGATTTACACAAGTCAAGCTTGTCAAAACCAGTGCACTTAAGGCCGCTTCATATTTTTTAAAGAAGTCAGCAATTTAATAAGAAAATAACAACAAGAGACCTCTGTTTCTACTGATGCCTGTATTTTAAAACTTTGAGTAGGATTTACTCAGGCTTCATAATATAAAATGTCTTTCAGGATCCTAAGTGAAGCTGCAATAAGTTTGGGTACTTTTTTTTTTTTTAAAGAAACTTTTTTACTTTCTAGAAGTTTCTAGATGGATGGCTGTCTTGAAATACTACCCTTCCACGGCTCAGCAAGATCTTCATGAGTGTCTCCAGTGCTCTAGGTGGGATCACTGTCCGCAAGTGTACTGTAACAGTCCTGATGCAGACACAGGAGTTAGTCATCCTCTGAGTCACTCTCCCCCCTGGCTGGGACACACGCCCTGATTGAGGACATGAGCTGGTCCTGGATCTGCTTCCTGGGGTTCTCCTCAAGGTCTGTCTTGATGGCGCCCGACTCTGAAATCTTCCACTCCAATTCTGTGCAGAGCAAAATGAGAGCCATGAATGTGGGGAAGTAAACTGGGCTTTCTCCAGCTCTGACTCCTGACATATGCTAGCTTATTTATCAGTACAACAGCACCTTGCAACTCCTAATTTACCTTCAGAGGTAAAAAAGGACCTCAGATCATCACCATTCCCCACTACCCTTCCCACCCTTGCTTCCCCAGCTGACTTCTCTTATCACCCTGTCACCAGCACCAAAATCAGGGCTCTGCTCTATTCTTCCCCATCCTTTTCCGCCCCCAGGGTTCCAGCCCCTGCCCTGGCTCCCGCACCCGCTCTAGCCAAGTCCTCCCTTCGCAGTTACTAGCGCTGGCACGGGTTTCAGTCCAGGGCGCAGAGCTCAGGGTACTGCTCTGCAGCCCACCGCTGGCATCCCTGCTCCCTTTACAACTGGGAGTGTAAAAGAGGCAATTGATACAGAGCAGAAGCTTTAGATAAGGCAATTCTCCTGGTGAAAGGGAATCCCACCTCCTTCTAACCATGTAAAAGCAGAAAACAGGTTTGCACATCTATTGCTGGTGAAGGAATACTGCACGCGTACAGCTGTTTCCATCATACGTCAAGTTCACCACAGTCAGAAGAGGCAGGGAATAGATTCACTGAGGGGCAAAAATTGTAGCAATTCCATTTACACATCTGAATTGCAGGTATTTTTCAGGAATGTACTCTGTAAAGGCAATTCACTCCTTTCCCACTATGCCATACACTAATTATTAGTTCCTTAGCAAGACAGTAAAAGAGACTCCACCATCAGTAGCAGGCCTATTACTATATAGGCCCAAAATGGATCGCTTCCCAGAAGTGGTAGAAAGTCAATACAACACATTCAATTGAAACCTTTCTCCTGGTCCTGCTGGCAACCCTATCATTAGATCTAATTTCCTTCAGACATTACAGAGTAATGAATGCAACCTCACACTTTCTTTAATCTCCAGTGGAAGTCACCTAGGCTTAGGGGAGAAGGAAGAAAGAAATGAAAGAAAGTGCAGGATTTCAATGCCCAGCTTTCTGCGAGGACTGAATTAAGTTGGCTTAGTCACCTTTGGACCACCCCCCAATCAATTATTTATGTGCTAAAAATGGGAGAAAGCTAACTGTAGGTTCTGCTTCCACTTCTCACTTCAGTGCATAATTAGGCAACCTCCGTAGTTAGAGTTAGCTGTTCTCAAATCAGCAGTCCCATTGGTGAGTTTTTTCCCCTTCTGACGGTTCAGGGCAGGGGAGCGTTTTCTACAGCACACGCTCAAGATATCCTGTAAACTTCAGGGGTTTTGTAAAAAACTCTTCACATCCTAACCCAGTATAGGCAGTGACATCATTCAGCAGCGACCCTGAAACTCTGCCTAACTGTGGTTCACTTCAGATAAAGATGCCCTTAAAAGTCTGATCTTGAAAGAGCTTGAAAGCATTTGGACCAATATGCCTACTCAGAAAGCTAATGGGTACCCTTTTGACAGAAGTAAAATCCACTAGGGTGCATCCAAGTTGCATTTTCTTTCCAAGAAGAGCCTTTTTCATTGCTGACCTCTGTCTTTAAGCACTGCTGCAGGATATCATCCCGACCAACCACCTCCGAGCAGCAGCTTTTACTGAACAGCCACAGCGCTCCGTGACACCTGTGTCACCACCCTCACCTCCTGAAGCATCTCACACTGACGAGGCTGCACAACCCGGCCTGCCTCCAGGCTGCCAAGATGGGCAAGGAGAAATAGGTCTAAGGAAAACCGCAGCCTCCAAGAAAGGTAATAGCCTCTCCCCACAGAACCCTGAGCCCTCTGAACCACAGTGGCAGGAGCTTAACATGCTGCCATCTCCAGGAGATGGCAAGGGGAAAAGGAAGCAGCCCGATTTCAGGGTAGCAGCCCCATTTGGGCACAGGGATGGGCTCTCTTTAAAGGTTAATAAGGAGCGAAGCCTGCACGTCAGGAAGGTACAATGGACAAATATATGCCATCAGCTTGAAAATGAAACAAGCAGCCCTACAATGCAATAGGCAAGCACCAGTTACCAAGTGCATGGATTATCAAGTAAATGGGGGAACACTCAGTCATTCAGGTGCAAGAGCTCCAAAGAATGTGTGTGGGTACTATTTACCCTTTCATATATTCAGGAAAATTCGTTTCACCTGACACAGGGTGTGAATACTTGCGCACACATAAGATAAATATCTATATGTTGGCCTACTCTGTCACCCACTGTTTTTACAAGAGAGCCTTAATAACATGTTGAGCCATAAAGGTGCAAAAAAAAAAAAAAAATTTATGATTTTCAATGCCTCCCTTCTCCTCCTAAGCCTCCCTTCTCTTATCCCCAGCAAAGCAGGTTTGCTTTTCCTTTGGAAGACTGGAGATGCAGACACTCACCGTCCCTCGTCAGGTTCATGCCACCGAATACCAAAGGCCCAATGAACTGAGCTTTGATGTCTCCCTCCAGGTAGACAAATATCGTAGGCAGGTTCTTATCAGGGTAGTTGGGAATGCAGGTGGTAGAGATAGCTTTGATGAATTTTACGTCTCTGAACTTCCTTGCAAGCCCGCTCATATGTTGATTAATTAAGGCACAGAGTGGAATTCTGTGAAGAATAGCAACAGACACACGTAAGGAAAAAAATAAAAGACAAATCAGACAGTAATCTGCTCCAGAAGAAAGGTCAGAAACATCAGCTCGACAAGTTATGGAAAGCCAAATGCACCAGAAGCAACAACTTCTGAATACTGTTGTTGTCCAGTATTCCACCATTCAAAAGAAATCGGCATCACTAGAGGCTTTGGTGGGTGGTGGGTTTTTTGTTTCAGGATATCAGCAATACAACATTCCTCTGTATTACACAGGGAAAGTGTTTTCTGAAGATATTTAGAAATTGCGTGAGCAAGGGCAACATAGAAAGAGAATCAGCTCCTGTAAGAAAGTACACAAGTGACAATGAACTCCTGTGAGGCAATTGGAGACAATGAATAAAATCAACTATTTCTGCCCCTTTCCAGAAAATTCTAGCAACTTATCAGACCTTTTTGACAAGTTTTTCCATCATGCTGACACGACCTTGTTCATTCCATTTTTATGCCTCTAGAAACGAGGCTAAAGACACACAGTCACCCTTCTGATTCACAGCCCCTCGCACTTTATCCAGAATAATTTCCAAAGCTTGGATATTTCAGTGGCAGCAGCTACCTTTATGGTAGCTGTATGATACAAATCATGCTCTGCTGTATAGATGCACAAGAAATACATTTCATGATAACATTGTTTTAGAGCTAAGTTCAGCAGTCCTGAGTCAACAGTAATGAAATTACCAATTCAATTTATTTTTCTGCCTTAGAACTCCAGGATCAGTTCCTGATTTTCCACAATAACTACACATTTGTCTAGAGTATCTACAGCTATTGACAGTGAAAGGTTTAAAGGTTAAAAACAAATTCTTACCCTTGTTTGTAGAGGTGCAGGACTACCCATATACCTTTTCCAGCTTTCGTAACCTCTTGAACGTAATCTTTTCCTGAAATCTCCAAAACTTCCCCAAATTTATTCTTCAGTTGGGCTGCTTTCATTTCTGCTAACCTTTGCTGCCTGAATAGCCAGCAACGAGAAAAAGAGTTTGAGAACACAGGCATTTTTGACAGAACAATGCTTAAAGGAGCTGGTTGAAACCTAGACTTCAGAGGCACATTATAAACTTCTTCAAACCCCAGAGCAACAAAAGTAAGTTGACACTGTCAATAGACGCTCTTCTATTTGCATCACAAGTTAAAACCAGCAACATGCGAGAAGTACAACTATATTTCATGAATTATGGGTTTTTTTTCCTTCATTTCTGCCCTGAGCAGACATTTCTTCTGCAGATAGTATGCTACCAAACTAAATAGCCAAAAACACGAGAGATGGCAGAGAGAGAGAGGTAATGGAAAACCAACACTGTAATTGTGTAAATCTGCAGCACCTTAATCTCATTCATACAAAAATTGAGAAATCTTGAAGGTGATTTTCAAAGCTCTCAGAAGCCCCAGCCATGCACTTATCAGGTGCACATTATCTCTGTAAAACTAGGCTGTAGATAAAGGACGCTGAATTTAAATGCAGTTACTCTATTAAAGACACTTAGAAGCTCTACAAGAGACCTGAATCGCAACCCACTTTTTCTATCATCAGGCCTAACAACATCCTTCCTCTTGTCAACAGTATCTAACAGCATATAAAAGAAAAAACCTCCAATTTCCATTAAAGCCAGATTCTGCATGCTGCTCTGACCTGTACATTTCAATAGCCTTCTCATCTTCCTCATTAAATTCATCTTCATTCTCTTCTAGCTCTTCAAGAGTCATGTCCTCATAAGTTTTCACTAGAATGGAAGAAACATCAAATCAGCAAGAGCCCCATTCCAGGATTAAAACTCATCAGCTTTTATCAGTCCAACAGATTTTTTTTTACCTTAAGGGCAGATTACCTATGGGAAATACAGCTTTTTTGAAGTATTATTGTTACTGTATTTTTAGAAAATATTATGCACTCTAGACATACAGATGGAAAAACAATGTAAAGGGGTCTGAGATGAAGGCTGCCTAAATTAGCATACGAGTATCTGCACTAGCTTTCAAGTTTGGTGGCTGCAGCAAAGACATACCTAACATACACACACCGCACAGCGGGGATGCCTGGACAGTGGAGGAAGGAGGAAGCATACAACAGGTATCGTCATGCAATGCTTTTACTTGCACATTCACATGGCAGACTCCCTTTGCACTATTTTATTTCAGTTTTCAAACATTTAATTCTATAAAAATACAGAGCTGACATCAAGAACAAAGCTTTCCTGTGCTGGAAGAATCCATGTGTTCAGGAACGTATTTGTTTGCTTCTTTTAACAGATGATCACCCTATACGAGAAGGGGCTTTGGTATCCCTTACAGACTTGGAAAAGGACACACTGGTTTACAGGCATACAAACATTACTGCTGGCCATTTCTGTGTACAAGCTTCCCCAAGGAGCTATTCCAAGACTCGTCCTGGTGCTGCTGCCTGAGTCGGCTGGTCACTCACCAAGAGACTTCTGAAGGATGGCAAGCTGCTCCTCTTCCTTTGCGCGTTCCAGTTCCTCCAGGTTTTCCTTTGGAGGAAGGATCCCTTTCTTGCGAAGGATGTCATTCCACTCCGTATCTTTATTTGGATCCTAGAACAGAATAAGAAATGGATGACGTGCGTTCAAGGTGAACTTTACCACTTCCAGAACTTAACGCAGGCAAGTTTTTTCAAGAGACATAGCACGTTGCTAAACTGGTAACTGTCTGGATGGTGCCAGAAAGTCACAGTGTGCATCCTCCTGATGCTGAAGCTTCTTTGCAGCCCCAGACAAGTACCCTGAACAATGACTTTATTCCATCCCACTCACAGCACATACAGGAGGTCTTGGTAGGGTATAGAAGTTTGAAGCGTTGCAACCATCACTGCAGCTCTCGCAAGGTGAAAGGAAAGGAGAGGAAATCAGCTGGATGACAGGGAAGCACGTTGGACACAGTGCTCACAGAGTCTCAGAAGAACAACAGGCCACCAAATCAGTGGTCACCACATTGGGACACGCTGGTGAGACGGCACGCAGGCGCCAGCCTTGCGGACCCAACTCTGGATATACGGGAAGCCTCCTTGGTAGACTCAAGTCAGCGTGACCACACAAGCGCTTAGAGAGAAGCGGGCACTGTCTATGCCAGACCAGCCCATTGCTAGGGAATCACATATAAATCTGTGCCTGGACTGTTTCTGAAAGTTAAAGACTTGACTGTTAAATAGTGGCAACAATCCTGCAAAACAAGGCCAACAGGCACGCCTGGACTGTCGGAAAGCTCAGTAGAAGTTTTTCCAAGTTTGATAGCTATTTTATTTTTTTTAAATACACGACAATTCAGTGATAAGCACTCACAGGCTTATTTTGGCTCCCTACTGTCTTGATCTAAGTTCAGTTTGAGAACTGAATACACCCCCTACTGCTTTGCTATGGCTTGTATCACTACAGCTTATGCTAGCTCTGTTCTTCTGTCTTCTCTAGGCTAAAACACAGGACTTCTGGACTACCGGGGGGAAATAAAAAAAGAAAATAAATACAGGAAACAAAGTAGCAAAGCAAACAGCAAACCAGATTACTCTTTTTTTTTTTTTTTTTTTTTTTTGGTCGCTGGCTGTGGTCATTTTTGCCTCGACACTATTTCACAGCATCTACCGTCGTTTGCCAACATACTGATGAAGTGACAAAAACACCCACCCGCCCATCTGCTTACTACAGTACCGACATAAATATCGTACTTGGGGGAGGGGAAAGAAAAATCCCCAAAACAACAAACCACCACAAAACCAAGCCATGGAGCTTCACGACGAGACCGACACACGACAGACACCTCCGCCCCCAGAAAAGGGGATGAAACCGGGATGAAACCCCCGCCGCCCCGTCCCGGCCGCTCCGGCGGTGAGGGAGGCTCACGCCATGGTGCCCGCCCGCCCGCCCGTCCCGGCGGCTGTGAGCCGGCACGGCTCCCCCCGCATCACCGGCCGGGTGTGCTGGGCTTCCCCCCCTACCCCCCCGGCTGCTCACCTGCATCCTGCCGGTGGGGCCGGGGCTGAGGCCGGGGCCGGGGCCCGGTCAGCAGCGGTGGCGGGGCTGGGTAGGGCCGGTCCCGGCGTGCGCGGCGCGGCCGGAGGAGGCGGCGCTCCCCGGCGGGGCGGGCGCAGGGCCGCTGCCGCTTCCCGTACCGCCTAATAAGGCCGGGCCCGGCGGAGCGGGACCTGGGGAAGGCGTCCCGTTTGAGAGCAGCGGGGCCGGGAGTGGGGGATCCCGCCTCGATCCCCGGGCAGGGAGCCCCGGCGTGCCCGCCGTGGGGAGCAGCGGGATTTAGAGACTCTTCCCTGCCTGTCCGGCCTCCCCCGGCTAGCGGCCTCGCTGCTCCCCGGCCCCCTTCTGTGAGGGTGCCTCATGGAGCAGCCCGGGGCTGTCGGGGACCAACCAGTCCCGCCGGTAGCCGTGGTGGGCACCCGCTCGCCCCCGGGCCTGCAAGCCGCCCTCCCTGCGTGCCACCCGGGAGGATGGTCATGCAAAGGTGGTTCACCCAAGTCATGAGTCAGCACGGCCTCAGCAGGGCTCTGTGTGAGCTGCCATCCTGCCCAAAGCCCGTCTCTGCAGGGATTTAACCCGAGGACCATTCCTGGGGAGAAGCGCCCGTACCTTCTCCTTGTACCCCTCAAACCAACATCAGCTCGGAAGTGATGCGGGATGTAAGCCATGGAGGGCAGAGGAATTCCTGCCTGGCTTCCAGGTGGCACAGCCTCCCAGCTGGCACAACCTGAGAAACCCTTCCTCATCGCCGGGCTATGCCCTCGCCATCGGAGCTCAGCCAGGTTTGCAGCAGCGCAGCTCTGCACCTGCCTTGACGTTTCTGTCATCATTCCAGCAGCACCACCAGGGCTATAAAATCATGTCATCTAAAAGTATCCTGCAAAACGCACCCTGGAATAAGCGGAGAGCAAAACATGGTGGGGGGGTTGGAACTAGATGATCTTTAAGGTCCCTTCCAACCTACACCATTCTATGATTCTACGATTCTACGATTCTATGCTATCAGATCGAAAAACACGTAACATATTCTGAAACTCTTGTTTCAGAAGTTAAAAAGAAACAGTGAGCTACTTCCTAGCACCTTTCAGCGCTCCTTTCCCACCTGTGAAGAAATTAGGCAGGAAGAGAGAGTGCATTTTCTGTGGGTCAGCCCTGCTAAAACAAGTCCACGGGCACCCTTGCAGTGTGGTGGCAGGGCTGTGAGCCCCTCTCCTCCTGCACGGCTCCGGGTGGCTTGTCCTTGCTGGGTGGTGTGTCCCTGTAGGGCACCCAGGGCGAGCAGCGTGGCAATGAGACATGGGATCCCAACCAGGCAGCGTGCTGAGCTGGGCATGGCCTCAGCTCCTCTCGCTCCCCAGCCAGCGTCCTGGAGCTACCGTAAACCTGAATGCGTAAACCAAACTGGGCACTGTCATAGAAAGACTCCCAATGAGTTGTCAGGCATAGGGAACACTTCCCTAGGAGCTTCCAAATACTGTTGGTGAGTTTTGGGGCTCTCCTTTGCCTTAGTTTTTCTCTGTAACTCTTTCCTTTCCACTTCATTGAGCCTCTTTTCATCTGTTTGTATTTTATACCCTGCGTTATTTCTTCGTTGGCTTCTCTCCTCGTTTTTCTTTCCCTGTTCTGTTAAAAAAAATTAAAAATAAAATAAATAAAAAAATAATCAGAGCTATATTATCTATCCTTATTAGACATAATTATCAATAATTCAAATATTGTTAGGATTGGGTCATAGCCAATTCACATTACAATAAATTTGTGTCTAGATAGTTACTTCTATTTTGGTTTTGAGTCTGTATTAAAGCATCACTCAGCAAAGACTATGGAATGTATCGAGGGTGGTGACCCCAATCCATTTGGGATCATCAGCCCATTCCCTAAAAATGATGCCCTTTCAAAGAATCGGGCAGAGCTTGTGCTTTCTTCTCACAGACAGGCAGCAGAGGAGAAGGGGGAAGAGGCCCACTCCCACCTCCCCCTCTTCTTATGCCCTTGCCCGATGGTAAGCACGCTTGCCCACAAAGGGGGAGCCCACCTCTGAGTCCCCAGAAAAACACCCCTACACAACCTGCCAGCAGAGCAGGCTTTAAGGGTGCATTTGTTCTGGGCATGCAGAGAAATTACTGTGTCTCTGCTCCGCCAAGGGTCTGAAATGGAAATACAGAAGCCCCGTTATAACGTGTTATAACATCATGGACATCCCCTTAACACCTATGTATCCCTAAGCGTGCTGGGCGCTTACCCTGTGCTAAGTCTGGTTTACTGAAGGGAAGGCACAGCCACCTTTTCTGCCTCGGAATTAAAAGAAATGGCTAGCTGTGCTTTGAGAGGACATCAGTCCTTATGGTGAGTTTTTGGACGTGCAGAGGGTGCCCCATACCCGTCTCCCAGGGGCCTGAGGTGGAGGAAGACTCAGCCTCACACAGCTTGGACTAAACATTCGTCCTTGTGGGTAAAGTGGCTGTCTGAGTGATGGATGGAGCCACAAATGTAGATGATGTGAGAACATAAAATCAGAAAGTAAAGGGCTATGGAAACTTCCAGCAGGGCAGGATGTGAGCTGAAGATTTTGGGATCGCAATTTTGGAGTCTTCTGCAGGCGCTCCAAACTCTTTTGGCCCTGACCCCAGTTAGTACCCAGCATGGAGAACCGAAGGCTTAGCTGTCGGTGCCAGTTTTGCTGTACGAATGTTTTATTAGGGCCTGGGCTTTCATGAGGGCCTGCTGGTTTAACAGTCATCTTCCTTGGCTGAAATGCCATTCGCACCCATGACTCTTGTATGTTGCTGGTTGGAACCTGTTTCGAATACCAGAAAAGACAGAGCATGATCAGAGAGCGTGCACTCCTTTTTTTAAAAGGTGCTCAAAAATATTCATTTGCATGAAGTGAGATTTTTGCCCAGGTGAACTGAGAGGAACTAGCCAAGGACCCTTGGCACCAGAAGCCCTCTGTTCCCACAGTAAGCCCTGAGCCCCAGCTAGGGCAGAGAGTCACCAGAAGAGGTGGCAGAAGCCCAAATCTTAGGAGCAGCCCCATCACATCACTTGGTGAGGCTTGGACACATTGCGAATGAAACATAACTCTCTCTGCCCAAGACACATATAAAGCAATACACAGCTTCCCCTCTCCCACCCAACTAAAAATACACCATATTTATAGAGCACATTTCCCCTATGTACTTTTCTTAATCAAGTTTCAGCAGGAAAGAGAGGACTGTTTTTACACACGGTGTATGGACAGAAATACTCCAGCCAGAGCGGGAGAGAGCTGGCAGTGTCACAGTGAGACTGAAATATAGCTGTGGCTCAGCTCTTGGAGGCAGCCTGGCTTCTACCCCCTGGAGAATTTGCTTCTAGGCATCTATAACGTATTTCTTCCTTTTCCCCTAAATCAGGGGTTAGAAGGAAGATGAACCACATGTGAGAATGACTCATTAACTGTCCAGGTAATTCGCTGATGAGGAAAAAGTTGCTCATAAAAAGGTTCTGCCCCCAGGAGTAGGAGGAAAGGGTGTTATGTGGCTTCTTTGTCTTTGGGTGCATGCTGTAGTAAGGCACAGACTAGGCTAAAATAAGAATTTTTGAAGGTAATGGGATACATTTTTCATTTATAATACATAGTGAAAGATTTGGGGTTATTGTGGGCTTTATTTTAATTTATGTGAGTAAACAGAACATAAAAATTATTGCCTGATAACAGGGATAAGGAGTTATGGCTTGGTTTGCTTAGATTTTATTATGGGATGGATTTTTTTTGTTCCTCTCTCCCAAATCTTATTCTGATTTTTCTTAAATATTTAAATATCTCTATTAAAAACTACACAAAAAAGCCAGATGTTAATCTAGTGATGGATGTTCTTGTATATTGCAAACAGCTGTGCTGGAAGCTAACTGTGCTACTTACATGTAGATTAGAAATGTTATTTAAATTAGTATTTTTGCCACTCTAATTGTAAAAGTACTCTAACTGGACTGGATTTCCTTAGTCTTAAGTAAATAGATGGTAATTTCTATTCTTCATTCTGCATTGTGCTGTCCAAGTCAATTCTTCCTTTTCCTGGTGCATAACACCTCTAGTGTTCTTATAGCAGCCAGAGAATATCCCATGGGGAATTAACTTAGAACTTTGTATGAGAACCCCTTGGAGTATTTTGGGCACAAGATGTTGTGGGCTGCAGGAATTTTTCAATTGTTAGATTTAAAATGAAAGAAAGAGCTAACTTGATAACAGAAGAAGTTAGAATACAGATTCCTCTTAAAAGAAGCGGTAGGCTTGGACTCAAGTTAGCTTTAAGGTAATAGTTACGGTGTTTAAGAAAATCTTACTGAAGATGACCCACTGTGCCTTAATCCCAAATACATTCCAAGCAGCAGGGAAAAGCCTCTCTTCTTTTGAGCTCTTCTTACCGACTTCAGTAAGCCTTTCTTGACAGGTTGTCAGACCACTCTGGTTTTACAAGGCCTCACTCCTAAAAGGTAGGCTGTAAACGGGTAGTAGTAGTAAAATCTTAGCTCTGCTCTTAATGAACTGTGCTGTGTGGTGCTCTCTTTCCTCAAGAAAAGAACAACTTTTCTTCTTGATGTGGAAGAGCAGAAAGCATAACTCACTTTTCTGTCGTCTCCTCTTGCTATCAGTTAGCTGTAGCCCAAGCACCCAGGTAACTTGAAGATCTCCAACCCTTTGTGTCTCCTTGCCTTCTCAGAATGTCTGGACATGGAAAGAAACACCCAGTGGCTGGCAAACCTGGAACGGCACTGAAGAAAACCAAATCAGCCAGGGCTGGTCTGCAGTTCCCTGTGGGTCGTGTCTACAGGCTCCTTAGAATGGGCAACTACGCTGACAGGATCAGTCCTGGTGCCTCCATCTACCTGGCTGCGGTGCTGGAGTACCTGAGTGCGGAGATCCTGGAGCTGGCAGGGAACACTGCATGGGAAAACAAGAAAACCAGGATCGTGCCCAGGCACATCCAGTTGGCTGTGAGAAATGATGATGATGAGCTGAACAAACTCTTCTCTGGTGTGACCATCACTCAAGGAGGGGTGTAGTGGTTTGGCCTCAGATGGCAACAAAGAACCACGTGTCGCTCTGTCGCTCGCTCGGCTCTTCCTGGTACGGGAAGGATCAGAAGAAAAAGGCAAAACTCTTGGGTTGAGACAAAGGCAGTTTAACAGAACAGCAAAGGGAACAAGAAAACAATAATACAGACAGAGGAATATACAAACGCGATTACGGAACCGCCACTCCCCGCCGGTCCGGACCTGGGATGCGCCAGCCCGCTCCAAACCCGACTGCCTGCCCCCTCCCTCCTTTTAATCTTGGGGTGGGCGTGGCTCACATGGCATGGAATACTTCACCCTGTCCCCGCCAGAACCAGGACAAGGGGTTATACCAAATATCCTTTCCCATCTCCTTCCCAAGAAAACTGTCAGAGGTGCTGCACCTTCTCAGCAACAACGTGGTAGCCAGTGAAACTTGCTTTTCCTGGTCTGGTCTGTGCACTTATGGATGATGGTGGGACTCAGTAGCATTAATTTGTATGTATTTATTTGCTTCTTTGTCAAGTATTTTTCCTATAAATTTTAATGTATTTTTAAGGGTTGTAATAAAGTTCCTAGAATGCAACACTGTTCTCCTTTCTTTTCTCAGCTCCCCTTCCAGAGATGGAGGAACACAGAAAACGTCCAAAAAAAAAAAAAGGCTAAAAATCATAGAATGGTTCTATGGGTTGGAAGGTACTTTAAAGATCATCTAGTTCCAACCCCCCTGCCATGGGCAGGGACACCTCCCACTAGACCAGGCTGCTCAAAGCCCCGTCCAGCCTGGCCTTGAACACCTCCAGAGATGGGGCCTCTACAACTTCTCTGGGCAACCTGTGCCAGTGTCTCACCACCCTCACAGTAAAGAATTTCTTCCTAATATCATAGAATGTGTTGGGTCACAAGGAACCTTTAAAGGTCATCTAGTCCAACAACCCTGCAGTAAGCAGGGACATCTTTAACTAGATATCTAATCTAAATTTCTAAATAATAATTAATAAATATATAAGAATTATTAATAAATAAAGATCTATAATAATACATAATATCTAATCTAAATTTCCCCTCTTTCAGTTTAAAATCATTACCCATCGTCCTATCACTCCACTCCCTGATAAAGAGTCCCTCCCCATCTTTCCTGTAGGCCCCCTTTAGGTCTAGCATATCACCCAAATAACTTAAAAAAAAAAAAAAAAGTCAAGTACATGTTTGCTTTTGAAAGCATGTTACAGGGTACTGTTGTGGAGCAGGTAGAGGAGTAAAGACACATACTGCCATTCACATTTATGTGAACTTTTCCTCTATCACAGATTTATAGTGCAATTAGTTCAGGTTGCTTAACCCTGCTTTAACGTCTTACTGCTTGCAAAGCTGTAGTGAACAACTTTCTCTCTTTAGACTGCTCCAATATGACGCTAAACCTCTGTCACCTCTATCTCGTCATAACAACTGTAGATAGTTATAGTTAATTTAAAACCTAGTGCAATATTTGTGCTGTTGGTAGACGTGACTGCCTTGCTTCTGTCTATCAGTGCAGAAAAACAAGAGTCTCTAGAGCCAAACAGGCCCCCAGGCCTTTGTTGACCAAATCATTGAAAGTCATGCCCGGGGTTTTTCTGTTCATAGTGGGTGCTGAGGTTTGCTGCTGAGCTGGAAACCAGGGATCTGCTGCAGCTGCATTAGGCTCAGTCTGCCCCTGAGGTGGTATCTCATGGATTTCTCACCAAGAGAAGTGCTGGGTAGGACCAGCTTCCTAAACTGCCGCTGGAGCATGAAATTTTTATTTGAAAAAGATCTGCCTGTCCTGTTGAGTTTGACCTAGCTCCTTCGTCCTCTCGAGGCACAAGGGTTTCAGAGCCTGCTGGCCAGGTTTTACAACGCTGACAGATGTCAGAGCTGTATGCAGCTGAGTTATTGACTCACACCAAGCTGTGCTTACACAGAAATGGGAAGAGAAGATACCTGATGGAGCAGACATCGTGATTTCAGGGTGGTGGGCAGCTGGAACAGTCATTGTACGCTGCTTGGTTTCCAAGAGCAATTTGATGAGGTCTTGGCTGGCCTGCAATTAACCCAGGGAAGTGAGAAAAAGTGGAGGATGCTGAAGCAATGAGAAGTTAAAATGTCTGAGAGTAGATCTTAAGCTTTGTGCATATAGTAAAGATGTGCTATATGTAACTAGCCTTGTGCTGAGTATTTACATCTATAAATGGAAGAAAAAAAAAAAAAGCTTTAAAGGAGGTACATGAGAAATGAACACATGAAACTCAAATTATTTCCTCCATTCGATCATGGCAAGGGAAAGCAGGCTTGTGAATGATTATTTCTTTCGACCAAACAAAAATCTACAGTTCACAGTAATGGTAGAAGACTCAAGCAAGGTACTAATTCTGTGCAGTTTTAAGCATGGCACTTACAACATCCTTTGCTAATCTGGAGAACTGTGTGTCCAGTCATGATGCCGCTCCTGGATGCCAGCTGCTCCCGTGAGCCTGCTCTGCACCACACCAAACAGACCCTACAAGGCACGGCCAGTGCTCAAGGAGCTTCTAGAAATGCCTTCACCTACCGTTTTCTGTATGATAAAAGACTCCGGGTGAGCTGTGTGGCCCTACCTCTACTTACACCCAAAGACAGAGTTGATGTTGAAGTACTGGTCCAATTCAAAAGTCAATTTTTTAAGTATTTCTTTGATCAAGAACAATCTCGTTTGCTTTCCTCTAGCCAATAGTTTGACTCATTTGTAAACTAACCAGATAATCTAGTGATCTGAAAACTCACCCCTCTGGCTTCACAGTAACACAGGGCAGATGTCTCCTAACCCAGCTGCTCAGCAAAAGTTTCTGTTGGGCCAGGGCTCAACTTTCCAGCACTCATGTATTGAAGAAAAAAAAAAAAAAATTCAGCTGTCACCACACCCTTGACCCTAGGAAGGACATATTATGCCTTGCAACACAGCTATGCATGACTTTGGAGTCAAATGGACTGTGTGAGAGATGAGGACGAGTCCTAGAAGAAAGAGAACCCACTGCCAGAGGTCCTGAACTTCCCCAGGCTCTGCAGCGTTGGTCACAAAGCATCCCTTGCGGTGTGCTGACACCATGAAGGACAGTGGTACAGGTCCCTGGGTTTAATTCTTGATGCCTGCAGCAAGGTGAGGTGTGCCCCCTTCCAGCTGTAATAAATGAACGGCCAATCAGAGATACTGCAGTTCTCTGAGGCAGTAAATACTAGGCTTGTTTTCAGAGATCAGCTAACAAGGTACTAAGCAGCTCTACAAGGAGTGATAACAAATTCTCATGCTTTCAGGGACTGCACTGAGTTGTTCTTGTGTTGAGACCTTGATTGTTTTTTATTTTATGTGGCTGACTGATTGCTCACCCAGGTGGCATTAAATTATGCAAGAGCTGGTAATGAGATGGCTACCACTGTGAAGTTTAAAAGGGAGCAGCTCTTGTCAGAAGTTATGCTTTGGGGGATTTGGGTAGTGGTACTGTTGGAGAAGAGGCTAGGGCAGTAACCTTTTCAGGTGAGAGTTTGTGCTTAAGAAATTACAGCGTGCTTTCTTTGTGCTAGATAAGCTCCTAAGTGAAATAATGGTTTTGTAAATTCTGTGTTTGGTGTAAGGCTAATTAAGGGGGCTTTTTCATTTTTTTTTTTTAGTATGTTTACTTGTGTATGCTATCTTTAAAAGCTTATCTGGCTAATGCCCACAAAAATCTCCTAAAATAACTTTTTATTGTATTTTTAAGCACTTTAACTTGATACTTGATTTAGTTCTTCCCTGCATCTGGGTAGAGTTTCTAATTACATAAAAGCAACTAATGTTTAAAATCTGACAACAATTCTATATACAAGGGCAGAATTTTCTTGTGTTTATTTTCCAGTTGCTTTGTGTTATATGTTGAAGAGCAACTAGTACTATTCAGTACCAGAGACTTTATGTCAGTAATAAGTAATGGGGCTTGTTAGAATGGATGCGATACTGTACAAGAAGATGGTACCTGTGCATTTGTAGTAGCCTGATGCACAGTGTGCTGAGCAGAGTAATTTCAGTGTCTGGTTTAAAACAAGGCTTCTCTTCCCATAATTACTGTTCCTGATTGTGGCCTGTTATCTTGCAGCAATAGGTCCCCTCACATCTGGAAGACAAGTTCCACTTGAAGTGGTTTCCAGTAGATTAAGTTCTTTTTTGTTGTTCTTACTTCAGACAGAGATATGAAGTTCTAGCTTTAGCTCTCACAAGGTCACTGCAGAAACTGCTTAGGTTCTTACCAGGGGTAAGCTCAATAAAGCTTCCCTACAGGGTTTCTGAACACTTATCACTATCTTGAAGCCTAGTTTGCTTAACCTTTCTCCTTAACAGCAGTCCTCCTTTGATACTGGATCAGAAGACCTTGCTCCTAAGTTCTACCTTCCTCTCTTGAAAAGTTTTGGAAATGTAGCCAATGGCTGACCTGTAGGTGCCTCTTGGCTGGAAACTTGTCAGACTCCTAGAGCAGCAGCCTGACGCATCTTCTCTTTCACATGAAAGTAAGCAAACTTTCTGAGAGAGGAAAACTGACTTCTAAGGGCATTAGAAAGGCAGTGAAATGAGGAGAAAGAAAGGACTTAAATACTCATTTTCTGTGTCTGTTTGGTTTTGTGGTGTTTTTTTTTTTTTGTAATTCTTTCTCTTTTTATAATAGATTGATGTTAGAATGTCTGAACACAGGAAGAAAACCACAAAGCTTTCTCCAAAGAGAACCAAATCAGCCAGGGCTGGTCTGCAGTTCCCTGTGGGTCGTGTCTACAGGCTCCTTAGAATGGGGAACTACGCTGACAGGATCAGTCCTGGTGCCTCCATCTACCTGGCTGCGGTGCTGGAGTACCTGAGTGCGGAGATCCTGGAGCTGGCAGGGAACGCTGCATGGGAAAACAAGAAAACCAGGATCTGTCCCAGGCACATCCAGCTGGCTGTGAGAAATGATGATGAGCTGAACAAGCTGTTCTCCTGTGTGACCATCGCTCAAGGAGGGGTGTTACCTAATGTTCTTCCTGAACTTCTTCCTAAGAAGACCACCTTGCTTAAACCGCCCCACAAAAATGACCAGTCACAGGAGTTCTAGCCGACACAGGGCTCCTGACCTTGTGGTGTTAACACTGCCTTACTCCACAGCTCAGCATTTTTCATGCTGGTTGGCATTTTTAGTCTAAATCTGTGTCTCTGTGTACCTTTGCACATGTCTGATGAGCTGATAAAGACAGGGTAGCTAGTTAGGTTTCTCGAGCTATGTCCTTCAAAAGAAAAAAAGTCAACAGACTACTTCTATGAACAAATAAGCGTGCAAAGGACTCATTTTATAGAAGGGAATAAGATGGATATTTGGTGCACCAAACAACAGATTTTCTTTGGCAGTGCAGTTATCTAAGGAAACCTGTTCTATGGTCTTCAAAGCTTGTGTCTCCGAGTGTGTGGCTGGAATCTCCTTATTCGGTATGTGTAGAAGTCTGCTTCATCTGACCACTTCAGACCTCATCATGGGCACAGTTAACTATTCAGGGTTAGTGGATGCATCTGAGAAACTTAAGCTGCACTGCCTTATACTGATGGTAAAGCTGATGATTTATCTTCTCTAATGCTTGGATACAGTGGTAGGGCTGTGCTGTAACTTCAGAGTGTCACTCCACACACCTTGGTCCAAAGATGATGTTGGAATTTTCCTCTGAGTTTCTGCATTGATGGAGTGCAATCCAAGGACTCTTCTAAAGACAGTATATAAAACTTGCCAGTGCTGAGCCTTAAACATCTTCTAGAAACTCTTCTTAAAAACTAATATAAATATAACTTCTACCTCTCTGGTACTGAGAACCTTTTTAGCTGCTTTGAGGCTTTTTCTATAAAGATCCAGATCGAGGAGACCTGTGCATTAAAAGGCAATCCAGGAAGCGACCTTCCCCAGGACCTTCCAAAACTCTTATCTTCCACCTATGCAGCTTGAGAGGCTACCTAAGTATTGCTAGTGTTGCAATCCAGAATGCAGATCTATGGTGGGGACACACTAGTATTAATTGCTTGCTGTGCTGCAGAAGATCTTGTTTAACAGCTTCACCAGCAGGATGCCACTGAAACTTAAGAGTTTCCTAAATACGTTATTTGGTGTTCAAATTATTCTATTCATAACACAGAACAAGAAGGCCCTAGTGTCCACCAGCTTCAGATCTATTAATCCAGCCAGGTAAAAAGGCTATTTAGAGAACTACCTCAAGACTGAACCTACCAGCCCAAGATGTGGGAGCCTCTGTTTCCCATATCTGCCCTGCAGTAATCTGTACTATGTACATAGTAATCTGTACTGCCTAGTGTAACTCAGATATCTCCCTGGTTTTTTTGGACTTTTTGAAGAATGGGCTGTGGAGAGTTCACCCCTTTGTATAGGCAGGCTAGGGACTGTAAACGAAGGGCAAGAAGTCGGGGAACAAGGTATTGCAGGACTGCAGCCAGAGGACTTTCTGTATGTGAGGCCTCTAGCATGTGTGTAAACTGCAAATACCTACCAGGGGCCTTGCTATGAGAATGCGAAGAGAGGGGAGTGTTGGTATTGGGTCAGTCCCAGTGTAGCTGGATTCTATAGGCACCAAAGGGAAGTCATTTATAGTGTAGATAGTAGACAAACATTGTTTTAAGGGCAGCTGTAAGATCAGCCATTGCTATCTGTGTGAACACGGCAACTTTTGGCTAGAGATCTAGAGGTTGAAACAGTGCTGACCTGCACCATGAACTGAACCCTCCAAGCTGCTGGTTTGGAAAGCAAGAGCAGCTCCTCGGGGGGCTGCTGCATGTTTTTCTACAGCAGCTTCAGTCAACACTGACTGTATGAGCTGCGTCTGAAGGAAAAACAGTCCCCTGTTTCCCGTCCGGCTGATGGTTACGTTTCACGCTGTGTTGGCTCAGAGGCTTGCTCCTGGCCTGTCCCAGCCAGCTGCCCACAGCACGGGTGCCCTGCAGCAGCATGGGCTTGTGCAGCTCCTGCTGTGCTGCACCATTCTGCTGGGCCAACACAGCTGCTTACGGCACCTGCTGCAAGCCAGGCTGCTGCTGGCATCATATTTTAAACCTTTTTTTTTTTTCTTTCCTCTTTAAGAAGCAAAACTGACATCAAACTACTTGTGTGTGCTTTTTTCATGGTGGTGCTGGCACAACTCAAGGGTTTGCATGGGGGCAGGAAGAAGAGACTGTGGGTGGGATGATGGCTGGAGCTGCTGAGGAAGAGATTGTCTTCAATGTCTCCATGGTGTGGGCTGTGACTGTGAAGCCCCATGGGAATTTCAAAGGTCTGTGGCTGGAGTGAAGCTGTATCACACCAGGTACATGAGTTGAGATGACCCATGGAACAGGAGGTTTCAGCAAACCCCTATGCCTATAGGAAAAATTACCAAAAAAAAAAAAAAAAACCCAAAAAGGAAAATGAATGGAGACCTTTCCCCAGGTCTCAGCTTTTCTGTGGAGGAAGCAAAGTTTGATGCTGGCTTGGGTAAGGGATTGCCACCCATCTTGAGGCCTGTGGTGGGACAAGCTGGCCAAGAGGTGCTGCTGCTGCCCAGGGTACAGGACTCGGCCTGAGACCCAGTCGGAGGGAAAGTAGCCATCAGGGTGGTGCTTGTTGGTCTCTCTGTCTTCAATGCCAAATAACTGGTTTAATACATCTTATATGGAAGTCCTCTAGCTTTACCAGAAAGCTTATGTAGGTTTAAGCATGACCGCAGGGTGGCTGGCAAGCTCAAGGCATCCCGTTGCTCTGGAAACAGCAAACTTGGGAAGATGTGGTCTGTCACAGCTGAGTGCCCCATAGGTGCCCTGGCGCCTGCAGCTCACGCCTGCTAAACCGCAAGGCGGGGAGAGGCACCACCTTTGGCAGTGGCTCACCCTCGCTTTCTTGGCAAAACTCAAGAGATGAGAACAAACTGGAGGAATACTGGAACAGGGTGGGGGTACTGACAGGGAGAGCCACCTGGAAAGAGCATCCCTGGAGTACATGTGAGTCCCAGCAGCTATTGTACAGCTCTGCTCTGTCTCTTGTAATTAGAGCTGACCTATAGACATACTGGTTCCTGAAACATGCCTTGCTGTGGCTCTCCTGGCCTCTGTGCCCACTACTACAGCTTTTCTGTTGCGTTTCTAAATGTAGAACCACCGGTGCATTCATTCCTGCTTTTCTGTGAATTCTCAAGACAATTGAAAAGATAATGCCCAAAGATATTAATATAGGGGAGTTCATTATTTCTCCCAATTCTGTTTCTCTCCTGCAGCCGTGAAGCCTCTTTTGTCTTTCTTTTGAAGATACACATGCTTACAACGTTATGCATGCTTCAATGGAGTACTTCCAATCTTTTAATAAAAAAATCCATTGTTGGTTTAAATACACAATAAAACGTATATTCAGTCTTCTTGCGTATCCTCAGCCCTGTTTGTTACCAGGTTGTGCATTACTCTACCCCAAATAAATACCTTGATAACATACGAAGCACAAGATTTGTGAAGGCTGTCCTAGCAGCTGGGTCTGACTCTGCTCCTGTTTCCACCACTGCTGCCAGCTCCACTTCTTTCCCAGTCTCTCTTCCTCAGCTCACCTTGCTCTCACAACTCATGTGCTTCCTTGACTTCAGGGGGCAAATTACTTATTAACTAGCTAATGTTTGTTGACTATTTTGAGGGTGTTGAGTGTTAGAACTACTGGAAATCATTGCTTTCTTTATACGAGTAGCTCATTAGGCTGCCAAACGAGGGGTTATGTGAAAAGAGCGCGTGGGAGAGAATGGCACAACCATTTCCAGTCTTGCAATAAAAAGTGTACTCTTTCCAGCTTGCTCCACCTTCCTATGAAGCTTTCTTTGCAGTGCTGCGCGTAGCATCTGTGAGAGTATTTTTGCCAGCGGTGTCACGGTGGGGTTTCTTAATTGTTCTACCCAAAAAAAGACAAGTTCACTTAAACTCAGCTAGTAACCATTTTAACATTTATTATGCCTGCAGTAACTTGGCAGCTGGAGAGAGGAGTCAGTCATGCTCTTAGAAATGTGTAGCTTATGAACCAGCAAAATGTGCAAGCTGACCCTGTGTTATCTCCGTGCTCTGATCTCCCTTGAAAGCAGGGAATGGGGGACATGGTCACTAGGCTGATTTTCAATGCATTTGTCAAAGTGGCAGACCCAGAAAGAGCATTGACTGCATAAACTTGCTAGCTGCACCCTTTGTCAGAGTGCAAGCTCTCTAACTGCCAAACCGAGGAAGGTGCACACGTGTCCTCAAACATCGCCTGGTCTGGGCGTACCTCTCTTCCTGCAAAGCACCACAATTTAGGAGTCTTTCTATACATGCCCCTGGTCCGGGAGGTTTTCATGAGGCTGCCTAAGGCTCAATTTGGCCACTATACTTTCTTTCAGACTTGCTGCTGTCAGCCTAAGGCATTAGCAAGCTCTATTGCTAACAGCCTGCTCTGGAGCTCTCTTATCCCTGCACCTTGCTTTGCACTGTGTATTGAATCTAGGGCTCTGAACTCCCACTAAAAGGCAGTTGCCAAAGCATTGCCTTCAGAAGCTGGTGAGGGGTCTGGAGCACAAGTCCTGTGAGGAGCGGCTGAGGGAGCTGGGGTTGTTTAGCCTGGAGAAAAGGAGGCTGAGGGGAGACCTTATCGCTCTCTGCAACTACCTGAAAGGAGGTTGTAGCCAGGTGGGGGTCGGTCTCTTCTCTCAAGTAACAGGTGATAGGACAAGAGGAAATGGCCTCAAGTTGCACCAGGGAAGGCTGAGGATGGATATTAGGAAAAATTTTTACACAGAAAGGGTTATTAAGCATTGGAACAGGCTGCCCAGGGAAGTGGTTGAGTCACCATCCCTGGAGGTATTTGAAAGATGTGTAGATGTGGTGCTTAGGGACGTAGTTTAGTGGTGGTTTTGTCAGTGTTAGGTTGATAGTTGGACTCAATGATCCTAAAGGTCCCTTCCAACCGAGATGATTCTGTGATTCTAAGGTCTCATGGTAAGCCAAGGTACCACGCAGAGGCAGCGCAGCAACAGAAGGAGAGAGCCTGACTCTGTTACTCAGTGGTTAGGTAAATCGACAGGGATGCTGACATTTAATTTTTCCTGTTTTTCCCAATTTCTAGTCCCGTTGTGATCTCAGCCCGTGAGTACACTTCTAGATACCATGCCATGTAGCAATAAAAGGCAGAGTCAACAGGCCTACCGTGCATAATGCAGAACATAAGAGAATTTCAAGTTAGTAACCTGAAAATAGCTGTTCTTCATCTAGGTCAGAGGAGAAACTTGGCTCTTTGTCCTTGTAGCCTGCGCTGAATCCAGGGCACTGGTTAAGCTGGAATTAATGACACAAAGGAGCAAAGAGTGAGGGGCTGTGTCAAGCTGTCACAGCACTTGGCTGACTTTTTCTTTTGAAACTGAGATGCAGCTGAGTCTTTCAGACAAGCCCAGAAGACAGTGAAGATTGCTGCTTGAACTAGGAAACAGATCTTTTTGTGAGCTTCTCTTTTCATTCAAACATCATGCAGTTGCTTGATGAGGCTTAAATCATCCTTGGCTAGCTGAATTCGTCAAGGAAGGTGCTCGCTGCTGTCAGGGCATGCAAACATAGCCCATGAATCTGTCAGGGAAACATTAAGCATCTGTCACTTATCCTGGTCCTTCTCCCTTCCCAAGTTTTAACATCCTTACTTATTTCAGATTTAATTTTCCCGTATTGATCTCTCCTTTCCAGGTCATTGTAACACATCAGATAACACACCTGGGACCCAACTTGTCCAGGGTACCCTGTACGTGTACCCTGCTCACTGGGACACCATTCAGTAGTGTACCTGGGAAGCTTGCCTCAATGTGCTTCCTTACCAGTCTGGGAGCTTTTTTTCTACATATCACATGAGCCCGAGTCTCACTATGACTTAGGTTTAAATCTGCTTGTATTGGTGGAGATGCGCTGGTGTGAAACTGTTCTGAGATGTGGATCATGGCCTGCTTCTGGCTGAGCACTTCCCTTGTGCCTCCTGATGGGTGTAAGGGGCTGTCTTCCACGAGAAGACAATGGCAGCAATACTAAATCCTGTTAAATTAAACCCTGTGAAGATCTGAGTGCTTCACCATCATTTAATACTGCCAATTGAAGCATTCTTCTGAAAAATTCAAAGATGTGCATGTTGGGACTCCTCCTGTCTCTAAGATGTTTCTTTTTGAAGATCGCTCTCTCTTCGGATAGACCTAGTCTTCCTTCCTCTGAAATCATGGCAAAAGATCCAGAAACTGGTGAAGCCCTGTTTCTTCTTTTAACACAGATGACAAATTCAGTACTGGTCCACGGTGGAAATGAGTATGCAAGTAAGAACTTAAGAAGGGGTCCACTCCCCCTTCTACCCTCTGTAAGCCATCTCTTCCTTCATGGAGCCATACATTTTTGTAATTGTCGTTTTTGTAATTTTTGAAAAAGCAAAAGGACACTTCCACATGCAGGGGCTTTTAACTTACTTTCACTACATTAATGATCTACAGTTCCTCTCAAAGGAAACTTGCTCTGGTACCTGCTTCACAGCATGTTCCTCCTCAGGGCATACCCTTTGCCTCCTTTGTCTGTACCAGGGCACTCTGTGCCAGGGCAAATGGAGGAGGAAGGGCTAAAGGAGTTGTTATTGTTGGGAGAAATGGGGCTGAAGTGGTGAGAAACTATGAAATAGGAGAACAGAGGTGAAAATGCTGTAAAAATAGAAAGAGACACATAGCCAGTGAAGGAAAGAGCGGCATAAACATCAGCAGGAAGTGAACGTAAAATTTATTGTGTGAAGTAGCATTTCGTGATAGAATAAAGCAAAACAAAGAATAATTCCCTTCATGGCAGGAATTACTGGGTGATGTTCTTTCGTTTACGGTATAAAGGTTGTCAAGCAAGATGAATGTCAGGGTACTTTCCAGCCGTTCTGGCTGTGCATTTATACCTGCTGTCCCATTACCTACTCAACAGGACCACTGATATTTTCCAGACGTATTATTCCTTCCATAGCACTTGTTAAAAGTGAATGCAGCTCATTAAGCTTTGTCACAGCCCTGGCAGGGGCCACCAAGAGATCAAACGTCTGTTGCTGAAGAGGAAACAAACACATTTATGACACTTCACTGCTGCCTTGTAACACATCAGCAGAGAAATGATGTATCTACTCAGAAACCCGGGGACAGAACAATGAGAAAAGTTTTTTTTCCATTAGAGGTGTTACTGGTCTGGATGGGACGAATGCAGAACTCGGCTTTGGCACCTAGTGTTGCAAAACGTACACTGAAGAGTACTTAAACGTTTACTGGAGCAGGGCTAATTACACTGATAAATAATGATGCATTACAGTAATAGGATAACAGCTTTTATTTGAGGATAAATTTAAATCTCAGGGTAAATTCTCTCATTTGATTGGAAGGCAAACTCTGGGAACAAATATGAGTAGTCTATTACAGTAATTAATATCATTATTTATTCTAGACATAGCAATTGGTAACAAATTCAGACAAATATCCAGATCATCAACATTTGGCTTCATTAGAAGGTCGGGGTTTTATCCAGGTTGATTCATAGAACTCTTGAGGATTTTGAAGCTATTTATGAACAGAAATTAACCGGGTATCATAGCAAAACTTTGAGGCTAAGTAACCATACCCTTGTTTCACAAAGGGGGAAGCTGAGTCAGGTGGAAAGGTGCCATTTCAGTAGGGCATGTGCTTCACTTCATACCCACGGGTAAGCCCCTGTTCATCAAAGCACTTGGTAAGTATGGTAACCATGCCCTTAAGTGGTTCAGTGAAATGTAGGGTTACCATTATATACCAAGAGAGCCAGAACTAGAGCACAGACAACCAGTTTCCCATTTTATGCACTCCCTACTCAGCTGCCTTACTCCCTTTGGGTTTTGGCCTTTCTCCTAAGAAAACAACATTTATGTCAGCACACCATTTGCTTGCTAATCTGTCTGTCCTCATCTATTAACTTCTGCATCTGCTGAGCAGTTCTAGGCAAATGTGGTAGAGAACTGAAACCACAAGTTGATTCCTACCAGTTACATGGCAATAGGTAGCTCTGTAACAGATAGAGCTCCAATGTATGCACTGACAGAAATCAGGGCCACAGAATTAAATCAGACTAATGAAATGATAATAAAAACTATCTTTCATTAAACACAATATAGGAGATCCTCCTTGAAGTACAAATCTGATAGAAATAACTTTGCTAGTTCCGTTGATCGCAGAAGTGCTCATTAACTTTGGTAAAACAAGACATTAATTGCATGGTGGTTTTGCACATGACCAGTTCTCTCATATCCCATGCTACAGATTTCAGCTTAGGTCTGGTCACCTGTAGCAGGGGCTGGTATGTGACTTAGTTGTAAAGCAAAGCAATGAAAAATTTCAAAACACAGCTTCTCTGGCACCTCTCTTGTTACCAGTGCTGCAAAACACGTTTATCTTGATGTAGCGTTACTTTCCTAACTCACTTGTGGTATGGTGCAATTGTCTGTCAAGGAAAATGGATGTTTCCAATAACACACATTAGAAAATGTGTGTACATGGTACTCCACAATTCAATGAAGCTGTGGGCAGATGGAAGCATGGAGGTGAAATGATGCCTGGAAAAGCTCTTTTTCTTCTTCCTGCCTCGAGGACTGATGCTGCTGATGGATGTCTCAGTTCTGCGCCGTGCCTGCAGTTCACTGTGCGCTGAGATTTGTGTGTTTGTAAGCTTGCCATCTCCTGTCACCTTCGCTTGTTTCATAAGGAAAGGAAACATCCCAAGTTACAGCCTCAGCGAGCTTTGTCCAGGTGAGTACAAAGTCTGAACTCATGCCTTACCCGAGTGAGGAGCGGACCGAGCACAGGGCACCATCGGCCGCTGCTCGGCAGAGCCGCTTCCAGCATCACAAATTTCATATTGGCGTTGCCCTCTGCTGACCGGTCCCAATATTGCAATGCTGAACACCCTCGGCCTCCTGGAAGTCAAGCGCAGGCTCCACTGCAAGGCACAAAGCAGTGACTTTGGGTTGTCTTAGATTCTACATAGTCTGTGGAACTCTACAACAGCTGTGGAAATGAAGGAAAAGATGTGGTATAAGACTACCAAGTTATAATCAAAGGCTATTTTTGGTGTTTGTTTATGTAGCAGTCTCTAGTGTGGTCCCCGGAGAGGCCAAGATGCCCAGCAGGATGGGTGGCTGCAGCACGTCCTTGCACTCCGGGGTCATGAGAGGAAACATGGGCTCGGTCCTACGCTGAATGAGGCTCCTGGATTTTGTTACTTTTCTGATGGGTCATGCATGATTGCCGGTCCTTTGCGCTCTGAGGTCAGTTCATGTGTGTTCTGCATTCTTGCTGGTTTTGTTGGAAGTTCTAGTCCATATTTAGGTCTTTTGCTGGCTGATGTTTAGATAGCTACGCTATAGCACGCTTCTGCATGCATTTATGTGCATGCATGTCCCCTCCATGCAGTAATTCAGCAGATATTACCTGAACTGCTGTATAGAAACCTCTGGGTGCAGAGGCTTTGTGGTAAAGATATTAAAAACTTTTTTCGTTCAAGTTTGCCATATGTTCTCCTTCAGACTTTCTCTATTGATCTCACAGCAGGTTTAAGGCTAATACATAGATGGTATTTGGTGTACGAGGTTCTTTGCCCCAGAGAAATGTCAAAATTTTAGATGGTGAATCATAACCAGCTATGAGATCAGTCATATTTTTGTTCCTGCACTGTGGAAAAAGCAGATCCAGAAATGACTGGGGAAGAAGACTTGGGCAGCTACTTCTAGTTGTTCAGTGCAGAAATCTGTCAGGATGATAGATGTATAGATTAAGACAGTTTATGCAGTCTAAGCCACTCAAACACATGCTTTTACTGTGTTTAATAAGGTAGAGGGGTGGCAATTGCAATGCGTGAGTTGTCTGGAACAGATAAGACAAGTCTTCAGAGCCATCTCCACATCAGCATCCATCTTGGCTGCCAGTAGAGATCCTACAGTCACTGCTCAACTCTAAGATCCCAGCAAAGAAATCAACAGTTTGTTGCTGTGTTTAGAATAATAAGCGTATCTATCTTGTAGCTGGAGTCCATTCAGCAGCTTCACGTGCACTAGGAAAGCTGGAACAGAGCGCTGCCAGCTTTTGGACAGCCTGTCAAGCAGCTGCCTATCATCTGCCCAACTGGCTATGTTAAGCAAATGGTTTTAAGTCTCCAGCAGGTAAATTTGCAATTTCTGCAGCTCCTTCTGTCCCATTACCTGCTGAGAACGGTGAAGATGGGACAAGCAGTCAGCTGATGTGGTTTTAGTTCCTAGATGGTATTTCAAGTCATGCCTACATGGCAGGTATCTCACTGGACATTTGTCAATCCTCATGGTCAGTCATCTCAATCCTCTCGTCGCGTCTTCAAAGAACTCCGGTTTGTGTGCAGTCTGAGTTTGCAGGTCACAAATGGGCTTTTCTGTTTTTTTTAGTGACACACATGTTTCCTTATCCGTGCTGGCATGTTTTCTCTCATTTTACACAAGTGTTGCAGACGCAAAGACGATGTCCTTCCCAGGGCTGTCCTGCAGCTCCGGGCGTGTACAGCTCTGGGAGTCAGGTGCCACTTGTCACGGCTGTTAGTGTGACAAGTGTGATCAAAAGGTAAAAGTATGTGAAGTATAAGTGCTGGGTTCTCTACGACTGAATCTTCCACTTCTCCAGAAGCAGCCAGAGCAACTTCTATATCTGAAGCATGCTAGATATTCAGCAAAACAATGGTACTAACCTTTCATTAAATGAAACAATTAGGAATAAACGTTGCACCATGATGTAACACTAATGAGAGAAAATGCTGCTTGCAGTTATTTCAGAGCTGGGACTTTTGTAACTTAGAGTCCAAGTGAGGTGTCAGAGAATTTTTATGACCAAGAAAAGGTAACTTTGCCAACCAGTCGGTGCTTCATTCTCCTGATGGTCAGATTTAATGTGAATCCTTCTTCATTTTAATCTTACCCCTCCCAGCAGTATCCATCCATGGGCATGGCGGATACTGCCAGGAGTGGTAAGCTTAAAATGAAGCATTTTATCATTCCCCTCTTCAAACTTTCATTCTTGCAAAGCAATCTCACTTCATTCAGGGTCCCAACTTTCCTTAACCTCTGCCTTTCCTCTCTGCTGGGCCCTCTGCTGTTGGTCCCCCTCTTTCTTCTCCAGTGCTACTCTGTACGTGAAGTCTTCCCTACAGTCAGTAGCACGACACCCCCCACGCCAGAGTCTCTACAGCTTCTTATTCATTCCACGTCATATTTTTGTGTTCTCCCCAACGCTGTGCTATTTGACTGTCTGCGGTTACCCATCCCCTTTGCTGCAAAGCTGCAACTGGTTATTCTTCAGCACGTGCGATACCTTCCTTTCATCCTCAGCGAGCCCTACATATTTTTTCCAGATGTATCTTTGCCAAGACCATTCTGAATGCCGACTCTGTCCTCCAGCACTTGCCGTCCCTCCCAGCTTGCCATCGCCTGGAGATTTAGTAAGTGTGCTCTTCCCTGTGGGAGCCGAGAGGGGAGTGAGGCTGCCCGAGGCACCCGAGCACGAAGGGACCGGAGAAAGTGAAGTAAAGCGCCAAGAGGTTTTTCCTCTCGTGCTTCGTGCTCTGGCTCTTCGGTGAGCGGTGCGTCGTGAGGTTGGGGGGCACATTTCCAGGTCCCTCGCTGTGCGCTCTGCTCAGCAATGCCTGGCCAAGCCCCACTCCAGCAGCCCAGGCTTTTAACGCAGGGGGTCCTGGGCCAGCCTGAAGTGATTTTCGAGGCAAGGTAGGCGGCACGAAGGTGTGTGCTCCTGAACGCGCCTGCCTTTGTCTCTAACCGCTTGCCCTAAGCTGTGGCAACTGGTTTCAGGAGTTGATTGTTAGAAAAAAAAAATCCCCTTTGCAGCTTAAATGTATTGCCCCTCAGTGTAATTGAGTCTCCCTCCTTGCTCCTTTTTATTATAAGAGGATGGATAAGTATCGGATTTACTCTTCTAAACACACTCAATACTTTGTGTACCTCATCATGTCACTCTTTATTTCTCTCTTCTCTTGCTGACAACGGGAACTGAGCTTTCACTTCTTTTTCTTGCAGAAATTTTTCTGCGCTTCTAATTGTTTTTGTCACCTGTGTCTGCGCTCCTCGATTTCTGCTGGGGGTTTTGCAATAGGATGCTCAGAAAGAGTTTCAGGTCAGGGATGACCTTTACATTTCAATATTATTAATTTCTCCTGTTGCACAGGTGACATTTGTGTTGCTCCAGGGAGCAAAGGTTTCCACTGAGCAGTGAACAAGAGCTCTCCTGTCCATTTTACGGAGGAGCCACAGTTACTACAGAAATATGGCCGAGGAACATAAGCTAGATCCTCACCTGCCAATTACCACCTATTTATCAGTCTTATTTAACCAGTTTCAAGGCCCAAATAGATGTTACTCTCGACACCTGCTGTGGGTGGAGGAAGCCACTGCTGATCATGAGAGCACAGCACAAGCTGCCTATGGGACAGTATTGCTGTGGGTTAAACCCAACCGGCAGCTCAGCCCCACGCAGCCGCTCCTCACTCCCCTCAGTGGGATGGGGGAGAGAATTGGAAGGGTGAAAGTGAGAAAACTCGTGCATTGAGATAAAGACAGACTAATAGGTAAAGCAAAGCAGAACAAGGAAAAGTTCACTGCTTCCTATCGGCAGGCAGGTTTTTGGCCACCTCCAGAAAAGCAGGGCTCCATCACGCTTAATGGTGATTTGGGAAGACAAATGTCATCACTCCGAATGTCCCCCCTTTCTCCTTCTTCCCCCAGCTTTTATTACTAAGCGCAATGTCATAGGGTATGGAATATCCCTTTGGTCAGTTGGGGTCAGCTGTCCCAGCTGCGTCCCCTCCCAATTCCTTGTGCACCCCCAGCCTGCTTGCTGGTGGGGTGGGAAACAGAAAAGGCCCCGAGGTTGTGCAAGCACTGCTCAGCAATAGCTGAAAAATCCGTGTTATCAAGAGCGTTTTGGTCACAGATCCAAAACACAGCACCACACTAGCCACTATGAAGAAAATTAACTCTATCCCAGTGAAAACCAGTACAAATGTTTATACAGAACTGAGCAAAACTTGATACTGTTCAGCTTCGGTCTCTGAGATGAAACAGGCCAGAAGTGCCATTGCTGTGCTTTTGTATCATTACCTCGTATTTATTTGCATTTTCACAGTGCATCCCCACTACTTGCATTTGACTTAGCTGTTTCCCCCAGAGAGGCTGAACCCTCCTCCAGGCTGAACCAGCCCAGCTGCCCCTGCATCTCCTCATAGGGTAAGTGTTCCAGTCCCCCACCACCTTGGAACCCCTCCATGAGTTCCCTTCAGCTTGTCCATGTCTTTCCTGTATTGTGGGACCCAAAACTGGGCAGGCTACCCTAGATGTGGTCTAACAATTGCCAAATAACTCATCATTTCCCTCTATCTAACAGCCAAACTTCTGTTAGTACAGCACAAATCCAGTTAAAAATTCCTAAAAAAAACCCCAAAACCAAACCCTACAGGTTTCTCAAGGTTTGATTTTAAAGATAGAAGAGTTCCCAAATCCAGTTCACATATGGCTGTAACAGCATGACTGAGATGGTACCATGCCACGGTACTAGGATGGAGTAGCCAAGGAAGGGCTCGAGGAAGCCAACGCTGTGGGGACACTGTGTTGAGGAATCCCAAGCTGGTGTGTATCCCCAGACCCTGGCTTTTACTATGATCTTTTCTTCCTAAGGAAATAACTGCTTAGTACTTTCAATTTTCTGCCCATAAATGTCTCCACCTACCAAAACGCACCACCCCACTCCATACAGTGCAAGCACAATGGGCTGCATCACAGGTTTAAATGTATGATTTCAGTAAAAAGGGCAGATGTTCAGAATATCTCTCATAAGTGACTCATTTGTGCTTTATGATAGCCAGTAAGGCAACACTGAAAAAATACATCATCTGATCAAATAGTGCCTGTGTGTAACCACAGCACTTGTTTCACTTCTTTCAAAGTGCTTTGGATTCATCAATTATCATACTCGACCCCTTAGTTATTCAAAATAAGAATTAAATAATTAAAATGTCCATGAGACATCTTATCATGCTGTTTGGGATGCATATTCTGAAATGCTGGGGAAATATATTAATCTAGTCAAAAGGGCAAGCTTATCATTCATGACCCTATTAAAGAAGATGTCATAAATACAAAATGCACTGTTGGATTTGAAAATTATATTCAGATGATTGATTTCCTTTGATTACAGTTGGAAACAGGCAATGCTACATTACAACCCAATGAGAGCTAGTACCTGCTTCAATAAAAAAGGACACGAAGAAGAATTAATCATTGCAAGTTTATTATATGGAACAGCAAATTCCAGACAACTGAGTCACATAACAGATGACCAGTGCAACGGGAAGTCTCTTTTCTTTGCATAAACCAAGTCATCAAGCTGGTAAATTGACCCACGAACTTCATATTCCATGGTACTCTGAAACAAATTAACACAATATCGTATTTTATGTTGAGATGGTTGGTCTGAATATGACTTGGCATTCAGTTCTGTATGTCTGGTCCTTCTCAAAGTTAAAAATGAAGCAGCTTCAAATTCTAGCACCAGAAGATTAAGATGGATGAGAGTCTGGAAGTTTGGATAAGTGCCCAGCTCTGTTATTTGTACTCAAACACAAATCCTCTCTCCTCACACAGTTCTCTTTCCACCATATCCTAACTAACTCCACTGTCTGTCTTTTATGGTATGGAGGCATGGCATGCATCTTGCAGATGGGTTGGCTGTGGATAAAGTTTACTGCTAGGGTATCATTATAGAGCAGTGGCTTCTACACTAGCCATTTAACGAGATCTGTTGGATAGGATAGCAATTCTGCTAACAGCAGAGTACTTCACACAGAGTACTGTGGAGCAAGTTTACTCTAATTGTTTTTGAACCGTTTTGCCCAAAACCAACAGGGACTCTCTCTCCGTTTGGCTTTTCCTAGTGGCTGTCAACTTAGGCTTCCAGTTTTTCTAAACAGACCTGGGCAGCACTACCTGTCCCTACAGGTTTCATAGCTATGAGACATTTCCTGCACACATGCGTACCTAACAACACAAGAACAGCTGCTCTGGATCAACCAGAGATCCATCTAGCTCCTTGTCTTCCTTTGATCCATGAGAAGCAAAGGACACCCAGGGCAGTGCCTAAGACCAGAGCAAGCAACGATGCTGCTCTACAACATTCTCCCAAGTCTTTGGTTCCTTTCTTTCTGAAATGGTTTAATCCTCAATATACAGCAAAAGTATTCTTTGTTTGCATTTTCTTTCCAGTTTTTCTTTCCTATCCTACTTCTGTCTCCCAAAAAAACCCCAACAGTCAACAGCTGGGAGTAATTCTTATGTTGCAAGCAGAAAATGTCGATCTGTTATTGTGAGGTAAAAGACCAGAAGACGAGAGACTGAAAGAGGGGACACATATACATTGTCCAGTTCCCATGAAAGTTCACTAAGAGCTTTAATAGACACTTTCAAAGATAGATATGCAAGTGCTAGGTGATATTATTAGATCTCACTCTCTTCCTTCCTTACATCCCCGCCTCTGCTCTTTCTAGTCAATGTTTACCCCAAAACAGGTCCTAATTCGGATGTGAGGATGACTTCCATCTGCATGCAGAGATCTGTGCTAGTGGGGTCTCATGTAGGATTAGGTGACTGAAGGTCTCTTGGAGAAGAGAGAAGTCTAGCTTTTGTGTGCCAAGTACAGTTTACACCCTCTGTTTTTAAACCTTATAATTTTTGTACCATTTCTATCATTTTGCAGAGGATGAAAGCTCCTCCTTACTCAACCTTAAAGAGAGAAGGAAACAATCCTTTTTTCAAGAGCATACACTGTAAGTCTCCGAGCATGAAAAAAAAATGCATTGCTGCCCAGACACCTCCTAGTGACCATATGAAACATCCACATGGGTACTAGGTTTGTACTAGGTTTGTAATACTTCTCAGTAATTCCTTCTGTCATGAGGATCATTAATATTGAAAAAAATAGAACAAATTCTTGTCACTTTTGGCTGTCTACTTACCACTGCCTTCGATAGTTCTTCCGTTTCGAGGCTGAAAAATACAGTAATTAGATGGTTGTGCAGAAATATTAGATTCCATATAAAGCACACCAAAATACATCTTCCATTATGCAGAGAGAGTACATAAGAAGGCTGCAATAAGATTTCCTTTAAAGGGACAACATGTCAAATACCAGGGGATCCATGCAGGGTGGGTTTTGCCTTTCAATCTGAGAAATATTCATTCAGTCTCTGTCCACAAACAGCTAAACAATCTGGTTTTAATTCTTTAAATACTAAGGGTCTTGGTCCCAACTCATTGGGGTACTATGTAGATGCCTAAGAAAGAGCAAATACCAGCACTGAAAGTACCTGGTTGGACACACCTGAAGTAAGCTAAAATGTAAATGACAGCTGAACTGGGATTTTGGTTACCTGCTACGACCTACTTTATAACTTTTTTTTAACCTGTTGAAGATACTCCTAAAAACTAGTTTGGTGTTAATCACAGAGTGTGTCTAAACCAGCATATTCTGCATTAGACCGTGACAAAGTTCAGCAAGCCAATGGGTGAAAAACATGAGAGAAATGATGATGATGTCCGTAATTTTACTTTGGCTTTTCACCCTGTTATGGAGTGTGCCATCACTTACTGGCCAGACCTTTCAGACCAGCTCATGCACGTTTTATCTGGTGAATTTAGTATCGGTGCATCTCAGCAGTCTCAGAGATACAAGCCACGTACTACTTTTGTCTTTGGATGATTTGGCTCAAGATAAAAACATTTTCAGAGTCACCTCTTCAAATAAAAAAGTGTTTAATCCTTTACTACCCCAGATCTCATTATCTTGTAATCATTTAGTTGAACCAGAGGTTTTTAAGTAAATGGTTCCCTAAGCTTTCAAGCAAGGGATATTTGGCCTCTGCTCAAAACCAGCACAGCAAGAATTTGTGAAGGCAAACAGCTGCTTGTCTATGGATATATAGCATTGTCTGTAATTCAGAATCTTTAAGAAGTAAAATTCAGATACCCTGAAAAGGAAAAAAGGCCGTCCCAGAGCCCCATGACTATCCTGTAAAAAAAAAAAACAAACAACAAACAGTAACAAAATACTTCAAACTCAGTTCCATAGATCTGTTGACAAGTTTCGGTGTCATTCCATCAGAATATCAATAATTCAGGGCCTTTTTCAGCAGCATGCAAACAAGATGTTGATAGTCCCCGCTGCCCATTCATCTGGAATGCTGATTAAAAATTAATACCCAAAGGGCATTGTCAAGAACTATCCATTCTGTCTAGTGTAAATAGACTAAATTACCATAATTAAAGATTCATGGGCTTTAGAAAAAAAAAAAAATGTATAAAAGCTTTACACATGGTGGACTGCTTTGCAGAAGCAGGGTCAGCACAGTTCACTTCCCAACCACTGAAAAAAACCAAGCTGGCTTTAAAAAAAAAAAAAAAAAAAAAAAAGGCAGCAAAAGATACAGGGAAAGGGCCATAGTTCCCCATCCATTGCTACTCGCTTGCCCTCGCATTTACGTACCTTCTTTGTAAACTTTGCAGCAGCAATCTGTGATTCCTGCAAGCGGACAGTGTAAGTTAATCAAGATGCTGTCATTTCTTTGGTTTGTTACAGTAATCCTCCATCACTGATAATACTCCACCTCCACCCCATGTGAGAAGGGAGAAAATATTACGCATCACAGACACAAGAACAGCAGCAAACAAATCTCTTGAAAGATTGATTTTAAATCTTGCCTTAACCAGTGTTACCCTATTTGTTACCATCCTTCTACATGCTTCCCTCGCCATACAGCAAAGCACAGCTATGCTCTGGGAGGTGAAGCAGAGCTCCAGCAGCTCCATTCCTCAAGCTTGAATTGTACCGATAGCTCTTACCTTGTTAAAACGTGGCTGCTCTCCACCTTTCAGACTGCCCTTGGTTTTAACCCAGGCACGATTGCTGGTTTTAAGCTTTCCCCTGCACCCTTTATGCTTCGGGAAATTGCTCTTTTTTTCTACTCAGCCTTACATCAGGGAACAGAAATCTCCCTGTGACTTCACGGGAGCAGACTGAGCTTGGAGTCTAACAAACCTCTGTACATCTGGTTCTGGGAGCCCTCCTGCCGGGGGCAGGGCTGCCTGATCCCTCTGTGCGCCGCAGCCCCCCCTTACATCAGTGAACAGGTTTAGTTACCTGGGGCGGGCTTGGAAAAACCAGCACATTGAAATGAGCAAGGATGTGAAGACAAGGGAGAACACAGGAAAAGCACGCGGATGGGAAACTGGAGAGGAGGGATGTAAAAAGACAAAACACACAAGCAAGAAAGAGGGAATCAAGATTCAGGGTACGAGATGAGGATTTCCTCTTGTTAAACTGTTCTTGGTTCAAGCCTCGAGGCAATGATATATGGAGCAACTGACACCAACTTACAGGGCTATGAAATACTGTGGAAGAAAAAAGCGCTTGCTTGATCAAGGTGCTTTACAGGATGCAAAGGTGGAGGCTACAACAAAGAGACACTGTGAACGCTGGTTTTGTTCCAAGATGATGATTGCATACCGATCAAAGAGAGACTGACCCATGACTTACCCTGCAGTTTCAAATATCCTAGCTAATTCATAACAGATTAAAGTTTACTATGTGGAAGAAACGTGGTAAAAACAGAACTTTCTACAGAGTGTGTTGGCTTGACTTTAGGATGGAAATTTCGAATTCCTATGGAGGTGATTGTGGTGTTGCTGGGTTTAGATATTTAGTCCTTTTTGATTCCTTTGAAAGTGCCACCTGCAAGATTTACCCAAAGACCAGACATTGAGACCAAATAGTCTGTTAGCTCTCCCAAAACATTTTAAGTTCCCCAGATGGAGTTCAAGTCCCATTAATGCTAAAATTGCCATTGACTTTGCCTTTTGTAGTGCTGAGGCATCACTGCTTCTCTTGAAACACCATCTACCTTCTCTACATAATCTATAAATGTGATTCAATCAAAATGTTTTTAGAAATCCACACAAATATGGGGTCATGCAGAAAGTTGGAAGTCCAGCTGAAATCAGTAGGATTTTGTCACTGTTTCATTGAGTGTAATACATATAGACTTGTGTTTGCAGTGTCTTCTCAGGATTTCTCAGGGCTGAGAAAGCACAACTTCATGTTTTAAGAGATTTGACCAGCTGGGGAGAAATCTGTACTTTTTGCATTGCTCTTTTTTTCCCATATCTCACATTTAGATTTGATCTAACACTTAATCAGTCATGTCTCTTGAAAGGATATTGTATGAGATCCAGCTCCCAATTTTGAGGATGCGTAACAGAGGGGGAATTTTTTTGCAAAGTTAGTACCTAAAATAGCAACCAGGAATAGGGCTCCATCCAAAGTACCTGATGATTTTGGATGTCCCCTCACTAGCTAAGCTGCAGAAGTATAGGAATCAATACTGAACTCAAAACATTTATTAGACATTTAAGACTGAAATGCTAGAATTTTTTATACAATCAAGTTCTGTATTGTAGAGCTTCATGGCTGCTTTAGGAAAGCATGCTTGGAATTATAATAAGCTAAAGACACTGGCAAGAAGAGATATTGAAATACATGTCAAAATACTTTGTATTATTGTCTTGAAGGCTCTACTCATGATTTCAAAAAAAAAAGGACTCAAACTCCACAAGTAAATTCCCCTTTTTAACATACCCAAAGGCCAAGTGAATTTTATTGGAAAGGCTCTTAATAAACCGGTGATAATAAAAAAGTGATATAATGCAGAACTGACATGGAGTTAGGTCCAAAGACTGCACCAATGAGGAGGAGCTATACTCAATAACGCCTCACCTTAATCTTTTGGATCTGACTCAGAAATCCGAAAAACAAGCTCAAGTAAAGTATTAAAATCAGCAAAGCAACTCATATGCCTCCATGTTCAGCATGAAGCATCCAGTGTGCTTTTGATCCAAAGCTGCATATATTTTTAGCATATTTAACCCTTTATTATTCAAAAGTGAGGGTCAGGTTAAAATACTGACCACATCTGTAAGCAGATGTTTTGGTTCTTGAGCTCTGAATTGGTGAAAAAACAGCAGTTTGATATAGAATTTAATGGAGTTAAGAATTACATGCAAACTACTCAGGAGAAAAAAAAAAATTACATACTCTCCTACATCTCCTAAACCGTGATGATACTACATTATACATTATTGTTTGGAGAGAAATGTCAAGAAGTTGGTTTTGGCGGGGTTGTTTTTTAAGTTTAAGGAGGGAGGGGACGCTTTGAAGTAAAAGAAGCAATTACACCTTACCTCATTTGTATGCATACTGTTGAATATGGAATAACAAAGATCCAAAACAGTGCTGGAGATCTGCAAAACCAAACAGGGCTTTAATATATTCACTGGGAGGATGTGGTGTACGTGGTTTGACAGAGAACAGGCTTGATTCTGAGCCCAGCACAAATTGAACACGGTTCCACTAAAACCACTGAGAGCAGGGCAAGACTTGCTGAAGCTACTATGAGCTGAAAGAGTAGTAATTTGTATGAGGAGAACACACGCAATACTACTAACGGTTACAATACAGTCTTTGCTATGGAGACCTAAATCAGCCTCTTCTATTTAAAATACATTTGCTAGGTGTTCTACAAATAGGTCTGGGTTTTGGCGTATTTAATCTACACCCAATTTCATCTATACGCATTTCAGTCAGTCAGTACTATGATCTTTAACCATATACTGAAATACCTTGTCCCATACTCACTGCCACAAGACAAGGGTTTGCTGATGTATGCAATCACATTAGACAAGAAATAACTACAGCTCCAAAGGAAGTAAAACGGAAGACACCTGAACGACTGGCTCTGGGAACTATTTTCCATCAGTCTTGCTTTACAAAACTGAAAGATTTCCAAAAGGAAAAAAAAAAAAATCAGCACAAAATGCTGAAAAATTCCAGATAATTTCTGATCCTACAAAGATTTTCTCCCCTGTTTGAAAATGAAAATGACCCTTGGGGTCAGTATAAAACGCAGTGGGGCTGGTCTTTCAAAGTTACTCAGTAGTCTGAAGTGTTTGCAAGCTCCCGGCCACACACCACAGCAGAAGCGAGTGGTGAAACCTCCCCCTCGCTCCCCACTCCCCTTGAGCACCATCCACCCACCACCGCAGAGCCGGGACCAGCACCGACCGGCACTACTTGCTTCAGTGCTGGCTCCCACTGTGACGGGAAGAAAAATCACATCTTTTCCTTTGTCTAGGACCGGGTTGGCTCTGCAGAGAGAAGAGCATACACCAGCATACACCAGCAAAGTTGCTCTGCTCTCCAGAGCCGCTGGCTCTCCGGAGGAGGCTCTGCCACCTGCAGCCACCGATGCCGAGGGTTACACGGGGCAATGAGTATGTCTGACAGAGAGTCCCAGCAGATCAAACGGATTACCACAGCCAGTTTACCTGGGGTTGATTAGACAGTTCCATCCACTGACTGAAGCACAGCGCCAGTTGCTTTGAAAAGTAAAGATCAGACATTAACAGCGGGGCTTTCACACTTTGGGACCTTCATTTGAGCTCAGGGAGTCAGGACTGGCTGGTTACTAGCCCGCCTGGCGTCTGCTGACCCCGGTATCCTATTCCGGATCGCATCCCTGCCCGTACCTGTCCCATCCACCTCCCCGGCGCAGCGAAGGGCTTCAGCTTCCCTACCCTCTTTACCACCCACCCCGCGGATTCCATAGGAGATATCCAGACGGTTACCAATTTCCTACCTCATTTTCCTGTCTCGTTTCCCACCTCCCTCGGCCAGCCCTGGGGCAGGACCGGCTCTGCCCCACACCTCCACCGCGCCCCCCGTTCCGACGGGGAAGGCAAAGGGGACATACCTGGCTTTTGGGCAGGTCCGCGCCGTCCCTGTAGCGCGAGAAAGGCTGGGGGAACCCTGCGGGGGGGGGACACGGCTGTGCCAAGATGCTGCGGGGCGCCGCGGAGCCCAGCCCCGACGGCGCCCCTCGAGGGGAGACGACCCTTTCCAAGGTTTGGGGGTCCGCTTGTGAGTGTGCGTCCCCCCCCTCCCTCCCTCCCCGTGCTGGGGGCGGGACGTACCTGAGCCCCGCGGGAGGGCGCAGAGGCAGCAGGCGGCCAGCAGCCAGGGCAGGGCGGGCGGCGGCGGGGGCATGGCGGGGGGGCGGGCGGGCGAGCGGACGGACCGGCCACCTTTATGGGGCCGCACCGAGCCCGGGCCGCCACCGCCCAGCCAATGGGCGCCGGGGCGGACCCGCGCACCCCTCCCGCTCCCGCCGCCCCCCGACCCGCGCATCGCTCCCGCCGCCCCCCGCCGTCCCCGGCCGCCGGACCCGCGAATCGCTGCCGCTCTCGCCGCACCCCCGCGACCCGCAGACCCCTCCCGATCCCACCGCCCCCCGACCCGCGCACCCCTCCCGATCCCGCCGCCCCCCGCCGCCGGACCCGCACATCGCTCCCGCCGCCCCCCTGCCCCCCCCGCCGGCTCCGCACACCGCTCCCCGCCGCCGCCGCCCCGGCCCTGCCCGGCCCACCGTGACCGTGAAACCCCTCCCCTCCGCTGGCGGCAGAGCCAGCCGTCGGCTCCCCGGGGTCCTGCGTTCGGCAGCCCCTTTGGAAAGCTCCGTCCAAAGCTGTTTTTCCAGCCGGGGTGGCATTAGGGCAGGAGGGAGGGAAGGAGGGTGGAGGTTGCGCCGAGCAGAAGCGACGGAGCCGCCGGGATTTGCCTTTTAAACAGAATACTCAGTTTTGCAGCAGGGCTTACTGCATCTCCAGAAAATATTTCTCCTCGTGGCAGCGTGGTTAATAAAGTTTGCCTTCTAATTAGAGAGGATGTGAACAAAGAAGTCCTGGCCCATCTTGTTATATTTACCTTCCTGTGAAATAAGGAAAGCCATCCAACTCTTACTTCATTTCATAGTAGGTATGGGCATAGGCATGCATCTGCTCGTAACAGAAAGGCAATTCTCTATTCCTCCTAATTTAATCATTGTGTTCCACTTTGGAAAATGCTTCCTCGTTTTCTCTGGGCTAGTTCTAAGGGCAATTCTTTCTGATCAGATCTGAGATGGAGAAAGTCAGAGTCCTCCGAACCTCTTTTTTATAGACTTTGGGCCTGCTGAAGCAAATACATACCCAGTTGTCCAACTTCTCGCATAAGTGGTAGACATGTTTGCGAGGCAATGGCTCCATGTGGGATTTAAGACATAAAAAGCTGCAGAAGGTTATTATTGGCACAGCAGCCCAATGGCACAGCTCTCTCAATGGCTGTGCTGCACACTAAAAGGATGACGGCAGGACTGTTCCTGGTGGGAGCATCTCAGCATCTCAGAGCAGTCAGAGAGGAGATGCACCTGCTTTCTCGCAGAGAAGAAAAGGGGAGCCAGACTTCGTGTGACTTCGTCAGCTCCACAACTGTGTGTCCTGAGTACGTAAAGAGGCGCAGGAGCAGCTGAGTGACCCCAGCACCATTAGTTCACCCTTTGTTCCTTCCCCCTGGGAGAGGTGGCCGTCTTCACCTCATCACAGCCCTTTGGGTGCAATAATCTGAGTGGGGAGCTGTCAGCAGAGGTCAGACGTTGCCATAGCAGGCACTCAGCTGCCAGCCGCTCACTTGTCTTGGCTGGAAATGGGAGTTTCAAGGCAGGATAGTATTCAAAGAGATTGTTCCCTCTGACTGTAGAAATTTTACCCTTTGTGGGAGCTAAAGCAGATTGCAGTGAGTCTTGTGATGATGTTTTTTCCTCTGAAAAAGGAAGCTTTCAGTAACAAGGAGATGCAGGGTTCCAGGAAGCCCATACCCCTTTTCCACGGCGACCCTGCTTTCTGTCCAAGCCTGCGTAATCCTGGAGTGAAAGTGTTTGTTAAATTTTCTCAGAAAAGGAGGATGCCATGTTATTTTTGATGGCAGCAAGAAGCAGGTTCCCATTTGGTGTCATTTCATTTAAGGCAACGTGGTCACAGAAATGTGAAAGCAGAGCCCCGCTAGCGTGAGCTGGGCCCATCAAAGGTAGACAGTAAAATGGTAGAAGATTGCTCTGAAGATGCTCTGAAGGATTCCACATTTTCATATTAACTATCTTCTTTCTGTCTTTTGACACTTTACTTTAACCAAACTGAAAATTGCTGTTCACCAACAGTGTTTCTGTTGCCACGCTTGTTGCAGATTTTGCACCCAAATGACTCCCATGCTGCAGAAACACGGGATCTCAGAGAGCCATTCTAGATTCAGTATTTGTTACTATCTTTTTGAATACCAGCATATTAGATACTGATCCTTTTAAATCCTAATTATTTGCTACATTTTCAAGTAGGATATTATTAATTGGTTACCAAGTTGCTAGTGATTATTCACTGTAATGGGACGTGGTTCTCTGGCTTTCCCTGCCTGCTAAGAAAGACAGAGTTTGCTGCTTTCTTTCTCAGGCTACTCATTATCTGCCTAAATTCCCACTTCTGTCCCACACAGCCTGTCAAATAATCATCCTTTTCAAAGTATTTAAATATGTCTGAGTTTAGGAGTGGGAATTTTTTTCAATAGCATAGGGAAAGAGGTGTGTGATCATTTTGGGTGGGTAAAATCTCTCCCTCCCTGACGTAAAATACTGGATGCTATCTGAACCTTTCCTTCCTCCTTCTCATGCACAATAAAGGATCTGGTGCTATATTTCACCCTTCCCCAGTGAGTACCCTAAATGTACCCTGTGCTTTCCTTCAGCAAATTTCGCCTGCGTATTGGTCCCATAAAGCCTGTGGAGTTACTGATACGTTCCAAGTGAGGCTTATACTTAAAGATGAGGTCAAAATTAAGTCATACAATTTCCATTTAAAAAATCAGTATAGCTTATTACCAAACTGAAAATAGTGTTTTATCAATGACTGTGCAGTATGAGGGAAGAATGGGGAAAAGTGTTTAAAAGTAAAATTTCAAGTAGATGAGTGTGTCATATTATGAACACATTCGGCTTCCTTATATCAGAACTTTCTTTGCTACTGTACCTGTCATTTCATAGGTGTTAGCTAAGGTGCAGCTCCGCCAATGGATATATTAACACCAAGCCACATTAATGAGCCATACTTTCACTGCACAAATGGAATTCCTGCTTTAAGGTCCTGGGCTTCCTGCGTGCAGAGAGAGAAACGGGTTAAGAGTTTCAGTGCCCACAGTGATTCACAAATGATTTGAAAATGAAGCTTTGGTGGGGGGTCAGTGAGAAACAAGAGGATTTTTTATGGTGAGTCAGGAGGCTTGGCATATATTTAGCAGCAGCAATATTATGGCACCCGTAATTTTAGAATAAAACATGCTGTGATCAATAAATGAAGAATAAGAAGAAAATTTGGCTTCAACAGGCATAAGGGTGAAGGGCTGCCTTCCTTTTTGTAAATGATCTGTGCAATGAAATCAGTGGGTTATCGCAGGCAGCGAGGACAGAGTTGGCAAAATGTCGCCATCGTGCAGTTCCCGAGTGCATCCCAACTGGCTGCTTCTGCTCCTGCACGCCTCCCATCCTCTGCAGCTCGGCAGCGCTTGGTATAAAGCCTTATCCTGCTCTGAGGGCTTTCTATACCTAACCCACGACCTGCTTGGAAAGATGAGAAAAGCTGCAGAAAATGGAGGGTATTTATTGGACAAACCTGCTGTAAAGCCTGCAGACATCTCCCAGTACTCGTCTTCTATGAAATATGACAGTGCCTATTTATGCTGAATACAAGGCTGTGTTTAATGTGGTTTTAGTCAACATTAATTTATGCTTCTACCACAGACGGGTGGTCCAAATAGTGAGAGATCATCTCGTTTTCTGTTTTCACAGGGGCAAGTGTCACGTCTCACTCTCAGGAAAGAGGGGGGTAAGTGACTCAGATTCGTAAATCCCCAACAGCGCAGACTAAGGTTAGATAAATCTTAAGGTCCGTATACAAACATTTATTAGTTTCCCAAAATGATTAGTATAGGTCTTAACAAGTCCACGATAACTGGTTAGGTATATGACAAATTATGGCAAGTCATGGGGTATACATCATGCTAGTTAACAACAGATACACAACAACTTATGACAAGCAGTACTTAAGGTCGTTACTTAACAACTCTAACCATTAATTACTCTAATTGCCACTTAACAATTCTAAGAGAAAAGAGAAACCAAGGCATAGAGAAAAGAAAAAATAGAGGGAAAAGATAAAGATGAAGAGTTCACCAATCCCAGTTCCAGTGTTGAGCCAGCCAAAACTTGGCGGGGGGGGGGGGAGGGGGAGGGGCGAGGCGGGGGGGGACATGGAAAAAAAGAGTAATGCACTTATTGGACACAATGGCCTTGAGAACTGAGAACTAGGAAGCTCACCACATGAGTGGCAGAACTATCTTGTCTTCACAAGACAGTTCTCCCACACTGTCAGGCACCAGAAGTGTTAGCCTTATCAGTTCTTTGAAGGCCAGGCCTGCATTATTTATCTCCTGGCGAGTGTTTGAGGCGTTCCATTGAAGGCTTGGAGGGCCTTCTGCCCCTCGTCAGGGGATTTACAGTCCGTCTCCTACAGCAAGGCTCCACTCAGCACTCAAGGCCCAAACTGTGCTTTACCAGCACACGTCACACTTGTAAAATTGACATCTGGTATTGGTGTTGATTTGGTTGTCAAAATGTCAAATAAGTACAGAGCAGTTAATTTTATGCTTTTGTTTGTAGTTGGATTGATATACTTTACAGCTATAAAGCCATGGTCTTGAAGCTGAGTAGGCCAGCAAGTAAATCAGTAAAAGGGGATCAGTAAAACCATGCCCCATAGGGTAGGAGTTCAAACACAAGAAACTAACCAAGAACATCAAAATGGAATGGGGAAGTTAGGGAACTAGACCAGGAATCTCAATGTTTGCATTCTTTCGGATAGTTTCTTGGCTAATCTCTTGGCTAAACGTGATTTTATATCTGCTACGTTCAGCCAGAGGAGTGGAAAATCCTGTGAAATGAAGCAATTTGCACCTACCAGGTTGTGCTGTATGGAAACAGTACTGTGGCAACGGGCTATATTGGGCTACAGTGGGCTGAAAGTTCATTATAGTTAGTACACTTCAAGGCATTTGAAAAGGTCTTCAATTTGGAACTTTCACTTGGCTTAATCTCATTTGGTGTTTCCCCAGTTTGACAGGGAAGCAGTATGCTGTTCCACTTAGGCAAACGGTGGGATAGCTCAATCAATACCTGTGGTTGAGCTTTCCTCAAGGATTTATCCAGAATGATTGGTTCCTGGCTTCTTAGCTTGTGCCTTACCAAAAATTTCCAGGTGGTCTCCCAGGCAAATACTGGAGTGGCTGACACTTAGCATCCCCAGCTGAACAGATCTGATTTTAATAGCTAGATTATAATGCTGACACTCATTCATCCATGTCTCCTAAATCCGAATGATTTAATTCGTAGCTTTAATTTTCTTTGAGTATAGTTATACATAAATCATAATTTTGCATGTATAGGATTATCACAGTCTGTGGTAATGGATACCTTACACTGATTGATTACTAGAGTTAAGGATATAGGGTAACACGTATGCCATACATCTCAGATTTTGGGCAAATACCCACATCCTAAACCGATCACCATTAGTATATGTGAAGAGAATGTGTTAAAATAGATGTTTGTCTCACCAAGAGCTGGCTACAGGGACAACCAATCCCAGACAATATTTACTGCCCAACCAAGTTTCTTCAAACACCACTCACTCTAAACCCACCACCCAGACAAGAAACCACCAGACTACATTAATCCATTTCAGTATCATACGACCCACCAACCCTGTGTTGGTGATACTGCTCATTACCTGCCTGACTTTAGGGCCATACGCAAAGCCCAACCCTCCTAGGAAGCTGTGTAAATAACTGGGAGCTCAGGTCTCTGGACTCTCCAACATATGCACCTATCACTGAGTGAGGAGCAAGGACTTCAACCCAAAGCTTTGCTTCCCTTAGCCATAGTTAGCAGCACTTAACTCCTGTCAGAGATCTGAGTCGAGTGCCATTCGAAATGAGTAAGTACTCAAACACTGTCACTTACAATTATTGCTGCAGATACCTGTATTTTTCTTGTTGAAGTAATTTGACTCATTTAATATGAAAGCAATTAATTTTCTCAAGTTGTTTCAGGTTGAACGTATTTATACAGAATTTTACTGGCATTGAAAATGAACTGATTGCTTCCCTGATATGTTAAATTTCATCTGTATGAACGCTTGTATGTCTTCTGACTCCTGACAGCTGTTAAGACTTGAGCTAACTTTTATTCTGCTCTTTGGCCAAAGTGGTTATGCCTGGACGCTCACTAGCCTGAGTGTCTTCTTATCTCATTAGATTATATCACTCGGCAGAAGCTTTACTGTAGCAAAAAGCAAAAACTTTTCAGCTTTTAAAACACGTTGTTGGCCTGAAAATATTGGAACTGTAAGTTTCATGGAAATGGCTGCTCCTGAGTCTATCAATCAGACCAGACTGGCAAACAACAAATACACTAAGAGTCATTAATAATAAGTCTGTTTATTCTATTTGAATTTGGGTCCAAAACTGCCTGTCGGTAGTGATGCCTCCCCTTTAGCCTCTGCTGAGAAGTGCATCTCAGCTGTTTCTCTCCACACCTGAGCCCCAGCGCCCTCCATGCACAGAGCACAGACCTCCCTCCCCTAAGGTGGATCACGAAAGATGTGCCTGGTCTGCCTGTAAGCAGCTGGCCGGAAGAGTCATTGGCAAACAAAATGCAGGCTTTCCTCTGGAGGGGACTCCAGTTAAACGTCTTCGTAAAGCTTTTAATCTCCTCCTCAAATAAATTTGAATGCAGTTTTTTAAATTGTTGTCCTTTCCCAAAGGTCTGTTTGCAGAAGCACAGTGGCTTTTGTTATAGGCATGGAATTAAGGACTCTGTCTTACAGAATTTGGCTCCATTAACGCCCTATTTACACATTATCTTCTTGAGTGGTTCCATGTAGGCCAAACCTTGAACTGAGAGGGCTCTCCCCGCTTGGGGGAGGACTCCATGAACAAGCCCTTCTGCTCACTTTGGTCTCTGCTCTAGGGACTGCGTGTTGCTGAGCCCCTGCTGAGCCCAACAGGGACCAAAGTTTCCAGTCAAAGATCCAGACCCAGTGTTAGACATAAATGCCCAAAAGAGTTCCCCTGATGTGACACAGCGGCCAAACAAGAAAAATGAGAATGATAATGTGGTGGCAGGAATACCAACATTTTGTAGCTCCTATCCCCCATCTACATTTACTTTCTCTTCTTTATAAGTATTTCTTGCCAGCAAAACATTGTTTGGGGAATGCTCTTGTGGACCACACTTGGCAAAATGGCCTGGTAAGAAATGAATGTGAGTTTCAACAGCATGTGTGAGCGGGGTGCCAGAAACCACCTGAGAGGGTGTTTGCTCAAACTGGTGCTGCTAAAGAGGAAGACAACCATCAGCAGGATTTAACAGTAGCCAGGGAACTGGACTCTTTTGAAACAAAGGAGTGAGTTTGAAAAGTACAAAAGGCGCACCAAAACTTGTAACAGAGGGTAGCACCCTGGGGATGGGAACAGAGCAGGGTCTGGCAGTGCTGGGGGTGGCCCTGCCCAGCACAGAGGGTGCACCATCCATGTGGGATGGGGGACACAGCTGGCACCCAGTGGGGTGACCCAGTGGGTCCAGTGCAGAAGGACCCACAGGTCTTCCTCAGTGACGATGGGTGTCCTGGGGCTGTCAGGAGCAGTGGGGGGGCACAGGCATGGGAGCAGCCACATCCCCCAAAGGAGAGGTGGGCAAGGAGGGGAGCCCCATGCCCAGAGAGGAGGGGGGTGGGCACTTGTCGCTCCCTGTGCAGGATTTGAACTTTTGGGGAACTAGTTATAGAAGGGTGTTAAAAAATTTGTAGGAGTTCAATAACTGTGAGTGTCTACTGATGTGGTTTATCTGTTGGTATTGATCTTGAATATATTATTCCCTGCTTGCTAGTTAGTTATGTGCCATTAATAAATCAATAAACCTCTTCAGTCTTTATTTGGTTTAAACTCTGTGAACTGAGCAGTTTTTCCCTGTGACAGTTACACACACGAACATCCCTCAAAACTAGCAACGGTGTGCATGCAATGCAATGAGGTGAGCTTTCTTTTCCCTTCTATAGTAACACATCTTGAGAATGCATCTTGTTTGTCTGTCTTAAATGGCAACTGCTGCACTTTCTGCTGGCTTGGAAGGCTCTGAAATAAAGGAGGAATTATTCCAAAACCAAAAAGAAGGGGGGGAAAATTGAGAGAGAATAAGCATGATTTGAGAGAAAAAAATGATGAAGAACGGAGAGGAGAGCTAGGTCTCTCAGAACTAGTCCACAGAGAAAACCAAGTTCTGACTCGGCAGAGGAGTGCTCTATTCCTCGTATTCTGTCAAACCTGGTACCTGCCTGTCTCAGCCCCACTGCCAGAAACAAGCAGAGTCTGGAGCCTCTCCATCATTCTCGTCTGCAAGTAACTGGAGAAGACAGACCTTCCTCCACAGTATAATTTGCTGTAAGACACCACACTTAAAAACAAGCGGAGTACTTAGGGTTTTTACCTGGAAAGACTGAATTGCTGAAGAAGGAAGAAAAGCCAAAACTCAGAAAGAAAACAGGCAGCCACGTCAATGGTTATTGCAGACACCTTCTCCTAGGTACATCTCACAGGGGAGAGGTTTTAGCAGAGATGACACATTGGGACTGCATCTCATCACTTGTTAATATAAAAAGATACGGTGCAATCGTACAGGTGAATCCTGTTTGGTTTATCACTGCTAACCTCAGAGATTTGAGGTGGTTAGAGGTATGTGACTGTCATGGAGTCATATGAAACTGGAGAGCATGTTGTGCTTGTTCAGTTGGACGAATAGTCCTGAGACAGGAAAATTTATTCAATTTAAATTTTGTTTTTATTTCTGTTGACAAAGTTATCATATGTATTCCTGGCCAGCAATACAGTGTCTAAAGAAGATAGTGATTAATGGAAGAGTGAGGAGGGCTGTAAAATTAAAACCCAATCATCTATGAGTAAGATATATGAGCACAATATTAAAGAAGCCAATAAAGACTATATTAAAGCTTCGTGATGCATAATAAAACTTCAAAAACAAATTCTAGAGAGTATATTGGATATATTTCCAAAATCCAAGCTATCAGTTGAAAAATATTTTTAAATGTCCTCTGTTCCACCCAAGAAACATGTTTGTGTATACAATTTCTGCTGGTTTTACATTAACGAAAACCAACACATTCACTTTACAGTGTAGCCTGACAGGTTCTTGTCATTTGCTGAGGTTTCGGCACATAACAATGATGCTGCTACAGTCCATGATCTTCCTTGCCACTCTGAAAGGCAGTGCTGAAGTAAGTTCAGCATCAAATTACCATTAACAAGCATTTTTTTAAAGCAGCTTTATTTTCACCATGGAATAAATGATGTGTTTCACTTACCCAGTTGTGAAAGCCTGGTGAAAAAAAGAATTTGTGCTGGGGGAAGAAGGATTTGGGTAAGATTAAACCTGCGTGCAGGTTAACCTCGTGCTGACTACAGTGTGACAATAAAACAAAGAAAGAAGCAGTCAAGCAGAGCTCCCCGCCTTCTGTTCGGAGAAAACATAGCCAAAATGAATTTTCCCCATTCTAACTCCAGCAACATCATTCAAAGAAGAACAGAAACTGATTTGACCCCATAACTTCTGTCACGAGCGCATTTAGACAACAACAGTGCTAGGCACAATCTAGCACCATGAGTTATCCAAGAGAATGAAGCCCAGTGTGTCGCTGTTGTTATCATTCCTGGAGAACAAAATAATCTGCTCTCTTTGCATTGCCTGGACCGAGTCACTGCTCAGTGACGTGGTTTCCTTAATGAAGTGAATGGTCAGGGAAGCTGCATGCAAATTAGGAAATGAGGATGTTGCACCAAAGCACATGCTAACTGCTCTGGTGCTTTTTTCAAAGCAGGGGAAGCCTATTAGATAAACGATGTCAAAAATAAAAAGACAGAATGTCTAGAGGGAATTGCAAGTGGGTGGATGGATGGCAGCCTCCTTCTTTTCTGGGGATACAAATTAAAGTAAAGACAGTGTTGCTGGGGAAACGTGCCTAAATGGTGTGATGTTTCCAAATGCATGGTGGGGTGTCCCTTATGCTAAAAAAAAAAGGAATAATTGTGATTCTGTAAGAATCACAACTGAAGATGAACAGGGGACCTGGTGCCCTGCAACAAGAGCTGATAGCCTAAGTAGGGGAGAGGTTTAGCTCTGAATGGTCAAAAAATTTGTATTCAATAACAGTTTGTGATGTTAGATTGCAAGAGAAGGAATGCTTAATACAGCTGATCTGGGCTATCCACGATATTTATAAAGAAACTGGGTAGAAACTGAGAAGAGAGTTGTGTTCATAGGATTTGTGCTCTGAGATGGTATCCTGGACCACTGAAAAAAACACCACTTTTTGTGATAATACTTAGTTCACATTTGAAAATGGCGTTTTTGCTTTGCTTGGTCATTTTTTAATTCATTTAATCACTTTGAGTTCAATTGTAGATTTTGCAATTGAGAGCAACATCAGCTGAAAAAACACATCCTAGATTTTTTGAACACTACAGCGACAGATATAAAGCATAGTCTAACACGTTAAACAACAATGGCTTTTTTCTTTGTTTGAAGTATAATATTAAAACTGGCACCTTCAATATTGCTATTTATCAAATACCAATTGCAATGGCAACCGTGACTTCTTCATTTAACTGTGTGCTTTGTAACTGAGTATCTTATAATGCTTTTGAGAGACTGTCTGTGAGCACAGATTTCATTTCATTAACCCTCTTTCATTTGAGTTGAATACATAGCAAGAAGATGTAAAATCATTCTCCTCCTTTTTGAATTAAGAAATTCCTGGGGATAAGCCATGAGGTTTCTCATGGTTGATCTATCATGGCTGGTCCTGACATAAGGTTTGATGAATGGCTGATGATGATGCAGTTCCAAAACATCAGCTGCTCTTAGGGTGAGTTGAATAAATGGAGAAGTTGGTTGATGACCATCAGTTATACTTGAGGACATGTCAAAGCTTTATACTAAATGTTGAAATTATCTTATACTTTTAAGCCTTTTCCTTGCAGTGAGGCTGAAAGCAGTCATAAAACTTTCTGCATTTACCCAGCCCCTCATATTTTCACCTTGGTGGTGGTTGCCACAACTGGTTAAAATACACTCATTTTAAAAATGGGACTTTTCAAATAGACAATCTCCCATGTGTTCTTGCCTTAGTGAGAACAAGATTTTATTGTTGCAGACCAAGAATGGCTGTGCATTAATATCTTGGAAACATTAAGCTGAAGGAAATAAAAATTTGCCACACAAAGTCAAGGTAAAGCTAGAAAATCTTGTGGGCCCTATGTCTGTTTTTCAAGGACAAGCAACTTCAACGTAAGTTTCAGTGGCTGAAGAATCCTGTTGACCTCTGTGTTACAACTCCAAAGGTCACATTCTTTGAAACAATTCAACTCCTCCCCCTTAACTCTTCCTCCTATCCCCATTTCTGTCTACATGTTGACTGCGGAAGTTCTCTCTCCCTTTTTTCTTTTTAATATTTTAGCATGTGAACATGCATGGTGAGTTCAAGGGCATACGGTAACAGCTCACATTCGGGAAGGTAGCAGAATAATCCCCTAAAAACACAAGGAATTTCCACCTTGTGTTTCTCTTTTTCTTTTTAAATAAAGAACTAAGGAAACTATGGACTAGGCTCCAGATTCTGAATGAAAAAAAAAAAAAGGCTTTTAATTTCCATTGTAAACAGTCAGACATAAATAGCTCTTGGTTGAGAGGTCCTAGCCGGAGAACCACACGCTGAGGTAAGGCACGGGGGCTGCACCATGCAGGAGGACATGGGCCCTGGGGAGTGACTGCCCAAGGCCAGAGGACAGACTGCCTTTGCACTGCCTTGGCCGGCAGGACGTGCCAAGAAGAGCTGTGAAGTCCCAACTCCAACAGACTTGAATTCCTGAGTTCAGCTTCTAAAGCGATGCCTGTTGTTTTAGGGATCCAAACTTACATTCCTTAGAATTTCTGGCATGAACGGTTTTTTATTGCCTTCACAAGAGTGGTGCTGTTCCCAGCTAATTATGAGGCTACTGGGATATGGCAAGCAAATGTTCAAATTCCTCCTGATAAATACCTCATCTGCCAAGTCCCGAGAGCCAGCCCCAACCTGCAAGTTATAAATTATTTGAAGCAGTCAATGTCCCTGTGAAAGCTGTTCCCCTTAATGTAAAACACTCTGATCCTACACACATTCATTAGCAAATGGGACCCCAGTTCCGTGCCTCCCTCCAGCTCTCTTTTTCTCTTCTCATGCGCTCGTGACCCAAGTTACCCCTCAATCGTCCTTCAGGTGTTTCTGCTTGCCCCCAGACTGGTCAGTTTTCTAATATAATCAAGCAGAAGACAACAGCTTTCCCGACCCTTGCTACAGCAGCACTCCTAGTATCAGATTGGTCAGAAATTGTGTCTTCTGCTTAGCACAGTCCTTAGGTGTTTCTTTAACATTTGAGAGTGTGGTTTCAAACACTGGCAAGGTAAAGTATTGGCTCAGAGTAGCACAGGTGCCTCCACCCAATACTACCTTTTGAGAAACAATGACAAAAAAATCTTAAAAACCTGCCTCACTTCTTTACCTGTGCCCAGAGCAGCTCTGGTACTCTGTCTCTGCGCGTTGCCAATCTTGCAACTCCTGTTGAGGCACGACATGGCAGGGGCATGAGCAGCTTGCCCTCATTGGAGCCTGAGTCTCAGATGCGATGGTGAGCGCCATACTTGCAGTGTCACAGCAACTCTGGCACCTGGAAATAGCCTGGAACTAATGAGTCCCATGGTGGATGCAGCAGGTGGATTTAAGACTCATCTCTTGCCAGTTTGACTCTGCCAGCCACACAGAGAAAGGAAAGCTGATAAATCCAGCTATCTGATTCAGGCCATGGGGGAAGGGAAGGGATAAAAGAGAGTAGCAGGTTACTTTGAAGTAAAGTAATTTGTTTTGAATACTAATTGATTCAGTCAATTGTCCAAATTTCTCCACTTTGGAAAACATCCATAAGACTTAAAACTCAATTGTTATTTCTGATTTTTGTTTAAAGAATTGACTTATCTTGCTACATTGACATGATAATTTGCTTGTTGGCTGCACTCATTTTATGACCTATATAATTAATTTTGAATGATTGAGTTCAATTTTAATTGACATTGATTTGATAATTAAATGTAGTTCTTAGCTATTCTAGCCCAGTCCTGGCAATGTTTTCAGCTTATTGCTGTTAATAAACCCCACAAAGCTGTTTTCCCTTTTAAGTTACCAGCTCAGACTAAGTGTCTTAAGAATACAAGGTAAACTAGATGCTTCAGCTAATGACCTACTTACTTCAGTCTAAACTTCTTGTCCTCTACTCAGAAGGCAATAAATGGTGTAATGACATACAAAGATTTATTGATTTCCAAGCTATTTATCATGAAATAAAACTTGCTTCTACCCTGAAATAAAAAGTAGGCTTAAACTTCAATCGAAAACAAGTCTCATGTGCTGCTTATGGACCTGATCTTGCCAGTACTACCGACAGTCTGATTTTGCTGCAGATACCAGCCCTAAGCCCCCCCTCCAGTCCCTCCACACACACCTCAGTCTTTCCTATACATCAGCTATTTTTGACATGCACTTTACAGTTCACTCCTTGCTAAAGTTATTTTAGATAAAAAATAATCCAGGAAGTATATAATACTTTATGTATACTATGTAGACCATACTAGTAAATCCTGTATCTGCATGAGGCTGTACACCCCTGTATTCCTCAGCCTGATTTTGCTGCAGTGTCTCCTGATGACTGTAGAGGCCACAAGGCATTCTATATGTTCTATCTCATATCGACCAGATCCACATTTAAACCAGCTCGCTCAAGTTCCAGAAAGAGAGAGAATCAGGGTTGGAACTAGATGATCTTTAAGGTCTCTTCCAACCCAAACCATTCTAAGAAGATCACACCCTAATAAATGTATTACATGCCAGAGGTGCTATGTCTGATGAGTTGCAAAGCAAGGTGCTTGTACACGAGAGATCTCCTTTGGTGATGTGCTATGCCTCAGAAATGCAGCCATGAAGCAGAACAGTGATTTCTCTGATAATGGCATTGTGTTAGGAAAAGCATGCATTCCTGCTGCTTTAAATGAGATTTATTCTTCCTGAGTACTTGATGCTGAACCGGTGACTTGTCTTAAGGTCAGCTCTTATGGAGGCAAGGCACGACTAAAAGGGCTACCAAGACTAATCCTAGTAATTGGCATTGGATTAAAACCTGAAATAACAGCAAAAAGCAAAAAATAGTTTAACAATATGGGCAAACCTATGCTTCTGCTGAATGGGACGAGCATAGAAGGTCAAGGAAAATGAAGGTGCCTTCAGTGTGATTAGGCTGGTTGTGTTCAAATGCCTAACTGCAGGATGGATGATTACTTATCTTGTCAAGACAGGGGCTCATTTAAACATTTCGGTATGCTTAAACTCTATTTAGAATTAACTCATACTGAGGGCAGTCAAGACAGCTTGCCACTGACAGACACTAATTTCTTAAAAAGCTTGAATGTGGTCTCGCAGTTCAGATGTCTAGTGCCACACCTGGTCCTCCTGGCCAGCCCAGCTGCAAATGTTGACCTTCTGCAAGTAAGACTCTTCCAGGAGAAACGTCAAACCTGGAATAAAGATATACAAGACCTATTAGGACATCAAAACTTCTACAATGGCATAAACATTGAACATGTTATTAAGATGAAATTTTCCAGCTTAGGCCTACGTCCTTAGAGAAAAATGGGTGCATCGCTTCCATTGGTTTCAGAAGCATATCTCTGAGGAAGCCACAGTCACTCCAGAATGTATCAGAGAGAGGAGGGTGACTTTTCACCAGCACAATTGTCCTTTATATTGCTCTGGCAGTGTGAACATTCTCTAGTATTAAAAAGAACTTAGACTCAAATATTGATTTTGCTGCCTATTTAAAGCATTAAACCCCACTACAGTTTAGTGTTATTAGTAGCAAGAATCCTGTTGGCCTGAACTAGCAACTGTATAATCCAACTGTACAGTTGCCTATGCAACATGTTCTTCAACGTTCATCAGACACTTTCAGGCCCAATTACTGACAACAAAGCATATTAACTGTGCTTAGTTTGGAAAATTGGTTCCTTTTATACTGGATTAATTATTATACATGTCAGTAACAACATACTTGAAAGGTTAAAATACTTGGGCTGAGCCTGATAATCTGGCAAGAATTGGTTCCACAGCTGGAGACCACTTATTAATAAATCTGTGCATGGCTGCAATTGTAGTCGTCACTCTGAAGCCTGAAGAAAGAAGCAACTTTCTGGCCTGTGCAAGACTCAGACTGGTGACAGCCTCAGATTTCTAATGTGCTTTGACAACAAGGTAACTATCACTATCACCATTTCTACTTCACAGGTAGAGGAAGGGAGGCACAAGGCTGTACCCAGGGTGCTGGTACAAACAAACATAGAGTCAGGCAGAGAACTTGGGTTTCTCATTATTGTTTTTTGGCCGCTGGTTCCCAGTGAGATCTACATTTCTGCTGCTTCACTGGTAGCTAGCAGCCACCAGCGTAGCACTCAACGTGTGGCTGTTAACACATTTGCATCAGCCTGTTCTGCTCCGTAGGATGGCCACAGCATCCATACCAACAACAGCATCCTTGGGCTTCTTTGGTCAGGCTGCAGCACAGTGCACCATGGTAGTCACATCTGGAAAGGACTAAATCCTCCACTGACAGGGAGCAGTGCTGCCACTTGGTCATTCAATGAAGCATTTAATGTAGCACAGAGTCCTTCTACCTGCGACTCAAGATTGGAAATCATGCAAGTTACATGCACATCTGTGTCAGAAGTCTCGGACTCAGTCTCCATACGGTGATGCAGACTATAAAATGACAGGTTTGGAAGTACGTGAAGTGAATATTTAAGTTAAGGTTGCCTATTCCAACCTATGTTTCTTCTCCCTTTTTCTAGAAGAGGCACTAGTTTAAACTTGCTTGTATCAGTTTTGATTTGGGCTCTAATAAATTTACAATATATTTTTCAGCTGTGAAAGCATTTTAAACTCTACTTCCATTGGATTGTTTTCATTAATTGGTAACTGGACACACAGAGATAGACAGAAACTTCTACTACAATGCCATCTCTTCTGAATTTGTCCTGTCTTGAACCTTGCCCTCATCCTGCAGCAAGGGTTTAGGGCATGACTTTATTAGGGTTCAAGTCTGCCATGGCAAATCAACTTCAAGCGACTGGATGCTATTTAGGTATTTACTTTATTCACACAATCCCATAATTGGCAATTTTGTCTTCTATTCTCCACACAAGACCTTGTAGGAGAACCAGGGTGAAGTGCTGCGTAGCATGAATTGCAAGTCTACTGCAGAGGGGGGCAACCCTGCATAGCATGGGCATCAGACCAGCTGTCCTGGGATTCAGGGATCATTCCCCAAGGGCTAAAAATCCACTTATATTTCTCAGTCATGTCTTCTTCCTTGTGTGGCTTTGGGGACTCCTACCTCTTGCATCACTGAGCTCAAAATTATCCTGTTTGTGTGGACAGAACATGGAAACTGTGGAAACTCTGTTACCAACGTCAGAACATATTTGGGAAGAAGATGCAGAGATGGAAGGAGAGATGAAGGCTGGAAGCAAGGGCTTCTCATGCAGCATGCCTATATCTAGTTTGGGCTGATCAACAAGAATGTCTGTAGGATTCTGTTTATTCTGATTATTCACCTGAAAGATGGGATTTCCCTGTGCCCCCCACTCAATTTACCAGTTCCCAGTGGTCAAATCAATTCTGGTAGCCAGACACAAGGCCAGACACAAGAGGATACACCACAGGACAGTTTCCATGCTGGCTAACAGGGGCATATATTTTGGGGTCAGGTGATAAAGCCCGTCCTTTGTGTTGCATCACCTGATTTCATACTGGAGGACGTGTCCCCAGTGCCTCAGTGTTCAATGAGCTTTAAAACGGGGTGGCTTTGCTCGAGCGTCGCCCCCTCCTCCAGGGACCGTCCAGAGGGGAGGGCCCTGCTCCACCATTTGAGCTTCATTTCTGCAGAGCTTGGGAACCACCACCTCGGCGCTGCCACGTGTTCCTACAGCCACACGTACCCACAACCAGTTGTTTCAATAGCTGTTAAAAACAGGCCCGTCACCAGCTCCGGGGTCTGGATGGGATCTGTGGGTATTGGAGTCCTGCAGGTGCACAGAAGTCGCATTTTCATCCTTTTTTTTTTTTTTTTTGAAAGATGAGCGTTAGGGACCTATTACAGACATTTTTAACACTTAAAAAAAAAAAAAACACAACCAACCAAAAAAACCCCAAACACACGCATACACGCGTATGCACGTGAGTCCCCCTGCGCGCTGGCCGTGGGCCCGGCCCAAAATCACCAGCCACCCTGCCAAAACTGACAGCCACCGGGTGGGCGGCGCTGGGGAGGCGGGGGCTGAGGCCGACCCTCTGGGGCGAGGCGGGGCGGGGAGACCCAGCCCCCCCTCCCTCCCTCCTCTTCTTCCATCCCTCCCTCCCTCCCGCCTCCGGGCGGCTGGGCGCGGCGCTGCGTTTCCTTGGGGCCGTGCCGAGCCGAGCCGAGCCGTCGTCGCGGCGGCCTTCACCTTCCTCTCCTTCCCGGCGGCGGGGCTGGGGGCGCGGCCAAGGCCGAGGCCTTGCCCGCGGCGGGAGGAAATGGAGGCGGCGGCAGGGCCGGGTGGCGGCAGCAGGGGCTGAGCGGGGGCGGGGAGGCGCCGGCACCGCCGCCCGCAGCCGGGCGCGGGGTTATGCAGCAGCAGCAGCAGCAGCGGCAGTGCCAGCAGCGGCAGCAGCAGCAGCAGCCGCCGGGGCCGCCTGAGCGGGCCGGCCGCGCCGCCGTGTGAGGCGGGCCCCCGGCGGGAGCGGCGCCTCGCCGCTGGGGGCCGAGGCTGCGGGGAGCGGTGCTGGAGGGCCGGTAAGCCGGGGAAGGGGCGCTGCGAGGAAGACCCGGTACCCCGGGGCGGGGCCGGGGAGGGCCGCGGCGGGCGGGGGGGGGGGAGGCCTGGCAGCCGGCAGCCCCCGGGGAGAAGATGCTCCTCCGGCCGGTCGGGCGAGGTGGGCGGCTGTTCTCTCTGCCTGACGGGGGTGAGGGGGAGCCTGCCCTGCTTCCCCCTCCGGAACGGGGAAAGTTTACCCCTGTTCGTCCCCGGTCGGTGCAGCCGGAGCCCGGCTTTGCCTCGACTCATCCCGTGCCGGTCAGACCGCCGCCGTGTCCCTTCTGGCGGGGACCCCTCTGTTTTTACTCGCCTTGGCCAGTGAATGGAGCCCCCAGGAAGCCCCAGTGCTGGGGAAAGAGGAGCCGCTGCCGTTCCCAGCCGTGCCTGAGTCGGACCCGGTGCCTGGCCGGCGGGGCTGGGGGGGCAGGCAGGGTCCCCGTCCCGGGGCCGGCCGGGGAGCGGGGCCGGGCAGAGCCTGCCCCCGGGCTGAGGTGGGTTTTACCTTGCAGGGGCTGCTGTGGCCGCCGTGGTTGGTTTTCTTGCTGCTGACAGGTGGAATTTCGCCTGTGCTCTGGGAGGGCTCCGCGCTCCAGCGGTAGCTGGAAGGGCAGGGACCATAGGCCTGCTCATGCCAAAGGAGGAGGCGAAAGGTTTAGGAAAGAACCAGCTTTCAGAAATGCCTGTTATCGTGAACATACATTATAACATTTAGTAGCACCACACAATTTACCAAAGGAGCACATGATAGATTTTTGTCTGAAATATTTTTTTAAAAAGTGTAATAAATTGTCCAGATCTCTTCAACTTTAAGATAACACAAAGGAAGCCTTAATGAAAATGGATTAGGTATCCCAGCGAGCTGTTGTTTGGCCTTCGTTACCAGTTCTGTTTCAAATTACATCATTAGTCATGTGCCGATGGGCAAGCAGTTGGTAGCTGGGGACTACTGGCGTGCCGCTGTCGCTCAGGAGGCGTGCAGGGACTGTCCTGCCAAGGAGCCCCTGTCCAAGCGGCGTAAGCTGCAGAGCAGGGGCCATGCACTGAGTTTTAATGTTGTTTAAATCTTCTGCGCTTTGTCCCATCATTCACATGAAGACAGCAGTCTTCTGCAAAGTATGAGAGGTTTTTTTTTCAGGTGACGCGTTACTCACAGGCCACGGGTCAAGCCTGCCACACTTTGTGTCCTCATCTTTGGTTTCTGTTTTTTGTATGAGTGTGTGATTGCAATCTCATTTTTTTTTCTCATGCAAAACTGGAATCTGGCTGATCTGAGGGTTATGTGACTGTTTGTCTTTGGGGTAAGTAGCCCAGGGAGGGAAGGACAGAGGAACAGACGGATGGAGAGAGGGGTTTTGGAGGATCTCATGCTCCTAAAAGTTGTAGAATTACAATAAGAAGGAGAAGGTGTAACCTGAAAAATCCTTGCGTATTTCATTGTTAGAAAATGGACTAAATCTTCAACAGTTTTCTTGTTTTTCCTACTTATAAAGAAAAAATCTTTTACGCAAGAAGAAGTAAAAGACACAATTGGAAGCTGGAGTATTAAAGAGAAAAAACAGAAGCTAGTACATGTATTCGCTAGAAAAATAAGTAACAGGAGAGGCAACAGAAATGCAGTAAGATTGGAGATGTAACAGGAAGTGCGATTACCCTATGTGAAAACAATAAAAATTTTAAAGCAGCAGCTAGAGAAAGGGAAACAATGTAAACATGTTTTTTAAAAACATTGCTGGTCGTTGCATTTAAGTGAGCATAATGGTTGAATTGTTCCTGCCTACAATTTTGATCAGTCCTGCTTCTTGAGATAGGTAATGAGCTGCTGATAGAGATGTAGTTTTGTTAAGGATGCTAGAATTAACAGTGCCAACCATTGCAATTACGTTATGAAAAATACTTTGACAAGACTCGTTCATCGATGAGTGTGGTTGCAGATTTGCTGTGCAAGTAAAAAAGGGAGTAGACAAAACTGCTTAATATTTTCCTCTCAGCTTGGACATATTGAAGGGTGATAGTGGTGGTTGTTACAGATGTGACTGCAATTCTGTCCCCTTTCTGGTCTCTGAGTCCAGTTCTTTAGGTAAGGAGCATACTGCTCGTAGGTGTCTTGGGCCGAAATGTTGTTCTCCTATCCCTAGAGCGCAGGATCTGGCAGCAGGCTCCGGTGTGCACTAACCGTTTTCAGGTCGGAGCGCTTGGAAACTGCTTTTCCCATGTCATTTAACAAAACTTCTTAGAAATCCAATATGTAAATTACATAAGGGGATATAGATCAATAACCCTTACTGAATATTTGTCCATCCATCACCATTATAAAAGTGGTCAGACTAGCAGGGATGCTATGAGTGTTGGAGGCCGTTTCTACTGTTCTTTATGTAGAACAAGTATACTGGGTTAGACAGAAGGGTCTGGCCCAGACTTTTTGTTATATCCCTGAAAAGCCCATACCTGATGGTTAGAAAGAGGTTTCCTGCTGCAGCGTGTTCTCGGCAAGTATCTGTCAGCCTACTGCCAGGTTCAGTTGTATTTTGAATGTTGAATGGTTCTCATGGTTTTAGCAGAGCTACCCAAAAAGATAAAAATGTCATTTCTGCGTTTTGTGTTCTGACATCTATTTTGCATTTCTCTCGTCTGTGAGACTTGGAAAATTTTCCAAATCACTGTGATGTCTGAAGGCAGAGGTGATAAATTTCAGTGCCCTAAATGGGAGATGGTGGATGTTGTGTCAGACTGAAAAATGAGGACCTTTGAGACCTGGTGGTTTTCAGCATGAGTCTTAGGGCAAGTTTTGCACTAGTGCAAAGGTAGGATGAGAATAACTTTTGAACTACTTGGCTGGAAAGAGGTCAGTGCTCTAGAATTCACACCGTATTATTTGCCTTTGCTGGCAAACAGTTTTTCATGTTGAGGAATATATTGTGTCTTGGACATGGCGTGCTCAGTTGGCAGTGAGGGAGTTGCAGCAGAAAATGGGAGATGACAAACATCATCTTCGTGGAGGTCACAGCACCTGTAATTGTCGAAAAGACAGTTGATACATCTTTTTACCTAAATGAAGTTTTTTTTAGGAGAAGTACTTAAAAACGAGATCATAAAAGAAGGAAAAAAAGGACCTCTCGGGAGCCAAACTGGAAAATATTGCACTGAGAAAATGAAAATAGCCTGCACACTGCCACCCTAGCTAAAAACTATGATTTTTTTTTTTTTTTTTTAATTGGAGATACTCTGTTCTGTTTCTCCTCTCATCCATTTCACATGCATCCGTAGGGTCCCAAATCTGTTTTGAACTGCTTGTCTGCCTGCATAGGCTTTTGATGTACCCTGAAGACATTTCACTTCTGTCAGCTACGGTGAGAACCCTTCCTAGAAACATTTGCATTGCTGGAAGGCAAAAACTAGTTGGAAAAGCAATGAGCACCTGTAGCAGTAGTAATGATGGCGCAGGTGGACATGCTGAAACAACATCACAACCAGGCTCACTTGTTATGGATGCTTTGCGGGAACAAAAAAGGTGGAATACTGGTATATGACTGAAAAACTTAATACAAAGTTTGCTTAGAAGTATTAACTAGCATGTTTTTAGCATCTTAGCTGGGACATCTCTCTTATTCCCTGGCAGATCACTCAGGTGGCTGTACAGAAGGTGCGATCACAAACCACGTGGGCGAGACTCTCATTGAAGTTGCATGTGGCTACTTGAGGACCAAGTTTGATCCCGTTGCTAGTTACATGAGTGGCTTTGGTTTTTTGTTGTTCCCGAGGCCACAAGCACAAACCTCACAGGATTGTTTGAGAGGATCTCATTGTATGAGATTTTTGTTAGATCCTCTTTGGTTAAGTGTTCTGAAGTTGTGTTGTACGTATCCTCAAAATGGAAGCATTTGCTTACATTTGAACTTTCCAATACCTGCGTTCAGGACCTCAGGTGTCTTACCTCTCCAGCAACAGCTGAGACAATGGCGCTTGATTTTTGCAGGATAAATATTCAAGCCTGAGCAGTCTCAGGTACGTTTTGGTAGGTAGGCAGTGATGTTTGCTGTTAGGTTTTTCTTGTCAGGGTTTTGGTTTTTTTTAAGTTATGGAAGCTTCAATTTTGCAGCAGAGCTTTCGCAGATAATTGGTATAAGCCCTGGTGCTACCCTGGGTGCATTGCCCATCAGAAGTTGAAATTTCAATGAAAGATGTAGCTTAAAAGTTTACATTTCTTTTAATGACTGGGGACTTAAATCTTTTTTTGTAATTGGTTTCCTTATGTTGCATCTTAACTTTTAACCATAAAAAATAATTTACTAGGATTACTGTTTCTAAATTCAAGCCAAGACATGCTCAGAGCACTCCAGCAAACTTAAAAACTGCAAGGTAGGGCAGACACCATGTGTTTGTAATACTGTGCAATATCTTCATCCTCACTCTGCTTGGATTTGGTCAGTAACTGTGGTTTCTTTGTGCATTAAATCTGCAGTCTCAGTTGTACGGGTAACCCTTCCTGCACTCCTGGGGAAGTCCTGTCTCTAAGACTTCCCTGCAGGGATGCAGCTACAGATGTAGGCACTGCTGCAAGGAAACCGTTTTTACTGTTTATGTGAGTGGTGCTTAGCATGATGGAAATAAAAAAAAAAAAAAAATCTTCCAGAACTTGTGGTTGATACTTTGCTGGCAATAAAAGTGACAAGAAAAAAGGAGACGTTAATATATTTAAATATTTTGTCAGTTTAAGCTTAGTGTTCTGTCTTGGTAGCTTCCAACCTGTAGTTCCTGTAGGCTGGGCAGGGGAGGAGTCCATGTTACATGTCGTGAGCTGATTTAGGATAACTAAGAATACTGTTAATGTTACAGATTGGTCGACCTAGCTACCACCGAGAAGGGAGTTTTCTTCATTCTCCCTTCCTTTCCTACAATGAGCCATCTCACAAAATTAAATTGAAAAATAAACTATGCTTGAAAAAAATCGGGGGTTTTGCTGGTCTGTCTGTCTGAGCAGTCAGACAGACAGTGCTATCACCAGCACAAGGAGGGGACTGGGAATGTGTATGTGGGGGTGAAGGAGGAGTGAAGACTCCCTTTGATAGCAGCTGGCAGTTACATTGCCTCAGCCTTAACATTCGTTAAAAAAAACAGCCAAAAGAACAAAAAGAAAGAAGTGAAACCTACTGCTATGTTTTATGATACACATACATATTAGAATTTTCTCATTTGGATTATGGAAAGTATTTTTCTAAACTGGAACAGAAATAATTAATGTGTCAATCTTTCCTATTTCAAACAGGAAGCAACAGCTTTATATGGCTCATGTCTGACAACATGCACCACCAGTGGCTGCTGCTAGCTGCATGCTTTTGGGTGATATTCATGTTCATGGTGGCTAGCAAGTTTATCACATTGACTTTTAAAGACACAGACGGTAAGTTCAACTTTAATGTTTGATATGAAACAGAAAATTGAATAGTGCTTCACACAAATACTCTTTCTGTGCAAAGTAATTCTTGGTATGTCACCACTTCTTCGGTGGGACTGAGAACAGGACAACTAATTTTCTAGAAGTGACAGTGCCGATATTCAATTTCTGCTTGTCTTGGTAGAAGTCTTCAAAAACTAACATCGTGTCTTTTTTTGGTGGTTAAGAACTGAGGAGCTCATATTTGGCAGTAATGTCTTGTGAGGACCGCTTTCTCAAATGCATTCAGTTTCAGTATCTTGATCTACTACTAGAAGGCGCACGCAGAACAATGGAGCACAACTACGTGTTTAAAGGCAAAGGAGATTCACAAGGAATTAAAGAGTTCATTTCACATGATGATACTAGTTTCTGCCCCCTTGTGACTGCTTGTCCTGTGGGTGCAGTATTATGCAAAACTTGTGGAAAGTTTTATTTCATTTGCAATGCACTTAGATTAGCCACCTCTGCCCTGCTTCTTGCATTCAGTTTTATCCTCCGCTGTTTGACTGACAAACAGCTTATAGGCTTTTGCTTAGCATAAGTAGCCCAGATGGTATTAAGCTGATGAGGAATTTAAGCCATTTGATGACACCACACAGCATGTTACGGTTTTCTGTCTGTTGAGGAGCTACCATTACAAAGCCATCCTACAGAGAGTTTAGGGTGAAGGTGATGATATGACCTACAGTCCTAAGAGATATAGATTTCTGCATTTTCCTACGATGCACAAAAAAAGTGTAACTTTTGAAACGTGGATGTCACTAGTGCCATTTCTTTCAATGACTTGATAGCGGGTAAATATATTACGTGTACCTTTTTAAATAGCATACCTCTGTGTGGAAATTTATTCAGCAAGTCTTACAGATGAGAACTGTAGGCTAACATAGCTTTCCTTGGTCCCAGCTGTTTTTGAGACCTAGTACATCTGCAAATAACCTGGTCTTATGTTAGGTAGTTAAATCATCAGAATTTGTCAGGAGGATTACTTTTTATTATCTTGGCTTGCCAATTTTTCTTTTTTTTCTTTTTTTTTTTTTTTTTTCCCCTATGCTGGATCTTCCTTCCCCTTTGAATAGTTCAGTAAGCAGAAGATTGTATAATTTCTTAAGCTTCAGTCCTGCAAAGGCATGACTATGGTTAAGTGTATGTGTGTGTTGGAGATACCAGTGTTTGTATTGGGACTAATAAAGGGAAGTAATCTGAATATACCAACAGAACTTTGGAGAAAATCCAAACAGGATGGCCAATCCTGGAGGAACTCTTCTAGACTTAATAGAATATAGCTTGTCAGAAATTTTCCTTATTTGGATGCATCTACATAGCAGCTAGGACAAAACCAGCAGATGCTCAATGAATAATTGTTCTTTTGTTTAAGCCTTTTACTGATATCTCGGGTGCATAAGCAAGAGGAACTTCTTAATGAGAAGGAGCAAGTTTCTGTCCATCACCTCTAGTAGCATCTGCAGGCATGCTTTTACCCCCTTTTAATGAAAGATACTTTAACTGCTCTTTCACTGGGTCAGATTACTTTGATTTTACAAAAGGCTAGTGTGAAGTAAGTCTGTGCACAACAATATTTACTGTAGCTGATTGCTTGGATGCTTACATTGTTTTCAGTTTTAACTTGCTTTTCCACGTGTGCCCTTTGTTAAAATCCAGTGTGGGCAGAGTACTCCCTTAAGAAAAGGCAGTACACATGTTTTCTCGACCATAAAATAGTAAGCCACAGTAAGGATGCAGATGAAGAAAGTTTATTCACAGAAGAAACTATATGAAGGAAATAGTCGTCCAATGTGGATGGAAATAAATTTTCAGGGAGAAGTTATGTTCTTTTTGCTTTGTGGTTAGGGAAGTGTGCTTCAAATTATTTTTGATCTTTCCGCACCATGTAAAGTAAAGCTACAGCCTTGTGTTACCTTTCCGTTTTCCTGTAACTTACCATTTGCAAAAGATGCAAAGGGTTCTTCCCTTGCATACTTTTAATTTGGTCTCAAACTATTAGCTGCCCTAAAATCATTAAAAAAGAACAAGAGCATCAGCTGAGTTTGCTCTTTTGTTGTGACAATCTCTGAGGAAGGCCATCAGTCCAGTAACAAAGGAGGAAGTGATCTTCTATTATTGCTTAGAGGTGTTTACTTAGAGTATGAAAGAAATAAAGAAATAAAAGGTGGTCCTTATGACACTTTTTTTTCTAGTAATGTCCAACAGTTTTCAACAGAAGAAACCTATCTACTAATATGAGGGGAGGGAGAAACCTGATAGATTAAGTTTTTTATTTGGACGTGCTTTGGGAAGTTAATTGAAAAATAAAAATCTCATACTGTCAAGTCCGTATAGTTACACTCAATTGTCTACCAATTGTGATATTTGGCTTAATGATTTCTATGTCTCTTTGCACAGTTTGTTTAAAAAAGACCAAAATAAAACATTATGGGTGTGTTTCTTTGATAATACTCAACTGAGGTTGCACCCAAAATTCCCACAGAGTACATCCTTTAAAATATTCATAGTCTGTCTCATGTCTTGTCTAGTACCTTCCCATTTGGAAACAAATCCTAATGTTTTGTAAGCTTAATACAGAAAGTGATGTTCAGTTGTATTAGTTGTAGAGCAGAAATAGTTGCCTTCCCCCCGCTTTCTATAATGCTCTTATCTCTCTTCCTTCTTTAGGCTACAGTGCCAAGCAAGAGCCATTGATACTGACAGCTGTGACAAAAGTGGAGGAGGTACATGTGCCAGAGGAAAAACATTGGCCTGAAGAATTCCAGGTGCATGCTGTTGAGATAAGGGTTACATGTATTAAAGAGTGGGAGAAAAGAAGAGATTAAGTAAGGGCTTCCTGTTGTTAAAAGGAATTGCTAGACGGGAATTATTTATTCAGACTGTTCTATTTAGATAGAGCCAACAGAATTCATTTTAGCTTCACAAAGCTAGTTTGTTACAGTAACCTGCTGTCTTGTTTCATTTGAATGATTCAACTTAATGTGTTTCCATTTCTAGGAGAAAATCGTTGCAGTACTCCTTTATCAAGTCAGGACAGTCATTTTTGCTAGCCTTTTTAATATAATGGCCCAATTTTGGATTATTTGTGTTCTGCCTTGCCATAGCCATCAGGTTCATGGGTCTTGAGGGCAAGCCTGTGTCTTGTCTATTCTCTTAGTTCTCTGCCCAATCTCTCTGATTCTTTTTATCGTCTGCATTTCTTTTTCATGTTTTGTGCTCTTTGTGCTTCACATCTCAGCATTTTTCCAAAGTAGAACATGAACACAATAGTATTCAATGCCCGTTGATCCTTTAGATGCATAGTTCTGTGCTTTCAGCAATAAAGCAGAAAAAATGCGGTACTTGCTAACTTACAAGGAAAGTCTGAAAATCCCTTATGCAAATGTAAATTTGAGATGAGTTGCACAGTGGGCTAGGGCTATTTTTTTTTCCATTGGTTACATAAGTCATCTTATGTTTAAAGTATTTTTGTGATGCAGCATGGAAGGTAGGTGTCTGTGTAAATATGACATTTTGTTTTCGTATGTAAAAAAAAAAAAATGAAATTTAAGTTATCCTCAAAATACTTGAGAGAAACACTTCATTCAGTGGAAGACTGGCAGATATGTGTAGTAAGTTTTAATGTCTTCCTTTACTTGTATGGAAGAGGATAATAAGGTTTCTGGATCTAAAACTATTCCCTCGTGACTTCTTGACAGCATGAAACACAGAACAATAATATTAATCCTGGTTGCATGCAAAAGGAATTGTTTTGACAGATAAGGAGTCTGTCAGGCTGTTCAGATTACATTCTGACCAGGAGATATTGGAGGATAGTAACAAACAGAAAAAGCAGAATGAAATTATTTTTTTTTTCCTTATGGAGGATTGGGATAAAAAGTAAAATCATTCCTTTTTCATGTGTAGCTTTGACACTGTACCTAAAATCATAGAATGACAGAATGGTTTGGGTTGGAAGGGACATTTGAAGATCATCTAGTTCCAACCACCCTGCCGTGGGCAGGGACATCTTTCACTACATCAGGTTGCCCCATCCAGCCTGGCCTTGAATGTTTCCAGGGATGGGGCATCCACAGCTTCTGGGCAACCTGTTTCAGTGTCTCACCACTCTCATTGTAAAAAAATTCTTCCTCGTATCTAATCTAAACCTACCTGCTTTCAGTTTAAACCATTACCCCTTGTTCTATCACTTCTGGCCCTGGTAAAAAGTCTCTGTCTTTCTTATAAGCCCCCTTTAAGTACTGGAAGGCTGCTTTAAGGTTTCCCTGGAACCTTCTCTTCTCCAGGCTGAACAACCCCAACTCTCTCAGCCTTTCTTCATAGGAGAGGTGCTCCAGCCCTCTCCGACCATCTTTGTGGCCCTCCTCTGGACCCACTCCAACATGTCCGTGTCATTCTTGTACTAGGGACCCCAGAGGTGGACGCAATACTCCAGGTGGGATCTCCCGAGAGAGGAGTAGAGGGGGAGAATGACCTCCCTTGACTTGCTGGGAATGCTTCTGTTTTTTTATGCAGTCCAGGATACGGCTGGCCTGGGCTGTGAGCGCACATTGCTGGCATATACCCAATTTTTCATTCATCAGTATTCTCAGGTCCTTCTCTGCAGGGATGCTCTCAATCGGTACATCCCCTAGTCTGTATCGATATTGGGGATTGCCAACTGTGTAAATAAACTAGTGGAAGGGGGAAAATTTGTCATTAGAAATTTAAAATTTCCCATCACCTGTTAATTTCTTCTCTTCCTACTAATCACGAGGAAGAGGTGGTCATGGTTCCTGTCCTAGTCTCAGAGAAATGAGACATATCAAACAGTTCATCCATTTTTGGGGAGAGGAATCCTGCCTGCTTCTCTCATTTGCCACAGTAAGTGCTGACGCTCATTGTATGAATTTTGTACACTTTATTTTCTTGCAGCTTGGTTAAATGGAAACACTGAATGCCTACAGGTGCCAGAAACCAAACCAGAACTTTTATCCTAAATTCTTCTTTCCATCCAGATGGATCAGCCTCCCTAAGCCCTATCTTCTCAGAGGTTAAAGCTTAATTTCTGTTGAAATTCCTGTCCCAACCCCTCAGAAGCTTTCTTACTTGCTGTTGAAGCTTTGTGGGAGTTCCAATATTTGGTCAAGGCATGTTGTATCCACACAGATAAGATCCTGCTGCTCTTCAGCAGACTTAAATTCTTTTATGGAAAAGCTCTTACTACTGTCTAGTACTATGTCATAACTTGAGTCAAACCAATGTGTACAGCAGCAGCACAGGAAGGAAACTATGTGCTGGTCCTTTAGTTAATACATAGCGCTGTTTTAATTATGAGTCTGGGAGTCATTAGGATGCACAGTTTTGGGATTTTTGTACTTTAGAATTTAATCTGAAAACTAAATTCTTGCACTTTTTTCTTTTCTTTTCTTTCCCCTCTCCATTTCATAAAGCCAACTGGAAAAGCTTTTTCTGGAAATCTGATCCGCCAACCCCTGGTTCATATGGAAAGACTTGAGCTTCTCAGGAATGTCTGCAGAGACACTGCATTGAGAAATCTCTCTCACACTGCAGTTTCCAAATTCGTCTTGGACCGAATATTTGTGTGTGACAAGCACAAGATCCTGTTTTGTCAGACGCCAAAAGTGGGCAACACTCAATGGAAAAAAGTCTTGATCGTTTTAAATGGTATCTACTCTGCTGTGGGTGTGTGGGTTTCTTTGTGGAGGAGGAAAGAGCAGAATTGGTCCAACTGGGACAACACAAAAATGGATTCTTTCTGCTTTTCTGTACGCTGGTACTTAATTTCAGCCTCTCATTCTTCACAGTTACTTCTAGTCCTTTCAAAACATCTCTTTTTAAAGAAAATAAGCCTGTTCTTTCTGTGAAAATAAATATTGTTATTGCTTGGCTCAAAAGGGATTTGAGTCATGAAATACGCATGTGGTAGGTAGATTTGTTATCTTTGAAGAGTTGTCACTAATTTATAGAATTTGAAACAAGTAAATTACAAGGTATCGTAATTGCCTAAGAAACAATAATATGAAATTTCTGACGTGAAGGTACTGACTTTTAACTAGGATTTTTTAGCCATGAAGAAAGCTAGTTAAAACTTGGCAGCTGCTGTTGGTCTGTACTGCTGAAATCTTGTTTGTGTGCTATCAGTGAGCCATCAGAGGAGTTATCAAGATTCTGAGGTGCTTAAGGGGACAGTTTGGTCAACAAAGATATGTTATAAAAGGCTATAAAAGAAGGAGTAAAGGCACTAATGTGTTTGAATAATGATCTACGAGGTAAACACTGCCTGTCTATATGTAGCCTACTCTCCTCTTCTTGTAGCCTCATATGCCAATAAAAAAAGAACTCATTTCCTCTTGGTTTTCTACTGAACCACTGCCTGCACACAAAAACTTAACTTGGTCGTATTTGACATAACACACCTTTGTTCGACTTGAGACCCTCTTGCCTGTCTGTGCATCAGGGCTGTGAATTTGCTATATATAGTCAGGTCAGTGAGGTCCTTCCGTGGTTTTGCAGGTGGCATAGCTCACCAAGATGTGGGCAAAACTTAAGTGTTGTGAACCCAACTTTCTTTTACAAGCACCCTGCGAACAGCCTACTACACTTGTGTGTTTATATCTTCTGTACCTTGTGTGAGCTAGTTTGCACACCCAGGAGGAAACATCACAAATTGGCAAAGGAACTGTGTCCCTCAGCAAAACTTTTCTAGCACGGAGTGTGTCTTTAAAAACCTTAATGTTAATCTCAACTTTGATACATGGATGGCAGCTGAAAATCAAGCAAAGATACACACGCACATAGGTATGGGCATGTGTCTTAAATACTTCTGAAAGCTACACTCTAAAAAAGTACTAAATATGAAACTATATGAGTGCATTAGAAGTACCTGCTCTTACCAGAACGTAACAGGGATAACATGCAAAGAATAGCTCAGGACAGGCAGGGATGTATTGGCTGCATTGAGTGGAGGGTAACTCATGTCTTACCAGCGGGGAACCTTTCACCTTGAACTTCTTAGGTCTGACGTGTTGGATAGTGATAGAAAATTGTTTCCAAATAAACGCTGGTCTCTTCTGCCTTGAGCTGCCAGTGTACTGGTATCTGCTGATGAAGACTACTGCTGCAGTTGACCTAACTTTCTCCTCTTTGTGTAGTTTCAGCAGGCAGGACTGATACTTGAGGGGGAATACTTTACATCCAAATACCTAAGTGGTATTTGGAAGTTCAGGATGGAGAAATGCAGCTGTGGCACTGTGGGGAAGCTAACTGCTGCTGCTTGTACTGAATCTCTTGCTTTGGATGAATGCAAGGTTTCAGTTTCTGAGGCTGGCTGATCTGACATCTGTTGTCCACATGTAATTCACCTAGAGTACAAAAAAATATAATTAGAAAACTGAAATTAATAAAATACAACCACCCTCACCCCCCCCAAAAAAAAAATTAGAGAACTGAGAAGCTGAGTGGTGTGGGTTATTCACTGCAGTTCTGGAACAGAGAAGACTGTAGAGGCTTTCACCTAAAAACTTGTTTTATAGCACCCTGTTCTTGTTGCAGGTTGGTACTCTGAAATGATGCTGTTGTGTGAAGGCTTACTCCTAAAGCCTGAAGGGCCCACATGAGATATTTCTCAACGTCATAAAAACTTCCAGGATCAGGATCTTAAAATACATGCATCCAAATTCAGTGACATTATTTTTCTTGTCATCTTATGTGCTTACAGAAATTAATATCAGAAGTCTTTCTGTTGTTCATTCTAGTGCTTTTTAATCTGTGTGGTGTTGTATGATTGGAATTTTTGTTTCACCACAGCATAGTCATTAAAAGAACTTAACAGATCCTGACAGCAAAGAGTTTTTGTGTTGAAGCAATTCCAAAAGCAGCCCACGGCCTTTATTTTTTGGTGGTGGTAGAAACTCAGCCAAAAAGCTGATTTCCTTCTTTGGAGTTAATCCCCAAAGTCTTCCTCCATTTGTATGTGTGGGCAGAGGGAAAGAGAATGGGGACAATGAGGTGGGGAGTTATAGACTTAGACGTAATTGCTGATGAAATTTGCATAATATGCTTTTCTGAGAGTTTTGAGGCCATTTGGTCTTGGACCTTGATGTCACGTACCCTAAAGAATTTTAACAGTTTTTCAGCTTCGCAGTCAGAATCTCTCAATCATTTAACAGTTTTAAACATAGTAACCATAAATGCTAAAAATACAGAAAAGAGAAAGATAACTAAAAGCTGTCAGACAAATGCACACATGCTTGCTTGTGCTCATTTTTTCCTCCTTGAAAGATTCACTCGCTCTCTCTTGATTTGTCTAGGAGCATTTTCTTCCATAGAAGAGATCCCAGAAAATATTGTACATGATCATGAGAAGAACGGCCTTCCACGCTTGTCCTCCTTCAGTGACTCTGAAATTAAAAAACGGTAAGAGATGGCTTCCCAGGGGTGTGGGAGGAGTTTGGAGTCAGTGGTGGTGTAAGCAGTCAAGAGTACAGTTGGAAGTCCACATCTGGAATTGAGGATAGTGAGTTTTCTGCTCCATTGGTTGTATTACAGCAGTATTCTGTTACACTCACAGATGTTCTGCCAGTATCTTGCTACTGGCTTTGAAGAAGAACACCAATATTGTTGGTGATACAGTTAGGTGAGCCAAGTGACTCCCTGTGGATATAGGCTTTCTGTAGTTCAGTGCATACCTAGTTGTTAAGTAGTTCACCTGCAGGGGGGGAGACTTAGTTGGAAGGTCCGCCCTGATGCCTTGTACAGTAAACCTTACTGCCTACATGTAAGATTGTCATTGCAGGCAGATTTACTTACTGGGGCTGAACTGGATAGGTTTAAAACGTTAGTGCTCCTCAGCCTGAGAGTATTGTCCATTCAGTGGACCACTTTATCTTCCTGTTTGGGTGCTTATGGTTCTTCTCAGAGCAGAAAAAATGCTTCTCTGCAGTAGAGCCTTCTAAATTACTTTGGCTAGATTTTTTGACTGTGTTTGCTCTCATCTCTGCTAGAGCCTATGCCATATATAATCCCTGTAAGGGCTGGTAGCATGGAGGGAACAGGACATAAGATGACAGCGGACACTTGTAAGGTTGTGCTTGCATGGGTTTTGTGCATATTAAGCTATTCTGAAGCGTCAGCCCCTTATACATGTGGTGTCACCTATCAGTAGAGCTCAGTCCAAGATTTGTTGCATTCGGCAGTACAAATACATTTATCGCAGCTCTGCCGGTGGAAATAGGTTCACTTGATCATGTTGATAGTGTGCAAGAGAAAATATTGTCACTATGTTCTGGAGAACGTGGATCTGTTCTCCTTCCCTGTGAAAAGCCCTGCATAGAAAGCAACTGATCACCTGGGGAATGAGCCATAGCTGGAGTATTTGAAGTTGAACGCCATTATGATTTGGGTTGTTGCAGTCAGCCCAGCACAGAAGTTGTGCTGGAGATGCATAACATGGGTTTGGTTGGGAATTCTGAAATAAATTATTAGAGAGTTTAAGTGTAGAGAGAGGGATGATGTGGATCTGTTGATCTAGTTTGCTGACCTCTAGCCCTGCCTGTTTAGGAGTAAGTCAGGAGAACCTGAAGACTGATCAAAGTGCCTGTTGAGGCTGGAAAGAGTCTATACACCTATTTCAGTGAGGATTGGGCTCTCAGTCTCCTTTCTCAGCTATGTACTGACATAAACTTAGTTTTCAATTTACTCCTCCTACAGATAATCTCTGATTACAGAATATTACAGTTCAGTGGTATCACAACAAAATGTGAAAATCTGTTGAAGACTGTGGTCTCATGAAAATAATGCTCTCGGCCATTATTGAAAGCATGACAAAATATCAAATAAAATACCAGATTATTTTTTTTTACGTAAATAGTGATTTGTCTAACTACCTGCCAGAGAAAAATGCAGCCCTCTGTATGCATTTAGCTGCACCAAGCCACTTTTTCTGTGTCTTTAAGTTTCATATTGCTGTGTCTGTGGTCAGAGTTTGCGTGCATTTTGTAAGTCTTTGCTAAACACACCCGAAACACTTTGCTGAACACGAACTTGAACACTTTGCTGAAATTTCTTATTTTTTTCCTTCCTCTGTTTAGACTGAGTTTATACTTCAAGTTTTTTATTGTTAGAGATCCATTTGAAAGACTTATTTCTGCATTTAAAGACAAGTTTGTGCACAACCCTCGGTTTGAACCTTGGTACCGGCATGAAATTGCTCCTGGCATCATTCGTAAATACAGAAAGAATCGCACAGAGACCAAAGGGCTGCAGTTCGAGGATTTTGTGCGCTATCTAGGTGACCCTAATCACCGATGGCTGGATGTTCAGTTTGGTGACCACATCATTCATTGGGTAACATATGTGGAACTTTGCGCCCCCTGTGAAATCACGTATAGTGTGATCGGACACCATGAAACCCTGGAGGATGATGCTCCGTATATCTTGAAAGCAGCCGGCATAGACCATCTGGTCTCATACCCCACGATTCCGCCAGGCATAACAGTGTACAACAAAACAAAAGTAGAGCGGTATTTCTCGGGAATTAGCAAGAGAGACATAAGACGCCTCTATGCGCGGTTTGAAGGTGATTTTAAACTCTTCGGTTATCGGGAGCCAGATTTCTTGCTTAACTGACACCTAGGATAAGCTCTGAAGAAGTGTCTCGTGGATTAATCTAAACCTGCGTGAATACCAGCTGTAACACTGACAGAGCTGAGAATGACCGTTTGTTTTCTAGCTTTTTGATGTTGCTCCATTTTTCAGTGAAATATTTGTCATATGAACAGGTAGGGGCTTATAGTTGTTGTTTACTGACCATGTTTTCAATATGTGACATTGCAATCTGTTAGGAATGAAGTCTCTGTTATCTGAAATACAGAATTCCACTTCTCCCCTCGTCCCTCCAGGAAAAAAGAGGGAGAATGAATGGGCTATGATCTTCTTCTCCCGGACAGAATGCCATTTTTAAAATGCTGTGAAGTATTTATAAAGATGACAGTTTCACTGTAGGTTAACTGACATGTGGGTGAACTTGATGATTCACGCTCATGAGAAAGGCATGTAGTCTCCCATGAGCTTTGAAAATGAGAGGCCTGTACAGGACTAAAAATTGATTAAATGCTTGACAAGTAAAACCATCTAGGTTCTGTCATGTGGCTGCTGTAATAACAGTACTGCTGATCTAATCCCATTTTTTGTTTGTCACAAAATGAACCTAATTAGACGGAAGCTTTCGAGGTGTTAAAAAAGGGACTGGTTCCAGAGCCCAGTTGTCTTTATATTTTTGTCAAGTGTTTACTGTACTTACTACTGGTCTGTCGAGCATCATAATTCTACTTCTGATTTTCAAAATATTATTTAACTCCTGGCTATGGAAGTTATCTGAGAACACCAGATGCAAATGGAGCATAGAAGAAATATGAAACTGCTAGGGAAATTTTAAGGAAAATTAATCTAAAATAATGTATTAATTGTATTTGCAGGAGCACATATAGAAGTCGCAAGATGCTCTCTAAATATCACACAATTTAACTTGTTTTGTATTCTAACAGTTAAGGTTAATAAAGAAGCCACAAAAGCGGGATGTCATATAAAAGAGCTGCTAGAGTTACTTGGATTAACACTCTTGTATCTTCTTGTATCCAGCCTTGCTCAACATTTAGTACCTCAGAGAACAGAAAATTACCCCTCTCTGAAAATTCATCTCCCTACTACTAAAGGAGACAGGGTGAATCCCATTTTTTTTCCCACTGATTCACTGCCATGGCATCCCTTCTCAAAAATGCCCAACGCTTGTTTTACCAATGGGGTGAGTTGGCAACTTGCCAAGAACATGAATGTCACTTAAATTTGTGTACCTGTTTCATGCATTCAAAAAAGAAAAAGGGAACTGAATGGATGCAGCCATCATATTTGCCTGTGCTCGCATTGTGTCTCATAAAGACCAGTCTCTTGTTTGAGTTCGCCAGCAATAAAAATCAGTGCGCTGCCACCTCATCCCGCAGGTCATGGGAGAGAGAGACCACGTATCTGAAATACAGGAATTGCTCTGTCACACTGAGCATGGGAACTGCATTTTTTAAATCTTAGTCCCAAAAGATTAATTTTCAGATTTTCATAGCGTTGCTGGCTAGAAATGCTAATGATGGCCGGTACTATGGAATCTGCTCTTAAATCCAGCCGCAGTATGTTTTTGATAGCTTCCTGTATCAACACAAGGAAGCATCTTGCACTTGTGGAAAAGGAAAGCTGTGCCAAGCTGAAATGTGCTGCTACCCACAAAAAGGAAGCCCTGTTGTAGCTGGAAGTGATTTCAGAGAGATCTCAACAGACTAATTGAAATAAGGGAGAATCATTAACTGGGCATCGTTAGCAAGAGAATAGTCCAAGGTGGCAAAGCTGGAAGGTGGGATTTTAAAATCTTTTTTAAAGCAACAATTACAGTGCCCTAACTTGTTAGTTCTTAACCAATGATAAAAAGATGTTACAGCTCCAGGTTTTTCTGTGGTTTTCTTAATATGGGAACTTAGCAAAATGTACTGTTAAATGCATTTTGGAGCTAATGAGCTGATTGATTACCTCTCTGCCGATTTAAAATGTAACAGTGTGAATAATGTATAGTGAATTCAGGCCTTAAAATTTAATTCTAATAAAGATAAAGTAGAATTGTTTTCCTCTGAAAGCATAAGCTACTGATCACACAGAACACCAATGTATCCGTTTCTGTTTTTCTTGGTAAATTACTTACTGTAGCGATTGCTTGAAAGTTGCCAGGTGGAAAGTGCTACTTAAATATTAAGCAATAATATTTCTTTCTAATAGCTTTCTCTGCATTGAGTTCTCTCAGATGTCTGACAGCAAACGCCAACAGAGCTGTGGACTGACGTGGGCAGAGGTGCGTACTGCTCTCCCAGCTCTCTGCTCCAGCACTTCTCAGGCTGGGACTGGAACACTCATTACCATTTGTTCAACTCAAACGCAAAGTTTCTCCTTTCAATTATATCCTCCTGAGCTATATTTTCTTTCTAGAAGTGGGGGTTTTTTTCTTCACATGGCTGAGGGTAATGATGGTGCGATTTTGGCATGACTTGCAGAAATTTGGATACCGTGAAAGCCCTTGGTAACATACGGGAGGGTTCTTATGTTGGTCCAGTACAGGTAGGGTGGCCAGAGCATACTGTGTTGGTGAGGAGGATGTTGCCATGCAAGTTGTGATGAATTAAATGCTTGTGTTTTGTTTTAGCTTAATTGTACTCTGACAAGGCTTTTACAAATTTAGTCCCAGTGTCATGCATGAACGTCATTTGGCTGTTAGGATGTCATTTGCATACCGCTTTCAAACTGCAGGTGATATTTATGTCATATTTTGGGAACTGCGGGCCCAGATTGTTACTTGTCTTCTCTTATTGTTGTTAGTTTCAGAAAACAAAATCACATCCTTTGTGCATATTTTTTTTCTTTTTGCTGTCTCTCCTCAGCAGCTTTTGAATCCTTTGGCCCATTTTAAACACATTTTACCGAGGAAGTTTGAGCTCTTAGGGATGGTGAGTTGTAGTAATCTCCTTGAAAATAGGAGAGGAAACATTCTTTGTACGTCAGAGAGTCTGTGCTGTATGTTAGCTTTAGGGAAGGTGCAGATGGGAAACTGAGTTCTACTGCTTCTGTTCGTGGTGGAGCTCCTTGTTTCTCATGGACTCCCTTCGCTCGTGCTCCGAGTCTGGCCTCTGATCTCAGCTAACAAAGACAAAAATCGTGAATTAAAATTTATTCCATGGGTCTGTTATCTTTGTGTTCCTTATAAAATAAAGGACACTTCTAGAGATCAGCTGTCTGGGTTTTTTTGAGGTCTCGGGTGGGTTTTTTTGTCTGTCTTGTGGTGAAAATGGATCCAGAGTTCACTTGCTTGTGACCCAACTTTAAGGGCAATGCCTGTCCCCTTTTCTTTTAACTGCAGCACACAGTGCATATCTCCATTGTGCTTTCTGATCACGTGCTGTGAATATGTTTTCCTGCAGTTAAAAATTTATGTGCATTTTTTTATTTTGGGAACTGTTCCTTCAAAGAAGTAGCAATTCAAAAGTGTCCTGAAAATACATATTTTTCACAGATAAGCATGTTGTTTTCCTATTCGTGCTTAGATGCTGCCCTGTTTGTACTGAGGGTAAGAGCCCCCTGCTGCTACCGCTTCTCTCTGTCCTCAGATCAAGGAAGCCATCAGACAGCTCTGGCTTTTGTGTAACATTACTTTTTCGTTGAGGTGTTAATAACTTTGTTGGCTGGGAAAGCCACCTTTGATCTTATCTGTTCTCCAGAAAGTTTGCTAAGAAAGGAGTGATTATATAGGGATTGCGTAAGCTTATTTTCTCAGATGAAAAAGGATGTCTCGTCAGTGTATCTGCCTGCATCTGGTATCCCTTAATTGACAGGGAGAGGGTGAATGGTCTTTCTGCTTAGTGGCCTTATCGTGACTTACACTAAGCCCCCATCCTATTATTACGGCAATGTGAAGGGACCCGGAAGGAGGTGTAAATTCAACGTGTGCTTATTTTAAATGTGAGGGTATAAAGGAAACTTGACGTGGGAGTTGAGCCCTGAAGATTTATTATGGCTAATTGCTTGTTCCGTGTCATTTCCAGAGGCTGGTGCAGTTTCTTTGTGGCCTGTGCTTGAGAAGATTTATGCAAGGTAGAAAGAGGCTTGTGGGTGGTGGAAAATTCCCTTTCAGCCTAAGTTAGCTGTGCGTGTTCCCGGGCTGCTGCCGGTGGGAAGGTTTTAGAAGGAAATGATCCTATTAGCAGCAAAGCCTGCAGTGCTCGGGCTGGCGAGCAGAATGCCTCCCTCTTGGAGGAGGAGTGAGCTCAGCTCGCACGGATGCGTGCAGCCGACTGTGGTGCTGCCTTGTATAATAAACCTCTGGTTTTGTGCTTTTAATGCAGTTGTGTGCAGCAGAGCTATTGCGTTGCTTTCCTGCATGTGGCAGTAGCCCGAGGTGCCTCATCTTGTCGCCACCAGAGCAGCTTTGAAAGGCCTGCAGCCTGTTTTGCTATGCAGTAGGAGACGTTTCCCTCACGAAGCGAGCAGCATTAGGTATGCAGCTGGTGGCAGCAGGCTGGTGTAGGCATGGAAATGGTGCTGTTTGGGGCTGGCTACTGTAAAATCATCATTTTCCCTTTTAATCAAGGCAGGAATGAAAGGGAAAAAAGATGTGTGTTTGCTTTGAGTCATAAAAAGGAGCCATGCTCATAGAAATTCCAGACTGGTAAACCCAGGCAAAGCAATGTCTGGGAGAGCAAACGCTGAAAAAAGCTATGGGCAGTTGCTTTAAAGCCCCATGAAGCCCTCCCTTCCATGTTGAAGGAAAGTTGCTGAAACTTTATGGGAGGTGTCAGAGGAGCTGGTGTGCTCCCCCGTATGATGTATATGCATGCCAGAGGAGCGGCTGCCGATGGGACAGCGTGCACATCGCAGGCTGAAAGCGTAAAGCATCTGCTGCAGGTGTCTGTTGGAAATCACAGAAAGGGAAAAAAACACAAACAAGTGGAAAGGAAGTACTGACAAAATAATCCTGAAGGTTCCACACCTGGAAATGCAGTACGCACCCTAACTGCCAGAAATATGTTGACTGCCCTGGACGCGTACAAGTCATTTCTGAGAAGTTTGTGGGGCAAAAGCAAATCTGCAAATAGGGGGATAAACATCGACTACAGGGCATCTGTACACACGCTGGAAAGCAACGTAATACTGAGAACCGAGCCAAGGCTCTCAATTGTGCCTAAGTAAATGGATCTCATCTATGAAAAATGTATAGCTGTGCTGGAAGCATACACGGAGATGAAAAAGCTCTTGTGGAATAACTAACTCTTCTAACAACTACATGTTATGCCCTGACTGTGATTTAAGAAGTAGGAACATTTAGTCTTGTAGATCTTTTTTTTTTTTTTCTTCCTGTCTGCAGCCTTTCTGTTTCATTCAGTTTTCTTTTACATGTTCTGAGATGTCTTTGGATGACACAGTATGATCTGTCATTCTTCTCTTGTCAGGAAGGCGGAAGAGGCTGTAAGAAATACAAAATGGGTCTTCATAATTTGGAGGTACACAATGAGAAAACTCAGGGAGTTGTTATCAATCACTAATGACTTGTGGTGACTGTGAAACATCAAGATTGCATGAGCTGCTTCTTAGATGTTTCGTGTGTTGGTCAGGAATTCACTTACGGAAAAATTATCACTGTTCTATTCTGTATTTGACACCTTTGTTCTTATGTTTTGAATGGCTTCCAGTAAGGTTTTACAGCAAGTAAAATTTGACATCTGCAAAGTTCACTTTGGATCCACCTATTTTACTTTCATTCTACTTTTAAGTGTTTTGTAGAGTAAGAGTCTGCTCTTTGCACTCAGTTTCCTTGGTTCCTGACTGTTCTTTGCAATGCTGTGCCGTTTGTGCTTGTGAAAAGGTAACGAGCAAGAAGACTCAGCAGACACTCTGGAGAGAACAGGACTGCAACATGGACCTTTATTCATATGCCTCTGACTACTTCACAAGCTTCTTTCATCTGCCAGCATCCATTTTCTTTTCATTGTCATTTCAGTCTAGCTCTTTGCTGTAAAACCCCTCAGGGTATGTATTTATGATTAAAATTATGGATTTAGAAACATGGGAGGGGAAAGGAATGAGGGACAGAGTTGCAGCAAGAAAGAAAGAAGCAGCATGAGGAAGGGGCTTCCACACCCCCTTTCACAGTTCCACACAATTTGCTTCATTTTGTATACTCTTGCTGGGCTGCTTTTAGGACCTAGGTTCTCAACCTTTTGGCTAAGGTCAAGTGCAGTGTAGGTGGGTTTCCCGTTGGTGTCTCGGTTGCATGCATGCACTTGCTGTTCTGTGGTGTAGTCGGGACAGGTTCTTGGAGGCTAGACCTTTGTCCCATCAAGCGTTACAGAACTGCATAGCAAAGATGGAGCAAAGGTGTTATTGCCTTGCTTTCTAAGCAGTGGCAGTGTGTTGCTTCACTCCTCTTGACTACTAGACAGTATAAACAATTTCATTTTTCTGGAAGCTGACCAGTGGTAACAACAGTGTTTTAATCAGGTTTTGATCTCAGCACACCATTTAAATACATCTCTGTGTGAGAGCAAGGTACTGCAGTAAATTGTAATAGCTTTTTGTGGGTTTAGGGTTGACTTAATAGGTTATTGGAAATGCCATTCTGATGGAAAACAACACACATCGCTCCTATCTCCATGTAAAGGTCTGTCATATGATTGCTTGCCAGTCATAGAAAAATCACTTCATTAGATAGTGATACTTTTTTATTGTAATCCTCTTACTGATGGATTTGGGGCTTAAAATACAGCATGGTAGATTTGCTTTGTGCACTCCTCTCCCGTTCTGAAGTAGTATTGGCAGAGATTTCATGCCCCTCTTACTTTGGGGGCTCTCTTCTGCAGCTTCTAGTTGGAACTGTTTCAGGTTTAAACGCTTTGCATTGGAAGGTATGTAATTGGACTCCAGGTAGACCAGAAAGACAATGTGAAGGCTTTCATGAAGAACTAGAAGCCAGCAGCGTAACGTGGCTGTGAGAAAGCTACCACCTGATTCTGCATGCACCCAGCTAAGTATTTCCAATAATGGCCAATAAATATGAATATGGTGACTAAGGCTGTGGAGAGGCCTCCCCTTGACTCCGTTTCCAGTTCTCATCAGCTGTGACTGAGGGGGATCTAGCAGAGGTGCAGAGAGGGGCTGCTGGCGTTTCAGTGGACCAAAAAGCCCACCTCCCAAGCAGGGAGCCTAAGAAAGGAGAGGGGGTATAATTGCTGGGGGAAATAAAGGGGTGGGAGAAACTCGCATCCAGGGAAGGAGGGGAGCCAGAAGGCAATGCAATCACAAAGACGAACCAGTCGGAGTTGGCCAGGAGCCAGCTGAGGCTGGAAGCTGGGAGGAGGTTTCCTACTTTTGGACTCCATGTCGTCATTTTGTTGTATTCAAAGGCAGCAAAATAATACTAGGTTGCTATGCCACTCTGTTAAAGCAGCAGAGGCCTTGACTTCATGTCCCAGCTGCTCCTTCGGGTCCCATCTCTTCTCTCAGACCAGTGAGCCATGGCTGCGAGCACGGTGGAGCGGGGCTGGTGTGTGAGCGCTGGTGGTCTGACTGGGAGGAGAAGGATCAGCAGAGGCAGGTGAGGCCAATCTCACACAGCCACGTACATCCAGCCCAGTCTTGTATGCCAAGAGGTGGGCTATAGCTGGGGAGCTGTTGCCATCTCCTGCCTCCTTATCTTCTTTAGACCAGGTTAATCATACTTGGAGATGATGGAAGAAGTGTCAAATTTTGTAAGGAGCCCAGAGTGCAGAGTTAATTCCTTGACTTTGTTTCTTTAGTGGAAATTTTATGGTGCTTCGTCCTGTCTGCCACAAACGGAAATGACTTGGTAGGAAACAAGAGGGAAGGTAAAGAGTATGGAGTAACTTCTTCATTTAAAGTTTTTGGAATCCCCAGCCCCTCTCCCTTCCTAATGCAAGGGAGAGGTTGGGCAGCATACTGAAACTAGACTGCTGTTCCAAATCCAGATATCTCATCCCTAACTGGCCAGAGTGACTCAACTGTCAGTGCGGCACAGTGCACAGAGATGTCCGTGTGGTGTCATTGCTCAGGAGGACCTCTACAAGGCATCGCCACTGCAGGCTCTGCCGATCCCGCTCAGCAGGTATCGCCTCCTGAAAATGAATCATGAAGCTTCAATCTGCCTCTTCTTCCCTGTCCCTGAAGGGAAGAATAACGAGTGCTTTCTGCAGAGGGGAACTGCCATCATCAGACATGAAGAAGCCATCGCTGGGGGGGAACAACATACCACATAAGCTTTATTGAAACAAAACTTTTCTTATGAGGCTGGGAGTACTGAAGATATTTGTAACATGTTTAGACAAGGCGAAAAGTTCCTGTAGGAGATAGAGCAGGAATAAAATATTAATGGCTTTATTATCAGCAGATACCATTAAAAAGACAATTGTAACCTCTGGGTTCAATCATGCAGAGTGAACTTAGCATGTAGGCTGCCAGCGCTTATAGCTAACATAGGGTACATCGAATACTGTCAGGAGCTTAATTTGGTGCATTATTTTAACTTTGCCCTGACACACAATCAATCAGAGATGTATGTGTTTGCAATTGGTGCAGCAGCCTAATGCTCCCGGCTGCGAGCGATACTTTCATTAGCCACCTGAAACTTTAACATGTAGTTGAGGGCTTTCTTTGTAATGTATTATTCTGAAACATATTGAGTCTGCTAGGCACTTTACTTGAGCTAACGGCACAGAAAGATTTAGTGTAGTCTTTGCTCTGCCTGAGAGGGCAGGCACGGGTGAGAGTCAGGGAACCTGGGGTTTCGTGGGGTTACTTGAGTTCTGCTTTGTTTAACGCCTGTGGTTTTTTTTTGAGGTGAGTTCTGCAAGTGGGACTGGGTCCTAGAGCACCTTGTCTTCAACTTAGAGGAGCTTACAAGAGGTTTAGGGCATTTGGCTGAGGTGGTTTCTTTTGCAGGATGTAGAGCTGATAGTGCCAGCTGCAATTAGGCTTCCTAAATGCTTTCTTTCTAAATCTCCAGCTCTGATTACTTATAATTTTGCTGACTGTTTCTAAGAGCTAAAATGGTTATGCCGTTTCTGGGAGTACCCTTTAGGAAGATTACTTAGGTTGTCTTGTGCCCTTGATGGGGAAAAAAATCTGGGAGTGCTACAGTGATCTCTTGCAAAGGACGAGGATTGAAAACTCAGTGAGAAAGTGAAGTCACTCTGTTGTTTGAAACATGCCTTTTGCTGTTTGTGTGATAAAACCACTGGGGAAATGACAAATCTTTGAAGAATTCAGGCCACGCAAACTGGGAAAAGCCTCGGTGGCTAAATTCTTCATAGAGGGTGTGACTTGTCCCAGCCTGCAAATGGTGATGAGGACTCGTCCATCAATCACTGCTCCTCAGTGCAGCAGCCTGCTGCAGCCTCAGGTGCTAGACCCGAGTGGTGAGCCACTGGGGACTAGACGGGTAAGGATAATTTGGGAGGAATCTGGCATATAGGCATGGATAAGGAGACTGAACACTTCAGGGAAGCTTGGGAGGGAAGAGTAATAGGACTGAAATCCAACAGGGTGGGAGACAGAGAAGTAAGGGAGTGTTGAAGAAGACTTGCACTAAGAACCTCTGAAGGATGCTGGGGCTGATGAGACTTGCTTTGCTTTTTGCCTTTTTTTTTTTTTTTTTTTTGGCCTATGTCTAGCAATTTACATTCAGGAAGTGCTGAATTTGCAACAGCTGGCACAAAAGACTGGGAAATAGCAAAATTAGGGGCTTCCCCCTGCCCTTCTCGCCCATGCTTCTTAGCGTAGGAGTTACTCTTGTTACGTTGTCACATGCTATTTTTTCACAGAATTCATGCCTCATTCTGGGCTCCTGACTTGAGCAGGGTCTTGAAGAAGAGTAAGATGGCTCTGGTTCTGCTTCAGAAGGTTATCTCTTTCAGAAGGTAGAAGATGGGTACTGAGAGAGAGGAGAACTGCATGAAGAAAAAAGATAATCTTTCAATCCGCCAGCAGTTGCCACAAAAGTTTTGCATGATGGTAATTACATCATCTAACCCTGACTTATCACAAGTGATGTCACTTGTTACAGGTTCCTCATTCTCTAACCGCAAGCCTTGGGATATGACTTGCATGAGCCCTGTTTGTTCACAGCTGCAACTGAAGTCAGTCAAGGCTGTAGTCTGAATATAATCTTAAATCAGGTTTTAGGTGCCTCAGCTGACACTGCAAAACAGGTGGGTGTTTTTTCCTTAGGCTTTCTGTACACCCAATCTCCACTTCTAAAGCCAGGTTAATATATGTTCCTGTACCTCACAGGCATTTTGGGAAAATAATTACTAGCTGGAAAACTCTACAGGAATAGAAAAGATGGGGGGGGGGGGGGGGGGGGCGGGTGGTTGTGGGTTGTGTCTCAGTCCTGGTCTGGGAAGTGTCATATAAACATGACTTGAAGGACAAAACAAAGCATGGAAAAGCTGCCCAGCCACGGAGGAGGAGAGCCAGGCACAATGGATAGGTGCAAGGGGACAAGTTAGGGAGCCAAGACTAGCGGGCACATTTCCCTAGAGGCCAGGGTGGCTGGTATTAATGCTGGCTGTGAGGGTATGAAATCACAGACTGTCCAAGTGCATGTCTCAATTCAAGTTATAGCGTGGGTCAGGAGCGTGCCTGTGAAACAAAGCTCAGGGCTGGACACCCCTTTCATTCTCTGGTTCAAATGTCTTGCTCCTGGGGCACGAGAACTGGGCGCCTCAGCTGAACATGAGCACCTGACGTGTCCTCCTGAAGGGAAACCTCTCGAGAGTGGATGTAGCTTCCTCAGTGCCCTTGACTCTGCAGATTGGCTCCTGTTGGGCCTCATCACCTGCCAGTATGAACAAAGCCCTAGGATCTCTCTTTGTAAATTCACATCTGTTTAGACCACTCTAATTTTAATGCTACTGGACTTTTGACCGTGACTTTGCAGCCTTGACACTCAAGGTTGGTTTTGGGGAGAGGGGGGTTGGTATGGATGAGGTTGTACACAAATGGGCTCGGTGGGTTTCTCTAGGGACAGTCACACTAGTTCACTCTGGTGGTGAGTATGTGAAGAGTATGTGCCAAAGCCACAGTACAGAAATCCATTCATCTCAATCTTAATTCCAGGAATTCCAATCTTAATCTGTGTGATTCTGTTCTGTTATGGTGCAGGTATTAATGCACTGCACAAGTTTTCCTCACAAATGCTTGGGGCTGGAGAGTGATGTGAGTGCGAGACTGCTGCAGATAATCAGTAGAAAATCATGTTACTTCTTACCTTTATCTTTCTCTTCTTTTTCTCTTTAAAACAGAAGTTATATGGAGGAGCCCATGGAACATGCCTGTTCTAGTTCCAAGAAGTGACCTATGCAGAAGGTGAAATGCTGGCCAAAAGCCATTCGGTGCCAGGGGGCTAGAAAGGGACACTTAGGCGATCCTATCTGCTGCTAGCCTTTTTTCTCCACCTGATTAACATTACTCTTTCTGACCCCCTTGGCATGCAAGCAAGGTCCCTTGTAGAATTCTTTGAGACAGAGATGAAGCAACGCTTGCTTGGCTGTGCTCTTGACCTCCTTACCTTGTTTTCCACCAGCACCTTCCTACCCGGGCAATGTGATCTCCCGCTCACACGGTGTTTTCCAAGTAACTTACACCGGGTGTGACGCGCTGAGCAAAACGCAAACAGCAATTTCACTTGTCATGAAGTTCCTCTGGCTTGACAGCTCATGCTGTTGGCTCACTGGCAGGTTTTTAACCTAGAGCACTGCTGCGCTGGACCCAGTTTTACTGGAGGGACAGTACCTCTGGTGCACCTGTGTGTGTGCTGTGCCTTTCAGAGATACACAGCAAGTGTTCGATGGCTGCTACGCATTGCCTTGATTGAAGCTTGACACCCACATAGCAACTGGGATGTTCAGTGTGTGGTAGGAACGCAAACCACTCTGTTAATAATCCTTTTACAGCTTCAGAAGCCTTAAGGTATTTGTGTGAAGGTAATGAAATGGGCATGGAGAAAATCCTTGTAAACGGGTAAGGGTTAGCTTCCATCATTATTCCTCATTTGGCCTGTCATGGGGGTTTTTTTGGTCGTTTTACAGGTTGGGAGGGGGGCCAGGGTCAGCCTCTGGAAACAAAGAGTATTTTTTTTTTTTTGTTAATTAAGAAAAATTATGTTTGAATTCTAAATTAAATCAGAATACCCTTAAGCTGCCCTGCTGTGAATGCTTTTACGCAGATCTTCTGGCAGCAAGTCAAGCGTTGTCACCACTCCTGTGCCTAGTATTTGTTATTTAGGCATGTACTTAGGGATTTCTGGTGAAGACAGGGCAGTATTAATGCCACTGTGCAAGCCCTGAGCGAAACTTCACCCAAACATGGGCAAACAACTCCAAGAGAGACTTTCCAATCAGAATGAGCATAGAGAGGCTAGGAAAAAGTTGCATTAGGGATCTGCGTCCTAGACTGGTTCATAGGTTGTACAGAGACTCCATAATCGTCTCTTCTGACTTTCTACATCATGCAGCCATTAAACAATACTCCTGAATTGACTCTATTTTGACCATGGGTGCACATTTAGGAAAGGGGAGGGGAAGGAATCTGACCTGAATTTACAAATGCCCATTAATGTTATCACAGCCCTTAGTAAAATGTCTTACTTTTAATTACCTTCACAGGTAATTACCTTCCATTATCATCACAGTTAAATATTTATTATTTATTTCTCCCGTAAACTTTCTTCAAGCGTCATCTGTTCAAACTTGGGAGTTTTGAGTTGGCTGCAGCCAGGAAATTAGATGTGACGTCTGTTCTGGCATAGATGCCAGTGGAAGATCCTGCACCTTACCATAACAATCATTAGAGGCGGGAAGAACTGGGACTGACTTCTAGCAGCGAGGTTTCTGCCTTTCCTAATATTCTCACATACGTCACCGCTCCTGTAACTGGCTCTGTTCCTGGCATGCACTGCAAAAGCCCTGCCAGCTTTTCAACTGCTTTGACCTTGTATGTCAGTCCCATGATACGTGGGCTCAAGAGAAATGGACAGGGATAAAGGTAAAAAAAAAATCGCATTGCTTTGTTTCTCAATCCCTGTTTCCAGAAACTTGCTTTAAGAATCAAATCAGGCTGACCAAGGCTGGAATAAAAGAGAAAGGCATTAGGAGCTCTTTTATTCCCTTGTAGCGTAAATCTAAACCCCTGGCACGGTGTCCAGAAGGCATTTAATTTTGCAGCGGTGTAGCAGCAGTCTGTATCTTTCTGCAAATCACCTGCATCTATTCACTTAACGGCACTGTTGTTTGTTCTCTTTGACCTGACAAACCAGAGATGCGAGGATTAGGTTTCCAGACACTGTGAGTCTTTTTCTTAGCGACCAGTTTGAATTTCAGTCGGAAGTGAGCCAGTTGACTGCCTAGTGAGATATGGCACACCTTGGAACTGAATTAGTCCTGAATGTAGTTGTAAGTCATCAGTGACACCCGCCTGCATTGCTCTACCTGGTTACCTGGCGTTGACTCCATGGTACGCGAAATCTGCTGACTCTGTTGAAGGGCTGGGCGTGCTGCCCCACCTAGAAAAATAAGGAGGTTGAAAGACACCATCTGAATAATGTTTATAGAGGATCTGAGCCAAGCACTCTGGGACAAGAGACTGCTAGAAGAGATGAGAGTCATGTGGAGTCTGCTGATTGCTAGTTTAATAAAACCAGAAAATAGATGTGTGTATGCATGCAGGGGGAGTAAAGGTAGACTATACATGGTGCACAGACTATGTATTGTTACTTGAGAGTAGGCTGGAAGTTGGCTTATTCTTGTGACATGTAAACTAATGGCCAGCTTTAGCAGTCAGCTGTGGCTGTTCCATATCAGGACTTTATAGGGACAACCATTTAAAATGCATCTCCCTATAGCTCTTAAAAGTAAGTACTGTGTGTTTCTGTGACTGAGAAACTACACCATTTTTGCTCGTGTGGCTGCATGAGTGGAAGAATGAGCTTTATACCTGAGCCTCACACACATTTGAAAGCTGGATCTGGCTCTGCGCAGCCCTGCTAGCTGTTCAGAGTAAATTTTGCTGGAAACCTTAATGGCTTTAAGAGATCTCATTCTAAATATCTTGACAGATGAGATTCTTAACGTGTTTTTACTCATTCTAATCACTGCTGCCTTCATTAAAAAATACTTTGGATCAAAATGGCAACAAACTCCCTATGCCTATTTTTGTACTCTTTCAATTTCTGAAAGGTTTGCTTGTGTACTAGCTAACGCACTGCAATTGGAATTAATCACAGAAGTGTTCTTCTCTTCTCGTCTTGCGCCTTTAGTTTTAAGTCATCAGTTCTAAATCATTAGTTTTAATTGGGTTGATGGTGATTATTACACTGGCATTCACTTTCCAGTGCTCCTCTTTAGGTCCCGAACAGAGTGATTCACAAAATATCCATCCATTTGTTTATGACAGAGCTGATATACCTACGTTTTGCTTGTGCAGTTCTTTTAATCCACAGAGTTGCTTTCCAGTATTTCATTAAAGGACTTGATTTAATCCTTTGAAATTTTACTACTGCCTTCCTTAAAATCTGGATCAATCGTAAAACTGATCAGTTCTTGGCTGGATAAGACCCAATGAATCTGGACGGAGATGTTGAATAAAGCAGCGTAAAGGATTATCTCTGTTGCATCTCAGCCAACCTACACACATGTAACCTTATCTTTGGCTGCCAACTCCCTAAGGTGATTTTGCTTTTCTTCAGTAATTAATGCATGAATCCAGTAGAGGTAAGTTAAAAAAAATTTAAATCTAACAAAGCAAGCGTTTTACCTTTTCCTCCTCTTCTTCCATTCTTCCATCTTTCTGGTCCTGTAGCTGAATTTAGTATTTCTTGCTCAAAATCCTCTCCACTCAGAATCTCTCATTTCTTCAAAGCAAAAAGACATTCAAGAAAACATCCCAGCCGTCTGAAGGAGCCTGTTGTGGGTCATCCCCCCACGGCACTGCTGCCATGGAAGCTTAAAACCGCTTGCCATCTTCAGCTTCTCCTCCCCCAGCGACTGCAGCTCTCACCTCCTGCCTTCTCATACCCTGTACCTCGTTCTTCCCCTCAGCTTCTCTCCAGCCTACGTGGAAAATGTCCCTCCTGGCAGGTGTCCGCCCTTCCTGCCTCCCTGCTCTTTCACCTCCAAATGCTGTCAATGTGCTACCCAGAGCCACTGACTTTTATTTTCTTCTAATTCTACTTTAGGTCCCCTCCAGTCTGCTTTTGTCCCCTTCGCCACATGTTTTGCTGTTACATCCTGTCATCCCTGGAATTTTCATCACCGTTGTCTCCTGATTCCACTTTCTTTCAGGTTCTAGTCTCTTGTGTCCTGGGGCAGAAGGATGCTGTCCCTCAGAGCTGTTCTTGGCTTTCCTCTCCAGTGCCCCTCTGGGGGATGTCAGCCCCAAACATAGCTTCAGCTATTACTTTCTTTCTCCCTGCAGCTAAAATTAAGTTATGATGCATCCTCCTGACATCCCTTGGTGGGTACCTAGCAATGGCCAAAAGGCTACATCTGTTCACACTCGATCACAACCATACCTATCACTGTACTTCTTGTTACTCAGACCTGTAATCTTTGTTTCCTATGGTTTGGCCCTAATGTTCAGGCTTTGTCTAAATATTTCTATTCCTGCCTGCACTGTGTTTTCCAGATCTCATGTCTGTTCATGCTCCTGTGTTATTTTCCCGGTCTCAGACATGCTGTTCCCATATGACTGAAACAGCTGCTCTCTGGCTCTGGTCTCTTTTCTGACGGTGACTATTCACCAATCAGTTGTTCAAGCCTTCTGCCCTTCCTGTTTGTTACTTTCTTATTCCTCTTTCAGGTCCTCTTACTGCCTCACCTCTTCTCTGTAAGCAGAAACCTCCCTCAGTCTCCTCCATAGCTTTGTTTAGCCCTGCTTGCCTGGCTTTTTGGTTTCTGAGGTAATGGACACTCCCTTGGTGAAGGCCGTTTCTCCAGGGGGAAGGTGGCCATGGTGCTGCCATCCTCCCCAGTGATGGAGGCAAGTGGTCCTGCCTGGGTCCTCATGGCTGAGCATGTGGAGGTGTGTGCAACCACACTTCCTGCCTGTGTGACACCATCTGCTGGTGGGCTGCTGACCCCCACCACCTAACCTCACTCTTCATCCTGGCTTGGCATCCTCCACCTCTTCCCACTCCAGGAGAGTCCTGGCACATCGATTGTCATTCCTGGGGCAGCAAACATCCAGTTTGCCTTCTTGGCTGAGATGTTTGGAGCCAGCTCCCTCTCCAAGTCCCCCAGTGACCAGTGATCTTTCCTGAGCACATATTTCCATGGCACGGCCTGCTAAGCAGAAAAACTGGAGGCTCTGACTCAGAAATAGAGATGTCCTGATTTGGACAGGCTGATGAAATTAATCCTTTCAGCCATACCCCACAGAGCAGGATGGCTGACCTTTCCACTGAAGCAGCCTGCTCTGCTACGGCAACCCAAAATCAGTCTGTAATCAAAAGAGGAAAAACTATACACTCTTCCAATACTTGCCTCTGCCAAAAAAAAGAAAAGAAAGAAAAGAAAAAAGACAAACACTCATTGTTTAGGAGGTGGAAACTTGCCTTGTCCTGTCTGCTCTGGACTGGCAAAGAACAGCAGATTTATTATTATTTTGCGATGTTCTCTCCAAATTTTATCTTCCAACCTGCCTATGCATTTTGTAGGCTGCAAGACATTTACGGTCAGGGAATGTCACTGGGACGTTTCTAATGCTTGAGCCGATGACAGCAATGTGGTTCAAGGTGATGGGTGCTCTGTGAGAGGCCCACACTGAACACCTTATCAGGAATCACTTTCTAATTGGAATTGGGTTGCTGCAGCATGAACTCCCAGAGTCTTCCTTGAGTGGGATCGTGAAGGCAGCAATCAGTAGTTTCCAGGGGGAAGAAGGCATTGCACTGCTCTCCACCTGTAGGAACATGATCTCTTTTCTGCTTTAACGCTGTCAGCTCTTCATAACGTTTTTCCCATCTGACCCACATTTAATTTTGTAAGCATAGTCTGGGAGTTTCATGAAAATGTGTCATAGGTTGACTCACAGTAACGAAGCGATCAAAACAGGACAAGAAAGTTTCTTGCAGGCAAAATATTGTCTCATGCGTGTGTCTAGTTGACACTACTCATTTTTCTCATGCTGGATTGCAACCAACCAAGAATTTTAAAGTGGTGAAAGAAATTCGTGCTTGAGGTCCAACTTTGCCTTTGGTGAATCCCAGGCAGCATTCCCAAAATGAAAGCCCCCGTGCTGCTATTAGTGAGGGTGGTACCTAGACCTCAGCGCCCAAACTGTGGGAAGCTGTGACCCAGCACAGATAGGATGCTCAAGCACAACACCAGGATGTCCTTCTCCAGGCTCCCAGAAAATCTGTTCCAGAGCACAGTCGCAGAGAAGACTTGCTGGTGGGCAGTGTCACACCGACATTGTAGAACTATAGGGGAATCCCTTCTGAAACGGGGTGAAGTGCTACGTTTTGATAGGTCCTTTCTCCACTAATAGTAGTAGTTGGAAAACAAGATGTCTCTCAGTGAAAAAATGCTATATGAAAACAGAGATGTAAGATTATATGTACACAAAAGTCAAGCATGATAAGAGTGAGATAAAGCATCTGAGATGATAATGATCATACAATCATGGAATGGTTTGGGTTAGGAGGGACCTTAAAGATCATCCAGTTCCAACCCCCCTGCCATGGGCAGGGACACCTCCCACTAGACCAGACTGCTCAAAGCCCCATCCAGCCTGGCCTTGGACACCTCCAGGGATGGGGCACCCACAGCTTTTCTGGGCAGCCTGTTCCAGTGTCTCACCACCCTCACAGTAAATAATTTCTTCCTGATACCTAATCTAAACCTACCCTCTTTCAGTTTAAAAACATTACCCCTCATCCTATCGCTATGCTCCCTCATAAAGAGTCCCTCCCTGTCTCTTCTACAGGCCCCCTTTAGGTACTGAAAGGCTGCTATAAGGTCTCCCCAGAGCCTGGGAGAGAGCGTACCTTGAGAAATGCTGATCCCCATCTGTATTTCCAAGACAGCCCATCTCCCTGAAAAATCTTTGTGCAGTGCTGCAGAAACAGGAAAGGCCCCTGGATGCCAATAGATGTCTCCTGTACCCATGGAGATGCCACCTGCTGTGCCCACCATCCGGCTGGACAATGACCCATGTGGGTGGCTGGCAGCAGAAGGGATCTGGGATGCCACCAACTGCAGTGTGCTATCCTGCTTTGTAAAATGAGTTCAATGCCAGATGCCAGAAGGGGTGGTGCGTGTCATCTCACCGAACTTCAGGATGCCCTGGCATGACGTGATCCTGAGCGACAGTGCTTTCCACCCATGCGGGGCAAATGCTCGGACTGTTGGCTTTTATCACCTGGTTGGGATCCAAGCGCTGCCGCCCTTAAGCATGTGCAGCAGTCGGAGGAGTGCGAGCGGGGCTTTGCTAAGCCACAGTTCAAACTTGGATTGCAACATGGGTGTAACGTCACCCATTTTCACCAAGGGTTTTCTTGCAGAACTCCCACCTGCTCAGTGGGCAAACTGACCCTGGGTACCCAGAGGTGGATGGAGATCAGCGCCCAACAAGAGGACATCCCGCTCCAACCCTCTGCCTGCCAAAAGCCCTGACGGCACCAGCAACAGAGAGAAACAGAGGTCTTGCTGTTTCTTCAGGCATGCAAACCAGCACAATGGAAAATATTTGTGATGTTCTGAAAATCCAAACTGTTGCTTACCGAACGCGACTGAAAAATTCCCTGACTCTGTGCTAGGAAATAGCACAGCAACTGATGGGGAAAGAGACCTCCTCCAGATGAGCCTAACTATGTCCACAGCAGCGTGTGCTGGGGCGGCAGCCGCTCCCCAGCTCACCGGGTGCCGCTGGTGTCACCCTCCCTGTAACCCTCCGATTAGGAAAGAGGTGCTGTCAAGAAAATTCGCAACTGGGCCGTGCTGACCGAGGAGAGGCTCAGATGCAACACAGAGAATTACAGGAGTAAATATTTATTCATGCGCATGAGGTGTCCCAGCCAAACTGGGGCACCCCGAATGTGGTTTCACACAGGGTTCTTCTACCCTTCAAACCTTCAGGTACAACACGATTTGACTAATCACTAACACCCACGCTACCGATTACTAATCATAGCAAAACTTTGCAAATCAGGTATGTTTTCGCTGCATTCTTGCTGCTTGTCTAGTCATGCAGACGTCCCTGGAGTCCGTCTTGCTGGAGTTACTTATGTAGAAGGCCAGACGATGCCAGGAAGGTTTCAAAGACGTGTAGGACGCTGGCGGTATCTTGGTTGTCCCAGGGTATCCCTTATCCTTCATGGTCAGCTCTAGGTTTCTAAGAAGTCCTTATTTCTAGTGCTGGGCCATCCTTTAGTTTATTTTACTTAAGTGTGAACAATACCAAAATCTCCAGTAAAATGCTGCCACCTCATTACATTACGGTGTATAACGTGAACTAATATATATATATCTATTAACAAAGTTAATACACTTTCATATTCTAAGGACTGATTGATATAGTATCTTAACAGTGCTTATCTCGGAGCGTGGAGCCGCTTGCTCTGCACGGCAGATACCAGAAGGGAATCCAGTTGTATGATTTTAATTGTCTCCTTTTGCATCATAGGATGTGTTAATGATTTGTTGGACAGTTATTAAGCTGTTTAATCTTCCAGTCAGCCCATGCAGGATGTAGTTAAGAATAATACCTTTTGTACACGATACACATATGTCACGTTGAAAGGACAAGATCCGTCTCCCCGGCTGGGATGTTGCAAGGAAGCATGAGAACCTCCAGAAACAGTCTTCGTTCCTGCGATTCACAGCAGCTGGATTAACATATTAAACATCTTCTAGGGGAAAAAAAAAAATCTTCATTATGTTTACATCAATAGATTTTATCCAGCACCTTTTTCATCACTGGCACTACCCCACAACTTTCTTGTAAAAATGATACTTCTGAAAAAAGGTTTTCTTTAAAAAAAAAAAATTTTAAAATTTATATTTCTGCTATTTCAGCGGGGGCAAATTCATTAAACTGACAAAGACTTTAGTGGTGATAATCCTGCAGTGACCTTTTCTTCTGAAAGCTGGAAAGCCTGTAATAAATGAGGCAGTGATTAGGGAAGGAGAAAAGCGGTTGAGAAAATCTGCACCTATTTGTGAACTATTCCAATGCCATAGCCCTGAATTTTATAGAAAAGCACGTGAGGAGATGTATAATTCTGCTACTGCAGCAAGGTATGACTAATACAAATTAAAAGGTGCGGGGGACCGCGCAGTGACCGGTGAGAACATGATTGTTTGGATGCCCGTTAACTGAGTAGCTACTTTCCTGTGCATTGGAAAAGGCGTGCATCCTGTAGAGAAAATAGCTATGTGATTAATTAAAATTGCATCAGGTTAATGCGCGAAGGCGACAAGTTAAATAAGCATATACAGCCTGAATTATGCTGTATCCTAATTTGTGTGTCTTTGACTTTACAACTTCAGTGACATTTTAGTGTGGTACACGTGTGTCTGTGCACTGATTATATACTATCATTCTTTTCTAAGTAACTTATTCCGAAACAATACAAGACAGATTTCCTCTAGAAGATCACCAAAACAAACCAGAGGTTGACACTTCAGACTACCTTGGAATAGAAACATGTTAGAGGAATTAAAATGCTCTCCAAATATGTAAATGCTACCGTTTCAAAGGTGCTCCATCTCCTCCTTTCCCCTTCAAACTTCAAGTAAAATTCTACCCTGGGGGAAACCCTGGGAAAGCTGGGCCTCGGGAAGAGGTTGAAAATTAGGCTACAAACTTAAAGGAAACCTAGCATCAACTTTGAAGTGTATAGCCGTGACTCAGTGCAGACAGCACCTGTAATTCTCCCTTTGCAAAGCGCATGGACTTCTGCAGCTCCACGTTGCTTGAGAGAGTGGCATGAGGCCGCTCCTCAGTGGAAACATACTATTAACATGAAAAATAATACTGCTAATGGGAAGCGCATCTAAACCTGCCACACAGTGGCTAATTTTGGGTGATGGGGTTTTGGGTTTTTTTCTTAAGACGATGAACCCAGCAGACGTTTTACCATGGTTTTGGTGAGTACAAGTCCTGCTTCTCCTGCAGGAGGCAATGTTTTAATCCTAGGCAGTAGCTACAGCTTTTCTCCTAATAAAAATTATAAATCAGCTTTCGTGTTTTAGTCAGCTTTCAGATGCTTTGTGAAAAATCCATTCTGCTTTGTGACTACCGCAACCAGTTGCTTGTAGTTCATCCAACAAGAAGCCATAAACCACCCGACCACGTCACGGGGCACCTGTTCCACCGGAACTTCTTGGCAGGAGTCGCCTATGTCACGTTCGCTGACCTTGAATGAATAACCTGGGCATACTACCAATAATGTCAGGGAGAAGCATGAGCTGCTTAAGTATAGGTCATTCATAATTTTACTTGAGTTTCTTTCCCTCTGTTTCTTAGGATACCATTCTTTCCCACAAAGTATTAACACTCGGACTCAGGGAATTCTTATCGGCGTTGCAGAAGGAAACTCCATCAAAGTGGCTTTGCTGCTCAGATAGGGAAACAGCAGATACCAGCGTGGGGTAACACCATGGGCAGATGTACAAACGAACCGTCTTCTGGAGCAAGAAGACGTGCGAAAGAATGCGGCCGCCAAAATAAGCATCAAGGAGAAGAGCGATGCAGGGGTGCTCAGGCACCGGTGGCAAAGCAATTTTGTACACGGGAGGAAGGAAAAAGATGGCACGCTGGGTCAGTTTGCACAGCAGCAAGGTAATTTTGTTCCCTCGCAAACAGATGTCTTGGGAAAAAAAAAAAAAAAACCAGAGGCTGCACGTGGAGAGGCTATCGATAGCCTTACTAAATAAAGTAGTAGCCTCACTTAGTGGTAGGTTCTGCTAAGAAGCACCTGCTGAGCGTTGATGAGGAAAGGATGGCAGCATCCCGACATGGCACGGCACGGCACCAGCAGGAGCAGACGGAGGGGCTGACCAGCCATCTTCAATTCCACCGCCTGAGCCGGTGCCCACCGAGCTGCTTGTCAGCAGGGACGGCTGGAGGTGAAGGGCCGTCACGCAGCAATCCCAAGACACGTGCGTGGCGGGACGGACTCGCCTGCTCCCTCCTTCCGCAGGAAAGCAAGGAGGGCTCCTGGGGACTTCCCAGCCAAAGAGCCTCTCGGCCGGAGCAGCGGGATGGGAGCCATCAGCAACAATGCTGCCGCTCCTTTTCAGGACCCCAGGAACCAGAGAATAACGCTGGGGGGGTGGGGGGGGTGCTGAAGCGGTGGGTCCGCATTTTCATGGTCCATCCAAGATCTCATGGCTTGTCCTTGATGCGGCAGAGCAGAAGTAGCTGCACCGCTTCTGTCCTCTGTGCTCTGAATCACGTTCCCAGCTGACTTTGAGAAAATGGCAATGGGATTCAATCCCATTGCAATTCCAAGTGAAAATGTCAAGAAAGGGAATGATGAAATAGCAATGGGATGCCGAGGCCAACTTCTGGATAGAAAGCTTGAGCCAAGGAGCAAGGTGCAAGTGTCGGACCAGTGAGCATCACTGGAAGAACCATTATTAGAAACATTAATAGTGCAAAATGGGTGATTTGTGGAACAACTTAAAGCACACAGACTGTTTTGCATAGCGACTATATTTCTACAGCCATCACCCACCTGCTTCTTGGTTGATCTAGATGTCCCTGGAGTTGGTCTTGATAGAGTTACTTATCTGTGATGCCAGACAAGGGCAGGGTGTCACAGAGGCGTTGGAGGGGCCAGGATGCTGGCGTTACCCTGGTAGTCCAGGGGTATCCTTTATTCTTTGTGGATGACTGAGATTCTGAGAGAAACAAAGGTCCTTACCTTCAGGGTGGTGGGTGTCTTGCTTCTCCTTGCCATGAGGTGGGGTCCTTTGGTCCTACTTACTTCACCATGAATACTGACGCTTACTTAAGCATCACTAATGCAGTATATGACGTGAACTACATATGTCTTAAGAAAGTTGATACAGTTTCATACTACAAAGACTAATTGGTACAATAGTTAAGGAATGAGGCTGTTCATCGTTTTGGGGGCTTAGGGCCTAGCAGGAGAGAGGCAAAAACCAGAATACCCTCCGCTGTCCGGCTGCAACCCAAAAAGCAGCTGCACACGGGTACCCCCTGGTTGGACAGACAGCTTCTCCGCTCCTCCGAACGACTTTGTTTACAGCCGTGTCTAAAATAAATGTTGCTTTCTTTTTCTTTCTTTCTTTCTTTTTTTTTTTTTTCTTCTTCTTTACTCCTGTTATTCCTGCGGAGCGGGTCGGATTCCTTTCTGACTCACGCATGATTAACTAACTTCCAGCTGCATTATCTTTATTGTCGCTGCCGAGGCACAAGCCAGCGCTCAGCAGGACTCGCGGGTCCCAAGCTGAGCTGGCGGGGCTGCCGCTTACAGAACAGGAGGGCTTTTTTTTTTTTTTTCTGAAACACGTGGGGTTTGGGACATTTTTTTAAAAAAAAAAATATATTTTTTTTATTATTATTATTTAAGAGAGAACACGTGCTCGCTTTCTGGGGGAGCGGGGAGCAACCAAACAATAACCGATAAGGGACCCGGCAGCCAGGCGGCGCCGGGGGGTCCCGGCGGCGCCACGGCCGCGCCCGGCGGGAGCATGGCGGGCGCGGACGGGACGGGACGGGACGGGACGGGCAGCCCCGGCGCGGAAGCGGTTAATGCGGGGCACCAGGAAACGGGAAGGAAGAGGCTGACCCAGCAAGCGCCGCACAGCGGAAACACACCGCTCCCCCCCTTCCCATCCCATCCCATCCCATCTTATCCCGCTCCGTCCCGTTCCCGCTGGGAGCCGCCGCCGGCGGGCCGGGCGCACGTGCAGGCGGGGCGGCGCGGCGGCGGGCGGGCACGTGCGGCACCGGCACCTGGCGGCGGCGACGGCCAGGCGGGCCCCGAAAAGAGGGAGGGAAGGGAAAGGAGCGGAGCGCTCCCTCCGCCCCGGGGGAGAGCAGTCGGAGGCGGCTTACACAACCCGCCGCCCCTTGCATAAGCCGGCAGTCGGGACCGCGGGGGCGGTGCGAGCCGCCGCCACCCCCCCCTCCGCCGTGCCGTTTTCTCGCCGCCGCCCGGGAGCCGCCCCCCTGCTGCAGCGATGTGACCCGCCCCCTCCCTCCCTTCCGTCGCCGTCCCCTCCCAGGAAGGAGCCGGAGTCGGCAGCGCCGCGGGCCCGGCATGGAGTAAGGCGGCCCGGGGCCGGCGGCGCCGCGCGGGCATGGAGCTGGGCCCGGGGCCCTGCGCGCTGCCCGCCCCCCCCGCCGCCGGGACCGGGACCGGCTCCGCCGCGGCGGCGGGGGGACCCTGCGCCGAGATGCTGCAGGTGGCGGAGGAGGCCTTCCGCGGCGGCAACTTCGAGCTGGCGGCCGAGATCTACGGCTCGGAGCTGGCGGGGCTGCCGCAGCCCGAGCGGGGCCTGTGCCTCCGCCGGGCCGACGCGCTGGCGCGGGCCGGCCGCATGGCCGAGGCGCTGGACGCCTACGGTGCGGCGGGGCGGCTGGGGCGGCTGCGGCCCGAGGAGCTGCGGGAGCTGGCCGAGAGCTTCGCCCTCAGTATCCGCGACAAGGAGCTGCGCCTGCCGCCCTGGGCGGGCAGCGGCGGAGCCGGCGGGGCGGAGGGCGAAGGGCTTGGCGACCCGGCGTGCTGCCGGCCGCCCGAGCTGTTCGCCTGCCCGCTGTGCCGGCGGCTGCTGTGCGAGCCGGTCACCCTGCACTGCGGGCACACCCACTGCCGCCGCTGCGCCGAGCCCGGGGACTGCGGACGCTGCCACCGCTCGCGACGACCCGCCGAGACCGGCGCCGCCGCTGCCTCGCCGCCATCGCCCGCCGCCGCCCGGCCGCGGGTCAACGTGGTGCTGGGCAACCTGCTGCACAAGTGGTTCGGCCCTGAGAGCCGGGCGCGGCGGCTCCGAGCCGAAGGGGACGCGCTGAGGGAGCGCCAGGAGCTGCCGGCCGCCCTGGAGAAGTACAACCAGGCCCTGGAGATGGGTGAGCGGCGGCGGGGGGGCGAGAGGGAGGAGGAGGAGGAGGGAGGCCCCCGGACTGCCCCCACCGGCAGCCGGGCGTGGCGGGGGAGGGGGGGGGATTAGTGGTGAACGGTGGGAGAGGGCACCTGGGGGAAGTTTTTTGAGGATGAAACCTCCCAGCGGGTCTCCTCACACCCCCCCCTCCCCGCCCGCCGCCGTCCATCCCCCCCTGGTGAATGGCTATTTTTGTTCCCCTGTTATTTTTGTCCTTGCTCAGAAGGTGCCTGCCGTTTAGCTGCCTGCAGTCGATGACTCATTATGCAGTGTTTCTAGAAAACCCGCTTTCCTGTTCGTGGGGGAAGCCAGCTCGTAGTAAAGGATACGCGGTGGTGGTCGCCTTCCAGCCCTGCGGCGGCATCGTGGAAGAAATCGGTGTGTGGGGTCGGATTCATTCCGCTACCTGCAGTTGCATCTTTCGGCCTTTGAGAACGCTTAATGAAATACCAATAGGCGCAAAGAAAACTTCCTTTATCTTAACGCTGTGCAAAATATTGAGGATAAATCTGCCTTTTGACTTACGGAGATCACCCGCCCTTGTTTTGAGTTTAACCTCTTTATAGGCATGCGATATTTCTCTGTGCAGAGTATTCCCTGAAGAGCCTGGGTTTAAATAAAAAAGGGCACAGGCTGCCTTCCTCCTCCTCCTCCTCCTCATCCACCAAACCGATGTCAGCCTTAGTTTATCAAAACTAGGTTGTTCTGGGTCTCTGTGCCGAGTAGTAGGTGGATCCTGCTGGCTCGGTTGTAGCCTTGTAGTAATGCTTGTGTGCCTGCCTGCTCCCGGCTTGTTTGCTCTGCGAGCGGTGGGGGAGGTATCCGTGAGGATCTACAACGCCTGGAGAGAGAGGCATGGAGCTGAAAAGAGCTGGGATCTCAGCAAATCTTTCCCCTGGGATCTGCCACTCCTCTAGTCTGTGTGTGATGCATGTCTGGTTTAATTGGGGAGGAAGGGGGCAGAAAGCCTTGGTCATGGTAACAGAGGCGAAATCCTGCGGGTAAATTCCTTCTGAAGACAAATGTAGAGAAAACTGTGCCTCTCCTCCCTGAAAGAGCTCCTTCCCTGCTTTGAGTAAATTGCTTTCCTCGTTCATAGCTTTCACATCTAGGGATGTATGACTGAATTTTTACCTTTTTGTTGTTTTGCCGGCAGCTGTGGAGAGAAACACACCATTACGCTAGTCTGTTACTCGCTTTCTTTTTTTTTTGCCGTGGTCATGTGATAGGCATCCAAAATACGAGAGCTTGGAACAGCATAGCATGCTATTGACCTGCCGCTGATGCTGGCTGTCGGAACCATTAGTTCTGCTATTTATTCCACTTTTCCAGCTAGGTGTGAGGAGTTTTCAGTCCTAGCCCAGTCTCCCTGTAAAACTATTACGCGGTTTAGCTGAAGTAATCTCTGTTAAAGTAGGGCAGGACAGAGAGCTCAAGGAGGAAGGTGAAGCAGAGGGGAGGGGAGAGAGGCTTGATGTAGGTCACTGGTGGATGCTGTGAGTTTCCAGTATTGGAGCCTTTTAAAGTTTAGGGCTCAGGGTCCTGCTCCTGGGGAAAATATTATCTCGTCAATGAAATAAAAGTGCTTGACGTGATTTTTAGAGAAGTGTTTGTCACTGTTGTGTGTGCTGCTTGCTGTGTCTGCAGGGGGGTGGAAGGAGAGTGAAGACCATAGTTGGCTGCTGGCGTGCTCACAGAGCCTGTCCTTCCTCCTCCCATCTCTGCTGCACGTGTCTCCAGCTGCGGCTGCTGTGTCTCAGGGGCTCGAGGTAGCTCCCTTGCAGTGTCCCTGTTTCTGTCTTCTGGGATTTCCCAGGCATGGTGGGAATTTGTTCAGAAACTCCTTACTCTGTCAGTGAGGCTAAAATTGCTTAATAAGGTTATTTATTATTTTTAATTCAAATTAAAAATAATAGCAGGTATCTTGCTAGCTTTTGAAATTCTAAAACCATAGGCTGACGTGTTGTAACTTCCCAACTCCCAAATTCCTGTTGCTGAAGGGCAGCTCACCTCCCAGCCCTTCACCTTTTTTCCTGTTTTCCTGTATGCCAATGCCATTTCGCACAGGTGGAGCTGCTGTCTGAGTCTCTTGTTCTGAAATTCATATCACATGCTCATCAGGTACTGCCTTTTGGCTTGCTGGAGTTGCTGCCTTGTTTTCCAGCCAAATATCACAGTAAATAGGGGGGGGGGGGGTGGGGAAAGAACATGGCTGTTTTCTAACTGTTCAGGACCTTTTAAGTGTTAGCATATGGGCAACTTGAAATGCTTATAAGCCACTGTCAGGTATTTAAGACTCTTACTGTGTGAGAAAATAACTGCTTTTTTTAACCTCCAAATGCTTATGTATTACTACTGAGAGTCAAGGGTCTGGGTATCCTCTTAATTTCTTTTTAGAGGCTGAAGGCACGTGAATGTGGTGATTATACAATTCCTATATAAAGTCAGGTAAAACTCCAGGCTTCTTGGCAGGACCGGATTTTTTTACCCGTGCTTCTTGTGGAGTACTTTCCTGCTCCATCTGCAGCAACTGGCTTTGTGTAATGTAATATTAAAGCAAGTTTTCCAGTTACTGATCACTTACCTCATTTTCGTTGCAACCTTCTGTCTTCTGATTTGCATTGTAGTTCTTGAGGTGCTTCAAGTCTAAGCTATAAAAGGCTCCTGTCACGTAGCTGGTACGCTTATTTCCAGTATAATCTGGAATATCTGCTCCTAATTTCAGGTCTCGGGAGCAGTCTGTGTGCCTTCAAGTTGTCAGCTTTTTCCAGTTGAACTAGTTAGTCTTGTAAAAGCTTACTCTTAGCAAGTACATTCATTTTTTGTCCTTAACTATCGGATCTGCAATGCCAGCACTGCTCCTGTGTTCGCTCTGATGGAGCCTGCTGTGGATTCAGGTGTGGTTGTGTGGGTTTTTTGTTTGTTGTTTTTAAGAAAATCACTTTACTATTTGATCCTTCTAGTTCTTTTGAGATGCTCACAGCTTGGTGATCTCTGCTGTTTTAAACAAAGTCGCTGGCTTTTTTGCTGCCATAGACGCTGGAATAGATCCCTCATTATTGCAAGGTATCTAATTACCACAGCTTCAAAGCAAGCACATGTCAGGCTGCTTGAAAGGAAGCATTTGTTTCCAGCTGGATCGCTCTTTGTGCCAAGCTTTATGCCGTTCAGCCATCATAATATCAAGTATTGTCCAGATCTTGCTCTTGGGGCTCTTCCCCACACAGATGAAATTCAGAGAGCTGGGGTGTCAGAGGTGGGCTTCCTCTCTGCCATCCCTTCTCTTTTAACTGGTCTTCTGATTATATGAACTCTTTGGTCAATTAAACTGAAATATACTATCGTGTATGCGTGCAGGGTTGGTTTGGGTGGGGTGTTTTTTGTTTTGGGTTTGGGACTTTTTTGTGCGGAAGGGGCTTTCTGCACCCTTTTTCCTCTCACCTGCTGCTCTCCGATGGAGATGCTCTCTGGAGGGACTGTCCCCCGGAGGAGTACAGTAATTTCTGTGTGTCCGGGCTTACAGACCCTTTAAGCAGTGTGACTGAAACTAAAGGAAGCTAGATTTCAGTGGCAAATTAATGTGGGTATTTTGAGGATGTGCTTTTGGGAGTGTGTTTTAGGGTGGGTTTTTTTTTCATTTTTTTTTCTTTCTAGAAAGCAGTTCCCAGTTACAGAGGTAGCAGGTGGCCGTTGCTTCATAGGGAAGATAATGAATAGGGCTTTTCCCAAGTACCATGTGTAACTTCACATGGCCAAAGACTGTATCATGGTGGGTGTGGGAGCATGACAACAAAGTTCACTCTTGGGGAACAGTAGTTATCAAAAAAATGCTGTCTTGTGCAGGCCAAGTAGGAGCATATTGTACACTTTCTGCTAGTCTGCTGGTTTTAAAATGAGGTACTTTATGGCTTTGAAGGAGACTGACCTCTTCTCAGGGTGAGGGCATGCTCGTAAGCAAAGATATGCAGAATGTCGGGGGTTTGGGTGGCAGCAGTGGTTCCTGCCTTCAGCTGGCACTTCTCTGTGCCCTCCTGAGACCTTTCCTGTAAGTAAGCCTGAAGATGCCCGCTTGGAGCTAAAGAGCCCAGAGGTGCTTGCTGCTGCTGTTATTTCTGTAATGATGCTGGTTCCCGAGCTGTGTCGGCGGTTCCAGGCTTTGGGTGGTCTCTCCAGCCTGCGCGTGGGACTGCAGTTCTGCTGGGAAGGACCTGGTCTAGTGGGAGGTGTCCCTGCCCATGGCAGGGGGGTTGGAGATAGATGATCTTTAAGGTCCCTTCCAACCTAAACCATTCTGTGACTGTGCCCCTGCTGCGCCCGTCTGACCCTAATCCCTAGCAAGCTTCTTTGGCTGGGGAGGGACGGCTGTGCCTCGGCTCCTGCAGCTCTCTGTGCTCCTTTGCCTGCTGTGCCATGGTGTCTGCCTCCCAACGCAGTGGCACACATCGTATCAGGACACCTTATTTCTGTATGAGGCACGCTGGCTTCAGCCTGTGATTACCCGCCACTGGAAAGGTGTCCCTTTGGAGTCTACCAAGCCTGGGAAGCGTCACTGTCTCGGGAGAGCAGTAGAAGCTGCAGCAATTCCTCAGAGTGGTTGTGTTTACTTCTGGTGTGATGGGCTCTTTCTCAGCAGAAATAGGTTTCTCCTGGGAGGGGGGGACTGCTGATGCACATACCTGCTCAAATTGCCCAGCATTTTAATTTTTTTTTTTTTTTTTTTTCCCCTCCAAAGGGTTCAGAAAAAGTTTGTAGGAAATAAAACTCAGCAGCTGTATCAGAATTTTAAAAACACGGTGGAGTTAAGGATGGGTATATGGAAAGAGATCTGGGAGTCGTGGTGGACAACAGGATGACCATGAGCCAGCAATGTGCCCTTGTGGCCAAGAAGGCCAATGGCATCCTGGGGTGCATCAAGAAGAGTGTGGCCAGCAGGTCAAGGGAGGTCATCCTCCCCCTCTACTCTGCCTTGGTGAGGCTGCACCTGGAGTACTGTGTCCAGTTCTGGGCTCCCCGGTTCCAGAAGGACAGGGAACTGCTGGAAAGGGTGCAGCAGAGAGCTACCAAGATGATTAGGGGACTGGAACACCTCTCTTATGAGGAAAGGCTGAGGGATTTGGGTCTCTTCGGTCTGGAAAAAAGACGGCTGAGGAGGGATCTTATCAACACTTATAAATACTTAAAGGGTGGGAGTCAGGAGGATGGGACCAGGCTCTTTTCAGTAGTGCCCGGGGACAGGACAAGAGGCAATGGGCACAAACTTGAGCACAAGAAGTTCCACCTAAACGTGAGGAGGAACTTCTTTACCCTGAGGGTGGCAGAGCACTGGAACAGGCTGCCCAGAGAGGTGGTGGAGTCTTGGAGACTCTGGAGACATTCAAAACCCGCCTGGACGTGTTCCTGTGTAACCTGCTCTAGGTGACCCTGCTCTGGCAGGGGGGTTGGACTAGACGATCTCCAGAGGTCCCTTCCAACCCTGTGATTCTGTGATTCTATGATTCTATTCTATGATTCTATATGTGCAAAGAGGGTCTTTTCTTCCCAAGCCCTCTGCATGGATCGCTTTCCAGTTGGTAAAGAGCAGTGCAGGAAAGGCCTAAAAGAGAAGGCGAGATTGTATCAAGCCCAGGGTGGTGGCAGAGGTAGTGTGCCACAGGGCAAGCCAGGGAGGTGATGTTGCCTGGATGCTGGAGATCCTGCGTCTCACGTCTCCTGGGATGGAGGGCTGTGTGCTGACCCCCAGCTCACAGGGTGGTGTTTTGTTTGGAGCAATGCTCCAAACATGGGATTGTTCCTGAGCTTTGGTGGAAAGAGGAGGATCTGCCTCACTTGGCCAGACTTGGCAGGGGGAGAGAGAGGTTTCTCCCTTTTCATCCCAGTGGAGGTTCACCATAAATTGGCCTGATCCAAGAAAGCTTAATGTGGCCACTCAGCACTAATTTATTTTGTGGTCAAGCAATTCACGGAAATTTATGTGATGCCTTCCATATTTTCCCTTCATAAGAATTGAATTAAGGGAACAGGGCAGGCCAGGAGGCAGTAGAAAAGAGCCATAAAGGGAGAATCGGGCATGTGAGGATGAGGTCTCAGGCCAAAATACGCCTGTTCTTGAGCAGATGGAGCCTCTTGGGACGGCGTCAGTGATGGTTCCTGCTCCCCAACCTTGCTCACTGGGCCCTTTTAGGTAGTGTGCTGGGGGTTCACCTACTCGGGGTCACTGTACCCCCATTACCCTCCTGTGCCAAGCATTGAGTTTGCATGGCAAGGGGTTGGTGCTGCCTCCGTGCTCCTGAGCTTGTGGCTGCTGCTTTGCTTGGGTAGCAAGTGGGATGGTTTGACCTCAATATAGAGTATCTGCAAACTGTTGTGGCCTTCAAGGGTGACAGAGCACTGGAACAAGCTGCCCAGAGAGGTTGTGGAGTCTTCTTCTCTAGAGACACTCAAAACCCACCTGAATGTATTCCTGTCCTACCTGCTCTAGGTGAACCTGCTTTGGCAGGGGGGTTGGACTAGATGATCTCTGAAGGTCCCTTCCAAGCCCTACCATTCTGTGGTTCTTATCCTGTCCTGTCTCCTCTGGTCTATATAGACAGTTGTTCACGTCGTTGTCTTTGGAAATTATGCTTCTTTTGGTGTGCTGGCTAGGTAGGTGGGCAGTTGATGTGTGTCTGGCTTTTCCTTCCCTTCTTCCTTCCCTTTACGTTGGTAACTCTCAAATAGGTAAAAGAACCTAGCAGTGTTGCACATAGAAAATAAGTGTGTCTTGCTGCATCTCTTGACCTTCCGTACTGTCTCTCAAGCTGTTAAAGCTACAGACCTTCAGTGCAAGGCGATGTAAGAGTAACTGCCGTGAATTTTCCTGCTAGATAAATGCCAGGTTGTGGGATTGCACTGCTTCCCAGACAGCATGGCATAGGTAAACTTCCAACCAAGTATTCTTGGGAGTTGAGCTGAGTTCTTACAGCCACAAGTAACACAGCTATGGGGAAGCATTTTGCCATGCCCAAAAAATTTGCTGGGGCTTTTTCCTTCCAAGCCTGCTTCTGAGTTGTTTCAGGTAAGGGAGTAAAAGATGATCAGAATTCCTTGGTGGGGTGGTGGGATGTCCTCTTGGTGCTATCCTACTGCAGACCTGATGGCTGAAGGGTTTCTGTTAGTCGTGGGTCATGGTCGGAAAAAAGCAAAAAAGAGAGTCTCTGTCTGCAAAGGGAAGCTGCTGAACTTTCTTTAGAAAGCTGTGCTTAAATTTTTGTAAAGGTGACTGATGCCATAGTGTGCCTTTTATTAATTCTGCCACTGTTTGCTCAGGACTTGTGCTCCTTAGTGGTGCACTTGCACTGAAGTCGCGTTGTTCAAAGGAAACTCCTAGAGAGCATCTACATGCACCTATATGTGAATTATGTGCATTAAGTACATTTCAATGGTTACTTCTTTTGTACTCTATCTCTAAAAGATTGCTACTAGAAGACAAGGTTGGCTGTCTTTTTTCTCATGTGGTAAAAAAGAGGTTGACCAAATATTCCTTCCTCACAGGGTCTTGGGAACACTTTCCAGTTTCCAGTAGTAAAGAAGGAAGTCTTTGATGTTGTACTAGCCATTAAAAAAAAAAAAAAAAAGCCACGGTAGACAGCTGTCATGACTCCTGGAACAGCAAATGGTTCAGTCATTTTAATAATTTATCTAAAGAATACTTAATTTTGTAGCTCCTAAAGAGAAGTGTGACTTCCAAGTGAAGAATGAGAGGTAGTCTTTCTGAAATTGCATGCTACAAAAAATAGTAAATGCTTGCTGCTTAGAGGATTTGTGCTAAAAAAGGAACTTTCCCATCCCTCTGTAAAAGTGCCTCTTGGAATCTGCTTAAAGCATGTCTCTAAAACCTGTTTGTTCTGTTTTACAGGGGCAGAAAAATGTGTAAAAGTAGGAGTCAAGGTTACCTGGAGACTGTTGCAGTAGTCTGAGTGTTATTTTTAAACTTAAAATATTTTGCAGACTTCTGTCTTTCAGGCCCCCCCCCCCTTTTTTTTTGGGTTTTTTTTTTTTTTTTTTGTGCTGAGGTGGTGCTTGAAAAATAGTAGTAAATACTTCACATATGACACGACTGGAAATGTGTCAAGTACTTCGGAGCAAGTACAGGAGCTCGTATTACTCCTGATTTGTGAAGAGCTTGCAGTTGAAAGCTCAGCTCCTGTCGTTGGATCTCTGGAAGCTTTGCCCGCTTGCGGAGGGTCTGCTGAAGGTAGAGGCATTGCAGGGCTGCAAGACTAGGGCCATGGTGGACAGGAGACTTATCCATCACAAGCACAAAGGGGAGGAGGCATCATGCTGTATAGTAGACAGTCTTTGGGTGTGTCTTTTTTTTTTTAAGCAGTTAAGATCACTCATGTAACTTACAGTTATGTACCACTTAAGATAGGGTGGGTTTTTCCCCCTCTTCTCCATGTGTGTAAGCCAGATGTAATTTCCTATAAATAATTGAACTACTTCAGCAATCCTAGAGAATGAACTATACCTACGTATCAGTCTAAAGAATTTTTGAAGTCTCTTCAAACAGCATATTCTCTTCTTCTTTTGCTGGGATAAAGTATAACGGGATGTCTTTTGCTTTTGGAAGATGACATTTATAGAACTGACTTGCACTTCTTAGTCTTAAAATTAGATACTGCACTACTCCTTTTCTCTTTTACAAATGTATTAAGTGATCGGCTCTGTTTGAGGACAGAAGCAGTGAGATAATAACTGAGAAACAAGAAGGTCCTTTTTGCAACTTGCAGAGTCAGAAATTATGGGCTGAAATAAGCTTTAACTGGAAGTAGAGAAGGTTATAGAGACCTGGAGAATAACTGGAAGAAATGTAGCTTATGTATTATCACGGAATTGTAGGGATTGAAAGGGACCTTCAGGGATCATCTAGTCCAACCCCCCTGCCAGAGCAGGGTCACCTAGAGCAGGTTACACAGGAACGCGTCCAGGCGGGTTTTGAATGTCTTCAGAGATGGAGACTCTACCACCTCTCTGGGCAGCCCGTTCCAGTGCTCCGCCACCCTCAAAGTGAAGTTTTTCCTCAGTAATATTGAAATGGAATTTCTTGTGTTCCAGCTCGTGTCTGTTGCCCCTTGTCCCATCACTGGGCACCACTGAAAAGAGCCTGGCCCCATCCTCTTGACACCTGCCTTTTAGATATTGGTAAGCATTGATGAGCTCCCCTCTCAGTCTTCTCTTCTCCAGGCTAAACTGACCCAGGTTTCTCAGCCTTTCTTCATAAGAGAAGTGCTCCATTCCCTTGATCATGACAAATAGGGCAACTAGGTTATCATGGGTAAAGTCATATTATGATAGCATATCTGGCTGTAAATTGATCTTATTAACTATGATCATGGCAGACCTACTTGGCTGATCCTGCCTGGCCATGAAGCACAGTGTGTCTTTGGAGTCTCCTTGCAATCGCAGGTTCATGTGCACCTTGCTCCCTGTTTCTATGGGAGGTCAGGATTTTCCCTCACGTGCTTTGGAGATCAGGCAAGGGCTTGACCTCTTGAGGTGTTCTGCTTTGCTTTTGAAGCTTGCTTATTATGTCTTCGTACTTCACTCCATAAGCATCTTCTTTTGGGACAGCCTCTGTACCTGCTGTTCGAGAAGATACTTCAGTTCTGACCAAGGCTTTGGTAGGAAACCTTACCTGAACCCTGAACTAAATGCTAGGAGAACTAGTAAGCATTGAAAATGAGTCACACTTGTGTACTTAATGGTTTTATTATACTAGTGCCAAGCAGCCATGGGTGGACTTGGTGTACGTCACCTAAAGCAGTGCCCAAATGTCCGAAGGGTAGAGTGGGAACTGAAAATACAGGGAGGAGGTGTTGATTCATGCTATTTTATCTGGAAAGAGCAGCATGCATCTAGCAAAGTGTTGAAAGACTGGGATTTTGGATAGGAGTGAGCAATGATCTAATATATTACACTTAGCATGGACACTCTTGAATTGAGGACTTTTGCTGTACCATGCAATTCATCACTTAATGGGTTTGTAAAGAAGGTTGTCGTTGGCTTTGCAGTTGTGGAAATGGAAACTAAACCATAGGTTAATGAGATCTGTCTGGCATGTTTCTGCCTCGTGAGGTACAACACAAAAGCAAGGGCACAAAGTTAGCTGCACCTTCTTCGTGGCAGCTCTTCATCCAGGTAGCATATAACTTCTCTTACGGTGTTTCTCCTGAGTAATGATGGGAGTGGTGATTAGCTGCGCTTAGTGGTGATGACAGTTCAGCTTTAAATAACGTATGGAGCTTCCCAGCTGAGGACTTACTGAGCCTGAAATAAGGCTGCTGGGAATCTAAAGCATTTTGTCCAGCAGACAGAAAAGTCTGTGTTCTTAAGTCTGGGTACTTGGACAGCAAAATATGGAGGCCCGGAGAGAAGTTAGTTCAGTCTTAAAATTGTATGTTTTTAAGAGTATTTAGCTCGTTTGTCACCAGTGTCTTTTCTTTTGGTCACAGTGATAGTACGAAGGAGTTTTGATGTCTCCCTGTCCCCTAGACCAGAGAGCACCTAGGTGCAAAGCAGCAAGTGGGTGGATGTCCTGAATCTTTGGGTGGGAAGGTGTAAAAGAATATGAAATATTAGTAGTTCATTTTAAGTGCTATTAATTGCTTAGAGTTAATCACTTAGTGTTAGGCTGCATTGGCATACTACTTATATAGAACTCGCTTAGCATTAGTAGCTACCATTGCTGAAGCCTTAGGCCACAAGCTGTGAACTTTCACCTACATAAGTTGAACTTGTTTTGAACTTCTACTTAATTACATAAAGGAAGGCCCTGAGACCAGTACAAACCAGGAGATAAGGAAGCTACAACCCTCAGCAGATGCTGCAACCTGACAAGATACAAGAACAGTTAATGGCCCGCCTGGAGACAGAGAAAGAATCCCGTGAGGAATAAGAAGACCCCAGACTAGAAATGACCATTGGGCCAAGGGGCGTGTGAAGGGCGGATGGATAGGTTGTAAGAGTATAATTGCCCGGGAATTTCTTTGTTCTGGGTCCCTCTCCGGAGGCACCCTGCTCCAGCTGTCCTTGCTGCTGTACCATTCAAATTATTTTATTTTTGCCCGAGACCACGCTATGGGAAACATAGCGTGAATAAACTTCCTTAACAAAGGCAAGGGGCGAGCATTGCCGCTTCAGTTCTGCTAGTGAAGTGGTGGCTGCAATTTGTCCACCCCAGTTGAAACAGGTCTCCTCTGCTTTTTCATCTCATGCTGTGTGCTTAGGTTGTGTGTAGAGGTGAAATCCCAATCAGGCATGGACCAGCTCTGGAGCCACTTAGTGCAAACGAGCCATGCTGGGGCTCTCTGGTGGTGTCTGAATCAGCTTCCCCGTGGAGGTGATGGGAGAGAAAGTTTGGGCTTGGGGTGGCTTTTTGAACTTTGTAATGGGCACTTCTGAAAGAAGAAAAACTTGAAGAAAAACACTTGATATCTGCATGAAGATAAAATAAAATAAATAGAGCTTGATGGGACATAGACCTCTCCATCAGAGGTTGTGATGTGCTCTGTTACACTGGCTGTGGGCAGCATGAATGTGGGCGAGGAAGAGGAGGCCTTTGCACATGCAAACCAGCCACTGCTGGCTGGTCCGGGCTCTGAGCAGAGGATGGTGGTGCCCTGCGCTCCTCTTCTTCCTCACCGCAGCCTGTTTCAAGAGCTCCTAAACTCATACCCTGCTATGTCTGCCAGCGTTGGTCACCCGGTGGAAATAAGTGTTACGTTTGCCGGCAGAGCGCTGCTTGCAAGTGCCTGCTTTGTAATGGCAGTAGAAGGGTGCTTGGTTGCATGAGTGGGCTTATGGAGGAGGAGGCGGCTTCCTTCTTTGCATCCTCTGTGTGCCAAAACCTCCTGCACGCTTCCTCCGGGATCTTTGGTTACTTCACCTCCTGAAGACTGCCAGTGACATAAATGCAGGGAGGAAAAACCGTGATATTCAGAAAATATTATTTTTTTTAAAAAGTCTAGTTATTAATCCAATGAAGGGAGACTGATAAGTGAGAAAACATGGGCTTGCTGATTACAACCATGCCGTCATGTTCGCTGTCCCTCTTAATCAGTTTTGGGAAGCTGACCCTGGTTTTCATCTTTGCTGGTTTATTTTAATGTCCTGAATGTCTTTACTGCTTCTGTTAATTATTTTATCAAATGTGCTCCTTCCTCTGCGCCCCCAACCAAACAACACTTGTGTATCCATTTTTTGTGCGCGGACTTGTCATGCTTACACAAAGTCTGGAGGAGAAAAGCTAGCTTGCTGTTTACTAAATCTTACTAATTTCTCACTGAAATGAAAATAAATGTTTCATATTCTTTTTCAAGGTTATGAAAAGGCTTTCAATACTGAATTGTTCAGAATTGAATGTATAACGTAACAAAGCAAACCAAATTTCTTCCTCTCTCCGGAGGCAGAAGTTTCTTTAAAATGTGGGAAAAATTTCCCCTGAGGTCCTGCATAGGCTGACCCCTTCTAGCAAGACTGAAAGGTGTTTTTGTGATGACAACAGTTTCAGTTCTGCTCAGGCATTCAGGAAATATGCTTAGGATTGAAATAGATTTGAATAAAACATGCTTTTCTAGGAAGAAACGTCAGATAAGGAGGATTAGGGAGCTCTAGCAACTTTAAACTTGTTCTTTCTGTGCTGAGTTCCTGGAAGAAACCTCAGCAGTAGTTTATTACAGTAGAACTTTTACCGTCTTCTACGGTCTGTTTGACGAATTCTCCTAATTGCTCTAATTGCCTTCCTGGCACAAGGGGATTTTGGGGAGTTCTGTTCTCTTGTCAGCCTCCCCAACTCAAGCAGTGTATATATATATATATATATGTGTGTGTGTGTATATATATATATATGTATATATATATATTTTTTTTTTTTTAAACTTGAATGCTTGGGCATATGTGGGGAAGTAATTTTGGGTGTTAGCATCCGCATAGGTAAAAACACAATCTAACAAACATCTGCAGATGAGTGCAAAGGTGATGTGAGCAGAAAATCTAAGCTAACAGCCACACTCGGGGTGGGCAGTACTTGGTGGTCCCAAGGAGGGTCCAGGAGGCAGGAAGCTGCTGAGCCCCTTGGCACTGGGCGCTGCTTGGGCCAGGGTTAGTCTGGTGCCATGGGATTGCAGCTGGGATGGAGGGAGGGAGCTGCCTGGGAAGGCTCCCAGGACCTGCGGCTCCAAGGAAGTCTCTGTGTCCTGGCTGCCCGGAGCGTCAGATCCTGGGAGCCTCAGCAGTGGATCCCTGATGCTGACAAGGACATAAATTTTGCTGTGCAGCTGCAGACTCCCAGAAGAGTTTGATTCAGGAAATGCCATCTCCTGGTATTGTGGAAACAGCAACATTTTCTATGCTTTTCTCTTTCAATTTGGCCTGAAATAATAAGTCATTTCATTGAAGAAATCTCTGTTTTGTTTGTTTTTTTTTTTATTCTTTTACGTTGAGAAGAAAGGAGGAATGCATTATTTTAAAACAAATTATTGGCTATTGTGCAACTCCTTAGTTTTTTCCAAATGAACTTGATGGTTATTATAGTATACCGGCGTCTAGCAGCGGTCACAGACCCCTTATGTCCTCAAACCCTCTCCATCCACCTTCTGTGACTAATTTGTTTCACCACAGCACATGTGGCAGCATGGAACAACTCAATTTCATGGTGCTTATAGAAACTCTGTAGTTATTTAGGGTGTAGCTGGATATTCACTTTTTCTTCCCACTTCCACACGTACCCTAAGTTGGAGTCAGCCAGTGGATGCCATGGTTCCACTGGCAGAATGAGGTCTCAGACCATCTAGCCTTGCCCTGGGACCAGCTGTGGACCCTCCTGGGGTGGTCCTGCTGGCAGCAGGAGGTTGGGGACGAGGGGACGTGCGGGTCGCATGCAGAGCCGCCAAGCTTTTGGGCTGTGCCACCATGTCTCCGGGTGGGGTGAGCTTGAATGGAGGCAGCTGGGCACCACTCCAGCATCTTGTCTCGCTGCTTTATCTCCATATAGAAAACCTGTTATGCTGTAGTCTCATAAATGCTGCTGCCTTTAGCAAAGCTGTTGGGTTTTTTTACCCTCTTTCTTTTTCTCTCTCTATTAACTAAACATTCCTTGCCAGTTACTCATTAAGATGGGCCACACCTTCTGCTTTCTGATTGAGACTCAGTGAAGGAGAGGTACCAGCCCTGAATGCGTGTGGCTTTTTCTGGTTTGCCTTGGGGTTGGTTTTTTTCAGTAGCTTGTATTTTCCCTTATTTTCCCTTCATGTCATGAGAGCCTTTGGACTTTGCTTCGGGAGGACTTGCAGCCTTTGGGGTGGGTTGTGGGTTTGGTTTTTTTTTTTCTGAAAACTTTTTCGCAGCGGAGACAAGATCCTGAAAAAGTCAATGAAGCTGTTGTCTCTCTGAGCCTGCTGAATGGTGTGCTGGGAAGCCTCAGCATGGCTCAAATGTGGGGCTGTGAACAGAAGCAGGACAGTGGCTTGCCTGCGCCCCCCCCCCCCCCCAATCTCACCCTGCTTCCTTTCCCCTGTGGTGCCAAGAAATATCCCACCCAGTGCTCTGCCTGGCTGCTGAGGCACCTACCTCTGCTCACTGTGTCTACCCCCTCGGCGCACTCCACACAAATACTCTGCAGTGGATGCGATGATGGAAATATGGAGTATGCATTCATATTGAATACAAACAGAAGATGCAAACTGCTTAAATGAGAGCTAAATTAAATAATGTTATATTTGAGCACTTCTAAAAGGGAAAAAAAAAAGCTTGCTTCTGAAGATCTTAGATGAATTGTTTTCGATTTCATTTAACTTACCGTCTTTTTAAGAATTATCAGCTAAAAATGTGGATCACTGCAGCAATCTGCATGTGTAAAACTTAAAAAACAAAACAAACAAACCCCAAACCAACCAACAAACAAAACAAAACCCAAAAAACCCCTCAGTGAACTTGGTTTTGCAGAGCTCCTTCTTTTCAGGTGTAGTCTCTCACCTTCAGTGCCTGGGAGCAGTGGGGCAGCATCACCCCCGGTATGTCATACGGCAATTAGTATGCCTGGCAGCAGTCCACACTGCAGCCAAAAAAGGCAGCAGTCCTTGCTGCTTCTTTCTTTCTCATCCCTTCTCCTGGCACCCGCGTTTGCATGGCTGTCCAGTGAACCAGTTGAGGGGGAACTGATCCTCTTAAACCTTTTTATTTATTTGTTTTTATTGGATTAGCTTTCAGTCAATTGATTCCTTGCTCTGGTTCTCTGTGCAACCACGCGAACCTGGTTTGCTGCACGAGCACTGGTGTCAGCTCCAGGGAGGTGAGGAGGCAGACGTGATCTTGGGCCATCCCTCCTGGTAGGTGCTTGAACTTAATGAGCAGTGGCATCTGCATCAGTTACGCGCTAATTCTGTGCGTGCACTTGGGTGAGTCCCCAGGCTTTGTATGGGCAATGTGCTCTTACTGAGGACGTGTTTGGCATGCTTGTGCTGAAGTGAGGTGCAAACAGTGAAGGCAAAGCAGGCTGGAGAGAGCAGGAGAGGTACTGAGACAGGAGCCCTGCACAGGGACATACAGGAGGTGACGCTTTGTTATGACTTAACCCCAGCCAGCAAGTAGGACCACGCAGCTGCTCACTTCCCCCAGTTGCGATGGGGGAGAGAATTAGAAGGGTAAAAGTGAGTAAAAACTTGTAGCTTGAGAGAAAGACAGTTTAATAATTAAAGCAAAAGCCACACACACAAGCACAGCAAAACAAGGAATTCATTCCCTGCTTCCCATGGGCAGGCAGGTGTTCAGCCATCTCCAGGAAAGCAGGGCTCTATCATGCGTAACGGTTACTTGGGAAGACAAATGCCATCACTACAAATGTCCCCTCCTTCCTCCTTCTTCCCCCCCCCGTTTTATATACTGATCATGATGTCAAATGGTATGGAATATCCCTTTGGTCAATTGGGGTCAGTTGTCCAGGCTGTGTCTCCTTCCAGCTTCTTGTGTCCTTACAACCTACTCACTGGTGGGGTGGTGTGAGGACCAGAAAAGACCTTGACTGCCTAGTAACAACTAAAACCATTAGTGCTCTACCAGCACTGTTCTCATCCCAAATCCAAAACATAGCTGCTATACCAGCTGCTAGCAAGGGAATCAGCTCTATGCCAGCTGAAACCATGACACACTTGCAGGAAAAATCTTGAGAGCACTAGCTTGGAGATAAAGTTTAAAATTTGTAGAGATGAGGCAGTGCTGTCTCTTGGCACACCTTGAAACCTTTTTAAAGTTTAATCCCACTTATGACAGTTCTAACCAGCTTATGTTTGGTTAAGGGTTACTGCACTTAGCCACCACCATCTGGCAGCCAGCTTTCAGCCCTCTGGAGGCCTTTCCTGGCATGCAAAGGAGAAGAGAGATCAAGGGCAAATCACACCTAAATCTCATCTCATAAGATAACTGGTTTGGTGGACAAAGGGAAGAGCATTCTTTGGGGCTTAGTGGGTTTTTTTTGCAAGGCGGCTGCTGCAGCCAGCCATGGCATCCTCCTGGTCAAGCTGGGGAGGTAGAGGTGGGATAGGTGGAGAACTGCCTGGACCTTCAGGGGCACAGGGTGGTGGTTAATGGCTTGAGGGCTCCTGGGCAGATGGCTACCAGTGGCATTGCTCAGGTGTTGGTAATGGGGCTGACGCAGTTCAACCTTATTAACAACCTTTAGGGTCATGATTAGGGGCAGAGTCTAGTTGGAGGTCAGTGACGAGTGGTATTGCACAGGGGTCAGTACTGGGTCCAGTCCTGTTCAATATATTCATCAGTGACCTGGATGAGGGGATAGAGTGCACCCTCAGCAAGTTTGCCGATGACACAAAGCTGGGGGGGTGTCTGACACACGGGAAGGCTGTGCCACCATACAGAGAGACCTAAACAGGTTGGAGATTTGGGCAGAGAGGAACCTTATGAAATTCAACAAGGGCAAGTGTAGGGTGCTGTACCTGGGGAGGAATAACCCCATGCACCAGTACAGGTTGGGTGCTGACCTGCTGGAGAGCAGCTCAGTGGAAAGAGACCTGAGAGTCCTGGTGGACAACAGGATGGCCGTGAGCCAGCAATGTGCCCTTGTGGCCAAGAAGGCCAATGGCATCCTGGGGTGCATCAAGAAGAGTGTGGCCAGCAGGTCAAGGGAGGTCATCCTCCCCCTCTACTCTGCCTTGGTGAGGCTGCACCTGGAGTACTGTGTCCAGTTCTGGACTCCCCGGTTCCAGAAGGACAGGGAACTGATGGAGAGGGTGCAGCAGAGGGCTACCAAGATGATTAGGGGACTGGAACACCTCTCTTATAAGGAAGGGCTGAGGGATTTGGGTCTCTTCAGTCTGGAAAAAAGACGGCTGAGGGGAGACCTTATCAACACTTATAAATACTTAAAGGGTGGGCGTCAGGAGGATGGGCCAGGCTCTTTTCAGTGGTGCCTGGCAACAGGACAAGAGGTAATGGGTACAAACTGGAACACAGGAAGTTCCACCTAAACATGAGGAGGGACTTCTTTACCTTGAGGGTGGCAGAGCACTGGAACAGGCTGCCCAAGGGAGGTGGTGGAGTCTTGGAGACTCTGGAGACATTCAAAACCTGCCTGGACACGTTCCTGTGCAACTTGCTCTAAGACGACGCTGCTCTGGCAGGGGGGTTGGACTAGATGATCTCCAGAGGTCCCTTCCAACCCTGTGATTCTGTGAACCTCCATGAGTGGGCAAAGTGCACTGTCAGCAAGTTTGTCCATGACACTAAACTGGGGAAGGAAGAAGTGGTTGATGTGCTGGAGGGCAGGGCTGCCATTCAGACCAACAGCCTGAGGCATGGGCTGACCAGTCTTGCCTACTTCAGCAAAGGCAAGTGTGCCTGGGACAGAATAACCCTATGCAACAGGACAGGCTGGACTAGACAGCAGCACTGCAGAACAGACCTGGAGATCCTGGTGGACAGGCTGAACATGGATCAGCCTCAGTTTTTCTGTGGTTCTGTGAAATTTTATGTTGAAGCTAGATTTCTATCTTAAAATGTCTTACAGAGAGAGACCTTAGGAAAGGATGGAATAATAATGCTTGAGATGTTTGTAATCCACTCAAACTGAATGTTTCGTGAGCGTGTGAGTACTGAGGCAATGTCTGTGATCATGAGGTTTCCCTGCCCTGAGGTGGGCAAAGTACACAGGTGGCAAGTGGATATAAAATGTGAAGGCTGCATGTATTGTTCTTAATGAGTGGCTTACAGGAACATTTTAACTGAAGTCTTGAGTTGGTGATTTATTTCAAGCAAAGCCACATTGTGGGGAGAAACACTTGGGGCTTTTTTTCTTTTTGCTTTCTTAAGTGTCCTGTAAGCAAGGTGAGGGAAAGAGCAGGTGGCATCCTATACGTGAATATGAAACCTCTCCTGCTAGGTAAAACGCAGAGCTTGCTTCCAGGCTGAGAGGAATACATTTTGGGAAGGAAAGAGGGAAGGAATTGCCTCTTTTCCGTTACAGGAGAGTATGAATGTAGCTGTTGTGCAGTAGTGCTTTTTTGGGTACTTTGGCTGGAAATTAGCTTACTGTATTTAACACACATTAGTGCTTCTTTTAACTGAGTTCCTTGCAACCTTTTTTGTTTTCCAGCTTCTTGCAAGTGCTCACTAATAGCACAGCGAGCAGAACTCTGTACGTCAATGAAGAACTACCAGCAAGCTCTTCACGACGCGGACCTCCTCTGCCGAAACAAACCCCACTGGCCTGCGGTATGGTGCTTGCATATCCAAATGACCAAAATGAAAACTGCTAGTTCTCGGGGCTCCTCTCTGTGGTGGGGACAGCACTGCTGAGGATGTTGTTGGAAGAACGTTGTGGCATTATTGGGGCTGGGAATGTCTACCAAAAGCTAAGTTCTTCATAGAACAAGTCTTGGAAGGTCCTTAGCGTGTCTCCAGCCAGTGGGATTTCAGCGGGTGGGCAGCTGGTGATGTGGTTTTGTTTGTGCTGTTGCCTGTCAATCTGTTGGGGTAGTGCTTGTCAGCAGAATAGGGTCCATAAGGCTCTGGCAGCCTGGGATCGCCCTACACTTCCCTCTGGGATGGTGTGTCCCAGGTAGCGGGTGGTGTTGGTGGCCTGCTGGCCAATGTGTCTTTCTGAAGAGCACCCCAGACTGTATTTCAGGATTGGTTGGGGGTTTTTTCCCCCTCCTTTAATACTAAGAGTTCATATTTGTGATTCCTACCTGCATCATGGTGATTCATAGAGGGGGTTGGGATTTTTTTTTTTTTCATAACGAGAGGAAGTGCTACAAGGAGCACTGGTTTGTGGGCGGTCTGAAGCAAGCATCAGAAATGATGTTATGAGAGAGAAATGGAAGAAGTACGTGGTGCCTCTTGTTACCACTGGTTGCCTGAGGCTAGACTGAGTGTCCGACAGCTTGCCCCACCTAGGATTACACCTCCCAGTCAGTCCCTCACCCATCAGTAGCAAAACTGCAGCGCAGGTTTGACCAGATAAAGCCCCTGGGTGCTGTGCAGGGTAGCACGGGGAGTTGGGGAAGGATTTTAGGCAGACCTTGGCTTTCCTGTGAAGACTAAGGAGTTGTTACATGAACCCCTCGGCCACCTGCCTCAGCATGGGGGGCTGCAACTAGCTCTCCATTTCCAGGTGGGGAAGACATGGGGTGACTAGAGAGCTGTTGTCTGAAGCACCGATTTTCTTACAAGCTAGGTATTTGTCTCTGAAGGCTATCTGTCTTTTCACCCATTGAAACCTTTCTTATTTGAAGGCAGTTCATAATCTTCCCCCTGCCTCCAATTTACCTTTCTGTCTAGGATCATTGCTCATCAAGTCAGGAATCCATCTCGGTGGCGTTGGCTGGGTTTCTGTGCAGAGGGAGAGAGATGAATTAGGCGCGTTCAAATGTTTTCTTGAAGTGTCTTCTCTGTTTGCCTTGAATCCATGGAAATGTGATACGTGTCAGTCGTAGGCGGATAAAGATTTCATTAATCACATCTCTGTAGAATGCTAATTGAAACTGAAATTCGTCATCGTGGCATAATCAGCAGTGTCACAGCCGCATTTCACTTGTGCTTGCATGTGTGTGTGAGAACTTCCATGTAGGCTATGCTCATCCAGAATCTACGTTCTCCAGGAATTCTGGGCATCTGCTTTGTTTTATACCTTGCGGCATCTCATCCAGTGGCAGAGATTAGCTCAAACATGGGTTGTGTAGTTAAAAAAAAAAAAATACAAAAAAAACCTGACCATTAAATTAAACTCATCCTGGGAGTAGCTCCTGGGAGGCAAGCGTTCACCTACCGGAACCTTTTTGCGTATTGATAACTGAAATGTAGTGGTTCACTGAGTTACTGGTGAAGCTCTTGAGTCCACTGTAGTCATTAAAGCAATAGACAAATTGTTTTCTTTTCAGTTGCTATGAAAATCAGGTCCTTGGACTCTGAGGCAGGGAGAAGTTCCCAGTTGTATGTTTATGTGGCAGACAGAAACAGGTCCCCTCCTGCCTGGATCCTGCCTGCTGCTCAAGGTCCTGCCTGGACCTTACCCGTCAATATGATGCTTGTCAGGGCCACGTGAAAAGAGGAAAGGGAAGGTGGCAGCAGTAGCCTCTGAACTGTAGGGGCCTCTGGTCCCTGGGCCTAACTTCTGTTGTTGGATCTTCTAAGTTTTTTGTCCATAGACAGCCCGGCTCAGTCCTCCCTTGCAGTTCAGGTAAGGAAATTGCACTTGCAGCCCCAAAGGCCAAGGCCAAGCAACTTGTAGGCTCGCCAGTGCGCTGGAGTAACCTTGACAGTGATGTCAGGCATAGTAGGACCTCTTAAAAGGTTTTACTGAGGCTGTGCAGGCGTCAAGAAGGTCGGGGTCAGGCCTCACAGTAGCTCTCTTCTTACTGCATTCAGGAAAAGAAAAATGTGTCTCACCTTGAGAGATTGGTGTGTAATGACACTTCTTGTTCAGGTCGCCAAATGATGTATATTAATTAACCTGTCTAACACAGTGCCCGTTACTTGCTTTTGGTGCAAGCCCCGCTGCTTCCCGACAGTAGAAAGGTAAAGATCTTAATGGGCCTCAGCTTGAAGGGCTCTATTGAAAGAGTGAGGGACATGAGGACCTGCTCAGGAAGATTATGTGATACTGGATCTTTTGACATTTGTATCAAAAATAAAAAAATGTATCTGCTCATCTAACTAGTCTCTTAGACTAGTGAAATTGTACTTTCAGCCCAGCCTAGAGATAGTCGTGCGGATCAGAGGTGGACTTGCAGAGAATGCTTCTGTCTAATAAGCAAGAGGCAGATGTTTAAATGTACACTTAGTATCTTTTCATCGTTAAGGAAGTAATTCCCATAGATTTGAACTGCAAGTTGATATCTGTGGGGAAATTCAGAGGTGAGGCATTCCTGTCTTGCTACTAGTAACAAGTAGAGTAGGACTTGTCCCTAAACTGACTACCCTACCTGTTGGCCATGGATGTGTTACTCTAGGATGTGGGAGGGCCAGGGCTACAAGGTTTCAGATTAAGAATTGGTAAATTGCCCTAAATTCTCTAGCCAAAATAGGTGAAAAACCATCTCTATCTTGGTATAACATGCAGGAGAAGTGACTGTGCCTGAACCTGAAGTCTTTTGCTCCCTCAACTGCCACCTCCAGCCTGCCCATGCCATTGCCTTTCCCATCCAGCTTCATTACTGTTAGGTTTGTCCTGGTATGTGAAACTCTTCTCTGGGGTATTGAGCCCTGTGGGATATGTAGTAGTCTTGGTCCCTGGGGAGACAAATACCCCTCCTCATTCTGCATCAGTTCCCCCCTGAGGAAAGGAGCGATGCCTTTGGCAGGGGGTGATGCAGCAGTGGCTTCCTGGGGGATCTTCCTTCAGCAAAAGGGACTGACTTCTCTTTAGTTGTGTGGATCAAAGAGGTTGTTACCCAAAAAGCATCTTATTCTTCACTTGCAGAATGGCGTGAACTTCCAAGTTTGTTTGCTGGATTCTTGTAGCCACTTCAGAAATGATCTCTAGATTTGTACGTTTCCTTTGTGTGAACAGGGCCATTATGTGAAAGCAAAAGCTCTTTCTGGATTGGAAAGGACTGAGGAAGCATTGAAGGAGTTTCTCTATTGTGTTGCCTTAAATCCTGAATGGAGCTCAATGAAGAAAGAAGCCCAAAAGGTATAAAATGTGTTTACTGGCCACTTCTTGGCCCTCACGCTGCTCTTACTCCTGCATCTCAGTCAAATTCTTGTTATTTCACGTAATAGTAAACAGCCAAAGGATAATTTGATTCAGTACATTCTCCAGTAAACCTTATTAGCATTATGCTGTGCAAGGCACCTCTTGGATTTGGTTTATGCCTCAACCAGAGGGACTGTACGATTGTGGATTCCACTGCAAATCTGTAGCTCTGGCCATTGCCATTTGTAGACTACACTTAGAGTATGTTGACCGGATTTCAGTACACCTGGATTTCATAGGCTCGAGGCTGCTAATTTTAGTGCCCATCAGAAAAACGTTTTTAAGTGAAAAGTGGCAGAGGAGGGGGAGCTGTGTGCTGCCCTGTGCTGGAGAAATCATGCAGTCTCCATAGCAGTTTGTGTAACTTCCCATAAGGGACACATTTACTGGTAACCAACCATTGGCAGGTTCTCCAGGACCGTCCGTACAGGCAACTTCTTATAAAAAGAAATGGGGATTCAGCGAGGGGCTAGGTGGGGACTGGTGAGAGGGGGAACAGGCTCTACACAGCTTTTAGCTAGAGGTGAAACCTGCTTGAGGATAGAGGAGGTGGATGCAGAGGATGAGGAGAACTGAAACACATCTCTGTTAACTGGTTTTGATAGGAGAGCACGGTCTGGAGGCAGGGGTCTGAGGGTCAGAGTAGAGAGGAGTGGAGGCAGGAGAAGGACGCAACAGTCTGCCGTCCCAGGTGCTCCTGAGGAGCAGAGGCCTTTAGGGAGGGAGGTAGACACCAGAAGAGCACCTTGGGATGTGTCTGTGGTGGTGGTGGGGACTGCCATTCAAGTTTCCTGTGGGCACTGGGGAATGCAGGATGTCCTGGTTGTTGCAAGCTTCTTGGCATCCAGAAGCTGTGAAGTTTGTGTTTGTACAGACATAAATATCTCTGTTGTAATTACTATTATTTTTTCTTTTTTTTTCTCTCCAATTGACTAGATAATGTGTGAGATGTTTTTCCCAGCCTTTGAAAATGTTCATGATAGTCTAACAGCACCTTTCTCTAGTCGAACATCCCATACAAGATTGAAACCTGCATTTCTGAGTAGCATAAACACACAGTCAGCTGCAGAAGATAGCTCTATTGCTGGGTCCTCAAAGGTAAAGTAAAAAGCATTCAACATAACAATACCAAAAGTGACACAAGGATCTGTCTGATCTGTGTGACATTGTCTTTGTCTGCACTTACTTTCATGGTAAGCCTGTTTTCTCCATTGCTGTTGGATCTCTTGTTGGGATGTACTTCCTCAGAAAAATAAGAGAATGAAACTATTTTTTTAGAAAATATGGTGCCTTTGTGTGTGGGTTGCTTATATTTGTGGGTTTTTTTTCTCCCCTGTGTGCTTTTTCTGCACTCAGGAACATAATTTCTAGAGACGGGAACTGTAGGAAGAGAAGTATCCCTATTTCTTGCAACTGGAGAGCGGCCTTCTTTAATATGGACCCTTCTTCCCTGCTAATCTCATTGTAGTGACATTGATCTATTGCTGATGTATACAGCTAATAGGAAAAAAACAAAGCAAAATTGTCTTGTGCTGTATATAACTGTTCGTAATTTTTTTTTAGGATACTGTGTTCAGGTTAACAAAAACCCCGTCCCAAGAATCTGATGTATTTAGAAGTACTGATTCTCCTGTTTCCCATCATGTTCTGGATCTCTATTTTGAAGAAAACAAGAAGTCTTTGGGAGCTATTCTCTCCAGTTTACCTGGGGTTGGCTTAAAAAGAAAGCTGTCCAGTGATATGAGGGATTTACAAAGCTTGGATGTCCCCAATAAGATTCCTAAAAAAGGTTTGTGTTGTGGCTTAGAAAGGGGATTTCTTTTGCACGTACTTAAAAATTATAAACTACTTTTTTCCTCCTCCCTTTTTATAGGTGTCAATGAAACATTCCCTACAGGGACTGGAATAATATTTGTTTTCTGTTGTGTCTGTTTCTGCTGTAACAGCCTATTTACCTTATTCCAGAGTGGTTTCAATTAATTCGATGAGTGCTGTATTTCTCTTTCTCAAATGGGCCATTTCCAGTGTGTAATCCACTAACAGTTTAGTCTTTGTGTTGCTGGTGCTATTTCCATTTTTTAGGTCTCAGAGGTAGAGCTGAACTTCATTGTCCTTCTATATGAAGGAAAGATGCAGTAAGCCTGGAAACTAATCTTTAACTGGCATCAGAAACAGTCACATGCAACTTTACATGAAATTTTCCAAGCAAACAAAGAAGCCTTTTGAAGGGTAATAAGCCCCCCCCCAGTTTTCTGTCACTTGATAGCTGTGCTTACAATTGGTATGCTTCTCAAGCTTCTAACAAAGACCTCCAAAGTGTTTTTGGTATCCCGGGATAAAAATGCTGAAGGCAATATAGTGCACTGAGTAATGAAATAATTGGTTAAAAGGGGCTTTTAAAATGCTGCTATATTAGTGTGCATTTTTTCCCTTAAAAGAAAAAAAACCAATCCAACAATACCTTCTTGACAAATCTGACTTCTGCCTTGAAAATGTTAAAGTCTTCACATACTGCTGTGTGTCTGCCGCCTCTGCGGATGATCGATGTATGGCCAGTTTCTGATCGCTTTGCTGTGAAGGGATAAACCCCGTACTTTCTGTGAACTGCAGACTCAGTAAATAGATTGTGAAATCTGACCCACCTGTGTCTTCACAGCGAAGGCCAGAGATCGCGTTTTACCCATAACCATTAATTTCCGGTCTGTGCTAGATCCTGATGCCGTGTTGCTATTTGCAGAATTAGCGCAGTTAGGTTCTGGCTATCACTAAATGCTAACATGCGAGATGTAGGTTAAAGATAATGCTGTTTTCCTTTGTAGGCCACACAACACCGGTGCCCTCTCCCCTATTCTGTCTGTGCTCGAGATAAACCAGATGCTGAGCATAAGTTATCCTTTAACAAAAAAACCTAGTGTTTTAACTTAACATAAAAAGCTGAGCTTTTTTCTTTTTTTTTTTTTTTTTAAATAGTCAAGAGTTTAGGATGTGGAGGCAGCATTCATGGCTCTGTTGCAGCTCATCACTGAGCAACAAAGATGCAGATTGTAAAAGAAGTTGCAGAATCTGCTTGTATAAATGTCATCAGAAGCTGGAGCTGATAGCTCTTGAGCTTAAAAATCTGCTGCTGTGAAGTCTGAAGCCCGTACCCTTTCCGTGTGTTAAGTACGGGGATGCGTACCACCCCCAAAAAAGCAGGGTGGGCAGAATTTTAAGTGAAGTGGTTTGTCTCTGTGTTTGCAGAGTGCTGAACTAGTGAAATCACTATTAGCTAATGCAGCTGCAGTAGTCCTTAAACTTTAAGCTGTCTGAACCATGGGATTTCCACAGCAGCCTAGTCTAGAAGCATGTAAGCTTTTTTATACTTGTAAGAAAAATTACCCCTGCTGAGAAATCTATAATAAACACTGATGAAATAGTTTGACTGTGTGTAAACAAATTAAATTCTGGACTTAATGTACTTTAAAACATCTGGCCTGGCTGATGTGGGAGTGGTGATGGTGGTGGGAAAGCAATAGCAGAGTATTTTAAAAACTAGACTTTTTTAAAAAAAAATCCCAACCATTTTTGGAGAAGCAAATCATGGGTATTCGGCTCTAAACTGCTTTCTCTGGCCGCAGACATCATCCTCTGCTCTCCAAAAGGTTTCCTGCCAGAAAGTCTAATAAAACTTAGATGGAAATTATGTTTGTTTGGAACAAAACTTCAAAAAAGAAAAGAGATAAATTAGGTTCTTTATGGAAAAACAACTTAAACAGCATCTGAAATTGCAGTAATACTTAAATATTTACTGTAATCATTTTCTTGCCTGCTTAGATGCAGATGTTTTACCTGAAAACACGGCCGTCACTTCAGGTGAAATACCAACAACCCTGGTGGATGCGTCGGACTTTGAGTGTTCCCTCTGCATGAGGTACAACTGCATTGACCTGGGATTGAGATCGGAAAGCCTTTCTAGCTTCTGAAAAAAGTTTTCGTGGTGTCAGAAGGGAAACCTGCCAGAGAATGTCTAAATCATTACTCTGTTCCTCTTTCCTGAACCTTGCATCTGGTGAATCTTTACAGATGCGGTTTTCTCCATCATGCATGGTTTTCTCCATTGTTTACCACTTCTAAAAATGAAAATCTTTTTTATATCCTTAGATAAAACTGCCACCTGTAATTTATACAAAAGCTGGAAAGGAAGAGGTGGCTGTATCTTGTTGCTCCTTTCTGCATTTTGGGAATCTGCAGTGTTTATGTTGGCAGCTCAGCGTTTTTGTTCCATGTTTTCGTGTTCAGGTTGTTCTACGAACCTGTTACCACTCCCTGTGGACACACCTTTTGCCTCAAATGCCTCGAGCGTTGCCTTGACCATAATCCGCATTGCCCACTCTGCAAAGAAAAGCTGTCAGAAGTAAGTATGTCTTTGCTGTAAGTAACAAAAAAATACAAAGTAGTGTTCTTCTGAAAGCATGTATGTGGGGATTCTGAAAGCAGGTATGGAGGGCCACAAAGATGATCAGAAGGCTGGAGAACCTATGCTATGAGGACAGGCTGAGAGAGCTGGGATTGTTCAGTCTGGAGAAGAGAAGGCTCCGAGGAGACCTTATAGCAGCCTGCCGGTACCTAAAGGGGGCCTACAGGAAAGATGGGGAGGGACTCTTTATCAGGGAGTGTAGCGATAGGACAAGGGGTGATGGTATTAAACTGAAAGAGGGAAGATTTAGATTAGGAAGAAATTCTTTACCGTGAGGGTGGTGAGGCACTGGCACAGGTTGCCCAGAGAGGTTGTGGATGCCCCATCCCTGGAAGTGTCCAAGGCCAGGCTGGATGGGGCTTTGAGCAGCCTGGTCTAGTGGGAGGTGTCCCTGCCCATGGCAGGGGGGTTGGAACTGGATGATCTTTAAGATCCCTTCTAACCCAAACCATTCTATGTTTCTGTGATTTTCCGTGCTCTACTGACAGCCCAGAACAACACAGTAGTATCCACAGCGTCAAGCTGTGCACAGACCTCATTTGCTCCACAATATTTTTTGTCGTTCCTTGGAAGTCACATGTTGTTTGCTGGTTGTGAAAGGAATTGAGGATTCCAGTGTCATGTCAGGCTCATGCTTAGGGATTCCCAACCATAGCCCTGTTCCTGACACCTCTCCAGTTAGTATATCTATCTGCGGTGAACAAGGAATGATCGCTCCTTGGCCAAAACTTCTGCCCCAGCAGACATAACGTGTCTCGTATGTGGAATACTTCTTGGGGAGCAGTAACCTGGCAGCACTAGGTGAAAATTATATATGTATCTTCTACAAAAGTGAGGAGGGACTGCCTTTTTTTGGTGGTAGTACAAGTTCTACCAAAAAAAAGGACCTGGGGTTATAGTTAAATGGGCACTGGAGTGAACCTTATATCCTAAAGTGGAAGTTTTGATACCTGAAGCTCGAAAGGAGAAGGAATCAGTATAATCCCAAACTAACAAGCTCTTTGGCCTTAGGAAAGGGGATGGGTTGTGAGGAAGAGATGTTCCCTGACTTCTTGTTACCAGACTTAGGAGTTCACTCTTCCTTGCAGTTTCTGGCAAGCAGAACATACAAGAAGACTGTCCTTACAGAAGAACTGATAGTCCGTTACTTGCCAGAGGAACTGTCTGAAAGGAAGAAAGTTTATGAGGAAGAAATGAAGGAATTGTCAAAGTAAGCTCTCATTTTACTACTGACAGCTGTTATAAAAATGTATTTTTAATTTAAATTACTTGAAGAAGCTTCATTTGCTTATGAAAATGCACAAAATGAATGAATTTGTAAGTTTTCCTGCCAGATGTTTTGTATTTTCGATGTGGTTGTTACAGATAAACAAGAAACAATATGCTTGGATGGTAGAGAGGCACAACAATATTCTTAAAGATAATTACTTTTTCCTCTGAAACAACATAATAGCTTTAAAAGTTATAATGGGGGTTTTCTGGGAGTAGAAGTCCAATTATAAATGGGTTATACTTCAGGTCAGGAGAAGTTCAAGGGTTCAGTGTTGTCAAGGACTTGTGGATCTTATGCTACGACTCAGCTAAAACGAAAAATAAAACATGCAATTAGGCCTGAAAAAATAGTAGAAGGATTAGGGGGCTTCTTCAAAATTAAAGGGCTTTACTGAGCTTGGGAATTCTCTGCCACCTTGCTTTGAATGTGGTTAGTTCTTAGGTACTATGTTACTATAAAAAGTTATCACCAAAATCTTACTACTTGGATTTAAGTATTGATATACACAGATTTGGGAAATTGGCTATTATTTCTTCACTCTTCCTCCATGAAAGTAAATTAGAGGGATTATTTCTTTAACGTACTAACAGAAAGAGTCCTGAAGTATGTTATCATGTAAAAATGACAAACTTTGACCAGATACACGTTTACAAAGAATGAGTCTAAAGAAACCACTAGACTCAGTGTCATATTAAGGGTTTATGCTGAATATAGCAGTACCCAGAAGAAGGCTGATCTTTTACTTTCTTTTAACAATTATCTTACAGTTTGAATAAAGATGTTCCCATCTTCGTATGTACCATGGCCTTCCCTACCATCCCTTGCCCACTCCATGTCTTTGAACCTCGTTATCGTCTAATGATAAGAAGATGCATGGAAACTGGTACCAAGCAGTTTGGCATGTGCTTAGCTGATGAATTAAAAGGGTAAGGAGATGAGCTGAGACTGTCCTGTTGTGGCAGAGGTTGTTGTGACGTTAACGGAGTACTGCAGCGCAACATACTTGTCTCCCCAAACCACTGCAGTTCCTTCCAGTCCTGTATGAACCAATACAGAAGTGGCTGGCTTTTTAGTTTCATGTATTAAACATTCCTTTTGACACAAAGATGTAATTTTTATTGCTCCCCTGTTGGATGGATAGCAAGAATACCACTCATTCTGCTACTACAGGGTCAAAAAATAGCACTTAATTGCCTGTGTGGTTGGAAAGCTTTCTAGCCTGTTTGTTCTAGTGAAAGCTACCTGTTTGGATGAGGTTGCTCCTCTGTTTGCTCAGTTTTTATAAAACAAAAATACTATTTAAAAAAAAATAAAATCCAAACCTTGCATAGTTTTCCTGCATAGGTGGTATCACTTGAATGAGACTAAGTATACCCTTGGCTGAGAAGCCTGTCCTGCTGCTGAGCGTTGAATTTTGATGTTTGTCTTTACTGCTGTGTTGCAATGTCTAAGCTATCTGCAGTGAGTGGGGTGCATTGTCTTTCGATGTGACCTTACCTTTAAGTCATTTTTGTGAATTCTGACACTGGTGTGTTTCCAGCTCCCTGTGTGGTGACTGGATACTAATCACTAGATGAAAACCTCCAGGTTTTTAAGTCCTTTATAGGTAGTAGTTTTTTGGGTGAAGGGGATAAGAAAATGCTTGTGGAAAAAAAAAGTGAGGTGGTCTTAAGAAAGGTCTACCTTACGAGATGTAATAGATAGTTGCTGACTTCAGAAGGTGCATTGGAGTGGTGCAGACTGTAAAATGGATGACCAGTGTGGGAATTCTTAAGAACACATTAGACAGACATTCTCAGGAGCAGCATTTTTGTAGGTGATCATCACTGGAGTTGAGAGGAGGGCACTCATACCAGGACTTGGCAGCCTTTTGTTGTCCAGTTCAGGGATTTTTGTTTTTTTTTCTCTCCCAGACAGGACGGTAAGGTGTCAGTAAGAACATAGGAGATGCTACAGCTTCCAGTCAGCTCTGGCTGTGCTTCATGCCGTTTGGTACGCTGACAGTGCTGCACTCGGTGGAGTTCAGACTCCAACAGCAACTGATGCTCCACAGTCCCTTCCAGGCCCGTTACCAATTTTCTGGAAGCAAATGCTTGTAAGAGTGAGGACAAAAAAAATGACCCTAGGACATCAGTGATAACTGCCCTTACATGTGTGAAGGCTTGTGGAAGAGCCAAACTTATTTATAGTCAGATCTAATACAGAGGGCCAAGGGGTTACAATCCCAAAACCACAAGAATTGATTCATTAAATAGTGTCATAAAGGGTATTTTAAAATGCAACCAGTATGGTTAGATTTTATGTCCTGTCTGTTTCGAGTTACTGAAATAATTAAACTTTTTAAGCATGGTAACTTCTACTTAAACACTGAATCGCAGGAAGCCTTCATCTGTAGACACCTGGCAGACTGTTGTAGCTTCTTACACAAGTAAAGAAGTTCTTTTGTTTATTCAAAATTGCGAAATCAACTGGGAATAGAAAAAGTGGGGAAACTTGTTTTGGATATGGATATGGAAGGCTGAGATTCATACCTCCCGTGAGAAATGCAGTGACAAGACATGTTCAGTTCATCACCTTGCTCTGTTTTATTTCTCCACTTTAAGTTAAAACTGGGAGAATAATTGTTTATAAACTTGTAATGTGTCAGTACATTTTATACCCATCTCTAGGTGCTTTCTTGTCTCTCTTTAATCAAAGTAACTTTCTATCCAAAAGTAACTTCTCAAAGAATGACAAAAAAACCCCTATCACTTATACATTAGTTTCTAAACTTGGTATGAGTGTCACTAAAATCCTTAATTTAAAAATTGTTATGTGGCTGTTTAAATAGTGTTTAGTCTAATATTGCTATAATAAAGTTGCTTGTAATCCCATTGTAGAGCTCCAGGGTTTAGCTGTGTGCAGCTGCACTCTTCTTGCTCTTGCTCCGTTTGTTTTGTATGGTGGCTGGGAGAGAACAGTTGTTCACAGTGGTCAGCTTTTCATTTTTCCCCTCCCAAACCCATGATTTCTGGTAGAGTAGGAACAGGACTCATTTCCCCACAGCGTCGCTGTTTCTTCATCACTCTGATGTAAGAAATGGCTCAGCCCTGGTAAAACAAGCGTTTCCCTGATGAAACATTTATCAGACCCTGCAGGGATTTGATATCTTGAGATGAGACTAGATGCAGTGCGTTCTCCTGCTTAGCAGTAGGCTGAGGTACGGAGCTGCAAATGTTGGCAGATGAACACATCATGGTGAAGAGTCATTGTGCAATGGCAGTGAGCTCCCTACTGCACAAATGTAGAGTAGGTAAGCCTGATAATGTTAAAATCTGTTGCATACTTGTTTCCAGGATGTGATTAAACCCTGGAGCTACTTTGAATATAATGGATACAGGTGTGTTTTTGTAAATTTTTTTTTTTTTTTTTTTTTTTTTTTAATCTTAAAGGATAAAAGTGCAAGAAAAATCTTGCTATATAGAAGCCTTTCCCTTCTAAAGCCTGTAATCCTCTGCTTACACCCTGGAGCAGGGGAACAGCCTTCCCAGCCCCGTATTTGTTCCTCATTTTCTGGACTTCCTTGTGGTATCTTTATGCATCTTGTTTTCTTTCCAAACCAGGTGAATTTGCCGCAAGCAGCTGGTAACTCTTAGCATGAAACATGCTCCATTTAGTTTCTTGTTCCTCCCATCCCACCCCATCTCCTCCCCCAAATAAAAAGAAAATTACACTCTGAAAATGCTGCTGCCCTGGACCTCTGAGGGAAGGCAGAAGGGGTGGGGGTTATGTGACTTATGTGAATAAGCAGAAATGTATTGTCACCAAAGCAGGATCCTCTTTCAAATAAAAAGTGGTGAATTAGGCCCAGTATTTGTCCTGATGTGTATAAACACTTGTTGATGACTTCCACTTTTATGCCCTTCTGTCATTTCAGATTTGCAGATCATGGCTGTATATTAGAGATCAGGGACGTAAAGTTTTTTCCTGATGGACGCTCAGTTGTTGATACAGTTGGTGTCCGTCGTTTTAGGGTCTTAAGCCATGGCCAGCGAGATGGATATAACACAGCAAACATCGAGTATCTTGAAGATAAAAAGGTGATCTATGGTGCAAAGTTATTCATACCCATGTATTGCTGGATTCACTTAAATAGCCTTTCCTTGTTGCATTTCAAGCTAGCCGTGCCTTATTTTTAAATCAATATCATTATAAATACTGAAGCTCTATTTTGAAAACCATGGAACAAACTTTGTCTCTTCCTTCCCTTTCTTTCTTTCTGCCCTGTTGCACTCCCTTCATGGATCTCAAAGTAGCTTCTGAGACCCAGGTGGTGAGGTCTGTCATGATGTGTAGGGTAATGTTTTAAAACTGGTACAAACTTGAAACCCTTCTAAGAACACGTGCCCCTGTTAGAGAGTTGACTGTTCTCTTCTTACACTGAACAGACAGTTGGCAGGCTTCATATGACCTCCAAGCTCTGGTTTACAGAACAGGTCCTCAAACAAATGTGGGAGTCCACTCTTAAAATGAGATATTAGTGACGCGTAGTTACCCGTGCCTGCACAAGCATCCATCAGAGCTGGCTAAGAGCAGAGAAATGCAGAGGGGAGTAGTTTTTAAAAATAAGTCCTCTTATAAAACCTATGTCAAGTGAGGTGCTTGTGATGGCTGTTGGCCACAGGGTGGATTTTTGGTCATGCTTAACGATGACTTCCTGGATCATCTTCAGAGCATGTCTATAAAACCCTGATCCCTCTTAACATTGAGTGCCAATTGATGAAGTCCAGTCCGGTCATAGAGCTCTTCAGCGCACTCTCATAGTTGAAGTGCAAGTCTATAAAGTCTTAGTAGGGCTTTTGTAGCCTGTGCAGGATGATGCAGTTGTTCTCCAGGGCAGGAAAGGCAAATTGTACAGAGGTGCCTTCACCAGTGAAAGGTTGGAATGGGTAGTCTGCTTAGAGCGAGGGCTCTGACATGTTTAAATCCCCAGTGAGGGTGGTGGAACACAGGTGTCCAGGCATTGTTTGTAGATGGTGCCTGAGACCTACCTCTTCATAATTAGGGTGAGATTTATCTTGTCTCACTTGAGAGGCTGACGTCTGTTCGGCACCCTACATTCATGTGGTATCTGATAGTGAGAAATCTCAGTCCAAAGCTATTTTATCTGCTCTGTCTTAGATACCTACCTTAAGATGAGATTAATTGCCCTCTAAAGCTGTTTCTCCATGACTCTGAAGGGTATCCAGAGCAGCTAGCTCAGATGGGCATCTGAGTAGCACAGGTGAATCACACCATTGGTGTGTACAGATTACAGGACAGAAAACAACCACCACACCAAACCAGAAAAAAAAAAAAAACCAAACAAAAAACCCCAAATCACCAGTAGTGGGTTTTGCTTATGCTTTTTTCTTTTCCCTAATGGCTAATAGTCAGGCCGGTGTAACTAAAGCACGCTTTGTGTCAGTGAGGGTCTTTTTTATGGCCATTCCTGGTATTGGGAAAGCATCCACTTTCCCTGCTTCCTGCCTGCTCCTTCTCCTCCTCCTCGGCTGTCCTACCGTGGCCTTAACACTTCTATAAAATACTGCTGATCTCTAAATGCCGTAGACCCCCTGTCTCTGTGCTCCGTGGCAGTAGTGTTTCTTTTGTTTTGCCAGACGATATACCAATGTACAGAGGTCCTTCTGTGACAGGGAGTCGAGGTTGTGGGTTTGAGATGATTAAGATGATGTCCTGGGATTAGAGAGCAGATTCTTCTGTTCTGCCATAGGAATGGATGTTAACAAGGCAGTAACTGCTCCAAGAAATGTCACTTCAGAACACCTAGGGGAGGGTAAAAAGACTCCAGCATCACAGGTTTGAAATCTGAGATTTGGATACAGTTTGTTTAGATAAAGACATTTGAGCAGCTGTAGTCACTGCATTACTTTGCTTCGCTTGCTTCTGGGGAAGCATATGGAATCCACGGTATCCAACCTGTTTTGTTCCATCTCCCTTCTTTTAACAATAAGGTTGAAGGACCGGAATATGAAGAACTTGTCCGCCTTCATGATTCAGTTTATGATCAAGCCGTTGCCTGGTTTACTTCTCTGAAAGACAATATGAAAGTGCAAATTCTCAATCATTTTGGGTCCATGCCAGGAAAAGAACCAGAGCCACAGGTAATAAAACCTTCCTACTGAGGCAGCCTTATTCTGTACATTATTTTTACACAAGACTATTTTCTGACAGGTTTTTGCTGTGGTTTCTAAGCTCTTATTTACACAATTTTGGTCTGTTAGCATAAAGCTTAGAAAACACTTAATCAATGGAAAACAATATATCGATGTAAGTTGGTATCTGAAGAGATCAGTCTTAATGGTGCATATAGACAAGGAGAGCACCTGAAATTAAATGCTTGGACTGTTTTGTGGTGACTTTCTTAGCAAATAGAAGGTGGGAAGGAAGGTGGTCTTCATGGGCAGTGCCAGTGAATACATGATTGCATGTCTTTCCATCCTTTTGCAGAGCAACCCCAGCGGTCCTGCCTGGTACTGGTGGCTCTTGGCAGTGTTGCCCCTGGAAAACAGAGCTCAGCTGGCTATATTGGCTATGACCTCCCTCAAAGATCGTCTTATCGCCATCAGACGCGTATTGATATTTGTGACTCGCAAAAGACCCAGATAACATGGACTTCGGTTGTGAGTGGGCACCAAAAACATCTCACGATAGGTTGTTTTGGGGGAGGGCAAAGGGGGAGGGGTTGTTTTTTGTTTTTTTAAAGATTCCTTCAAAAAGGAACAGCCCTTTCTGACTGCATCCAGCATCCATCGATTGCATCGGTTTGTTATCCTGGGTATTCACCAAACCTTGCACTCTCTCCTGTTGTCCTGGTGAAATCTGAGCCTCTACAAAGCTGTGCTGCAGTTAGAGCGTAGCTGATAGATGTGGATAATTGCTTCGGAGTACTACCATAGAGTTTCTAGCCTGCAAGAGAGTTAAGTACTAGAGTAGCACCATTGGCCTGCATGTGACCTGGATATCCGCTTGGTAGGAAAAGGAAACTGGACAGTGGATTGAAGACGTGTTTCCTAGACTTGACAGTAGGGAACAGAAGAGGAGTTAACGCTGCCCGGCAGAAGTTATGCATGAAGACTATAACCAACAGTACGCTCTGTTAGTAAATTGGTAGGCAGTCTGTCATACACCCACGTCTCTCTCTCTTCAGCAAATACCAGTCTGTGAGGAAAAAAAAAAAAATTTAAGCCGTTTGTGGTCAAGGCATCTGAGGATGTTTATCTGAAAGAATAATAGCTACTGAATAAGTACACTATTTAGTAGCCTTAGGTAATCCCTCTTGTTGTGATTTATGTGTTGTAGCGGGTTGAGTGTGTTAAAAACGTTTGAAAAGGTGTACTTTGGTTTATTTGAAAAGAAAAATCAAAGTAATCCTAGCTGGTCTTACCGCTAAATTCAAATCGGAACAGCTCCCTAAAGTATGATAAACTCTGCTGTGAAATAACGATTTCACCCCAAGTACGAGGGAGGCATGCTGCAGTTCGCTCAGAATGCCTGTTCTGCACGTGGGACCGGCGAGGATGAAAGGCGGGGGGGGTTCCATCTCCCTCCTGCCTGCAGTGTCATGCCAACCTCCTGTTATGTTGGAGTGATCTCTACTGAACATGTTTCAAACCGAAAGTATTGTAGTTTAGTACCAGTTGCTGTGTGTGATGGAAATCAGTCCGCAGTAACACCGTGAAAGGAGGCACAAACCGAACTTATAAAGGCAAGTCTCAATGCAAGCTTAAGTCAGGTGTTAACCTTCATTTGTCTCTTTGATTATTTTTTTATGTATTGTTTTGTTAATATCTAACTTTGGTAGCTATTAAATTGACCGCTTGTCAGTCAAATGATCAACATTTGCTCAACTGCCAATGAAAAAACTAACAGTGTTACCAATTCAATTGGCATAGATTCCTATAAGTCGAACTGATACTATCAACAGGGAAAAAAAAAAAAGTTGACTTGAATCTCCGTGTGCTGCAAGCATAGCAAGACCAAGGTAAAGACTTGTTCATGTGCAGAAGTCTGGTAAGAAGAAATAGCAGTTTACCTAAATGGTCAAAGTGCCTGGTTTCTTTTTTAGTTCTTTTGTCCTTATTTGTCAATGAAGATGTATTTAAACTTTTTTTTTTTTTCAATTTGCACATGAGTTCTGGAAGAAGACTGCATTAAAATGCAGTGATTAAGATATATTACCTGCTCTCTTTGGGTATTGTAGTCATAACCTGTGTGGTCTGGGAAACAAAAATACAGTTTTTTTCCTTTCAGCAAATGGCTACCACAAATGGTTTCTGTAACATACCCTGAATGTACTGTAACTGCCTCTACCTTGAACACGCCTTTTCTATTTAAATAGTTTGTAAGTATATTCTCTGAATTGTGAAGTGCGTAACTTACACCCAACGATGTCATAACCTCTACAGTAACCTTCTGCAAGTTCTGCTACCGTCACCAAAATAACTCAAAATTCACGTGGAAGGCATTTCCTCCAGCATTTGAAGACGATGAAGAGGAAGTCACTGGAGTATAGAGGAATTGTTCTATATATGGGGGAGGAGATGTCTGAAGTCAGTAGGTCTTCAGCCCGCTGTCGGTTGAGCTACCGAAGGATGTTTTTGCAAACTAATTCTCAGACCAGAAGATGGGCTGTATTTGATCACGCAATCCTTTCTGTTCAGCTTCCTGTTCTTCCCACCCCTTCCCATGCTGTGTACTTCTTCTAGACTCGCTCATCTCGCTCCTTCGTGTGTCTGGCCTAGTTTTGAGTATTACTAGTTTAGCTGCAAGGGGACACCAATGGTATTTGTATATTGCTGGTCCCCCATCTTATGTGTGCTTAATTTTGCATAGGAAAAAAAAAATTAAATAAATATCAAGGTGCTAGTTAGTGTCTTCTTGGCTTTGCCTCAGTAACGAATGTGAATATTCTTCTTTGCAAAAGTGATTTTTCAAGATATCTACTTTTGAGGTACTTCTGAGAGGAAACCTTACAGAACAAGAGAGAGGTGGTTTACTGCTGTTCTGTAATGTGTAAGACACATTTTACATGGAAAGTGACATTACCGTGTTCATGAAGGCCTGCATAATTAATGGAATGATAGTTATCGAAGAGAAAGCTGAACTGTAGAGGGATTTTTTTTTAGTCGAGGTTTAAAGCGGTTTGTGAATATTTCAGTGACTGATGTTTTGGATAAATGATAACAACGTAGGAATTGTCTCTGTGTGGATGCAAATAATCGTATTAGCAGCCCAAAGCTGACGTTTCTTCCAAAACATTGAATGCTGATCAAATAGCAAAGCTTTAATAAATAAAATATTAAAAAAAAAAAAATCACCACTGCCCTATGGTACTTGTTTTCTAAAGGAAAGTACCAATTTCATTGTTACCAAATTATCTCTGCCATATAATCTCTACAGCATCCAGTAGTACCTCATGGGAAAAGCTAGCTATCTCATTTCTCTCTGGAGGAAAACGTCCACGTTGCAGCCGATCTACCCTTAGGTGTAACTTGTCGCCAAGGTACATGTGGAAATGTTGGAGCTGAGCTCCTGGAAGAGATAGACAGGATTCGTTGCCTTTTCTAGCTCATTACACTTCTCTTGCTTGCTGTCCAAGCAAGGATGCTGGGATATATGATGAGTCTTTTCACTGTGGTGAATGTGGCCCTTCTTTATACATCGTAAAGAGGCCAAAAAAAAAAAAAAAAAAAAAAAAAAATCCCTCTACCTCTACACCTATTGTTCACCTGTAAAGCTTCAAGCTGCAAAATGATATATATATTTTAACCTTTTTTTGTCTTTCAGAAGCATACTAATTGTTTGCCACTGAGGCCTTTTATCTACTGTATTTTAATATGTTCATTTGATAGTCATCAAGATCTCTTTGTACTTCTAACCTGTAGATCTTGTCATGTTTCTTACTGCTCCTTTTTTCTCGTTCTCCAGTCCACTTTTAAATTGATAAATAGAAAGCTGTACACTCTCTATTCCTATTACATTTTACACTAGTGGAACTGGTATTTTGGTAGCGCCTTAATTTTGCAGTTGTGAAATGATTGTATCAACTCTTATCTGGGGCTTCTGACCAGATTTAAACGAGTATGTTTAATGTAGATAAACTTGAAACCATTTTTTACTGTTTTAAAGCTAGTTATGAAATGGAGTGTGTACATATGTATAAATATAAATTATTAATCTGCACCTTTTTTGTATCTAGTAAATACAGAAGTTCATGTTCTAACCACATTTGGCCCTTCTTGTTGCATAAGCAAAGCCAAAACTTTTTTTAAAAATTGCGATGTTCGTTTTCATGTATATTTGCAATATTCATGGGAAATGTATTTAATTTATGTGATATTTGGAATAAAACCGATTGAATTTATAAAGAGCGTGAGTTCATGGGAAAGCTTTATCACTCTCTGAGGGCTGAGAGCTAAATACAGAGCTGCGGGAAATACAGCCTGAACAGAAACAAGCTGCTGACGTGCTGGTGTCAGACGGGGGGTGATGGTTTGATTTCCCCGACAGGAGCCCAAGGGATGAGAATGGGCCTCCCGAGGTTTTTAAAGAAGCAAATGGCATCCCAGAAGCAGTGGTTGGGCGTTGGGGTTCAGAAGTTGGGTGGCAAAGGTTTTGGTCGCAGAGCAAGAGAAGCGGGGGAGGCTGCAGAGGAGGGCAGGGTTGCACCGTGGGGCTTGCTGGGGACGCGGGGCAGCCTGCGGCGCTGGGTGGGAGTGTAGGGGGTGGATCTGAAGGGGAGCGTGAGGTCTCCAAAACCTGAGGGAGGTAAGGAGCCCTCAGCAGAGGTGGGATAGGGGAGATGAACCCTTAACTATCCCAGGAGCGGGATGTGACAAAAGATGGGAGAGGGGTCATGCAGTTGGCTTTTCATTTCATAGCTTCTTGGATTGAGTATTTTCTTAAATAAGTGTGACCTGACTGGCCCTGCAGAATAAATTCTGAAAAATATGGTTAGGATTAGGGACACAAATGCTTTATTGACTAAGCCCGGTGAAATAAAAAACCCTCAGGGTGACGTTCCACGCCGAGGTGCTAGGCGCAGCTGGTACCAGTGCGGGGAGCGGTGGGACACTGGGACACTGGCCAGGCTACAGCAGCAGCAAAAGCATCATAAAATCATAGGGTTGGAAGGGACGTCTGGAGATCATCTACTCCAACCCCCCTGCCAGAGCAGGGTCACCTACAGCAGGTTGCACAGGCACACGTCCAGGCGGGTTTTGAATGTCTCCAGAGACGGAGACTCCACCACCTCACTGGGCAGCCTGTTCCAGTGTTCTGCCGCCCTCACAGTAAAGAAGTTCCTCCTCATGTTTAGGTGGAACTTCCTATGCTCAAGTTTGTGCCCATTGCCTCTTGTCCTGTCACTGGGCACCACTGAAAAAAAAATCCAGTTGTGGAGGGCAAAGCTGAGGTGGATTGTGGAGAGCATATCCCATCTCTCAGCTACATCTTGCTGCCAGCTGAGCAAAACCACTCTGGAGGCATTTTTGTAAATATTAGTTGCTTTTTTTCTTTTTTTTTTTTTTTTTTCTTTTTGGGTTTGGATTGACTTTGACCTTACTCATGCTGCCTTTGTGCTTGTGTTCACTGAATGGCTGAGCAAACAAACATCAGTTACAGGACTGCTCTTTTAAAAGAAGTTGCAAGTGTGTGTGTTGAAGTACGCATTTAAGCGCTGCCCGAGCTGTTTTGATATGCCAGACAACAGCGTCCTTTAAACATCACTCCTTTCACCAAAGGAAGGAGGTGGGGAAAGATGACTGATCCACCTTTCCTTTTTATTATCCAGATCCTTTTGTGGTGCCTCAAGACTCTGAGAGCAATAGAAGCAAAATAACTGAATGAAGCTAGTAAATACTAATAGGATTTTTTTTCCCTCACCCTGCATATCCTTCACTAGCTCATGTCAAGCTCTGGAAGGGCAGCATATCAGATTGTGCCCCTTTCCCTCAACCTTAGAATGATGACATTCCTAGAGCGTGGAAACCCTAGTGGTCTGTTGTCCTCTTTGTGTTGCTTCCTGCTTCATCAAACCAGGAACTCAAAATAGCGCTACTTAATTCTGTCCAGCAGCACTTACATTTGGAAGGCTGAGCACTTGCTGGCCATAGAATGATAAAAATGAGTAATGTGGACCAAAAAATCTGAGACAAAAAATAAAACTGAATCCATGCCAGCACTTTCCTTAGTTCCTTTAACAAATGTGTGTACTACCCTTGCAGCTAAGAAACAGGCGTGTTTTTAATCGCATTTACGTTACATGGGAGGAACAAGTTGTTTCTAAATCGAGATGAGTATCATCACTTCTTGAGAACTTTTATAGCTCTGTTCTGTCATATGTGGGGTTCAACCTGGTCTGCTAAGTTTTGGACTTAGTGCATCCATGGGAGAAACATCTTCACTTTTAAATGTCGCTTACATTTTATTCTCATAAACATCTGCTGCTTTTTTTGTGCAACAGCCACATTGGAGCCCTGCCCCTGGGAAGACCTGGATTTTGAGCACAGAAGCCGGACCAGAAGCTGTTCCTGGGGGCCAGGCCAGTTAACCTCACCATGCAGCAAGTTAGAGAAACAACTCTGGTCCCTTTTCCTCTCCCCAGTATATTCCAGGGGCAGAGCTGAAACTTCTCACGTTTTACACCTGGTGTCCATGCAGGCTTGAGCATGGTGTCTTGAGTACGGTATACTGCAAGTGCCCAAGAGCATAATTTTCTTTAGCCATAACAACAACCAAAGAGAAGCACCTCTGTGCAGCCCCTTCAGCCCATCAGCCCGTTCATGTTCACTGTGGCATGTAATCCTCCCGCCCTCAATTCAGCTCATGAAGCCCGTGGGAGACCCACTGCTCGTCGTGGCTGGGGTCTTTCCTGCCATTCCCAGACCCTTCTCATCGCAAGCCCTTGCTCTTCCCTTGCTGATCTGCTGTTTCTCTTTTCAAGGGAGAAGAGAGATGAAAGGTAAGAAATAAACCAAATGATCAGGAAAGTTTTGCCACTTGATGGCTCCAGTTGCCATTTTTTTTGGCCAAAGCTGCAGTTGGAGAGTAGGTTCAGGCAGCAGGACCCCTTATGGCCTGTCAGAGCAGATATGGCAGGGAAAGAAAGACGCTTTTAAAGCAGAAGGAGGGAGGAATATGTGATATGACGGTGTTCATCATAAGAGGAAAGATATCCAACTTTGAGCCTAGGCTCAGCCCTGCCCTAGAGCAAATACATCATAGAATCACAGAATCATAGAATGGTTTGGGTTGGAAGGGACCTTAAAGATCATCTAGTTCCAACCTCCTCTGCCATGGGCAGGGACATCTCCCACTAGGTCAGGTTGCTCAGAGCCCCATCCAGCCTGGCCTTAAAAACTTCCAGGGATGGGGCTTCCACCACCTCTCTGGGAAACCTGTTCCAGTGTCTCACCACCCTCATGGTGAAGAACTTCTTCCTAACATCCAGTCTGAATCGACCCATCTCTAGTTTTAATCCATTCCCTCTAGTCCTACCATTACCCAACTCCCTCCCCAGCTTTCTTGTAGACCCCCCTTAAGATACTGGTAGGCCGCTATAAGGCCTCCTTGGAGCCTTCTTTTCTCCAGACTGAACAACCCCAACTCTCTCAGTCTGTCCTCATAGGAGAGATGCTCCAGCCCTCTGATCATCCTCCTGGCTCTTCTCTGGACATGTTCCAGCATGTCCATGTTTTCTGCTGGTGGCTGGGGCATAGTTGTTGGCTGGCTGCCATTGTTGGCTAACAGAAGATGGTTTCTAGCAGATGGACTTTCTTTGTCTATATAGTCATGGTATTAGAAAATGCTTAAGTGCTCCATGCCACCTTCATTTTCTTATAACATGAAATTATTTGGCTTGGAAAGGAGGCAAGATCATCCATTGCCTGAATAGAAGTCTGCCCAGCACGGATCCTTGCCCAGCACCAATGTGATTTCCCCAATCCCCCTCTGTTAACGTTTAGTGGTGTTCAGGTAAGACCTATCCCCACGAGGCTGCATGGAGATCTGAACCTGCCTCCAACATGGCTTTTAGCAGTTCCAGTTAAACTACTAGTGCTGTTCTGTGTTACAGAGAACAGGTCCTATATTAAGACGTGCAACAGGGATGCCAAATTACAGTTGGTTTCTGCAACTCAAGTACATGCCACCAGAGCCTAAGCTGCATCAGGGCTTCACTAAAGGGTGACTCCATCCCTGACAGCCTTAGGCAGCTGCCTGGAGCCCTGCCTGTACTTTCAGCAAACACTGTGCTGGCGCATCTGGAAATGATGCTGTTCTCCACGGGCACATCAACAGGTGCTTCTTCCTGTGGAGCACTCTGAGATCAACTGCTATCTAAATAAATCTGTGAGGTCCTGTGTGGAAGTAGGACCCAAAGGATGTAGACCCAAAGCTTAATTGCCAATGGAGCCTGATGTTCAGAGTTACTAAAAAAAAGCAGAAGTTACTTACCCAGAGCCAGAATTCACTGAGTACATGTGCCATGTGTATTTCCATCCCAGCCTCCTCCCCACTCCTCTTGGTTCTTTGTTTCTTTGGTCTCTGCTGGAGGTGGAGTGCAGAACGCTAACATTTTCTAACGTGAGGGAGCCCCCAAACCCCAAACACTGTGCTCTGCGGTGGGACCAGAGTAACTCCAGAGGAATGGCTGATACTGAAGCATCCAGCCTGGTTTGCTTGAGATGCACCATCCCCAAAGTTTAAGTGTACGTGTGGGAAAACTGTTTGGAAGAGATGAAGTTAGTCTAGAATAAGTTTTTATTCTCTTTCTCACTGTTGTTACGATTCAGCTCTCTGCTCCCTCCCCCCCACCCCAGGTGTGACTACGAAGCTCAGGATTAGGAACATTCAGTCCCAGTGGCAGAGTAAATCCTCCATTAGAACTGGATGATATTCCAAGTGGCCTAATGTCCTTTCTCAATGCTGACTAGTATCTGACACTTGGAAAGTAAAAGAAATGCTTGAATGGGAAAAATGAAAAGAATCTGTCAAGGTATTTCTCTCAGATTCCTCAGTTTGAGGCTTCTATATGTCCTGGAAAGCTTTTTATTTTCCTCTTCCAAACTTGTGGTATATAGAATTTGAGGGAGACTCTGACCTTTAGCAATTAATGTAGTGTAGGCATAGCATTCATAAAAACTATCAATTCCTTCTTTAATCCTGCAATATTGTGACCTCAGTGCCACGGTGTATCAACAGATTCCTCAAACTGATTGTGCACAGAGATCTTTTTATTTCTCCTCTTTTTTTTTTTTTTTTTTTGTTTTGTTTTGCTTTGTCCAGTCTCAGGAATTTCTATTATTGCTGGTATGTTTTCTTTTGCTGGAGAAGCGCAAATTGATCACACTTTCCCAAATGAAGGAACTGTAAAAAAAATGTGCCTCCCACTCTTCGCACATTCGAGCGCTTTGTTTGCAGTGTAGATGATAGTTACGGGACTGCATTCAGAATCGCTGTGCGTCTGAATCGCAGGCGCCTCGTTTTGCAGAGGTGCCTCCTGACCAGATGGGGCTTTCAAGCAAGTAATTTTCATGTTTACTTCGCAGCAACCAACACTGCCAAAGTGTCAGCTTAGGCTGGACCTTTTCAAATATTGTCAGTATGTGCTAGTTCTCCAGTGCAGAGGCTTCTTGATTTTATGGGTAATTAACAGGTAATTTCTCTTGGAGGATGTGTACCAAGACGTCGGTAAGAGTTGATCACCTTCCAGCCTGGGTCCACCTCTTTTTTTAGCGGAGATACCTAGCCCCCTTTAGAGACCCAGCTGCTTGATTGCAGTTTGCCTTTTGCTCAGCACTCTGCTCCTTCTGCGCTTCCTGCTGGAAAATCTGTTGGCACAGAGGAGTTAAATATTTCTGAGTTCCTGCTTGAGTCATCTGTCCCTGCTTTGGAGTGGGTTTGCTTGCCAGCACGTAGGGGATTGGAGCCGGTCCTGGAACAGGAGCGCGCGGCTCACGTCTGACATGCACCCGCCGGGGCAGAAACCAAGGGACGGCCACTGCAAATAAAACCACAGGGAGAGGGGAAGGGACACGCAGGACTCCGGGAGGATTAGCTAAGGACACTGCGTCGCTTCGCCTCCATTCATTCGAGGTGGAAGTAGGAATAGAGGGAAAACTGGGATGTTTTTTGGCTCTACCTCTGTTCGTAAACTGCATGTGAGATGATTGTTCTCTGGCAGAAGCGCTGCCTGGCACAGAGCAGCTGTGTGCGTCCACAGTGTTTAAAACCTCTTTCCCACCCAAAATGTGCAGCTTCACACAAAGTACCTATTGGGAATGGCCCCTGCGTTGTGCTAATGCCTGAGCTGTAGCTGCAAATTTGAGGAGGCGGAGGGGGTGGGGGTGGTGGTAATGTTATCTGGCAGGAGCCTAAAGCTTTCCTCAGCTCTTCTTAATTTGCTTGTATAGACAGAGCCTTGATGGATTTTTTTTTTAGGTAAGGAGAAGTTTCACAACGAGGGACCCTGGGTATGGGGAGGGTGAGCCCAGCCAAGAGTGGGGCTGTGAGGGAACAGTTCAGCTCTTGTTGGCTTTAGATATGACGCTGGTGACCGGCACAGGGAATCGTAGCAGCCGTCTCCTAGACAAGCACCTGTGCAAGGCTTTACAGTGCTCTGGCTTGGTCTCCCTAAGTGGAGTATAAGATCTTGGTCTGCTAAGTGTGCGGGAAGGGGAGGGAATGGAGGATTGGAGAAGCAGTGATAAATTTTGAATGAAATCACAGGGAAGTGTCCTAAGGGGTTTGCCTGTTTGTCACGATTCCCATTGAATGAGGACAGGGTACAAGCCCTGGCTCATGCACACAGGGCTGATGATGACCAAAGAGCCTGGAGTACACCGCACCATAAAGGAGCATAAGGACACCAGTCTGGACTGGAATAAAAACATGTCCAGTGCCCTGTTTTCAGCAGTAGCCAAAAAACCCATGGGAGAACAGGGCAATACTAATGCCTCATCTCTCATCCTCCAGCACTGAAGACACTTCCTCAGCCTGTGTGTTTCAGAGCCCTCAGTAGATCTCAATTCTGTATTTTTTTATGGCACCTTTTTGAACCCGTGGGAACTTCGAGCATCCACAGCCTTGTGTGGCGAGGATGTCCACAGGCTGGCTGGAGGGTGTGTGAAGGATTACTTTTTGTTTTGGACTAGGGTCTCGCGAGCTTCCCTTTGTGATCCCTTCTGCACTGGAAGATGAAAGGTCAGCAGTAAGGGCTTGGCGCTTTTAGGGCTCAGGTGGGGGAGGATGGGCTAGTGAAGGTAGATTTTTGGAAGACGTCATGGGCGGGTGGCCTTAACAGCTCACCGTTTCTCTCTTCCATTGCAGGAACTAAGAGACACCAACGGGAGGCACCAGGGGCCGAACAAGGGAAGGGATTCTTCCTCCAAGCACACAATATATTTTTTTTCTTCCCAATTTTTTGCTGCTAGTGCTGGCATAGAGCTTTATCAGACCAAAGAGTTCAGGCTCAGTTAGTCTCTCTCTTAGACCCCTCCTGTAATTCCTCACAATCAGCTCTCGCCCGTATAACCCTGAATGACCCAGCATTATCAAGAGAAAAGAGGCATCTCCATGCGCAAGGTCTGTGGTGGGTTCATGGAGGCCCAAGTGAGCCGGGCAACCCCAAAGGCGGTTACATTGATGGTCTTTGCCAGAATAAGTAAGAGATGTTTCTGCTGGCAGCAGAGTTTGCATGATGTGGTAGAAGCATATTTTTAGCCTTTTTTTTTCTATTCAACAGGCAATTTTGCCATTTCCTCTACCCACAGCTTTAGAAAGCCAAACAGCTAGCAACGCAGAACAGATGGTAGAGAGACATCTGCCTGCAGCACCCAAACGGAGCAGAAGATGTTTCTGCTATCTGTGAGGGAAGTGGCCACAAAATAATGCTAATCAGACTAAAACCATGCATCTCAATCCCCTTCAATTCCCCATGCGAAGGTGGCAGCTGAGAGGCCGCCTCTGAGCTTTAGGAGTGTCAGATGACAGCAGACCCTGCTAGTGTCATCAGTTAGAGGCTGCAGGAATACTTGACTCTATTTGGGAGAGTCAGAGATGCTCCCAGGTCTCACTCTGTTCAGCCTGGCTCTGTTCTGGCCCAGAGCTGGGTTGTCTTCTGCCCTTCTCTACACCTTTTCTCTTTCTCTTTCCTGTACTGGCAGCCAAAGGGTTTGGAGGCTAAGTTCTGGCTTCTGAAAAGCCAGAGCGTGGGTGGTTTTGCTGAGCCACCTCACTGCTATCCCAGCCTGACTTACCCCCACTCCTCCGCTCGCTCCAACCCCTCCTGAAGAGCAGTACCTGTCCTTACGGCCAGTACAGTAAGCCTTTATTTTGGTTACCGCTGGTTACCTGTCTCCCATTCGCTGCATATCGTCTAACAGGAACACCGGGCTGACTTGTCACTCCATCTTCTCTCACCTTGGCTTGGCCTTTGGCACTTGGCGTGGGCAAAAACCCTGCCATCTGCGCTGCACCGAGCCAGCCCAAGAGCTTCACCCTGCCCTTCAACCACTCCCCGGCACGGAGGGGAAGAGCCCTGCAGCAATCATTCACGCTGCCCTGCGTCCCACCGACTCTCTTCCTGCCAATAGCTCCATGCCTGTACTCGATGCTGTACAGACGCAACTATTTTTCCTGGGCACATTTGTGCAGACGGTGATGGCCTGTGTATTCTGTGCCCCTCGGGGAGTTCTAGTATAGTATTTGTACTTTGGGAAAATTCAGCTCGTTTCTCCTCAGAGTCCCCTGTGAGTTGCCAGAAGCAGGTTGGGAACAGCCCTGCAGGCCTGTCTGCATCCATGGCAGCCTGCTTGGCAGCCAGTGGGAAAACTCAGTCCCCGATTGCCTCTGGTAAGAGACACCAAGGCTCCTTTTAATGCTTCCTTTCTCTTGCTAGACTTTTAGATAGGAAACCATGCCTGGGTGCAAGGCTGTGCCTCTGCTTTCAGCCACACCAGTAAGCACTCGGTGCCAGGTGACTGAAACCAGTTTCCTCTCCCTACAAGCTACTGGGAGGTAAATACATGATCCTGCCCCGTGCTGCAGGCTGCCGGGACTGAACCACGACCAGCCGCTGACAGAGACGATGTGGTGTTGCAATCGCTGCTTATTATTGTGGTTAAAATATACCCAGAGCGTGTAAAACATGAAGTAATGCCTCCCATCTTTCTAGAGGGCTCCGAGTGTCGCTGCCAGCAGTGACAGCAGCAGTGGGACTCCCCTAAGGTCTTGTGGCTGGAGGAACAATCCTCCCCACCGCAAAATTTCAAGCCACTTGGTGATTTCAGCAAGATTACCCAGTGATACAGAAGTCTCGGTTCTTGTAACTTGGATGAAAATTGGTGGCCAAGCAGAGGGAGAGAGATGCCCTCAATTCCAATCCCAGTTCCCACTAGGGAAAAATCTGCATTTTTAAATGCTATCAATCAAGCAGGAGAAACAAATACTGGGAAAAACAGGCTGGGATGGTTCTGAGAGCCCTTGGGAACCACTTGTTTTAGTAGTAAATCTGCCGTGTCATCTTGTTCTCTCAGAGCATGACTAATCCCTACGGTACCCAGCAAGGGCTCGGCTGTCGCTCCGACCCAGTGCCGGTTGCAGCAGGCGGTTGGTCCGGCAACAGCTCTGGCCTTTTGGCATTTTCGTCTCATGCTCAGGCAGCTCGGCGAGGGGCTTCAGAGCTCCCCTCTGGCCCCACATCGCCTGTGTCTGCTCTCTTTCTCGTTAGCAAAGATTGCGCCGCAATTTTAAAGCTAAATAGGAGAGCAACGAAGAGCAGCACGGACCTTGTAACTGCTGGCAGCATCACTGTTTCTTGGCCTCAGTACCTATGAGTAAACCTTCCCTTCTTGTCTCTTACAGTCGGGCAGACCCTTCTCATCTTCCTCTGCCCTAATTCTGCTGGTTTTTTCCCCCCTCTTTTGCTCCCACGGCAACCTCTTGTAAGCCTGGACTGACTCCCTGAGCACCAGCGGGCGTTCCAGACGTGACAGCAGCAATTACATGCTGTACCGCTGTCTTCTCTCAGCAAACATGTTGTCTTGGACGGGGAACAGGGGGGGTCAGTGTGACCAGAGTGGTATTTGGCCTCTGGACTTGTGAGTGACTCAGCACTGCTTTTTACTTCGTAGGCTCCCAGGCAGGAGCCTGGCAATCCTGCCATTGCATCCCTCCTGCCCCCTCGCTAAGGCTACGACAACGTTTTTCTTCCTTCGCCCTTCTTCCAAGCAGTGGGACACGGCAACGCTCCTCTGAGAGAGGAGTGTCACCTGGGGGTGCAGCGCCCTGATGCTGGCCACATGCTGGCAGAGCATTTAGCCCAGGAATCACGGGGACGCTCTGTCTCAGCCTCTTCGCCTAAGGACAACTTCGTGTCTCAGACATTGTCCAGGAGAACGATTATATTACTGTAAACAACCGTGCGCCACTTTAAAGAAAGGTAATTAACATCTGAAGGCCAGAGACTTGGATTCATGACAGGAGGGCTCAATCAAAAGCTCATCAATAAATGACAAGGGGACGGTGGCACTGCTTAGGTGAAATGCCAATCACCTGGCTGTGCTGCTGCCACACGCTGCTGCTTCTGAAACTTGAGAGAGAGCTTTTGAGACCTGTGGAAATTCTGAAATTACATTAAGTGATGAATGTCAAGAAGTAATTACAGAAAAAGAAAAACAAGCAAAATGAACAGTGGGGTTTTTTCCCTTCCTCCTCCATGTGAAACGGTAATGGAATATGGTCTCCTGGTGTAGTATAATGCTTTAAGTACCGTGTGTCCCAGTTTTACAATGCTCAGTACAATGTGTACAAAACCAAATATGAGCGTGTTGTGGTTAGACTGTTTATCAGCTATCTGCTTTATGGAATGTGTATTTCTATATATGTGCTATTTTCACTGTGAAATAACTGTATAAGTAAAAGAAAGGAAAAATCCATTACCAGGCAATTAAATTTCACAGGGTCCTGACAAAAGCTACAGAGGACAGTCAACATCAGGAAGCCAAACTATTGCATTGTTTTTTTTTCTTTTTAAAGATTACATCATTCTGCCTTTTTTTTTTTTTTTTTGGTGATGTTATTCGTGTTAATAAGTAGCCCCTGTCTAAAGCAAGCAACTACAGCATCATTTTGCAAAGCTTGCTATGTCTCCTATCCTCTGCTATAAGCCCTACCATTATGGGATTATTGTATGGTGTTGGCATCATTCAGTCAGTGCTAATAACTGAAATTGTCGGCATGTGCCAAAACTCCATTAACAAACATGGGTTCACATTTCAAATGACTGCTCATTTCAGCCAAGTGTGCGCTCCTTTTTATTTGCTGTTCATGAAACAGATTGCTTTTTTACATAAATTGTTGCTTATGTCTACCCCCTGATGTATATGGAAGGGGTATTTATTCTTTCTTTCGTTTCATGACATTCCGTTTGCAATCCCTTCGGGCTACTCACATTATCATGGGACTTTGACCCCTCACCTACCACAGACACTGGTGAAAGCAAAGACTGCAAAAAGCTTCTAAGCTCAGTGGCTGGTGTATGCTTTGCAGATTTGCTCTTCCATGTCCTTCAGACCAATTGAAATTGTGCAGAGCAACCATAACCTTCTTCAGCCCTCCTTTCGCTGGCAGGAGCAGGACAGCTTCCTCCTCTTCCCTGATGGCCAAAGTAGCCCACTGCTGCATTTGATCCTCTTTTGAGTTTGCATGCCTAGAAATACACACTGCGTTATACTCCAGTATTTCCCCACCTGCATGGGATATACCTCCCTTTGGACACACCTCCCTCAAGACTGAATCTTCCTCTTATTGGATCCCAGTGCCATTGGTGTGTCATGATAAACTCACTCTTTCTCTCTCCTTTCATAATTTCCAGGCACCAATTCCTATCTCTCAGGTAACTTTTCATAGCTAGTTCCCAAATATATTTTACATAGAATCACAGATCATAGAATGGTTCAGGTTGGAAGAGACCTTAAAGATCATCTAGTTCCAACCCCTTGCCATGGGTAGGGACACCTCCCACTAGACCAGGCTGCTCAAAGCCCCATCCAGCCTGGCCTTCAACACTTCCAGGGATGGGGCATCCACAGCTTCTCTGGGCAACCTGTTCCAGTGTCTCATCACCCTCAAAGTAAAGAATTTCTTCCCGATATCTAATCTAAATCTACCCTTTTTCAGTTTAAAAACGTTACCTCTCGTCCTATTGCTCCACTCCCTGATAAAGAGTCCCTCCCCATCTTTCCTGTAGGCCCCCTTTAGGTACTGGAAGGCTGCTATAAGGTCTCCCCAGAGCCTTTTCTTCTCCAGGCTGAACAACCCCAACTCTCTCAGCCTGTTAAGTGGAGTTGCATTTGCATTCAGTTCAGTTCAGGCACAATACCCTTGTCCTCCTCTGTACCAATGCCTTTCAGCTTTGTAAAACACTCCCATGCTTATGCGAATCTCAGGAGTTATGGAACAGAAAGGGCTTTCCCAAGACTGATCCTTGAGAAAAAAACACTAGGTATTTTTTCCCATCTTCACATAATTCCTTTTCAACTTGCTGTTAGTGCATCCCATAAACCTTATGATTTGTCCATTCATCACCATCTCCTTGAGCTTTATTGCTAGGATCCCGTGTTGAACAGTGTCAAAACCAAATAAGACTAACTAATTTCTTAGACCAAGGAGATGCAGCAGTCTGGTTAGCCTCTGTTGATTTTATTCCATTTTTCATTTAACTCCAGGTCTTTAGTTATCCTTTCATTTCAGGACTGCTCTGAAGTCTTATACTTTGTTAAGGTCAGCTTGATAGGCTTGTAGGTACCTAAATAGTTCTTGCTCTTCTTAAATATTGGTATTACAGTGTTTTCTGATGGTAACATTCCTAACTGGATAGATACATTTAAAAAAAAAATCCACCATAAAAAAAAATAGTGTGCATTCACTCCTTCAGGAGTAAGGTAATGTGATATCATTGTAATTAAGCAAATGAAGATCCATGGCCTCTTTTTCTGTGTTTTAAGCCCCCTTATTCGTATCACATTTAACCTCTGGTGAACATCAACATCCGTATTGAAAATAATGACCTTACCTAGACTGTCTCTCCACTATCCTTAGCCGCTAGTTTCTTTTTCTTTTATTCATTTTATTTATGAGGTTAAAAATCTTTTCCTAGCTGTTGGCATACCTTTTGCAAGGTACACAGTTTTTGACAAGATACCTTTTGTGTCTGAAGATACCTTTTGTGTCTGAAGTAATGACTAGTTGGAAAAGGCTTTGAAGTCAAAAGAAAAATTTGATAGCCCAGGTGCGGTTATTACTGGCTCATTAGAAATCATGGTTAGTGGCATTTTTAATTAAGGAAGCACAAACAAGCTGCTTTTTCTCAAACAGATGTAACAGCTTTAATTGGGAATACCAAAATCTATTTGTGACTTCTGGATACTGTAGGATGCTAAACTAGTAAACTTAAGGCCCATCCATTTCTTTTTTAAAACAATAACTTTCTTCTTCTAAAACAACAACTCTCTTTTAAAATAACAACATATGTGTAGTATTTTCCTTTCTAACTTAAAGATCTGGTACACTGAAATTAGGGGCCTGGTCATAAACTTGGCCAAGGGAGAAGGGGCTACTTTAAATTGGTTATTCTTCTATAAACAGTAACAAATGTGTTAGAAATGCCAAAAGGAGACCCAAAACTACAACCAAGTTAAAATAACTTGAGTTAGAATAGATTTCAGAAATTTCCACAAGAGGTCACTGTTATCATTAGCAACAGATAAATAGGCCTCATTTTAGGACTTGAGAGCTGGGTATCATTTCTCCCTTAGAGAAAACCTAAGGTCGTTCAGAATAAATATTCCCCACATATCTCCCTCATCTGTCTTACAAAATGAATCTACTGAGATAACAGTTTTTCATTCCTAAATTCATCATAAGAATCCTGGATTTTAAAGATGCTGAGACTATCCTATGTTTTCCTTGTCAAAGAATGACCTTTGCAAATCAAGACATTTTAATTAGCAGGATTTACAAGGACGTGTTCACAGTTCTGTTCATGTTTTCTCAGGGTACCACAGCAAAAAAATATAAATAAATAAGAATTGAAATTTTCCCTTTCTTAGGTTGGCAGAGGATGGCAGCCTCAACATGTTGCAGGTTCCTTGCCCTAGCTGGGGCCTTTTCTTAACTTAAAAGACATGTGGCCTGGGGGAAAAGCGTGACATTGGTACTAGAAGTAAAAGCATCTGTTAGTATATCAGATCCATAAACTCCCTTAAGAAGAGGTTATATGAAATACTAACCTGATACCCTGACAGTAAAATTTGGTGGTAGAAAGGGGCTGATTTTGAACTGGGACCTCAGGAATGTCAAATTTTCAATCACTCACTAATACAGGGGCTGCCTGTAAATTCCACCGTGCCAAACACAAGGGAAGAGCGGGACCCGTGTTATTTGAGCACTCTCCTCTTTCAACAAAATTGCTTTCCGCTACCTTGAAAGAATGGATGAAAAGCAGCATATTTGAATGATTACCACGCACACAAGGGTGCCTTTCCTTTCTAGGGCCTCATACGAAATGGAAAAGAAAAGTAGGGAGGTCACCGTAATGTGCTGTAGACAGTAATTCGTAGCAGCAGCGCTGCCTGCTTATCGTGATCACTTCTAAGTATTCTGCTGTCAAATGGAGGCAGTCATTCCTCACAAAAACAGCAGTCCACTTCCTCAGAGGGAAACAGGATGGAAAGAGCAGAGGGATATTACTTTAGGACAGATGCAGATCAAATGAAGCACTGCTTTGACTCGGGCTTTCTGCCCAAATGACAGTGTAACTGCTGTGTTAATGGAAACCCTGGAGGTGGAATGAATATGGGTTCTTCTCTGGGCAGGCAATTGCTGGACCAGAGTAATTCTATACCGTGATTGAGGCGCAAACGACAAGAGACAAAAATAGACTTTGCTCTTTTTTTTTTTCTCAGCGTCAATTGTGTGCGTACAGCAAGTGCTTAGGTAAAATTTTCCGCTCCATACCGAAGAAAATTGCTCCTTAACCTCCAGGTAAGTTGGTCCAAGAGCATTTCTAGTCAACACCTCTACTGACCTTCTCTACCTGAGCAAATTGGCTATAATAACTGCTGCAGAATACAGCTCCCAATAGCTGCTTGGGAGCAGTTCCCAATAGGGCATGCTATTTGAAGAAAAGCCACTGTATTTCCAGAGGGCCCTGATTATTCAGGAGAAATAATCTTTTTCAGGAAAGCAAAGCCACCTGGTGAGCTATTCCAGAGCAGGTATTGGAGCGTGTTTGTTTTGGAATAGCTATTCAGGTCTAAAAAAGCCAGAGGATTACCAGTTAACCTAACATTCACATCCCCTTCAGGCTCGCTGGGAGGGTGCAATTGTGCGCTTATTTAGGCAATTAGTGGATAAATTACATGGCCAGGCACTGAGAAGTGCTAGTGGCTACACGCATGACTCTTCTTACTAGCAGAAGATGTGCTCTGTATCCAAGGTAAAATACTGGCCAAATTTTGTCGTGCCTCATACGTAGTTTGAACCATCTCATGGACAAAACTGGATCCTCCCAACCTAGAACACAACCCAGTCATGACGGAGGGGAACAAGGGAATAGGTTGTTAACAGGCAATGTATTAATACCAAAATATCTCTCAGATGAGCCCTTTTCTGACTATCTCAAATAGTTCAGGCAAAGTCATTTGGGTTACTTGCACTTCTCGACCCATTGTGCTTTGGCCCCTGGCTAAAACATATAAGGCTGCTTTTGTTATTGGACAACATCTCTTTCTCCTTATGCATCTTACAATCTTTAAACCTCCCTTTTGACAAAGATCCTTGATATCTGTGACTTTTTCCTGTGAAAAGGCATTGTTCCAAACTGTGTCCACCACTATAATTACTTGACAGTGACATGAAGTACTGCTTGTTTATGAGCTTGCTCGTGAGCAGTTTTTACAGTCGCTGGAAAAAGCACAGCAGCATCTGAGCCCAGGCATTGGAGGGGTAAATATTGTGAGGGAGAGAGGAGCAGGGGTGCAGCACAGCACAGAGCTGGAAACCCTTTTGTGGTGGTTCTCCTGTGGAAAGTGAAGACATTTTCTGCTGGAACACAATTAAGTGCAAGACAAATGCTGAAACCGGTGCTTTGAAAAATGAACGTAAACCTTTCTAGGCCATCTGTTTCCTAAATCTGGGAGGCAATCCAGTCTGGAAGCATGCTCCGAAACACCTTTCATGGTCACCAAGGGGTTTCTCCCACCCGAAGCTGAAATCTTTCCCAGGACTAGATGCCCAGTCGTGCTCCTGTGCTAATCATACTACCTTAGATAGAGCTAGAGGACAGGAACATGGGTGATTTTTTTTTATTCGATTCAACTATAAGGAAAGGAAATCTGTGTGGTGCACTCAGACATACCTTGTCATTGAAATCCACATCTGTGACACAGTTTGATTCACAGTCGCTGAATATTAGAAAGGCAACATTCATGATAGTGATCAATATATGTGCTGCATTTAATGATGGCAGTTCAGGTAATTAGGAAGGATGCCTAGAATGAAGCTGGCATCTGAAACCTGCAGGTTTCCCTTCAGAGAAAGGCATAAAGGAGTAAAGCAGGGGGAATTATCAGATCTGTCTTTCAAGCCCTGCGGAAAGATCCTCTTCGTCAGTGGCAGAGGCTCTATCAATTGGAGGAGGAAAAGGATGCCACCTTTGAACCTCTTTGCTTTCTTACCCCATGGAGGTTCGGATCATATCAAATGAGGGATGTTGGCAAGAATGCCTGCACGCACACAACAGCAGCAGGTAAGGGCATTGTAGCCAGAAGAAAGAAAGGTTTCTTCCATTCAGCCCTTGTAATCCTGGGCAGGGCTTTATTTAGATGTTTCTAATTACCACAGTATGTTTAAATAGATACCCAGAGAAATCAGCAGGGAGCAACAGCTCTCCTCACTGCCTGGCAGGGCTGATGATGACAAGGGTCATGTAATGGCTTAATATGATGCCACTTAATATCCTACTTAAGCAATGTAATTATGGGGTTTATTTGATAGAGCAAGAAGGTTTATCTCCTGCAGAAGGCATGAATGAGATTGCCAGACGCAGGTGCTGCTGGGTTACAAGATTCATTTTTTATATTATATAGTTTTTACAGCCTTGTCCACTCGGGCGATTTTCATTTTCTAAATCCAATGCAGTCTGTTTCTTCAGTCTGTCTCAGTGGTGCCCCTGTATAAATAAGCCACTTTCCTCTCATAGTTGGCAGCTCTCATTACAAATATTTTCTGCCAGCTGCTCTTGGAAGATTTCTTTATTTTAGCTCTTCACAACAAAATGGAGATCTCAGACACTCATCCCATGTTTTAACATAGTGTGCCTCAAAGGAAGTGACTCAGTCTTTGTATACAGTCTTAGTCGACAGCAAAGTTTTCATGCAGGAACACAAAAAAGAGATTTATATAACTAATATAACACTGAAAACAAACAAGCCCTCCAACCAAGTTCAAAGCACCAGGTTAACACATACTTTCTAAATAAATATGGTGCTTTCAAATTTGTCTAGACCTCATGATCTAAATCTTAAGATGCTCAAAGAACTGGGAGGGACCTGAAATTTCAGAGCCATTGGGGGTTTCCTGTAAAAATTTGCAAATGCTGAGCTCTTGCCCCGTGTTCTGAAGGACTGGAAAAGGAGAGGTTGAGGTGCCTACGGTTGAGGGCAAGGGGCAGGAGGCTCTGGGGAAGCATGCACCCATCAGTGCGACACCAACCCCTGCAAAAAATACTGAAGCAAATAATCAGACACCTGGAAGGGAGCAGGGAAGGAGTAGCTGCCAACATGGATTTGTCAAACCCGTCCTCTTTCCTTATGTGACAGGGTGACAGATCTCGCTGACAGAAGCAAATGCATGTCTGGTCACGGCGTCTCCTGCAGAGCGCTCGCAGGCAAGTGCAGCAAGTGTGTGGTCTAGACAGATCTACTGCATGGTGGAGCACAAAACGGGCTGGAAAACGTCACTCAGAGAGTACCGGCAATTAGCTCATTATCAAAATGGAAGTTTCGATCAAGAAGGGCTTGGCAGGAGGCTGCCGGGGCCCTGTGATTGCTCAGTGTCTCTGGCAGCGAAGCCAACGGTGCCGATGATGGACTCGAGAAGGAGCCTGTCGCATTTAGAGACGGCAGCAAGGGGCGAGCACCCTCTGCGGTGCTGGGGGCAGGCTTCAAATGGCTTCAGATATTTGAGATATGGCCCCCTCCCAAAAGGTAAAGAAAAAGAAAAAAATATGTAATTTAACAGGGAAACGTCCAAAGTATAAATGGCAAATGCCAGAGAGGGACAAGCTCTGCAAACAAATAGATCTGTAAGTCAAAAAAATCTAGAAACTGCAGTGGATCAGAGGCTGAACGTGAGTCTGCTGTAGTGAAAAAGAAAAATCTCGTATTCCTACATGTACATAAAAACATGTAAAGTAATGTTTTATCTCTATTCAGCACTGGCAGGGTCTCAGCTGGAAGGCTATGTCTGGCTTGGCGTACTGCACTCAAAGAAAGGTGAGACCCAGCTGGAGACAACTCAGAAGAGACCACTGGAAAAGGCAGGGCCAAGAAAACATGACCCGTTAGCCAAGTCTGGAAGAGATGGATTGGGTTTAGCCTTAGGAGAGACAGTCAATCTGCCCTTCATGCCTCTCACGGAGGAGACAATGAGGGCTGGACCAATGTTTCAGTAAAGATGGTGTAGGTGAGACACAACACAAGCACTCCCTTGTCATGGCAGGGGCTCTCAGGAGAGGTTGTCAGGCTGAGGAAGAGCTGAGACAGGCATCTCTGGATGGAGCAGACCCCAAAGTGGGTCAGGGAGGTGGCAGGTGACCCTACAAGCAGGGTGTCTCCCTGGGAGTGACCCAGCAGCTGCCGTCACCCGTGCGTGGGTTTAGACATCCACAGTTTTGCTGAAACTGGTGGTCAGGGCAGTTGTCATTCTTCCAGGCTGAGCTCTTACATGCTGCTTGCTCCCCCCTGCTAAGTGATAAGAAAAATAATGGAAAATGCTAACTGAAAGACATAAAGTTGTACTTGCCACCTGGGAGGTAGCGAGGGCCAGGGGACCGGCTGCGAGTAGGGACCTTGCTGTGCCGCCTGCCTTGCACCCGTGTCTGCGCACCGGTGCTTCATCCTCAAGCTCTGTGTGACAGGAATCTGTATTTGGGTCAGCACCTCTCCCCAAATTTCTACAAGACTTACCTGTATGTTACTCAAACGCCACAATTACAACAAAGTGGGGTTTTTTTACAAGAAAGAAAGAGACACTTAAAGTACTGAGTGTTCAAAGAATTAGCTCTGAGAGGGAGAAGCCAATGAGTCATGGGCTGTGTGGAGTCCTGCAGTCTGAAAGCCTCAAAGACATTTAGGTATCTCGCGGCGAGCTGAGCTGTGGGGCCTTAACATCTAACCCATCTTAAAATAGTCAGTCTCTTGCCTTGCTCCCTGTTACTCCATCTAGTCAGGGGGCACGTTCACCAAACGTGAATGTGCTTTAAAAGACAGCAATGAAAAGAGCTTGCTGCCATCGTCACCTCGAGAAGAAACAGCTTTCTGTCCCTGGAGAGAACACAGGTTTGTGACAAACTGAGGGGAAGGACATCCCACTCTGCCTGCCAGCCTTTGAGAGCTGTATCGTGCCCTCCCGGCTGGTGCGACCAAGGAACTTGTCCTCTTCGTGTCTGCAGGGAATTAACTCTGGCTGGAGGAACGTAGAAAATCTGAAGCGATTCAGACAAGCATGACTCAGCCACTCTGTCACAGCAAGTTTATAACGCTGAGGAAGAAATTTACTCTTGAACATATTTTAATTGACACACCAGATTATAGACACTGAAAGAATATCTTTCAAAATAAAAGATGACAGACTTTCAACATCTGGTCTAATTCCCTGCAACTATACTAGCAGATGTAAACTGTTATGTATTCTATTAGCAAATATTCTTCCTTTATTTCCTTTTTCTAAGTGTATGAATGTACTTGTATATATTTTTATTACAGCTATAATAATCTATCTTAATTTTATATAGTCATGCTTGAATTCTGGATTTAAACAAAAACTGCTCATGGTGCGCAAAATTCTGCTCATAGAAATGGGTAGGAGTTTTGCTAATTACTTACGTGGGGCTAGGATTTTGCTCGATAAGATTATGCATGTCTCAGGAGTTTCCAGAAGCGATATAAATTGTGAGACTGAAGCTGAAGTTGTGTTTATAGGCACCATAATTGCACCAGAAAAATTCTGGGGTTTTTTTATTGTTGTTGAGCCTATTTGCATTTTTTCCTGATTGAACGAGGACTGCTTGTGAGCCCTTATTTTGGCTGTCTGGTGGTGATCAGAGGATGACAGAGTGGAAGAGCTGTGCCAGCTTCACTCACTGCACCCTGTCCCACGAGCCCTCAGGCAGAGCTTGCACGGATGCAAGGGGGAGCTCCCAGGGCTGGCAAGTAAAACCTGCCAAGCTGCTGGTTCAGCTGATTTTTTTATTATTATTTTATTTTTATTTTTCCTGCCTGCGGCAGTTCTGCCTGAAGAAGGTGTCCAGCTTATACTGCCCATGGACCTGCCAGCTCCCTGCTCCTGTGTGCACTCCCGAACCCCTGTCAGCCTCAAAAGCTGACTTAGCAGAGATCTGCTAAGCATTTCTGGCTTATTTTCTTACGGGTAGCTCAGCTGGTAGATTCATGGGCCCAGTAACTTCCAGCAAAGCAGTGGTGACAAGTGCTTTGGGGTGGTGACCTTGGCCACTGGAGCAGAAGCAGCCAGGACAGGATGTGTCACATCCTTTGCTCCATCACCTGCTACAGCCGGCGTTAAAATTCCTGCTTTTATTGACCACACAGGATTGGTTTGGTGGGGCATTGCTCAATCCAGCACACTTCACAGACAAAGTGTGTTAATGGAGTGGGAGGGGGAAGCCAGCCTCCGAAACAGCAGTAGGCCATCGACAGATGCATCGTAGTGCTCAGTCATCCAACATCAGCTTCTCCAAATATCTAAGTTAAAAAGTAAGCTTTGAAGCCAACCCGGGAGGTAAAAATTGAAGGAGACGAGAAATTTACATCTTTTTGTGCATTCAGTCAAAACTGCTCCCACAAAAACACATAAAAGCCCCTAACCATTATGGATTTGTATATGCAGATTTAGTTCTTCAGCTGCTTTATGGTAAGACACAGAAACCTGTCAACGGAAGCACTGTCGCTACGTCCCATTAGCATGTATTTATTTACACGACCATCAGAAACCAACCACTTAAATAAATCATTGTTAGGGAAGTGGACTACTTAAAGAATGTGTGGCCCATTCGCCCATAAAACACTAATTATCACAGCAGCACCTCTCCAATGAATCACCAATAATGAGACACCGTTATGGAAAGTATCAATTTTCAGTGCAACTCAGCCACACTGTACATGGTCCAGTAATTGTACTGAAGTGCGTAAGAAATAAAACTTTTCCATGAAAATACAATGTTCTCGGAACAAAATCATTTTCCAAGAGGGCTCAGCGATTTGTTGCAATTTATATTATGAGCAAATAACCCCGCGATCTATGTGTTGCTTATTGCTGTTTGGAAATGTGGGTAGCTCTTTACTTAGAACAAGAAGAATTCTGTCAAAGCCTGTGACCCACAGGTATGAAGTCACTTTTGTACATCTGTGCTTCTTACCAGGAGGGAAGGAGATTCACAAGGCCTTTAAAAGCAAGTGTGATGTGATTTCATGATGCGGATATGCAAATGAAAATATTCTCTGTCCGATACTTCTAGCCACTTCTTGGTAGCATCCGGAGGCAGTGTATCTTTGTCATGAGGCAGACAGAACAGGTTTTTCAGATTTCCTGAAAGTCTTCATAGGATTCCCATGGGGAGCGTATTTCCATACACTGAGGAGGAGAAGAGGCAGTTTAATCCTGGTGCAGAACGGGGCAGGACTTTGATTTATGGGAAAAAATCTGCCTTCACTGAAAAGCAGATATCTATCTTGGATCTTCTATGTGAGTTAAGAGTCCCTCCTCTGAAGCAGCTGCTATTTACATCTCTGCCCTGACAGCCCGCGACGTTACGGAGAATCAGGTCATTGCCACAGCTCATTGCAACCTTCAGCTTCGTTTTAATGGGAGGAAATGGTGCCTCTTGCTGCGTAACGTCTAGAGTGGCTAGAAGGAAATCTGCGCAGCAGTGTGCCTCCCCATCCTCCTTCGGAAGGAAAGCAAGTGAGAGGGAGGTCCATGGCTGTTTGGGGCTGAGGAGGTGGCAACTCTACGTGGTGACAAATTCATAAAGCAGGTGCCTTGATGGCATCTCATGTAACCTCCATCAGGGCTGCAGTTGGCAGTGCTTTCTGGACCGTGGAAGTAGGCAGTGAAGGGAAAGGCAGTGCCTGTGTTAAGCTAGGGACCTTTTCACACTATGCAAAGCCCTGGTGTCAGGATGCAGAAAGGTGGGCAAAGATACCATTACGCCAACAAATTCCAGAGACTGGCTTCCTCCTATGTACATTAATGAGACAAAGTGGGTCCAGGCCGATATTCATGATTAGTACTTACCACAGGGGCTCTAGAAAAGAGAAGATCCTACGGTTTTTCTCATTCTTGATCTGTGCAAGCTGAGGGCCTGTCATAAAGAAATATTCAGTGATGAACACATGGCATCAGTCAATACAGAGGATGGAATATTTCCGCCTGTATGCTCCAGTTTCAGTAACTGCTTTAATTTTGAAATACATTCTTGCAGAGGTATGGATATGGGCTTCTCCTGCCTCTTGTGAGGACCACGGCTGCACACGCACATGCACCGCAGTTCTGCATGTTCCATGTATATAGACAGATTTCCCTGCAAAATCAGCTTTCTGCATTGCTTCCTGTGAGTTCTGTCACTAGCTGATAATTTTGGTCACTTTTTGTGTTTCCAAGAGCACCTCCAGAGTGCCCATGGGATACATGTACATAGCCATGCACTGCATTTGTCTTGCAACACCTGCATGAAGTAGCTTATTTTGGAGGTTTGCTCTTGCAAGGGACCCGTGGCTATCTGTAATGTGGTTGGGAACAAGGTAGCAGGACATTTACGTTCTTCTTGTGTTTCCTCCAGCAGCTGTCTCTTCCTGATCCTCTTGTGCGAACACTAGTTTTCCTGCCTTAATCCTTCCTCAGGTCTTCATTGCTAAACATCTTTTTGCTTTCTTCTCCCATATATATATCTGTGCCAAGCTGTATCATGAGAGGATAGGTATTTACTAGTTTTCCAGGCTGAATGGATGCTTAATGGGCATGCTGCTTGCTTCACACCAAACAAGTATAGGCTTGGGAGTAGGATATTATGGGGTCTGATTTATCACAGATTGATTTATCATGGATTCAAGCAGATGGCATGAGACTGGAGTGGTGGGTGCTCACCCTCCAGCCCGTGTGGCTACTGGCCGCGGGCAAGGCAGGCCCACAGCTCTCACCCAGGTCCTGTTCACGGGATGCTGACTTTTGTGGCTGCTTAATTGCTCCTGCCACAATCCAATGTGTAATTCAAAACTGCTGGTGGGCAGCTCCGCTTTTGGCAGGACAGGAGCTTTCCCCGACCCATGAAATACTTCTGGCTGTTGACTCCACGCATCAGATTTCTCCCTGCAGAAACCCCAAGGCAGCTGTGGACATAGACTTTGTGGGTCGTTTTTTTTAACCTTCATTTCTCACGTGGCTACCCCTTGTCAAGCCTGGGCTTGGTCCAGGGAACGAGACTTACCCCTACATTCTTAAAAAACATTGTATGTCTTCTTTTTGAATTATACACCCAAGTGAGCTATAAATGGAGAGTAACTGCCATACACAAGAACAAAGGGGTTTGCTGAGCAGCGATAAATAATAAATTGCCCAGGAAAAAAATGCATCCCCTACCTTGGGTTTTGTTTTGCTTCGGCTTAGCACAATTTCCACAAAATTTTGGCAATCACGCTGCCATTATCTTTTCATGACGGAGGCCCTAGGAACTTGTGCAGCCCACAGCGAGAGCCCTTTATGTACCTACTAATGTGTTGGTTTCACAGACAGACGGAGGGAGGCTGCTGATCTGAATAGCAATCAGATGCCAGCGTACGCCGCCGCTCCACGAGAGCCGCGGACATTAATAACGTCTCTGGGGAGTGGCTGCAGCTGTAATAAAGAAAAGATATCTGCAGTGTTTGCACAGCTCTCTTCATTCATCCTGATATGTAGTGAAGTGTGATAATAAGGACTTTACAAAATCTAACTGACAGTCTTGGGGGGGGGGCATTCGTCATGGGGGGGGTGGGGGAGAAAGAGGGAAGAAACATTTGTTTCTGCCAGACGTAGTTGAAACGTGGTGGTATTTTTAAAAGTGACCCTCTGGATTTTGGTGGTTTGGTGGTTTTTTTTTTTGGACATGAAACAACAGTCAAAACATGGTCCTTTCTGAGCGTAACCTAAGGGGTTTTGATTTGGAGCGCTGACTCTGGAAAAATGTCATGTCACAGGCCTGCATGCAGGCTTTAATCCTCCATCCACAGTGACAGTCATGATTAAAGCAAGCTTAAAAAAAAAATATGATTGCTTCTCCTCTGAATGCCCAGATGCAACAAGGAATAGGTTATGTGGTGAAAAACTGAAACTGGCTATCTGATAGTTTTGACAACGCTTTAGACCAGCTCCTGTGAATGTCGAGTGTCCCGGATCCACCCCTTTGTGCCTCCCCCAAGACGTCAGGAGCTAAGCGTGAGACAGCGTAGGCAGGCTGAGCACCGGGGACCGGCGCTGGTGTGTGACCTCCTGGGGCTTCAAGAGCCGCTCACCTTCCCAGAGCAAAGCAACACCCCAGGTGCCCCCCTGAGAGCCACAGGAGCTGAGATGGGACGTGGTCCCCAGCCCTTTCCCTCCCCGGGAAGCACAGGCAGCTGCCCACGGGTCAGGTCACAGACAGGCTCCGGATCTCAGCGTTAAATCGCACCTCGCAAGGGTTAAGCAAACACAAGGGGAGACTGGGAGCACAGCAAGGCATTATGTTTACAATCTAGTATTTTTCTTTTGGAGGCTTTTTGGGCACTTAACTTTTTATTTTTAATGTTGCAGCAGCATGCACTCATCCCCTTGCTCCAAAGACGAGGGAGAATTCAGAAACACCAAGACAAAAGCCATTTATTTGCCAGCTCCATGACTCAGATCTCTGACTTGCACGGCAGGTGTGTCTGAGCCCAAGCAAAGAGGAGGAGATACATCTCTGCAGTGGCAGCCCAAGGCGGGGGAGACGAGGAGGCACTCCAAGGCACCCAGAGCACTGGAAAGTCTCCTTACAGCACTTGCTTTTTTTAAAGTGCCTAAATGTTGGTTCCGGTGCAAAATCACCAATTTCCATGAGCAGTATCACTGGGCACCACCAAGAAACTGGACCAGCTCCATAGCCTCTATCACTTTCAGCTGAGTAAATGCAAGGTGGGAAAAGCGCCTGTGGATGACACAGGTGTGTCTGTAATTAAATGCAAGAAAGTTTATGTGAATATAAATGTAAACAAGCACAGTGTCAAAACATGGAAAATGTAATGTCTCATAGCAGTGTTGCCAGCTCTTTTTATGAATCACTGGCTAATTGAGACTTTAAAAAAATATCTCAGTTCCTGGAGTCTTTGGATTACGAGAGAATCTCATCTTTCACTTCAAATAACAGTTGGACTGCTAGTCCTTTTGGCTGAGTATAAATATCCTGAAATTATGACTTAAGGACTCAGAAACTAAAAGACAAATAAAAGAAGCCCTGCATTTATTAATTTTAAAACTCTTTTAACTCTTAATTCAACTGACACTTTTCAAGGCCTGTGCTGCAATTTCGTGAACACTTCAGTTTCAGCACATCTGAGCATCTTACACATGCTCAGTGTAAGATTTTTCTTCACATAGCGAGTATGTGACAGGCGTAAGGGCAGGAGTAATCCCGCATGCGCATATTAATGCCTTCCTACATTTCCTGAAGATATCAGGAAGGTGGATGTCAAAAAAGAAAAGTCCCTACATATAAAAATGTCAGCGGTTTCTTGTACAGGTTGGTTGTTTTGTTTTTTTTTTAGTTTATGACAAGCTAAGATGTAGCACTGGGCACGTCCTCAGAGCAAGTCACCAGGCTGCCTTTGCGCCGCCTCGGGCATAGTCTGGGGTGAGAAGAATTTCACAAGCCCAGTTTGAGACGAAAACTGATGCTCTCGCGAAGCTGCGAGCTGCTCCGCCGGCCAACGCTCCCGTCTGGAGAGCAGCAGCCCTCCACGGCAAACGTCTTTCTTCACTCAACAACGGGCAATTCAGTGAACAACACGATCCCTCGTCTGCTGGCTCATGTCTGAGCTGGTTCCAACTCCCAATTATCCCGGCTTGGCTTAATTCAGGAAGTATGTGTGAAGCACTCCGCCAGCAGCAGTAACAGCAGCCGGGCGGCCAGGTTGACCGAGTGCTGACAGTCGATGGCGTGGCTGCGTGGCGGGGGGACCTTCTCCCATGTTGCCATCAGAAACATCACCTTCCTCTCCAGCACACGGAGAGGTTTCGGCAGAAGCCCAGCAAGGGTTGGGAGAATGCGAGGGGGGAGGACGTTTAAGCCACGGCAAAGGGAGCCCTCAACAGGGTGCCATAGGCAGCGAGCATAAATGAAAAGCGGGATGCAAACCCATCCTTCTTTGTTTCACGTTTCCCAGCCTCGGAGACAGCAACTGCTCTAATCACCAGAGATGGTCTGCGGGATGTGTGGCAGAATGGTTGGTATTTGCTTACATCTATTTTTTTCAGCGGGTGGAGAGAAGAGGAGCAAAGCCTCGGAGCCCCCACGGTCCCACTTAAATCCAAGCAGATCACAGGGCTCGTGCCGGTGTCTCACTCCAATTAAACACACCTGTGTGTTTGCAGGTCAGGCCGTTGCCTTTGTGCTTTCGCAGCAGTGCAGGCATCTGTCAGTCCTCCAATATGTGCTTCAGGCCTGGCTTATATACGTCTAACTGATTAATTAATCTCTGTGCAGCAACTGGAAAATGTAAAGTGCTACATAAAAGATAAGTATTACTATTACTAAATCTGTACTCGACGAGTGTGACTTGACATAAAGTGGCAGGTTTTATCTCACTCATTGCTACTATCTGAAAGAGGCCATTCAGAGCAAATTTCTGGAGCGTAATTTATTCTATAGACATAGTGGGATAAGTGGTGCACGCGAGCAACTTGGGCTGCGTGCTCTGCGGGAAGCACTTTGCCGACAGAATCCATGATGATTTTTTTTTTTAATTTTTTTTTTTTTTTCACACGTTGCTCAGCTACCTGTGACTCAGAGGCTCAAACGCGGGGGCATCAGATGGGTACGCGGGGCTCCCTCGGGAAATTCGGACTAATAAATGAGTTGGCAGCAGGTGCGGTGTTGCGGGAGCGCGGCAGACTGTGATGGCAGAGGCGTGACTGGAAAGCGGTGACATTCCGGGTGACGCCAAGGGGGTGCTGGAGAGAACGAGAGGAGGTGGACGGTGAGACAGCAGCCGATGGGGTGGCTGGAGGGTTGCGGTGCTCTTAACCTTCTCCGGCTGGGCGCTTCTTGTGGTGTTCGTCTTCTGGGCGGAAGGAGCGAGGGTGGTCGGGAAGGTGAGCTGGGAAGGAACGCGACTGGTAAATACTTATATGAACTAATATTTACATCTCGTGCACTTGTGGAGAGCCAAGCGCTATAGGGAGTTAATCCTGACTATTCCCTCTGGGCCGTATGGTAACATAAATATTTAATAATAACGATAATAGTAGTCAAGAGCTTTGAAAATGCAGAACTCTGTAGGCAGTTATTTTTATTAATAGGAGCATGGAATATTTGCGAGTTAATGGCTGCTAAATACTTTCAGTTGATTTGCAAATATGAAGCCAAAGTGAACACATACACAACAAATCGTGCCTGTGCTGCTCCAGCAGGAAAGCGGGTCAGGATCCTGCTCCTGGATAAACACCCATCGCTCCGAATGAAGTAGGTCACCCTTGTCCAAATACTCACTGTGTCTTGGATCTGAAGGAGTGCAAAACTGTTTTCAACTGTGCTTAATTTGTCAGTACTTGAATAAGTAAGTGAAATGCAAAAGCAATGGGAACACAACCTTATTTGTTTTAATGGGAAAAGGCAGGAAGGGTGAGAGTTACTTCTGCTGATATTAACTCCTGCAGATACGCCCAAAACAGTCTCTGAAAGAGTAGTGACATGGTGATGCCGCACAACCTGAACTCTTCCACTCCTGCCTTTGCGCTGAAGTCTAGCAGCTTAGTGGCTCACTTAATTTCTTTGAACTTGGTCTTCTTGAAAGAAAAATACGTGTTAGTGCTGCTGGCTTCTCTTTTGCTTTATTTTTTTAATCTTTCATGTTTCTTGGCATTTTTTTGAAAAATAATGACAGAACCAGCCCCAGTGCTTGCACAGAGAGAAGATGCTCGCATGAGCACAACCTCTGGCTTCTGCCCTTGCCCTGGTTTCTCAGTCCCCGTAGCCCCAGCCTAACAGCATGCACATGTTTGACTGCTGTAATGTATGCTGGAGGGTGTAAATCCACCTGGTTAGTGGTTTAAACCTCACTTTCTTAGTAAATGAGACGATACAAGGCTCCGCTTAGGATCAAGATCCCCTCCCTAACAGATGCAGTGTTTTGTTTCAGCCTTCAAAGCTTTCCCTAGAATTCTCTCTGGTCGTTCCTGTTCCTCATCTTCCAGGGTTTCCCAAAGTTGTATAGAAAGTGCCTCACTTTTTGAAAGGGTTTAAGTTAATAAATAATATATCCAGCCAGTGTCAGGTAATGTGTCATAGCCTAAGGAAAAGAGAAAGGTCATGAGCAAACCTCAGACGCAAAATATGTGGTTTCCTTGAAAAGCCTCAAATGCATTGGGAGAAATTTTTCTTCTTGTGCCAAGCAAGGTTTCTGGACAAGTTCCTGAGCATCACTTTCTTGTGGATCTCTTGCAAAGTCCCTAAATCAGTGCTTAAAAAATTTAGCCGGCCTCTGAATTCACATGAGAAACAAAAGTAAAGTAACTGTAAGGAGAAGGGGAAAGAAAAAGCCTCTGAGAAAACGTCTCTCTTTTTTTTTATTCTTATTCAAAACTACTGAGAGTGTGAGGAAGTGATGCATAAAAGCAACAAGAGGGGGCAGAGAGAGTGAGAAATGGAGGAAAATGCAGGAGAAGAGTGAGGAAGAAGGGAATCTGTGCTTCCAGCGTCAAACTGGCATGCTACTTCTCACCATATTCCACTTTTTTCCCCTCCCGCCTCATGTTAGCTTATTTGGTTATCATCCTAGTTGTCAGCAGTAACGCCACACAGGATTTGCTTGGCAGACAAAGCTGGTTGTACCAGGGAAAACTGGAAAGAAATTTCATGCCATCCAAAGTTAGCTGATGCACCAGAAACCCTGCCATGCTGTGAACATGGAAGACGGTGACCTGGAGTCGCTCGATGGCCGTAGGTGATGAGCACAGAAAAGATGCTAGTTTAACCTGGTGAAGGTCAAAGGCAAGACAGGACCTTAAGAAGATCCTAATCAATGACCTCATTATGCAAGATCTTGAACGTGATCCTGAAGTTCATGCCAGGGTTTAATACTAAGCTCACTAATTGCATTTAGTTTTAGGTGAAACTTGTGATATAGACCTCTTACTCCCCTGGAGAGAAACGGCAGACGTGGCTCCAAGCTTCTCAGCCACTGAGATGGACTGAGTGTTACCCCCAGGTGGAGTTACGCTTGGCCAGGCCACTCCTTTAGCAGAAGGAGATGGAGGAACACAAGATGGAGATCACGGATGAAAGCCTGAATGAGAGCTCACTGGTCCCTCTTTTTGCCAGTGAGACAGGGTGGAGAAATTGGGCAGCTCCTTTTGTTGGACACCCATTTTCAACTCTGGTTGCAAAATTCCAGTTTCAACCCCTTCTCCCTCCTAGCCACGATGTGTCCACTTGTCCAGAGGTGGTGGGCTGTGGGGAATCACAGCAGGTTTGCTGTCCTTGGCAGCCTCCTGCCCTGTGCCCATGCCTGCAGCTCATCGTTGCCAACGCTGCCTCCCGTGATGGGGCCAGAGGTGAACACTGAACGCCATCTGCAAGTGGCTTACTTGTTCCACAGCCCTGCAACCTTGCAGCTCTCCAGATGCTCTTCAGGTGTGTACGCAGGGGAGAGATTTTTAGCTGTCTCAGCATCCCAGAAAATGTTTGGTTTGCTTTTTTCTTTTTTTTTTTTTTTTTTCTGTTGGAAGATTGTCATTCCACTTATTTCATTTTTTTTTTATAGTCAGTCTCTGTGAGTACATCACTAGCTCTCAGTTTGTAATGGATTGTAACTGTGTGCCTTTACATTCAGGTGCTGTAGAGGAGAGTTATTTGATTCAGTATCAAACTGTGCAATGTAAAATTATTGAGTAGTCTTATTACTGAAATAACGCTTTGGTGTCTCTTACATTCTGATGTTGGACCTCTTACATTTATTTCTGTACAGTCCCACATTTGGAAGTAATTTGTGTCTTGGAACAGGAACCTGAAATTATTGGCCAGCATTATGTATAACGTAATGAGTGCTAGACATTTATAAGCTTAGCGGGTTTGTCAGGAGAATATCAGCTTCCGCTCCTCACCCTATTACCAAAGGTGTTCTGGCTGACCCCACAGCTGCCCCAGAGTTTTAGTCATCTAGAAGTTTTGGCTTCAAAATCAATACAAGTTTCAATTATGTTTATATATCTTCAGCCATAATGGAAAGCAGGGGTCTCTGCATCCATCTGATGTTGGAGGCAATGTTATCTAACAGCTGACAGAACAGACAGGAGCTCGGCTGGCTTGGGCACGCTCTGCTGAAATGGATTTTGAGACCCTGAACAGAGAGTTTGGTTTTTGTGCTTCTTTTGTAGTCTGTAAAGTGGGTGAGGTGGGTGTGAAGAGGATGGAGGAAGAAAGCGGGGAGAAAAATTCCTTCTTCTTGAGAAGCTTCATTTATTACTATTTGCACAAAACTCTATATGAAGTGTAGTTGCATACATAGCAAATAGATGCTTCTATAAAGGACACTTGAAAGAGAGTCTGTCTAGAGGTGGAGTTCTTCCTCCATGGCAGGGAGGATCTGCTGTAAGCTGTGCAGCACAGATGTGCACAAGTTCTTATTAGAAAGTCAGAGAAGCCATGCCTTGGGCTTTTCATAGAATCATAGAATTGCCTAGGTTGGAAGGAACCTTTCAGATCATCTAGTCCAACCATCAACCTAACTCTGACAAGAACCATCACTAAACCATATCTCTAAGCACTACGTCTACCCATCTTTTAAATACCTCCAGGGATGGTGCCTCAACCGCTTCCCTGGGCAGCCTCTTCCAATGCTTAATAACCCTTTCAGTGCAAAAATTTTTCCTAATATCCAGCCTAAACCTCCCCTGGCGCAACCTGAGGCCATTTCCTCTTGTCCTATCGCCTGTTACTTGGGGGAAGAGACCGACCCCCACCTCTCTACAACCTCCTTTCAGGTAGTTGCAGAGAGCGATAAGGTCTCCCCTCAGCCTCCTTGTCTCCAGGCTAAACAACCCCAGCTCCCTCAGCCGCTCCTCATAAGACTCGTGCTCCAGACCCCTCACCAGCTTTTATGCCCATCAAGGGGAGTGCAGCTAAAGGAGTCAAGCATGACATCTTGCTTTAGCTGGGTTGCTTCCAGTGACATAGTGTATATATGTTATTTGGACATCACGTACCAAAAAAAAAAAAAAAAAAAAAAAAAAAAGCAAACGAATATGTGCAAAATGTGATAATTGGTTCAATTCTCCAGCATGGTTTATTCAAACTAAACAGATGTGCTTCACTTTCCAGAGGAATCTCCATTTCTTGTATTTGCAGTTTGAAAGGCACTTTGAACATACAACCAAGCCACTTGATGTGGAAAAGGAGATGTTATCAGAGAAACAGATTGGACATTGTTTCATTATAATTCTCTAAACATCTAATAGTCATTGACCTACAAATACAATAGCTATTGCCTTAACAGCATTTTTCAGTAGCGTAGATAAACACTGCTGGTAAAGAGTTGGCTTCCACGTTGGGTTCTGTTTCGTTTCCTGGACAGATGATGGCATTGTAGCCCTGCTGTATTCTGCAAACCCAGCCAAGGTAGTCCCAGAGAGAGATCTTGATTTGATTGTGCTATGCACGCTTTAGCAGCTTAAGATTTTGCCTTTTGCTTTTCATGTCTTAGTGAAACAGATGAATGCTGTAATAGCAGTACTTTCTAAAAGGAAGACATGAAATTCCTACATTTATAATAAAAAAGTGTTACCAACCTCATTGTAATTCAGACTTGAACTGTTCACCCTGTGCACGTCCAGAAACTCATTCTCTAATACTAGATGCAATGATCTCTAGAGGGAAGTTTTCCATCTGTTTCCTTATGATGTTAAGCTGTTAGTGCTGTTCATTATTTATTACATCTACTGGTGTATGTTAAGCTATGATTTTCTTCTTGTCTGGTATTAAGAATTCGACTTGGTTAGTGTACAGAAACCCCTAGGATTTGCATATTACACATTGATATTTAGCGTATTTGGGGTGGGGGGAGATAGGGGACTGTAATTGCTCCCAAGCTGCTTTTGTGCTAGCAGATAATTTATATTTAATTCAGTGATACAGAGCTAAATTAACCACTTAAAATGGAGATAAATATAGACGTGCTATATATAGGTGGAATCTGCCACCCGTACGCGGATTGAAGAGCATTATCTCTGCTTGATTTCAGTAGGACTACTGCAGGGCAAGATGCCTCTCAATATGAGCAAGGTAGGATGAATCGGGCCCATCATAAATAGGTATGAGAATATATTTCAGCTACATGAATGAAGGCACATAAGTGAGAGAGAGGGCTTTTACAAATATGAGGACGTAGTTACCAATGTGCATATTAAGCGAAAGCTCACGTGCATATGGTTTATTCTCTGTATTTTCACATCTTCTATTACTGGAAAGGTGCGGAGGACTTTGGTTATTATGTTGTTCTATGTAGAATAAATTACTAATTCTCTCTTTGGGGTGAAGAATGGTTCAGCCCTACTCTCTGTTCCTTCGCAGAAATTATTACCTTTTTCTGGAAATAGAATTCTTGTTGAGTTTATCCTATTTCATTGTTGATTGCATTAAATACTAACAACAGTTTAGGTGTCACAACATAGCTGGAGGGATAGCATTTGTGTTATTATTTGCAATTATTTTATCAGGAACAGCTCTTTACATTCAGCATCTTGCTCACAGAGATATCTTAGAAGATGTACAGAAATAAGATCAATATCTTATTACACTGTAATTAAAGTATCAGTTTGGGCTGTGAAACATTATCTAGATCAGCCATTGAGGTTACTCTTAACAATACCAATTCCTTTGGAATAAATATATGTGTTTCCAAACTGCATAATGGGAAGTTTTAGCATATCATTCTCACATGTAGCGTCTTTTGATGTGATGGAGAATTGTAGATGAACTGAAATGTTGGCTTTCCTGTCATGTAGCTGGTTCTTTATCATAATATAGATGTTATTAAGATAAAATCTGTCTCTCCATATTGTAGTATTATAAAACTCAGAATTAGAAATGCTTTATCATTTCTGAGGAACAAAGACTATGACTGCTTTAAGCAATATCAAAGTCAGACTACCTTTATCGGGGGGGAACATGAAGGGAAGCACCAGTATTTGCCAAAGCAGAAGTTAATTCTTGTCAGACTTAACACAGGATGTTTGCAATTACCAGGCAAAATAATCACCGAAAGATAAAACAAATAAGCTTTCCTAGTGCTTTTTTAGCACTTTTATTAAGTGGTAGCAGAAATCACCTACCTGGGAACAAGATTGCTTGATTGTACATCTGCTCTTTCGACTCCTGAGTCAGAGGCTTATGTGGAGTAAATCAGCACTGCTTTGACAAGCCAGTGGAGCTACGTTGACCTACACGTTCTAAGCTATATGTATAGGGTACTAGATTGATAAATATAAAGGTACTATTAAGATGCCCCAGGCACCGGAAAAATTCTTGCTTTTGCACCCATTGAAGATCCCCTCTATAACACTGCACCCATTGGAGCTATTTGGGAGAGAAAGTTTAGATGCAGTTACTGATAGACTGCAGTCTATCTTCTCGCAGTGGAATCATCCAGCGGCTTTTGGAAAAGGACCTGGAAAAGTGTCATTGGTCCCCATACAGCCACGAGGCTCTCTTGTGATCTGGAGAACATCTCTATAAGATACCTCTTACAGAGACCAGCTTCCCTCCCTGCTCTGCCGTGGCTTGCTTTTCAGATGGTTTTAAAGGGAATGTGTGGTACTAAATGAACAGGGAGGTGGTGAAATCAAGCCAGGAAATGTCGGCACTGGGGTTATGTCTGCAGTCACTGAGTAACCATCGGTATCCATGGGAGTCACTTCTCATGGCCTGTGAGGAGGGCATTGATACCCTGATCTACCTGATTAAAATCCGCAGCTTTACTAGTTATTTTTCAAGCTATGGGCTTTGTGTTAAAAGAGTCAGAGGCAATGTACATATTTTGAGACAGAACGTTGCTGTGATGCTGCGCCAGCGGGCGACACTGCCTGTTTGCTGGGCGAGCAGGCTCAGGTCTTTGTGACCAAAAAATGGTTCTTTGGGATCTGTCCCAGGCTCCCTTCACTGTGGGGAGAAAGAGCTGGTGAAGTAGAGGCTGATTCCTCTGGCTTAAACACCTGGATGAGATGAATCACTGCCCTTGCCCTTTTTTGGTTCTTTTTTTTTTTTTTATTCCATTAACTCTAAGGAAGGCCAGAGGGATAGCTTAGAAAAAGACATGTGAAGGTGATACCTCCTACTGGATCTCAGTCTCAGTGGTGCAGGAAAATCCTGAACCACATCTATCCACATTCTGCTCAGGCCAGCGCTGCTGAAAGAAGATGGAGCTCGCAGCCTCTCTGATCTCCATGCTGGGCTACCAGCTGGATGTAGAACTTTATAGTGACCTCCCAAATGAAAGGCACAGCCACTGGTGGTGTTCCTCCTAGTGTGTGTGATGTCCTTACTGCACCATCATTCTGCAAGCAGTGTGTTTGGTCCATCAAGTCAGTTAGCTTATAGTGGTGCAGCCTTCTTCTTCAGGTGTCCTTCCACCACAGCTATTTTCTCCCTAAGTTGGACACATTCTTTAGCCCTGTCTGGGTATTACCAAACCCTCCCAAGAGTTGGCAGCCCACCAATAACTGCTCTGTGGCTGTGTTTCCCCACGCTCTCATTTGACCATATCAATGGATAGTCATATGCGACTATCTGGTTAGTGTTCAGGGGTGGTTCAGATGTCTCCAGGTCAGGCACATTGTCAACAGCAATGATCACGTCGTTTCAATCATGGACAGTTTCTGGAGCCCTTAAAATTAACCTTTGGTAGCAAGGTGAACCAGGTTTTAGTTTAAATGTCTTTGGGGTTTGGTTTCTTTTCTACTACATTTTGATAACCAGTTAAACAGACAAATATAAGGGCCCACAACTATTGGAATAATAAAGATGATACCGCATGGTTTGTAAACTGTTCTTTCACAGCAGAAGTACATTTGTTGGGCCTCACTGAGTTTGTGTGAAAACCTTTTAGAACATTTGATGCCAGGAAATGACATATAAAAGTGTGGAGGCTGCTTCCCTGCTGTTATCAGGGATTTACAACATAACCTATGGCAATTCCTGCATGTTGCCTTGTATTACACTGGATATGAAGCAATGAGACCTAACCACAAATTAAATGATTTTGGTATTGGTTCGGAAGGATTCTTAACTATCAATATGGATTTTCACTTTTTTTTTCAGTCTGTTCTTCCGTATTTTGAGTTCATCCAAAACATTAGCTCCCAGAATCGTGTATTCTTGTAAAATCCCACGAGCCAGTCAAAGAAAGAGAGAGAGAAAGAGAAAGAATGGGAGAGAGAATTCTAGCACTTACTGTTTCGGGAGTAAGTTGAATATATACTTCAAAAAGTTCCCAAACAAGTAGATAGAGTCCTTAATGGATTCTAATAAAAATATAAGTTTTTTAACCCTTACAGTTTGCAATGCTGCATGGTATACTATTACTTTGGAGAACGGAGCACATGCTGGCAGCAGCTCACGTCATCTAAAAGCACTTTGTTCAGCCCCTTTGCAAAGGCGGAGCTACTTGCCACCGCTGACGAGAGATCCAGCCACGTCACCACATTTGTAGATGCCGAGAGTGCCCTGGCTGCCTCAGCCTGAGGATGCCCAGTATGTCATGAGATTCTGACCATGTTAGAATGGGCTGGGAGAGGAGAATGGGCTAGCAGAGAGGGGATAGCCAAGAGTGTGACAGTAAAAGCAGTTCCATGAGATCAAGCGTCTCACCTACACACAGGCCAAGCAGGCTGAAGGAATTAGACAGAAGTTATCTAAGACAAAGCACTGCTGAATGCTCATTTTCCATTTCTTCAAAAAGACATTTCGAAGAAGGGGAAGACCCAGAAATAAAAAGCCTGCAAATGGAAACCCCTGACCCACCCTTTCCTCCTGTGGTTTTCTAGGCAGAGAGCATGGCAGAGCATGAGCACTGGCTCTGCTCAGGCAAAAAGGTTCCATTATTCTGCGCATCTTCTTCGTGGTGGTCTTAGGAGACACATAATTGAGTGAGAAACCTGAATGAGAGACTCTTTCAGAGCTTCCCAGGAAAGCATGCTGTAAGGAATTCAGAGTTCTGGATTTGCCAACTATATACTAATGCATATATAAAAAGGTATATTTATTTTATCTTGTTAAATATGCTTTTAGCAGGCGGATTACACCATCATGGTAGTAAAGCTCTGAAACCACAACTAACATGGCACTTCTGTTCTAAGTCCTTATTTTCAGTCGCTTATAACTTTCTGAGAAAAGTAGCTTTTGCATTGATTTATCGTGCTCCACCTGGGACCAGACACGATCCTTTTGCAGACGGAAGGGAAGTTTTATTAACATCCATCCAGTCACTTAGCCAATTCGGAGTTGTCTGACTGAGAAAAAGCCTTTTTCACTTTTAATTCCAGCACATAAATTCTGGGTGCTGAGATAACTCCAGACTTCTTTGGTTTAAAAAAACCCCACAAAACAGTTTCACCTGGGTTGAGTGGAGCCTTCAGCTTCCCCCTTTCTGAAGAAGAAAGGACAAATTTAGAGATAGCAAAATAGCATTGTGTGTGTCCATGCTCGCACACCTCTATGGACCAATTTCAAAAACAAATTTTCATGGGCAACATCTTGAACGCGGGTCCCAGGTATTGAAAGGATCATAAACATGTGCCTGTCTTTAATCTTCTCCTCTGAACTGCCCACACAGAGAAAGTGCTTAAGTCTGTGCTAAACTGGAGTCTTGGTAACTTAAAAGAAGGGAGATATTAATTATGAGGGTTGACAAATCTCCTTAGCTTTTTGACTGTTACCTGCACAGCGGTTGATAAAATGTTCAAGCTAATGGTATAAAGAAGTCAAATAATGATATTGCAGACTTACAGGTTTATCCTGGGATTAATAAATTACAGGAGTCCACAGTGAGTTGTGTTTGAAGGGATAGCAGCTGGATCCTTGAAAACAGATGGCCTTCCTTGTCTAAGTAGGCTTGATCTTGTCTAATCTTAAAAGCTAAGCAGGTTTGGGTCTGAAAGATCCACCGGAGAATATCTGATGCTCTAGGTTGTTGCTTTTCTACAGCAGCAATTGCTGCTCATAATGTGATATGAAATTTAATGAGAATTTTGTAAAAATAAATAAATAAATGCAAAAAATTATAACTTGATTTTATGGTTTTCATATTATTCCTGGTAGCATATTGCTAGAAATTTGCTGTGTTCTCAGGATGATAGGAATTTAATACAAGCTTCCTTTGCCTTAGTACACGATGCTTTGTTCAAATGGCAAAAAATTACCAGCCTGCTGCTGTGACCTGCAGCATGAGTTTTGAGAAAGATGGCTCGTGAATCAGAGAAATTTAAAAAATTACCGAGAATTCCCAGATCATCTGTATTTATAGTGTTTGTTGTTTCATGAGCAGCATTTTGGGCTGTAGGCTTTTTTTGTTTCGAATGCACTTTTCCTATAGATTTTCTTAAAAAAATCTGAGCTCTTAACACCCTACAGCATGACCATTTAATCGCGATGACTTAACATCTATGCACATAATAGCCCAGCTCGCAGCTACCTATTTGCACTCGTAAGGGAGCTGGGCATGGCCACAGGAGGCTGCGAGGCTCCGTACAGCTTGTTCTGTTCGTGCCAAGGAAGGAAAGAGGAGGCCTCCCCCAGCTCCCGAACCGCTCTTGGGTGGGCAGGCTCCTGCCAGGCCAAATCACACGCAGTCATCCTTAGGAACTCGGTGATTCAGCTTTTGAGGAGCAAATTTTCAGCTTTTGGGGGTTTTTTGGTTTTTGTTTGTTTGTTTGTTTGTTTGTTTGTTTGTTTGTTTTTTTATGGGAAGGTGGCAGTTACTGAGCCAATGTTCCTTCATTTTCTAAAAACTGGGATGAGTAAAGATTTTGCCTTTGGCTTTGGTGAGAGCAGCGGTAAGCCCTAAGGCAGCTGGGGAGCGTTTACAGGTGACCGCCGTAGCTGGCTGCTGCTGAATGCTGACTGCTCACATGACGAACACTGGTGTTCAAGACTGATCAGATTAATTAGTCTGTCAGCATGGAAGGATCTGGTTTATTGCCACTTGACTGTTTGTTATGGGGCTTTTTCTTTGAGCACTGTTAACCAAATACAAATGCGTGAAAATTGCACTATTCATGAATCAAGTGAATATGGAGAGAATAATTGTCACTTCCCTAAAATGCGACAATCCAAAATGCTTTATATAAGCATATAGGATTAGAAAAATGCTGTTCCTTTCTGGTAATTTATTTTATATTGTACTGTATGATAGTCAATGTGGTAAAGACCTATACCAATTATAGCATTTCATTACACAGTAGCACAAAACATAACGTCATATAATAGTTTGCTTGCTCGAGAATAGGCAACTCTATCTCAGACAGTAAACCCCCCCTCAGAAATCCACAGTTAAATTACATCAAATGTCTCATACTGTTGCAATTAAAAAAAAAAAGCATTTTTATAAAATCCAGTTGAGCAAAATTAATTACTTCTACATAGCCAGGTTTCAACAACAGAAAATTTTACAACCAACCTAAAATCTCGTAAATACTAATTTTTGTGCATGTCATAGAATTTCTGATGACAAAATTAAACCTTTATCTTATAATAGTTTCATACTGAATTCTTAAAAAAGACAGGATTACAAGCAAGGATAATATATATGTATTTATCTGGATGTATTTCCCTATCCCCAAAGCACATAAATACAAGGTGCACAACATACAAGTATGTGTGTGTGTGTGCGTGTATGTGCAATCACAAGTCTCTCTACAGACAGTGATAGTACTATACTAGCTAGTAGCTGCTTGCAAAACCTCATACCTGACTTGCATGTGTCATTATTTTTGTAAATATTTCTGTTGATACAGCAGAAGCAGTTTTTACTAAAAATCTGTGTTCTGAAAAATCGTTAGATCCTGTCCTCCAAAGTCATGTTGATCAACTTTGTAATTTTGATATGATGAGATAAAGGGGCAAACAATAAAATATTAAAAAACCTGAAGTGCTCTCCGCTCTTTTTTAAGTTTTAAAAGAGATTTAAAGAATTTCTTAAATCTATAGCTCACATATAGTTTTCTATTAAAGAAATACTTCCGTAAGTATTAAACAAAGTACCAGGTATTTCAAGTGACTGATGAAACCTTATGCATCATAAGAGCAGAAAAGTCGTGAGTGGAATATCAAAAATATTCCTCAAAAGTAAAATCTTTAGTAATTTCCTTAATTTTCATCTTTATGGCAATAATCAGTCATATGGACCAGTAAAGCTATGACTAGGTATTAAACTGTCAACTGATTGCATGGCCAATTTATAAAGACAATTTTTAGTAAAAAATCATGGCTCTTGTCATATGACAACAGTCTTCATAGGAGCCACAGAGAAAAAAAAAAAAAAAATCATAGCTATGTGTTCTTGCCTCAAAGGAAAAGGGCAGGTGCCCTTAACCAGCTCTGAGAACAGCTGTGACAGCGATAGTTTGCATTTCTACAGTGCTTCTCATCTCACAATTTCAAGGGGGGGAAAGAAAAAAAAAAGAAAAGCTGCTGAATGTATCCTCCCCTTGGGTGCAAAGTCTTGTTGTCCCTGTCTACGTTTGAGGAAATTTTTGAGCGCTCACTGGGAAGTTTAAACTCCTTTGGTTTTTGGGAACCCAGCTCAAGCTGGCCTATAGCCCCTGCATTCCAAGGTGCGAAGGTCCCGCAAGTCCCCCCGTTCCACAAGTGACACGTTCAGCGCTTCTGAAAATCAGTGTTCACGAACTAAGGGAAAATTAGTTCATGAAGGCATCAGGTCTTGCCAGAAAGATGAAGGCTATGAGGAGGGTGAAGGAGGGAGAGAAACGAGTGGTCTGAGGGAGTGGGTAGGTTTATCAGCCCTGAGCCCAGACACGGTTACCAGCCCTGTGCGGTACAGCATCGGCAGCTGCATTTGCTGCTTCCCCAAAGGCAGACCTTGATATACTCGTTTGTGCATCGGTGGAATAAGCAAATATTAAAATTGACACATTGTAAGAGGGTTTTCTCAGCTGCACTGGATAAAAGAGAGGAAAAAAACCAACCCCAAAGCTTTGTCAGGTTGAATAAAGCACTAGGATGAAGGGAGCAAAGTGATAAAGACCTAGATCCAAGCTACAGAAACAAACATGAAAACACTTTTTTTTTTTTTTTTTTTTTTTTTAAAGTGAATGGGGTGTTGGGTCAGCCAGCCACTGCGTCTGAACTACGTTTTAGAACGAATGTGTGATCTTACACAAACAGCTTCCCTGACAGAAAGCTGTTGCGCTTTTCTGAGTCAAAACAATTTTAAATGGCAACACCAATATTGGCATATTCATTTGATCATAGTTCAATGATTTTTTCAATTTTTTAAAAAATAATTGATGCAAAAGAGTATAAATAAATGTTTTGAAAATCGTATTTAGACCTAAAGAAGACTATTCCAAAACATAGGCAGCACTGGAAAAAATGTGCCTAATTTTGAATAATTGGCCTACAAAATAGAATCGTGCTATTGTTCACTCACTTTAGAAGAGGAATCACATATATATATATATATATCTCTCAGTCTGTCCTATATGTTACCATTCAACTAATTTTTAAATATATATATATATACATATGCACACCAGTTTTGAATAAAAATATGTATTCGCTTCCTCAGTTAATGGGTTCATTTTTCACTTTCAACTGGAAACTCTAAAACATTCCCTGTAACTTTGGAAGTTATTTACCAAACTGTAGGGAAGTGTAGCACAGAACAATCATATCTTCATAGTCTCTCTCTGCGTACTGCTACCTCATAGATTAATTATTTGCCAACATACTTCACTTCCATAAGAATTTATAACTGCCATGATCATACTTCCAGGAAAGTCAGTGAAAAAGTTGATTTCAAGGGGAGAAAGTTAGCCCAATGTTTGACATCTTTTTCAAAAAAAACCAACAACCCAAACTGCCAAATCCTGATTATTTCAGAAGTTAGCAAAACTTATAACATTATTTTTTGGTTTTCATTCATGGAATTCTACTGTAGCTCTTTGACATGTAAATTTGACCTCATGACTCCCTTCTCTGGCTAATTAACACTGGCTTCCCCAACCTGCTTTGGGATTAAATTGGCTCAACTTGCACAGTGAGTTTAAGAATACTTTGCTCTTTATTGTTTGACTTCATTAAAAAAACGGTATTTAGCATTGTTTACCTTTGCTAAAGAGATAAGCAAATTTTGGGGATGTGTTCCAGCCAGTCATTGAAGTGGGTTCACACCTTAAATGTGTGAAAAGCCCCATGGGCTTCTCCCATCTAGGTTATATTCATCACTGCGATAAGCAAATTTATAAACAATGCTAAACAAATTTATTGCATAGCTTTGCTTTCCCTTTCCGTCTTTCCTGTTCACAACCTTCTTCCCCTCATACTGTACAGACCATACTAGGTCTTCCTGTGTTTTACTGGGGGCAAGCTCAGCCCAGTAAAGCATTTTGTTTGGAAACCAGCTAAATGGTAATCTTACCAGTGACGCTGTAGGTGTAATGCTTACAGGGTACCATGCAAGGAAAGGTCCCAAGGAGAGCTGCTGCCTTTCACCGCATCGCTCAACATTGCCGGGAAAAGTGGGCAAGTTTTGAGGCTCTCTTAAATTTCTGAGACCTTTGCCCACTTCTTCCAGTGATAGCCAATGTTCAATACAGGGAATCCCCTCTCCCCACGCGCCTTGTGGGTTTTTTAGGTTTGGGGTCATTCTGGTACACCTAAGTCAATTCTGCCAATCTGGGGCAGCCACTGAGATCTGGGCCAGCACGTGTCTCAAGTGCTGTGCTAGTGCAAGAAGGCAATACTTTGAGCTGAGGTTAAGATGGGCCTACGCTGTGACAGGAGAGGTCTCCCTAGGCCCAGTTCTGCTCGTATTGCTCAAACAAGCAACGAGAACGAAGGAGATCTGACCCATAACACATCTTCAAAGGTGCTGAGAGACCTTTATATCATGTTGCTTTCACAGTGTTCCTTGGAGTTATTATTGGTTCCACCTACACTAATTCACTCTCGCGGAGCCTGACCCAGAAAAGAACTAGTCTGTGTTTCATTTGACACTACCCTCAAAATTAATAAAAATGAGTGAAAAATAGCTGAAGAGGTTATTTTCTAATGTCTGCCTTCAATTGGAAATGGAAATGTCATTTTTTTTTTCTTTTAACTCAGCCTGGTATTTTGCCAGGGGTAAGTCTTAATTCTGTTCATGGAGAAAAAGTGTAATACCGTAATATCTGGGCACAAAAATTGCGAAGTGGAACAACCACATCCAGCAGTCTTTACTTGGTCTTTATACAGAGGTTCTTGTTAAAAAATCAGTAAGGCAATTTTGAAAGAATCTCCCAAGGGACTGGGTCAAGTTAAGGTGTTTTGGCATCTGCAAAGTAGAGCAGCGATATGAAAGCTCAGAAAAGGCTGCTGAAGCTTGACAACCAGCAAGATGTTGCGTAGGTGTGTTTGTGAAAGAGAGAAGCATGCAAGAAGGTGCCCAAGGAAGTCTCGCTCGCCTGGAACTGGAAGCAGAATTGAAACTGTGTGGGGCTGACAGACAGAGAGGGATCTCAGTAGCCTTAATAAGCCTGGAAAAATACTTGCCGTGCTTACCAAGACAAACTGACCTCTGTGATCTCCTGGTTCCTTCTTGTCTCCACTTGTAAAATGTAAGTTTTACACCCTTGCTTCACTGTTAGGACGGAGACACGTTTTATTATGCTGAAAATTCCCAACAGCGGCTACCGCACCCTTCTTTTCTCAGGCTGCGTAAAATGGTCACATCCTCCTGGCCTATCCACAATGGCTGAAGATAGATTATGTCTGCTGCGGGAAAAACCAAATCAGGATCAAAGAAGTTTATTGATTTATTAACAGCACCTAATTAACCAGCGATCAGCGAACAATACCTTTGGGATCAATACCAGCAATACAACAGATAAACCACAGCACTAGACTCTCCCACATACAACACAGCATTTACATGGCTTCAAGCACACCAGCAGCTCCTTTGAAACCAAATCTACTGCTATAGACAGAACTGCTTTTCCAAATTATTTTCTCGTAGCTCATACAGATTATTTAATTTATTGAAGTGTTATGCCGTCATAGTAACTCTGTCCAATATTATGAAGGTATAAGGGAGATGCCTAGAATAGAAACCCTCGGGTTGAATCCAGACACGGGACCAAAGTTTTTAGTGCTGTGATCAGCTCTCCCTACGTTTGGTCCTGACCCATAACTCCTCTGCCCAGTTTGAGCCCACTCAAATTGGAATGTGAGAAGCCAGCCTGAGCAAGTGTCCCCCTGTCACAGAAGCTGATACAGAAACATGTTTTCCTATTTTTACTTTTCCTTGCAAAAGCAACCTTTCAAAGATACTGACCTGTATAATTCCATGTCCAAGCCACTTAATTGCAGATGCTGGGGGTTTTTTTTGGAGGTGGCTGATTTTTTTGGAGTTGGGGGATTTTAAGGTTGCTCTGGAAGTGAACGACCAAGGGATGCGAGTGATACAGGGGAATTTTGAATGTATTTTCTTTTTCCTTTTTCCCAACACCACCACATGGAACTGAATGATACATCTTCATTTCTTTCTGTATTGGAATAAAACCTCTTTACTTTTCCTTTTCACAGTCACTTTCTTCTAGTCATGATGAATGTTGTACAAACAGTGCAAGCATAATAAATTGGTTCTTAATTTCCTTCTAGCTGATCTTGGATTTGGCTGGTGGCTATAAGTGAAGTAAATGTACTAGAACAATAAATAGTAGGTTTTGAAAATAAGGATCTGATTGTCATAGCCAAATAGTCATTATGAGTGTTAATCACCAAAACTGAATTCCAGCGTATACTTAACTGCACACCTGTCTGACATCTGGAAAATTGAATTAATCCATTTTCTGAAAGGAACTCCAACTTGGAAATCACATTTGCGCTTGGCAATGTTATGCCTACTATTGTTACAAACAGCCCTGAAGATGATTAGAACGGAAAGGAAATAGAGGCAATATCTCCCTTGTTTTGCGGGCTGTGTATTTTGTGAGTTTGACAGCACTGGGGGGGAGCTATTTGCCTTGTTTTATCAGTACATAGTTCACACGCGGCACTGAGAGGGCCCCAGGCTCTGCAAGTGGATAGACACAGCAGAGATTTGGGGAAGCTGAAAGGGCAGGAGGATTGGCAGCAGGGCTGGGGAATGGGGGGACCAGGGTGAGCCCCACCGTTTGGTGTGATGTTCCATTCCTTCCAACTGCCCTTGCAACAACAGAGTAACAGAGCGCTGGAACAGGCTGCCCAGAGAGGCGGTGGAGTCTCCGTCTCTGGAGACATTCAAAACCCGCCTGGACGCCTTCCTGTGCAACCTGCTCTGGGTGACCCTGCTCTGGCAGGGGGGTTGGACTGGATGATCTCCAGAGATCCCTTCCAACCCCTGCCATTCTGTGATTCTGTGAACAGAGTTACCTGGGGAAGGCTTCATGCCATCCCTTTCCGAAGCATTGCAAACTCCTCTGAAAGATTTTGTCAGATTAAAATGGCCTATTTGTTAGTGGCACTGTTTCAGAATCTTCAAAATCTTCAGGTGTCTTTGTCTGTCTTAAACAAAAATGGAGAGAAATACATTTCATCACCTAAAGCTTCTCAGGACTCCTCTGGAGGCCACCAGGATCCAAATACAGGTTTTTCTGGCAAACCATAAAAGCAGTGCCCAAGACTCAATGTGTCAGAGATTAAACGCATTCATCTTACTGTGAATTCATCTTACATCAGCTACTTTTTATTTTTTATAACCGCTAATTCTTCTCTCTGTAAATAAAACCATATACCTTTTGTCACTGGGAAGTGTCAGTTATCATAACATAATGTTGTATTTTCTTTCTTAAAAATACCTAGAGAATCTTATGGGCCAATGTATTTTGTCCATATGTCTTAGCTGTTTTGTCAAAATAGCAGTAACTAAAGAAAACCTACACATTACAAAAACTGAATAAAGCAACTGATTTTAATTTTGGATTTTTTTAGTCCTCTCATAATGTGTGACTGAAAGTTTGTGAGGTGCTCAGTGTGGTTTATAAAACCCTGTCAAGCGCTTGTAACTTTGGCAAAGAAAGACTTCTTAATACACAGTTTTTAATGTGAAATTACCATATTTTCAGTTAGCAAGAGAGGTCTTTTTCAGCAGCTAAAATTAACTGTTGAAAAACGTTGGAAATGTGCATGGTAATGAGTTCATTCCTGTCAAAATGAAATCATTAATATTAATTTTTACCCTCCTCTGAGTGACTCCTGCACCATTTTTCAAATTAGAAAAGAAGTTAACGAATTTGCAAGACCGTTTCCTGCCATGCAGGGTTAGCAGGTCTCCCACCACCAGCAAAAGGCTATTTTAAGTCTTGACTTCTCCTTTGAAAACTTCTTACTTCAGTGTTTAACATTCCCTCTGATTATTTACAGGCAAAACCACCAACATTACCGTAAGCCTGTTTACTGCTAAAACACACAGGATGTACAGACCTTAAGATGGTCTGTAAGATGGTCTTCCTAAGGGTGGGTTTTTTCCACTAGCTAAGTAGAGCAATACATCTCAGTTCAGACTGTTCCCAAAGGGCCTGTTTTCACTGAAGTCAATGGAAAAATTCCCATTGATTTCAGCATGGCTGGATCAAGTCCAAAGTTCAGACATTTCCGAGAGGTCTCGAAGTACAGTAAAAAAATAGGAGAATCTGAAGGCTCTCGATTCGCTAGAAGATTTCAGTAGGTATTTAATCTATGCTGATTTGATTACACTTAAGCATAAAACTAAATATAAGCATGAATTTAAATGTCTTGGTTTAAAAGTTTTATTTATTTAAAAAAAATCACACACCATAGTACAGCTGTGCTTACCAAGCAGGTGGGTGAGATGGAGTCTCAGTGGAAATAGCTCTTAACAAAAAATAGGTTTTGTTTTTGTGTTAAAAACTACAATTTTTATTCCACAGTACATCACAAAACTTTTAAAAGATGGCATTAACAGTGGTATCTTTTCAATTTAAAAATGTCCTACCCTTTTTAACTGGATGTACCTTGTTGGCTTTTGTTTTAATTTTGGGGGAAGGGGAAACAATCAACTTTTATCCTTGTTTAATGCTAACTAAATATTCCTTAGCTACTGAAGTGACTTAATGACATGAGTATGTGGTCTTATCAAAGTCCCATTATTGTTCTGACAGTATCTCATTTGTATGCAAATCCACTTGCCTGCAACTTATTCTTTGGCAAATGGTGCTAGCAAGCCAGCGAGCGTTGTTTTAATTATGTGCATGTCTCTGCGTAGTATATTTGTTACTGCACAGGAACATTATGCTGCTGTAACAACTACTGTACCTTATATCATGCTTATGAATAGCGGCACGGATCATCCTGCAATTTTTATCGTGAGTGATAGACATGCTCTGTCAGTCGCTGTCACCCAAGGGTAATCGCAGTACATAAGGCGTCCTTTTAAATAAAATATTCATGGGGCACTTTTTTTGTGATTTCCCGTCCTTTTCATAATGACGCCCACTGGATATCTGTTCAATCAGTGCCTTACCTTCTCTTACTTTGCATATCCTTGACCATTATGAAAATTTAATCCTGTAAGACACAAACCGAAGGGGAGACCCCTGTGTCCCTCTAGGGTAGAGGGTGGCTTCTGCTCAGTAGACATAGGCTAGTGTCAGAGGACGACCGGTGTCAGTAGGTGTGCAGTGGGGGAGAGGAAGGAAACCAATAGTGGGTGCATACCCAAAAATAAGGGGACACTGCTAGGTGATTTACAGGGCCCCTTTCTGACAGCCCTGAGAAGGGCTTCCCAGGAGATGTGGTCCTCTGCTGTGCTTCCACAGTCTCCAGGATGGGGGAGACGGCCCCTCTCCTTGAGGCCCAGTAGGTGAACCCATCCTTCTCTGTGCTGCATCTGGCTCGCAATATAAAGCTAACTCCGCTTCGTGTCATGAAGCCAGCTCCATCACTTGCGATACAATCCATGCCAGGGGAACGCTCTACAGGGATGAATATTGTCAGAGCTGGAAAAATGGCTTCAGAACTGCACGATTTCAGGAAAAAAAAAAAAAAAAAGAAAAGGACTGCATCAATGTCCCAGCTTTGAGCCAGGAAAGTTTTATCATCAATCTTCAGAGAGAAAAAATGGGAATCTATCAGGAGAAGTATAATGATGCAAAATCAGTCAGCAGAAATACAGAGGCATAGAGAAAGTGCAGCGTCGTCCTCTGAATGTAGCCTCAGCTTATACGGTTAAATGTATGGGGATGTGACTCTGTAGCACATCTACGTGTGGTGCTGCGGTTTGATCTATTGAGGAAGACAGGGCTGGAGCAGCTGCCTAGGTCATTATCTCCAGTGCTCTGCGATTGCATACATCCCTGTACCTGTTTATGTACATCCCTGTGCATGGGAAGCATAAAATCTGCACACCTACAAAGCTACCTGCATCTTGAGAAACATTTTCTGGCAGCTAGAAAAGAGAGCTTCTAGTCAAACAAGACAACAAAACTTCTGCGTTTACTAGTAAACCTGACAAACTGATTTATGGCTGTTTTCCTTGCCGTGATTTGTTGACAGATTGTTCTTTATGCAAAAATTACCAAGGTTTAAATCTGTATCATATGGCCTCTAATTCAACTGACAATATGTTACCAATTAAATTCCGCTTAAGCTATCATCAACCAGCGAACCACAGACTGTGTTAAAGAGAATGACAGTCAGATAGCCAGTAAAATCATTTGTGCCGTGATTCTGAAGGCTGGCCTGTAAAGGAGGGACATTAAATAACTATACGAAAGATTAAAAAAAGCTTTTTTTTTTTTTTTTTGTAGTGAAAATTAAACTGCTGCTGGTTTTGCATTTAATGCACCTCCTGTTGAAGAAATAGAGATGGGATTCCTGTCCTTGATATCTTATGCTGTTTTCATGTGCAGGAGAAGCTGCACAGCAGGGTAAGTGGTTAGTGGGAAGAGTATTAATAAAACTTAACCATTTGCCCTTTCATTTGATCTTCAGTTACTCTTTGGCTCAATTTTGGCCCTTGCTCTTCGGTATTGTTGTTTTCATTTGTAGGGAGAGGACAGATTTACTCCCAGGCAAAAGAGTTGATCCCATGGAAAAAAAGGTGTTTCTAAATGAACGTTTCATTTCCCCAAGTCATTTTCTTCTTCACTAAGGTGACAGAAGGGCCCAGTGCAGAGAGTGACGTTGAACATCACAAAGAAAAATATGGGTCCTCACTCCAAATACTGACCTCGGCAGCGTACAGCGCGGGGCAGGGCATGATGCCTTCCTTTCCAAATTCATACAGGCAACCTCACCTGGAAAAGACGCATTTTAAATGTTGCCACGAGATAAAAAGGTATTACACGTCAAGGACTGTGGGATCTTAAAAAAATAAATAAATAAAAAAAGATGTGCTTTTCTGAGCAGCCATTAGCTGAGTTTGTTCCAGGGGAGGCGATAGCTCGGCGGCGTGAAGTGGGCTGAGGTGGACTTACGTGGTGGAGATGGGCTGGTTCGCTTTCTTGGCTTAAACGCGGTAGTGCCAAAGCACATGGGGTTTAAACAGTACAGTGGGAGCTCGACTGTAAATGCTGCATTGTATGGAGCATCCTGCTGTGAGTTTTATCTGTCTCCTTATCTCAGCTTTAATGTTGCGGTTGTGTATTAAGTGTATGTGTGCTCCAGAGGACGGGGTAGCAATCTTTGTTTAGAAAACAGCGCCTATCACTATTAGCCCTAGCGAATTGAAAATTTACTCCTTTTCCCACAATATCATCATCGCAGTCATTATTCACTTAAGAGCTTTTTAATGTTTTGCTGTCTGTACTGATGACTGCGGTGTCCTAGACAGGGACTAGGATCTGGGATCTCGTCGTGAGGTGTCTCTAATGAATGCTTGAACTCCCTTTCCTTTCTGTACGTTGCGATACAACATCATAAGCCCAGAAAACCCCACTGAGAAGCAACTAAAATCATAACACTTTCAAAAATACAAATATCCCTCTTACCGAAGATTACAATGTAAATCAGGCATCTATTATTTCTGTGTCGGTATAATAATTTAAAAAGAATTTGCACATGATAAGAGGCATCCTCTAAGGATGACAAATTAGGCATAATAAAACAGTTAGGAGAGAACATAAATAAGAAGGCATTTGGGGCAAATCCTCTTCTTCCTCTGCAGTCACATAAATAAACAGTTTTGGGGATATACATCCCTGCTTACAACATGAGCCAGTCCCAGAGAAGCTGTTAGAGATCCCATCGAGTCCCTTGTCCCAGCTCTCCTCCGCAGAAGGGAAGGAGGGGAGCGGCAAAGTCTTCGGTGCCCACTCTCCATCATGACTTTGTGCTCAGGAATGTGAGGAATTGCGCTGCCGTCTTACACCTCTCCTTCATGGGGCGGCACGCTGTGCTTGCTCGACGGGTGGCTGGGGTGGAAACAGGGCAGAACAGGCTGCCCCCCTGGTCAGAAAATTAATATAATGGTTACCTATAAAACTGGAGCTATGCGCCTGTGATGTCTATGCGCATTTCTGTGAGGTCTTCATCAGCTCTTGGCTGTGCAGGAATATTCTGGTGTAACCCGACTGAACTCAGTTGACCTAGTTCAGGTCTGCTGCTGTATGAAGTAAGAGTCGGTCCCTGAGCTACTCGATAAACTCCTTCATGCATCAGCATTGTTGGGATGTAGTGGCTTTGTCTGTCTTTCGAATCTTGCCTGGGAATCTGCTGGAGAAAAAGGCAACCCTGCAACACCAGGAGAAGCCCTTGCCGACTGCTCTGCTACAGTACATTTATCTATCAGTGCTTTGTGCTGCTCTGCCTTCTCCTTAGGATTTTTTCCAGTTTAGGTTGCCTTGCAGATCACTTCTGAAGAAGTTAGTCAGAGGGGATGTCACACCAGGAACAAGGATAGCATTCTCTTCTCCATTTGCTCTTTTAGAAGCTGACACTGCAGTAGCCCCATGAGCCTCAGGTCTCTGCAGCCTGACTCTGCAGGGTCTGGCAGACTGCACGTTGCCTCTGGATATTTCTCTATATCTGAACTGCTGGGTGTGCAGGAGTAAGATCCAGGATTCAGGATCTACTCCTCATGTTCCCCGCTGTCCCCAATTTTCCCTCCCACGGACAATCTCAGCATCAGAGTGCAATGTTCTTTTATGGAGGGAGAGGAACAGTCACCTCATCTCAGCACGGATAGTGTTTTATTATAGGCAAGAAGAGGACAGGACGGAGAAGTTACAGACCACTTCTTCTGAAGTGCTGCATGGTCTCCTGGAGATCATGTGCAGCTGATGGAAATCACAGTCAACTTTCTTGTAAATCAGCACATCCTGGCCCTAGGATTAGACATAGTGGTCCCTCTGCTGACCCCCATCTCAGCACAGCATGAGCCTGGCACAGCTCTCCGCCCTGGCTCTGGAGGGGAACGTGTGTTTTGGGCTGCTGCTGCTGTAGTGGGCCATGGAAAGACGCCAGTGGAAACCTCCCTCCTTGGCTGTTGTACCCCACACAGGGGTTCTGCTTGTTGTTGCAGAGATTGCCACGGTCCTCCCTACTCCAGGTCACCGGTCAAATGGGAACACATGGTTTTAATATGTTGGATTGATGGCAGTATTACAATTTAATTAGAACACTTAGGAATACAAGATTGCCACCATTCACTGTGATTGCAGAGAAGTGACATCGAAACATCAAAAATTCAGGAATGTCTTGCTGTCTTACATGGTAGCTTTTTTCCCTCCTTGCTTGATTTTTCAGATGAAGCTAGATTTGTTCAGAGACTGGCTGGTGGTGAATGCATGTATTAGTTAGACATAATGAACACCAGGCTACATGGTGTTTTGCAAGATTTCCCTTCCAGCTCTACCAGCAAGTAACAGAGATAACCGCTGCCTCCCAAAATTCCATACTCCGTTTCTTTCTGGGCCTGGTCCAACTTGCACTCAAACCGGTTGGGAAGTTTCCACTGATTTTCATAGACTTTGGACTAGTCTCTTTTAAGAGAAAAAAATTAATTTGTACCAGAGATGGACAGTAGTGACCTAGTGGTATCTAAGCTGCGTGTGCATGTAGGAAGGATACAGGGAAAACAGAATCTGCACCATCTAAAATGGTGGTACCATCTAGTCCCCAGCCAGTGTGTCTCCCACGTTTCCTAATTTATGCAGTGATTTAACATTGCAGTGGCTCCAGCTCATTGAAGCAAATTTATATGCAGGAGCACTATTTTAATCTTAGACTTAAAATAATTTTAATTAATAATGGCTTCCTTTTCCAGTCTGTCAACATATCTCCACCTCTTCGCTTTTTAAGAATTAAAGTAAATATAGAAACAAAAATATTAAATTATACCAGGCAACCAGAACAAAGAAAACATCAGAATCCTCAAGTCTAGAGATGTGAAAAATGGCCTGGAGTTTTCAACTCCGTCCTGTCTACTCAACACAACTACAGCTGGTTCCATCTTACTTAAGACTTGCCAATTTAACTAAATATTGAAAGGAAACAATGAAAATACTATAATAGACCATCTCATCCTTTATTCTTTCAGTCTCTCAGGTGAGAGGTTTCTTTCTCAACCCGCAACTGCTAACAAATATCACCTTCATGACTTTGCCTGTGGCATTTATCCTGCTGCGACTATAATTTTGCTTCCTCTGCACTGGAGACAGCTGCTGTACGCGGGTAGCTCTTCTGCAGCATGGTAGGACATTATCTAAAAGCTTGTTGCTGATGCTAACAGAGCTGGTCTAGCTGCTGACACGGAACATATGGCTTTATGGCATTTCAGATCCAAAATGCTGCCCCCCTCTTTTGGGAGCAAGGGGCGCGGTGTTCTGGAGGATGGAGCTCGACCACCTCCTTGCTGCAGGAGAGCAAGAGATGTATGGGCTATTTCACCCCCCCCTTAGCTCAGAAAGGAAAGTTAGCAAGTCTACACTTCCCTCATCCAACTTAAAGAAAACAAACCAAAAAAAGTTGCGTTCAGAAACCACCATGCCAGTTCCAACAGGGTTAAAATCGCCCCAGCAGTGCGCCTTTTGGAGGTTTGGCTTTTTTAAAAATGTTTCTTGGATAAAAAAAATTAGCGAGGATAAGACACGTTTTTCATTTTCTAATGGTGTACTCATTTAATGGTTAAACTCGAAAAGGGGCTACTAGAAGCATCCCGAATTACAGCTTAAATGAGTTTAAAATTCCAGTTGCTTATAGCTTAAAAAAAATAAAAAAAGTGTCTTAAACCAAATGGTCTCGGTGGGGTGATGCGCAGGCAAAATGTAAAATGACACATAATGAAATAAAGTAATTTTATTTGCAAACCTGTTCGAAAGGCTGGTACAGAACGTAACGATCAAGTAGAAGTAGGCTGGCATTTCTCTTGGTGTTCTTTTGCAGAATTATGTGACCCAAGAAAGAAAACATTAAGATGTTCTGATTTCACCCTATAGGACAGAGAAATACGCTTTGGTTAATGCTTACCATAATTCTATCTACTTGGCTCAGACAGTTATATTTTTATGAATCTTACGTTACTTTCTGTCACCCTCTAGGCAACAATATAGAGTTATTACAGTATAAAGGAAAATGCTTCCTGTTGAGCTTATACTTGAACAAGTCTTAACCAAGTGGAAGTTCTTAATAAAAGGGTAAATATACTAAGGAATAAACAGGTAGAGTGAATAAAAAGGAATACAGGCTTTATGGATGCTCAGGTTGATGGCATAGACCAGCAAAACACAGAAAACTCTAAGGTAAAGCCGACACGCTAAGCTACCTCAGAAATCTGAGGGAGTTAGAATTTTGTTAAGTGAATTTAGTGCTCATTAAGGGATTTGCGGTGTCAGCATTATAAAGCAAAGTCCTCTCTCGCCCTCAGAATCGGAACAGCACAGTGCAGCAATATTAATTCCGCGGCCGTTCCCTTCTTGGCCTCTCCAATAAAATTATTACCCAGGGACCCAATTGTTCGGCACTGCTTGGCGAGTACCTCCTCACGAGGAATCGAGCTGAGATCGCCGGCTCTTTTAACGTGGCAGAGGGATTGTAACGCCCTGCGCCACGCCGAGCTTGAAACACAGGCAACTTCCACCTTTAGTTCAAGGGAAAATAGTGTGAATTACTCTTGATGCTTTTCTTAAGTTGGTTGGTGCTTTGCATCTCCCTGAAATATCCACACAAAGGGTTTCCTTCTGCTTTACATCTCTCTCCCGTCATTTTTTCCCCTTGTTCTCAGCCCAGTTATTTTGGGCTGAGAAGTTTATTTTGCACAGCATCGGAAATAGAGAGCCACAAAGACTAACCAGACTTAGGAAAAAATATCAGCCTGTAGGTTTTCAAATTAGTTATGTGGAACATGGAGCTCGTTGTACAGAAAACACTGATGAGGTTGAAAAACCTGTACTTGCTCTCTCTGTTTGTGTATCTTTCCCTCTTAGCTGAAAGCCAGCCAGGTATAGTTTTCATTCTACTGGAAACTCTTCATAATGAGTATACAAGTATATTGCAAACCCTTTTTCCCTATGGCCCCATGTGGCTTTTTAAGCCCAGATATTAAGCCTTCCTCAGCATTACCTTATCCCTTCATCCAGACATCATTCAAAGGTGCAGTTGACTTTCTAAATTACATCATATGTAAGTAGATTTATTTTTCCTTTTCTGCAGATATAGTTTAATTTCCTTTTCCAATTTGCATGGGTGCACACTCATAAATTTTAAACATATTTAACCTCTTTTTAAAAGATCCTTTGAATTTCTCTAAGGTCTGTGCCCTTTAAGTTGTATACACAATCTTTTGTACACAAAAAAAAAACCCACTAAGACCTCCAGAAATATGGCTTTAAACACCTTACTGCCTTTCCAAAAGGCCCTTTTTTTCCCTCATGACACAAAACATTCCCCTGGATAACGCTCCCCGTAGCCCAGAAACAAGAGCTTCAGCTGAGAGATGTTTATGGGGCTTTGCTGAGAACACAGTTTTCATTGAGTATAAAAATAGTGAGGGAAGATCGGACGGGCTGCCCTGGACCCAAACAGCAATGCCACAAGCCCAGGGACTGGCCAGCACCATCCAGCAATTGCTAACGGGAGGCAGAGGACACATTTCAACACAGCAGTGATGGGCTGGCTGACTTGGACCCATGGCAAGTCCTTTGTCACCTCCTGAGGCATTTCCAACTGATGAAAGGATCCCACCCTGAACTGTTTGGTTTTCTTTATTTCTGAATAGTTGCCTTGTCACCCAGGCAGATCATTACCACTGTCATCTCTTGTTCCTCACCATTAGATTCCCCCTTCTAGGAATAACCCCCTATGGAAGTCCAGATCCATACCCGCTTTCCTACCAAATGATGCTGCTGGACTATTTCCCTGACCCTGATGAACCCTTGCTTTGCAAGGCAAGGCGTGGGAGGCAAAGGACCTGCCTCCAAGGCTGAGGACCTTCGCTTGGGTTTGGAGAACAGCAGCTCCTGAGGACTGGTGGGTGAGAAATAGCGGGTGCAACCTCCATGCCCACTTTGGGTGACCTGCCTGGGAGAGCAAGCAGGGGGACAGCCTGTTTCAGACGCCCGAGGAGATGACCTTGGGACCACAACGGGCTGGAATGGGAATGCAGTGTTGGCCTTACCCTTGTCCCCACTCTGCGCCCCACGGCAGCTCCTGGTACCTAACCCCAGCTCACAAGCAGGCCCCTGGAAAGCACAGCACACATACACAAGCCCCCGCGGTTGTTCAGCAAGGACCACCTGGCCTCTCCTCCTTGTTTGGGCTTGCAAATTTAATTATCTCAAAACATATCTATCTATCTGTCTATCTCTATATATCTCATAATGATCTTTCCCAGATGCCTCGGTGCTGACTTTGCTCAGGGCTTGCCCGCATGGTGCAGGCAGTGGCTCGGGATGAAGAACATGAACGGCTCAATCCCTGCCTGCCTCCACGCCGCGCCTCTGGCGCGGCGTGGAGGCAGGCAGGGATTACGCCGTGCACCAATGCCTTTGTCTCCAGCTTGCCTCTGCCTGCTCGGAGAAGGCAGCCAGGCAGCAACCTCAGGCACGTGGAGGTTTTCTTCAGGGAGACACTGCTCCAATAGATGCTCGGAAAGGATGCAACCCAGAAATTGGTGCGGTCACCGAGGATTACAATCGCGGCATTTATTAAAGCCGTTTTACCAGACGGGAGCATAAGATAGAAGGGAATATGTAGTAACCACTTAACTGAATCTGACACCTCTCACCAATTCAGAAATTGTTGGAGGAATGATGAAGGAGAGGTTAAAAACCTTTCTTTTTTTGGGTCCAAGGGGCAGTGGTGGCCAGCTCGGGACTCCCTCCGCTGCTCCCTTGGCCACTTTGTGACATGGCCCCTGACATCTGTCGGGGGGGGAGTGACAGGCAGGCATGGGCAATTGGGGAGCTGTCACAGGGGACACCCTCTTCGCTGCCCCCATGCCCCCCCCCCCCCCCCCCCCCCATGCCTGACCCCAACCTGCAGACCCCTCGCTGGGCTCTCGCTTCGGAGGACGGCATATACCTGCCGCGCTCATCGCCAGTGGGTCGTGCCCTCCCCATCGCCAAGAAAGCCACCGTCCAGCAAAAGGGCTTTGTTCGACTCCGACCCCAGGGAAAGCCCACTCATAGCGTTGGGTTCAGTCCTTTTGTTTCCAGGTTAAAAACTTGACCTTCCCCTCCCCTGAGCCCGGAACTGCCCTCGTAGCGCTTCTGTTCAGCAATTACATTTTCTTTTTAAATCTTTCTTTGGGTCTCAGGCGACAAAAGGACTTTCATAGTATAAAAAGGTCTCAAAGCCTTTTGTGTGGGGCAAAAATTATAGGAAAGAGAAAGCCGAGAGAAAAAAAAAAAAATCTGTGTCTCTCTAATTGGCATAATTCCTTCAGCCCGGGCTCATAATTTAAGATGGATCAATTCTGCAGCTGACATGATAGATGTTGTCATCAATACTCGGAAACAGCGATTTATATTTCTTCTTTCGGGGACACAGCCATCCACCTACCTCCGTGGGGGTCCTATGTGTGAATCAAGAGCAATATGTGGCCAGTAGACTAAGATTTGACTTAGACTTCCAGCCATGAAACTTATTAAAATAATAAATATTTTCATTAGCCAGAGAATCCATTATTGTTCTCTGTTTTAGCTATTGTTAACTAATAATTTGGATTAATTACCAAGCTAAATCATTAAAAATTAAATCCATATATTTTGCTTCTTTAAAAGAGTGATAGTTTGCAACCATTTGCGTATTATGCATGTTAAGTGGGAGGGCGATGAAATATGTTGTGTTAACTTAACTTTGACAGCATCTGTATCCATGCCATATTACGCTCTGGTCTTATCAAATCTCAGAAGCTACAGTGTATAAATAGACTGTGATGATATTTGCAGGAGACAAATCATTCACAATATTTTTGTCATCTTCTGTAGTGACTAGAGAAGAACCACCTAACGAATATAGCACATAATACTGCAATAAAGGGGGTATATAAGAGCATGTAATATCGAGTGCTGAGTCAGAGTTAAGGTTAGGCGTACGTTAGCTATCAGACATAAACACAGCTTACATCCTAAGGAATTTCAAAGCAGATTGCAACTTTAAATGAATGGGGAAGCCCAATTCAGAGCTCATTTCCCTCTCTGCTGAAGCAACAACGGCCATTGCTCCGGAACTTAGCAGTGACTTAATAAGACATTATCGGGTTGAAGGCATACAGATACAGGGGAAAGGAAAGCTAGGGAGTAAAACTATTTATGAATGTACATTTTATTATGTTAGGGGTACTAAACTATGGGCTGTAGAACTGCTCAAACTGCAAGTTACCGAGCTGAATACAGGAAAAACAGTGAAACTGGATAGGCTGTGATATACAGGTGGCTAGACCAGATAATCCAGTGGGTTTGCCCTGCTGTAGGCTCTGAGGTTATGAAAAGAACTACCTTGAAAACTGCTTTACACTTAAGCCTATAAGTATCTAATTAAAGTGGAACACTGTATTTAAATTTAAATAGTGAACCTATTATAAAGTATATTCAGTAGACTACTTTAGAGACCCCTGGACAAACAAAACACATCCTAAAGCACTGAGGGACTGCTTCTGCAACAGCTATTCTAATTTAGGATCCCTTGCACCTGTGGAGCCAGCGTCCAGCCAAAGGAGGCACTACTCCATATCATGAGAAGTTGCTGAAGTAAGACTAAATATTGCTTCTTGGCTTTTTCATCCTTTGGAAGAGATTTGTGTCTGGGCTTTATGTAAACACTCACTAAGGAACCATATATGTCGTGTCCCAGCCTATATGAGAGCCCCGAGCAGTTGCTGGAGCTGCCCTGGGAGGACTGCCTTGCGATGAGTGCAAGAAGTGCATCACACACCAAAACTGGGCTTGTTAGCTCTTCCCTTGAGCCGTGTAGCAATCCGCCATCCAACGGAATTGCTGATGGATTAGGCTGTTCGGACAAGAGCAGGCATGGATTTACTGGTGAGAAGTGATGAGATGTAAGAGCCCCCACTTTGTCCCCAAAACCGCAAGGTGGGACACGCGTGGCCTAATCCTGGACCATGTTGCATATACATAGCTGCCCCCAGAACTGCTGAAATCCACAGGCTAAACCCCAGGGTCCGACCATGTCCCACCACCTCTGCACCAGTGTATCAAAAGTGGGGTAAGACGCGGAAAATCCCATTCTTGAGACACGCTGTACCGATGCTAAGGGATTTCCTACACTGGTCACCTCCAGGACTCCTCTTCTGTTCTTTGAAAGCATTCAACTAAGGTTGTATGAATTTGCTGGGAATTCATTTCTCCCTGGGTACATGTTTTAAAGGTAGGTTATGCCAAAGAGATACTATGGCGATATTTTGCATAGAGGATGTTGACTAAGAATGTAGTATTTCTCACCTCCCCCGTATTTTATGTTGCATTAAAATTATCTTTACTCTTCCTCAGGCAGTTGCTATGCCACACTCAAGACAGAGAGTCTGAGAAGTGGGAAATGTCAACTTTTAAAATGATGTTCAGCTTTCTTGTTACATGCATTCTTTATGTAATGGATTTGAATTACATATTGTTCCCAGGTCTTCAGCTCTTCGAAAGTCTGCTTGACTGGGCACAGTTGCTTGCTTATTCTTAATGAAGAGTTGTTAACAGAGGAAAGAGCACAATGAGGGGGCAAGTAATGTCTACATGAATCATTAAAAATATATGTACAGTGAGCAGGATTAGATAGCACATGGCATATTTTTATTTATATAACGCCATGCTTTCCTAAAGAGGCAGATTTCACTCCCTACAGGAGCTGAAAATATGTTGACAAGTCACACAGCAAGGGATGACAGGGGGGAACCGGCGGCTGCGGGGAAGCCGTGGGTTGCAACAGGCAGCATGGAAGGAGTTCCTTCAGGCACAGGCCTGAACTCCTCATAAACAGTCCACGTTAATTTATTGCACGTTATGGTTGTGAACAAACCATGGAACATTTTTAAGTAAGAAAGCAGCAGGTGAGGTTGCTGTTCAATGGCTGGCGAGCAGAAAGGATTTGAGTGGGACCGTGGAGCATGGAGGATGCTCCGGCCACAGGGAGCGACTGCGGTGAATGCACAGTCTCTCTGTTGGCAGAGGAACGCAGTGAAGCCACAAGCCTGCCCGGCCAGGCACATCACAGAGGAAGGAAAAATCAGGGGTGGGAGGTTAACCTATAGGTGAGGTCTCACATACGAGGAATTTCAAAAACGCCATCAAGGCCAGAGGAGGAAAGGGAAAACTTCCAGCGCCTGGCAGCTAACCAAAGCAGTTGAGATTTTCAATTGATGTTAATTTCAATGCAATTAGTCTTGACGTTCTCTGCTCCGTGTGAGGAGAGAATCATGGCCATGACGGGAAAGCAAAGAACACCACAATAATAATATACATGCAAGAAATGAAAAAAACCCAACCAAACTCATGTTTTAAAACATATTAAAAACATAAGACATACTGCCTATGTTGCTATCACTATGTATTACTGTTTGAAATTTAATTCACTCACTGCTGTTCGTGCTGTTTGTTTACTTTTTGTATTGATCTCAGTTTGGGTGATGAATTTAGTCTACAGAATTTCACTTCCCCGTTTCCACGCGTTTGTGAGCTGCCACTTGTGAGCATCGCAGCCCAGCTCGCGCTTTACAGAATGACCTACAGTCAGCTCCAGCGCTGATGTAAAGGGGGTCTGCCTCTCTAGTGATTTAGCCCACAAAGACAGTCTAAGCCTCCCCTGCCGTATATACCATTTCGAGGGTGATTTAAGCACTTCTGCAAATCACTGTGTAAGCTGGGACCCGGGGAAAGAATCAGGGCCATACTGCAATGTGGGTTGCAAAATCTCCCCTTAAAATACGAAGAGTGAAGCAGCGCAGGCCGTGGCTTAAAAAGGTCAGTGTAAATATGCTGCCCTTCACTCCTTCACACATAAGTAATGTATTTGTTGAGCACATTACCTGCTTTGCAGGCTCAACCTTCAGCCGCACTGAGCTTTACCCCAGCTGACAGAAAAGGCTGTTTTCATGTGGTTTTATGTGTCCATTAATACTGGACCAAACCTGGCATCTGAACTGGACTGATTTTTTTCATTTTCATCTTCATTTGCTCTGGTTAGACAGAGGGTGCCGCAAGCCTTCCTGACCCGGGATACATCCTTCTCCCTCCCTCTGGGGAAGGCGAGGAGACGGACCTGGCAGGAGCCGCCTGCCGTGCGTCCCTCCAGACTGAAGATGCGCCACATCCACAGGGTCGGGGGACTTCTGGCAGTAGGAGGCAGCACCACCTTGGCTGTGCAAGGGAAGAGAAGCAGCTCTGGAGTGGCTCGGGATTTCCAGATGACTTGCCAGGAGCTGTGTGAACAAACCTACGGGTTTTCAGACCTTTCCCTTGGAGTCTGCCTACCCTGCAGTCAAAGGTACACCCCTGCAGGGTGTACCAACTCGAAATTAAATGAAACTAACTCGGGAACAAATAACATATGGCCACAAAACCGTCCCAGAAATCTGCATAAACACTTGCGCCCGTGCACTGCCCTTGGCTCTCAGGGCTACAGACAGGTTGGGGTGCCCCACTATCCCAGCGGCAAGCTGGGTTGGGTTGGTCTCCAAGAGCGAGGATCTCCCAGCGTGGGATCGCCCCGTGGATATTTGCATTGGCACCGTCACATGAGTAGCCCCCTCTTTTCATCAGGGAATTTGCACGTTTCTTCTCCCCGTCTGCGATGACATGGCACTTCTCTGGCAGCTGCTCACTGCTTAGCCGAAAAGCCCAATATTCTGGAAAGTATTTAATGTGTGTTAACCTCTCTTAATGTGATTCAGCAACTACAAATCAGGAGAGCCTGCCTCCCCTGGCCGGCCAGATATGACAGCCAGTGCTTCACACAGGCTGGAGAGTGCAAGGCGTCTCGCTCTCTTTGGGTGGGCAAGCCCTCCCTGACGAGTGGTACTTTTATTTTTAACCAGAGATCACTCCTTTTTAAAGGCTTCACCCATTCCAGGGACCTTTCACCTGCTGTGCAGATCTAGGTGGACCAGTGTGTAGATGGAGCCCGCAGGAGCTGGGATTTGCACAGGTGCAGTTTATGACACATCTAAGGAGGAATCGGTGCAAAACCCCATTAACCCAGCCCCAGATCCCACGCCTGAACTGCTGAAAGGCCGCTGGCCCCGTGGGGCAGGGAGAACCCACGCTGGCACCCCAGGCTGCCAGCATCAGGGATACGGCCTTGTCCCACCACAAACCTGTCCCAGTTTCTCCATCCCGCTCTTCCCCACGCGTGAGCTGCCCACCCGAGGTCACCCGGCCGAGGGGCAGGGACCACGCGTGGGGGAGGAGGAGGAGGAGGAAGGGGGAAGCCCCAAACCCAACTTCTGCCGCTGCAAGTTCCCACCAACTCCCCCCCGTGGGGCGGGCTGGGACCGCCCCCCCGACACCCCCCACCCCCCCCCCCCCACCCCGCGCCGGGCGGGCGCTGCGCGGGGGCTGCGCGGGCGCCGCCTCGGCCGCGCTGCCGGCGCGCAGGGGGGAGGCGCGGGGGGAGCGGAGCGGGGCGGGAGCGGAGCGCGGCGGCGGCCGAGCCCAGCCGAGCCCAGCCGCGCCGCGCCGCGCCGCTTGCAAACGAGCCGTGATTTATTTATTTTTTATTTTTTTATATATATATATATTTTTTTTTTTTTTTTGGGGGTGTGTGTGTGTTTGCTTTTTTTTTTAAGGGGAAGCGGAGGAGGGGGAAGGTGGTGACGGGGGGTGTCCGTCCCCACCCGCGGCGGCGGCGGTGGCGGCGGGGGGGGGGGGGGGGGGGGGGTTGCTCCGCGCCCTCGCCCTGCCCGCGGTGCAGTTAAGATGCGCCCCGGACGCCGTGCGGTTGCAGCGCGGCGGCGCTGACATCGCTCCACCATGGACAGCTTCGACTTAGCTCTCCTGCAGGAGTGGGACCTCGACTCTCTCTGGTGAGTGGGTGCCTCTGCCTCCCCCCCCCCCCCCCCCCCAACAGCCGCTGGGAACAGGCACTGGGGGTGTGGGGTGGGGGAATTGGTTCAAGGATCTCCGCGGAGGGTGCTATAAGCGGGGAGTGCTATAACGGGGGTTGTTGCCATAAGCGGGGGATGTGCAATGATAATTCGGGGTGTGGAATAATAATTCGCCTCGGGTGTGCGCTTAGCCGGCGGGGTGCGATGAATTGGGGGTGCAGTAATAGCGGGTGTGCAATAAGAGCGGACGCACTGGCTCGGGGCGGGGGGTGGGGGGGGGTGGGGCAATAACTAGTGGGGGGCTGTGCGTTAGCAAGAGAGGGTGCAGTGCCCCGGGGAGGTGTCTCCCCTGCCACTTGCTCTCCCGGCATTGCTGGCCCGGGAGGGGCAAGAGGGAAGGTTGCCCCCCTCTCCCCTGGCTGCCAGGGTCGGTCCGAGAGGTGAATATAGTGTTTGACTGGGGGGTCCCCTGCACTCCCCCCCCTCCCCCCGCCAAATTATCCCCATTGCTCATCCGCCACTGACACCCCACGCTGCACTCCCGGAGCTCACCCCCCCTCCCCATCCCTCCTGCACACCCCTTTCACACACCCCTTCCTCTCTCCCCCCCCCCCCCCCCGCTCCGGGGCCGCTTTTATTACCCCTCCCCCCCCCCCATTACGTGCCCTTGACCTCCCCCTGCGCACCCCGTCCCTTTCTCGCCCCGGCGGCGGCTGCGGGGCTGCCGGGGAGGAGGGGAAACCAATTTCTAGAAATGTCATTAGCGGCTGGAGGTGGGAAGCGCTGCCCTCCCCCCTCGCATCACTCTTCCCCAAAAACCCTGCCTCTGCCAAGTCCTCGGAGTTTGCTGCGGGCGCCCTCGCCGCCCCCTGGAGCCGCACCGTGCCGTGCCGGGCCGGGAGGCACGTCCCCGCACGGCTCGGCCCCGGGGGGCGGCGTGAGCACCCGTCTGGGATGTGCTCCCCGTCGGGGGCTGGGTGCGCTTAAGCCCTGGCTGCGATGCTGCCATCAGCCGGGGGCAGCGATGTCACAGCTTGTGTGTCCGGCCAGTGAGATGGGTAGTTTTTGGGGAGCTGAGATTACTTTTTTTTTTTTTTTTTTTTTGCCTGAAATCTGTTAGCGGTATTCCTTTTTTTTTTTTTTTTAATTTTATTTTATTTTATAACACGTTAGGTGATCTGTATCTTCTGTCAGTAGGGTGCGCGTTCGGCAGCGCCGGCTTATCTCTTCGGTGGCAGGTGTTAACAAAATCGCAGCCGGACCAGCCGGTCCCATTAGTTGAGCTGCATCTTCCCCGAGGCCTCGGGATGGTGGGAACGTCTTGCACTGCGTGATGGGGGCGCTTAGAAATGCGGACGTTAGTAACATCCAGCCTAATAAAACTTTTATATTGATATGGGAACTTTAAAGAGCGCATATAATGCAAAATTAGTTACTACCCCATAAAAGTTTTTAATTACATGTTTCTGCCTGTGACACAAGTTAAGGTTATGTCCTCGTTTCAATTATAAATACCAATATTCAGTTTATATCCAAACCATAACATTTATCTCTGGCCCGATTTTAAGTTTTCAGTCCGTATGCACATCTTTACAATCAAATTGTATGTTTTTTTTCCATTAAACAAGAACAGGAGAAATAATACTTTCACACATTTGAGTGCTTTTCCCTTTCTCCTTGAATGAAGGCAAACTTTGGAGGAATTTTCTTTTTCCAGAAAAAGCATGGTGTTCATTAGTCTCTTCTGCAAGCCGGCTATTGGAGTTAATATTGAATTTGAAAAGCTAACAATGTAACTCTGGAAAGCCTGGGCTTTAGGCTGTGTCTGGCAATTGCTCCTTTTCATAACCTTTTTAGCATGTTTTTCGACTGTTGTGGAGCCGCTTTCTAATGACCGTGGTCGGCATGAAGCTCCTGCGTGGGTCCAAAAAGACATCAACCATTTCCCAGCAAAATTAACCCACTTAAAAATGTCTGTATCTGCGTTACAAGCGATCTTGTGGTTTCATAGATCCTGTTGTTTGCTTTCCTCTGTAGTTGTTGCAGTTTAGAAGGCAGGTTCAACAGAAGGGCTTCAAATAGCACATTGAAAGCCGTTGCAGAGTGGCAGGCCTGCAGTCGTTGCTAAACTCTCACCCCCATGTAGGGGTTGAACCCCCAAATGCCCAGCGAGGGGGTCACACCTGCTTTAAGCAGAGCTCATCGGGGGAGCAGGGGCTTTGCAGGTGTCTGCCGTTGCCTCTTTGCATCCCTTTGGGGCACTGGGTTTCGCTGACCGGCTTTGGCTTGGAGTGTCTGAGATCACGGGCTGGAAGTTTTATCACGAAGCAGCTGTTTTGGCAAATTTGGAACAGTCATTTTGAAAAGTCGTATGAGCAATAGTAAATAAAAAAAAAAAACCTCACTTGCGCTTAGTGAAAGATTCCGAAGTCTGTCGTGATGGCCGGCAGTGCCTCGGTTGCTGCAGCGGCTGCGCAGAGGGTCCCGGGTCGGTCTCCCATCGCCCCGTTGATGGGCAAGTTACGGACGTTCTCAAGAAACCTGATTTGGATAATGTACTAAACTGACCAAAACAAAGCTGGTATGTTAATTTTAGGCTCCAAAGGCTTGTCAGGATGCCTTCAGAGGAGCGCAGTTGTTGCCAAAAAGGGAAATAAAACGTACCACATAGATAGGAAGTACTTCATGGCAAAGAGCAACACTTAAGAGACTTAATTTTCTCTGCAGCGAGAATGGATGTTGTCCTTTATTCTTTTGAATGTAGTCATAATGGCAATTTGCGCACTTAATTTATGACTGAAAATCCACTTTTTGCAGTATTTGGTGAACGTTTTGCTTAAAAGTGCCGTAATTAAATATTAATGTGCTGTTCTAAAGTGCCTTTTTTTTTTTATTTGGTATGTTCTTGGAAAATCAAAAGGGTATGAAAAGGGATTTCCAGATGAACAGCAACATGCTAATCAATTCCCATTGATTGTTACTTTTATACTATTAATGAATTTGCTGTCCGAATTAATGTGCTATGTCTTTTACTTTGCTGTAGCACAGAAAATGTAATAATATTTTGTGTCATGGCTGTAAGACAGTATTTAACTAGTAAACTGCAATGGGAGAATGTTGTAAGCTGTTTTCTACTAAACAGTAGTTTTTCCAGGCTGTATTGATGCCAATAACACTTCTTCTTCCCAGAAGTGTACTATAATTCAAGTAGTGAAAGCTGAGTACAAACCCAAATAGAAATTTTAAGAAAAAGTACCAGTCTGTGGCATAAACAAAGCTCGCACCCATTTGGTAAGCTTTTTCTGGAACATTTTGGGATGATCAGCCCAACTTAACTCAAGGTGTCGTTACCACTGACTAACGCAGTTATCCCAAAAACACAGCACTAACGACTTTGAAGCACAGCCCCATCTCCTGTTTTTCTTTCTCCATGCATTTGTTTGTACAGTTTTACTAGTCCAGGCTTGAGGATATGGATTCTCAAGTGCCTTATAGCTTTGTATTTATTTACACCAGACAAAAAGAGATGGAAAATCTCAGTTAGAGCTGGTTTATATGCCTCTGGTACAGCAGAAAACATACTACACATGGCAGAAAGCAGTGAATGAGCAGACCAAAGGTCCTAATTGGGGTGCCAGGACTGGTTCTGCATTATAGGCATTTGTGTTGTTATTTGTCTTAATTAACAAATCTAGATCAAAACTCAGCCAGGTCCTTGACTCTGTGCTTAGGTTTAGGCACAGCGATAGCCCTGATGAAGACCCACTTGGCAAAGGCTCTCCTCACGTGCTAATGTAAGATACATGCAGAGGCTGAGTTTTTTTCCCGTTCATTAAAAACAATTAGCAGATTTATTAAAGCACTTACTGTGTTGTACGAAACAAGAAAAATAATTCTGAGTGTAATATGTTTGTTAGCCACAAACAAACCAGTGTTTGTTTAGGTAAAAGAAGGCAAGTATGTAATCGGTTTGTTTGGTACTCATGTGATGCTTCTGGATATTTTGAGTTAGCATCAGTTTTGTAGGGGTTGGATAGTCGTGTAAAAAATGTATAGCTGTATAGCTTCCAAGATGAGATCAATATCAAATGCCACAGTGTAAGGTGGCCCAGTGTGTTTTACAGATCATGTATTGAATTACCAGTTCATTTGCTATCTTTGGGTCTGTTCCTGCTCCATTTGAAGTCAATGAGAGTTTTGTTTGGAAGTTGCTATTAACAAAAAGTGGCCAGACATCCAGCAGTTTTATAAATGAAACTTTTGTAACTTCTTGAACCCAAGTTGTCTAGCTTTTAGTCACTACATTTTATATTTGTGTGAGTCAAGATTTTTTTCTCACGTTGCGCGGTGTTTACTGAAGACAATTTTAGAAAGCCGATTCTACAAATGCTTCTTCAGTCAAAGTAGAAAATGAAGATGCTTATTTTCAGATAACAGCAAGCAGCTATTCTAGGGGGAGAGGGGTCACTCCGACCGTTCTCTCAGGAGGGGTAGAGGCTGGACCAGCTTACTCTTTTTAAGACAATACATGACAACAATACCTCCCTCTCACAAAAAATTAAGTCCTTGTCTTCCTTTATCTCCCATTTCCTTTACAGCTCTACTCCAGCCTGTGTCTTGGACTTTGTCCCTTATTTCGTTCCTTTCAGCTCTTGGCTTCTTTCTACCAGTAATGCTTGAAGTTCTATTTGTCTCCTCCTTATTTCTATCTTTGTGGTGTTTCCCACTCTGCCTTACTCCCAGTGTCAACTCGCAGTTACCACCTTCCCCTCATTGAGATCCCATCTAAAAATTTGCTCTTTCTGTGATGATTACAAGTTGTGAGCAAACAATGACATGAGTAATAACTATAGACTGTTCCCTTCTCCTGCTTTCACAGCATGTTCTCTTTTCCTGATGCCTGTTTTTCAGGCTGGAAGCCCTTTTGGTCAAGAATTACTTTGATTGTTTGAGGTTTTTTTTTTTTTTCTTACAGGACTGAACAAATTGTGTGTGCTAAACATTATAAATAATAAGAAGAGCAAGCTTTTTGTGGTCATAATACTTTATAAACATCATCTGAATAAGAATATTTTAAAAATACGTCTGTTGTGCCATGTGAGTGCTCGTTTGCTGGACATAATGTACCACATTCTCCTCATTTGGTTTAAGTCTCCACCGAGTCCAGAGGCTTTGCCAGTTTATAGCAGACGAAGATCTGGCCCGTCATCTCTGATTTGCAGTACTCAGTCGCTTTTCTAAAGAATATTCATTTTTTTTTTAACCTTCTGCTTTGTTTTTGTCTGTCTGATGCGTGAAATTTTGATGCATGAGTAGGACGGCGAGGGTGCTTTCATCTCTCCCGCCCCCCGAGGACTGTTTGAGTCCCCGCGGCCAGTTGGGTGATGCAGGAGGAGAACAGCCCTTTGGATTTTCCTCCTAACGCTCAGGCTTGTAGATTCGGGTTCCTCTGGGTATGTTTTCCATCAGAAGTCAAGGCAGAAACTCTACTAGGCTATTGGAAAAGAAGAGGGCATGAGGTACGTGTGGCATTTCCAATTCTATCTGAATATTTCAAGGAAAATACCAGGTTTCTTAAAACTAATGGAAGAGAAATATAGGCCATTAAGCAAAACAGTAACATAAAAAAAAAGACACAGAAGAAATACTGGCCGTGGGAACATCTTGTCATCCATACATTAGGAATAATATCATACTCAACTCCACAACACTCTCATTGGAGAAAGCAACTGTTTAATTGCAAGGTTTTTAACCTCATATAACAAATTAATCCATTTGTGTCATATTTATGACTTGGAAACAACAAATCATGGGTAAAAAGGGTTCCAGCAACTATTTGCAGTGTATGTTCAGAGATACTTTAAACTCAGATTGTAACTTTATTAACAATAGGAGTAATAAAGTAAAATCAGCAGAAAGGAAGAAAACCCAATACTGCATATAGCTAGAGAACAGGGAGGCTGGTTTAATTCTGTGTGACATGGTGTCTCATCTAACAGACTGATCAAGTTGGAACTTTGAAGTGACATTGTCACAAAATGAGATTTCAAAACAACAGTATTTTCGAGGAAACGCAGGTAAAATTTCTTTGTATGCGGGCTGGTCAGCTGTAAGGCTGATTCCGGTGGAAAAACACAAGTTCTTTGTGAACAACTGACAGTAGGAAAATGGAAAGCTGTAACCAAGCTTCCTTGATTTTGAAGAAAACTATCTCTTCGTAAACCCTGCCCTGCTGGGGAACGGGAATTGCCGTTTCAGTGCCGCTGCTGGGGGCCGGATTCGCTGCCTGGTGGCTCCTGGGGAGCCCCCCCAGGTCCGTGCTCTGGCCAAACCCACCGTGTTCACATCGTTACCACGGGGGCTCCGCACTGGGCTTCTGTCTCTTAAAATCAATGTTTAGACACCGGTTATGCTTGCTGGTGCTGCCTAAGGCCCCAGGAGAGCAAACCCAGACACTTGTAGTTTAATACCCGAGTAATAATCTCTATAATTTCTGAATAATTTGTGGTGACTATGAATTTACATTTAGGAGAAAGAGTGAGTGAACTGTAGCAGCAGTTAAATGCACATGATGGCAATTATTAATATTCTGTGCTAAGCATTTTCTATATCTTTTCAAAGGTAAAAATGTATAATATAGCTACTTGTGTTCTTCTCTTACAGCTTGGTATCTCAGCTTTCCCAATATTTTAAGCAAACAAAAAGTACATGTTAGTAACTTAAGTTGACTGTGTTTTATCCTCTTAGGAAGATTTTAACCTGCCTGCATGTACCAAGGACCTGGATACGGGTGTATCTTGGGAAATATTGCAGTAGGAATGCAATTTAAACTTATCCTCAGAGAACCTTTATGTATTTTTTAAAAAATAAATTAGTTCCAATGCAGCAGTGGTGGTCTCAGCAGTCAGGAAACACTTAAAATTATGCAGAAGGGACCAGAAATCTTTGCTAAGAAGCTTTTTGTTGCTATGTTTTGTTTCTCAATAAAGATGATCCACAACTGTAAGTACTTAAAACTAAAAACAAGAGGGTTGTACCTGACAAAGCCGCACAACATCTTAATGTAACCCAGTCTTTCCATGTGGTTGTTTTCACATGTTTCAGACCAAAGAAAGAGTCCTTTGTGGCTCAGCCTGGTTTGACTGAATGGCAGGAGTGGACAAATAGAAGGATGAAGGTTGTATCTTCTTACACTGAGTATGTTTTGATTGCTTTGAGCTGTGATCACTTCTTATTGCATGTATATGCACTTTTGAAATCCATCAGGGAGAAACTGATGGCCTTCCTAGTCCGTGCATTGCCGTGATGGGGCAGTTTAGGTGCCAGGGTATGATTATGACCTGCGGTGGTATGAAAAATGCAAATACGACAGACAGATGGATCAGGAGGAAAAAGCACTGGTGAAGTATGCATTTGCAGGGTTCAGATTCAGAAGCCACCCCAGCAGTGGTCTCTCCTACCATCCGTCTCCCTGTTTCTATCCTTGCCTTTTTTGCTTTGGTCACTGTAGCAGTTTTGGGGAGCCTGTTCTGACATACGGGTGTTGGCAGATATCCTAAACCTCCTCGGTGGGGGTTTAGCTTTTGTTCTGATGTTTCTAAGTGGTGTCTGCCTCTAGCAATGCACCAAGAGAAAGTTGATTCTTTCTGTCATTGACCGTTTCTGATTGACCAGGAGGGTTCATCTCTCAGGTGTGTCAATTTTAGGAGGGAAGGATATAATTTTAATGTTTTTGTGCTCCTTTGTCTTTGAACAGCAACTGCAGTAAATAGTTGAACCTCAGTCCAGAAAAAATGAACAGAGTTTGTTGACAGAGATACTCTTGAGAAGATAATTATATTGATATGCATCCAATAGAAGACACTTTTTCACATTTTTTGTTTCTGAAGTAGTCAGGGAGGGAACCTGTCATGTCATCAACTGTTTTTAAAGGACAAAGTAACAATAAAAGCTAAGCGTGCATTTCTTCATTTGTGTTTGGCAAGGAGAGTGTAACATTTTCTGCAGGATGATGACCTTGAGTTAACTAAATGTCGCCAGTTTAAAGAGTAAATTAATGTTACAATGTGCTTTGTTTGCGATTAGGCCCGAAGACTGTCAGGAATTTCATAGTACAAAAGGTGATTGTGTGCTAGTCCATTTACTCAGACTCCCTGCAAGAAAACCACCGTGATCCCAACTGATCTGAGTTAGCATCGCCACGTGGCCCTGTGGGCTTGGATGTACCAGTGTGCTTGCAGCTAGCTTGTGGATCTCGACCCCTTTCACTGTCTAGGTGGGTACAAAAGGGCCACAAGACCTTACATTTCTTCTAGGTCATACTGAGTCATTGAGTCCTGCTGCTGCTCCCCCAGACAAATGAACCTCTTTCTAAGAAGGAGTCAATACCTTCAAAACCCAGAATGCTCTATCATAAAATGTGGCAAGGGTTTGAGTTTTTTGTCACTGCCACTGCCGATGAAAATCTGTTCCAAAACCATAGCATTGGTAGGAAAAGGGTGCATATTTCCGGTATATGTGGCTTAAAGTGTCCCTGGCCTTTTAGTACAGTCAATTCTGCAACATCTGAGGTAAAATGGCATTGAGATAGCCCCAGTAAAGGAAAGCATAGATAAATGCTTCGGGACCTGCACTGTCTTTTGTAGATCCAAGCAGAGTATCTCTTTACGACACTCTTCAAGGCTTCACATTGGCCAAGAGCCTGCTAGTTTGGGTGCATGGTTGCGCGAACATGATTACGTACAACGTGGTAGAAATGCAACCTTTTTTTTGTTGTTGTTCTTAGAAGTATATGAGTAGCAATATCTTGAACTAATTACAGCTGATGTAAAGCACATTTAAGGAAACCCATTAGCGGAGAATTAGAACTAGAGCAGATTAGCTATTCTTTAATGGCCTTGACTGTAGATCTTTTGATGCCTTGGTAGCTTTTCTAACACTCATTGCTCATCTGTCTTGACTAAATGACTGAGAAGCTTCTTTCGAGTCACAGTCTGGTTGTAATGTGAAAAAATTGCTGTTTTCAGCTGAAAAAATGATTATCTGGAAAGGTAAACTCCACTGAGTTCTGTACTGTATTTCTTGTTGAGATTTAGAGCATTATTTTAGTGCTCAATGTGACTGTATAATAGAAAGAGCAATCTCTAATATGCTTCCTTGGAGCTATTAATTATTTACTTTCTTGAAATACAGATCATAGACAATTCTACATGACTTCCCTTCTTACAGACTTTCTTGTCTCTCTCTCTCTCTGTTTTTGTGTGCTTTGCAAATGCCTGTAAATTCATTTTCACCGAAAGGGAAATAAGTAATTTAGACTATTGCAGCTGTTTCACAATTAATTAATTTCAATTTAAAACAATCAAGTAGTGCCCATCCATTGTTCTGTGTGCTTTTCTGAGGCATTAAGATTCACAATATCAAAATAAGTTCCAGATGGAAGTGCATACTTTATAATCTGAGAAAAAAGTTCTGGTTTTGTCAAAAACCTGAAGAGTTCTCCCTTGATCAAAATAGAAAGTATTACACTTAAGCACATTTTCCAAGTTTTGAACAATTACTTTAAGAATTACTTAAAAGTACCCATTTGAAATGTTATATAGGGCATTAACTTATAAATAGAACTATGGAGTGAGAGAAAACAGTGATGCAGGACTATTTATTCACTTGTTTCCTCAAATACTCCTGGCATCTGTTAAAATGTAACAAGGCTTAGCACATTTTCCCATTTTTGGCACTCTGTTTTCTATGATAAGGAGAAATATTTGCAATGATAAATCATCTCTTTGCTAATAATCGATAAATAAAACATTCTCCTGAGAAAAAATGTATGGTAAAATGAAACAAAAAATATTGAGCAGAAGGAAAGATGATCAAAATGGTACGCTGAGAAATTCTGTATGTTCCTATACTTTAATAAATATTAGGGTTTGCAGGAGAACTTTCAACGTGGCAGTCTGCAATAAGAATAAAAAGTCTTTTTTGAACGCGAAAGACACTTATGTAAGAGGTTTACATTATGTAAATGTTACTGTTATTGGCGATAGCCCATTATAAAGGAACAATTTATATTCAGAAAAGCATTTGCAAATAATGGGATAGATGCAGCAGTCTCTAGCTCTAGTCCTGACTTGGACAACTTTCTCTTTGAAGTCAATGGAAGTTTTGCCTGAATAAAGGTGGAAGGAATTAGCCCATTCATTATTATCCGAATTACATCAAGAGCTGACTGCTAAACAATAAAATCATGATTCATAACATAACGGCTTCACTTAATTCTTTTGTAGTCTTAATATATCTCATTATATGGTACTTCTGTTCTTTCCTCTCTGTGCAGTATTCAAATTAATAACAACCACCTTTACATAACTGATGGTTAGACATGTTTTGCTGCCTTTGCAAGATCAAAGGATTTTATATACCCTTTTTGGATAGATACCAAGAACAGGGTGATCAATCTCTTCTGTAACCATTAAGCACAGTGTAAATATCTCAGGGTACCCAATTAGGCACAAGTGGTTTCCCAGATGCTGAGAGCATCACCAATTGTCAAGAGCTTCCCAAGTCTGTGGGACAGTCCAGAATTTATTAGGGATTAGTGGTGGTCCGAGTTGTCACTCCACTGATTTGTGCTCATTCAGCTGTGCTCTGCCGTAAGCAGCCTGCATGATATGTGGAGATAAGGTTCAAGCGACAGATACTTTGCTTCCCCCCAGGCGCCTTTGGGTTGCAAGGAGGCAGGGATGGACACTGGTGTTCCAGTTCCTCTCCTGTGACCAAGAAGGATGGGGATTGTAGTGAGTGAGACAGCAAAGAGAAGAAGACTGAAGAGAACAGCCTGAGAAAAGGGACCCCCAGAAGGCTTTAATACGAAGCTGGAGTTAACCCCTCACCAGGAAGCCATCTGCAGCCTTCAGGCTTTAAGAATTCTTTTTATCTGGAGATGTAATTGAAACAAGATGTGTAACAGTTGCAAGATGTCAGGTTTGTCAAAGAAATCGGAAAAATGAGTTCTGTGACACGCTCACGCACAGCAAAGTAACCTATAGCTAAAATAATAATAATAAAAAAGGATAAATTATCATATGGGTTAAAAAGAGGAAGGAAAGTAGTCAAATAATGAAAATTGGAGTTAATTCTGGAGTATGGATGATTTGAAATTAAACTACAATGCAGGTTTCCCAGAAGAGGAAATGTCCTAACTCTTTACCCCAGTAGAAACAATAGTGAAACTCCTCATGTTCCCGTCATAACCATGTTTCGTTGATGGACTGGAATGGCTAATGCTCTGCACAGACTCCAGGAGAGGGTGGCAGCTATGTTATATTGCCCTTCTGCCTGTTGCTCTTGTTATTCAGGTGCATCACCATTGGACTTCACATCTGTAGGTAGGGACCCAGATTTGCTGCACTAGTTGCTGTTCGGACACGGGACAAAGCGCCAGTAGCGGGACCAAAAAACTTTGCAAACAAAGTGAAAGACGAAAGAAAATGATGGGTATAGGCAAAGCTGGTCAGAAAGAAAAGACAGAATAGTATAATCACCCAAATAAACAGTGGTCACAGCAAACCACCAGCCTGACAGTGCTGCCAAACGCATGAGTGTGAGCATGATGGGAAAAACCAGAACTTTCTTTTCAAGAACCTCAAAAAGAACAATGAAGTGATTTTGTGCATGTTTATGAGGACTCCTCCCAAGCACGAGTGACAGCACAGGGATACCCTGAAGGTGTTAGTTGGAAACTTGGAGAGTGAATTGCCCTGATGATGGGTCAAGAGAAGACTAGAGTCAGCCTTTCTGTAATAACTTTGGTAATGACTTTTCATAATGATGGGGATAGGCCACAAAGGGCCTTCGTGGTGAGGAAAGTGGGAACCAGTGAAGAGCTGAAAAGAAAAGGGGCTCATAGGCAAAGCATCCTGCCTGGGAAATGCTGTTTGCTGCGGCATCTCAGCTGGAGATGCTCTCATCTGTGAAATCCAGTTGTGTAAACTGAGGTTATGTGTAGCAGCACAAAAATGCCCTTGCCCAAAGAGCTCAGTAGATGGGTAAGCTAAATCTCAGTCAGTAACACATTGTAGTTTAGAGCTACCATAATCCCAACGTGTCAAAGTTTTGCAGTTTCCCTGGTGTAGGACGGTGTATCTCAGTGCCAGGGAGTTATTTGTGGGAAGGTTGGAGCCTGAGGTCATACAAGATTGAAGGCAATGAGTGCACTTGAGCAATCTCCATGACCTGACACAAAGAAATGCCGCCTCCATGCACACCATACTGGAACCTGCGGAATTACCTAAAACAACTACTACAGAGTCAGACTGAAGGTAACGGGTTTAGCTGCAGGACCGGTGGGGTAGCCAGGCGCTTGTGCGGTGGAGGCAGAAGACATTTTTCTGGGAGTGAATGAAGCAAGCCCCCTGCTCTGGGTAGGATCAGGAGGGATGGTACCTGAAGAAGTGTCTCGGGGGTGTGGGAGCGCTCCCTGGGGCTGTACCCGGAGATGCAGGTAACCTCTCTCTTGCCTGGGAGCCCTTCCGCAATGAGCAAGGAGAGAGACTCTTCAGGGCTCAGCGTCCTGAAACGCTCATAGCTGTTGGGTATTCTTCAAGGCATCCCAGCACCTCATCAGAATATGTGTGGCACCAATGGGAACTAATTAAATATACCTATTACAGTACTACTATGGAGTACTACTATGGATTACTACTCCAGTACTGCTGCTTCGGATCAGAGCCCACCCCTGGATGCCAGTCAAATATTACCCTAATTCCCACTTTCAGAAATGACTTGGAAACATACCTCTCCTTGAAAGCCTTAAAGAAAATGGAATTCTGGGTTTTTTTGCACAAATACGTAACTCAAGTGTTTTCCTTTCCTCAACTCATGTTCACATGCAAAACCAGCTAATAAAATTTCAGTGGTGCTTATACTGTAATGTGGTTGGCGGAAGAAAAGTCATCTGGTAAAGCTGAAGTCATCGTAACTCATTAGGTGCTAATGTATCTGCTGTGTGGTAGAGAAACAGGCCAGCTCTATTGAAATGCTGCTAGTTCGCCCTGATCCGCTCACAGTTCCCTCTCGAGGACTGAAAAGTACAAACAAGTTTTCTCACAATACTCTCTTAGAGTATGCTAAAGTAGCTGCATTTACTTTATCCCAGAAGTCTGTCTCTGCCTGCAGACAAGTACAGATCCAAAGTGAATCCAGAAATTTGAGCATGGTTCCCATATTTCCTCCTAGGAAGTCTCAGCAGAAAAGGTGATTGTGTGCATTCGCAGATGTCCCGTGTATGTGCGGTAAATCCAGCGTGTTCTGAACATGCTGCTGGCCTTGCTGCATCTGGTAATAAACCATGGCAATAAATCAGGTGATCTGCACATGCATAATAAATCTGATGCACCTGAATGCAGGCATACAGGATGGACATGCTGTGCACAAACTGGCCGTTTTCCAGGTCTTCTGGATGTCAGGCTTCCACCGTGACTGGCTTGCCTGGGAATCCTGGCAAAACTGCTGACTTCCTCTTTTCATGTCAGAATTTCCAGGGCACGTCCAGCCGGAGTGGGACGTATGGGAGACTAAAGCTTGAGCATCATTTTTCAGTGTGCCTGTACTCATCCAAGCCACGATGCCGCCCTGAAAATATAAACAACCCCACACCCATAAAGGCGTTCTTTCTGTCAATTTAGGCATTTTTTGCAAATTATACCTCAAATTCTTCCAAGTTCAAATCTGTTCTCCAATTTCTTTGCGTGAAGGTTTTGTGTGTGTCAGGTGAATGCTCGTACCACTTCAGGGCATCAGCATCCTTAATGCCCTCTCAGTTTACATCAAAACATTTACTTTTGTAGGAGAGCTTTCGTTCAAGAGCTGTGAATGTGTGAAGACCTTCCTGAGGGTGGTGGCGATCTCAGGCAGGGAGAGATCATAGCCTGCTAGTGCCACGCTGTGATTGCGTATTGCCCTACCACCTCTGAGGATGTTTAAAGATGGTGAATTTCAGGCCACAGTGGAGATACTAAAATGGGCCAAGGGTTGCTCTCTGCCCTGTAGGCCACCTCGCTTGGCACAAAATATCTCCATGTGGTGGAAAACAGGGTGGCCACATGCAAATTGCCTGTTGGAAATGCTTCCTTGCCAACTGGCTATTGGAAATTCTAAGTGTATGCACAGGGGTTTGATTTTTTGGAGGTCTGAGTGGGAGCAGGAATGAGCCCCATTGAAAAATGGCAGCAGAGAATTGCAACACTGACTGGATCAGTGCTTCCTCTGCATCCGTTTGAGAGGGAAAGGACCTCAGCCCTGTAAGACTAGGTGACTGATTTTATGAAAATGAAAACATCTTCTTCACTTTCTCTGGCAAATGAGCCTTCTTTACCATCGTGATAGGGGCTGCATAGAAATGAAGCTGGGGACTTTACTGGATTGTAAATCACTGCACTTGTGTTTAAATAAGGAGTATATTCAGAGCAAAGATGCTAGCTTGATTTCAATAAACCAGAAAGCGTTTAAGATGCTGCTAGACCCTATTGAGTTACAGTCTTGCATCTCCCTAGGACTTTCTCACAGTGGTTTTCTGTGCCAATTCAGGACACTGCCTTTAAGCTAATTAGCAATTCTGAGCAAAGTTGGAGGGAATTCATGTTTTCCTTCGGCTGGGCGACAAGCTTATCAAGTCAGCTACCTCCAGTCTGATACAGCAGGCTGCCAACAGACTTGTCACAATTTATGAAGAGGGTTTGTGGTGGAGATGGAAAGTATAATGAAAACCACATCCACCAATTAAACACCTACATTTCCTTTTAGAGTCCAAACAATGGACGGCTTTCCTTTTGCAAAAGAGATTTCTCAAATCAAAGCAACTCATAGAAGAAATATAAATTAGGAAGGAAGCTTTGAGTAGTTCTTTAATGAGTCTCTGGCACAATGACACAGTGAGGCGTGACACGCTCATGAATATGATCTACTTGCAAAGATACAGTTCTCAGCAATCAAGTAAAAGTAATGCAACCAAATATGGGACATGTTCAGGTCAAGTCTTTAGTACATGTGATATCAGACTTTGCCTGATAGGTAAAGAGTACACCTGATGCTTTTCTTGCGTGTGATACATGGTTTTAACACCAGAAAATTAGCATCAGTCATATTTTTACTCAAGCGAACAGAAACTGACCTTCTCTTAATAATGGCAAGACATAGAAGAGGATCTTTGAAAATAACTGTGGACTTGTTAAGCAGAAATCAGAGGATGAGGTAGAGCCTGAATATGACACATTCAGCAGTATTGCAGCTAGAGGGGTAGCAACAGGAGCTCGGGGAGCTATTTTCTCCGAAGAAAAACACTGGTATCAAAACATTTCATTCCAAGGACACAGAAGAACAGAACAGACACTTCAGAGAAAGGGTGTCAAAATTAATTTTACATAATTTTACTGACAACGCTCAATTACCATACAGTTGATATGGGCCAGATGCATTGAAAGACATTACAAAAATACACCGGGTGACGATAAAAACAAATGATATTATTATTATTAACACTGGGGTTGTATTTACCTCAAGTAACGCTCTGTGATATTGGGCACCAGTTGCAGCGAACGTCATGTCAGTAGGTCTGTAACCAGTTCAGCTGTGTTCTTAGGGAAGAACATCGGAGTTGATCAGCTTTGTCCCGTGTCTTTTTCAGGAGGAAAGACTATTTTGGACTCAGCATCATGTGAGTACAGCTATGCTTCTCCTGGACCAAAGTCTATAGGGCTGCATGGTGCTATACGTGAAGCCCCGCTTTGGTCTCTGTCAGCTTGGGGCTCTCTGCCCTGCTGTGCTGTGTACACGTGCCCAAAGATTCCCAGAGGATGTGAGACAGATAAACCTTTTTTTTTTTTGTGGGCATGGGCACCTGACAGGCTTAAAAGGAGAGAGGTGGAACCAGACTAATTTTTGAAACTGTATTTCCTGCACACGACAGAAAGTCATTAGATTGCTCGTTGTACAGTACTTCATACAGCGACGCATCTAAAACCGAAGTCTGTAATCCAAGGTGTGCGATTACTGAGAAATTCAGTCGGTTAAGGCAAGAGACATAGTTTTATTGGTTACGGGGAGTACAAGCTACAGGAGCACTGAAGAATCTTAGGTCTTCAGTGAGAAGAAAAAGCATGCAGTTCTGGAAGGTCAAAATACAGCAAGTAATCCACAAAGGATGCTTGTTAGCAGGCTGGAGACATACCTAGGTTCGAAGCTGAATGCAGTACTAACTTGCTAGTGGCCTGTCTGAACCACTAAAAATAACTTTCATTATATCTGTCATTTAATATGCCTAACGATTGCCACATCAGCCAGAAATTCCTCTGAGTTATTTGGATTTTGTTCATTGAACCAAGCAGGGCAAGTTTATGCCAGGAGATTAATTTAGCCGGTGGTGTGCCACCAAAGCAGATCCTTACTTCAGTGTTTACAGCTCTTAAGCAAGGTGCAACATAGTGGTTTATGTTCAGGCAGAATTAACATAGCAAAACCCATGATCCAGAAACCCCACACAACCCAACTAGGCACCCAAGGTGCTGTTGTTTTCTGGCAGAAGCACAGTTAGATTTATTTCCAGCTTTGCTAGGGGACATGCCTAGAGGCAATTGGGGGATTATCAGACTCGTTAGCCCAGTATAGAAGGGCCTGGAGAAGTCCAAGATATGCTATGGCCACATTCTGTCTGTGCTCCTTGCACATCACACATTATACAGCTTTGGGATGATACCGCCCACAGCAGTCAGGACTCCCCTTTTCCAGCTGAATGTTTCAGCCACTTTCCTCCTGGTCCCATGATCCCTCCATTCCCAGAGCCACACTGGGGCCAAGCTCCAGGAAGAGTGGTGAAGGGCTTGTCACCCAGAAAAGCCTTTGGCCAAATAGGTAGTGCATGTTCCTTGAGACTGCGTCTACGGATGTGAACGCCATGCTGGGGAGATAATGTGGATCTGGGCTTCCCATTTTCTCATGCTGGTGGTTTGACCACTAGGATGTTAGCAAAACGGCGTGCTTGGCTGTGTCCTTTGGTTTTCTTTTCAAAGAGACGTGTGCCCTTGTCTATCCTAAATGCCCAAGAGGGCACATGGGTGGGACTAAGGTTATGAGTCCTGCTTTCACGGTGGAGACTAATCACAACGAAAACCATAAGTTGTCTTCGACATATTCCTTTGGTGGGCGTGGGGTTTGGCTCCCAGCATGGCCTCTGGGTGTTGAGAAGCTCGCTGTTGGGTGCCGGCTTCTCCCCACCCTCAGTACGGGGAGCTTTGGCACCCAACGCAGCACTGCGAGATCCATTTTGGGCGCTGAGTGGCTGGCTCTGCACCCAGCTGTGCAGCTCATCCCTGTACCCAAGTCTGTTAGAAGAAGGTTTAGATCTTAATGTCATTACATTTATTAAGTTTAACGTCATCCCACCAGATTAACTGAAGCCAGCTGCTTCTCTCTAGCGAGGACTGGTAAACGTTATTTCAGAGGAGACAGGAACATTTGTCCTACCTTTTAGTTTTTCAGGGAAAGCATGTCTGCATGGAAAATACACCCAGTTTTGTTGTTAATGCCAAGATGGTATAAAAAGACAGGAGGTAATTCTCATCTAATCTAATCTATTTAGAGTATTTCTTGAGAGCCCATTACTGGTGTCGGAGTGACAAATGAAGGTCTGGATTGCACCTGCCAGGTATATGCCTGGGGAAAAGGCATGTGCAGCACATAAGGGTAAAGGCATGCGTGTCCTCATGCTCTCATGCAGGAACCATCCTCTATTCAGTATTTTCTGGTGAGACATATAATAATTCCCAGTAGACAGCAGGTCAGATTTCTAAAAGAATATCAGTAACTATGGGCTTGCCTATATGTGGGCAAGCAAAATACATGAGGATGTAAACTGAGTAGCCTGCTGTACGGTCTGCAGGGTCCTGGCATCAGTATGTGGAAAATTACATGCATATGTGCAGTTATTTAACCGAATTTGCTTATATAGATTTAAAATATAGCTAATGTACTGCCCATACCAAATTCTAGGCATTTCATTTAAGAGTGAGAAGTACCACTATATGGTAGGGCAGTCAAAATTAGTGGCTTTTATCCAAATTTTGAAGATGGCCTTTATCTGTAATTGGCAACTTCTGTCATACCCCTCAACCTGGTGCAGACATGATGCACAGATTTCAGCGTCAGCAGTAGCAGATGATTTCCTTCCAGAAAGAAGATGGGGACAAATAAGCATCCTGTTCTGTTCCTGTCGGCAAGAACATCTCTATCTGTTCCTGCTGCAGTCGCTCGTTCCTCAGGGCCACTCACACCAAACAACACTCAGCAAACAGGATGAGATTTCACACCTAAGGCTTCAGCTGTTCCTCTGCAACCACCTCTGGGCTGTCGCAGGGAAGTCTCTAGCTGGTCCAGCTTTCTGCTCCCTCCATCCGTCTTTTACATAAGCTCCATCAACCACAAAGGGCTAGGACCAAGTCTAGGACTGCGTTGTGGTGATCAGGTGTGGCCATAGGGGAAAAGGAGGATGCGGTGTACAGGGTTCCCTCTGTGTGACAGAGAGTGGGAATGTGACAGTGGGAAGTGAGGGTTGCTGAAGGCCAGGCCACCACATAACTGCCTCGGAGAGGCTGGCAACCTGCCCTCCTTGAGGGAGATGCTAACAGCTCCTCACAGCAGATGAGCTCAGCTCCTCTCCTGCTGTCCCCGACCATGCAAGAACGGCACGATTACAGAAAGGGGTTTATTCAGGGAAAGGAGAAAGAAAAAAGGGCTCCCCACACCCTTCAGGATGCTGGCAAGCATCACTCGTCTGACAAGCAGAGAAAATGGGGGAGTGAAGGGGGCTTCAGATGTTACACCTCATCTCTATTCTCCTCAGGCTCAAGAGGGGGAGGAGAGGATGGCTGCCTGCAGAAGGTTCGTTGTCCCTCATGCCCCTCACCTACTTGGCGCTGGCAAAAATGAGAGTTTTGGGTGGGTGGCTGGAGCTCAGGGGAGAACCTCGCCCCTTGCTGCTGTGCTGCAGCGTGCCCCTCACCTCCCCCCCCCCAATATTCAGTGTTTTCTCATCAGTGAGAAGCAGGTAGGGAGCTGGGCAGCAGCAGAGCTTCCTCCTGGAGCTGTGTGCTGTCAGAGGGCTTCTTAGTGCAGCAACCTTTTTTTTTTTTGCTGGTTGTGTCTGGTCTCTCTGCGTACAAAGCGAAATAGGGAATCTGGCTGTGAGCAGGCATCCTCCCTAGACCCCAGCCTGCATTCACGGACGCCAGTTATTTCTGGAACCGGGTACAGTGCAACATGTATACATTAGCAAAATCAAGTCCTTATGCTGTTCAGGAAAATTTGGCTCTGAACCCTATAGCAAAAAAAGCTATCTGTCTGAGCTACTTAGAATACTGCACAGTTTTTGCCAGCTGAATAAAACCAATAGCATTTCTCTGAACAGAAAGCTTTTGACATCAGTCTTTGAATTATGAGTGGCAAGAACCATTCTCTTCATTTTTAACTTTTAACCTATGATGTATAACGTAGCCTTCATTTGAGGATAAGAGGTTAGTATCTTATTGACTTGGCTTTAAATTGCATTTCATTGTATTAAAGAGTATCTGTCATTTTTTTTTTTTTTCTGTGGAGCAAGATGTACTGTAATGTATGAAATATTTGACTTTCACATAGCCGTAAGGCTACACTTTGGAAAACATTCAGCTACAAAGCTAAGGTGGTATTTAGCGAAAACATCCCAGAAAATTATGATTTTACAATTACCTTATTGGTAGTTTGATTTTAATGTAGTTTTGCTGATAGCTACCTTTGTACTTAAGGATTGTAAATTAATTAGACATACTGCTTCATCTACTCAGGAGGCAGGAGAAGAGCTGAGCTAATAGCTATGGGAGTGCTGCACCAATTTGAGACCGAGGCTAAAATGACATGATAGAGGGAGAGGTTAGTCCTCTCCCAAGGTTGTCACTCCTGGTCACATTTTAATGTGAATTTATTGGACTGAAAGAGGTTAAAGAGGTAATTCTGCACAAGAAGAGAGAAATTTCTAACATAAAATGGAACTCATCAATAGTCCTGGTGTCTATGGGGAGTTGTCAGATTCCATAATATTAACCATGTAATTAACAGGATATATAAAGTGATGTGCTTTCAAATAATTTATATTTCAGATGCCTTTCGATGTGCTAATAATACCTCTCTTTTTTTCCTCCAGTCTCTTGGAATCGCTGCATTCCTTTTTTTTTTCCCCCTATCTGTATAAAAACCCTTCACATCTATCAGAGAGTTCTAACTAGTGCTCATTCCCAAGGGTGACTTAATGGACAAAGTATGGATAAATCCACATGACAAATCCACTTTACAATAGGGCACAGCTGGCATTCTCTGCTCAAGTTCAGCTCACAAATAAACTTGTATGGAAACGGCATTGATGCAGAGTGCAGGTCAGTGCGTATTGCTTCACTGTGTCCTGGAAATGACCTCTCGTACGGGTGGTGGTGGTGCACCAACCTTTGCATCTCCCTTTCAGATGAATCGAGGTGTGAGGGGTCATTTGCAGAGTACTTTGCAAGAGAGGGTGTGCTTGTTGTTGGCATTTTTGTTGCTCTTCAGAAATTTCTTTTTCCATCTTTGGGCTTTGAATACTTATAGGGTCTAACTGACAACTATTAGAACTCAGTTTTTTGTTTTTTTTTTTTTTGCTTTTTCTTCTTTTTAATATCCTAGACTCATAGAATGGTTCGGGTTGGAAGGGACCTTAAAGATCATCCAGTTCCAACCCCCCTGCCATGGGCAGGGACACCTCCCACTAGACCAGGCTGCTCAAAGCCCCATCCAGCCTGGCCTTGGACACCTCCAGGGATGGGGCATCCACACCTTCTCTGGGCAACCTGTTCCAGTGTCTTACCACCCTCACAATAAAGAATTTCTTCCTAATATCTAATCTAAATCTACCCTCCAGTCATCTATGTAGGGAAAAAAGCTTCCCTGAGCAGTGGAATTACCTAAACTAGACTACAGTCTTTTGTCTTGTAACCCATCTGCCCCACTGCATAAACTCTTTGCCAGTGATGGCATCTCCCTCGTGCTGCCATTCACTGACCTGGGGATAAAACACCAGCGGCTGGGGTGGTTTCAGAGCCGTGCCTGAACTGCTGGTGCTGGTGTGCTGATGGACGCCTGGCTGCCATCAGCTGGCGCGGAGAAAGGACCGACTTATTAGCACTGCGTAAACAGCTGCTGATTTTCAGTAGGACTTTTTTCGAAACCTCCGTCAAGTTTGGTTGAAGCCGATTAGCAGGTTCAAAGTAACAGCCGGGGAAGAGGGAGTAGATGATGGGGAGACACCACGGTTTGACATTTTGCTTCCCCAGGATGCCCCGCTGATCGTGCAATACGTATCAATCTGTGCAACAGACGTGGGTTAAAAAGAAATTAAAAAAAAAAAAAAAAAAGTCTTTCTTGTTTCAAAACTGTATTTGCTTGGTAGATGGAAAAACAGTGCAGGTTGAGTATCTGGCGCAGAGCCCAAAACACGTACTCACAGGAAATTTCCTGCTGAAGTAAATGAGGTCTTTCAGGAAAGGCGGTGGGGGAGGCAGCTGCAGTCTCTGAAGGGCAGTGGCTGCGCCTGCGCTGGGCTCGGTGCAGCGTCTCGCACCAGAAGAATCCTGACCTCTGGCATTCACGGCTACAATGATACAAAACTGCAAGAAGTTGAAGGGGAGAAGGAGGCTGAAGCCCGGACCTCAGTCTGAGACAGCTCCCCTTTCCCAATGCATATTTATCAACATCACGAGGGCCAAGCCAAAATCTATAGCCGCAGACTCTGTACGTCTGCATGTAACATACTGGATTTATAAGCTGACCTGGCTGCTGGATACTCTAGTGATTACCTTACGCTGTGATTGAAGAGGAAAATGTCTGGTCTAGTTGCAGGACGCTGGCCTAAACGTAGACCCATGTAGGAACATGTATCTGCTTAGTGGTATCTGAAGGGTCTCGAGCTACTTTGCCCTCCTATATATAAGTAGCATAGGGGAAAAAATACCATTTCCATGCTCACTTACCATAGCAGAAATGTTTTTCCTTATACCCTTAATACTTACAACTGATAAACATAATGTAATGGCATTTTAGACGTATCCTAATAACCAAGTGTATTTCTATAAAACATTGTCAAAGAGGAATATTTTACAGTAACATTTACAGCTTATCGGAAATTGAAGCATTTCTTCCTCCTATACACCAGCCATACTATTGTGAAAATTCACTTATACAACCACTTACAGCAACTGAACACTAAAACATTTCCAGTCACCCTACAAGTTCATTTTATGATAATGTAAAACTACCCGTTATAACCAATAACTTTGGTTCTAGAAACCAGTACAGCAGTTACAAGGTCCTGGCATATAACTTTTCATGGAAGGCAGTGGTTTTATCACAGCCATGAACACGCAAGTGACCTGGGGTATAAAATTACGGCTCAAAAAAAAAAAAAAGATCTATCTCCAGAAAATGCTCAGATACCTACTTATAACAATTACAACAATGATGATTTCACATCTGTTAGGCAGACAGTTTTAATCTGTAAAAGGTTAAGTATTTGACAGTTACTTGTTCTTACATACAGATTAGCTGCTTGAAGGTTTAACCTTTAGATGTACTTAAGCAACTGCTCTCTAAAATTTATTGTGTAAAACTACCCAAATAAAAACGTTCTCATCACTTGTAACTAAAGAACAGAGAAGGTCCGGGATACTTTTCCCTCCCTTCTTACCAAATTGCTCAGCTGGCTTTGCTTCTTCCTTTGTGCCTGAAAATATTTACAAGCACGCCGCTTCAATTTCCACAGGCACCACTTCGTAATTAGAGGATAAAAGGAGGATTCTGTGATTAAATGTGTGGAATCGGTTATTTTGACTCAATAAAGGAGTCTGCGGAAGAACGGGATTATTCTTGCACATTGAAGCGCCCTGAAAAGCTGGGGAGCGGGAAGAGGGAAAGAGGGGAGGAATCTTCACGTGGCCTTTGCTCTTCCCGGGGAGCGGAGCCAGGGGAGTTATTTATGTAGTAGCAGACAGATCTCCAGATTTCTGTAGGCTTTTATTAATATTTCCTAAGTATCATAAAAACATGGGATGTTTTAAACCTCTCACATGGAAATGAATTAAATTAAAAACTATCATGTGCAACTCGGATGGGTATTTTTTTTTTTTTTGTTATTCCTTTTCAGGCTGGCATTTACACAGCTCCGGCATGTCAGTGGGAAGGGCTTTCTCATTCACAGGAACACGGCTGCCCAGCCCTCACTTTTTCCTTGAATAGGCGTATCAGACTATCTCAGTCTTCCTTTCATCCTGCTCACAGTCATGAGCTTCTTGTTCTCCTGAAACGGCCAGAAATTGGATCCCTGAGAATCTGGCCTTGGTGGCATTGCGCGGAGAGTTTTTGTGGAAAAAAACCACCTTCCTGAACATGGTTTGCGACATATTTGTCACAAATATACAATTGTTTCTCGTATCAGGCGCATAAACGCTCTGCGTCTGTGATTTGAGGGTGGGGGGATGTGGAGAGACGAGACAAACCCTTCTTGTGGAGAGTGCATCGCTTTCCCTTTTTTACCTGCGTGGCGTGCCGGGACTCAGAGATGACAAATTACAGTATGTGTTGGGCAAGTGCTCCATGTAGGAAGCGGTCATGGTGGCCATACAGCTCACGGGGTGGAAGCAAGCCCCAGCATACACACCGGGCAGCAGCTGCGTTGCTCTACAGACCTGCTCCTCTCCTACCCGCTGCCAACACGCTTCTTGTAGACCTCATTTTGGTCCTCCAGGCTGGTGGAGACTGGCCCTTTCCCCCCGCAAAACCATCCGTAAGGATACGCGCTGGAGGAACTGGAGGAAGCATTTTTTTATTATTATTCTTGCAGCGGCATTAACCATCGTGTTTTTATTCCCCGCTTACCTTGCGTCATTGTAAATGGGACTGTGGTAGGTCTGCCAGCCCCATAATACTGTAGACCGTTTCCAACCCATTAAAGTCTAATGGATATCTAGTGACTGCAAGTGTCCTGTGTGCCAATTAGAATATTTAAACTGGGCAATAAAAAGGAGTTAATAAAATCACCGTAGAACTTGAAAATACGATTGAAGGTGATGCGCTGTTTTTTTCTTCAGGTGTTTGAACAATAAGGTAGTTTTTAAAACAAAATTGATCTGTCATTTTTTAAAAACCAAGGCACATGCAGAAATACGTCTTCTTTCCCTATTTTCTCCATATATTTTGCTGTATAGTTAGCAACCGAGAGAGTCTTTTCCCCGTCATGTTCTAATGAACTCTTTAAAAACTGATAGCTAGTGGAGTCATGTGCTTAACTATAGGTTTCATTCCATATATAGAGCAAGAACTTCACTGAAGGTACAGAATGCCAGTGGCATGAATATTTAACAGTTGCACTTTTAAAGTTTTTTCATCCGTCTTTCTCTCTCTGGGATTGCCAACCCCATCTGTCTGGCTTCTAGACCTGTATACAGGTATCTAAATTTAAAAATAAAAAAGACCTTAGTTGCAATTTCAGAATTTTAAGATGAAGGTGGGGAGCGCTCGCCTTGTTAGCTGAAAAGTAAACAAAACAATTTATTTTTTGTTCTTTCGGGTTTCTGGTGGCACGGAGTATATTATATTTCAGTTCAATGTAAGTTAGTGGGGAGCTACAGGCCAGATGCACACTGGTATAAATTGGTAAAGCTCCATTGACTTCCATGGAATTAGACCAGTTGGTTGATGGTAGCTCTGGCTGTGGCCTACATCTTCATCAGAAATCACGAAATTCATACATTAGCTATAGTTGTCATGTGTGGAAGCTATTATTTAGGTTAATTGAATAAATTAAAATAAATATTTATGTTTTAAGCAAAACAGTTTATGTTCTAATAAGATAACAGACACATTTTACGCATCCTTTTCTTTGCTGGATTTTCTTCCCTACAGATAATGATCTTTCAATCTCTGTTCCATAAATATGCATGTCATGTTCAGGTTTCTATTTAATGCATGCATGAGTAAGTAGCGCTGAATTTGATTAACTTCATTAACGATAAATAATGAAGAATACTATTTTAACTATTTTAGGACAAACACTTACTCACCTGGCTAATGCTACTTGCTTGAGTAACCTTCTTCGTCCTAATGGGATTGCACACAGGGGTAAAGTTACTCAGATATGTATGTGTAGGTTCAGTCTTTTATTATGTAGCAACCTTTAGAGCTTTTACTATCTGGCAAGCAATCATTTATATCCTTTTTAAAAAATATTTATGGCTTCTTTGACTAATTGCTTCTTACATGACTTAGAGCCTTTTGCATCGGTACCATTTGTTAAAACACATCCAGAAACAGGCAGAGCAGAATCATTTTTCAACTTTTTAGTGTCATTTTTATAGACAAATAACACTTGTAAATGATGGATAATAGCCAGCAGAATGCTGTGTTGTATAAAATGAGCATGAATTATATTTGCTGGAAGATAGAAGGTTAACTTGTCTGTGAACTAATTGAGGAGCCTCATGGTAAATGCAAAGTGGTGCGTGCACATTATAAACATGACTTGAACTAGCTAAAAGGGGGATTTAGGTTAATTCAGCATTTCATTTATTTTTTGCATGCTACCTGGTGTTTTCTTAAAAAATAAAGCCCCAAAGCCCTAACGAATCCTAATGAGCCTGTAGAAAGTCCAGAAGGAGAGACAAAGCAGGTATGTTTAGTAAGATGAGACGTTAACCTGTCGCAGTCTTGGGTTTGGGGTGTCTTGTGCTCCTTTAAGTCCATTGCAGGTTTGGTCACTTCCATTTGCAGTTTTGACCTGAACATTTGTTTCTTCTCTTGTAAAACACTGCTTACTCGGCCAGTATTTGAAAAGTCATTACATTTTTTTGTGTTCTGCAGTTCATAGTTTACACTTACGCTGTATTTTATGGCGGAAATCAAAATAACTGCCTTTCCTTTACCCAAGTAATATATGCAGTTGCATGCTACAAATGTGTGCAACTGAATAACTTTTTTATAGGAGAGTGCTTGACAGATGCCAGTTAACGTCAAGGGGATACAAGTGCTCAGTGCCAAGCGATGGCAGGATATACAAATCAATCTGGTTACAAATTTTTTTCTGCATAAACAGTGCAAGACTGTGACCTTAGAGGACCCTGTGCAAGTGTTTAACTTGGTGCACAGGAGGAGTTCCAGTGATTTAAATGGAATTATTCAGGTAATTTAAATGTGCGTGCTTATGTGTTCACAAAATGGGGGCTACACGAAGTAAAATCAGAGGTTGGGCTTGCAGGTTCAGTAGGGATCTCTGTAGGTGTTCTTTCACTCACCCTAAAAATCCAAATATTATGGTCACTTTCTTTCTTATTGGAGGGGCTGGATCCAATCTGTCAGTGCTACCTTACACTTTGTGGGACATTGCTGCAGAGCGGAGGTCGTCAACCTTTGGTCTGTCTGCTGATTAGAGACTCTGCAGCTCCATTTTTTTTTGAAGCTAGTTACTCGCAGGCTGTTTACCTACCTCGTTGCATTGACTTCTTCAGGTATGAGAACGCAGAAAGCTGTAGACCATCTAAACTGTTCTGATGGTCTACAGCTGGCTTCTGTCTCAGGGGTGGGCAGCATCTCCTCCGTGACAGGGTCAAACACGCCTCCAGCACAGCCAAAACAAAGGCATCATTCTTGCATGATGGCCGTGTGCCTGCTGCTATACTGGGATGAGCTTTCTCGAGCTGGGGCACACGTAGGGCCCACAAGGCGGCAGGTGTAACCCGTCGCGTGGTGGGGATGAGCCACGTGCCTGCTGTACGGGCTGGGAGAGGAGCTGCGTAGAGTCCTGCTGCGCCCACCCCGGCGGCAGGGGCAGGCACCACTTCTGTCAGCTCCGTCATCACGAGTCCTTCCTCGGGGAGCCTGTGTGCTCTCTGAAGCCCGGCTCAAACAGGGAGTTTGGGATGACCTCGGGTCTTTAATTCATGTTCCCAGAGAGTTTTCCAGGACTTCGGTAGGGCTTGCTCGCCCTTGTGGGTCATTGTAAATACTTAACATTGTATTTACACATCCTGTCTTTAATTTTTGCAATGGTTTCAATTTAACTTTTAAATAAATATTTAGGGTGGGGATAGAAATTAAACAGTTGAGCTCTTGCCAGCATCCATTTTTTTGTCCTTTTTCAAAGGCACTCATGAGACTCAGATGTAAAACTCTGGATAATATCCTTCCAGTTATGGCATCTGGCTTCTTGGCAGCCTTTTTGAGAAGTTGGCAGGCTTGGTGTTGCCTTTAGATCCAAAACTAGCTCTCTGGTAATTTTTTTAAGATGCTTTCTCCTTCTGCTTGTCATTTTTGCTTGCTTTACCTTTGATTCGGAGGAATTCATGTATTATTAATCATCTGAGTCCATGGTGCTTGCCCAGTTTTCCATGCTAGCCAGAATCCTATGGTAAAAAAGAGGTTTGTTAATGGTTTTAAGATGGGCGCTTTTATCTATTTTAAAGTGGCCTCCAACTGCGTGCAAGAACCTGTTGGGGCTTTTTTTCTGAGTGAAATCGGGAATAAAGGTAATCTTAACTCCCCTGGACTAGGGTAGCCTGAATGTTGTGTTTCAGTAGCTTCTTTATCACTACAGTAGCACTCAGGTCTATGTTTTTGAAGTGCTAGCTCTTCGGAAGATAATGTAATAGTTTTAGTAAAAAAAATCGTTTGCGGAGAGAATACGTGAATACGGACACTTTTCAGATATATCCCCCACTCTTTTTTTTTTCTTGCCATTTCTTTTGGCTCTCAGGATCCCTGTGGACGCTGAGTATACCTTTCAGTCTCTTGTAACTCCTGGTTTTCTGTATTTTTTTTTTTCTCCTGTTGTGCGTCACGCGCATTTGCGTGCGTGTGTGTGTGTTCCTGGAGCGGCATTGCCTCAGGGCAGCCAGCGAGCCTGTGGAGGGCAGCGTGTTTGTGCACACACACGCACGTGCTGTGGACTGCTACTGGCAGCACCAAGTCGGTGTAGTCCCCACGCATTGCAAATATTCAAGAAATCAGCGTCTTTGGTTTAGTCTGTGCTGCTCCTTGATGCACCCCCTTGACCCAGGTGGGTCTACGGGAGGTGAATCCGGCATGGCACAGTTTCCCCCCAGTCTCGGAGAGAGAAGGGCTTTAAGTCTGTGATACTTCCTTTCCCGCCCAGGGAGAAATATTCCCATGCGGAGGTCGGTACTAATTGAAGCCTTTTGCGCACCAGCAGCAGGAGGGAGCACCAGGCGGGCTCCCCGGGCAGCGGCTTTGCCTTTCAGACAGTATCAGATCACAGACACGGCTTAATGGAGTTGTCGCTTATCCGGCAGCCCCGAATCGAGGATGAGTGCATTTCCCCTTCGCGCTGCGTGTCTGGGTTAAAATATTCTTGCTTTCTATTGGGAGCAATAAGGAGCATATGACTGTGTCATGTATTATCTGGCTGTTCGCGACGGTGGGTTTCCGCTGGATGCAATGCCTTCGGCTCATCGCCGCCTTCTTTTGGAAAAGGCAGTCACAGCTCCATCTTCCCTTTTTAGGGGCAAGAGGAGGAGGAGAAGAGGAGTGTAAATGCAGTGCTCCGTACCCAGCCGGTTCCCAGCTGCCCCAGCAAGGCAGAGTGCCTGGCTGGCTGGGCGGAGCTGGGGCTGATGCGCTGCTTCCCACTAAGTGAGCCTCAGTAAAAGTACCTGCTGGATGTTGGCTGAAAGAAATCAAAAAGCTCTGGTCTGGGCCAGCGTTGCAAACATTGAGGAAAATACCAGGCTTTTCTGTGTTTGGGGTTTTTTTGGTGTGGGTTTTTTTTTTTTCTTTTTCTTTTTTGGTGGCAAAATGTGTTGTGATGGAGCAAAAAGAATGAGAGCAGGGTGAATATTTTGTCAAAAAAGCAGTATCGTTGCTCCTGGTCAGTTGTTGCGCATAAGAAAACCCCTTTTGGGGGATCCATACTGAACAAGCCTAGAAAGAGCCAGCCCACAGTTACAAGAAAGTATATGTCAGAGGGAAAATATTGGAGTAAATCAATATATTTCTTCTATAAACTGGGATTCTTCTGAAGTCTGCTTAATTTAACCCCTAAAGGCCCCTTTTTAAAAGGCATATACCTGCATTGCATGTGTATGTCCTAGCACTTAGGAACTCAGATTCATTACAATTGTATGTTCCATACAGTGTTTCTGACTTCAACAAAATAGTGCAGCCATCATTATTTCAGTTTTAATTGATCTTGCCTCTTCCCTGCTGTTGCAAAGAGAGTAGCCTAATTACAGGGGCAGTAACAACATACTGTGGCCAGCTTTTCCTGACAATGTCCCAGCAAAGATAACTAAGTCCATCTCGTTGGTTTCTTCTTTGGCAAAAAAACCCCAACATTTATAGTAATCCAAGTTTTCTGAAAGCAGAGATATTCAAAACCAAGACACTTGAAGAAAGGACAGAAGTTGCTTGTGTATGGGCTTGATTATGTTACAAAACACTGATTTCTCCATTTTAATTATTGACTTTATAATAAAGGCACTGCTCAGAAATTTTGACTAATTACATTCATTTTCAATTCCCATTTCTTTTAATTAGTTATGACTCAGACTTGATTTGTTATCTTACACTTCATTATTAAAGATAGCTAGCTATTGGAAATTGCTGGTGCACTTCGCATAACCTCCCCTTCCCCGCGCCCCACATGTAGATAAAAGAGAAGGTGCTATTAATGAAAGGTCAGAGACGGTGTCCATTAAGCCAGCCTTCGTTATCAGTGACCACGTGGCGTGGATCAAGGCAACGCCAGAGCAGGGGAGGCACTAAATGTGTGAAGTCAGTCTGCAAACCTTAAAGCGTGTTAAACCCCTGCGTGAAGGTGCCTGGGCTGGTCTCAGGTGATCTTACATCAGTGCGGTTGGTCCCTTTTCCTCTTGGAGGAAGGATAAGCTGCCATAATATAGAATCATAGAATTGTTACGGTTGGAAGGGACCTTAAAGACCATCTAGTTCCAACCCCCCTGCCGTGGGCAGGGACACCTCCCACGAGATCAGGTTGCTCAGAGCCCCGTCCAGCCTGGCCTTAAAAACTTCCAGGGATATATGTGTGTCTGACTGGGAACTGACTTCATTCCTTCAGTTGATTTGCCTTGACTTTCCTGAGAACCCCTGTGAAGACAAATCTTCAATTGCAGCAGTATTTCTCTCCTCTTAACCTACAAAATAATTGCCTCAGCTGAGAGATGTCTCTGTTGTTAGCTTTTTTAAAATGCTGACTTTTTAATAGCAGCTTTTTCTGAATTACATCAGGCTTTCTATTTATACACTGTTTTCTTTTCTGCGTTGTGGTGGATTAGGAGAAGGTAGCCCTGTGGTCTTTGGCCCCACCAGATACTGGCTTGATTCTTATTCAAACTTTAGATTTTCATCATTCTTGTTACACTCTATATGTCAAAGAGAAATTTAACTAGGAATGAATTCCCTTTGTGGTGGAAGGTATAAAACTTGGCCCAAGCAGTCCCAAGTGCGATGATCTAAATTCATGTATTTGGTCATTATAGGTAGCATTGCTGATAGGCAGAGCTGTGGCCCATCGTTCCACAGGCAGCGGCTGCCCCTGTTTGGGAAGCTGTAGCCCTGTCGTAGCCACTTCGACAGCATCGGCTGCTCTCTTTGAATGTCATACAGCTGCTGTGTGCAGGCAGTGACAGTGAGGTAGTATAAATGCATTAACCTTGATGGCTGAGGGAGGCAGAGCGCCTTGCCATGTGGAACTCATGGGGGTTTCCCCCCTGGCTTGTACAATTTCATCTTCAGTTTTATTTTTCAGAGTGCTGAATTTTGTTATAAGTACTGAAATAATGTTATTCGAAAGCAACAGTATGTCATACTATACTACCTGCCAATATCATTTACATAGATTAGGAGCAGCAACTATCAATTAGAAATGGAGAATTATTGGGTTTTTTTTAATCCTCACTTCAGATTTAAAACATAATACCAGGACTGAGCTTCAGGGGAGTCATTTGTAAAGAGTTTTTATGGCTCTCCTCCTTTTTAATCTGTGAGAGTGGATAGATAATACCACTTTCACTGGAAAAACTACTCAAAGAATCATATTTGTAAAGGATAAAGACGTTAACTTTTTGTTCCCTGGAAGTTTAAATTGCACTTGGTTTGCAAATTTCCAAAGTGCTGTGCCATACACCAGCCTAGCTGTAGGTATCTGTGGGTGAGTATCGGTAGTAGTTTCACATTGTGCGGGTAACTGAGCGAGCCGAATGCTTGTCTTGTATTGATTCCGAGTTTATGAATGCTGAAGACGGTTCTCCATGTCACTGGTTTAAAATCTTTGATTAAAACCGTTGGGCTCGTTGTTTAAATAAAATGTCATTCGGGTAATCTGCAATTAGTGAATAAGCATTAGCAAAAATGGGAGAAAGGAGTGAGGTCACGTAGAAAGTGATACCCAGCCACCATATGTATTTATTAGTGTCACCTATGAAATTTATGAGGCAAAGTAGCGCTGAAAGAATTTGCTGCCTTTCTAAGCAGTGCTCATTTGAGGAATTGCCTAAGATAAATGGGTTTGGCTAATTGAATCATACACTTTCATACTGTGCTACATATAAAACTAGACTAGGAAATAAATATAATTAAAGTAAACATGCCCTTCTAATTAGTAATTGTTTCTGCTGTTTTAAGCAAATTTCAGTGGCACAAAGTAGCTGTTCCAGTGTAAACCTAATAACGGAGACTTTAATAACAGGTGTAAATTAACACAATGGAAAACATTTACAATGTAACATTCTAAATTAAAAATGACATTAACAAGTCTGATTTTTAAAAAGCTGTATAATTAACATTTATTCAACCCCTGACAAATTAGGGCGATACAAATGCTAGATGATTCTATTTCTATCTTACATTTTTCATGCTTTATTTTTGTTAAACAGTAAATGGAGCAAATGTGGTTCATTTTTCCAAGAACATGTCAGATAAGGGCACCAACTAAGGAAAGGCAAAGAAAAAGAGAAAGCAAAGATATTTACCCAAAGGCATTCATTTTGTAAGCGATGTGCAGGAATTGTTTGAATACTTAACAGTATCACCCCAGTCAGTGTTCTTGGTTATGTATGCTCAGAAATAAAACATTGTGAATGGTTTAAGTTTGGAGGAATGCAGGTACAAACAGAATAATATCTATTGTGCAATAAAATACTTTGATTCCCCCGAGTGCATCCTCAAAAAAACATAATGTACTGCTAAGTGCTTAGCATTGATGTTTGTCTCTACAAATAAATATTGCGAACAGTATTTTCTTTTTATGATGGCACCTAATAGAATGCCATGAACAGGTAAGCAAAAATATCCAAACCAGTACAAAAAAAAAAAAAAAGAAAAAAAGAAAAAAGGTTTACCTTCATTTTTGACAAAAGATGCCATAATTTTCACATGGTAGAAAATGTCTCATCAGATCCCAAAATAGAGTACAGTATATCTGCACCATTCAGACAACTTGTTTTCCTCTTTCCTGATTTTTTTCTAAACCTGTAAGAGTAAAAAAAGTTTGTGGGGAGCTGTAATTTTTTTCAGCTTGCCTATCAAAAGGAAAGCAGCATTGTTGAATTTATTTTTTGTACAGTGTCTTCTGATGTGTCATAAATCGCAACACACGGTAGAATTCAAATATCATGACTTCCTACTGCAAAAGTGAATTTCTTAGACTGTATTCGCCTGTATTTGCAGATCCTGAGAAAAAGTGAAAAAGTAGTCCTTTTAGCATACAGTCTATGGTGAACTTAAGCTCCAGGACTCAGCTTTTGAGGTGGTTAGCTTCTTGCCAGCCGTGGTTTTCAGCCATATATCCTGGGTGTCCCCAAATTCCACACTGATGAGAATCTTCCTGAGGTGGCTCTGAATGGCTTGTGCTTAGTGCTTGGCTTTATATATGTACAGATGGGCATAATTAAGATGTTACTCAATTCTTTATGCCATTCACATCACCTGAAGATGTGAGGAGTTTGAGTTTGGTGACTGAGGGAGCAGTTGTGACATTTGATCACAAAACCCTCTTGTTCGCCCCTTACCTTCCTTGTTGTTGGTAAGAGAGGATTCAGATGTTTTGTGCACCACAGTAAATTTCTAATAGCAAATGTAAGCTGCCGCGAGTAGCAACCTTCTGCAGTTTTTAGTGTCAGGGATTGCTTTATGTTCTTGATCAACAATGCAAGATATTTCAGAAAGGCTCTATTTGTGTTTTGCGTGTCTCCCTTTGCATGCCCCGCATGCCTGTGTAGCGGCTAGGCACGGTTCATTTGGAGATGGTGGAAAAGGTGTTCCTGCTCTCACATCTTACAGATGGGTTTCTGAATTCAGTGACGGAAGAAAGGAAAATTCCTCTGTCCTTTAGCCCATATATTACAAAAAATCACAACCAAAAAACTTATTCCAGTTGCTGGGCTGCATAGAACCCTTATTCCATCCCTTGGCTCTAAGGCAGGGGAAGCACACCTGGGCCAGCCTGACACATAAGAGTCTAACCTTTATAGCACATATGAGTCCCTCAGGATCGTGGAGCAGCTGCATAAGGCCTTCCGTAGGTCTCTGGCCCAGAAGTAATCTGTGTTTGATGTATGTTACTCCTGGAAAAGTGTCTTGATTGTTGGGGGGAACTAGTCTTACTTGGGTAAGCACTAGCAGGCAGTTACTCGTGGAGGAGAGGCATCCCGTACAGTAATGTAAGGAGGCACTGTTGCTCATCTGGAAGGAGGGAAGGGAGTTGTGTTGTTCAATGGATGATCATTTCCTATTCTTGTTTATTTTGTGTATTTAAACCTGGCTGAGAAGGAGCAAACTTAACAACAGCTGTCTGCTGGTGGGGACAGGGTCGAGGGGAGGGCTGAACAACCCATTCTGAAATAAAGAAGTCATGGAGCAGGCTGTGGAGTAGACAGCCAACCTCTTCCAGCCCTTCCTTTTTTAGTTAGATAGCATTTCTAAAATCATATCTAAATCTCCTCTGCTGCAAATTAAGTCGCGTGACCTAGCAGACAGAGAAGACAATTCATTGCTGTCTGCTCTGCAACAAGTTTTTATAGGTGGGAAGATCATTATCGTATGTCTCCCAGTCTTCTCTTTTCTAAACCAGGCAAACCCAATTTGTCCCTTTTCATACCTCACTCCTTTATCCCTCTGTCTCTTCTCTTCTGGGGTACACTGCCTCTTTCCTACAGCAGAGGTTCCCAGGCCAGTGTGTGCATTTTCCCAGTGCCCAGCTGCAGGTCAGTTTGTGATCAAAAATACATGGGCAACAGGAACAGAGTGAAAGGAAGACCTGGAGGACAGGAGATGTTTTGTGTGCTTGGGTTGCTAAAATGGGACCCAAATGGGACCATGAATCATTCAGCAGGTTCTGCTGCTGCAGGATACTTTCTGGGTCATATCAGGTTCAGGGAACCTACTGCCTTATACCTCCTCCCAAAGCCCCATCTATTTTTTACATGGCTGTTGTATTTTAGCGGTAAGTTCTGTGTGGCTTTGAAGCTGCATCGCAGAGGGATTGCTCCTCCTCGCAAGCTTTCGTGACAACTGGCATCAGATAGGCTGCCTGATAACGACGGTTCCCACATTGGAAGCAGGAGGCTGTTAACTCTGTAAAGCGCTTTCCAAGAATTGGCTAATGTTTGAGGGTTGTGCATTTTCGCAAGCATTCGGGCAAAGTAGATTCATTAAGGGAGATGAAGTTCTGGAATTTCTGTTTTGTTTCATTTGGCCCTGGGGAGATACACAGAGCAGTATGGTTTTTCTGTTTTGTGTATATAGAATGAGGTATGTCATAAGATGGTAAACCTAGCCTTTTAAATCATTAGAGAACAGATTAATTTGAAATGGATAAGTTTAAATAATATTATCTTCAGCTTAATACTTATGTCTACCTAACTAGTCAGTTCCTTTTAATTTAGTGCATTATCCATTCATGGTTTCTTTCCTGAGATTCTAATAACGTTTTCTTTTTCTTTCCCATGGTATGTCAGTAGTATCAAATTAGATAGGGTAGCTCTTCTCACGTCAGAAACAGCAAAATATTATTTAGGATTACATAAAAACTTAGAAATCTTTGACAAACCTTTGCCATTGAGATACTGAGATACTATTATGGTTCACAGCAAAGTAGAACATGGGTATTACAATTATTTCATAGTTTTCCAAGAAACAGTCACAAATTTAAAATGGAACAAATTCACTGAGCTTATTTTCTTTTATTTGTATTAAAAAACCCAAGTGGAATATCTTTACCTAAGCGTTTTGCTTTCCATTACCTGGAAGGAAATAATTCTCTGCCATTTCCTATGTTACCGAGAAGCTGTATCAGGATTCCTGCTTAGGGAAGTTTTAAGGAAGGCTAAATGTAGTAGCAGTTTTCTGCTTAACACGGCGTGCTAGCAACAAAATACTCTCTTGCTAATAACAGCTTCTGTTTATTTTTTGCACTGGGATATTCCACTTACCAAGTGTGAATTATACCGTGCTTTGTTTGGTTTCAAATAAAAACCGGGTTCGCCCGCAGGGGTCTTGTTTCGTGCTCTCTCCCACCCTCATCCATGTCATTTTTTCCCCCCGCAGTGGGCCCATCCAGCAGGGCTGGGAGGGGACAGCCAGCAGCTCTTTCACCTTTCTGTTCAGCGCTATTTCAGGTTTCTGCCAGCTATTAACACTGATGGAGTAACTCCACCGTTCGCTTGTGCGACAGCCCACTCCGGGAACACCACCTCTCCAATGCGCCGAGATGTGCTGGCTTTCGGTGGGGGGAAAAAAAAAAACCAGTGCTATTAGATCTACCAGAGTCATCCTGTGTCTTTAAAATGTTAAACACCTTCCACGAGGTTCACATGTTACTTCTTAACAAGAATTTGGGTATATCTACTGCAGGGGTTTTGATTGCCGTCACTTTTAAGGCTGGAGAGTCTGAGAGCATATGAGCAGCTAAATCCAAACCGCACGATGAGTGTTCTTACAAGTGCCGGATTTTTAGCAATGTGAAGATGAGTTTCAGTGAACTTCACGGATAGTGGTGAGGGCAGAGCTTGCCTCGTCTTCAAAATCCTATCCGTTCCCATCCTGTCCCATCCCCAGAGGACTGTGGGATGACAGGTTGATAATCTGCCAATGCAAAGATGCAGGATGGGTTCCTTCTGTATGGATTTTTTTTTTTACATTGCAAAAGATCTCCTAGATTAAGCATCACGATTTTGTTGGCTTTTCTGAACTGGAAAATCAGGGGAATTTCCTTCAGCCTTGTTTTTTCCCCCCCTCCCCCTCCTTTTTGAAAAAAAAATGTGTGTTTTAACTCCTTTTGGTTATATTCCATTACCCTGCTGAAATGGGAGAAAATGAAATTATGGCATTTTCTTATGCACAACCTGTTGGAGAAGGATTTTAGTCCTCCTAAGTTTTTGTCATGAAACTTCCTGGGAGGAACGTGGGCTTCCTGGGAGGAGGCACAAATTTGATGGTTTTGAATGCTGGAATGAGAAAAGGTCAAACTGAAGTCCAGTGTTTTGAAACATTAAAGGAATTTTCAGGAAAAATGACCCAGAGATTTCTAAGCTTCCTAGCATAAGCAAAGGGGATCTTTGCTACAGAAGATTCAAATAGAAATGTTGTAGATACCTCCCAAACCCATGCTTGTAGAATAATACATACAATTTAGATCCCTCCTCATGCTTTTACAACATATAGAATTTAGATACCTCTTACCACTTTCAAAATGAAAGACTGCGTGATTTTACACCTTACACTATGCAGGTAAATGACGCCCTTATAATTTGCTGTGACACAAATATGCACTTGTGAACTCAGACTTCGGTAAATATAGAACGTTTCGCTCTTACAAGCTTTTGTTGTTGCTGCTAAAGCTAAAATTTGCTGCGAAAAAGTAAGACAGGGCGAGGCAGCTGCGAGAGAGTGAGGGGATGATGTATCCGACTTTGTCGGGTCACTCGCTTCCCCACTTCGGACTGGAACCGGGCTGAACCCCTCCAACAGGCAGCATCTGCCTCTTGGCACCGTCCCTGCACAGGCATGAGCTTCTGGGTAACTTTTTTGTCATTTTTATGTCATTTCCTTCAGGTTTGGAAATATTTAAAGACATTTTAACCTTGAAAGTGAGGCACTCAAACAGTCATGCTGTTTCTGCGAGTTAAAATACAGGAGCTCGTTGTGCACTTTATTATGTTTAGAGTTTTGTATTCCTGACATGTTACATTTTGGTTTGGATTTGTGGCATGGCCATGTCACCACCACTCTTAAGCAAAAGCGGAGTGTCAAGAGAGGCACAAACAACAACAACAACAAAAAAGATAAGTTTGTTTCAATTTTTTTTTTTTTTTCCTACAATGAGAGATAAAATACCTCACTTCCCATCGCGTACCCACTGTAGGAAGGGAGCGCATGGGTGCTTCTCTCTGCAGCTCTGAGGGCGGGCAGCAGGAGTTACGATACGGTCATCTTCGTAGGCAGAATGAATTGGGACTAACACGTGTGAGCAGCTCACGGGAGTTAGACCAGTCGCAGGGCACCAAAGTTTTAACTTTTTCATCATTTTAACATGTGTACATTTTTAGTCATGTATGAGCACAAATTATTCTTTTATGCACGGGTATGCTGGTTTTGGCTAACTTCTCGTCCTAATTTTGACTGTGTGTTCCTTGGGGCTACACGTCAAAATATGACAGCCAGGGGAAGCAGGATATATTGAATAAGAAACAAAGTCATATGGTTTTGTGTGCTGTGCACTTCTCTTGTGCAGGTTCCAAGGATGTGGTGATCTTGTTATTTGGTCAAGCATAAACCTCAGGTCCAGTTTACATTCTCCATTTTCAGAAGAAAGAACGAGGAAGGAATTTGCATTTTGCTGGAGTTTAAATGTATACAATGTATTTTAGAGAAGCTAGCTAGCTGTATGGTGCAATGCCATATGTTTGGCTGGTACTAGTTTCTTGTGAAAGGAGAGTTAAACATCCTCTGTGTAGGCATTTTTTCACTGTTTGCAGCTTAAAGTTACCTATTAACCACAATTTCCTTAGGTACTTGAACCCAGACTTCTTGCAGCCGTCCTTTTTGTTCTGGGAAAGCAAGATGTTTCTGTAGGCACTAGGTAGATAGATTTAGACTGTGATTTAGGTTTAGATTTTTATACATATGTATCTCTCGTTCCATTTTCTAAATGTTCTACCTCAATGGAGCAGAATGAAGATGGAACCTTGTAATTCCCCATAATAAGATTTTATGCTTATAGACTCTGATACAAACAAACTATTGCTAAAAACAATCACAATTTCTTTATATATAGTGAGCTACATTTCAGGTGTTCATATAAGCAAAAGCACAGGTTTTATCGGATTTATTATTTGGGCATTTACAGTGGCTGATTCTTTTTGTATTTGTACAGCTGGCATAGAGTTTAATTACTTTGGTTTTTGCTTTATCTTCATGTGTGGTTATTAACATCACCCAAATTTATTTTTGTCATGTAGACAAGCAAACATACATCTATTTAAAACTCAGTTCAGCCTTACCTGTACATAGTGATGGCTCGTCTGTAATATATAAAATGCTACAATAAGGTCACCATCTATCCACAAAATATGAAAGAACGATAAATTAAAGCAAGGCATCTCAAAGCATATCGATTCTATTTCTACAGAAACCAAACTCGGTGACTGTCCGCTGAAGATCCCAAGAAATGATTTTCTGCAAATGCATAAAAATCTGATGACTTATGCACTGACTTGTTCAGTATTTTTTTTTTTTTTTCACACCAGGGCTGTTGTGTGGTTTCCATAATGCTGTAAATCATGATTAAACACATAAAAAAGATTGTCGCCCAAGATCCATTTTAAGCCAAGTGAAACATAATACAATATAAAATTTACATCATTTTCTTGATTAACCCTGATGAACCTTCAGTCATTATCCATTATAGTAAGAGCAAATTGGAAATGTTGCTTTGTTAATAAAACATGTATAGACGTTTTCATGAGTCATAGATTTGATGGTTACTAACAGCTGACACATTCATAATGAAATACTGTGCTCTGGCTTTCTGGGAAAGTACAATAGTACAGAAAGCTGCAGTCCTGTGTCCTGTACTTCAGTGCTGTATTTTGGTGCCTTTTGGACATCAGATAGTTTTGAATGTTGATCTAAAATCAAGTGCATGGAATATAAATATAGGCAAGAGTTTTCACAACCTTTACATTTAGGTACTGAATCTCTGTGTGTCTTTCATTCATGTTTCGTAGGGGTTTTCCGCAGCACCGAGAGCATTTAACAACTTAAATTGAAACTACTCATCTTTCTCATTCATGGAAGTCTGTAAAGGTTTGCTTCTTTTGCTACTGTGCCAGGAATGTTTTCTGATAGACACTGCTGTTATCTCTGTAGTGGCAAAGTGCTCTGAGATCTGGCCTTAATGATTCATTACAGTCTTTGCTACTTTAAGTCAAGTTGCACCAGGCTGAATAGCGTGATAACATTTTTCTACCAGTTCCAGAGCTTTCAATTTCTGCGTGCTATGTGAAGTATACCTCGGTGTACTTCTCAATCCTGCAATTAGCTGTGGGTAGCTGGATCGCTGTTCAGAGCCCCATGGAAAGAACCGGCTATTTAAGTTGCTAGAGAAGAATGGGAGCAAGGAGGTTTTTTTTTTCTGAAAAAGAGCCTTTTTCAAGAAAAAGATCATCGAGGCAAAACATAGTTTTTCACAATTTTCGGGATACTTGTTTTCATTTTTTTTTACTACTGAAACTAGCACTGAAGATCTTTATTGACCGAAATCCAGTTTTCAGCAAACACATCAATACGAAGCTCAACAAACATTTTGAATAAATATTAAACACTTGCTGCAAAATGTCAAATAGATTTTTAAAAGGCCGGATTTTTTTCATTGCGTTTAAAATGATCAGAACATCCCTAGAAATCACTCAATGATAGGAGTAAATTCATTTTATTGCCACATTCAGTCTGTAAACTCTTCAGGATACGCACCAAGACTATATGAATAATTTGCCTATGTGTGCAGGTCCTCTGCAGTCATGAGCCGGATGGCTGATCAAAAAAACCCAACCTATCATTTTTGACTAATTATGACTGTAAGGAACCTAAAGAAGAAGTCTCAAGGGAAAAAAAACACGCAAGCTTGGCAGATGATAACTGGAACAGTTTCCCATGCATAAGGATGCCATGGAAAGCAGAGATCTTTGTGGAGAAAAACAGACAAGTGGGGCGCTGTGTCTGATATCTCTGGCATGGAAGCAATGTAAAAAGAAACCAGCTCAGATATAGGTATAACCAAGTTAGATAAGGCTGTGTGAATCCAGGGAATTCAGCAGTGTTATGTTAGGCAGAAAAAAAGATTTCTTATTTATCCCCTCAGCTCTTGTGTTTTTGAATTACAACATAAAAGTAACATTAACAAAATCAAATGAAAGGGCTTCACTGTGCTTTGGCTGGTTTGTGCTCTTCAGTCTTGGTAATTTTTCTGTTTCCACTTGGAAAATATGGATAAGGATACAAATGGAATACTTTCCCCTATAGTGTCTGTTTCTTGTCAGCTAGTATCTCCATTTAATTTCTGGAGATTTTAAATATCATCTTGAATTGTGGAGAAAAAGAAACACCCATTCCAGGTGTAAGCTTATTAACAGTGTTGAATTTGTAACTTGAGAATATACTTTCAAACAATATATTGCTACAGCAGTGCAAAATCAAAAGTAGTAGTGATGTTCTTTATCAGGGATAATGGTTCTAAACTGAAAGAGGGGAGATTTAGGTTAGATATTAGGAAGAAATTTTTCACTATGAGGGTGGTGAGGCACTGGAACAGGTTGTGGATGCCCCATCCCTGGAAGTGTCCAAGGCCAGGCTGGATGGGGCTTGAGCAGCCTGGTCTAGTGGGAGATGTCCCTGCCCATGGCAGGGGGTTGGAACTAGATCATCTTTAAGGTCCCTTCCAACCCAAACCATTCTATGAGTCTATTATTCTGTTTCTGGCTTGGCTCAGTGTCATTATTAGATCTTCATCCATCTTTGGCATTTTTGCTAGCAGTTTTAGGGTTATAAAAGAGAGCATCAGCACTTAATAGCAAAAAGAAAATGGTAAGGCATTGAATATAGAATTACCCATTAATACTGAATGGTGAATTTTTTGATAACTATGTATACTGTAAGTATGGACTGGTTGACTTTTATCATGTGATGAAGTTATTTTTCCTGAAACTAAAAAATAAAAAAGGAATTATGTCTCAATTTCTCCCATTGGGCAAAACTTCACCAAGGGAAGCAAATGTGCATGTTTTGTCTGTAGTGGAGCTGGAAGAGGTGCTCTTGTACAAGCAGATGTTGAATGAAATGGGATTTTTTTTTAATGTTCCTCTGTTGCGATGTTTACTGCTCTGACTCAGCAACCTAGAGCCCAGTCTCAATTGCAACCCTTGGTTTTCTCAATATTTCAGTACATATTTAAAATGCAGTCAGGTTGCATGCAAAGCACTCACATTTTGTGAATGTCAGGTGTGAGCACCTGTAAGGTAATAACTGCGCCCACAATTAGTCTTTCCTCGGCTCCTCCCATTTGCCCAGCGTGAGCCCTCGGAAGACCTGCCTTGACCGCTCGGGTGCTGATTTTGCAGATCCGATATGTATACACGCCTTCGTTTGGTAGACGCGATATACCTGCCCCTGAAAATATAGCTCCCAGTTTTCGGACTCGAAATTTCCAGGCAGATAATTAAAGCAATCTCGCACCTTCCAGCCGGCACCTGCCACTGCGCAAGCGGCCAGCCCAGCTCAGCTCCCCCTGATCACATTCATGTTTGGACGGTAGCGTTTCATGGTTAATACAAATCATAAACAGGCTGTAAAAGCTGAAGCCTCCATGAATCCTAGCTTTCAAATTGCTGGAAGCTAAAGTTTTAAAACTGATCCTGCAAAGTGAAAAATGAAATTTAACCAGGCATTTTGGTGAAGGAAAAATAATTTATTGGATGTAGGATGAAAAGCTGTGAGAGTAAACATCAATCTCATCTTAGACACATGTCATTGATTGATGTTTGCTCTGTGCTGCTGCCTGGAGGTAAACTCTTTGAAATAGCAAAGTAGGTACTTTATCTGTCTGTGGATAGGAGCACAGTTTGTTAAGTTACTGCTTTTTTGAGACCCTGCTACATCTTTATGTTCAATCAAAGTGAAAACAGTAAATCAGAGTAATTGCTTTACCCCACGGCATTTCTGTTTGTAAATGGGAAAAAATACTGTAAAAATCCTCAAATTAACTTCTGCTGTTTAAGCTAGATAAAAAGTCTGAAAAAGGCAGTTTCAACCTAGGAAGGTATTTTATTGATTATGCCACTTGTTCATCAAAGGCAGCCCCTTCGTTATAATCGAACCGATAGTTCAAATGTCAGGGAAAACACTGAATGCTCAAAAATGTAAGGTTGCCATCTCGAAGAGCTCCCCATAACCCATTAGCAATTAGTTCCCAAACAGGCGTTGTTTATCCTTAGCTGAAAATGGAACTGATACCAAGAAACTGGCCAGGGAAAACCATGGACAAGAACAGTAAAATCGAAAACAGGCATTAAATGATAACGCTTCCATGTTAAGCACAGCAATTCAGCAAGAAAAATAACTTGAATTGTTGTAATTACATTGTCAGAATTAAGACTGTTTTCTAAAAATGTTTGGGGCTATTGCCTTTACAAGGTCTCAGGCTGGTTAGTCCTTTTGTATTTTAAAATATTGCAGAGATACGGGACTGATGGCACATTTAAATTCAGAATTCAGTTTCCATTCTGAATTCCGTTTCATAATCACTGTCCTGCATCATGGTTGGACTGGTTTTTTATTGTGTTGTATAAGGTTTTCCCTGAGGTTACTCTATTTAGCTGCTTTGGCATAAATGTGGTAATTCAGGGGAGATTTAAACTATTAAATATTTAAGAAATTGTCCTCACTTCAGCCTGAAATTTAGTATATTGACTTGTGTGCCAGATCACAATTTGTGGGGAACTGTTGAGAATAATAATTTTAAAATTTATTTTCTTGACATATTGCCTGTTTTTCATGGTTTTGAAGCAGTTCCAACTTTGTTCATAATTCAGAAATGACTGTGTGCTAAAATTTAGTTTCAAAGATATATGCGTCCTCACAGAAAACTTGCTCACGGGTCTAGTTTTACTCTTGAAACACGTGTATCTTTTGGTCACTTATAGTGTGGGTTGTGTTTTTTGGTTGGTTTTTTGGTTTGTTTTTTTTTTTCCCCTGTTTGTTTGGAACATGATCAGCTCTGTACGTTCCCGGGGGATATTGAGGGGCTCCACCTGGCAGCTTGGGGATGCTATCATTTCCATGATGCTGGGAGTGGCTTATGCGGTCCGATGGCGTTTTGTATGGAGCCTCTTAATCTGATGGAGGAAGAAGAAGGGTCGGCTTGGGCACAGATGAAGAAGTCGACAAAATCTGGGAAAGAAGCTCAGCCCTTGCAGATGGGATATAGGTCTTCCCTGGCAAAGGCCTGCCAGGAGCCCCTGGGAACTGTGTTTTTGGCAATTTAAAGAATCACGGCATGTTAGCGTGAGGCGTCAGCTCTGCTTTTGTTACTCATACGTCTAGACTTCAGGTTCTGAAAGTTTTGTGCGAAGTTCCACACGTAGCTGCTGGGGTGAAGGAGATCAGCCTCCTGGGTCAAAAACATTAACTGCAAATAAACAAGCTGCTCCTGCTACGTCTACATCACAATATTTGTGTGCGTGGGGAGGTAGAAGGAAGGTGTGTGTGGAGGGGTGTGTGTGTGTTGCAAAGCCCTCACGATTCAGAGAATAATGAACTAAATCTTTGCACTGGAAAATGATATTGGGAGGCCTGTAAAGGCAGAGGTGAGATTGCAGGTTACTGCAAAGTATAACGAGCTCAGTAATTGTCGCCAGGTGTGTGTACAGGCACGGTAACGCCTTCCTCTGTCGTGCCGGCAGGGCAGCCTGAGTCACTGCCCCCTTCCTTTGGCCGAAAAATAAACTGATGCGAGGCAAGGGGAGCAGCAGCAATCTCACCCTCAATTTACCTACCTGTGTCTTTTGCAGCCTCAAAGATGCCAGCTGTTAGGAGGATGCTGATCTCGTAGCAAAATAATGGTATCCTTCCTGAATCTCCCTCTAGTGATGTGGCAATTCTGTGGTTTCTGAAAAGGTCAGGCAGTGCTGTTAATGCACACCGTACGTCTGCGAAGGCGTGTAATTCCTCAGTGAAGGCGCAGTCCTTTAGTTTGTGGGAAAGGACACCTTCCTCTGAATGTAAAACTTGGTCGTTCTAAAACTGGAGGACAGGAGAATAGGTTGGTGCATTGTCTCCACCCAGTTCATCATGGAGATTAGACCTTTTTATTTGAGTTGTTCCAAATGGTGATGTCTCAGGGAGGTAAATTGGGTCGGAAATAGTGTGCTTTAAAAAAAAAAGAAGAAAAGAAAAGAAAGAAACAAAAGGAGACTCTTCAACACTTAAAACTTTAGGCTTTTTATATGATTGCTTTCAGCCTAGCCTGAGACTACATAACTCTTTGGAGTTTGTAGGAGATTAAATCCAGTCCCAGGTTTTTCAGGTAAGGTTATTGCTCTGCTCCTCGGCTGTCCCCTGAGCCAGCTCTGTCTATTTCTAATTAAGGACTGAAGGAAGCGGTTCCTTCTGATGTCAGGAGTAGCCTGAAGAAAGCTATGAGCATTTCTGTTGGTACTGCGGGGAGGCTGGTGCCGCAGCCACCCTCCCATCAGGCACCAGCGTGCCTGGGCTCTCCTCTTCAGGCACGTCTCATGGGGAGCCACGCTCACCTAGTGCACAGCCAAAGAGTGGGTAGCCATCAAGGTAATCTTCCAAAAGGCATCACAACAGATCGGAATTTATTAAACATACCTACTCCGAGAAGTTCGTCAATCCATTGGTACTCTGATCTGTAAAACACCCCAGAGTGAAATTATTCGAAGTATCCTAGAAGAGGCAGAGAAGGTAGGGCTGCTGTGACCGTGTGGGTGTGATGGTGTGCTGAAAGTGCTTTGAGCCTGAGACACTGGTATTTAGACATAATTCATTGGTAAGTCCAGTATGTGTCTTGGCAGATCTTAGGGATGAGATAAATCACAGTCTGGTTTTAAACCAGTGTGCTAAATTCGAGATAGTGTAATTGTTATAATACAACATTTGTTCATATATAACTTTTGCAAGTGTTTGTCTTGTTGCTTATGCTTCAGTTCATGTCAGTTTAAGCATGAATTTGAAACAGATGCAGCATTTTAAAAATAGCAATATACCATTTAAAAACAATTAAAATTCATTCTTTTGGAGTTTGACCTGTGTGGAACAAATATAAATGACACTGACTTTTGAGAGATGAATGGTTGCATGTTCTTTGGTTTCCAAGTCTTGCAAAACTGCTTCAACATTTTGACCCATACTGGCAAAACTCTTTGTCAATAAACTGATGTGCGAGCATGCATATAACACATATATATGCATACATCGCCCATGTATGCACACATGATCCAGTGAGGAAAAAATCTTGAGATTTTCATGAACTTGTTCTTCATGGTTTAGCTGTAGAAAAGACACACACTGTAAAGGATTAAAAAGGTACATGTACAACTGGGATTGTTTTAAATTACAAATTTAAAAAAAAAAAAGACAGAAAACTATTAAAAAGAATAATTTTCCATTAACTGAAGTGTTTGCAATAAAGACAATTATAGCAGTTGGCAGTATTTTCCTTGAACCAAAATAAATAAATACATTTGGTGACATACGTTCAAGGAAATGTGATTGTTGCAATGTTCATGCAAATAAGGAGCAGCCTCACAAATGCTAGAGATTTTGCCATCTGGTATTACCAAAGGAATACATTCTCAACTTGTAGCTCTTCCTGACTTACTGCTTATAGCTGGCATATCAGGCATTGTCACACAGTTTTGCCATTTGCATAATCATTTTGAATTATTGCAGGTTGTGCATTGCATTGCCAACAGTGAACTTCTCACTCGGGAAGCGGGTTCAGAGATCTGATGACTCGTACGCCTCCATCAAATAAAGGGATAAAAATGGCCTTCCACTTTAGGAGTATCACACCAGTGCAGTTTTAAATTTCTCTGAGGCCTCGTGAAGAATGTTGCACTTGTTTACTTCCTAGAAACCGGGTGGAAATCAGTATTATAATTAATCTCAGGGGAGCTGCCCGTCTCTGTTTGACTGCAGGAGAGAGTCCAATGCAAAGCATCTCAAAGAGTCAAGAGGTTCTGGATGGGGAAATGTGCCTGATGATGAAGTTATAACTTGATCCCTGCGACTCCAGAAAAACCCAACCTAACAACAACTATTCAGGGTGGCAGAAAATCTACATTAAGACACGGAGGTTGTTGTTAGGAAGTCTTTCACCCTGACTTAACTGACGGGAGTATGCTCAGATAGCATAGTGAGGACCATTGCGCGCCCAGCAGTAAATGAGAACTGCTCTGCCTCTGGCCTCAGCAGCGTGTGCAGCAAATGATCTCCATTCACAAGGACCCTGTGGGGAGGCCTTTGTCATCCCCGTCTTCCTGGAGGAAGGCATTTTCCAGGCCCAAAACTCCACCCCTACGATTGCCTCCTCGTTAGACTGCTTTTCAAAGAGAGGGTGTTGGTGTGGATAACATGCATTGCTCATAAAAAATACGTAATAAAACCCCCAAAACCTCATCCACCTGTACGTGGAATAAACAAACTGGTGGTTGGAAGCTACCTCCAACCTGCTCTACTGAAACTCTGTGTTTCACAATAAACCCCCGTGTTTGGGGGCCCTGCTCAGCATTTGGCATCTGCCCTCCGACCCATCAGAAGGGTACTCCGTGCTTCAGTTCGAGTTAGCAGCATTGACGAGTGAACATAAGATTCTGCGTTCGTTTGGTGACTGCTAAGGCATTGTTTTTAAACAGTAATAGTTGTCTAACATATCCTGTGTATTTTCATTCAGCGCTCTCAAGTCTTGAATTAGAATCAGATAGCTGTTGGCCTTTTGACTGCCTTGCCTGAGGCATACTAGGTAACGTCACGTGGGCAGCCGATGCAACATATGTTTTGCTAACCGGGAAGCTGCTTAGCAAGACAACCTTTCTCTTATTAACACATGGTGCACTTACACGACATTAATATATACTTCTACTTTACAGATTTACAGTGCCAGAAGAAAGGCATTAGCTGAGCTAGGCAAAATAGGCAATCAGCATACTCGTCACATTGTCCTGAAATAACACGTAAACCTTGTTAGACACATCAGTTCCCTTTGTGAGGAGAATAAAACATAACAGACTGCAAATGTACAACCCAGTGTTGTTCTGGGGAAATTCAGGGAAAAGATTCTCTGATTTATGTTGTCATGCATTAAACTAGAATTGTGGGGGAAAAAAAAAAGGTTAATTTTTATTCTGGATGTCTCTATTGGAGACTAGTTAATTTCTAAAAATTAATACTCTTGTGTAATGCAGTGATTGTATTCTCTCTCCAGCTACACTCTACCAGCCATACATGCACTATCGTGCCAGTATTCGTTTATTCATGCTCTGAAGTTGTGATAGTGTCAAATCCATCAGAAAGAGGAATTGTTTCAGTAGTAGTTTCACGACTTGGCTGATTAACAGAGATCAGAAGAAGCAGCCTAACTGTGGAAACCACTACCGCGTGTAGTTTTAACAGCTCTTTAGGGAGCTAGTTAATGAAAGAATCACTACAGAAACACATCCATGTGAAAAAAGGAGCATTCTCATACAACACTCAGAGGATATGTCATAAGTGGAAATATGTTCATAATTTCTATTTACTCATAGCTGTAATTACCATCTGCCTTAAGAGTACTTTCAGTCTTTGTCAAAGTTGCTTGGATATTTCCTTTGTCACATTTCAAGCAGAGAAGTTCTGCACAGACTAGATCCTGCCCTGTGATTTCTTTTTTATTCTTCTGTAAGAATTTAATTATGTATTCTCTGTGTGAAGAAAGCACCAGCATTCCCAGAGACCTGAGCCTCCCCAGCCTGCTTGGACTGGCATTCATCTGATTCATGTTCTTGCTTATTTTTGCCATCTGTCTGCAAACCGGAGCTCTTCGCTTTTAAATTCATGCTGGTTTATATGTTGCCCGCTAATTTTTAACTCTTAAAAAGCTCTTCCTCTTTTTTGCTGCAGTGTCTACGAGCCGGATCGAAACGCGCTGCGAAGGAAAGAATGGGAAAGGAGAAATCAGGAGGCCCAGCAGGAGGATGGCGCGTTTAACACGAGTTACTCCCTCTTCAGTGAACCATACAAGGTAGATGCTTCCCAGCTGGGCGGCTCATTTATTTATTTTTTTTTTATTCCACAGCACAAAAATGCAGGCTGCAGAAGGCATTGTCCAGGTTTCAGCACCCTTCCACAAGTGCTAGCCTCACAAAATTCACAGAGAACATTTGTGGTTCATTGAGAATCAGTTTTAATATACATGTGTGTGTGAATATATATATATATGTACAAAAAAATATAAAAAAGCTTCTTATAATGTTCAGCAGCACATGAGAATGAAATAAACTAGAAATATCCTAACAATATTTGAGGTGGAATTAAAACTAGGAGGTGAAGGTGACGGTGCCCTGTTTTTGCAACACTTAGAAAAAAACAATTGTGTTAGAATTGTGTGTGAAGGTCAAGCGATACAGTAAACATTATGCTCTGGCCAAGGTTAATGCAATGAAATATCTTGGTGTTTGCGGTTTTTTTTTTCTTTTTCTGTAGGCATTACCAGCAAAATTTGTCTGCTAGACATGTTTTGCCCTCACCAAAGGCAGAAGTAACTTACAAGTCTCAACTCCCTGTTTTATTCCTCATGGTAACAGTAGTGTGATGAGGCACAACCGTTTCTCCCCACTCCTTGTTAGAAGGATCAAGCAGGTTCTTCTGCACTTTGCAGAAGCCTGCAAACCAAGCCCTTGTGAACAGGACCAGAGAGCGGTATCCCATGGGGGCTGCTTCTCTCCCCCAGCTAATCCAGTGACTTCCCCTGTATGCATCAAAGCATCATCATGTACCGTCTCCTGTGCCCTTCCAGTAATGGCCCAAGTTACTGTTACAGCCACCATGTTGTGAAGCCTTTCCCTCCACGCAGCAGCACTTCTCCTTGATGCTTTGCGTGCTTTAGTGCTGCTTTCCAGGAGTCCTATTTGGGACCTGGCACTTGGCTTCTGCACCTGACTTCTGCGCTTCCAGGTTTCTGCCCGTGCTCCAGGGTCAGCTTTTAGCTTGCTGTTTTTCCAGATTGTTATTTCTTTCTAGTCCCTAATAAAAAAGAAAGATCTGCGACTTTCAAACCATGTTCCTTGATAGAAGACAGCTCTGCCTGTCTTGAAGCTGACCTCCAGCTGCCCGAATTTCAGATTCATTACAAAGGTGTTTAGAAACCATGGGAAATGTCTTGAACTCCCCAAGGCTCTACTTGAAATGTCTACTGTGAGACCAGTCAAGGGCTAATCCATGGAAAAAAGCCTGAAAAGCTTGTCGGCTGTGTCTTGGCATTTCGTGAGGGCTCTGCTGTAATGGGCAGTTGGTAATTTTCCATTTGGTAGGTCCAATCAAATAGACCCTTCACAAAAAAGGCCTGTCCTTTTGCTGGGTTCTGTTTCGTCTGTGGTACCTAAAGTTGGTAATACTGAACCTCAAATCATTTATAAAAGTGGCATAGTTGGAATATTTTGTGCACTTTGATTATTACCTGTCTGCCAGTGTACTGACTGTCATGGCACAGACTTCATGTATCATGGACACACCAGTAGTTTCTGAGTTATGATGTCTGAAGGCAGCTCTATGCAACCACAGTATAATTCCATCAACTTTAGTAGGAGTGGATGAAAAATTGTTGTCCTCTCTAAAAGCAGAGAGGCTACTGAGTGGGTATCCTATGGGGAGATCAGAATAATGGCTCCATCCATGCTTCTTATCTTTAAACTCTATGTCCCTATTTTGGCCAAGCATGTAAAGAAGGTGCTGCAGAAGTACATCCTACTGCTGGCCTTGTCAAAGAAACATGGAGAAAGGCGAAGCCCAGGACGGCGGTATAACTCACCCACAGCTCTGTTGGTGTGACAGTCACAGCTGCTTGGGATGACCGGTCATTCTGACAGTATTGGGCATCAAAACTTCAGCAGTGGCGTACTCTCAATGTCATGTGTACACTGGCAATGGACCATTGCGCTGTCTGAACTCATCCAAGCGTTTGTGAACCTTCAGCGTGGGGGTGCAGAGCTGTGGCTTGGGCTTTTTGATCTTATCCTGGAGAGAGGCTGACTGCAAAAGAGGAAACCTTTCTGCGAAAGCAAAACTGAAACCCACTCTTACTGTCTTTAAAGATCATGTTCGAGTTTTAGGTGTTTCCAGAGGGGAATTAAGTTACAGCAGACATTCATTGCAAGCTCTGATTAGATTCAGTATTCCTCTACACAGCTTGAGAAACATGAGCTAAAGCCAAAGGATTTGCCATTCAGAAGGCCATATCTGAAAATCAAAGGCAGACTGGAAATCTCTTAAATCTTATGTCCTCTCTCACCTTGACATGTATCACAACTCCTGTAACATCAGATTTTCTGAAAAAGCCTGACTCTTCGGGTTGCCCCTTATCCTATTCAAAGTATCCATAGCAACCCTTTATGAAAGATTACGGGAAATCCAGTATCTTTTACTTAAAATGTCTTTTACAGAGGGTAAAAAGTAGGAGTTTCATTCTGGATATTTCCTGGACAGCATACCTGGCCTTATTAACCATAGCAGTATTTTTAATGAAGAAAAAAATTCTGATGACCTTCCATGCAACCATCAGGTTTATTTTTAGAAGTGTTGAATCTTGCAGTCTTCAAATGCATGGATACATCTTGCATTGCAGAAGAATATCAGAGCACTCTAAGTTAGAAATGTTTGCACAGAATGCTTTTCCTACATACTCATTTTGTGATCATGTTTTCCCCTATGTGAGTGATTAAATAAGGCCAGCAATATTTCAGAGCAAATAATAGGACAAACTGTTACATCTAAAGCTCATAACAAGGTACCTCAGATCCCATCTTGTTCCCAAAAGGAACTCTTCTGGATGAGATCAGATCAACACAAAATATTCTCACCTCAGGTTGTCCCCAGTGTATCCACAAGGAATAAACAGCATCAACCAGTTACCAGCATGTGCCATGGTACGGGCATTAGATGGGTTTGCTGCGATTATTCTTGTGGTTATCTGAGATCTCTCAATACAAGGTGTCTCTGTGTGACCTTCACATCACATCCATATAGAGGAAAATCTGCTGACTTCTCTGGGCTAGCGCTAGCCTACGGATAATCTGAAATTTGGCTTTTATTTACTTCCCATCCAACTAGCAGCCATCAGAAAGAATGGACCTTCTGTTAGGGAAGCTGGATTTTCCAGGGGCAAAACTTGCACATAAATTCTCCTACGTTCATGGACCTAGAGGCAGCTGGGTGGAGAGCCACCCCACAAGCTGTCTTTGCTGTAGGAGATTTGTGGGTGTCAGGAGCTGTGTTCCATTTGGTGGTCCTTGTCATCATGGTCCTGGCAAGGAAAGAAACCTTGCACATCCAGCCTGGCTGAATCAGGCTGGATGCAGGCCCAAGGGCCTCCCTAGAGGGAAGCTGGAAACACATCTCTCTACAAGGTATGTACACAAGGTGGAAGAACCACTGGAAGCATAGAAGAGATCCACTGGGTAAAAGGAAAATTTTCTGTGCCTTCTGGAAAGTAATTCTGCTGGTCAAGGTGGTGCCAAAGTGTAGAAGCTATTTCATTGACCCCAGGAGACGCGTGAGTTTCTCTCCAGCCTTCTTTCTTTTCAGATGTACGTGATGCTTCCCACTTTTGAAGCCTCGCTAATAGTTTCCTCTTCTTTAGGACATCAATGTGATTCCTGTGAAGCAAAGGAACACCCTTTTTTTAAGCCGCTTGCTGTCTGTGAATTAATGCTTCACATTTCTTTTCATAGCAAATTATTGTCCTTGTGACAACACCAGCTGCATATGCAGAGAGAAGATGAGGCTGTAGGGGTTGAGCCATCTTATTCCAAGTTTGCAAAGCAATTTTCAGATGCACCACTTTGGAGTTTTTCCCTTCCCACTTCCCCTCAATATATATTATTGGTATATATTCAACTTTGTAACATTGTAACAAATGCATATCAAAAAGCGAGTTGTAACGTATTTTATGTAGTTACAAGGTAGTGCCTTTAAAATTTCAAGCAATTTCAATTTTGAAGTTTCAAGCAAGACAGGACTGCTTCCGCTGTCTGACTTGGGAATGGTTCCACTGTAGTCCTCTGAAAGTTAGCATGTGGCAGTCACAGCATTCATTTACAGGGCACTTTTGCTTGGATTCAGGTTTTTTAATAGGAAACCCTAAAAAAAATACATCTGAACTAGGGGAGTTTCCTTTACAGTTTTGTTTGGGTCACTCAATTTTATTTGAAGGCTTAGGAACAAAAATACCCTCAATTTTCCAGTGTAGTGCTACATCTTTTGAATTTTTTATATAACTTTAAGGGGGTCTTCTCCATTCCCTTTAGTCCCTTCTTTCTCCTTCTTTCTGTTTTCCTCTAAAACAGAGAGTCTTGAGATGAAAGCTTGGCCTTCTGAAGCCAACAGGAGTTTTCCCATCCAGACCCCATGTGTCTGGAAGAGAGAAAGGAGAACATCACTGGCTCATTAGTGTCTTCCTCTGAAAACATAAAGCAAAGAACATCACACGCCTGAATTTTGGCAGGGTTCAGAAAAATCTCTGCTGCATAAGTGCTAATGATACACCCTTTTGCTTACAGTGGCTTTTTAAAGCAAGAGTTTTCAGTCTTTTCCAGTACATTTTATTTGCTTGTTTTATTTCTTTGTGGAACTTCTGCCTTTTCAGTCAGGAAGTAAATGGATGATTTTAAATACAATGATTAATCTTAAAGGGGAGGGAGGGCGGCTGTGTTCTCCTTGCTGCTCACAGCAAGCACTGAGCAATGGGGTAATTTGGGGGGTTCTGTTCACCTTTTTTTTTTTTTTAAAGAGGAGAGTGCCCTGGAGCAAGCATCCTGTCAGAGTATTTTCAAAGAAGGGACATAATCACCTGTAGTTTTTCCGTTGTCCCACAAGCTGTCCTCAAGTCACCTCAGAGTATTTGGTTGGCTTAGATTGGTGAGTTCATTCAGCGCTTACACAGGATGTTGGGTGGCTTCCCAGGTGCCATGTGAAAACTTAGGCAGGCAGAGAAGGAAATTGGGAATGCAGTGTTTTCATTCATGGTTGAAGGAGAGCTTGCACTGGGCTATAGGAAGAGTTTTATCATGGTCAGATTTAATCCAAACCATTCCGTGTAGTTGCAATAATAAATTTTCTAGTTTCCAGGTAATATACTTTAACTACAGCATGATACCAGTGATAGATTTCTTTTTTTATATACTCTAAGGCCCTTTATAGCTTTTCCAGTTCAGGGTAGATTTAAGATGTTGACAAGTGTCTTCAGAGACAATAAGGATTTTCGATTTCATCCCTCAACGCCACTGCTGAATAAGGCAGTGCTACTTCAGTAAGGATTTCAGCAGAAGCATGCAGGGAATTTTTTTTTTTCTTACGTTGACTGTTGCAGAACACTCGGATTTTTGTTTTGCAGACTAACAAGGGGGATGAGCTCTCGAATCGCATCCAGAATACACTGGGCAACTATGATGAAATGAAAGACTTGTTAACTGACCGATCAAACCAGAGCCATCTTGTTGGGGTTCCAAAACCTGGGGTTCCTCAGACGTCTCTCCCCAAGACCGATGAACATCTTGTAGCAGACTCGAGACCGCTGCCTCCTCCTCCCATTTCCAGCACTACTTCTTCCACACCAGCAGTCCTATCTGCCCAGCAGAGCAAAAGCACCGCGATGGGTTGGCAGAAGACCGGGCACAATGCCGCTTCAGATGGCCAGCAGAGAGCGAGCAAGCACGGGCACCGGTCACTGGAGTCACACAAGGGTGACTTCAAACTGGCGAACCAAAAATCCAGTCTGGAGAAACTAAAACGCTATGCATCGAGCCCCACCACCTCCTCCTCTTCCTCCTCCAACACTGCCCAGCAAAGCTCACTGAGGGCTACACTAGGAGACAACGTCAGCAGAGTGCAGCAGCCGGCAAAGCTCAATTGTAGCTCGGATGGAGGAGCTCAAGCGCAAGAGAGGCCAGCCAAGCATGGTGGCGGACACTGCGTCCAAAACTTCCCTCCCTCTCTTGCTTCGAAGCCCAGTCTGGTTCAGCAGAAACCAACAGCTTATGTAAGGCCAATGGATGGTCAAGACCAGGCTCCTGATGAGTCTCCAAAGCTGAAGTTACCAGCAGAGACGACCAAGTCGTATAGGGGAGTGCCTTCTAACAAGCCTGATTCGGCCAGGACCAAGTCAAAGATAGCCAAGTTCAGCATTCCCAAGCAAGAAGAGGTAAGTGTTTTTATGCTTTTTATGACATAGCCCCTTGGATGGATGGATGATGCCTTAGAATTGCAAATTGCGTCTGTCTCTTTACAGATTTTTATCATATTAGTTTGCACGTTGAATTTTTTTTTAACATTGACATAATATATTGCAAATAGCAGCCTCAAAGCAATATAAAGATAAATAAACAGTGAAATGCTCACTGTCTTCAGGACTGTAACACTTCCTACAATGGCACATTTTATAGTAGTATATATTATTTCACTGACTTTTTTTCCTGAGTGTTCACATATGAAGTCTGGATATTTTTAATTCTTCTTTTTTTTTTTTTTTTTTTTTTTTTTTGCTAGGCAGATGCATTACTTCTGTTCATATTTCGTTGACCTCTTTCTCTTTGGCAATGGTTAAATGAAGTGCTTGTGATCAGAAGTAGTTCTGCCATCCTCAATGATGTCAAAGTAGTTTCACAAACCAAATAAATTGCTTAAACAATATGAAAATTGTGGAATAGATGAGAATACAGCAATAAGACTCTTCTTTTAGTTTGTAGTATCTGTTTCCGTTACAAACCAATTTCTGAGAAGACTGAGGATTGCTTCCTGACGAATCGCTATCTGTAGGAACCCAGCCATGCTACAAGTATGAGAACATGTCTGAAAAAGCTTCTAGACAACATTTCTGTTATCAGCAGTAGATATGAAAGATTTCTGCTTGGACTTACTTTGTGTTCATTTATTTCACATTCCTTCTATGCCAGTAGAACACCTTGCTTTATCACTTGTACAGTCTCTGATTTTCTGTTTGATCTTTTTGGATGGGGAGGAAGTGGTTGGTTTTGGCAGAATTTTGGTGATTCTTTTTTTCCTGGGGTGTATTCAGAAGTCCATATGCCAATACAAAGGTGGTCACATCATCCTCTTGTGCGACTTGGTAGAGCTCCCAATTTATAAACAATTTATAGTATTTATAGGACTAAGCGACTCTGTCTGAATCACTGTGACTTTCTCAGAGCAGAGCCAATGGCTGTTTACTCTTATTTGACAGTTGTAGTGTGTCTTGAGATGATTTTAGTCTTAGCATTTTTGTTTCTGGCATTGTTAAAGCAGAGGAAAAATCTAATTTCTGGTGGAGTTCTCTGGCTTCTTAATGCCTGTTTTTCAGAAATGGAGTTGACTGTTGTATTCCCCCTTTGGTTCAGTTTGGGAAAGAAATCTCTCTGGAAGCAGTTACTTCTCTCAGCTCTTTTAGGCATTATACCCATGTGGTTTTTCTCTAAGGTAAAGTTCCATCAGTTCCAAGCAACACGTAGGTGATATGTTGTTCTGAAGAGGGGTTGGTTGTTTTAGGCTCTTAAGCCAGATTTGATAAGCAAATTTAGCATTCACAAACTGCTGTAATTGTGCACATAGATCAGGTAATGGCAGATACTAATATCCATTTAGCTGTTATTACCTCTTTCAGACTTGTGCTTCTATCTGCAAGTGGGAAGTATTGTTAGAATTAAAAATGCCTGTGGCAATAGTCTGGATCTTTCAAATTTTCTCCCTTTACATGTATACAATACTCTAAGGACTAGTTTGGAAAGGAGTTTTGATAGGCAATCATTTGTTCGTCTGAAATTCAGGATTTACCATTTGCATTCCAAATTCTCCTACCTCAGGAAAGAAAGCTTTCATTTTTGTATGTAATCCATGTAGATGCATAAGGGTAATCTTATACTGCAGTTTCTAGACATGCAGACGTACTTGAGATGATTGCTTTAAGCTAACTTGCTTAGATACTGCTGGCAATGGAGGCTATGGTAGGGAAGAGTGGACTGCAGGGTAGCTACTACAGTGTTCACCAACATCTCACAGATTTTATGGGATGCAGTATTAATGAAACAGTATTTGATAACATAATATAGTCATTTAACTGAAGTTGAAGGAGGTGGACAAAAACCATTATCTGGTAGATTAAAAAAGAGCTAAGTGATTATAAAAAATGATGGACAAATTACGCAGACGAAAAATCCTAGGTACTGTAGGTGCCGGGGTTGGAAACTGGAGCTAATGAAAGACAATGTTTAGATCTCATGTTGGAAGGCTGAGAGTCCTGGTGATAAAAGTGCCCAGCTTTTTTCCCTTTATCCTGATGTTTCCTTTGTTCTAACATTTTCCATCCCAAGTGGCACAAGATGAAATTGGTAACCCACTGGTATTGCTACAGGGAGAGATATTGACCAAGACTGAAAGTTTTTTCAGTCAGTGTTGCATAATCCACCCTCCCTTTAATTTTCAATCATATTTCTTTTTATTTCAAAATGTTTTTCCATTCTTGTTATTTCTATCATATGTCTCCTAGCTCAGTTTTGTAAGAATTTCCATGCATTTTTTACACTTCTGCTTTCAAACTCATAAAACTTCTCCTTTGCATCAAATGTTCACTGTCCCCTATTAGGGACAGAATTTTTAAGCTGCTCTCAGCACAAAAGCTGTCATGGTCCCACGAACATTTGCAGGCAAAAGGAGGCCTCTGTTGTTCAGGGTGGGACTAAAGGTGATGGCCAGGAAAGAACCTGTATCCCTGGTGGCCATGGGAAGAGTAGACACGCCATATAGGATGATTGTGAGGGAAAGCAGGCTGACAAGTAGGCTACAACAGTCTCTGGGAAGCTATATGGAAACAGAAATAAGAGCGGCAGAAAGCTGCCTAAGAGCAGCCAGGAGAGTATGGGAGGCAGGAGAGAGGCAGAGAGCTTGGGGAGAGGGTATCTGCAGTGCAGGTGGTGGGATGAAGCTTTATGTCTGCTCAAATAAGCAGCGTGTGGCTGAAATGGGCTAGGTAGGGCACTTAGCATGCTCTGGGGGTTAGTGTAGAAAGCCCCGTGAGGTGTTGCTGGCTCGTGGTCAGCTTGTTGTCCACCAGGACCCCCAGGTCTTTCCTTGAAGAGCTCATGTCAAGCCAGTCAGCTCCCAGCCTGTACTGGTGCTGGGGTTATTCCTCCCTCTGTTCAGGAGTTCACATTTCCTCTTGTTGAACTTTTTGAGGTTCTTGTTGGCCCATTTCTCCAGCCTGTCAAGGTCCTTCTGGGTGTCAGCATGACCCTCTGGGCTATCAGCCACTCCTCCCAGTTTTGTATCATCTCCAAACTTGCTGAGGGTGCAGTCTGCCTCATCATCCCCATCATTAATGAAGATGTTAAACAGTATTGGACCCAGTATTGGCTGTGGGGGTACACTAGTGACTGGCCTCTAGTAGGTCTTTGTGCCACCACCCTCTGGACCACTTTTATAGCCTTCACTTTCTGCCTGCAGGCCTAATTTTGTCATTACACCTTTTTTTTCAGCTCATAAAATGTGTTCATAGTGGTATCATGGTCCAAAGCCTATACTTTTCAACTTGGCCTAGGCAGGTTCTACAGCTGCTTAACTGAACTGAAAATTGAACTGCAGGAGGCTGTAAGGGAAAAAGATGCAAATAGGGGAAGCAAGATATGAGTGCAGGGTATAATGTGAGATAAAATATGAGACTCAAAGGAGGAAAAACTGAGGTCCTGGGGGCAGGGGACAAGCTGCCTAGCCTGGCCAAGTATAGTAGTAAATGGGGAGAAATGACCATTTCCCCAGCCCCTGCAGAGTTGGGGCACATGGAGTGATAAGCACTTCTGTGTGACATTTCAGTTTTATTTTGAACATCACGTTACTATAGGCAACTTCAAGTTCCATGGAGAAAACCAGGAAACAAGAATAAATTGTTATAAATATCCTGATTTGCAAGTCCACTTACTAATGCATTCGAGTCCTCTGTTCCCATGCACTTGCATTTAGCTTATAGTACTTTCCAGAGTCTATCAGTATATCTAATACCTCTGCACTTTCATTTGTGCTTACCAGTTTGAAGGAACCATCAGTAGAAAAAGAAACACATAATGAAACAAAGTTAAGCCTCCCTGTAAGAACCGAAGAATAAGAAGCAATGTCATGCAAAGTGTGTGTCTTCAGCAGGATACAAAATCCTCTTCTGTACATCCCTTGAGGTTTTCAGAGAAACAGGGCACAAAGTTGGCTGCAGTACAATTATTATTCACTGGAAATAAAATCACTTGAATACAAATTATAGGCCATTACTTTTCAATACACGAAAAAGGTTGATTTTTAATGTAGTTCAATACCTCATTTAATATTTTTAATCAGTTTTGGAAAGCCTTCAATATCTAGACACAGACTGAAGCTTATAATTTTTTTTTTTAATTGTTTTAATGAGAATATCTCAGATAGACCTGTATGTAGAAAGGTAGCAGTTACTCATTTGGGAATTTAATCTTTAGGAGCCAGGTTCATCAGTGTTAATTAGAATCCATACCCAACCTCCTGGTCCTTCCAAAATTATCATACTGCTCTGTGGAAATGATAGCTTGTCATCTCAAGTACTGCTATTTCACGTTTTGAACTACTTAGAAATTATATTGCTGTAGGTAAAAACACACTGTATTGGATAGAAGGGAAGAGAAATTTGATACCAGGGGTAGAAGAAAAGAGGCAAGGAAATCAAGCGCCTATCTTTTCTAAAATTTTGTTGAGTGAGACAATAAGAAAAACCTAAGATGGCAAATCATGTTCTTTATATCTGAGTTCTGTTGTTGAATTTCATCTTATGGACTGCATGCTGCTTTTTCATTACATCGAAGAAGCCTTATCTATTGTCCTTTGCTTACTTCTCTAAGGGTTGTGGAGCGAGGAAATCGAGGTTGTATTCAAGAATGACTAGCAGTCTAATGGTAAAATGAATAGATTTTTTTCTGTTAAATTTGGGAACACATTTATGTGAAATGTAGATGAGGTCATTACGAAGACATGTTCTTATTCCACTTCACGGAGTACTTACACAACTTCTACTACAGCAGAAGTAATGTACAGTAAATTAAATGTTGAATTATCTTTTTTCCCCACCCCTTTTTGCCCTGATCTTACTCAGGCAAAATACTATTTGCCTGGATAAGATACTCTCTACATTCATTCTCATTGGAGTGGCTATATATAGCTATCAGCGTCTGGCACACATGCTAGCAAGTATTCTTTAAATCTGCAATCTTTTTTTCGCCTATCAGTTCTATCCCCACATCTTAATGGAAAACAAAAAAACCCCACAACTCTTTCCACCCCTTCTCCCTCCCTCTGAAAAAACTCTCCCAAATATGGACTTGATGTCAATAATTTGTTCAAACCGAAACTCTCTTAAGGAGAACTTCAGTGCATAGCACGTATAGTAAGTAGTTCCATTCCGGCTTAAAATCGAAGGTGGAAGTTCATGTGTGAAAAAGCAAGTGCAGCTACATCTCATTTGACAACAGAAACTCCAGTGCAGAATAAATTAGGAAGATGGTCATGGTTAGTGCGTGCTTCCCCTGGAAATACCGCACATCTGGATCTACAGGAAAATGGAGGGGGAGACAGCGTCTCATAGGGAAGGAAAAAGGTTTAGGGGAGATCTAGGTAACCTTTTCCTCAGAGGCATGACACCACCTTTCCCTTGCTGTGACAGAGCCTGTTGAACTGTTGCAGGACTAAGAGTTGCATCCGGGTTTTTCCTCTCTGCTTTACAGGGTGTTCAGTTCTGTCCCAGAAAGGCAGAAATGGGAATAGAAGAGCAGTTGAAGATGCTTTAGATAAAAAGGGAGGGAGAGATTGAATGCATTAGCAAAAAGGTCCAGACTCCTTCCGGCAGTGTTCTAGGATGCGCCCAAAGAGTCTGGAGACGTAAGCGCAGAATTAAGTGTGTTGTTTTTCCTCTACCATTTATCAACTTTATTGAAGAATTGCAGTGCTTGAGAAGCCAGTTAGCAATCACAGCACTCGAGTACTGTAAGTACTGTAAGTACGAGCCAGTTGTAGATGTTTTCTTTCCCAGATGTTCATGGGAACGAGTTAGCAAGCTGCATTTACAAGAAGACACAGCTCAATTCATCCCTGTAATGGTACCACTGACCTTCCTCACAAATAAAGGATGTTTTCCCACGTTAAAGAGGAAGAACTGGACAACAAGAGCAGTGTGGTGCAAAGATCCCTGCTAGCCGTGGGTTATTCAGGACCTTCGAGTGTGTCTGTGGGAGGGCTGTGCATTACTGCCTGTTTTTATGTAGGAGAGTTCAGCAGACTAGGACTGCAAAGAAAGAGTGCATTAAAAAGACAGGGTGGTGTTTGAAACGCTCTTAACAAACACAGCGGAGGCCACAATGCGCAAAGATGGATTTTCGGTATAGTTTTCAAATCGTCACACAAGCCTCTGCCTTTCTCACGTTCTGCAGTCTCCGAGGCACACAGCGACTGCGTGTGCGGGCAGTTTCACTGAACACAGCGGGCCTCATCTCTCTGGTTATTCTTGCATGGCAGCTCTTGTAGGAGGAAAATACTGTTTAGACGCCTTTACTTGACTTTTAGAGCCTCTCTAGTTTTATTGTTTCTACCCTCAGGGAAACAAGTTTCTTTTCTCTTTTGAATCAAATAGCGAAATCTCTTTTGCTGGGGAAGCACTAGCTAAACTCATCTATAGGTTTTTGAAAATAAAGAATTTATTTACATAGACCGTAATGTTTTTGGTATGGACTGATTACCGTATGGTATGTGCTATGCATTTGTTGCTATGGTGAATCACTTGTTGTTCCTCTTTGTTTTTCACTGGTAGGATGACTATCATCAGGGAAAAATCTCTTGAAACTGGATGTAAACTTATGATTGTCAAGGGAATTCCTTAATGTATGCACCTGTCATTTTGCAAATTTTCCCTGAGGTTGTTTTTTTCTAATTATTGAAAAAATATTTTGAGCAGTTCATTGGGGTGTCTCATAAGTCAGATCCTCCCTTTGATAAAACTGCTCTTTCCATCCTTTCAGAAGTTGGAAAAGTAACCACTTTTGGGATAAGGAGAGCTCAATGGATGTAAGAATATGGTTCATTGTGAGAAAAGTGTATTCCTCTTGCCTTTTTTTTTGCCCCCAGAGTGGATGGTTTGGTTTATGAATCAGCTCTTGAGTTGATACAAAAGTGCATGCATAAAAATGTCCACAACCCTGTATAATTGCTTCTTTAGTTCCTTTTGGTAAGCACTATAGTTACTGATGAAGGAAATAAGATTTCTAGAACTACAAAAACCAGTTTTTAATTGCACATTTTGTCTGATTTTTTTTTTTAATCCATTGTAGTGCTTACGATGATGATAACTGGATGTAATAAAAATCCTCCCTACCAGAAACAAAGTAGTCTAATAGAACTCCTTTGTGAAACGCGCCTAGAAGATACATGGCACCGCTATCACTTTTCCACCTTTGGCCCCATTAACATGGATTGCTCCCAGGCCTGGGAGGCTATTCAGCAGTTAGAGAAAGCGGTCCTTTTCTGGACGCGCGCTGTGGCACGGCGCTCCTGCAAGCACAAGAAGCTGTCCTCAGCGCGAGGTTTCGGCTGAGCATCTCCTCCCCATCCATCTGCTCCATGGCTCCTGAAACAAAGGGGTGCTCAGAAAGGGTCAGGGTACGGACAGAGAGCGAGGGTGGGCTTGCTGGGGATTTGCGGTTACCAGCGAAATACTTAGACACAGTCTGCTTCTCAGACCTTACGTTGCACAACACTAGAGCGTTGTATCGGTGTGCAGTCAGGTGTGGAGTCCAAGCCTTCGTTGCGCCTGCAGAGCAGTTATTAATGCCAACTCACATTCTCCTTTCCAATAATTATAGCAGGGGAGAGCATTTCTGTCTACTCTTTGTCTCCACAGCAATCTACGGGGGATCATGTAGGATGTAAAGGTGGTTTAGGATATTTTATCTATTTATTTATTTTGAAAAAAATCAATGAATAATATTTTAGCGCTTTGTTCTGTAGTTTCCCCAGTCTTTCATGAATCAGAGTGATGTGAAACTGTCACCACTGAACATACTCACAGGGGTCAGTTAGTTATGACTGATGATCAAGAGAAGCAAAGGAAAATACAGCGAGCTTCACAGATCACTGTTAATTCCAGCTAAATAAATAATGTATATGTGCCACTTGATGTACAAGGTTAAAGAGGTCAGACCTCCAGTAATTGTTGTAAATGTATCCAGCCAGGCCAGAAGCAGTTAAATCCTTTATTGTTGGTCACATATTCACTTACAGTAAATGAAGACAAATATACCCTTAAATATCTGCATGTAACATACTTTATTCACCCTGCACGTCGTAAAGTTGTCATTTCCGTAGCACTTCTGAATATGGAAGATCTATCCCTGTGGTATCGCAAAATAGCTTCCTAGAAAAGTAATTAACAGAAGGCTTTTTTTTTTTTTTTTTTTAAGTTCAGAAAAGATAAATAACGTAGGCGTCTGATTTCCTGTCACTCTTGGTTAACTTTGTATGAAAATGGATAGCTTCCAAATTAAAGCAGGCACCGGCCTGTCTGGAGAAAAATGCATCTGTAAAGAAATGTGTACATTACATATTCATGTAGTTCCAAATCCCTTAATTGCATTTTATATATAACAATCGCATGTTCTGAAATATGGTACCTTTTTTACTTCATGAGTTAAAACCAGCATGCCAGCAAGGCTGAGGTTGCTTCTCGCACAGTTTAGGATAAGCATTTCCTTTCCCAAATTCCCTCATACATGCCCCACTCTGTTCCCTCCCCACCAGCACGTTTCTCTGAGCGATGGAGGCTCGGTCTGAGGGGGCTTTGCACCACGTTTTATTCAGAAGATAAATACACAAAAAGCATTCAGGCCAGTGAGCCACAGGGTCAGGAATATTGAGATCCAGAATTTTCTCTCAGAACCAAAAATTGCTATTCATATTCCTCGGCATTTACTGCAAATGGCTGTAAGGGAAGCTTGTGTAGCTAGAAAGAGAGGAAAACCAAGAGTATTTCTTGTTAACTCTTATCACTAACACATGTTTAAGGAGAGATGAGATTTCAAACACTCTCTCTGCTTTGTAACTATTTTGAAATGAGATGTTGAAGATGATGGGTTTTTTTCTTGCACATGCTAGAGATTATTGGTATTTAAATACCAGCAGCGTAATATATTGTTAATCAAATTTTGCATTTATTTAAAGCTAGTTGTACAACTGCACTCAGATGCAGAGGCAGGTGCAGCTTTATGTGACTGCTACAACTTCTAGACCTGAAGTAGAAAAGGGGAAGACAGCTGTGAGATTATTGATTACAAACGTGGTCAAAACCAATATTAATACAAAGTATATAGAATGGCCGTGATTTGGCAGTTCTGCATTATTTTCTAAGAGGCCTTCTCCAATTTTAATTACAATCTTGGGGACATCTGATACAAGAAAGCATATTAGCTGGTTAATTTCTGATTTCATGGAAGACCCAGTGCAGAGTGGAGGTATGCAGTCTAGAAAAAAGACATGGGATGAAGGACCAAGTGCAACATGAGATGCACAGTTTCAAAAATACCGTAAGCAGATAATTAATGTCTTTCTTGCACCAAATCACAAATTCTTAGCATTCAGGAAAAGTCAAATATACAGAGATAGAGAGGACATAAGAATGAGCTGGGCCCCGTAAGAGTGGAGGAGTCTAAGAAAAGAATTATGTGGGAGCTTAAAGGGAAAAAAATTAAATTATGCTTTGAGAAACCCACCGAAAAGGAGGCGTTAGTCATGGTCTAGATTTTTGTCCTCATGGGAAGACCAAGTGCAATGGAGATGAACGGTTTGAAAAATACCATAAGTCGCAGTCATAATTTATAATAAAGCCTGCATGCAAGATCTTTCAGTAGCTTAGAGATGGCTGAGCAGGCCCCAAAAACTTTAGTTTATTGCCGCAGTGTGTTTGTTCCCACGAGGAGCCTTTGGGAGCACCCTTCCTTCCCGTGCAGTTCCTGCTCCCATATAGGAATGGAGCTATGTCCAGAGGACACCCCTGATGAAGAATCGAACTGCACGATTGCGGTTATTTCTAAAGAAACTTGTCCTCTCTCATGAGGGCAAAAATTTAGATGGTGACCATCAGCTTCTTCACAGATGTGAAAACACTGTCTCAGAAGGAAAATGCAGTACTCAGCCCACATAAGTGATATGGCGATATGCACAAAGCTGGGCTGGGACGTAGATGTAGCTTCTGTGGGAGGTGGACGAGGTGAAACCTCACACTTATATAGGACATGCTGAATGTCTGTGAACAGCCTCTTACACAGAGCTGGAGTCTTCTGAAACCGAGCAGGTCTTTTGGGGTTTTTTCTTCCTTTTTCCTCACTCAGAAGGTTTATAGCCTCTGATAATACTCGGTTGCTTTCTTGTCAATAAACCAAAAACGCTGTATTTTTACTACTATAATATCTTTCATTCAGGAGTTTCAAAGCTCTTCATAAGCATTAATGACAGCTCTGAAAAGAACATATTACATCTGGTTACAGAGGAGTTAGCTGAGGTGCAGGCAGATGGGGACACCTTTCTTGATGACATTGCCAGCAGCTATGCCACGGACCAAGTGTGCTCCCCTTGGCCCTGTTTGCTGGTGGTCCGGGCTGAGGAACCAGCTGAAAAATGATGCAGGATGCTGGGACAGAGGACAGGATGGCACACCTTATCCTGTCCCCAGACTCAAGGCTGGCTACAGGCGCAGAGGAAGCACAGCAAGGATGGATCGATGTCAAAGCAGAGAGAAGAACTGAAGAGACTGAGCTCCTAATTCTGTGCTCGGATATTTGCGCTACAGCTCGCCAGGAGGCAGAGTGGCGCGTGGAACCCTTCCATAACCTTTGTGCTGGAAATGGAAGTTATGCAGAAACATAAGTAAAGGCTTCTTGCTGAACTCTGAATTAATGTTTCTTGCTGTATTTCTTCCTACCATTTAGGTCACTTGTGGCAACGACAGTTCCTAAGTGATTATGTCATTTATGGTTTACCACTTCCATCTGAGTTACTCGTTGCACACGCTCCACTAGAAATTAATAGGAGTTTCGCCATTGCATTCAGTGGTCACAAGATCAGGGTTTGACAAGGATGAATATTTCTTTTCTACATTGTATGAATTTCCTTTGGTCAAGAAGATACTGCTTGAGAGAAGACGGTCTTTTTTCTTCAGTCTTTGTTTTGTTCCAGAAATGGAGAAGTAATACTTGTGGTTGTTTTTTGACATCGTTATTACTTTGAAGAAAGTCAGCAATAGCAAAACAGAATAACAATCGGTGGTAGAAGGTGGCATTTGAATTCAGAAATGCTGCGTTAATCTGTTAACTCCAGGACGTATCTTTAGAGCATCAAAGGAGCTTCTTGACCATCTGAGGTGCTGGAGTCATTTTTTCTCTCTTGTAATTAAAATTTCTAGCTCCCTGTTCAGAATCAGTTTCCTCACCAACTCTTCAGTGAATAAATCTACATGAATGATTTCCTGACAGTTGTACATTAGGAATTATGGCATATCCCTGCACATAACTTACAGAACTATCTCGATACACAGAGAGGAGACCATAAAACATGCCGAATGGGGATTTCTCAGATATGCTAATTGCTGCTATATAAAGAGCATGGGATGAAGAGCTGACACAGAGGAAGTTCAACTAAAAAGTACCTGCCACAAATCTTTGAAGGTTCACAGAGGAGAGAATCCTGCTGCTGCCACTTCACGACAGAGCTCCGCTGAGCGCAGCCTTTGTAGTTCGGCGAGCTGGGGCACGTAGGGCTGGCAGCTCCCTGCAGGTCGTGCAGGGTCTGGGATGGGGGTCTGCCACCTCCGGGAGCTGCTGCTGGCAGCGGGGGGCCAGCAGGCTCGGCAGCGTACCGGCATGGGAGCGACTCCCACCTTCTTGGCTCCTCGGTACCTGGGTGCGGTGCCCAGGCTGGGTTCTCCTCTGTCCTAAAATAGCCCCAAATGCATCCCTAATTTATTTCTCTTGTAATGGACTGGATCGCATTTCCCCCTCCCATCTTCTCATCTATGAGCTTGGCTCTCAAAGTAAAGTTGCTGTTTTCCTTAGACTGAATTTTTGCGTGTTCGGCGCGTGGACTGGTCTCACTAATGGGCATCCACTACTGCTTCTGTGGAGCTTAGGTTTGCCATTCAGTGAAAGGCATCCTTTTTTTGATCCTCCAAATTTTTTGCACAATTTATACTAAATTGACATCCATGACAAACTTTGCAAATGAGCTCCATATTTGTGTAAAACGCCGCAAAAGAATTTACAGTGTTGAGGGGGAGAGATACAGTTCAGCAAATGTGCTGTAACCAGGTATGAGTTATATACTCTTGCAGCTTTTTTAGATGATACCTTTTACGCACTGACTACAGATAGGTATTTTTGTACTCAGTGGAATGGGGCGAGATCACTGAACTCACTTTAAGTAGGCCGTTAAACATCACTGCTTAATACTGATTTTTAGCCACTGCACTTGAACCCTTTGCCTTAGGTTGACCTGGCAGACAGAAATCAAAAGTGTTGCACCCCAGCAGCTAACAGCTGCTCTGCTACTTCTACCCATATACCTATACACTTTTTTTTTAAAAGCAAGCTTTCTGTACTATCTGCGAAATGTGCGTGCTACTAAAGATAATAATTAATGTGGAAAGATGAAACCAAATAGTTATTATACAATAATTTTAATATAGAATACTTTTCTAAAATAAATCAGCTAGACAAATCAAACAGTATAGAAATGAAATGTGCCTTTGCAGGCCCTGTGGGAAATTCAGCTAATGAACTGAAGAGCATCAGTTTCTAGGCAGGCAAGAAAGTCTGCTTAATTTAAATAAATAAATTCAACTATTTGCCTCCTTATTTTAAAATCATGGTTTTGGGCATGATCACATAATATGAACAAAGTAACTTCAGTGCAGCCTGTGTGGTTTGAAACACCAAGCAAAATACGATTAACTTTAAAATGGCAAATTGTAATGCTATTAAAAAAAAAAATCTTCTGCCTTCCGGGTGTGACTGTCTTTTAAATGTGATGATGTCACCCTGTGAGCCGTTAAACCATTATCAATGAGCAGGCTGTGCATTTTCTAATGATTACTGTGGAGTTGAAAAAGACTCTATAATGTTCCTTCAGTTTGTTCATCATTTTTGTTTGATAATTGTCCTAAAAATCAATGACAGCTACTGAGTACAGAAATTTGATTGAACCAAGTATAAATATAGGCAGCAATTTAGGCTGTTCTTACTCAATAGGAAAATGTCTTTGGATAATAAGTGGATTCCTATCTAAATTCATGAGTTCTTTTATGACATTTTGGGTTAAGCCTGAAATAGATTAATCTTTTTCTGATAAAGTTGCATAAGCTGTGATTTCTCCGGTGACCACATTTAATTGGATATTAAATAAAGTGCTTATCTTTACACCAACAGGTTTTATAGGCTGGATTTTTTTTCCCCCCCGAACTGTATTTCACAGTTTAAGTAACAAGCAGTAGGCACACACAAAAAATTATTGATTAAACCGTGATATGCTCAGATTAAAAATTAGACTGTCTTGATTCAGGTAGGCTTTTGAGGTGCATGACTGCAACTGAGGGTTAGATGCACAGGATAGAGGGAAACTGCGGTTTGGTGCCGAGAGCCGTGAGGACAGGTCGGCGCGTATTCCCGCGTATTCTTCAGCAACCGTACAGTGGAATGGTTTTCTGTTGGGTTTGACAAGAAGCTTAAATTCCTGATAATGTTTTTGAAAAGCTTGAGGTCAGGATTCATTATGCAAGGTGCTGTACAGGCACACAGCGAGAGGTATCCTGTGATAGAGCCTATCAGCCCTGGAAAGGCACAGGAAAGGTTAACAGGAGGCTGGAAACTAAATTAACCTGTCGCACCTGGAGAAAGGAGATAGGGACAATGCTGAGACAAGTACCCAAATGGAAAAACATCGATGGTGTTCAGGAGGAGGAAATCTTAATAGGGTGAGCAATAGACCACACTTGGGAGGAAGAGTGTGACAAGGAAGAGAGGATGGAGGAGGTGAAGCTGAAAGCGTAGCCCGGCTGGTACAGGAGACGTTGATCTGGTACTCTGCTTGCTGGAGAAGGTAGACCAACAAAAGGACTCCAAAGGGGCAGAAGATAGTTAGGACTCACTGCATTTCCTTTAATGATAACGAAGGACACTCGTTGGAGCTGAAAGGGCACTTCTGACCCAGAGAAGGTCAGGACCTTGAAGGAATCTGGCTGGATGGCTCGGGCACGTGTGTGAGATGGGTGGAAGGAAATACAGCAGCTGTGCAGAATAATAGAGGAGGGGAATCACCAGTGTGAGCCAGAGGCCTTACAGGGGGAGGAAATAAATGAAGACACTTGTGTCGAGTAAGCTGCGCTGAAGCAAATGGCGTGGAGCTCACACCAATTGCCATTTTTTCCCCACTGGTATGACATATTGTGATTGTGAGATCAAACTGATACCTCTCTATGTAATCAAGCCTACTTTTGACTTTCTGGGCATGGAGCTGGCAGCCCTGTGATAGCATTTTGTTTATTTTCTCCTCATACATGGGACAAGAGAATTGCAGTAGTACTCTGCAGCCTGCTCAGGAGCTTGGACAACACTTTCCTGGTGGAATTGTTTTGACTTTGGCAAGATCAACTGGGAAGAGGTGCTGTATGGGTTTGGGGTTTTTTTCCCCCCCTAAATAAAATTTACCCATTGCACAAAGCCTGTAATTGTTCCAGAGCTAACGTCAGACTTGGAAATCGTAATTGCTCACAATTGTAAAGGCAACTCGGTTCCTACGGCGAGTCAGCAGAGGCTGGCAGTGCTACAGGTGTCGTTGCCGCGCTGGCTGCGGTGACTCCCGGCTGCTGGCATCGTTTGGCTGAGATTCAAGGCACAAGGTGTTAAAAATCCCAAGTGTGTTACTGAAAGATAAAAATGGAAAGTAGTTCCACCGAGTAATGGGGACATGCCTAATGGCTTTGTGCTAATTTCAGTCTGGGGTCACTGGGCCCTCTCTTATTTTTGCACAGTTGAAATAGCTGTGTCCAGATGATGAAGATGTTGACAATTATCTTCTCCGTCCTCCAGAGACCACAAAAAGCTAAGCCTTTTCCTTTTACTTTCTGCTCATTTTCTTTTATTCCTGACTTGTCATGACTTTTAACATTGGCATGAGGCTATTTTCTAAAGGAATTTCCTTTGCCTTCTTGGCTTTTGGTAATGTAAGCATTTTGTTAAGATTTTTTTCTTTGAAGCTGTATTTTTTTGTTAAGACTTTTCAGGACAGCGTTCTCTTTGCTGCCTCTCAGAGAAGCCAGCTAGTAAATTATCAGCCATTATTTCCCCCTAGGCTTCAGAAAAATGGTAAATTACTTAAAGTTTTTCTGACTTGTTTTATTTCCAGTAAAACAAGCATTTCCAATAAAACACCAGGAAAGGGATGAGCTTGTGTTGGTTTTGGAGGGCAAGAGCTGTGTCAGGGGCTACCTCAGCCCACAACCACGTACACTGGTTTCTGCAGCGGGGAAGGCTGAGCAGGGAAGTCTGGTGGCAGCCATAGCCTGCCCTCAGAGAGGAGCCAGGATGCATCCCGGTGCCCAGCTGGGAATTCCCAGGGAAGTCTGCAGCCTCTGCTGTTAGCAAGACTGTGGCAGCGCTCCCTGTGCCACCTTGATGTGTTGGTCAACTATTATGTGACCAGTTTGGAGACTCTGGGACTTTCCTCAGCAGAGTTGTATCTGTTTTTAAATCTTGTGCAAAAACATAGAGCACATGGATAAGCACATAGCGTACCTTTAGGGGGCATGGTTTCTAAGGAAGGGGCCTGTTTGCATGTAGACCTCATTTCTCCCCTAATAAATAAACCTGTGGAATTGTTCAAGGGGAGGCAGATTTTTATACATGTCTCTGTGCTGTGACTGTGGCAGTGCTGAGATTGAAAAGGCAGTGACTAGACTAGCTCAAAATGTATGTATGTTGCATTTGTACATATCATGGACCAAGGCCTCTACAGGTATAAATTATACAGGTATAAATGCCACCAGCACCGGAGATTTACCTCTTTACTTGCTGGTCTCTCATTAGATGCAAAGAAATCACCCAAATAAGTTCCCAGTGTCTGTGCACCCTAACTGTAGTTTAATCTCTGGTTTAACAGAGGGTCTTTGTAAAGTTCATGTACAAAGATAAAGTGTTTCTAAAGTGCCAACACAACAGCAGAGGCTTAAGTGCAATTTTTATTCCAATAAAGATGTGATGAAATTATGCCTAATGGTCTGCAGACTGCACTTTTATATGCACTTGCAATGCTCCCATTGACTTCAACTGCTGTTGTCAAGGTATTTCAGTACTACTGAGCTAAGGATCATTACCCTGTGCTATTACAATACATTAAACTAATGCTACCATTTTTCCATTATAACAACAATACCTGGCGACTGAAGGCTACCTCCGACCCAATAGCTTGCAATCAAATATTTGTTTCAGATTTCAAAATGCGTACAAATTATGAGGCTTGACAAAAACGTCCCAATTTGACTAGCCCTTACCTCCACCCTGGTCTTTAATTCTTTGCATAGAGACAAAACAAACTTGGCACTGATGAACAGTTTAGAGATATTAGTATTTTTAAGAACATGAGGATTTTTGTTTATAAGTCAGTTGAGTAAAACCAGATTTGAACTAAGCTTTCATTGACTTTCATGAAAACAGTGTTGGTATGATATATCTAGACTGTACATATCCCAACTCCCAAAGCTTGTGTCCTTCAAAAGCAAAACGATTCCCTGACTGCTGTTGATGCAGCATGCACCAGAGAATACTCGTACAAGTGTCCTGGAGCTGAGCTCAATTATCTGATTTCTGATATTAAAACCAACCGACCAATTTTTCCTGAACCGTGTTTGCTCTAATATAATGGAAAATACTGTACTTAAGTGCTGCAGGGAGATAGCTTTGCGGAGATTACTTTACTCGTTGCTAAGAAATTAATAATTTTAAATACATAAAGGAAAGGAAATTCACTGATTAAATAGTCTTGGCTACACTTTCTAATTGTTTGCTACTTCTTTATCTTTTTCTGTGGCCTAAAAAAAAAAATAAAGAAAAGGAACAACTGCAAAAGATTTGAACAGTTGACTGATAGTACCTTTATGATAAAGTGGACCACAGATTAGATGGGGAGAAAAAAAAAAGAAAGAAACCATGACCCTGAGTTCCCTTGAAAACCTCTACGAACTCATCTTAAAAATGTACACGCAACATCTGCCAGACAAACGGGAATGAGGACTTGATAACCAAAACAGAGTCCAGATGTGCACAAAAATGGGCTTCGTGTTGTTTCTCCTATGTCACTTGCACTGCACATCTATAGCTAAGAGATATGCAAAAACATAGTTGATTCATATAGCAGGTCCTTTTGATATTGTTTACTCCACAAAATCCTGGAGTTACTGGTTTATTGTTATGTGTTGATTGCCACTAAGATGGGAAAGACCCTTCACCATATTGAAAGTTTTCTGTACCCTTTTTCTTTTAAGAACCAGCTTTTACGAGCCATTCTTCAAGATGAAAATATTGTTATGAAAGAGTAATAAAGTTATGCACAGATCTGGAAAACTGTATTTTTCAAGACATCGGACCAACAAGTTTCATTGTGAAGGTATTTCATGGTTCCAACACAGGGCTCACTCTAAAACGCTGAAGAATTTTGCTTGTGGAACAGATTCAGCCTTGATTGCAGAAGTCCTAATTTGACCTCCTTTTTCTATGCATGCAAAGTTACAGATGCAGAATCACCTGCTTGTGCACCTGTGCATCAAGGCTGATGCCCACTTATTTTAAGTGACAGATTGTCAGCATGTAAGGTGTAGTACCCGCCACACTAGCATTGGCATCATAGATATCATCAAACATAACCATAGCCAGACAGTGTGACACCTCTCATGTCCCTTGCTGAACAGACAGGTAAAACAAGAAAGAAGAGGGCTGAACCTGATTAGGTTCAGGAGACCTGGGCTCCATGTTTGGTACTGTTACCTTCTGGTGGGTATCTCCCAGTGCCTGTGGAGGGCATGGCCAGCTCTCCGTATTTCCAGAGATCAGCAATAGAAAGGGGTCAGCTGCTGTCCTTGGGGCTGCACAAATCACCTCATCAGTGTTGCCACACTGGGTGAGAGTGGTAGAGGCAGCTGGAAGGTTAAGGGCAGCATCTTGCATTATCTGGAGGCCATTACTGCAAAACACGAGCAAACCGTACATGGAAAAAAAGCGGACATATCAGCACCACTCTGCTTTCCTGGCTGTGTAGCCCCCTCATTACTAATGGAGATTTCATCTGAATTCTTTGCACGCTAGTTTGCCGTTAAAATCTTGACATTTACCATTTGCAGATAGTTCTGTACTTCTGTGAAATAGCACTGATGATGCGGTGGCATTAATTATTTGCCTTATAAAGGTGTCCACTGTCTAGAAACTGGTTCTTAAGCAACAACCTTCTTTTATAAGCATGCAAAGATGTGCATGCAAATATCTGCAGGAACACTTTACAAGTCTCAACACCTCCCTGTAAAGGTGCATATCACTGAAACGTGCGAATTTTAAATCCTGCCAGCTGTAATACCCAGCATATCAGCTTCTGAAATGAGTACCAGAAGAGGACTGAGGATGTGGAGGTTTGAGTACCTACAGTAAGAGTTGTATTCAGGCTTCTTTGGTCAGACATGCATCCATCTCTCTGAAAAATAACTGTGCTCAAACTTTGTCATCTAGTTCTTCACAATACTTAAAATAAACAAATTAATTCTGTAGAGGGATTTAAATTGAACAAACGTATTCACTAGGGAAAGCACAGTGGCATGGCTGAATGGCTTAAAATACGCCTAAAGTGAAACTTCAGATTATCAGCAAATCTGCAGATTTGCTTTTTAAACAGTCTACGGACCTCGAGAATCACATTCTCTTTCTTTAATTATCACAGATTTACAGACAAGAAGCAATTCCAGAATACTGTTTTGAGAGTTTGCATAAAACCAGCTAGATTATTTAGCTATGAAATAGCCATAGCTCAGAAAGTTGTATTTTTGGAGTGAGGAGAAGAGAAGCCAGAGGGTCTCTTTGCGTTATAAGAGAGGCACTCAAGACATTGCACGCAACTTCTGATGGACATGTTGCAGTTGTGAGGGTTCAGTCACTGTTGCATTAAAAATCCCGCCCTCCTTTCACGGGGCGTGATGCTATACCCTTTTTACTTTAAAAGGGTTGCATTTCTTTTCTATTAGATGATGCTAGGTGACCTTTTAAAATGTGTGGACAAATGAAGGAGCAATAAATTCAGTGCGTGTCATGATGAAAAGAAGTCGCTCTCACATTTCCTCCTTTTTTATCTTCTTTTTTAAACATGCCATTTACAAATAGAAGTGCTAGAGGACAGTTCAGAAAGTGCTTCAAAATTGTATTTTATTGGACATGATAACAAATTTTGGTATTGGATTGCATGACTGAAACGTGGACTTACTAGGTATTGCTGTTGCATTATATTTCATATACTGACTCAATGAGTTTGATGAGCAAAGACAGAGGATTAGCATGCAAACTACCCCCATTGTTTCATATTAAAAAGTGAATATTTAAGAGCTGAAAATGCAAATTTGTTTCAGTTACATGGCGCACATTTTTCAGTATGCAAATGTGCCACATCTGTGTATTTGTTTTGCTGCAGACACGACCAGCAAGAGTTTAGTGATGAAATCTGTTCTTAATTATGATAGCAGCTGTTGGAGCAGTAGCCATTTTTTTCCTCCTGATGTGAAGTTGCCTGATTTACTCATTTTTGTCTGCATTTGTCAGGGCTGCCAGTGCAGAGAGAGAACTCTTTGTGAGGGGTTGCAATTTGTTTTCTGTGCGAGAGCCAGTGAAAATTGACTAAATCTGCACAGCGGGGTAGTTTTATCTTTTCTTTTCCTGCATTGCAAGCTGTTGTACCTCTGCTCCAGCACAGAGGCCTATAAAACCACCAAACAAATGAGGGAGCTGTTAAGTGTTCCAGCAAGTATCTTAAGCAGCAATTCATGTAAACGAACTATGCCTTAATGAAGAAGGGAAAAAATGTCTGACATCATAGCTGTGGGACAGATGGCATTAATATAATGTATTGATAAACAGTTTGGAAGCTTATTTTTCCTTCCTCAATTATTTCATTTCCATATATGAGCCCAGTAGATTACTGAAGTTTGTAAATGCCGGAGAGTTTAATACTCTGTTTCCTCAATAGTTTGATAATAGGAAGAAAGAGAAAGAGTGGGAAGATTATAAAAGGATGATAAAACCTCCTTTCTGAATATACGAACTCTTACAGTAATTTGTTAACGAGGCAACGTTGTTGCAAATCAACACACAAAACGACTAAGAACGCTTCATAGCATAATGAAAAAATGGCCAAAAATCGCAGTGCAAATGAAAACAGAATAAAAAGAAGACATAAGTTATTGATACTAAAACTTCTGTGCTAAGAGCCTACTGAATGAAACATTTATGATCTCCCTACAATTACAGACTAATAGTCTGTTTCACACTGGATTGTTTCCACACCAATATTTTATACCTTGGGGCTTTTTTTGACCTAGGCAACGCTAGCCCTGCTCCTTTTTCGGTTAACTTTTTGATGCCTTATTCTGCATCACTGAAACCAACGCAAACTTGGTCCCAGAATATAGTGAGAGCAGGTATAGACCTTAAACGAATATGCAAAATTTGGCATTCTTTATTGACATTCTTAATTTGCTTTTGCTTCCACAAACTGAAAGAGTTTGGTGGATTGTATAGTCTCCACTTCAGAGAAGGATTCTCCCTTTATTTTCCGCAATTCAACTTCTCTGCTTTCTCTTTTGACCTTTAAATCTTGCATTTAACTAAAAGAAATGCAAGATCATGAGAAAACAAGACGGTGCAGGTAAACTTTACCTTTCTTATAAAAGGAGGATATCTCAAAGTTAAGCTGACGGAGTAAATCTGTAAATATAAAATGAGTTGACTGATGGATTGTTTCTCAGTTGAAGAATATGCTTAAATATCATGGGGATGGGCATACTGGGAGTTGATGTGTGGGCATGGGTAGCATGAGATAGTTGTCAGGAAATCCTGCCCACAAGTAGTTTACTTAAAAAGAAAAAAAAACAGAAAGAGGATTACACAATGGATTCCGGTGAGGAACTGGAATAGTATAAACCCATAGTAGATAAGCAGGAAGACACAGTGCTTTACCCAGTGATAGGTAAAGTGTACCATGGCAGTGCTCCCCTTGGGCTACCATTGCCTTTCTGCTGCCAGTGCAGCCACCTTCGTGGTGGGTGACTGCAGGGCATCGTCACTGGAATAAATGGCATGTCTTAAAATTTGCAAATTCCTAGTTTATTTTTCTGAGCTTTCCAAGATGCCTGTGCATGGCCCATTTTACCCTTTTGAACTGCATATATTGTTCCCATTAGCGCAAGTGTTAGAACGCAGCCATGAATCTCTCCAGTTCCCTATATTTTCCTTTAAGCATGACTTCCTTCAGGGAAGTACTTCGTCTCCTGTCAGGAAGCTCAAGTGCTATTGCTACTGGAATATAAAAAGGATTTTTTGGACTTCTTGTCTATGTCACATGCATGTTTTCATGAGAAGGAGAGTTGGGAGGGCAGCAAGAGTCGTAAGGTACTGGAGAAGTGAGGAAGGTCTGGGTTTCCCACTGAAGTTACATTTACAGTGTGTCTTTTCTGACTTTTTGTTTTGACCATTTTTTGTCTTCTGGGTGGACCTACCATTAGATGTTTCTAATACAGACGTCCTCCTGTGAACTTGTGACTCAAGGCTCCCATCACACTCAGTTGAAAGAAATTGGCTATTTTTAGGTGCAATTAATCTGGCCTTCCCAAACGTCCATTTAGAATAAGATAAATCCTTAAAAGCATGTAACCCTCCCCATCAACAAGCAACGGAAGACAGAGCAGTTAGTTTACAAGTAGATGTCTACAGTTAGTCAAATAAATCCCTTGGTTTCTGTGTCTGTTTGCTATTGCTGCTGTGCCAAGCATGTTGCATACCTAAATAATTACTGAAGTTTTGAACAGTAGTCACTGAGCCTGTAGCTGTAAATTGCATATTATTCACTTAGTGGATTTCTTTCCCCCCCCTCAAAAAAACACCATTTACAAGAGGTTATAGGTTTTAGCAAGGTGTCTTCACACTTTAGTGTCGTGATTACAGTAATAAATACACAGAAATGTTGCTCTGTAGCATTATGTCACTGAAATTTGCTGACACAGTAAATTGAAAATGGGATACAGTGAATTATGACTTATGACTTCAGCATATGTTACAGAGGGTACTTTAATAGAAGAGGTGCATATGATACTAATTACACTGTGAAATCACACTATAATAGTACTTCAAGTAATCACACTTCAAAGTGACAAAATTTTCTTAGAAGGCATCTTCACGGGGATGCCGTCTGTTCCAACTTTTTTTGCCTTTTCCTTGTTACATAAAAACGCATTTACTTTTGTGTTGGCAAATGTTTTCAAATACATTCCGTATAAAAACCGAAGGTCTGATACTGCATTTGGATCAGTGCATGGGGTTGTAAAGCACTTGAGGCAGCCAAGTCTTTGATGATGACTTGGTGTGAAAATAGAGGAGATGTGGTCTTACCTTTTAGGCAGAGAAAAGTTTTAAAGGTGTATTCTAGATGTCACCTCCTGCTGTCCAGTAACTTACGGGCTGTCAGCCAAGATAAGGGAAAAAGATGACCTGTATTTAACACCCCAAAACCAGAATGGTTAAGAAACGCGTTCTGTCAGGAATTTGGAGAGGAAACCAAGCCTGGTCCCTGCTGATCCCAGTTACAGCTTGGTAACAGTCCCCCAGGGCTAAGGATGAAAAAGCAGGACATTTGCTGCACTCCTGCTTCTCCACCCCACTGCCCCACGTTCCCGCAAATACAACATATTTAGGGATAAAGGAAACAGGCTTGTGTCCCTGATGGAGGAGCACACAGAAACACCCTGGGAGTCACCTCCCACATCCCACTGCATGTGGGATGTGCTCATTCTAACATTGGTTATCTTGTGCCACTGCAAGACGTTTGTAGGGATTTTTTTTTTCCTTGGATAACATGATTTTTTTCCTCCCATACGATTTGCACAATGACATGACTCCTGGAGCTACAGTTCAAAAAATAACAGATCACAGAAAAGTGCATAATGCATAAAATCTACATCAATGTAGCTTAAAAATTCAGAATACCAGGTTTGCTCTCAGTCCTTTCTAGAAAAAGCACATTATATTTACTGTGTAGATAAAGACAAGAGGAAAAATCCTGGCTCCACTGAAGGCAAAGGTAAATTTCTCATGAGCTTCAAGATTTTTTTTTAGAAAAGTTTGGCTTATTTTTGATAAAGCTAGGTTAATTTTCTTTTTGTGAATAGCAGATCCTCAAAAGCAATTGGGTGTAGAGACAAACAGAACTGCTTTAACTGGAGAAAATAAAAAAAGAGAAATGATGAAATAGTTAATTGCAAAATTTCAGTCAAACATTTTGAATTTTTAATGTGAAAGAATTTCCTCATTTCAGAATTTTACTTCACTTCTTACTTTTTCAAGTAAGAATTATAATAAAATTATCATAAATTCAGAACATTTGGTTTCAAATCAAATAAATTGTTTTGATTGATGCAGTATAATTAATTTACTATTCCTTCTTTCCTTTTTGAAGAAACAACAAGCCAAAAATATTCAGCTCAAACAAGAACAGTTTTCCTTACAATTTTCTCTTCAGCTACCAACCCAGAAAATCCATTATTTTCACATTTTTAATTCATGGTAAAGTCTTAGAAGCTATTTTGGCCTGTCATTTGATGGGCATATTGCATAAAATATCTTAAATATTTATGAACGTATCAAACTCTATGACACAAGTAGCTTGACTATCAGATTTGTTTTCCGAAGTAAACTTTACAGATATAACTCTGTATAATGAAGAAAGTCTTGCTTAAACTGATGTCAGAAAGATTTCATTATGAAACATATGGCTTAAAATAGAAGGGGGGCAAGGGGGGACAGAAGGTGTTTTTTGTCCTTCCTATCTTGGGTCACTGTAGACTGAACTATACTAAATGTTTAATTCATGTACAAGAAATATGTGATTTTTAGTAGGTTTTCCTGCTGGAGTACAGCTCTCTGTGACTTAATTGGAAATTTAATTTAATTTAAATTGAAAAGTGTTTTTCATTTGTGAAGTATTCCCATCAGAAATCTGGGATATCTTGCAGAATTAAACTCTGTATCATTGTTAAACTCTTACTTGACTATTTCCCATCTATGTTCTCCCATAGTCATAAGTCTCTGTGTTTGAATTTTGCATTGTGTGTATTTGATGAGACATTCCCTTCTTTAAAGCATCCATTTTTTCCTAAAGAAAAAGTGACAATGAAGATAAATAATTAACAGAGAAGTTGGAAAGTGATTAATTTCTTGAGCATTTGCTGAGAAAGCGTTGCAGTAAACCCAGAGTATAGGTGTTTTGAATAAAGAACAAACTAATACGAAAGGCCCCAACTTTGCCCCGAGGGAACTCACTGGCACCTTTCGAGGAGCATCAGGACAGTATTTGTGTTACATGGAGTGGACAGTAATTGCCATTTTCTTTGATACGGAGATAAGGGCTGCAGAAGTCATCATGTTTGGAGTCCTCCATCTGAATCAGAGCGGCTGCCTTCTCCTATGGAGGTGGAGCATGGATCCTTGGGGCCAGTAGTCCTAAATGCCGCATCATTAGCTGTTGAAGATGAGAGGGATACAAGCTGCATGAGAGACGTGTATGCCTTTCGTCACACTTCAGTAAGTTCTATATTAAGCTTTAGGGGAAAACCAATGTTTAATTGTCATTTAAAAAAAAACCAACTACTATTTCAGTTGGCAGTGTCCTCTGGAATAAATTTAGTAAATCAAGTCCTAGCATTTTGGCCGCACAAATTGTATCCATCGTTGCACTTTATGTATTGTTAAGGGATTGATGGAAGGGAAGAAGGAAAACAGGACAAAGTAGCAGGGGTGATTAAAACTTACCAAAAAAAAAAAAAAAAAAGCCAACTACTACATTGCTGACCGGCCCCTTTCCCACTCAGACGGTTATTTCAGTCCTTGCTGGCAGTGGGGCTGCAGACGCAGGGAAGGCGTTGCTGACCATCTCAGTGCTGTGGTGCTAGTTCAGTAGCAGCTCCTGGAGAAGTTGGAGAAAGGTGGCTTCGCTCGTGGGGTTTGTACTTCATTTTCCATGAGGCTGGAGGAAAGGGTGCTCAGAGTGGTGGACCAACATCAATACTGGCGGCACTTGCTGCTGTGCGATATTAACATTTGAAGGCCAGGCCCAGTTTTTCCAAAATTGGGAAACAAAATACTCATCTGTAGGCATTGACCTGACCTGATGTTCTTCTGTCGATTCGCCATTGCACCCAGTGACCACTGCTGATGCGAAACGAAACTTTGAGGTTTTTGCAAAGAGCAGGAAATGCTGAGAGAATTCATGTTTGGGGGTTTGCTGCTTTTCACATTAATTTGGCAGCTGTTGCTGTTGCTTTAGTTGGTCGTAAGCTGGAGACAGTTTCTGTGGGTCTAGTATGGCCTGAGACTTCCGTTTCTGCACTGAAGAAGTGAGGCCCAAGGAGTGCCACAGCTGGAGTGGGGAGGAGCTCAGGGGGCTGATGAGTGCCCAGGTTTGAAACCAAAAACCACCAGACCCTGCATACTTGGAGGGTCTAATGTTGACAGTCCTGGCTTAGATTTTAAAAACAATAATCCATGAAATTATATTCCTAAGCATGATGCACTGAAAAAAACAAAAGGTGGGAAATGGGTGGATCAATATGAACTATATATGGCCTTATTTTTATTTATGGTAAGGCCTCTTTATCTTGCTTTTTATCTCCATTATAAAGGAGCCCTAAAATTAGTGTAGAAATTGCAATTTAAATTCCATTACATTCACTGCAAAGAGATTCACTGTCAAGATGAAGGAGGAGAGGCATGGTTTAGTGATAATGAGAATCAGGCCCATTATTCCCAAGAAATTCATTTTGTTTGAGTGAGAGAAGGGGAACTTCTATGTCATTTCAGTAGTTATTTTATTCTGTAAAGAATAAATAAAGGAGACTCTGTACCACTGGCAAATTTGATCTATAATGCCTCGTGCACAAATCAGATTGTTCAAATGAACCTTGATGGCTGCAGAGAAGCGTAAGAGAGACTGACAGGGAGTACTTGGTTTGCAGAAAATAAGTCTTTGCTCTGCAGCTGATTGACTTCCTCACCTCTCCTGTAGATCTGAGAAATGTATTTTACCAGTGGGTTTGCACATACTTTAAGTTTTGTTTTTTTTTTTTTACTAGGTGCATTTGGCAGACAGTATTTGTATGTGGATATCCATACACTTTGGGAAATACTGTACTTTGTTCCTCAATGTACTCTTCTAAATCACTTTGACTGTAGTTTCCTCAAGTCAGGAGCACTTAACTGTCACTGATAAAAATGCTCACCATGTTTACCAGTGTTTCAAGGGCTTTCTCCCTGTTCAGAAAACAGTAGTAAACTATATTTACTCACTTTTGTTCATGGCTTAAAGATGGCTTAAGGGATTTAACTGAAGATAAGGCCAAATGTGAACCATATTAGGCCAAATGGTAAATATTTTGAAAAGCTGGGAGCTCACAAAAGCAAGAAATTATTATAGTGACTATGTTGGATTAGATGCAAGTTGATGACCCTTATGAAATCTTGTGATAAAAATTTAATTTTCTTCTCCCCTTCATGACATATTGGGGAAAAGTAGTAGAATTTTTACTTTACCTATTGTATATACACTAGCGCTTATTAAAAAATATATTTCTATACAGTAACCTAATCCAATGCTGATTAGAACACTAGTATAATGTATTTGTGTTATCATGCTCTTCTTGCATTGCAATTAATGTCATGTGGATACAAAAAACCAGGCATACCTTTCTGAGTTGTCTATTCTTTTCTTGCTTTTAATTCTGTAAGGGGTGTTAATACAATTGGTTGGTGAACATCGAAAGGAGAACTTGCATTAATAGTTTGTAGATCAGTCTCTCGATCTCCCTGGAGGATTTTATCTTCTAGCTACAGGAGTATGATGAGGTATATGACTGGGTTTTGTTTTAATTAATGTTTTGGGCTCCTCATACCAGAGAGTTTGGATGGAGACGGTGTCATCATATTGCACCACTGTGTCAGAAGTGTTGAATAACACACTTATTTCTCTACTTGGAAAGACTTAATAATGAGTTCACAGGTGTTAAATTGGAATGATTTCAATCTATTGTATAAATTCAGGCACCAATTAATTTCTCAGTGTTGCTTAGGGCAAACTGAAGAATAATCAGGTAACAATTTCAAAGTCCTTTACTAAATTGCTTCGTTACTCCAAGACACTGCAGCCCTATATATAACAGGTTTTGGGTTTTTGTTTCTAAAGAAAGAGTAGCCTTATAGATAAGAAACCCAATTGGTATATGACACAATAAATTTGACTGACTGTATCTCTCACTGTAATACATAAACACCCTTTCACCCCAAATCACTGCTAAGGTTAAATTCCTTTCGAAATAATATTTAAACGCAATGCAGAAATGGCGGCTTCTGGAATTAATGAATGTTTCTGCTGGTTTGGGTGTCTCTTGTGTTCTGATTACAGGACTTGACGCAAGGCTCTTATTAAGAAAATGTCTCATTAATACACTACTTCTAGAAGGGAAGAATCCTCAGCAGACATTCCCTCCCATTCAGCAGATCACAACACAAGGTCCCTGCCACAGCCATTTAAAAATGAAATGGAACCAAGCAACCTAATTAAAATAATATCTGCAGAAGCTCTATGTGCCACTGAAGACCCATACATGAAGTAATCATTTTCTGTAAAAGCTTTCATAAACAGAAAACCAAAGGAGCATCTAGTTTCAAAGAAAACAAACAAAAAAAAAATTCCAAAGGAGGGAACAAAATGTTTATTTGTAATTAATAACACATAAGACTGGCCTCAATCAAAACTGCATTTAAATTAAGACAGAGAAAAGAAGATTCAGTGTGTGTCTTTTTTTGCAATATATATCATCCCAGGTAATGTTTTCCAAAAATGTTGAACGCTACAAAATTGTCAAAGGCTATCTAGCAACCTTGACAAGATCCAAACCCGTAAATATTCACCTAATCAAGGACCAAAAAAAAAAAAGTAGTGGATAAAATTCCCCCTTCCCTGAGCCGCGTTGTGAAAAGGCCTTTTAAACATCTTTTTAAACCTGTTTAATCTGCCTGCAAAAGTACATGAGACTTGTGCTGGATTCAAGCAAGGGTAAAATCAGCTAGTCTGAATTAGCAGTATTAGCAGCACTTCAGCACAGAGAGAGATGGGGGAAATGATCCTTTCAGAGCTTGTTTTAAGAAAGCTTGCACTCAGTGAATAAGTAGCTTCTATTAATAGGGCATCTGTAAAAAAATCCCTCCTTTATCTGTTTGCATTCAGTTAATACTAATGTAGAGATAAGCTGCAAAACAGAGAGGGCTTACTTTCGAGAGTTGCTCGGGTAGCTGATGACAAGAGATGATAGAAGTTCTGCCAGGGATGAGCGCGGGTGGAGGATGCTGAGAGGAGCAGGTTTAACTTCAGTGAGCAATCAATATACGGCGTCTGAAGGTCAAAGGAACTTGAGAGCGTTTGAAAAATATATATGGTATGTCAAGAAACTTGAGGGGGTTGCAAACTGTACATCTTTCTTTGGGTCATTTTCTGGGCAGACATGGAGTTGATGTGATTTTTTCACAGCGTGTGTAAGAGTGTATTTTGGTAATGATATTAAGGCCAGGTATGACAGTCATTACCACTTCTGAATAATGGTGCCGGTGTACTGATACGTTGCGACAAAGCAATAGCAGGTGGCTTATTAACTTCTTATGTGGCAGCACTTGTTCTGTCCATTGCAATTGATGTGATTAGCTTGGCCCTTTAAGGAGTGATGTCTCAATTCCACTGGCAGAAGAGGGTCTGGAAATCTCAAATCATTCCTCAGGAGCGCAACTGAAATCCCCATCTCAAGTCAGACTCTGCGTACCTGGTTGAAGTACCAAACTTGTGCATCTGGTTGAAGACAGGACTGGGTGATACCACAGGTTTCCAGTTTGCAGTAAGTTTTGATGTTTCAAAAATTTGTTGTGCTCCTACCCAGACCAGATTTTTTACACCAGTAATAATGTAAATATTCTATTGGCATATCGCGGCTCCTCCAACTGGGATACAGGCAGCTCCCAAAGTCCCTGGCTTATCTGGAGGGCCAGTAGCGATTGCTCCCAGCTCATCTGCCCAGCAGCATCATTCCCCATCCTGGAAAGCTTTCAGAGAACCACGTGGTCTAGCAAGAAGCCAGTCCAGCTTCGAGCAAGACTCGGGACCTCTGCTTGGGATATATAAGGTTCACAGTGTTTTTCAGAAGTAATGGTCTACCGTGAGACAGACTGCAGCACTCTGAAAACATTGTCCCTCTTCACATAGACCCTGAGCTGTAGCTGAAGCTTGAAATGTACATTATTAATTCAAGTCGCCTTGTTCCAGCTGCTATGTATAAAACTGGCTCCGTAGTTATTATCAAATATGGATGTACTTCTAACCACTTCCTCTTAAGTGAACTAATATCATCTGAAACATACTTATGTCTGTGTCAGATACCTGTGGTCGAAAGAGATAATTTCACTGAAAGTCCTAATGCATATTATTTCAAGCAGTGTTTTCCAAAAATGTTGCGTTTTATAGATGAGCCAATGATTCATCAATACCCTTTAGACTGTCTGTTTCCTTTCCTGATCACCTTTTCCACAGTACGGTGTGGCTTCTGTCCAGTTCCTTTCCTTCACTTCCTTTCTTCATGAAATGGAGAAAACCCCACGTATCAGATATTTACTTGGCTTACAAAGGCAAGCGTTTTGGAGGATCATTATCTGTAAAGTTCAGTGCCAGGAAAGGCGAAAGTGTGCTTTGCATATATACAGGCATGTATTATATGCGGTTATTATTTAAAGTAAACCCTTAAAAAGAATAATGTAAATACATGGTAAGAATTTTAAAAGGTTCAGCACTGGCCTCAGTTCCCACTGACTCAAATGTGAGCAGAGGGAGGTTGAATTCAGCGAGAGTGCTCTTGAAAATCTCATCCATGTGTTTTGGGTTGTTTTTTTTTTCCAAGAAAAAGGCTAGATTGGAGATGGGAAAACAGTGAGCATGTTCTGGTCTCTGTCAAGCAGTGTTTGCTGTCACTAAGAGCAGAGAAAGTAGCAGAAACAGAGGATATTTAGGGGATGCAACAAAAATACCTTCCTCCCCATAAGGACTTTGATGAATAGCATGCGTTCTGCTGTGTTTCTCTCCCAGGGCATCCAGAAGCAGTAAAACGACACACACACACTCATTTTGTTTATATGACAAGCCTTCCGTTGGGAAAAACTGATGAATGAAATGCCACATGTATGGCAGTGCAGGAGATCTCATTTCTTTTTAGGCTGGAAAACACTTATTGCGCTGAAATCATGTAACTGTACGTGTGTGTGTGTGTGTGTGTGTGTGTGTGTGTGCTGGCTGCTGTGTGGGATGGCGGCACACACACCTGGGAGCTGCGCTGAGAAGGTGCCGCTCGGGCCTTTGCCGGAGTTCCCCGCTAACACCTCTTGCCACGAGGTGGTGGGGACAGCATGTCCCCGGCCTCACCACCCCTCTTCTGCAGGAGGGGTGGCCTCCCTTCGCTGCTGACACCCCCAGCAGCAACCTTGCCTGCCAGAGCAAACCCTGGCCTGGCCAGTGTCAGGGACTGCGTACAGTTTCTCTGGAGCCCCCTTGACATAGGTGAAGGGGTACACCTGCTTTCAGGTTTTGGGCTCCTGTTCCTTCTTTCTGTCACCCCATGGTCGGTTAATTGCGGCCCCCGAGTGGCATCAGCTCCAGTGCAGTTTGCACATGGCTCCCAGGCTGGGGTACATCCCGTGGTCCCCCCTGGGCAGTGCCAGCAAGGGGGGAACAGGGGTAACCCGAAAGGAGTTACGTCCTACGTCCTACAAGCCAGGCAGAGGGCTCAGTCACACCAGTCCTGTCTGCCTGGTGGCCACGATCTCCAGACAGCTTCTGAAGTGGATGGTGCATGCCTGGCAGGCCAGTGAAGTGTTCTGTAGGTGGCCCAGAGAGGCAGGGAGGTTGATAGCACCGTCACAGCTTAATGAACATTGCACTGAGCTCCTGCATTTCATTTAGCAAAGCTCTGGCTCCAGCTTTGGCACATGACATCTGGAAAGCACTGCCTAAATGTTCTGCCATGTCATCTCACCACTTCACAGATCAAACCTTTCTGGCCAAAGGATGTGGTCTTTTTTTACAGGTGCTTGTCCTTCATCTGTCAAGCATGCCCAGCAGCTCGCGCTTCCCCCTGGTTACTGTGCCAGGGGCTCTTCACACAGGTCCTCTCCGTGGTTATCTCATTTCTCATGCCATCTCCTCGACTGCCCGTAAACAATTCATTTCAGAGGCTGGGGCTCCTTGCCTGGCAGCTTTTTCAAAGGTCCACATCTCTGTTGCATAGAGCAGGATGGAGAGCACGCATGCAGAACCGTTTCATTTTTGTGTCTCAGGAGAGTCCCTTGTCTCTCCACGTAGGCGTCGATTTTCTCTGGTGGTGCCAGCGCTGTCCTCCTCACAGTCCCCTTGGAGCAGTCATTGTCCTCCATGATGATGCTTCTGAATTAGACAAAGCTATCTGCGTTTTTCATTTTGCAGCCTTCTGTTTTAGTGTCTTCAGTGTCTGGTGTTTTCCTCTGGTAAAGGTCTGTGCTGTATTGTATGCATCTGACTGTGGTAAAATCCTCCAGGCTTAGCCCTGTTTTCTTTTGATACCTGTCAAATCATTATCAGGCACATGTGCAGATGTACATTTTCCTTTCCTTTATTTCTATTTACGCGTACGTCTTGCATCAGGTGCAGTAGGTGGGTGAGCTTTTGTCCCGGGAATGACCACAAAGTGTTGCCTGTAGAAGTTTTGGAACCTGACCCTGTAAACCATCTCAGCAATATCTGAGAGGACGTGTTTGAGTACTCTCCCTATGCCTGTGCTATCTGCCTCGCAGAAGCTTAAATTCATGCAGGTGGATTATCTACTTGGGGAACCTGCATGTTGGGTCAGTGAAGAAGGAAAGGGGAGATGTTAGGCAATTTCTTTCTGTAGTGTACATGCTCTACAGAAGATCAGAAAGGCAATGATCTTTATACTTCACGAGGTTCAGTTGTCCCTCCACGCTGGCTTCATGTTGTCCAGGGTTAGTGGCACCAGCTTTTCTTTTGATCAATCCACATCCAACACGACAAGGCCCCTCCTGGGCACTGAGCTTGAGGCACCACTGGGTGGATGCACGGTAGCACCATATATCCCACCTGTGCCTTCTCTCCAGACTACTGGGAAGAGCTTAGGCCCGCGGCCCACTCAGCCCTAGCTCTCAGCCCTGTGTGTGCTTGGCCTCATGGCAGTCAGCTAGATTCAAACTGGATAGCTGAGGCCCCTTCCTCCTTTGCTGCAAGAGGTTGTCTCCATTCGCCACCCCAAGCGTTTCTCTCTCTATCCAGCCTCCGCATCCCACCCCACCCCACCAGGTACCTCTGGAGAGGCCAAACACAACCCTGTGCAGTGTAGGAATCACTTGCAGTAAGAATCACCTGTGCCCTCCTGACCCCAGCAAGAAATGCTTGGGGTGGGGAATGGAGACCACCTCTTGTAGCAAAGAAGGAGGGGGCCTGAGCTATCAAACTTGAAACTGGCCAACAGTCATAAGAGATTAGATTTCATACAGATTAGATATTAGGAGGAAATTCCTTACTGTGAGGGTGGTGAGACACTGGAACAGGTTGTCTAGAGAGGCTGTGGATGCCCCATCCCTGAAGGTGTTGAAGGCCAGGCTGGATGGGGCTTTGAGTGGAAGGTGTCCCTGCCTATGTCAGGGGGATTGGAACTAGATAATTTTTAAGGTCCCTTCCAACCTAAATGACTCTATGATTCTATGAAGAGAAGCAGAATCAGCTGTTTATTGTAACGGCATCATCTGACATGAGGAAAGGAGCTGACTGATTGTGGCTGTACCAGGAGTGAAATTATTTGTTTTTTTTCCAAGTGCATGCTTATATTGTGTTACCTGCTACCTCGCCTCTTATTTGTCTTCCTGCCTTCAGTCTGTGAGAGTCTCAAATCCATTTGGCATCTGCTTGTTATTTGGGAAGTGCCTGGAAATGCTCTTGAGGTAAACAAATGAAGACAATGGTAATGGCAGTGTAATGTAATGTAGACAAGTTGAGAAACAAAATTCCCCCAAAGAACGTCAAGGTCTGGGTCAAATTTGTCTCTTCTTACATCCACATAAGACAAGGGAGTGTCTTGGATTGTGGGGAGGCAGAGATTTGGTTTTTCTGGGCTCAGATTTAGATTGGAAGGAAAAGCAAGAGAACTCTGCTCCTGATTATGCTGTAAATCAAATTAACTTTACACGTCTGCTACGTCTTTCAAGTTTAGTGTTCTCTGAATTACTGCCTTCATGTTTACACTGTTAAAAGTCTAGACATTAGTAAGCAACAATCACCACAGCTTTGCTCTGCATTAGCAAAAAGCAAGGGGGAAAAAAAAAAAGCGCTCTTTACCAAGAAGGACTGTCAGGGATTACTGCGTGTGCACGTTGTGACAAACCAAACAGCCTCCAGGCTGCTTATCTCCACTGCTGCTCACTTCATGTTTTATCCATTACATGAACATGATGACGGTATTTTTTCTTATTTCTTGACACCACTTTTACCACACTGGCAGAATTTAACATGCAGTCGTCTTGGCTCAGTATAAGCAGCAATGTCATATAAATTACTTTTGAAGAAATAATTTTCTTGTTAATCATGGAATTAAAAAAACTCCTTTGGTCACTGTGTGTGTTTTGAAGAGAAGGACTTGGGTTCAGCAGGTTTAAATTTGGTGAAATTAAGAGAGATATGCAAGGCTTTTCTCACATTACCAGATTTTTATTATTGCCCTGTTTTTGTGTAAGTAGATACATTTTAAACTTATTTTAATAATACAATTAGTTTAATCACATAGAGAAGTCAACTGTTAATATAGTACTACTGTGATCTATAGCTATTTTTAAAGGGTCATTCAAAAAGAAGAGGAATTGTTCAAGGAAACGGGTTTATTATAAATGTATTGGGATTATGTTCAATAATGAAGTTGATGTTCCTTGGGAAAAAGCTTTCCCCTTCTTCCCTGTTGTATGTCACTCCTTATTTGCATTTTTAAAACATTTTCATTGCACTCTGTGGAGTTTCCTCGCTTCTTCTTTTAAGATTTTAACATAGCTGAAAGTGATATTTGTCTCCAGTTTCTCTGGGAAAAGAATAACAACTGCTGCCAAGAAAAGAGAGAATTTCTGATTGTTGGGTTTTTCCGTAAAACTAATTACAAAATTGCATATTGCCTGGCATGACACTGTTTGAGCTGGGGCCTTGGTTGGTTGTGGCAGGATGAGAGGGCATACATGCCCGGCCTGCCGGATGGGATTTGTATTAGCAGGAATATTCTGGTTTTGACAGGGCTATCTCAGTGTCCCGCTGCTCGCCTTCCTCGGTGTTGCACAGACTGCTCTCTTCTTCAAAGACTGGCTCATCTCTTGTACTTCTGATGTAGAAAACACATCAGACACAACAAGAACTTCCCAGATCCCAAGGTGGATTTCTCCTGAAAATGGTTTAACTTGCTGCCTTTATCTTCAATAAATCTTGGCAGCCAGACAGCACAATCCATTGCCACTCACATCTTGCTTTGTATGAAAGTTACCCTTAACCTAACAGGAGCCATTTGATCCTTTTAAAACTGCAAGCTGTCTTTGGTGAGGTTCTGCTTGTCAAATACTGCGCTGGGGCTGCAAACAATTATTTTGCCCTTGTTGTCACCATCATCATCCGTTGTACTTTTTTTACCCAGTGTATTTAATCTCCCGTGTCTAAATACAGTCTTACATGTAAATAAATACAGGAAAATTCTGTTCATTTAGTTGTGTATGGTAATGTTTAATAAAAAATGAAAGTCATGTGGTAGATAAAAATTTGGGAGCAATACAGGGGTACATTTAATCTGAGACTCATTTATTGAATGAAGAAAGGCTGTAATACCTTCCTGACCAGTGTTCTGTAGAAATAGACCTTTGCTCAAAAATTACCTGTATCCTAGAGGAGAAATCAAACTGATTTTGAAAAAAGTGATGAATTTTGAGTTGCTTTAATTCATGTGGATATTATTAATGAGGAGATGCTGCCCATAGGTAGGATTGGTTTTGTTGGGTTTTGTCCTCTAACCCTGGTGCACCTTTGTAGGGTAGAGAGAGCGCTCTCATAGCTGGGTGTGTTAAAAATTATTTTCAAAATTAAAAATTAAAGCCTTAATTTGAATTAAAATTGTGTCATTCCAGATTGAAGTAATTGAGGATTAGCTCCATAGGCCAGTTTGCAATTGTTCTTGTCTCTGGTTAGTGGCAGAAGACATGTAAAAAGCCAAGTCCATATCTAGTAGGAACACAAGCTAGTAAAAATTTGTTTTAAAAACAATTTTTTTAATGAAAAATCAGGTTTTTTGCCTAACAATAGCATCTTTCTTCAAAATTCTTTGTTTCATTCTTTTTGGGCTAGAAGAGTCAGAGTCTGGAAAATAGTTTAGGTATTACATATGAATAGCTTAAATCTTTTTGCAGAAACTGCAAGCAGTTTGAGTAGCAACACTGAGACAATAAAGCTTGCCTGGAATTTTGGATCATTAATCAGCGTTCTTTATACAGAAATGTTGCTTGAATTGGCACAGTCCCACACATTGATGGGAAAGGACTGCAGAATGAAGAAGTCCTTTTATTTAAAAGCAAAAAATAACACTCCAGAAGCATGACTAGCAATATTATACTAAAAATAGTTGCTTTCTTTGACTTTTTAGCTGATTAATTGGTTATGTAAGAAAAATATTTATAGCACAGGAGCAGCCCAACCTGCTGCATGCCCAGAAAGTGTAGCATGACATGGAAAATTGAGAATAGCTGAAATAAAAAAGACTTTTCATTCTTTTCTTGTCATTCTAATGGTATGACATGATATGATACGATACGATACGATATGATACGATACGATACGATTTGATTTAGCACTGAGGCCAAGAGACAACCAAAACCAAGATCCTTTTAGCCCCTTCAGTGAGTTCTTGGGATGGCACATTTTTCTTTCAATGAATGAATGACTGAATGAATGTCCTAAAAGCAGAGAAGGTTGGTAGATGTAAGTTTGATTGGTGGATTTTAGTAAATTGAACATAGCAATGGTAATGTCTCATAGTAATGACAATTTCTCAGATGGCAGTGTCATTCCTTCACAGTTTCAGCTGTCTTTACCTTGCTACATTTAATATTTTTTCTTGTAGAACAAGTGAAGGCACCATATGCCAAATATGTTTCATGTCATGGCATCTTCACCAACTCACAATGATATATTACATCTGCCTTACAACATTGACTCCGTTTTAGCAGTCTCTTTATGTAAGAATGCCAACATTTTCTTAAAATGAGTGAAGTCACTAACTTATCAGGCTGTTGCCAACACACTAGCAGTAGAGAAGGAGTAGAGCCTAAGAAATATGTGAAATGTGTTCTTTTTTCTCTTTCTAAAATGTTCAGTGCTTCTTGTTTCCTTGATTAAGGATAGGCTCAGGAAAATGAACTTTTGTACTCTGCATTTTGTCTGTTTCTGCTCCAACTCTTATTCTGTGTGGACTAGAACAAAATTTTTCCAAGTAAATAGAATATATGAGATTAAATGTGAAAGGTGAGAGATGACTAGACAAATAACTAGTAATTTTTGGCTGCAGCCAAAGCAAAGGAGGAGAGAAGGTGACGCAGAGGGAGTGAATAAGGACTCCCAGAGTGAGAACACACAGAAATGCTGTCTGCGGTGTGTCAAAACAGACTCGTGCAATCTTCATCGTTATCGTTGCCCCTTCTGATCGTGCCCTGCCATTAGCACCACCCCTAACTCAAGAAGAATCCATTCCATGTAAACGCTCAACTTTTATTTTTCTTGAAGGCAAGTTAAGAGAACGAGCTCTTCACAAGGGGATGGAATACCTATCCTGCACCTTAAAAGTAGAAGTTAAAATAAAAAGGCATAAAGCTGTTTTTCAGGTGCATCTACATTAGTGCCCTATTTTGGATTAGGAGTTGCATCTGAAGTCACTCTCTTGGTCATTCCCATTTACCAGACTTTGCTTCACCTCGCAGAACAGCGTCAGAGTGTGCAAACTAGATTCCTTTCAGATGAAAGTGAACCAAAAATTCATTCCAGAAACACACCTAATGCAGTCCAGACACTAACGGACACTCTAAGGAGCAGACCAAGTGCTAGTCTGAAGTCAAACACCCTGAAATACAAGTAGGGGGGTCCTTTGCACAAGCTGTTTCAGTCTAGAGCTCCACTTCGGCCCCAGTTGCCGATGAAATACTCTTCTCTGCTCAGGCTCTCTTTCACTGGCTGTGACCTTGGTTCAACCAGTCTGTGTCTCTCCCCCAGTTCTGCCTGCACTGAGGCTAGTTCTTTCCTTCACTGTGAAAAATCAGCAAAGCCTGAGGAAGTGAGTGAAGTGATGTAGCTTCGCACCAGCTGAAGATCTCAGCTCTCCTGCTTTCATCTGCCAGCTCTGGCTCTCTCATGCTGAAAAGATTTTTAGAAAGAAAGGAAAAGCTGACGGAAGAAGGATGACTTGTTGGGACACATGCAGCAGCATTTTAATGACAGCTCCAGCCAGTTTTACTTCAAATTTACTTCAAGCAGCAGTGCACCTTTTGGTTTGATTTTTAAATGGCAATGTTTACTCCTTATTAATACCAAGACTATCTTACAGTAGACAGTTTTGGACCAAATCTGTCCAGCACTCACACTTTTAAATAGTCACAAAAGAATTTTAACAGTTGCCTATAAACTTAATTGTTTCATAGCAATTATTATGTCTGCATTACAGAATAGTATATGTTTTTTATTACCCTTAGGTCCCTTTTTAATAGGAGTGCTGTGCTTTGTACAAGTCAATTATTTTTGATAGTTACAGTAATTAATGTTTAATTATATTTTATTAGCCTCATTTTGTTCAACTACCTTGGAACCAATCCAGGCATTTCTGAATGCTATACTTTGTGTGTGCATGTGTGCACACATCTGCATACTCTTCATATGTCCATATATATGCAACCAGTGAGTGCATTATTCTCGCAGAGGGGGAAATATGAGACTCATCTCAGAAGACTATAGAAACACATGTGCTGTCCTCTTTCCCATGGCTATCAATGGTATCCCTCATGCTCGTCTCACATCTGCAAGCAAATCTCCAAATTTTCTTCTACATAGACACATATCTGATGTCTCCTGGTAGATACTTCTGATGACTTTAGAACTGTATTTTCAATGGCTTTCTGTAGGCACAGGTATGAGTGACTTTTTCTCTCTTATTCCTTTATTTTCACTTTCTGCTCTTTGTTGGCTTTCTGCCACCTTCCCCTTTTATTTCTCTTTTCCCCGGGAATGAACTTTTCCACTCTTTATTTCTGATCCCTCTTCTTCAATTTTTTTTCTTTTTCTCTAATCTTTCTCTCTCCCTTTCCTTTTCTGTCTTTCTTCCCCACTTCAAAGGGAGTAGGAAACCCCTGTCTTCCTCTGAAGTCTCTCTCCTAACTCTCCCACTCCACCAGGTGTATACCCTGTCTCAGAAGCTATACAGCTCTAGCATTTTCTGTTTGGTTTCACTTTTTCTGTCTGGAGTGGTGCTTTTGTGTTCCTCTCTTTCTTTCTCTGTAGGATTTTGTCTCTCTGTATTTAATTTGTTCTTTCAAAAATGCGTACTTTCTAATTTCTGAATTTTCACTGAATCTTAGTGCCATTTGTATGTTCGTCAGTTTTCCTGTGAAATGAGGATAGCACCACAGAACTGGTAATAACTGTGTAATCATTTATTGGAATTTTTTTGTTCTTAAAAGAAGATAACCACCATTTGAATTGCGGTGACCAAGCACAATTTCCCAGCAAGTCAGGAGACTTGTGACCTTCTGAATGATTCTCAAGTCCCAGAGAAGGCTCCACAGTTAGGGAAAATCTGTTGGCTACACGCACATCATTATCTGCTCTCTCTCTTGTTTGGTTTTTCCTAGTTTCCATGGTTGATCTTTTTCCATCAGTGCAGCAGCTGTGACTAGTTTTGTTCCAAGTAAACATTTATGTTACGGAAGTATCATAACCTGGGTGTTGTACATTCATGGAAAATAAGAGTCCTTCAGCTGGAGGACCTACTGCTTAAACGGCTGCAATGCGAGTTTGGCTGTGTGCTGCTTTCAAAGCTAACCTTTCTAGTGTACTTGCCCGTATCACAGTGCAGCAAAAGGCCACTGCACATGACTTCTTGAGGCTGTCATTCCACTGCCAGGTGTTTTCTGTTCCCTTCAGTGGTGGTTAAGTTCACCACAGTGAATTTTGCACATAAATCAGGGATCAGAACCATCAGTGAAGAGGGGAAGGGTCCTGAGCTGTCTCACTTATTAATTCCTCATCATTGATACAACCATGGTAAACCCGTGTTGACATGTCAGATTTTGGGGATGGATATTTTGCATGTTGAAGGACAGATGGTGTTTCCAAGACGTCTCTGCCTTCTGCCTGTTCCTGCTTCCTTCCACTTTGCTGTGGAACGTTTGCAATGCAGTATGTAAACTTAGAGAGAGACTCCACACTCCAGCAGGGAAGAGGCTGCCGAGGAGTTAGCTATTCAATATAATCCTTCTCACACTGGTTTAATAGTGCTCATTGAGCATCCGTTATGAAGAACACACTGGGAATAATAGAAATGGCTATATACTGACCACACATTAAAGAACATTTTAGAACCACTGAATGGAAAGCTGTTCTACACAGTGTATTAGATAGAGCAATGGATACTGAAGAAAATGATTTCTTCTGAGAGATTAGGAAAAGATAAATAAAAAATTATTTCCAGCAGTATAAAAAACATTGACAAATGACACAAAAAGGTAGGGCTCTGAAAAACAGATCACATCTCAGAAAGGCATCCGGGAGAAGTTATGGATGGACTGTAGGACTCATTGAAGTGCTCCTGAAGGCAGACAGAGAGTGGTCCTGCTGTCCTACAGATGCTATGGCAGGATGATGGTACAGGTTCACTTTTTGAAGATTCTTGAAGATTTCCGTGATGGAGACAGATGTCCCTCCAGGCAGAATGCTTTTGCTGGTACACATTATCAGATCAAACCAGATTTGCCTAATATAGAAAAGTTCAGATTCTGCCCCAGTAAAGCTGAGTGGGGCCTTGGGTGAGTACCTAATTATTCATCTAGTGCAAAGTCTTACAATTTTTCACCACAAGTCCGTTGTGCCATAAGGAACCCTTCCAAAAACACTTAACTGAACCCAGTATGTCCCCATTAAAAGCTTGAGCAAATCAGCATTTTCCGTTGTTTATCATCAAAAGTTTATCAACCAGCTCTAATTGCCAAATATAATTGCCAAATGTCAATAAGAGTTTATAGGGGGACTAAAAGTGAGGATCGTTCATCCACCCTTTATCCTTTGCCCGAAAAAAGACTGTAGAAGGCGTAAACAGGTCCATTCTACCAAAAGGAACCCTGATGGCAGCCTGCTCAGAGATGTTCTCCACCGCATAAGGATGTGCAATGAAGTACTCGGGGGCGTTCTTCAGGCACATAATGCTATTCAGGAATTATTCAGCTGACTGAAATGGCCCCTTCCCTCACTTCACTGCAATAATGCTCACGGGCATGACATTAAACAAACTCTTACCATGTATCTAATTAAATGGGGGCTGAGCACTCTGTCCCTCAGTGTTTTAACGCAGGGTGTGGATTCTTCCGTGGCTAACTCGCATCAAGCCAGCGATGGCTGTTTTTTAATGAGATTACAAGACCTGATAATAGCTCCCCAGTTATTATCTCTATGCCAAGACATTTGTAACTGTAAAAGGTATTACAAATAGGAGACTGGAGAGCGCACTCCAAAACCTTCTAACTAGTAGATGGGAAGCAGCTTTACAGCTCGAGCAGATTTACTACTTCCCCCAAAGAAATCTCTGTCTTCCAGAAATGAGAAAGAGAAATCACTGGAGAATGCCCAGATGTGATTGTGTGCAGCCACTTTTGCTCCTGTCAGCTCCAGTCCCATGCATCTGCTTGCAGACTGGAACCCAAGCAGCATCAATCAGATGAGCTGATACGGCACATGAAGAAACACCCCTTCTGAAAAATAGATGGAAATTTTGTAACTTGTGTTTCCCAGCAGAAGACTTTAAAAAAAGATGTTTCCAGTGTAGTTGGTACTAATCTAGAAGGCAAAGACAAATTCAGAGATCACTAATTAGAAGAGATAGCACTTAAAAATAGTGAAAATACTAAGCACTGTACAAACTATTTCTTAATCTTAGTAATAAATGTAGACTGTAAAATATTAACAAAGATAATGACTAACAGATTAGAATTTATTATGCAAGATTTGATTCACCGTAACCAAGAGGGATTCATTAGAAATAGATTACAATGTACAGTAATAATAACAGACAATTATTGAACATAATAAATCTATGTAAAGAGAGGGATGAGTTAATGTCTGTCTTCCATTAGAGGAAGAAAAAATTAATCTGATCATGTAAACTTTAGTCACTCTGCTCTTCCTGTCCTCAGATTTTCCAGCGAGAACAAACAGGTCTATGCGACAGAAGAGAGCCATGAATAAGCAGAAATGGATTCTTGTCTCAAGGAGATGTAGAAAGAGGCATAAGCTCAAAATGTCCCTCTCCTCTTTACTTTTCAATTATTTTTTCCATTTTAAAGTCTAGCCTTACTAGCATAACAACCACAAATAAATGGACTGGATAAGGATAAAATAAATGACACTGGTAAATAGTACTTTTCTATTTCTGTCACAACCAACATATGCTATTTGTTAGTATTCTATTTGTTTTAATATTTTTCTTTCTTATTCAGTTCAGTTAGATGGTAAAAACAGAGATTGTGTGGTATTTTTAACACAGCTTTAATTAATATTCAGAGCACATTGTGGCGTTATATTTCTAATATTCAAATTTTGGTGTTATTCTAAGTGTTTTATTAAAATATTGATTCCAGTGGGAACTCTTTTATAGTGCTTCAATATGTCGGAAATAACAATTTTTGTTATCTGTGGCAAGCTTTCTTTGATTCCACCTCCAGGAAACATCTGCTTTGTAAATTGTTCAAATAGTAAACAGTTCTTTCTAGGTTCTGTCATCTTTGTTCTGGTTTTCTTCCTGCCTTGCGGTCCTGTACCATTCAGAACAAGAGCTAATCTGTGAATGATCCAGTGATCATGTTAGGCCATTTATCGTAACTCTAACAGACAGCCTTTTCTGGATGTTTGCCAGCTGACTGTGTGGGGACCTGGTATGCTGGGCTTAATCATGAAGCTTCATGGATCTTGGAATCGGTCATACTTTGCATCCAAAATGTGGGTTACGGATAGGTAGACACTGTCTTTGTCTTCTACTGCAGAGGGCAGTCCCACTGGCTGGCAACAAATAATACTGTTCTTGTACTTTCTGTTATTACTGATAATAACTGTAGCAATAAACATCTTGCTAAGAGTTACTTATTTAGACACACGTCTTTCCTTCTGCTTTTTCACTAAATATGTGTGCTCTCAAAATGGTTGTTTTTTGGTTTGTGTTTTTTTTTTTTTCCTTTTAGAAGTTTAATGCTTTCATTTTAATGAGGCAGTCCAGATCGGCTGGCAGATAGTCACTGTTCCTCAGAATGATTGACCTTAAGCAGGATGGAACGTTCATAAATTTAACATTAGAAAAATCTTGACTTTGAAAACAAGGCTTTTGAGGTGATTGACTCCCTCTACTCCACTCTCGTGAGACCCCACCTGAGTCCAGCTCTGGAGCTCCCAACATAAGAAGAACATGGACCTATTGGAGCGAGTCCAGAGGAGGGCCACAAAGATGATCAAAGGGCTGGAGCACCTTCTCCTATGAAGACAGGCTGAGAGAGTTGGGGTTGTTCAGCCTGGAGAAGATTGTAGCAGCCTTCCAGTACCTGAAGGGGGCCTACAGGAAAGATGGGGAGGGACTCTTTATCAGGGACCATAGCAATAGGACAAGAGGTAACAGTTTTACACTGGAAGAAGGGAGATTTAGATTAAATATTAGGAAGAAATTCTTTACTCAGAGTGGTGAGACACTGGAACAGGTTGCCCAGAGAGGTTGTGGATGCCCCATCCCTGGAGGTGTTCAAGGCCAGGCTGGATGGGGCTTTGAGCAGCCTGGTCTAAGTGGGAGGTGTCCCTGCCCATGGCAGGGGGGTTGGACTAGATGATCTTTGAAGGTCCCTTCCAACCTAAGCTATTCTATGATTCTGTGCTATCCTGTGAATTTTACATCTGAATCTGAATTTCTGATCTCTGTAGCAAAGTACAAGTAAAAGTTCAGGAAAGCTAATAAATCACTCTTCAATCTGAACCGAGCTCTATTAGAAAAAGAAATTTGTTGCTTATAATGTACACCTTGGCTCTCATTAAAACCTTGTAGAAATGATACACTGTACTTGAAAACTGTAGATTGGAAAATAAATACATTCAAGCTGCATTGCTGGGCCAGTGCTCTGTATCCCAGTGGTAAACTTAGCCTATTAATGGCTAATGCTTTAAAGAAACACAAAAGCCCTAAGGCTAGACTTGTATTGTGTTGTAGCTGCATAGTAGCTGCAAATATTAATCAAAGCTTTTGAACTTGTGAAGTAGCACATTGTCCTTGATCATCTGTAACTGAGCCTAGACCAACTTTTGACATGGTTTGGATAATTGCTCCTGCCTGAAAATGTCTGGTATTTTTTCTAAAACAGCTTTATTCTCCACTTAACTGCCTAAATAAGAGAGACATGCTTAACAGGACAAGCAGCAGTGTTAGGCACTGAATGTTGGTGCCCTGATTTTGCAAACGTAGATGACCATGCTTGTCTGCTCCATTGCGGTGATTTCACGAAGCCCCACGGAATTCCCCTCTGCCCCTCTCTCAGATCTCCTTCCCCACCTTTGCAGTGAGCGAAGAGCCTCAGCACTGGACCGGTCTTTCTGACTTTCTTCCCTCTCTCCTTCCCTTGCCTTCCTCACACCCTTCCTATGCAATCTTCATCCAAGGCTCCTTTGTGGCAGGGAGCAAAATCTCTTACTGCCCACTGAGGCTAGAGAAGGTTATTTGCAGATACAGAGAGCACAAGAATGTCCTTCTCCTCCTTCTTCTCCTTGTTCCTCCCCTGTAACAGAGCACAGGGCTCTGGAGGCTTTGCCATGGTATTGACTCTCCCCAGCAGCCTCTGGCAGGAAGATAAAATCCTCTCCTGGCCTCTCTTTGCTGAGACCAGTGGACACAGAGACACTGGAGGAGCTTTTCCTTCCACCCTGATGGTCTGTATGAAGCACACAGTGCCAGTGGATACCATACTGCCTCTTGACTGTCTCAGTAGAACCAAAAGCATCAATATCAGAGCTACTGGCTCAGATCGGTCTTCCAGCTAACTGACACATATACCATGCAGCATTCAGAGGACCAGCACGCAGAACCTGGTATGGGGGGGCTCCCACGCTTTATCCGTGTTTCTGTACTTTTTTGCATGGCATAACTGCATTGAAATCCTAACGAGGAGGAGTGCTTAGGGATGAGGCGGTCCCTCACTTCCAGAGCTTCCTCACAGGGAGTGGTACACTTGCCACTTTGTGTGCCATAAGCGCCCGCAAGGCTGTTGTGAATGAAAACCACAGTAAGATGGAGAACTTGAGTTGCGTCACTGTGAAAAGAAAAAGCTCTAGTGACGTGAAGTGAGTCACCTTGGAGTGGCTGGTAGCTGATTGAAGGCCACCGTATGCTCTTTGGGAAAGTAATTGCTCAAGCACTTGCTTTTCACAGTCTCTTCTTCAAGGAAAGAGGAAATAAAAAGTGTTCTGTTCACTTTTCAAACTCCAGTAAGGATGTCAGTCAATCTGACCTTTATCAATTTTGAAAGACAAACAAGCAGCCAAAGAGTTGCTCTCCCACCCTGCTCTGTTTGGGGCAGACAGGGGGTACAGGGTTCTTGCAAACCCCAGGCTTCTTGTTCTGAGTGTGGGAGCTGTTGGGCTTGGCTTGGGTCTTTCAATGCCTGATTTTGGTTTTGTCATCATTTGCTCTATTTAAATTTTGTTTATGGCACTAAATTGTTGGTGGTGTCGCATTGTGCATTCATACCATTGTAATACATTTCTTTTTAGTTTTGGTACTCCTTGCCTTCATCTGTATACAGCCATTTATCTCAGGATTTACAAATCTCCAGTGTAATTTCTTCACAGCTAAGGCTACACTTACTCAAAGCAAGAGCTGAGAAGCAGAAGTCACAGATTGCTGTTAGAAGACACAGACCAGTATTTTCAATATTCGTTGTACAAAGCCAATTTACTTTACTCATCCAGCATTATGTGGGAGAGTGATCAGAAGGGAACTATAAGGGAATATGGTGGAAATTCAGCTTAGAAGGGATGCCTTTCACTAGTTGAGGAAAGGCAGAGGTATATCATTTCACCACCTTGTTCCAGGTTCTTTTCCAGGATTTAATTGTTTAGATTATGTCATTGTATTCAGACATGTACAGCAGCAGTGTGTTGAAATTTCCTGTGACCATGACCTCTGTAGTCTCAAGATGAAAAATTAGACCGTAAAAATGATCCAAAAAATTTGTTTACTTAAATGTATTCATTAGTAAAAAAGAGCAAATAATAAATATCTATAATGATAAAGAAAATATAAGTAGAATCCCCAAAGGACTGAGCTTATATTCTGTATAAGTGACTTGCATATTTGCCTTTGAAGCAGGGGGGAAATAAAGCTATTTTTTAAGTTATAAATTAATAAGAAGAATCAAGGTAAACCAGCAAATAAGTGCAACAACACATGGTTCCGCTCTTTTCCAGGTTTGTTTGAACTGATTAGGGAGCAGAGTAAACCTATTTCACAACTCAGAGAATGTGAACAAATGGTTTTTCAGAGCTGTAAGATTAAATTTCAGTGATTCCGTCTCACATTCAAGCACTAGCATCAGCCTGGAGAATAAACATAATTATAAGAATTAGTAAAATTAGTTGGGGGACACACCATCTTACTGAAGGTTTTCACTGAGCAGAAATATCCTCAGCTGGTATAAATCGGTATGGCTCCATTGACGTCAAAGGCTCTGCAGCAATCTGCACCGGCTGGGGAAGCAGTCGTCTGTGCCTAAGAGTGTTTTTCCCCAATCCGGACCTGCTGCTTTACGAATTTTAGAAAGAACAGAAAAATGCCTCATGGTCTTGTGACAATTGCTTGTTACTGTCGGAGAAAATATTATACTCTGTGTGCCTCAGCACAGGCTGCCGGAACAGAAAGACACCTTCATTTGTGAGAATTATATCTGAGCACTTGGGACATTATTCAGTTTTACTGGGCTGTGTTTACTTTAACTGGTTTTATTTATTTTGTTTCCGTACAAGAATTTACTGCATACACATAATACTTTCTCGCTTCTCTATGATTGGATTTGCTTTATCAACTGATCTCACTCAAATTTGTTTTGGTTATAACTGAGCTGTTACTTTTTACATCTAAACACTGAAATGTAGGAATTACCATTCTGGGCAAGACCAGCTGTTTGTCTGCTCCAGCATCCTGCCTCGGGCCTCAAGGCAAGGACTGAGGTACAAAATAACCTGCCTGGGGGGAGCACTGCTGCCCCAGTCTCGAGTTTTTTAGTTGCTTTATACACTGAAACATCAGGCGTTACACTTCTCGTTAAGAAAACTGTGAGCCAGCTAAGGTAACAGAACGTGTTCTCGTTACCTATATAAAGGTCTGGTCCCTCTTTAATCCTGCTAAGCTCCAGGCTTTTCTCATTATTTTGTGACAGTGAATGCCACAGTTTAATTATGTTTCACCTAAAAGTTAAATCTGTCTTCAGTGTCCTCAACTGTTCCCTTATGTTGGTATTCCAAGAAAAGGCAAATGGCAGCATCCAATTGACTTTTGCTGCAATAATCCGTGACCCATTCTTCCCTCAGCTAAGCCATTCAAATCCTTTCCATCTGTCTTCATCTGGAAGTCCACCCATGCCTTTTATCATTTGTATCAGCTATTTCAACTCCTATTTCCGCTCTACCCTCATTTGGTGTCTGTCCTAATGGTGAGGCAGTTATGTTCCTCAGGGCACTTCACAGTCCTGATCTCCCAGTTACCAGAGGGATTTCTAGAGAATATTTTGACTTCCTTTCTGCTTACATACCTACTTTTCAACTAGAAATCTAAGCACTGGATGGTGTTTAAAAAATCTAAGCAAAAGGTATTGCACAACGGGCCGTTAACAGGTCTTCTCCTGTCAAGACACAAGCGTTGGGACCTGAGAGCTGACAAGTTCTCACACAACCCAGAGTTAGACAGCAAGAACTAAACACTGTATTTCAAGGAAAGGTATGGCACCGACATATGTCAAAGATATTCTGCTGACACTTCACAGGACACGTTTTGTTTGCCTGTCAGTATGGCATTACAAAGCCAAAGTCCTTAATTACACTTTTCCTAGACACACTGACATTTAGATTTTTTAGGGACCCGGTTGTTTTTTTTTTTTTTAAAGTAGCATTTTGTTCTAAATTATAAGTAAGACTCTAGGGAAACACACTTCCAATCTCAACTAAATTGTTGTTGGCTTATTCTTCATGTGGGCATGTGTCAGGGAGAGGAGCAGGACTAGCTCAAAGTCTTCATGTCATTGGTTTCAAGTGAACCAGCCTGATCTCCCCTCTTTGGGAGGGTGGAAGGGATGTGAGATGAAGGATCTCAGTAGATGTGACCTTTTACCTGTACCTTGTGAGACCTGTCCTTGTACCTGAAATTGAGCAAAACTGAATGTGGATTTGTGCTGGCATCTTGGCGTCTTTACAGCATGATGACTTTCTCTTAGGTATATTTAGCAAGCGTACAGAGATTGGAGTGAATAAGCTAATGATATGACATGTTCCATATGACACATATGACCTAGATGTAAACCAAAAAAAAATTACCATTACAATGAGATCAGTGTTAAAGCAGAACAGAAAATGAAAAGTTTAAAACCTTTAAGATTACCTAGGCAACATAAAATCCATGAAATGACTTGCAGCAGTTGAGAAAAAAACCCAAAATCACCATGCAAAATAAAAGATAACTGCATGGCAGAATTATAGCCCTTAAGCCCGTACAGTATTTATGTATATTGTTTTTACTTGTAAACATGTAAAAGAGAATAAATGTAAATATATCCTTCCTTTTGATAAAAGAGAAAAATAATGTCTTAGTATTGCCTTAAATTTATAAATAACTTTTCATCATGAAGAATTCCCGACTGACAGGGGAATTGAAATACAATATCATACTTCAGAATGCCGTAGTTCATATTTCTGATAGCATCATTCGTTTATTTGAAACAAAAGCTTCTTAAAGCTTTTCTGTGTTCAATGTAAGTTTAACATTTTTGGAGCTCAACAGATAAAAATACCCAGTTGAAGCTGATCCCTCTTCTAGTCTTTGTAACTAAACTGAAGCCCAGAGAAAATCTGTTTGCTCAAACTAATGGCATCTCTTGGAGTGTCTTGATGGAAAGACCTCCCTCTTCTGCAGAGGACAGAGTGGTTGCACAGCACAGATTTTGCTGTATTCCCAGCAGAGCTGTTAAAAATTATGATTCCCTTTTACACCTTGCCTAAGACTGTCCCCTGCCCTCTCTAAAATGTGTCCATCTTCCCCTGAAGCTAATGCTGGCCACAGTATCAGAAAGGGGAGTGTTCTTGAGTGCCAGTTTGGGTGAGCACCTCAAGTTAATTCAGGCTGTGGCTGGGAGGGAGGAAGATTTCCTCCCCTGCTGCAGAAGGGCTTTGGCGAGGCAGGGAGGTGCTGGCCCCGTGGCCAGGGAGGTGCCCCACAGCCTCCCCAGCAGACCCCTGGCCTCCAGCAGCCTGGAGAGGAAAGTGTGCACACCTGCGCCCGCAGCAAAGCCATCCCTGGTGAAGACATTAATGAGGGTTATGGCTAATGTCAGTTGACGAGTAAAGCGGACTCTTCTTTAGCAGTGATGATGACTGAATCATTAGGTCTCTGTTAGGGACGTAGGTCTCCTCGCACAAGAAATGGTCCTGAGCTCATTTTTGAACAAGTGTTAATTTTTCAGAAATTCATTTTCTCACTCTGCCATGGGCCTGGAAATCTATTGATATTTAGCAGCGTTTCAGCAATAATGATGTTTTTGAGACTGCATCTCTTCTTTTCTCTGTTTTCTCTTTATTTTCCAATACCATCCGCTCACTCCTCTAAATTGCCAACCTGTGCTCTGTGAGTGTCTCAAGTTTTGTTTTAACCAGTATTAATACAGACAGGCTGTCAGCAGCCTCATTGTGTAAATACTCTATTAGTTCCCTCAGGGAGCCATCTTGCTTTGAGCTACTTAGCGCTTGGTCTATGGATGGTGGATGTAAGGAGGCCGGTGTCCCTGAGGAACAAGGTTAAACAAAACACCACTGCTCGTCTTCTCTTCATTTTTCCCCTCCTGCCTTAATGAATGCAGAGTGCTTTTGTTGACGACTGGGAAATGGATCCCTTACATAAAAAAAGCAGCAGTTTCTATCACTGACGGCCATAAGGCTGAGCTTGCCTGGGAGAGGGCTGCAGAAATAGTTGTTATGGATAATGGACCTTAGTTTGCATGTCAGAAGTGCACAGCATCATCAGGCTTTGACCATATCATGCCTTCTCAGCATCTCCCCGAGTCTAACCGCAAAGCCGAAGCAGCTGTCAAGATTGCCAGGAAAATTTATTGAAAAGGCAAACGGAAGAGATAAACACACACAGCCCATGCCGCTGGACTGGAGCAGCACACCAACAGTAGGTACTAGCAGCCTAGCGCTACATTTCATGTCACACTGTTGTGCAAGCTCTCTGTTGCCTGCAGCAAATAAACTCTCAAAGCCGTAATAGCGGAGAAAGTGACAGGGTGAATTAAAGAGCTGCAGCAGTGAGCCAGTAGCGGAAGCACAGAAATGCTCACAGGGCACCAGAAAGGACATTCAGTAAGGCTACAGCCACCATCTGATGACAAAAAGATGGACGGGACCTCTCTGAAGAGTGTAGCAAGTGTCATAAAGTAGCATCCATGTGGTGTTCCATGGGAAGACCTCGTGAGTCATTATCCTCTTGGGATGATCCAGGTGAATCTTTCCATATGGGTGCTGTTAAAAAGAAGTTAAGCACTGACTCTGAGATCGTCACGTGCTTGTATGTGATCCTTGGGAACTACATCTCTGACCACTAGTAGGACAGAAAACTGTGGGAGAAGTGCTGGGATATTCCCTAGGTGCGTCAGAAAGAGCAGAGTTGATTAAAGCTATTTGATTCCTACTACAAGACAGCAAATGTTGTCAGAGGGCTCTATATTCACGTCTAATTAAAAATAGTATGTCACTCCAAAACCTCATATATGTGGATGCATGAATATATGTATATATACATGTATGTAAATATATGTCTGTATATGTGTATGAAAAGATATACAGAATCATGGAATGGTTTGGGCTGGAAGGGACCTTCAAAGACCATCTAGTCCAAACCCCCTGCCATGGGCAGAGGTACCTTCCACTAGACCAAGTTGCTCAAAGCCCCATCCAACCTGGCCTTGAACACCTCCAGGGATGGGGCATCTACAACCTCTGTTGTATGCGTCTCACCACCCTCAGAGTAAAAAATTTCTTCCTTATATCCAGTCTAAACCTACCGTCTTTCAGTTTAAAACCGTTACCCTTTGTCCTGTTACTACAGGACCTGGTAAAAAGTCTTTCTCTGTCTTTCTTAAAGCCCCCTTTATGTATTTAAAGGCCACAGTAAGGTCTCCCCGGATCCTTCTCTTCTCCAGGCTGAACAGCCCCAACTCTCTCAGCCTGTCTTCATAGGAGAGGTGTTCCAGCCCTCTGATCATCTTTGTGGCCCTCCTCTGGACCCGCTACAACAGGTCCATGTCTTTCTTGTACTGGGGACCCCAGAGCTGGACACAGTACTCCAGGTGGGGTCTCACGAGAGTGGAGTAGAGGGGCAGAATCACCTCCCTTGACCTGCTGGCTACACTGCTTTTGATGCAGCACAGGATACGGCTGGCTTTCTGGGCTGCAAGCACACGTTGACAGCTCATATCTAATTTTTCATCTTCCAATATCCCCAAGTCTCTCTCTGCAGGGCTGCTCTCAATCCATTCTCAATCCATATGTGTTTGTATACACATAGGACACTTCATGAAAAGCAAGAAAAGGTGTTGCAATATCTTCTTTTGATCCTTTCCCACACTCCATTTATTAACTGTTCACTGGAAGGGAAAGCAGAAACCAGAAGTCTTCACACCTCGATGAATGCCATGACCACCAAGCCACACAATTTTTTCTTGTCATTAAATACTGGCTTTGTCTTACTGGATGTCTTGTCATAAGAAGTTTGCTGAATAAGCACCTACCTTTGAACTTGGACATCATGTGATAACAAAACATTTCAGTCACCTAAGAAAAGGCATTTGATATTTATGAGGATATAGTTAATATTAGTATCTCCGTGTCAGTGTATTCAGTCTGTCTTTTGAAGTTCTGTTCAGTCCCAAACACAAACGTTCCCCTTCTACCATACCCATAGCATGAATTCACTAGGCTGAATTTGGGATTTGACAACAGTCAGGTAGATGATTGTTCTAAAGTTCCTAAAACAAAGAGAAAAAAGAAGAAGCAGACAAAGTCCAGCATCCAGGGAGCTTCACTGGAAGTTTCTCACTGCCAGCCACTTTCTCTAGGAGAGGTCAAGCATCTCTGACAGTGCTGGGATCTACCCAGAGCTGGGCACATAAATATCAAATCCAGGGCGGTTTTTAGTGGGATGCTATCAACCTCCATGAAGGCACACTTTGCCTGGAGACAAGAGGATTCTGTGCATGTGGGTGCCTACAAGCATGATCTCAGGCATTTTTGAATATGCATAACAACTTACAGTTATTTTTTGATTGTCAGAGGAGTCAGTGTTAACTCCTGCTGGCGTTGAGCAGACCTCTCTGGAGTGTCTCAATCCCTTCCCTCCTCCCACCCCTATACAAGTTGTAATGCTCCCGGGCTACTTTTAGCCGATTGTTGTAGTGAATTAAAGGAAATCGATTCAGGAAATAACCATTAACTGATCTGTTTTGCTTAAAACTCAGAAAGTTCGGTTCCACTATCATCACAGTCTACAGCACTAGGAAAACGTCAAGAAATGGCAGGGCCTTGAGTAAGATGTATGTGCTTTGCTTCAGTTCTCTAGCCAAATAAAAATATATTAAAAATTGTTGAAGAATTAGCTGAAATTGAAAAGCTTTTTTTTCATCAGAATGAAAAATTAGGGGAATTGTTTCCAATGGAACAAAGAATCCTGCTCCAACCCAAAGGTAAAATGCTGCTGTAGAACACACTTGTGCTGAAAGCAGAGGCAGTGTCAAATTAGACTGATAAAACGGGATGAGGAAGAGACGGCACAGGTACTTCTAGATAAAAGCCTTCAAAAGACTGTTCTGACTGCAAGCCTGTAGGATGCTCCAGAGAGGACTGAGAAGGCTTTTCCACCCTTTCTTTTGATGCTGTTCTGCTTTCTCATTGCAGACTGGTCCCTGGCACAGAGAATAGAGCCCGGGCATCCTGTTTCCTGAATGAATTCCCCATCAGTCAAGGGAGTTATTTAGTTGCTCCCTCTCTTGTTGAATATTAAATATTCAGTCAAAAAAGCAGAACAGCTTTAACAGGAGAAATTGCATGTGTCCTGTCTCCACATTGCTGAGTGGGAGTTCAGCCTTGCTGTGACTTGGACCAAGATGGATCTAAATGTATCTCTCCTGTCTTCCCAATGAGCATCTACTCAGCACGCAACATGCACAGCAGGGCTGAGCTGACCCAGCTAGTTCTGTGGGAGATACTCGATTTTTGCACCCTACTTGAACATGGAGTGAACCAGGGAGAAGTGTGATGACCTGGGCTCAAACCCCTGCAATCAGTCAAGTTAGCGAGTGGATGTGAACCTGGTTCTCCTATGTACTGTGTACTAAAAGTGGGACTAATGGTACACAGATCGCTATCTACGATCTTGTAGATGTAGGCTTGATTTTTTTTTTTTCACCTGAAACAATTTTGTGGGTTTATAAATAATTCTGTGAAGGGCAACATTGAATTTTTCAGTGCAGTCAAATATTTCTGCCCTAAAATTTTCAATCTCTTGCCTCGAGAGTGTGACCCAGACTGCCTAGGACTTCACAGATCAATTGCTGAATTTCCATGCAGAAGTAGCGTGAATAGCCATCAGCCCTTGTGCAGTATGATCCAAGCATACATGGATCCAAGTGCCCGTCAATAAGCTGCAGAAAGCAAGCTTGGGTTTTTATTCTTAGAGAGGAAAAGCGTGCTTCTTCAGGCGATGAAATACATTACACCTCCATTTCTAGTGCTCTTCACTAACCTCCAGGTCCAAACCAAGCAATAGTTTGAATGTTCTGTCCGGCAGTGTGACCTGGACCTGTGGTCTCATAGGCAGGCCATAAAACTGATGAGGAATTTCAGCCAGTGATGCACTGTAATGGGAAAACTGTTAACTAAATCTAGTATTGTATTCATTCCAGTACTAGCAGTAGGGTTTTGCTACATTTAACCTGGAATTGGAGTGATGACACTGTATTTTAGGATGGCCGCATATGTTGCCTTTTAATACCCACTAGTCATTAAATTGCATTTTAGAGAGAGATTATCTTTCATTCCTGTCTTTAAATATTTTACTGGAGTTATTTCAAAGTTTTAAGGGTCAACAGATGAGTGTCAGCCCTCAAGATCATTCACAGGTCACTGTGTATTCATCACACTTTTAGTTGAAAAATACATCAGTGAAAATACTGCAAATGTACCTAGAGACCACTTACCGTGACCGTGAGAGTCACCAAGTGATCACTGGAGCAGAAATTAGGAAAGAATAACACCAACAGCAAGGCCAACATAGATAACATATTTAGGAGGGAGTCTGATACACCTTTTGCCTGTTTCAAAGTGATGCACTAGCATAGATCCCTTTTATAATCAGGTAACCATACTATTTTAAAACACTCTGGCATCTGTGCTTTGAATGCAGTTCAGAATCTCTATGTGATACCAAACACAGTAAACGAGTGAGTTTGACATTGACATTAAAAAGATTTTAGAAGAAGGCTGTATGGGTCATGCAATTTGTCTCAGGAGTTTTTAGATTCACTGTTATGTGTGTGTTTGGGGAGGAGGTGAAACTGAAAAGTTGCATTGGAAATTGGATCCTCTGAACACTGTTCATTTTGCTAGTAAATACTGACTTCTCCCCCACCAGCAAACCGGTTTGATAAAGACAATTTAAGAGTAAAAATTAAGTTGTGGGTTTCTCAGCTGAAGATACCACTACTGCAGGCATTTGTGGTGCTATTTCATGCATTCATTTTCATTCTCATCTTTTTAAGATTATTCCTCAAGTACTTTAAAGATGCAAACATTTGGGAAGACAGCATAGATAACATGTACAAGTTAGGGGTTTTTTCTTTCTTAATGATAAATTAAGCCCTGTCTCCAGATGAAACACTGTATTTTTTTCTTAGGAGAACTACTGAGAGTACTTTATCTGTGAAAATGTGAAAAAAAATCTGCTAGAAGCGAGCATTAACTAAATGCCTAGAGCATAACATCATTCTTTAAAAAATGGTGGTACTTGAGTATTTAAGGTTGTTGCTCCCCGACAAATCTTAGGTTGTGGAAGGTGCTGGGGATGCTCTGTCGGGGGAATGGGGGAGCTCCTCCGTGCAGCCGTGAGCGGGTAGAGAGTGGGCTGTGTCGGTGCAGCGCCGCACAGGGGTCTCTGGTGGCCAACACCGTGTGGTCCCCTTTTAGACACAGTCACTTCTAGTGTCAGCAAGCCGCTCCAACCTTTCTCTGCAGAGTTTCCTGACAACCATGTCAACTGCAGGGTAGTTTCTAGCCAGATCGTATTTAGGAATATTAAGAATACACGTCTGCGTCTATAAGCTTTGTAAGGTTTTCATCTGAAAATGTGGAAATCATGAAAATTTACATCGAAGTAAAGCCAGGTAGCCCATACTGGCTTCAGAAATAAGGAAAATAAAACGCACACCTAAACTCTTCTCAAACCATCCAGCGTCGTGTTGGTGAGCTCCCTTGGCCAAGGGTATCCTCCATGTGCTTAAAGAGGAAACAGTTTTAAAATGGTCAAAATGTAAACAAAGAACACTTTATGTGGTAAATGCAAAGTAGAATAAATTTTTTAAAATAATAGGAGAGAAGTACTGAATTGAACAAGCAGTAAATTATTTATTCCCTTTGGACAGCTAAACTACTCTGAAAGAGAAAAGCTTTTATAAGAATTGATTGTGTACTAGCACATTATGACTGGAGCAATACCACACCATACTAGTTCTTCAGAGTTTTTATTTCTGTAATATTTTTATGTAATAGCCAAAATAATAAATAAAAAAGCAGAAATTTCTTTGTACTCTTTGTGCGGTGGGATAATGCAGCACCCTTGTCAGGCAAGAAACTATGCAGTCTGTCATTTATTCTTATTATTGGCTAATATAGTATGTGATGCGGGGATGTTAGTTCTTGAGAAATCTAGGCAGGAAGTAACACGAAAGGCTGTTAATCCCCATTAAGAAGAATAACAGTGTCATGAGAAATACGAGGACGCTGTTCCATTACGGGTGTTAAATGATGGGGAATGCACCATCCCAAGAAGCTCTGGCTAACGTCCCTTCTTTCTGCGGGTTTCCGTGAAAGTGCATTTATGACCCTTTGCACAACATTTGTCATCAGGAACATAACCTTTTGAAGGTTTCCCTAGTTAGCTTCTCTCTCTCCCCCTCTCTTAACACCTGGCTTGGGCCGGGATGCATCTGGTCCTTACCAGTGCAGGCGGATGGAGGACAGGAGAGATCTGTGTTTGCACGCATCCAGTGCAAACACTGGGAGGATTACAGCCTCCGGCTGTAGGGAGAGGACAGTGTCTGCAGGGAGGAGCAGGCTGTGACTTTCTGCTTGGTTTTGTCATGGTCTCTGCTTGCTCAGGAAGAGCGCCTGCATTTGAGACCAGTAGTTTAAATATCACAGTTTGAACATTAATTGCTGTGTGAGCGCCAACCCTAAATCAAAATCTATAAAATGAAAGCCATAAACTTTGGGATACGGATTTCACTGGTGACCTCTCGATGATATTGTGGCCAATTAAAATTGTTAAGGTGTGCTCACTATGCTACGTGGAGTCTGAAGTTCAGATCTGTCTCCAACACATAACTTGCAAATGCTACTGCCCTCAATACTATATCAGGATAAGAGACTGAAAATGTCTGTAACCTCAGCATAATTAAGGAAAGTAGTTAGAATAGGACACTAGAATGCATGGTAAAATACCACTATCTACGTTTTTTCAGAAAGTACTATTTCAAGAAATAAATTTTAAAAAGCATTTATAGAAAATGACCTTTCATTTTTTAGAGATCAATCAAATTTGTATTTTCAGTCTATCACATTTTTAGATTCATTCTGTGATCTTATGTATCTAGAAAGTGGGTTTCTTGATGGTCTTTGATTGTTGTATATTCCTATATTCAGCTTAGTTTCTAATGGTTTAAAACTTCAGCCTGTTATAAACTTTTGCCTCATTGCACGGTATCTGAAAAAAAATACAGACTCTAAATTGTTAGAACAAAAAGGTTATTTATTGTATTTTTAACAGGATCATTAAGAATAACTATAAATCAGAAGACCTGCTGAAACAACTAATAATGTATTTTGGTGTGGCAAGCCAGGGGTGTGACTCTTTGCTAATAATTTGTACTAATGCAAATTATGAAGTGACATTTATGAACTGTATTTGGCATAATACATAAAACTTCAGCTAAATGTAGAACTATTGATCTGCACTTTTGCAGGCAAATACTTCTCCACAGGTCACAGTGGTTCCCACCCTGAGTATTTAATAACGCCAGGTTGTTAAGTTAATAAATGGCAAGTTAAATTTTATAGACTAATCACTTCCACTAATCAAAGTTTACTCCTCTATAATAAGGAGAACACAGCGTTTTTTACACATTACACTTTACATTTCTAATAACTGTTACTTTATAGCGTGGCTTTTCAGGTTTGTAGCAATATATCACACCTTGATAGCATGGACAGGCCCATGTGTCTGGGAGTAAGATCCAGAAGCCCTACCAAACCCAGCCAGCTGGAAATCCTACAAACAGGGCTGTATTTTTTTGCTATTCCCCTCCCCAGGGCTTGTGCCTCTGACTCTGGGCTGCAGATAGCTGCACGTAGCTACTCCAAATTCACTTGCTTGAGCCACTATGGACCCTGGTGAGCTCCTGCTCCAAGGCAAAGCTGCCTGAGGTTCTCCCTGTTACCATCGTTCCCCTTCACTCCCTCCCTCTCCGGCAGCAGTTCAGAGGTGAGAGCTGAGAGCGCTCACCTGGAAGAGGGAAAGCCCATTTTCCAGTCTCTCCTTGGTCTGACAGGTTTTCAAGTCCATGTTGTCTGTCTGCTAGATGCTGGAAGCCTCTGCCAGCTCCTGTTCCTTCCCTGAGGGCAGATGGCTCTGAATCTGTCCCCGCTGTGTTTGCTTCTCTTTAAGAGTGGGTCTTCAGACTGCTGGCACCACGTTCCCTAACCTTAGCAGAGCATCCTCTGGCTAAAAGGAAGCACCCATACTCCTGAAGGTCTTGTGTTTGGTGATACCAGCCCTGCAGGTTTCTTACAGGAAGGATCCTCATGCTGAAACAGGCAGGTGGGGAACAGCGGGTTGGGAAGCCCGTAGCAGGGCTTTGGCTTGGGCTACGGCATATGCCACATCTCCAGAGCCTGCATGGGAAGGTGCCTGAACCACTTCAATACAGTTGTGGTGCCTACAGTGGGTGAAAACTAAATCCCCTTATAGACCAAGCCAGCTTTTCCCAACTGGGGGACATCCCTTTTCCCCAAGACAAGGGGCATGGAAATGCTTGTGATGGTGGTGGGAGGAAGTGAGGGGAGCACAGCAGCCCAATTTTGATCATCTTGGCTCATGCAGGGTTGAAAAGGATGCAGTGTGTGCAGGGACTGGGAACTTTCAGGTGCAAAAAGATCCCTCTAAAGACCTCAGGCTCCCACGCAGTGGACAGACCAAGGTGCGTGTGGCTGCATGGACTGAGTCTAAGCGACAGACAGCTCTTAGTGGGTGGTTGATGGTTTGGATTCTCTCTGTTTTTGATGTGGGGACCTTCTTGGAACATTTAGTTGTATCAGCTGTATTTGTATATTCTAATTTGTCCAGTTATTGCGCTTTGTTTTGGTCTATTACACTTTGTTAACTTAGGCGTTCATATGTTTTTTCCTCCTACTGCTAATAGGCTTAATGGTATGCTCAGAAAATCATCATATAATTGGATTTGAACTTAGAAATATTTTTTCTGGTTTGTGCACTTCGCAGTAATGAGTCTGATTGTATCTAATATAGTCCAATAAAGGTAAAAAAGAAAATAAAATCCAGGCACTTGGTACTTGTTACTTTACAGGGGGGAAAAAGCCAACCCAAACTGTTGCAAAATCATTTATCTGAGTAAAATAAAGGCACAATTAGTGCCCAAAACATCTGACATAAAGGCTATAAAATTGTCTTTATCAAGGGCACATGAAGGAGGCTGAAATTTTGCATTTAGTCTGAACCTCAACAGATCTTCCAGAAGTGGCTGGTTTGTAATATAAAATTAATTACCCATGATACAGGGGAGAAACAAGAAGGACTGGAAACAGCTACAAAGAGTTAGGATTATGCCATGCAGCCCACGATGTAATTATTCAGGCATTTCAGTCAGGTAGGAGGGAGCATATTGGGGGAGATGTAGGCAGGGCAGAGGTTGCAGAGCAAGGGGTAGGCAGGGGAGAAGGTGCATGCACCAGAGATGGCATGGCCCTGCCTGGGGGCTGATGGCAGGAGAGGACCTGCTCCTCTTGGTGAAGAGCTCATCACTGTTCTTCTCACCAGCTGACGATTCACTTCTGGGTCTCGTTGTTCGTTATATGATGGACTCCAGGAAGACCCAGATGTCCAATGCATAGACAGGGAATGGGCAAATGCGTGTGATACAGGAGGCCCATAGGAGGCCTACACCAAGCCTCTGAATTCCAGTTGCCAAATCACAAATCCCATTAAAATCCTCATCTGTCCCATTTGCTTGGATCACTGTTGCCCATCTGAGCCTCAGTGTCCCCCATACAGGTGTCTTATTCAAAGCCCCTTGAAAACAAAATGTGCCTCAGGGGGCCAGACCATATTTACTCAGGCACAGGTGATATATGAAGGAAGGATGGCAAATGGCATCTGTGTCAAATCTGGCCCATGTTGAAGTCCCAGAGCATTGCCCTCCTCGCTCTGGGTGGGGTCTGCTTCTGCAAGCACCAATGAACAATATACCACCCAGGTCCACTGGTCCCACGTGGTTCAGAAGGAAAGTCATATTTTTAGAAGTATTTGAAGGGGAGACATAGAAGATTTATAGCCATGGACATGTTTGTGCTGTTTAATTTGTTTGGCAATAGTTGGTGGGGACAATCTGTCTGAAGTGCACATCTCATGATAGAATAGAGCCTTTTATGTCCATAATGCATGACTATAATATTATAGTAACAGGCAGGACAAGGAAATAACAAATGGGAAGATAAGAGATTAGTATAGTCTTTAAAAAATGTCTGTTATTATTCAAAACTGTATAACTGTCACTGCTGAAGACAAACTGTATTATAAAAATACAGTATAATATTATCCGAATTAGGGAATTATGGCTTCTAGAGGCATAAATACTATCGTTTTGGCATTTCAGCTACAGTGTCAGTACATAGTTGTGCTTGTTCTATAGAATGTGGAAAAGCTTAATCAAAATTTCCTGACAACTTCTGATTCAGCGATTTTTACAATAAGTAAAGGTTAGACCTACCTGAAGTCCTGTTTTGGGGGAATTTGAAAGATGAAATAACAAAGCCAAAAGAGAGCAGAGAAGAGAAAAGGAGAAGGCAGCGAAAGAGACCAGAGACTTTAGAGAGGTGAAGGAGAAAGAACATGTTGGACAGAATAAGAAAGAAACCTGATTTTCAAATGTACAAATCGAACTGTGTTAATTAGGTCAATCTGTCAAATTGCTAAAAAGGTAGGGGAAAGACCAGCCTAGGACAGCAAAAAATTAATTGCACATAGGATTGATGGTAGTGGAATGAAATAATTTTTGTCTCTTCTTATCCACTGTCTTTGTGTATGACTTCTATTAATAACATGACTATTTTAGTGGTGCTGCTCAATTGCCATTCACTGTGAAAGTTCCTAGATATTAAGGCCACATTAAGCCAAAACATCTCAGACTTACACTGTTATGGTAGGGTACTAGGTATTACTTAAGACTTCGGTATTTCCAAGCTCTGTCATTTGTTATTTGTGATGTTTGTAGGTGAATACCAGACTGAATAAAATCTGAGACCAGCAAACATGGTTAAGGTATGATTATTATCCAGTGAACTCAAATTGGCGTGCACACAGTTGGAAAGGGTGTTCAGCTGACCTGGTTAATGAGTAGTTCATAAACTGTCACTCTTCCTGTTCGTGGAGAGGAGAACTGGGTGTGCTTTGAACAGCTTAAATGCCTGAGCAAAATACTGTCATTTCAGTGGCATTTGCTGAACTGATGTAAGTGATTTGGGATACTTAGGTTCATCAATACAGTTAATTTCCTGTCTTCGCTGCCCATCTTCTAAACAGGCCAGAACACACAGGGGAGCCTCAGCTAGAGGACAGGCAGGGATTCTCCGCTCCACAGCCGTACAGGTGATAAGGTTGCACGTTGGCACCTGCAGATAGATGCAGCCATGAGCCTCCGGGTTTGCAAGTGGGACCTAAAGACCCAATGCCAGGTCAGGAACCTGCCTGGCTGGGGAGAGGGCCAGCTTGCAGCTCACAAACAGTTTGGGCACACATGCTCCAGAAAAGACAGATAAATAGACTGTGATACTCAGGAGACCTTTTGGGCCTTGTGTTACATAGAGATGGGTTTCATTTATTGGCCAAAGCAAAGTTCTGCTCAGGTTTCTGTAGCCTCTTCCCTCTGCGTGCAAAGCTACGTCACTAACAACCCAAATAAATGTCCCTTTTCCATCAAAGTCTTAACAAAAACTCTTAAAGCAGGTATCTTTATACTGTTTTGTATACTCACAGCCAACTTTTTTAACAACAGTTATTCACAACGTTTGTTTAACCTGTGAGTACCTTGCAATGTCATACAGATTTGGTGGGGTTTGGAATAGGCAATGGCCAGTAAATCAGCAAGCCAGCTTGTCCTACGTGGTGCTGGGGATCGATTTTCTTAACTTTTTGGAGTTATTGCCCAAATCTTTGCACACAAAAGAAACCAACCCATTTCCTCTTTTCCACCAAGGTTTGTAAAGATGGGATTCATCTGATCAGATGTGTATTTTCAATGCCGACATCCCAGTTAATTGTCTAGACTCTCCTCACTGTCACAGGAGAGAAACAGGGACTCATCGGTCTCAGTTCACTTAAGGCAGACAGCTAAAACAGGCCAGATGAGTGGCATGTTCTCAGTGCACATTTCTCTCTGGTGACTCTCACGTGAATCGAGATGATGTGAGTGTGTGGATGCTTCAACGTAAGTGAGTCTTTACCACCTGCAAGTGACATCCTGCAGGAGGACGATAATTCCCCTTTAGCAAGGAGGGAAGGATGAATCGCAGGTATAAGGGACTGCAGCCCTTACTGAACAAAACAGGCCTTTGATGATTAATTTCCTGCTATATTTCTTATATATGTCTTGGCTCCAAAAGAAGCATTTTTACATGCTGGGCTTCTGTTGGACTGTTTTGGGTTTGAGGAGGGAGCTGTTTTGCTTTTCTTTTCTTCTTTTTCTTCCCTTGAAACATTTAACTGTGGTATGGTCAGCCAGAGTTTGTTGTGTGTCTGTTGCCCAAATGTTCGTGGGCAAAGCACAGTAATCCTTCAAGTCATGGCACTGAGTTTCATTGTTTAAAGACCTTTTAGCAGATTCCTAGAATCAGCTTGGGACCACAAAGAAATAGTGCTCTGAATATTCACGTTTTAACACAAGTTGTCATTTAGCAGAGTAACATCTGCTGCTTCCTTAATGTGCTGTTTTTTCCAGGAAACTGAATTAGTGACAGTTAAGTTTTATCTGGAATTTGTGCTGATATCGTGATTCTTGGAGGGGAAGGGGAGAGTTTGTCTGAATGGCCAGGAGCTATGAAGAGCTCTTCAGTTTCTGGAGGTGTTATGAAAAAGTTAAGCATCCTTTTCATTGCTGCTAACTAAAGGAAAATCAGCACCAACTATACCAAAGAAAGAAAGAGCCAAAATAAACCCTACCTGTGGGTGGCCAGTTGAGTGGATCTAAGGACAGATTTCACCCTTCCTAAATAGCTCGGACGCTTGCCATGGGTTTTGCAGTCTGTGTATGCAAGAGCAAAATTCTGCCTTGTGCTGTTCTGCTGGTAACCAGGGCCAGATCCTTGATGACCTACTTTTTATTATTTGGTCGAGCAATATGTATTATTCAGCAGGCTTCCCAATTAATTGATTTTTACTATTTGAGATACAAGAAATCAAGCCAATAACGTAGATGGTGTTCAGGGGGGTAACATGACCAGACAATGCTAAAAGGGAAGATTTGGGGATTTTTGTTTTTAACTGATGCAGTTAAGTGGGTTCATTTGTTCATTAGAAGTGCATTTACATTGGCTTAACCATATGTTCATTTTGCTTTTCACAATACTTTAGTACTGGCAGGAGTGAAACCTCCCAAAGTACAATTCCCTTATGCTTCCAAACATGATGTTAACCAGGTCTGCTTTAATATTCTTTCACTGCATAAAGCAAATGCATAAAGCTAACTCATTTATCAAATTAAAAGAATACAAACACTGAAACATGACTACTTTTCTGATGGCAGTTGAATAGATGCTATATTTTAATGTATCGTAGAATACCAAACAGATTCATTATGATTATTGCTCACCATTGCAATAAAGGTAAACTTTTTAGGACCTGATTTTTCAAGCCTTTGTACACCTGCCTAACTTTGCAGATGACTTCAAAGCAACTGATCCCAAGGGCATGTTTGCAGGACTGAGACTTTAATGCCTGGACTCTTAAATAATGCATCGCTTAAAGTGTGAGAAAGTGGATGAGTTAATTATTTAGTTTGTTTATTGCAGTCTTTAACACAGTTGCCAGCAAATACAACAGATAAGTAAGAGGAGTCACAACCTGTAGAGATTTTAAAATACAGAGCAAAAAAGCAAGCACCATGTTACCATTTGCATAGATTCCTAGAAGTAACAGAGAAACTTGGCTTGCAGATCAGAAATTGTGAATGAATTCAGCAGATTTGTCAAACGGCATGATTTAAAAATAACCGACGGGTATAGCATATGTCAAAACAACGCAGGCGAAGGCATCTTCACTGCCCCTGCTCCTTCTTCTGTGGGAGTCAGCGGAGACTTGCTATCTGCCTTGCTGGGGAGGGAGGTTTGCCTCTCACGGCTGGGAGCGGGCCCGTACCCCATCCCGCCATCCCTCGGCCACCGTCCCGGGGGGCACCTGCAGAGCTCTGCCCAGCGGTGGCTCTTTTCTCCCCCGGTAACAGAATTTCTATCCTCTTTTGAGTCAGTTGCCTTCCCTGTCCTTTATGTTTTTGCTCGGAAACACGCTGCTTCTTCAAAGCTTTGCAACAGCAAGCGTTTGACAATCTGTTGGTGTTAAGCCAGGTTTATATCAAAGCACAGCAGTGAAGTCGTATCTCATATGGCGGCTGTGGGACTGATTTTTCCTTTCAGAGGTGTGGCTGATTTGCCGTCTCTCCCAAACACACATACGATCTTCACAGAACAGCATTACAGAAAGGGAAGAGTTGTATAGTTGTCCAGTTCATGAGCCAAAACAGCATCCCAGGCCATAGGAAGCATGCACTGTATCATATATGAACCACTGGGCAGCAAAAAATTGGGGGAAAAAAATCAAATTATACCACATATATATTTATACTGAATATATACCCTGATACCTGAAAAATGTTTGCATATCATAGATGAATATTGTTGCAGGAACATGGGAGATGTTATAGCTCTACTGTTTGTTTCCAGTTACAGTTGGAAAATTAATGGTTTGCTGAAGCAAATAGATCACCACTTGGCAGCTGTTACTGGCAGGACAGACAGTAAAACACACATATGCTGCGCACAATATTTCTGTCTCCTTTTCTTTCTTCTGACTGTAAATGAAATAAAGTACTGGTAGGTGTTTCCAACCAATGTTAAGCTGCTCTTTGTCAGTCTCTAAACAAGGTGAATATGTAAAGATTGGCTGTCGTTGGGTTTCTTTAGCACCCAGCCCTCGTTGATTCAGCAAGCTGAAGTTATACACGTGGCCAGATTCAGACACATGAACAGTTTTCTTGAAGCATGTTCTACCAAGAAGGGTCACAATGAGTGCCTGAGATGGACCCTAAAGCTGGTTGATTCTCATTATTGAAAAGTAAAGTATCATCTTCCCCACCTGAGTTCTCCGGCTGAGTTCACGTGTGGGAGCTTGTTTGTAGCTGTGTCACTGCAGGAAGACTGCGCGTGACGGTCATCTGGTGGTAGCCATCTCTGCTCCGCGAGGGGAGGTCGCCTGCACGTGGATGAAGTTTGTCACTCGGTAGCCAGAAGCAGTAGCTGCTTTCATTGGCTTTCGTTAAGGTTCTGTCGCTGTTAAAGCCTATGCAGTAAGTTAGGCTTTCTAACCTTACTTTTCAAATCCAGAAGTAAAAGACAGAGTTCACTTGTGAACTCCAGGATCTTCTTCTGTTAGGTGTCTGAGGCAAATGGTGTATGCCCCGTGGCTCTAGACGGTCATCTAAAGAGCTGGATGGGTCCGGGGATCCCTAATGTCATCAGAAGACACTTGGATGTCAGCTGTCATTGCCCTGGCTTGTCTGTGGCATGGCTATGTTAAGACTGTAGGATACATAAGGTCTACCTCATTTTGACCTTAGACAGCAGGCCTGGAAGGACCCAGGGAGTCCATCGGGGCTATCTCCCAAGACCATGGTACAGTGGTACTTATCAGATATCAATTGAGATGTCTAATCAGAGTTTGTCTTCTGGAGATTAAAAACCGCAATCCCGAACTGTGTCAATGTATTTATTTCAATAGAAGTTTACATGCTAAACCAAACGGAAACCTGCTTCTTTATTAACTTCTGTCAGCTTTTGTTAGCTCTCCTTTTCTTCATGCTCTTCAGTTTCTTTCCATTAACCACCGAATGCAGTCCTTCTTTCCCATCAGCAGCTTCTATTTCGCTAGCTGTGCTTTTGTAGTCCTGCAGACTTTCAAGAGTCTCTGTGTCTCACCTCTTTCTTTTGTAGGAAAGCACCTCTGCCTTTTGCTCTAGACTTCTGTGGCTGTTCATGGTGAAGTTTTCATAAAGTCACCTTTCCTCATTTCTCCTTCTCCCTGTCTCCAAGTCTCTCCCCTGTAGCTGTAGTACCTTAGGTAAGGAGCTCTTCTCTCAGTGCTCGCTCTTCAGGGAGAGCGGGGCACAGCCTTGCAAATTTTAGTATGCTGCTTGAGGTGAAATCAAGACTTTGGTTGTTCTGAGACACCCTGTGCTTTTCCACTGGCAAAAGGATGGTAGTGTCTTCAGCAGCTCTCCCCTGGGTTTCTTAGGAGCCTGCTGGGGAGTCATTAACCCATATCTTAAGGAAACAAAAAAACAGAAACAAGAAGAGATTTGTTCCAGTCTTGCCAATGATGCCTTCATTCAAACTCGTGCAACCTTTTCAAACTGCCTTAAGTTTGAAACCACCTGTATATCCCTCTAAGTCCCTGTTGGTTTTTTGTTGGTTTGTTTTGTTTTTGTTTTGTTTTGTTTTGTTTTGTTTTTAATTTGATAGCTAAAGGAAAGAAAACTTTGCTTTTTGAACAACTACCTCCTGATCTTTCACTTTGATGAATTTGGTATGTCTTTCTTACCACTAAGATGTTGCGTAGCATTCATTTCCTTTCACTTGCAATGTTTAAAATTTGCATGTCCAAGTCTAGCCTAGACTCCTTTTATAGTCAGAAGACCAAAACAGATACCTCCAAAGAGCGATTCATCCCGTCTTTCTTAGGCACAGACCTTTGAAGAAGAACTGCCCTCAGAGAGAGACTGCTCCTTTCTATTGCCTGGGAGCAGAGGAGAGAGTGACTAACCAGGAGCTGAGGTGTCTAGTTTCTGAATATTTTAATTCAGATGGATAATACCCACCTATTACCTAGGTATCATATAAAAAAGGGTTATACACCTTCTCTGTCACTTTATCTTGATGTCATTGCGTTTTTTCCTTTTGATTTACATGTATAGCTTTGCAAAGTAGACTCATAGTTTCTCACAATGACAGCGCTTTCTTATGTCTTAAAACCTCATATTTGTCTTAATATTCTCTTACCACCTTAAATTCACATGATAATCACATTGTGGCAGGCTCTGCATGACTTTTGCACTGTAATCTTTATAATATCATTGTGAGTTCTTGAAGTAGCTATTATCCTGCTCACAATTAAAGCCACATAAAGTCACTTCAGAGCATTCTCATTACTTATCTCATCAACTTGAATACATCAGCTGTTACCGAATGTTTTATTTTTTAAATAGTGGAATGCATCAGTACAACTGTGATTCAGATTCATTGCAAATACAAAAATAAAGGCTCTTCTCCCTTTTCTTTTCTCATCATGTGAGTATTTCCTATCTTGTGGAATATTCTACTTTACGTATGGTAGCACTCATCCTAATTCACTGAGTCACGTTCAGAATTGTAAACTCTTCATTGTGCATCACTGGTGAAAAGACATTTTGCCCTCATTGTTAGTACTCAAAGCAGCATAAATATAATCCTGATTTTGCAGCTCAGTGCTGGCGGACTGGATATTTTCACATTGTTCGCAAAATCTTCATATCGATAGTATTTCTTTCATGATAACATTTATTTATCAAAGTTTATGCTGCTTTGACTTTTTATAAAATAACAGCAAAGATAAATGGATCGATTGACCCCAAGAGCAGTTTATTTATCCCTTTAGTCACACTTCAGTGGCAAAATCAATACTCTTCTGAAATATCTGATATTACAGTGGTTCCAGTAAATACTGACATTCCTGAACTATGTGAAGGGGGAACAAAAATTTATTATCAACTTAGATTTTTAGTACCTTTATTGATTTTTCTGGCGATGCTTGAATTTTTATTTATCTGTAGCTAAGTAAGTGACCTTTGTTTCAAAAAAAAAAAAAAAAACAAACCTCAAAAGCAAACCCAGAAAGCCTTAAGTTTAAACCCTGTAAAAAGTAAAAAAACACACATCTAACACCGTCAGTGACAAGGATCTTGGCAGAAGAGTATGTCTGGTTTTAAATCATGCATAGCACACCACTGTGTGTTCTTTTTCATACTATGTCTGCGTTTGAAACAGCATAACATGTAATTTTTTTAATACTGATATTGTTGACATCCACTTTGTGCGACAGCTAAGATGGTTCTGAGTCTTGCATTGCTACCAATTATTTTGATAAAAGGATGGAAGAGATGACTGACCTGAAAGAAAATGAAAAAGCATGCAACAGGGCACATACTTCAGCCAATAAACGGATCTGCAAGCAGTAACAGGAATTATGCACACGTATGGAAGAAAATTTTCTCTCTCTTATCCCTGGAAGCTTTGAACATATAAAAACTAGATGAGAAAGGTAAGGTTCAGTGGAGCTGCTGAAGGCAATGTGGAGTTTCTGGTTTGGGGTATCTCACCAAAACAGTGTTTGGAAAAGTATAGCAGAGAACAGCTTATTTTCTCAGCTGTGCTAAGCTGAGGAGCCCACTGTATCAAAATTTGGAAGACAGGTAGTCCTGAACCAGTCTAGTGTTTGAGACAGAGAAGGTCTGGAAAGCCTAAGTTCAGCAGGCAGCAGGGAGTGTGGGTTCATCTCAGGTGGACACAGGGAGACCAGGAGGGGGCCATCAGGGGTCTATTCCAGCATGGCCATACCATGCTTATGTGCTCTGACTTGTAGGGTAGTTGTCTCAGGATTTGGCGAAGGTGGACTAATGGACATGACATGACTCGGAAGATTTCACGTGACTCTGCTGTCCCTTGTAAGCAGATGGAGAAGGATGAAGAGGATAGGTGGGATGAAGGGGATAAGTGGAAAACTCAAGGTATAAATCAGCTTTCCTGCTGTTTTATATCCTGGCCACTTAGTGAACACCACCCACATTACGGCCCTGTGCATAAAAAATGGAATGTAAATTTGAAATTTAAATACAGGAGGTGCTTGCTTCTGCATATTTATATAAAACAGTGAAGATCCTCAGGGAAGTTATCGTAGAAGAAGAGTGACCTTTCCAGTAGCAGAATGTTAGAAACCTGAAAAAAAATCATAGAAACTAGGAAAACACAAGACATTGTTTGAAGTTTGGAAAGTTACTATTTCTTGTCAGTTCCTTTCCTACCTGGGATAAATGTACTCCTTTCTGAACTACCTTAATGTTATTTAAGCCACAGCTAGAATTAAATCTTTAATTTAATCTTTAATCTTAAATTTAATCTTCACCAAACTTCACCAAAAAAATAACTGATGGTGAGTGCTCTGACTCGGTTGTCATGCCTTCAGCTGTCACTTTGTTCAATCCTTATCTCAAACAGGCTTGTTCTAGCTTCTGTTGGCATCGCTCGTACAAATACACAATCTGCCACCAGCAAGAACTAATGATAGATGTTTATGGTTTCTTGATGGAAGTGTACTTCTCTCCAACACTCCTATTAAGAGTAAAAAAACCAACTCAGTGGCCCTGTACATATTTAGGATGTAGACCAATGGTGTGAAAAGCCAACACAAGCTCTAGCTATCACTTGGTAGGTACCGCAGTGAGTCTCGAGTAAAGCATAGGTCTTCTGTGAATAAAATTTCCCCCATTTCCTGGTGCTGAAGTGTTCAACAAGCCCATCTAATATAAAAAAAAATAAATTTTCTGTGTTTTTTCCCATTCATTTCTAGCTACATCCCTTGATAATCATTAAATCATCCTGAGATAATTATCTCAGTGTACATTTCCTCCTTCTTAAGACCTGCCAAAAGATTAATTTTCTCCAGAGAAAAGGAATTCCATAGCTTCATTACATCTATGTAAACCAGAAAATCACTTTCCCTCAAAAGACAGTATAATTAAAATACATTTTCAGAATTTGTATGAAAACCAGAAAAGTTTTAAGTAAAAGTTCTGATCCAGAGGAAAACTAAAATACATGCGTGGTTTTAAAATTAGCTTAGCGAGATGGTTTAGTGATGGTTTTTGTCAGTGCTAGGTTGATGGTTGGACTCAATGGTCTGAAAGGTCCCTTCCAATGTAGGCAATTCTGTGATTCTATGATTGCATAAATTTCATGTAGACCACAGGTTAATCATGACCTTCACTTCTTTGAATAATCAGGGACATGTAATATTAAAACTGAAACAAAATGAAACCACAAACCTATTCAAGCTGTGTAGCTAGGAGACAACTGCCTTACAGTAGAAAGATCTGGGAGCAGATAACTTTTCCAGAAGTTTCAAAAATATCAGGACAGTCATTGTAATGTCCTGGAGCTATAAACAAGACAGCGTACATGAGGCTAACCTACAGGTATTTTCATAGTGAATCTAATATTGAGAAAAATTTTGCCACAGGACAAAAGAGAGAAAATAGAGTAAAAAACATTTAGGATGTCTGCTAGATGATGGAGCTTTACTCCCCAAATGTTGCAGTACTCTTTCTTCCCAGAGGCTTTTACTGATGTGCTGCTCCTCCAAAGCACTGAGTTGTTCTGTCTTATTTGCCTGTCCTGTATTTCTAGTGTCATACATATAGTTATAAATGTGCTGAAAATCAAGTATATTTTGAAATTTTTAAATAAAGTACCACTGGAAAGTACTGCGTATATTGCAGATCTGGAATAAATTTTCTGATGGGAACATTCCTCTCATTTTCACGTCTACTTAAGGCCTGTTTCTCAGCATTCATGCCTATAGACTTGAGTATTGATTGCTTACTACTCCACGACAAAAAAAAAAATCTATTTACCAATAGGTTCAAAGTTTGCTGAAATTTTGAAACGTGGGGTTATTTATAAACGAACAGATTTCTCCACTTTCAGTTAAAATCAGCACATCTGACCAAGCAGAACCACATCATAATCAGCAACTATAAGACCACCCAGTTTTACTTTGAAATAGCCCTGGATACAAAATTATTTTGATGCTGGCTGCATGAACAGTCTTCCCCCTGCAGTTTAGCGTGTTGGGTGCTGAAAGCTTGTACTGGACCAAGTTGTTGTACATGCATCCTCTGTTAAATATAGGAAATACAAGGATGTTAACAGACATAGAGGAAGGGAGACTTAGAAGTCTCTGCATGCTTTTCATTTCTATCCTGTTCCCTCTGTGGAAGTGCCAGTGTACGTGTTGGAAGTGCCAGCAAGGCTTCTTGCCATATGCCGGCCCATTTCACTGATTTTGCCTGTATGTGTTTGTGTGTGTATTCATATGCATATATGCATACACGTGCAAATGACATAAGGTCAGTGTGCGGTGCCAGATGCTGAAAGCAGTCAGCGTGGAGGAGGGGGAGAATCCTAACTTTGACTCCTTTGAACTCAAATTAAATGTGAAAATGAGTCGTTACTCGAAATGGATTTGTCAAAATAGCCAAAGGGAGTTTGGTCCTCATCACTCGTATTTGAATGGCTTATGGACAACAATCCCTTGCCTCCTTTGAAAATCCCACATTTAAAGGATATTTTTTAGTGCTAGCAACGAGACTCAGTGCCACTGACATACTTCTGAGAAACTGGCATCGTGAACCTTCAATCTGATTAGTTACGCAGGTACTTGTGAAATTGCTTTATACCAAAGCCTTAAAAAAATGAAAAAATGTACAGGATGTGTTCCAATGCGCAGAGAAATCATAATGCTAAGAAATACGTTGTGCCAACAGGAAAAAACAAGTCAATGTGCCTCTGCCTTCATATCCAGGCAATCTGCCTATCCAAGTATTTTCTGTAAATTTAGAATAAATTTTAAAGGTGTAAGGGCATGCAGTTGTATCATCATTTTTATGGCAGCCAAATTAATTCTTTCATGCAGTGCTTGAACCTAATGGAGATTGACTGTCCTGTTTTCCTATTGTAATGATGTGTACCGAGTTGAAAATGAAGATGTTGGAGGATAAAAAATAGTGCTGTGACTGCTATTGATTAGCTGTCTTGTTTGCTTCATTGTTCAGGCTCCGGTGGCCTCTTGGGCAGAAGGACACCCAAGTATAACATCCCTGACATTTTCCTGAAAAGATGCATGCCTTAAAAGTGACAGCTTTACTTAAAAAATACAGTTTTGATGTATAAATGTGGTAGTTTTAGCTGAAAGGATTCTGATGGATTACAGCAGACAAAGAGAAAGATTTCTGAGACATACCTCAGGTCAGCCTTGTATCGTGAATAGATTTAATAGCAAGTGTCTTACATGATGATGACACTCCTAGTGTCTGTGCATTTCAGTGTATGTGGGAACGAGCAAGAAAAGCTGAGTTTATCTTCAAAGACAGAGCGATTAGGTTATTCTGACTAATGTGCTCAGCTTTCATTAAAGGCTTTGAGTGGTCGTGAATTCCAGAAGGCTTGACTGTGTGCACTGAAGAAGAAAGTGGCCCTTGAACTAATACAAAATTTTATCAAAAATACTGCCTGTATTTTTAAAAGCCCCCGTACAGATTGTTTTTCACAGTCTTCTGACAATAGGCTATTTGATACCGTTTTGTTTATTCTCTTGCCTGTTTTTAATGCAGAGTATTTGGTATGAGAGTCATATAATTAAATTTGTAAAAACAATTACTTTTAATTGCATACATATGAATTTAATACACATGACTGTGTATATTAAAATAACCCTATGGCTCTTGCTTATACAGAAAACAAGCCATAATTTGCCTAATTCTCTGTCAAGGTATTTAAAGGAGTCAAGTACACTAAGTGATTTCATGCATCACCTTTAATGAAATTCACAAACATATGAGCGTGACTGCAGGGCTGGGTCGCAGCCAACATCAGAAATGCTTCTGCTTTTATCAGTGTTACATTAAAAAGGGCCAGATTCTGCCACGTGTACTGTCATGTCTGGGAGAAAATGGATTTGCTCAATGAATGACCTGTAGCTCAACAGGGGTGGAGATATTAGTGACTCAGTCTGCTAATGACTCCGTGGCAAAACTACGCTTTTTATTAAATCCTGTAACTAGTTTGCAAAAACACGGGCAATCTGTCAGGCAGTCAGTGGAAGCCAGCCAGGAGAAAACTGAGGCGTCCGATGTGCTTCAGCTGGAGGTATTGCAGCACCGACCTGACTCTTCCCTTCCTCTCATCCTGCGCACCTGAGAGCGAGCCCAGGTACTGCTGCTCTTTCATCCGTGCTTTATAATGGTCCTGCCCTCACAGAGCACGTCTGGCCCTGCCTGTTTCTTTGCTTGGTGCATCTCATCTCCAGGCTCATGACAAGGTCTTCTCATTCTGCTTTTACAAACTCCCATCACAAAGACCACCTTCCGTCTGGCTACGTCATTCTGTTTCTTGTCAAATTTACATTTCTTCTTTTCCCCTTCAAAGCTACTGATAAATCTGTTCCCACCCCCTTCTCCAGCCTTGTCTGTGATGGACTGGATGTCCTGCTCCAGCAGGGACACTGTGTCTCCTGCCCTTCTTCCTGCCACCATAGACAATGGGCCATCTCTGGTGGCACCTCTCTTTCCTTGTTCAGGATCTCCAAGGAAGTCATCTGGCCTACAGCATCCAGCGGAGATGTGACAGTAGTCTCCTTTATTTGTTTATTCATACTAAAAGCAACCTCTAAAAAGGCTGACAAATCTGAGCCAGTCCCCAGTCCCCTCAGTTTTCTGGTATGTTCTGTTCCTCTCCACGCATGGTGTCTTTTCTAATGGCCAAGTTTTTGGGGGACAGAACCCGCTTCTTGCTTTCTGCTTACTGGCTTCTCCAGTTAGAACAAAATCAGTTGAAAATGAAGCTCTCAGAAGTAAAGAAGTAGCTCAATTTTGGCAATGGCAATCTTAATGAAAATCTTAATTTCTCTCTCATTAGATTTATGCATTGTAATTTGGTCTTGCATTATGTGGTCAGGAACTATTTCTCAAATAATGCAGCATATAATTTTGGCTGAACTAAGAACCACTAGCCACATATTTGCAATATCTTACAAGCATGGCTGTGCATATATATGATCATACAGTTACTCAGCTGATGTAAAAATCTTTGATACAGAGTAGATACAGGGAAAATGGCATGTATAGACAGAAAACACGTTAAAGTTATTTCAAGGAATATTTTATCAGACATCATTTATCACTGAGTTAACTACATACACATTATTTGAAGCAGAACCTCTGTTTTTAATCCTGTGAGCACTCATTTTGTTTCTAAAACTTCAAGTATGGGATGAAACGCAGTAAGGAAAAAGGAGTCTGATACCTCTGATGACCATTTGCATCCTGCAGGACTCTCAAAATCTTTTTTCTTCTTCAGCATTCACATTTTACCCATTCTTGCTGGGTTTTGCTTCTAACTCCTTTGTGCTCTACAAGGATATTCGGAGAAGGTTTGTAACACCCAGTATAGCAAAAACTGGTAAACTGCACTATATAAAGATTTTTTTTTCTTCTGACTCCCTCTCTTTTCTTCCCAATTCTCTCTGTACTAGTCATTTTTGATCCTGTACAATCTAAAAAAACCCTCAAGTGAATGGAGGAGCCGTAGCTAATGCTGCCAGAGTCAGGCTCACAAACAACTCCCATGCAGCAAGCAGCGGCAAATGAAACCAGTCGAGGAACAGGATGCATGTGCTCAGGGGAGACGAGAACATTTTACACAGATGAGCTTAATTCTGCTACTTCCTTCACGTTTTGATCTTTTTCACTTCCATCGTGGTTGTCAACGTTGTCATCATGGTCAGCGAGATGAACCCTGCCAAGGATACGGCCCCCTTGCCGACCCAATGCCATCAGCCTCCCGTCCTGTCATTTCCTTAAAAAGGTCTGTCTGCGCCTGTCACTGCCGATCTTGGAGCGCTGCTGAAGCCTGGAGTGATTCGACGATTGCCAAGCCCTCCATAGGGTCCCTGTGTAGAAGTCTTTTGTTAGACATTGGTTGTCCACTCCCCCAAATACTGGGGAAACAACTAGAGCTGAACCAGCGTTGACAGAGATTGAGGGGGGATCATTACAAGCATCAGCTAATGTGACAAAATCATTCCTGATTTTGTCCTCCTCCTTAATTTGGAGCAACTGATGAAAGCATCAAACTACAGCACACCATTCTCCTGCTGTCCAGAGGATGGCTCTTCAGCCCCAGCATTTCATTGCCGCTAATGGTCTCTGGCTTATCGTGGAAAATAGGATACCTCCAGGTTTCACCGTGCCACTGTGCCATCCAAGACGTGGTGGTGGCAACTGCCACCTGAGGGTAATCCAAGCCATCATCAGCCCTTCCTCATCATAGGTAGCACATGTGGCTTGTGGCTGGGGACTGGAGGCCGTTTCATAGCAGTGGACTGTGATTTTCTTGGTGCCTGAATTAGCAACAGCAAACATCGTTTCAAATTTAGCGACCAGCTTCTTGCATTGTACCTCGCTTCTGGAAGTGCAAGGTAGGAAGCAAAGCGCTCCACCGTTTCTCAGGACCATACCTGAGTCCCAGCTGACAGCATTTATTTTGGGGTATGTTTTAAATGGCTGCAGGTGTTGATGAAAAGCGGAGGTTGGAAATTCTGTGCAGCACCGACGGCTAACCTTCAGGTAGCCTCTCCATCCGCTGCAGGAAGCATTGAGGCTTCAGGGATGCTGAGAAAAGCCAGGAAGACTCAAGGGCAGATCAGTCCCAGTAACTTTTCCTTTGTTGCTATTTCTGTTAGATTTTAAAAATCGAATGCAAACTGATAAAAACAAACAAACAAAAAGCTGCAAAGCCTTGCCCTGTTCATTTCAAAGTATGCAATTAGAATTGTGGTATTGTGGATGAGCTTTCAAATAGTGAATTTACACTATTCTTTTAACACCATGATGAAATGCATAATCTCACTGTTTTCTGGTTGTTAGAGAAAAAAAGGGTATCAGAGTAAAGAGTTTCCATTCCTTCTTTCTCTTTTCTGACTTCTCATGTGACCTAAGATCTATCAGGGAGATTTTCTGGAGCCTCTATTCCTTCTTCATGCTTTGGTTTTGGACGACTGACTTGAGAAACTCACTTGCAGCAGTGTATAGGATCCGTGGATCTGTGTTTCAACCGTAGTGTAAAAAAATGAGGTAATAACAGGTACTTAAATACATCTGTGTTCATGAAAAGGATAGTTAAGCAAAATACAGGTAGTGTACCTAGATGTGTTGTATACGCACAAACACGTGAAAGGCTGGCCTTTCGTCTAGTAGCTCCTCTGGGCTTGAAGACGAGTTGAGCAAAGCATAAACTCAGATAGCTTTTGCATCATATGACTCTTTCCTACAAGTTGAGTATATTTGAAGCATCTTCAAATGTATTTTCAACTTCAGCAACTTCCTTTGCGAGCATAAAGTCTGTCTTTAATTTCTAAATTACTGTCTTCATTTATAAACTATGATACTGTACACATTTATTTTAATCAATCACTGCAGTTGTGAATGCCGGTCTGATTTCTGAATCAGCACTCAAAGATAAATGATAGAAGGTTTATTAAGTTCTCTCAGCTAGGGTTCCTGATGCTTAATTTTCTTAAGTGATAATATTTCATACCATAGTCCTGCTTTTTTTTTCCTTCTTTCTGCTTAGTTGCGTTTAACCTAATTACATGTATGGTCTCTTTAACAGTTGCAGTGTGGAGCCATCACTGAACTTCCATAAATCACCATTTTAACTTTTTTAGGAGAAACCCTTCAAAAGGTCACCTGTCATCAAAGATATTCTAGCTAAAAGTTGTAACACTTAACCGTGTCTTTAGGTTCTCCTAACTCAATTACACCAATGCATCACTCATCTCTCTCTGGGTTTGCAATAAAAGAAGTACTGGTCTAGGGCCATTTTTTGGATCCCTGGCAGCAAGACACGGTACATGTACTTACCTCTTTCACAGCTGGATGGTTTCATTGTAACCCCTGGTGGCTCTCTCCAACATTTTGACCTCATAAAAGCATAATGTCACTGAATGCTGAGATTTTATGGTAATTTATTCTGAAGATTGTGGCTTTTAAATCTTCCATATGCAGTTTAATAACAGCATTCTTGTCATCAGGCAAACTTTGCTCTCTCTATTAATATTTTCATCTTCATTTTTCACACACACAAACATATATACACACAAAATAAGCTGAAGATGATTTACAGAAGCATTAGAGAATGGGAAAGAGAAGGGAAGAGGCAGAGAACAAGATAACTGAAGACTAATCGTACCAAAACCAGGCATGCTTTTGCTGTTTTTTTCCATTCCTGTTATATTTTTGTTTGGATTGGCTCCAGAGAAGCCCTGTTCCTTGTCACTCTTGTTGTTGTGTGTGCGCTCATGCATAAATTCAGGTCAAGTATGAAACCTCTTTTCTGCATTCCTGGTAAGAATGTGTAATGTCCTTATCAACAGATAACAAGAAATCTGAACTGATTTAGCTCATGACCCTGGGTTCTTTTTATTTTTTTCTGCCATTACCAAAAAAAAATGGTGTTTGCTTAGTTGTTAATGTATTCAGTTCAGTAAATTAGAGCTGCTTGAAATTTCTACTAATCCTTTTCCACTGAGGGTTTCCCTGGACTGAGCGACGCTGAATAAAACAAAAACCACATGCATGCACGGGTTTCTGAGATTTTCCGGATCAAATACAATTTAAGGGGAACAACATTTTTAAATGAGTTTTGGGGTTTTTTTTTAAAATTACTGTACCAAAAGCACCGATGACTACACAGTGTTTACTGAAAATATGCTTTGCTTGAACTTGGCCATTAAAGTATACAAGGGCTGAGGGGTTATTTTGCAATGAAAGAATGAACCAATATATAAGGATAAAAGTAGAAAAATGGTTTAACACACAGCACAAAGATGTTTTTGAATGAATCAGTCTTTGCTATTTAATTTACATTTTGAGGGCTCATTAGGATGATGAATGACACTGCTGGAGAATAAAACATACTTCCTGAACAAAAGAAAATCTCTGTAGCCTAATAACATTTTATGCCAGCACTTACATTTGTCAGAAGTGGATGCTATTTATCCCTATGATTATTTAAAAATCATTTTTATTGTCCTTTGTGCTGTGTCCTCTTCTGGGAATTTTAATTCAGAGTTTGACACCTACTTATTAACTTCCATGAAGTATGGAGTACAAAGGCTTATACTATATAAAGAATTCTAACCAGCCATGTTTATATTGCCTGCAGCTGTATACAAATTAGCTGACTTTGGATTCATTTCCCTTAGAAATGGAAAAAAAAATGTGAGTTGTATAACCTTTACCACCTCAGCAAAGTAAATGTGAGTTGAGCGTGTCTGACCTGGGCATACCAGGAGACAGCAGTCAGTCAAAAGAGCAAAGAAGAGGAATTTGTGGCATTAATGCCACGAATTAGGAATCTCTACGAGTTGAAAAGTTTCTATTTCATGTCTCCTCCTTCCTCCTCTGGAAGGATGAAGGTGAAATAGGAATGCTAATGTTTCAAACTTCAAGCCCATCCACTCCTTAATCAGTAAATAATTACTTGCTGTCTTGCCTCCTTCAGTGCTTATACATGCCTATACTCTGGAGTCAAAGGTATGCAAATACCAGAAAACAGACTATCTCTGGAAAAATGTCAAAATATTTTCGTAAATTATACACTATTACAATAATTGTATTTTTATGGTTCATCTTAGAAGACACACTGCTTTTGTATCAAACGTTAAGAGTTTAGACCCTTATTGAGTGCAAACTGTAATTTTGCCTGCATTCCCTCTTCCACTCTTCCTGCGGTAGATCTGCTCGGCAGCAGGGATATCCCGCCTTAAGGGTGAAACAAGTCAAAGGTTTCATGTGCCTTGCTGGGGGAACGCACCGGTTAGCTTTTCGTTGAGAGAATGTAAAACAAGATGGTGTGCAGCTTTGCTTTGCTTTGTCCGTTGTGATGTGAGGTGGGAATGTTGAGTCTTGTTTTCCTTCCCCTGTCCAAAGCCCTCCTCCACCCCTTGCAAGAGGTCCAGCTGACAGTAAAGCCGGCAGCAGTATACAGGAAAAAAGTATTGCCTTACATCTAATTCTACAGCTTCTCACATTGATTTTTTCCATGTGCAAGGTGGTGCTGATCGTGCGGAACATGAGATCCCAATTTTCGTTATCTTTTTGATTTCTGAAGAAGCTGTTAGTCAGCCACCAATATGTTCCGTAGATTTTTGCCATTTCATGATTTGTGGGCAAACAAATTGTGGGAATATTTTGTAACACTCTGACCTGACTGTGCCGGGGTAACGGGTGGGCAAACGTTTGGCTACTTTTCCTCCCCAAGTGTGCTAGAGGTTACTTCTGGGCCCCAGTGGCAGACTGCTGTTTGGAGAGCTGCTACTGAATCCTCATAGACCTCCTCTCAGTGGCACCCCATGGCGGGACCCGGTTACTGTGGGTGAAAGCCCTGAGGATACTTGTTCCAGTGTCTCCTGTCTTGTGAAGGACTGAGCCTGAGGAACCAGTTTAAAGACTGCTGGCTTGATTTGGAAAAGCAAGGATCTTGTGGACAGGTTTGTTTTCAGAATACCCGTTGTAGGTTTTTAAGGGTTTTTTTAGGGATTTTTAGGACTTTTCTTTTTTCAGTTGATACCCTAATTTTCTGTGGGGACTGCATTCTGCCTACCTAAAATACTTCCAATCCTTTAGACTACAAAATGTACTCTTTGTTATTCTTCCTAAAAATATGTAGCATTGCCCATATAGAATTGTAGCTATATTTCATATCTAAAGTTATAAATTCCACTACATCTCTAGATGTATTATATTACATATGCATCTGTTTACATACGTGTTTCTGATTGTGTGCGTGTAGGGTGCTGCACAAGCCTTCATGGTACTGTTCATGCAAGCAAAATGCAGATTGTTGCGGACTATTTTCAATCAAGGCATCCCCACTTAATCCTTTCCATCTGACCAAAAGGCAGGATATGCCACTTTCTAAAGTCACATCTTTCATGTTGGTGGCATTGATCGAGCTCTGGGCTGCAATGAGAGACAAATAACGGGTGACTTTGGGTCTGTTCGCATGTCAGTCTCTGCCGTGGGCAGCGCTGGTGCAGACCGAGGGCTCTGACGCACAAGTGGGCGCAGATGAAGAGCTCCTGCCTCTGCTGTAGGGATCCATCAGCTGTTTATGCATCAGCAGCAACTGCATGACTGCAAATTGCCAAAATCAGTGCTAGTTTATTTTAATACGCCAGACTGTAAACTGTAGCAATTCAGCAGCTGCTATGCAAGCAGGGACCTCCGAGAGCGTATCGGTACAGAGAGATAAGGATGGAAATGTAAGCTTGGCTTCTGTCTCATTCTTGCTGGTTTTTTTCTTCTTTAGCTGAAAGGTACAGATATTCTGGGTGGCAAATGAAGCAATATCATGCTTTTACATAGGCAATGGTTCGATTTTGACATTTTTTCCTAGGAATGAGTAATCCCATTGTTTCCTTGTATCTTGAGTTTACATATAGTGCCATGAACAAGGTAGCCTGGGCAGTGAGTGAGCAGTAACCGTTACTCTACTGTGCCTGGGACCTGCATAGGTGATTTCTGCAGATGAGCTGCTGTGCCCATACAGTCCCCATGGATTATGTGTTACAGGCATTCAGCCCATAGCTGTTGACGTATTTCCCATCTGCAGTTATTTAAATTCCTGTTGTGTTTATAGTATAAACATATATAAAATTTCAATTAGGTGGGGACTGCTCTTTTGGGTGGATTTTTCCACCAGCCCTATGGCAGACAACAGCGACTGTCCGGTTCCTGACTGCCAGGGCTGTGTCTTCCCCTGTACAGAAGAAGCTAAAAGTCTTTGCCCGCAACCCTTGCTAGCGTATCTTGTTTCATAGCTGTATTTCTCTGGCAGAAAAAGGACCATGAAAAAGAGAGGGTTTTGCCAAGAACATTTCATTCTTTTCCTCACGAAGTACCTGTTGCTGCAAATGGTACAGGAGCATCCATGTTTTGGTGGAGCTTCCTTGTCTTCCATCTGCCCCAATATTTTGCTGGGCTGCAGGTGACTTAGAGTGACATCTGCAGATAAAACGTGCAGGAAATGCTGCTGGAAGTATGGCCAGGGAAAAGGAGCCAGAATCCTAAAGAAAGCCCTTAGATTATGCATAGCCTTTTGCATGTTCTTCATTTTTCTCTGGCATTATTACTTCATGTCCCTACATGGCAATATGGGCACACAAATGAAAATCAGAGCCCAAGAGCAGCTTTGCCCTTTTCCTCTCCAAGAGCAACCGGCACCTGAAACTACGAACCCTTCGCCAAATAGTTAATTCTCAGGGGAATGAGCCACTTATCATTCCTTTCATAAACAAACAAATAAATAAAAGATACAAGGATTTGATCTGTTTAATACGCGTTCTCTGAAAACCAGAGTGCAGACTAAACATAGTAATCCGATGATTACAAATTATTCAGTCCTATAAACAAAGCATGACAATTGATGACAATGTGGTATCATATATCATAAATGCAGAGCATCCTCTCTCATCCAAAACAAACAGTTTGGAGTATTTCAAACCCATAACAAATACATTTAATGCAGATCACTGTGAAACAATGTGTGTTTCTCTGTTTCTAATGCTGTATACAAAAGCCAGCCAAGATCTTTTTGTGTTTTATGCATTATATTCATTTATGCTGCCAATTCTACTTACTATTCTAGTATTCTGATTTGAAAAATCAAGACTTAATGTATTTCAAGCAACACTAGATGCACGCGTGTTAAAATTATAAGGGGTGGTTTGTAAATTATGAGACCTTAATATAATTCCCAAGTTTCAGGTAGATTTTTATCTCGCTAGTTAAAGTATTGATCACAACCCTTATATTCTATCGGTAGCTTGTTATGCGAGGCAAATCAGCTGCCATTGTTACCGATGCTGAAAATCTCCCTGGGTAAACCGTGATAGATTTATTACATAGGAAGCTTTGATCCTCGGGACTCAACTAAGATATTCAAAGTTCTTATAAAGGTGTCTTAGAGTCTGCGATACAAATTCAGATGTCTGCTGTCAAACGACTCCTATTCAGCAAGCCCGTATGAGCCACCTTTGAAAGCGAAACAGCAAGATGACACCATTCATAGCTTGACTTTTGGAGAGGTCTTTGTGCTCCCCTGCCTTTCGGTACCTGACAACTGGTTCCAGGCCGTATCAAAGTTGCATAACAGAATTTGTAAAAAGCTACACAGAAGGGTTTAATGTGTTGAGAACAAATAACTTCTTTGTTGATATCCACTGCCAGATCAAAGAGATGGAGGGTAATAGGCCCAGGACTGCATTACCTTCAGTTACACTGGGGAACAAAAGAATCAAATAAAACAGTGAAAGGCAGCAGAGAACAATAAAAAAGGAAAATACTAACAAGTTTGAAGGATTCAACGTCCTGAAACATGAATAAAAGCCACAGAAATAAATTCATCAAGATCACATAACAAAAGGGAAGCATGTGGCTTCTCGACTCAAAGGCTTTCCAACTGTACTCCTGTTTTCTCTACGTGTTGTTATACTTTGGGGTGCCACAAGACCTTCCCATTTTTACAGGGACAGAGAGCTGGCTCTGCTGCTTAAAAAATGCAGATTTGCTGTACTTGACCTAGATGGAAATGTCTGTGAGCTGTAGCAGTATTAGAGATTTTCTCTCCATTTAGCTTCCATTTAAAATGAAATGGGGCTACATTGAACATTTCTTCCTCTAGAGACAAAATAACCTGTTTTTAAGTGGAGGATTATCTCATCAGTTCAGAAAAATAAAAATAGAAATCCAAGAGGCAGCTCACCTTTCTGAAGCCTTATAATGAAAGTTTTGGAAATCAAACCCCAACCAAACCTAAGGGCAACTTAAGCTTTCTGAGAAAACTCACAAACCCCTCTCTGGTTTTGGTCTGCAAGCCAGTAAAAATTAAACTCTACTATCGTTCTCCATTTCTCCCTTTTATTTCCCCCCACTGTATTGTGTGTTGCATGTGCACGAATGCTGGCGCATACAGGATTTAAAATCATTTTTTGCTAGTAAGGCTGTTGAGAGAGCGGTTCTCTGTAGGCACCAGCCAGAGCTTTGCAGTCTATACACCAGTCATGCCCCCGTAATGCTGCGCTGTTATAAAGTGACTGGCTACGTGTTTGCTGTATTAAAAAGAAAAATGTGACGGTATAAAGTGGTTACTGCCCCTGAGTAACACGGCCAATAGTCGTGATCTGTACAGTTTTATATTTCTGGGTTTTCTAAGTGGTGCTCCGTTAGCCTTTAGCTGTGTGGGAGAGCTCTATGCAAACAACGGGGAACTGGCAAATATCTGCTCTACTGGAAGGGCAAGCAAACTCTTTGAAAGACGCAAAATCTGGAAAAGCTGAGGCCAATTTTTTCTTTCTACCTTCTTTCTATATTTCACTGTTACCTGTAACAGCGACCAGCAAAAAGAAAATCAGAAAGCATTGTGACTTTCAGATGCAATATCCCCTTTAAACAGGGATAACCTGAGAATATATGGAAAGAAGAGAAAAGTGAAAGCCAAAAGAGAAAGGACTAAGATCATTTTAAGCCAACCTTTTGTCCTCCAAGCCTGAGGGACCAGTGTGGCTTCCATCAAAAAATGTTAACTAGTAGCATACGACTACTTGGGAGCTACCTACAACCTTCCCCAAACCTGGGACATTATTTATTCTCCTGCTTCTTGGTCTTGTGATGGCCCAAACAGTAGGGTGCTGGCACGGAGCCCACAGGAAAGTGGGGACAAGTGTTGGGCAGCTGCCACTCCTTGGTGCAGATGTTCTTACAGATGTGGAGGTATCTGGGCTTCTGGAGGCAAGTCCTCTGCAAGGAAGCACAGCGGTGCCTGGTTCCTGCCTAGCTGGCCAGAGGGCTTTCTGTTCCCCACCAAAGGGGACCGATATGGGCCTGTGGTGAATTGGTGGGAAAATAAATCTTTCGGTGGGATTTGGGAAAGAGAGGATGGGAAAAATAAGGAAGGTATTTGTCTACTCTGCAATTTTATAGATTTGCTGAATTTACTGATCCCCATATTAAGGCTGCAGCTGATAAGACTCAACACTTGCTTGGTTGGTTTGGGCATTTTCAGGAGACTTTTGCAGAGGATTTTTGTATGGTGTCTACATATATATATATATGTATATACAAGGTATACATACATATATATATATGTATACCTTGATATACGCAAGGCATCATGTACATTCTTAACTGGAAGGAACTTACAGGTCTGAGCCCTAAGACATTGCAGCACCGACATTTTATTTGAAATTTTACGTGTCCTATTAGCTCTGCAAAACCTTTGGAGAGTACTATTTTCAGTAGCTTTGCAGTGAGTGTGTTTCCATCAGTCTGTCAGTGACCACAGTACGGCTGGATTTTTCTGTAGACTTTCAGGAATGCTGAGGGCGCAATAAAGCTCTGCTGAGATTTTCACTGCAGCTTGGAGAATTGTGCTGTTTGTCAACATCTGTGTGGATTTTAAGAGAATCCACCTGAGCTAACCAGAGGTGTCAAGGGATTTATTTAAAAATGCAGATGCATACAGTTGTCATCTTCATTGATAAAGCTTTGGGTGTCCAGTAGCAAATTATATCCCTCTTGGGCAAATAGGTGTCCAGGTCACAACTGTCATGAACAGCATATGTTTTGCAGTCTTAGCAATGAGACTGACCAATCATTCTCAAACCAATGCAGATGATGCTCTGTTCCTTACACATAATAGACCTTTTTTTTAAAAAAAAACTCCAAATCCTGATCCATATTTTCCATTAAACAATTGTATTTTGTGCAAAGCAAGGAGAGCAGTGTAATGTAAGTCTCTCGGGCCAAAATTAATTCGCTTTTAAGTCACGATCCAGAAAAAAAGGAAATACGCATCAGCCCAGACAAGGTAGAAAAAGTGGTTTCTCTCTGGATTTGCAAATAGGTTGTTTAACTCTGCTGGCTTTATCGCTAGATGCTCACTGGTCTGCCCATGCTTCAGACCTCCCCCATGCAGGGTTCTTGATGATTGTTGCCCTTATGAAAGCAGTTACAGTGAAAGGATGATATTTTTTTTGCTGGGGAGGACACACTGTCAAAGCCAGAACTGTCAGATGTTGGTGACATCCTTGGACTAGCAAAAGGCTTTAGTAGAAAGCCAAATGTTACTCTGGACTCCAGATTGTGAGGTTTTTAACCTAAGGTCTAGATCAGGTCTCCGTCTCTAAAATTGAGAAGGTGGTTTCCAGCAATTGGGATTAGTGAGAGGTTGTTTCTCCCTAGGAAACAGTTTTTTCAGCTCTGTATAGCAGCCTGTCACGAGGAATAGTCTGGTGTTACCTTCTGGAGATACATGCTGCTGCTCAGTGTTTTGGGCTCTCGGCTGCCACAAGATCCTGTAATCCCCTTCAACCCTCTGTGAAAGCCAGACCCTCTTTAGCCCTAATCTTTGGGTGAGGTATCGGGTAGAGCAACATCTTTGTTACCCATCATGACAGAAACCACCCTTGTCTCCTTTGTCCTGTCCTCAGCTCTGCTAACAGGGTGGTCACCCAGATTTTTAATAGAATTTCAATGTGAATCTCTTTCCTTTTGACTTAGTAGGGAAATTGTTCAGATGATGATGTTTATCAATATTGAATTCCTCATGCCAGGCTCCATTTCTTATTCCCTCCACCACTGCCCAAAGGGTAGATTTTTCCCCATGAGCCGTTTCTAAACGCATGCAAATAGGCTTTAAGGAACGCCTGATAGATGTTTCTCTTTCCATCAAACACTCATGTACAGGGGCTTTCTTCTATCAGGGGCATTTTGTGGGAGAGATTTCTGCGGAGCTGCGTACTGTAAAATCTTCTATCTGTAAGAGGTTTAACCCTTTCTGCGCAATAGTTTGTAATCACATAACCTTTAGCTCAGTGGGAATGAATACCAATTATCATTTATAAGCAGTTCCTCTCATTACGCGCCTATTTATGGCATCTTTTATAGCTTGCTAATTACAAGCACACGAAACAGAAATGTTTGGAGTTAAATAATGTAAACAGGGATGTAATTGATTTTCATGTTGAATAGTTTTTATTGATTTATTGTTAATTAACATTTTTAAAGGATCTCTTGGCAAAATAATCCATTTAATTTACTGAATATTATACTAGCTGATGGTATATTCATATTAAAATGTCACAAAAAGATTAACAGTTCCATAATACTTGTTTTTCCAACTGTTGCTGCTTTACAGATGCTATATATTCTCCCCAAACAAACGCAGACAATATATTAAATGCAATCGATTGGTCTCAGTCCAGGTCCTAGCGGACAAGTGTCCACATCACTGAAAATACCACATTCCAGTTGACACTAATTGGCCATTTGTGCAGCAGGGAGGACAGGCATCTAATGGGGAGAAAAGCTGATCTCTGTCGCTCCCAGGGCAGGGTCCTTGGGTCGGCAGTTGAAGGACTGCATGGGCTGAGGGGAGAAGCCTGTAGCTTCGCTAAAAAGCCTTTCCTACTGCAAAGCCAAAAGACTCTGGTGTCCAGAATGGAAGCTTTCCAACAAATAGACCACTGCGTCAAGCAAGCAGTCACTTAATATGTTCAGAGGATGCATACGGTGCTGCAGAAAATGTAGTATGCTGAAGGCTTTTCCAGAGGTCTCCCCCCCAGCTTTTTCCAATTTTTGGGTGGGAAGAGGGATTGTGGAGTCCATTCAGGGGGGTTGTTGACAGCATTTTGGTGAAGGGCGGTTACCTTCCGCTGCTGTTGACTTCACTGAAAGCTGAGGTCACTTACTCGACACCTCCCAGGATCGAGCATCTAGCAAGGAGTAAAATTGCAAGTTGCAATCTTCATTATTACCATCCCATTATATTTTTCAAATGGGTAGCAAGAGAGTTTAATCACATCAGACCCTATTTTTTCATTAGTGAAGAAAAACATTAATATACTGTGACATGGTATTGATTTGATACAATCAATCTTTCCCAATAACAATAAAACCTTTATATTTTATTAATAGAACAATGCAGTTCTCCATTACAGCTCCCTTTTATTGTTCTGGGTCATAGTGTAATTCTGGCATGTTTGGATTTTTATTTTTATGAATATAATGTAAAAGCCTGTAAAATTGCTCCACCAATCTACCAGTAGGTTTCATTTGAGGCTCCCAAGCATCTTTTATTAGATGAAATGTTACCGGTGCAGCTCTGGTCATTGATTGTTTGATGGCCCTTAGGGGTGGAGAGGGTGAGGAGGTTTCAGAAAGGTTCTTGGCCTTTAATTCTCTTGATTTTTTTGTCGTGTGGATTCTGAGACTTGGACTCAGAACATCTCATCAGTTTGAAGGTGACCTCTCAACACGTGGCTGGACCCAGTGCTTCTAAATCCCCTCCAAATTGGGCTGTAGGTGCCTAAACTCTAGTGAAGCTCCCAGCAGCCATCCAGACGGCGGCCCTTCAGCATCACCTCACTTTCTGACTCCAGGCTTTCCATACCTAGTTCAAGTCAGGCAGTACATGGGCAGGAGGTGCTTCAAGCTCTGGGGCAGGCCATGGGCATGCACTGGAGCAGTTACACTCTGACCTTACCTCCCTGCTGTTTAAAAACAAAAATACAATATGCTGAATGCCTTTATTTATACATCCATAGTAAATCCATCTTCAACAAGACCTCAGCCTGAACTTCAGAGGCAGAATCCTTTCTCACACTCTGGCCCCTCAGGTCTGCATGTCGGGCCAGCACAGCCTAAGGCTGGTGGTGCACTGGATGTAAACTCCTCTGCAGTCTTCCATCTTGGAGGCTCTGCTCTCCAAAAGATGCTCTCCTACCTCGGTTGTGGGTGAGCTGCTGAGCAAGCTGTTCAGAGCAAGTATCACTCTTCAAGAGCAAAACGTACTCTTGTCTGAGTAGCGTCTCCTTTCTAGTTTGCCTGGTAAGTCTATTGGATCACTTGGTGTTTCTATCTACAGATATTTTTGATTCATCTTCTTCGATTAGCCAGAATATCTTCCTATTCCTGGTACGAGACTGGGGCATCATGATATTCCAGTTGCAATGAGACTCCCAATTAGTGTAGACAGATAGTTTCAGTAAAGCAAAGCTAGATGACTTTCATCACTAGCTCTTTATTCACTTTTTTCCTTGAAGTAAAATCTTTGTTAACCTTTTTCCTCTTCCCTTTTGAACCAAGAACAATGTTGCAAGATCCCATGGTGGGAAATGTAATCCCCATAATAAATATGAAGGCTCCATTTCAAAAGAGAATGGGCTTATTAAAGGTAACAGTTTATTAAAAGTCACTGTAAATTAGATGGATTTAATAACTTTAATTAGTGCAACGCTTTCTGGCACAGAGCTTGAGGAGAATTCAGCTGATCGTCCCCATCTCCCTGCTGTATGCCTCCGTGTCTGAGGAAGCATCAGCAATTCCTCATAGTAAAAGAGAAACAGCTCCTACTTGCAGCAGTGCAGAGCACAGGAGAAAACTACTATATCAACAGACCATGGCCCCTGGCACTCCAAATTAGTAGTAAGAAACAGCACGAGTGCCAAGTAAAGCTTTCAAATATCAGGGACAACAGAAAATCAAGCTTCTTCAGCAGTCTCTTCATTTCTCTTTCCTTGGTGTAACCCTGCCCAGTTCGGCTCTGCTTGCCTGCATCCTCAGAGAGAGACGAGGGATCTTCTCCGTTTGAGGGCTGTAAAGTGCCCGACATGACTAACGACCATTGGTGAAATGAGGGTGGCTACAGTATGCCGTGGATCCTTGAAGTCCAGCCCTGTTAAAGTAGATGGAAACATTGCTGGTAGGTCTCAGGTCACCCATCAAGATGGAAATGCCATTCTTGTTAGAGGAGAAAAAAAGAGAAATACAATTCTTAATTCTGTTCTGGTCAGAGGTTTTTCCTACTCAGTACTTTTCCGATGGGACATTCCAGTTTATCAGAAGTGAAAATGTCTGCATCTATGTTGATTTTGACCAAACCTATTTTCATTCTTGTTTGAAGAAAATATTTTTCTTAAAGCAAAAAATTACCAAATTTGCAGTCAGAGTGAAACATCTCAATATTTTGTTTTAATGGTTTCTTGATTTAGGTCATATATTGTTCTGTAACTACAAATTTTATTTATATTTCTTAAAATTTGTTGTTAAAGTGTTTTGATCTGATCAAATTTTCATTTCTCGACTGAACTGAAGACTACTTCTTAGAATTTCATTTTGAAGGTAATGATATCACACAATTACATTTTTAATGGGAGCATAGTCAACGGAATAAAATCTACATGCAGGCGCCTGTCCCCTTCTCTTCCCCCCTACCCCCCCCCAAGTTCAGAATGAAAATATATTCAAAAAAGTGGGCACTTCCTGAGAGACAAAAAAGTCAGTTTTTTAACAGGTTGAGGTCTAGTCTTTTAACCAGCCCACCTTTCCTGGCGTCCAAAGTTTTGCTTTTTCTCTCCAGTGTGGGTTCAGCACAACCATCCCATAAAGAGCCTTTTGGAAGATGTAGCTTACGTAAGGAAGTCAACAGCAAGTTAAGCCTGAATGTCTAAAAACCCTTCCTGGGCATCTGCAAATGACCTCTCCCAAAAAATACCTTTACACAGCCTGGCTATATTTCCACAGAAACCCCAGAAGTCACCTCTCTGGTCTCAGGCACGCCTCCCTGTTAAATTTGAACATTTTATTCCATGACTTGAAGGTGTTAAGATGTCTTCAGAGAAATGATCGAAGGGAGACTTTGTTGAGGGCAATGGTTCTCTGCAACCCAACAGGCAGAGGCTGCACGTATGAATAAATGAAAAGATAAGGACTTTACTTATCTTTTTCATACTGGAAGTTTCTTTCTAGCAAACATACTGTATAGAAAATGTTATATATACATATGTGCGTGTGTGTGTGTGTGTGTGTGTGTGTATCTCCATACTTTCATGGTCTTGCCTGGTAAAGAAGCATTTCCAATATGCTTTGAGATCAAGGTCCATCAATGTGGGCTTTTTTCCCTTTTTTCCTGTTTTTTTTTAATCATGGATTTAGGTTATTGTCTGCCAACATTTACTGCCCGAAGCTTCACTTTAGGCCCCAGGGGAAACCCCGCAGCCCCATTTCAGGCGGTGTCGTGCAGTGCCTGTGCAGCGTGGGGATGAGAGCTGCCTGGAGGCAGAGGTGGCACCCAAAGGGTGTCACTTGGTGGCCGCTGCCATGTTGCTGGTTGCAGATGCCCGGCGTTCAAGCGCTGACCCAGCCAGCCTGGCTCCCGCTGAGTGGAAGAGGCTAAGTATGTACCTCGGCCTTCCGGAGATCTTGATCATGCCTAATTTGTACCAGAGACCAAATCCAATAACTTCTGGAGACTTTGCAAAAACACTTAGCACAGTCCAAATAATAACAGCACCAAAAACTCGCACCATAAAAATCTCTTAGGATAAAATGGAAGTAGATACTTGCAGAAGATTTTTCTTTCTTTCCTTAACACAAAGATTTGAAAGGAGGGAGAAGTATCACAGATAGGCAATTCCTTTCAGAGGGGTTTCTTTATATATCTCCATGAGAAAGCTGTTGGTAAGGGAAGAAAAAATAAAGTAATGCTCTGAAATAAAATTTGTACAGATGTAGCTTTTTTTTGAAATGACATCCCGTTTCTCAAGAATTCGATGTAGCCTTTAGTCAGCCTTGTTTCTTACTGTTCTCTGTGCTTTGCATGGTAATTAGCCGCTCGCGTTATCAGCAGCGCAATGCTCCCGGCTGTTTCTTCAGCAGCCGCTGCTGTTATCCTCGGCGGCAGCTCCTCGCATCCTCCCGCCAGCCTGTACGCCAGCCCCACGTGTGTGCCGATGCTCGGCGTTCCCCAGGCTGCGCCAAGCGAGGAGCGAAGGTAACGGGCACAGCACGGCAGAGGGGAGAGGCCGGAGCCCACTTCCCCCAGCACCTCCCTGAGACTTCCCAGTATTCAACGCAGGTGGTTCACTGGAGGTTCAGTGGGGCGAGTTTGTTATGACAGATCACAAAAAATGCGAGGGGAGGCAAATGAGCTGGGTTCGTCAATGTCACAATAAATACAGGGTGGCAGCTCCTCGGCTTAGTTGGGAGCAGCAGCCTCAAGACCTTTATTTTGGTTTATTTTTATTTTTTTTTTTAAAGTAATTAAAACGTTTGTTGCACAAGTGCACTGTGGCATGCAGGCTGTCGAGAGGGTGGAGGGGCTGCTTTGCGCAGATTGCCGGCACCGCTGACATTAGCCTTAACGCCAGGTGCTGCGTCACGCAGCCGGCACTGACGCCACAGTGCCTGGATCAGGCAAGGCCACTGATGCAAATAGCACGTCGAGTCCTCTGTGCTATTTGTTGTCTGGAGGTAATGCAATCTCTTCTTTTAATTCAGATTTCAAGAAACATTTACCAGCTTCTTTTTTTTTTTTTTTTTTTTTAAACTAAAATATGGCCATGCAGTTAAATTCAGGTTGCCAGATTCAGAGGCAGTGAGGGTTCCTCTGTAACATCAGTAGAGACGTAGCAGAGAAGAAAGCTTTTAGAATAAGAATGGGGAGTTTTTTCCATACCAACACCTACAGACACTTTTCAGTCATAGCTTAGGTCCCACAATAACACTCTGCATTGATATCATGAAGAAAAACATAATATGGCCCCAGGCCATATGAAATTGAAGTTGCTTGCTGTGTGCAGAGCATGGTCTCTTAACTTCCCCACCCTGATTCTAGGAAGTTTGACATCAACAGTAATGTAAGCTCCTTACAAACATTCAAACCAAAAATAAATTAAAAAACCAAATAAATCTGGCATTCAAAAGATGAAGAAAAAAGAGGGAAATGTAGAAATTTAGGGTTTTTTTTCCAAATGTTGTTTTCAGTTTTGTGTACCTTGTCTTTGGTCTTGTGTTTCTAGCTTTGTTTTGCCTTTTGAAAAGCTGTGTGATGTTATTGAGAGAGATATGTGAGAAGTTTTTTGACTCCCTGCCCAGAGATATGTTGCGGTAGGGAGAATAGCTATAATTTATTAGTTCTGTGGTAATGGAAAGTGTAATTTCTTGCTGATGAGTACTTGCACTTATTTCATTATACTTCTAGGAGGGATATTTAATTTTGTAGCAGAAGTTTGTTTCTAAACCTACTCTGAAATAACCTATTGCCAAATTTACCTTCAGTAGTTTTGCCTTCACACAAAAATAAAGAGCGTCATTTTACTACACGATCAAGGTATTGTATACAGCATAAGGTGGTAGGTCATCTCATCCCTCCTTCTGTAAGATGGCAATGGACTAGAAGAGCAAACTTGACGTCTGGCAGTAAATTCGTTGCTCTGTAAACGAGGCGCTCGTGATGAGGGCTTTAACACTCTCCGCTGTTGTTAATGGGATTAACAAGTCATAGGCCAGGGTTTGGGGAAGAAGGAGAAAATGGAGGGAAACCCACAGAGAAGAGAGAAATAAAAACTAGCTAATATGAATTTTAAAATTCTTAAATATCCAGAGATCGTTGTGGTGATTCTGTCTGTCTTGTTAGCTTTATTAGCAACATGAACTATTGCACTTGCTCCAGCGTCAGGAAAGGTCGCATGCAGTGTTGTGCGGCTCCTCGGGGACAGGGCTGAGATCAGAACAGGGCTACCTGCACAGGGCTGCAGCTTCTCTTCAGCATCACTACATCAGGTATGAGTAACTCTCCACAGGCTGACTTTATAGCATGCTTAGTTCCTTTCCTTTTGAAGCCAGTGGCGTAACTCCTGGTGAACTGCAAAAGCCTGCGTTGCACCAAAAAGAGTTAATGATGCAATACATTTGTTTAACAATGAAGGGCCATATTCAGCAAAGATTTAGCAGGAGTGCTGACAACGAAGCACTTATGACTTTCTATGAATTGGCATGAAATAACAGCCACAAAAAATTATGAAACATAAATTGTTCCCGTGCATACGTGTGGCTGTCGCACTTCTGACCTTGGTTACAGCTGGAGAGCAATGAGCGGCTGCGGATCCAGACCTCCTCAGTCACTCAGCTCAGGCTGGGGAGCAGCGGTGATGGTGTCCAGGACTTGCACAAACTAGCTAGTGGGATCATTTGGGTCTGGTAGGCACAGAGGTACCCATTTTTGAAAGTGCCGTGTGATTTTTTTGGGTGCCCAAATACAGATGTGGTAGAGAAGTCTGATTTCCAGGTGAGAATAGCTCAGCACTTTGGAAAAACAAATTGCTTCCATACTTCTCCAGCTGAGCACCTGAAAACTCAGAACCTCCAGGTTTTTTTTGAAAACAAGAGGCGAAGACCAAGCGCACCTCCCTGATAGCTCTTTGGGGACAGTAATCATAGAATCACAGAATCATAGAATGGTTACAGTTGGAAGGGACCTTAAAGATCATCTAGTTCCAGCCCCCCTGCCATGGACAGGGACACCTCCCACTAGATCAGGTTGCTCAGAGCCCTGTCCAGCCTGGCCTTAAAAACTTCCAGGGATGGGGCTTCCACCACCTCCCTGGGCAACCTGTTCCAGTGTCTCACCACCCTCATAGTGAGGAACTTCTTCCTAACGTCCAGTCTGAATCGACCCATCTCTAGTTTTAATCCATTCCCTCTAGTCCTACCATTACCCAACATCCTAAAAAGTCCCTCCCCAGCTTTCTTGTAGGCCCCCTTAAGATACTGGTAGGCCACTATAAGGTCTCCTCGGAGCCTTCTTTTCTCCAGACTGAACAGCCCCAATTTGTATTGGTTTTGTTTCCGTCCCCCCTTCCCACCTGGGAAGACCACAAGCCCCAGTCTCCTGAGTTAGTTCTCTTCTGCAAAAGGAAGAAAACCTTTCTGTGGGGAATTGTCAGGAAATTTAATGTGGTGAAGTAAATCCTCAGAAAACTTGCTTGGTGCAGCAGCCACTGGTACCTTTTGGAGAGCTGCAGGAGATGGGTACCCCCTCAGCATTGGTACCTCCATCCGTGGTGTGCCCTCTCTTCCCAGTTGTGCTGGGCAGCGCAAGTGAACTGTGGGCAGGGGGCAGGCAGGAAGGTGAGGGGGAGCATAAGTATGGCAGATGCATGTCTTGCACTGCCTCATCTTTGCTGGCAAAAGTTTGGGTCCTAACAACCAACCAAGCTGAGCACGTAGGTGAGGCACTGGGTGGTTGGTTCCTATAGGGGAATAGCTGCTCTGCCAAATCCCATATTTCCCCTCTCCAGAACGGCTCTGGAGGAAGCCATCCCATTGAGGAGAGCTGAATTCCTCTGCGCCCTTGTTCCCTTGGTCCGGGTGGGTTTAGGGCGAGCATTTTAAGAAATCGCAGCCTTCTCAGGACCGCTGTGCTGCCAAGCCTGTGCTCAGAGTTGCCTCCTGTGTCACGGCTCTCCCTGTCCCTGCAGCTCTCCCCTCACCGGCACAGGTGCCTCCACCCTGTACATCGTCAGGCTTCGCACAGGCAGTGCCACTGCCGAGTCCTGCCTGCACGAAGGGTGCGGAGAGATGTTATTTATTCAGTGTAAATGAATGCACATATTGGATCTATGTACATGCAGTAACTGTTCTGCTTATGCTTGCTCACATGCAGTATATCCAAACCAGCAGGAGCCGCACCCAGAAGCGGTGTAAACAAAATCCTATGAATTTATATAAAGATGTTGCAACTGTATGTAAACACTGTAAATATTACGTCTTTCTCTGGTGCTGATGGGGAATAATTTGAGAATTTTAAGCAGTGCAACTTTTCAGATGCTGGAAAGACTTGGCCTCATTTCGAAACTGTAATAGAGGTTGGAATATATTTCATGTGACAACCATGTCCTCAAACCTGCTATTTGTTATTTCTTTTTAAAACACAAACAAACAATTTTCTCATTTTGTTTACAGGACAGTGGAACAGGAGATAACAGCTGCATTGAAGAAATATTGCGGGTAGGAATCCTTAAAAGACCATTTTTTCCAGTGCCGTTTTGTTTACTCTAAAAAGACAAGAGAATAACAAGAATATTGCAATTACTGCTGTTAAAAATATTACTCTCTTAGATTTTCATCTTTCTAAGGAAAAAGTAGACAAAATTATTTCCTCATGAAAAATAATTGAAAAATCTGTGAAAGCAACCTTCCAGAGCCTCTGAATTTCAGTGCTACTTTGTGCCAGTACGGCTGACCTTCATGCATGCAGAAGCAGATAATGGGATAAATTATAAACTGAAATGTACAATGATGTTTCAGGTTTACAAACCATGCAAAGTGCATGTTTCCATTAATCACGACTGTCAAAAATCTTAATTTTGAAGGGAGGTCTAGGAAGGTCATTTTCCACCTGGATTTAATTAGAATCCATTATGTAACGTCATTATGTCCATTATGTCCATTATATAATGACAATGTGCAAAACCTGTAGTTATTTCCGTATTTCATTATTATTTTTTTTATCTTAGTAATTTCTAGTTTATTTTCATGGAGCAAATTAATACACATCCGGACAGATCTTGGCTTGAATCAACTTTGATATTGATTATTCTCTGAGGCAGACAAATTTACAAACAATGAAACATTTCCATATATTTTAACTTGTGTTTTTTTCCGTTCTTTTTTTAAACTGATAATTCAATAATTTACAATGCTTATAAATATGATTTAACAGTGATTGAAATACCAAACAAAGTAGATGGAATGGTAAAACCTCCCTGTTACTGTGTGTGCTTCCACCTCTTGGATATCCACTACCCAAATATTTCAGATTGTTTATAAACTACAGGGCTATAAATATTTGGTTTCAAGATTAGGAGTGCATTAAGCCTGTTGTTTCTAAAGGCATTTCTCCATTCTCCCTGAATATGTTAAATACAGCTTTTAATTCTGAAACCGGACAAAGAGTTTATCGAAGGGTGATGATGATGTATTGCTTATGACTTCACTGGCAGAGCTTTTAGTTAGCTAACGTTTGCAAAGTAGGCTTTTGTAGCACTGAACCACGTATTCAACAAGCCTTAGCCTCAGTCCCTGCTGTTTTGTTACGAATTAGTAGCAGATAGTATAATTCATGAGAGCTTTTTACATTTTTCACGATGCACTAAGTATGTGATGTGATGTGAGGATTATTCACCCCTTCTTTATGCAAGGCTTTTAAAATGAACAGTCAAAGAAGCTGGTCTTCCTCCTTAGGTTGTGCAGTTTGGCTTGTGCAATTAGCCAAACAATGTAGAAGAGACATGGTTCCTTCCACGGAGAGGAACGTGGATATGTCAGAGACCCCAGCTGAGAAGAAAACTGCACTATATGGCTAGGGACGGTAAGGTGCATGTCCAAACCAGTGAACAAAGCTGCTGCTCTCTCTTTTTTTTCCTCAAGAAATATTTTTGTGAAGGTTCGTGACGAAGCTATCCTTGGATGGATAGGACCCTTTTGTTTGTGAGGATTTATTCACAACTTCTTTCACTTTGCTTAAAAACTGAACAAGGCAACCCACAGCTCAAAAGCCACACTTCACATCAGTGTCTTGCTGTCTGCTGAGGGCTAGCGTGGCTCAAAGGGCTTTTGTCCTCACGTGAATACTCAGTCATCATGGGTAACTCTGCAATGTGCCCATCCTCCAGGTCTGCAACCTGGCTATCGCTTTCTATTCTGAACTTCCCTTCTGTCTCTGTGTCTAAAACTACACGTAAATCTTGCAGAGTGTTACTCTATAGCATTTGCAGCTGAAGCTCTTTATTCACAAAGGTGTAAGTCTCAGGTCCAAATTCTCATTCCACTCCTTGATTGCTGCAACATCCTTTCCTTGGCTTTGACGAATGCAGTGTTACCCACCTCCCTTCGCGCTGCTGCGCAGATCATTTTCCTAGCTTGACATCTCGCCCAAAGACATTTCTCTTTCCATCTCACCGCTGTCATCTCCTTCTCTATCACATCAAGTACAGCTGTTTGTCTCTGATTTTAAGGCCTCAAGTCTACCAGTCTGTACTAATGTATTAGCTCCCACTTTAGCTTACCTGGTGATGCCAGCCTGTGTCGCAATGTTGCTGTTTTACATCAGTTAATTTCTCCCATGTTTTCCATCAGATCTGCAAAGAGCCTTGAACGCTTTCCCAGTTAGCTCCATACACACCTTCAGGTCCTCTCTTAAGAACGTCCTTTTTCACGAGGTCTGTGGAAAAACAGTGGTGAGGTCAGGGCTATACCACTTTTTCTCATGCTTGGACACTGTTGTCCCTCTTGTCTCTTGTAGTGCCCAGTGAGGTCAGATATACCCATCTGCTCTCTTTTGGCCTGAAAAGTGAACTTTCTGTATCAGGGAACGGCTGTGTAGTACAAAAGCAATGCTTAAGTACTCTCGCAATACAAATCCAGATCAGCAGTGGTGGTTGTTACTGATAATTAGTGAAAACAGCAACAGTAATAACGTGCCATTGCTACTCGCTTTGTAAATTACTGGCATCCAGAATTTTCCAGCCGTCTCCGTGTCCTCTTTTTGTCCTGAACGGATCCATTCAGTTTCAACACAGATTTTCTGGTTTTCGGAAACAGACTGTTTATAAGGAATGCCATTTCCATGTTTTTGTTGGAGGTGCTATTCACACAGTAAAGCCAAAGTTTAGCTGCTTTTTGGACAGAATATGTGCAGTTCCTGTACAGGTGCCCAAAGGCAGACAACGAAAAGCCACAGGAGCTGCAATCCTAGTGTTCCCCACAGAAAAGATGGCTCTTTGCTGGCACACTGGAATGTGTTTATTGCAGGAAGGGCCACTCGACTGTATGGAGCATCAGCAAAAGGAAGAGGATGCTTAAAATTTATCTTTGTAAGGAACATTGCACCCAATTTTAGCTGTCTGTTGCACAACACAAAACCAGAAAACGTCCTCTCTTTCTAGATAGCGTGTTCCCTGTGCATATCAGGCTGTGACTTTTCCAAGGGATGGATACTTCCACAGCATGTCCATGTTTCCCCAGTTGAGACCAAGGGCAGTAGAAAGTGTCCCCCAGGTCTGCTCCATCTGCTTCCCTGTGTTTCCTTCCCCCAGCGGGTGAGGAGGCAAGTGCTGGTTTGTGCACAGATCTTGTCACCCTCTGCTTTCAGGACATGGCCAGAACTAACATCTGGACCTGGGCTGCAAAATCAGTTTAGGCATAGCTTTAAAATCACCAAACCTTATTTTCCACTAACTGAGACAGGAATTTATAGTCTTTGTGCTGCCTGGTGCACCACAGGGTGCCACGGCTTAAGCCTAGCCTTTTTTGATGTTGTTTTACCAAATGTATCAGAGCTCTGTAGACTTTGTAAATTGACAGATCCTTCTGCACGAAACTGCAGGTTCCAGAGAAAGCCCCCAAGAACTGAGACGCAGAACCGCTTCCAGTCCTGAAGGAGGTTGATTAACAAGACAGTAACCCTGTCGAGATCGGAGCTGTTGTAAGGACTCCTGCTGGGTTTATAATCACTGCAGGAATCCTGAACCTAATCTAACCCCATGCATTAATTTATAGCAACTTCTTCAAAGTGTAGTGACTGCTCAGTCCAGCTGCAGGCACGCACGTCAAGGGTAGAGAAACTTCTAAGAGAGCCTTCGGTGTAAATAACTCCAGTAAGACCAAGTTACAGATGTAATGTCAAATCAAGAGAGAAAAGCCTCGTTACTTGACGGTAGCTATAAGAGGCAAATCCTTGTAAGCTTTTGCATTGTTGGTGGAAGGCATGGTAGAAAACTTTGAAGTGGAAAATAAGAGTTAAGACTACGCAAATATCCTTTATTCCACCATCCCAGAGCAGTTGCTACCTGACTTCCAGAGACACCGCCAAAGCCAACCTATTCACTTCCTCACTAAAACACAGGCTTGCTAAGCAAGATTAGTAATTTTTGGCTGATTTCTGTTTGATTTTATTAGTGTGTGAAACTGTGTCTTTTGTTATGGCTGGTGGGGTTTGGAGTAAACATCTATTTTGCGGTAATACCTGCGAAAAATGCAAGAGTCCTGCCCCTCCACAAAGTTCACTGTTGCAACCAATATGGGATCCACCCTGAGGATATTTGCTATGGATTTAGCGAGAAAGGGAGTGTATCGAGTGCAGGCAGTTCTTGGTTTGTAAGATAAATTGTTGGAGATTGATCTGGCTATTCTTACAATCTTAGCTTCAATTTCCTAGAGGTGCGGTAGTTTTGTTGAAAGGAAACCCACGGGCAAGTTGAGCTTTTAATTATTGAAGATGTTCCTTGTGAATTCCCTGGGGGCTTTTTGTGTTGACATGAGAGGTGTCGTTGAACTGGGGAGAGACGGACGTAGTTTGAGTGTTTGGCGCGCAGACAGTGTTTGGCTGCAGGATGCGGAGCCAGTGGGAAGCTGATGGAGCGACAAGAATGCAGAGAAAGGGCTGGAGGAAAACCAAGCACGGCCAGTTAACACAGCAGAAGCCGCCTCCTTTGGGATGGTATGGAGCAGTGGGGAGGCAGGATGGGGTGTGGGGTGGAGGACAAATAACTTTCTTTCAGGGAAGATAGAAAAAGTAGTGAAAGGACTGAGACTCTAGCTACAAACGTCCCTCCTGGTGAAGGGCAACTCGGCTTGGTGCCACGAGTCTCCTGCCCAGGGGTGAGCACCCGCAGGTTCCCTTGCAAATAGGTCATGACTCCCCACGGCCACAGGACATCCACTTATGAAAACATGACATTTTAAGTGTGATGGCTTAGGTGAGTAATTTACTTGAACCTCTCTACCCCGTGAAACTAATCAGAGTATGTAAAGCACGGTACTTCTTCCCTGAGCAACGTAAAAAACTGAATGAAAACAGAATCTAATTCTGTATTTTTCCCCTTCCCCACTTGGGATCCCTTGGCTCATTAGCAGGCTTGCTAATTCTTTAGCAGAAAGCATTAAGGATCAACCCATCAAATATTCAGGGTTTTTTTCAAACCCGAACAGCCATATGTGCCGTGAGATCAGCTGCACTCCATCAGCTGATTGAATTAAAACAAGAGCAGAGGTAAGTTAGAAACTGTCTGCACAAGACAAATCCTGTGAAAACATGAAATCCTACCAAACACGCTGTCACTGTGAATAAGCATCACAGTCAGTGGAGCACGTGTCAATACTTAGAGGGGAGAAAAATCAGTTTCTTAGAGGTAGGTTGTTAGTTCAACAACTGTGAACTGCTGCCTTGTAAATGTTAATGACTGTAAGATCCCACTGGCTGCAGTTAAGCTCCTGGTGGAGTCGGACATGTGAAGAATTACAGAACACAAATATGGTAATCAGCAGTATATTTCTAAACACTCCTCTTGCTTTCCAAAGCAGAGGGAAAAGCCTACAGGGTGGAATGAGACCCACTTTGCTGCCCGGCGCTGGTTCAATAGCTACCTCGGCACTAGCAGAGAGTTTTAGTGCGGTCTCACCGCTGGAAAGAAGTTGCTGGGAACTGGGAGGGGGCTGAGAAGGCCACCCTCAGCACGGCACCTTCCTGGGGAAATTCGGGTTGGCTTTTGTGACTGAGCCCATCGGGAAACTCCTGGGAAAGTTTCAGGAGGAACACAGCAACTTACGGTGAAAGAGAGGTGGCGGGGGAGAGAGAAGGTATGGAGACTCAGAAGCAGCCCCAATGTGCTGATACTACCTTTCTTGATCAGTCTCATTGAACACAGAAGTACTCCAAAGTGTCAGAATTGTATTAAAAATTTATCAGAGGCATAAAATATCATTTGTTTTCATTGAAATCTTGCAGAAGAACTTTCACAGCACCGCTTTGCTTTCATTCTCCTAAGTTTCAGAACAATTAAAGCATTACTTTGGCTGATGTATACTGTTCATTACATTTCTTCAGTATTATTCTTTTTGTCTTTCTTACTCAAATAAATGCAAAAGCATACCCAAGAGTGTGTGGAAAATGTGTCATTTCAGCCAAGGCACTAAAACCCAGAAACATTAAGCCATAGTTCAAGCCATCTAATCCAACCTCCAATACTTACCGATTAATATTGCTCTTCTTACCACACCGTGACATCCAGCTCGTTTGTACAGTACGTTTTCTCCAGCGGTCGCTGTCTGCAGTGATTTACCTAGGTCAACTTTCCTCCAGCCGGGCTGGGTACCGCTAGCGGTGTGAGTGGCAGCACCGTGGAACTTCAGCAAGCTCTGCCTGGAGCTTCTCCAGCTTCTCGGTGAGAATTAGCAGTCCATACGGTACCTTGTGCTACTACAGCAAAATTAGCAGCATTACCAGAGCTAGCTGAAGATATTTTGGCATTGCCCACATAAGCTGCAACGACTACAGAGAAGGCATACCTGTGTACACCATCATCCCCTTGACTCCTCACAGCTTGGCAGCTTTCAGGATACACCATCTTTATGTGGTGCCTTGGACTTCCCCTGTCTGTCCGCTGCAGCCAGGGTCTCTTTATTACCTCTTTTGTCCCTTTTGAGGCTTTCTCAGAGCATCAGAGTCTCTCTCCAAGTGATCTGTTACTTGTCAGCTCATCTGAACACACACTGCTGCTGGTTTGGGCATCGTGCGTGGCACATCCTTTCTATTGCCCATGTTGTGGTTTTCAACTGTCAATAAATCTTCACAGCCAACACATTAGACCCAGATATGTAAACACTGCTTCCCTGGTCCTTAGCATATAGAGTCTGAGGTACAGAGCACCATGTTAAATGGTATACTGGCAGTGATAATGTCAACCAACCATTAATTAGTTGTACGTCAACAGCCACCCTGAATTGTCACACTCGAGTTTTTGCTGCTGTCACTGTTGTTGTTGAAAATAGTGTCTCAAAGGAGTTTGAGGTTTGAATTATGCTGTATATTTAAACCTTGAACTTAATAAATCTCAGCGTCAATGAAAAAATACCACCTTAAAAAGTCAAAAACTATAAATAGTTTGGTGGAAATAGGAGATCAAGCTAGAAACTCTTATGGTGGGAATAAGACTTAGAAGAAATGCCACTCAAAGGTAGTCTGCCTTTCAGTCTTCCAGGTCCCAACACAGAGCATGGAGGCACTTTCTGTGGCATTGGCCACTCATGTGCTGGGGCACTGACATTTTCAAATATGGCAAAATCTGATCTGTTTTGAGTCAAATAGGGTGGTACAGAGGAAAGAGACCCATATTCTTCTTAGAACACAAGTAGCGGATGTGAGAAGGCTTTGCGTTAGGAAAAGGCAGGCCAGTGTAAAAAGAGCTGGTGAAACACTATCGTGCTAATGTGGTGGAATTAATTTTCAAAATTGCTGTTTTGTAGTGAGTGTATACACCCTGCTACTTGACAAGGCAAGAGAGAATCCAGAATGAATTATCCAGCCTCTCTGCTATACAAAAATAATACAGTAAAATGCTTACTAATTCTTCCCTCTGTTTAGAGGGTTTCACAAAGCTGCAAAAGAGGCACAATCACCATCTTGTTCCAATACAGAGAAATGATTCCTTGTTATTAATGGCAAAGGGCCAGATAGATCCTCATTTTGTATATCCCTGCCACAGCTCCTCTAAGGCCAACAGAATTATGCATATTAATACCAGAAAGGAGCAGTGGTATCAGTCCTAATGAAAAAAAAAAAAATAAAATTTGGATAATAGCAGGTATCCACACTGTTGGGAGCCTGGGATTTGATGCCTTCAGCTGCCATCTTTAGAGAACAGCCTACTTTCTACCCCCTTGGGTAAGATTCACTCAAAACAAAGTGAGACCACAAAGGAGGTGTGACTTGAGGTGATGGCATCCTCCAGTAAACCCTATGGCAACAGTGGTTTCTTCCTTGGTTAAACGGGCTTTAAGGAAGCAGACTCATCAGAGGAATGCAGCTAGATGCTGTTATATGATGTATTTCCCACCCAAGTTAGTGATCCCTTTTTCATCACTGTGTTTCCAGGGATGGCTGTAGAGTAGGGGAAGGAGAGATGGAGGGCTTCCCATAGTGTGCGTGTGTTCTGGGCTGTAGACTGCAGCTGTGGCTGCAGAGCCAGGCAATCATTGCCCCATAGTCCCCAACGCCTAAGGACACAGCCCTGGTTTGCCCTGTGGGCCCCACAGGGTGACAGACCTACTGCCATCCCCGCCTTAAGATATGTCTCTGAAAACCTGCATTAAATCGAGTTGTGGGTTTCAGTGGCTGACATCACACGTGTACTTCAGCAGTGCACCTCTTCCTGTCATCCACACGAATATTTTCAGTAGACATGCTCTGACATCTAGGAAATTCCTCTGTGCTGCCTGATTTTCCACAACTGGAGATGATCAGCAGGAGCTCTCCCACCACTGTCACTTTTTGGTCTGACCCAGGAAGCGTGAGCTCTCTGTTTATGTCTGAGAGAGGCAGCTTTCCTCATCTGGGAGCTGAGACAAATGTTCCTTTGTTAATCATATTTAATCATATTTAGGAGCAACACATGAGTTAGCAGTTAGCTTCACTTGGCAGAAGGGCTTTAAGGAAATTGTGGGAGAAAAGAGGAGTCTGCTAAAAGGAAATTAAATCGCTTTCAAGGATATTCCATTGCAATGTCTATACTAATAGGTAAAATGGACTAATAACTGTTCTCTTACCCTGCGGCCAATCAGCGGAGCATGGCTCGTGTCCAAAGAGCTAAACTCTTCCAGCCACGAAGCAGAGTGGCTTCACCCACGCTGCCTGTTGGGAGAGGCCCCTGGGCATGCAGGGGTTTTCTCTGCAAGAGCTGGCCCTGGCCAAAACTCTGCTGGTGGCAGTGATTTAATGATACGCACAGTTGTGGGCCAGCCCTCAGGTATGTGGTCCTGTCGGTGTGTTAGGAGAGGTGTCGTCTAACTTTTCCATGCAATGCGCTGGGCTTCCTCCTGCCTTGTGCAAAAACTCAAAGACCTTGGAGAATACTGTACTAGCCACACTGCAAAAGCTGTGATTGAAAATCTCTAGCATTTTTTATTCTACATATTTTGGCATCTTTTTGCCATTGTGGTTCATTGCCCTTGGGATATATTGAGTTGGTTTTTTTCTTTGAGAATGTGAAAGGTAAAAACTGTTTTTGAAGGAAAGACAAGAACATACACAGTCATTTGGCTGCAGGACGCAAAGGGCTGTTAATAGAACATTTTAGGAGAGACTGACTGAATACTGATCAAGTTTTCACCAACCAAAATGCCATAATATCTGTCCTTTATGATTAGTGCTAAACGTCATTTACTGTGTATCGTGCATTGTGTCATTCTTAGAGCTATTTTGGATTTAGTACCTTAGGAAGTAAAATGCTATCAGGTGTGCTTCAAAAATAAGGCACTTGGAAAAGACCCAATTATTTCATGTACAAATTATTGATGTCACCTTAAATGATGTGATTCTCACTCAGTTGTCCAAACAGTACCACTGCACAGGTTATAATGAAGATGGTGATAGATCATCACATTTCTGACAATTTCTGAAAACTCAATTTTTGCCAACAGAATTAATTTAATTAAAAATATGCATTCTTTGCAATAATATTGACTACACTTAAAGACAGCCAGACACAAAAGGGCTTACATACAAACTTCAGTTAAAAAGCATGCAATTTTATAGAGAAATTGCAAATCTGTCACTTTACCCTTGGGAGAAAAAAGTTATTCAGAGTAATGACAATGGCTTGGTGGGAGAGAAAGTGGGCTTCATGCAGTAAAAAAGTTTCTCTCCAGCTGTGTGGGTTTTCCACAGGTTTTTTTTCATTAGTATTATCAAGTTATTTGTTATTTACTCATGAATGCTGAATAAATACCAAGCAAATTCAAGACATTATTAATTTTCCTAGCATTGCATGTACGCATATGTAATGGTTCATTATAGCCCTGAGTTTTCAACATATTCCAGTGCAAATTAGAAGAGCCCAATTAAAAAAATTGTAGACCCTGATCCAACCTTTGTTGACTTCAGATCCTCATGTTGAATGGAGCACCAAAAGAGAAAATTATGCCTATTAAATTGAGTAAACATTTTCTTCATTTATCTGGGTGGCTGTTTTCTGTCAGTGAAAACTTATTTTTTGCTAAAAATGCCAACCCTTAGAAACTTAATGAGTATTAATGAAAAGCTGGAATAATTTAGCATGGACAAAAAGAGGGTAATTTTCCTCAGACACTTCGTTAGTATGAACTGAATCCTAAAAGGCCTATTCTCCTTGTGGTTTGTCAGAATAATTCTCATTATAGTCAATAGGAACCAGGTATATATGCATCAATAGCAGAATGGACTGCTAAATATAGTTGCTGCTGCGGCAGCTGGTTCCCTCTCTTGTTCATCAGATGGGGAAGCTGGAAGCCGCAGCAGCCTCACAGTGTAAGAAAGACAACCCTTGAAGAAATTTGTTTCCTGGGAACAGGGGCATGAGCTCGATTTCGCGCTTCCAGGCACTTCAGACTTTTCCCAAGCGGATGGACAAGTCTTCAGCCTGCTGTGTTTGGGCCCACCACACAGGGCCACCAGGCGTGCAAGCTTCCCTTAGCCTGAGCAGGCTACCCAAATTTGCCATATGCGTCATATTTTCCAGGCTATGTGACCACTCCAGCTTCTGCAGTCGTTCCAAAAAAATAGATGGCTGGGGCTTTTCCCCATTATCTGGAGAAGCAGTGTACATCTCTAGACAAAGCCACAAAAGATATGCACGCTTTGCCTCGTCTAAATTTCTCCATTGTTTTTTGCTGTCACTCCTCATCTCCCTTGCATCTGAAGATGACATTTCCACCCTGTCTTCCAGGCTCAGTCTGGCTTTCCCTCTCCCTCCCCTCCCGGGCAGCAGCGTCTTTCATCCTCCCTGGTGTCTCCCTGCTCAGAGAGCTGCCCCCGGGCTCTCTTCTCCTAAATAAGCTGCCTTTGTCTCTGGGCCCTTGGAGTCTCACAGGAGTCACTTAGGCTCTGTGATTTTTTTTTTTTTTTTAGGACCCGGGATTAGTATCTGATATCTTTTTTTTCTCTTGTCTGGGATTTTCTGCTATCCAAATCTAGACCCCTGTGGAGAGGCAGGGGGAAAAAAATGCCCCTTAACCTTTTGTTTTCCTTGGGTAAGATCTATTCAGGTGCTGAAAAGCTTTAGCTATCGACTTTTAGTGGCAGACATTAACTTCTTTTCCTTGTCTTCTTAGCACACAGAGTATAAAGCATTACACAGTAAAAAACAGCCATAAGGAATTCATAAATTATACATAGGCAGATTCCCCAAATCATCAAACATTCCCTTCTGTAAAGGATGTTCCCTATCAGTTATCGTTTCTGTGGTGTATGTACCTTTCCATATCTTGTCATCTAAGCTTTCACGGATTTTTTTCTCTTCTTTCTTCTTTTTTTTTTTTTTTTTTTTTTTTTTTTTTTTGTAGTTTCAGTGAGTTCGGATTTAAAACAAACCAACAGGAGTCTGCTTTTTTACCCCTCTCTCTGTCCCTGTTTGCCAGCAGAAACCTCACAGGTTGGACGGACAGGTGGAGGGAATTCTTGGCTGAGACAGACACAGACCTGGAGTCTTTGGTTTCAGTGTCACCATCCCTTGAACCCCTGATGCCAGGGAAGGAACCAGCCTGCCCAGGGATGCCTGTGCTCTGGGTACTCTCACGTAGCCCCTGGCAGCGTTTCTGGCTGCAGCAGCTTTGCAGATGTGCAGGGCTGAGAATCCAGCTTGAGAATGTCCCCTCTCGCACACTTCACTTGGCAGAAGCTAATTCAAAATTCACATGGCACTGAAAAAGCCATGCCAGCTAAATAGCGTGTGCGAATACTAGGAAGCTAAACACATGCAGAAATGGGCTGATCCATGATGCATCTTGTTCTGTCTATTTAAGTGCCTGTATTTTGGCCAAGAGCCATAGGACTGGTAATCATTGCAGAGCATACCCTAGGAGCCGTGCAGGATTTGGGTCCAGCAAGAGGCACCTAATTATGGTGGAACCATTGCACTGTCCCCTCAACTTTTCCGCAAAAGATACTGCTCTTACTAAATTTTTAAGGCCATGTCTCACCCTACGCATGAGCTTTCCTGCAGCAATGAGAGAATCAAGTCTTACAAGTATGAACTTAGGTGTCTTTAAAATACAAAGCAAAGATTTTAAAGTATTGTTGCCTCGGCAAATGCGTTTTTACAAAGCTCATATCCCAAAATAAAAGCAGTTTAAGAATCCTACAACTTAAAGTGTGTTAGAGCATATGAAAATGGAGTGTTCTGTGAGGAGAAGATAAGGGGAATTAAAAGCTGAAGCCAGCATAGGTAAAAGGGAAAATGTAGCTGATCGTACAGCCATCCATCCTAGCCATTCCTCTCCAGCTCACGTCCGCTCGTCTCCCCGCTGCTCTGTGGCTGTTTCTAAATCCAGATGGCTGCAGGGTCAGTCCAGCCAAGCACTGCACTCTTTTTTCTGGTGTGCAAGAAGTCAGGCTCCTGCTGTGAATCACCTTCACGCTGCCGCCTGCCCTCCTTCGCTGACTGGTAGAAGGAGCAGGCACCAGCCCTGAGTTCAATGTCGGAGGCAGCCGGTTTGTGAGCACCCCTTGCAAAACAGGCACAGCGTTGACAGCTAAACTCTTTGCATTAGTTCCACGCAGGAGGGATGCATGAACCTCCTGGCAGTTCTAAAATAGGAAACATTTCATAAGGAACTGCAAAATGAAATACCTTGTTCAAGAGAACGCTGTTGGTCCATCTGACTCCATCTAAACTGGTGGTAGCCAAGACATACTTATGATCTCACATGTCTGGCTGTGTCCTAACTGTACAGCAGAGCAACAGACCTGCATACATCACTCCATGCAACTTTCCTTTCCCTGGTTTCAGCCCAAAACCCCCTGGATGCATGGGTTGAAGAGAGTCCCAATATAGTTCAGTTGGTTCTTGGATCTGGGTAGCTCCATGACAAGGAGAATCATAGAGAATCATAGAATCATAGAATTGTCAGGGTTGGAAGGGACCTTAAAGATCATCTAGTTCCAACCCCCCTGCCATGGGCAGGGACACCTCCCACTAGGTCAGGTTGCTCAGAGCCCCATCCAGCCTGGCCTTAAAAACTTCCAGGGATGGGGCTTCCACCACCTCTCTGGGCAACCTGTTCCAGTGTCTCACCACCCTCATGGTGAAGAACTTCTTCCTAACATCCAGTCTGAATCGACCCATCTCTAGTTTTAATCCATTCCCTCTAGTCCTACCATTACCTGACATGCTAGAAAGTCCCTCCCCAGCTTCCTTGTAGGCCCCCTTAAGATACTGGTAGGCCACTATAAGGTCTCCTCGGAGCCTTCGGAGGAGCGTGGAGCACAGCACTGCAGGTGAATGCGATGCACAGCACTACAGGTGAATTTAGACTAAGCCAGAAAGAAATCCTTCTGTTTCAGAATTATCAAATGTTTAAGTCATTTATCTCAAAATAGAATTAAAGTGTGAGAAAGCCTATAAAATGCACAACTGCATTTCTCTGCAAAATTACAGGGTTTCTTCTGTTTGGAATAATGATTGTAATTCCTTGGTAGCACGGAGACTATTTAAGGTCACATCTACCAAAGCATATTTAAAGAAAGTTCAGACCTTTTGTGTCTGACGCTTACATTCTGATTATCTGTCTGGAGGCAAAGCTCCTCATTTTGATATGTAATGAATAAAATGCACAAGTGGAAGGAATCAAGATAATGAATTTGCAGGATAATTTTACTAATTATCTTGTTGCTGATCATAGGACCAAGGCGCTGTAAGTCAGTCCTACCGCAGCTATTAATATGCAATGCCTAAAGCTGTTCTTGTAACATTTATTACTCATCTCGCTAGTTCTACACAAGTTGATAGTTTTCTATTAAATTTGTAAAAGTGAAGTCATTAACATGTTCCTTGTTCTAAACATAACATGTTAAATTATACGAGTTTACCAAAGTCTAAAGTAAACAAGAGTATTTAAAATAAGGTGTTTTCCACCGCGTGAATGTTAGGTGATGAGTTGAGATGGGATTTATCTCACTTTGTTGTAGCTATTTGAAGATGGGTATCTAATCTAAGGTATGAATTTAATCTCCCTAGGTAGCCATGGGAGAGAGAATGGGACAAATTGTCCTCTGAAGGTGCCTCTCTTCTCACTGAGTGCAGAGGGATCCCAGTCGATTTGCTTAAATTATTTTATTATTTTTTTATGACTAAAGCTAAGAGGGATTAAAGTTTGTTGTTGGGAGTGGTAAATGAGACACTTTTCAACAAGAAGAAAAGCACAAACAAGTAATAGTACTGTGAGATTATGATTGGCCCCCTAGCCATTTGGTTGGCAATGCTTAGAAGAAGACAGTTGGAGAACACAAGCGTAGAGTCTGTACTGATCATCTGCCTTTGGGAACAGCTCAAAAAACATGAAAAAGTGTCTTATCAAAGTGAGCCATTGATATCCAAACTGCAGCAATAAGACAGTCAGGCTCAGGAGCCATAATGTGATGCTCGGTGTGGCTTTAGGAGAAGGAACAAATGTGGACAGAGATGAGTGAGGATGAAAAATTATGAGGTTAAACATACATGAAAGAAAGACAGAAGCAAACAGAATATTGGAGAAGTGACCAGTGGGAGGAAGGAGCTGGATCCTGGCTCCTATCTATTGCTTCTGCATCCCAGGAGGACCAGAAGGAGTTCAGTCTCTTCGCTCTCCAGAGCAGCACAGAGTTGTCTCCCTGTATCATTGACTGCGAATCTCCCAAACTGTGTGTGCGGCCTTTGCTGCTGTGCCCTCCCCTATGCCAAAGTTTAGATGTTGCCCATTATTTTTCGCATGTAGAAAAGTCTGCGTTTTGGCTCCTTATGATGCAAAAGGGAAACAAAAGAGAAAATATGGAGGCATTAGAAATGCAGAATTCCATAGGGTGGCCCTAAAGGGGGTCCTCTGGGAAAGTGGCACAGCGGATCCTGACCCTGTAACCTCATTTCTGTGTCATCCCAGCTGGGCTCTGTAGGCACCTTGTCTCTGCCTTGCTCAGTATTTGTTTAAGAGGACTTAGACCTCCAGCCTGTAGTCCTTGGAACTACCCATGTGATGGAGAGCATTGTAATAGGCGTATAATTTTTGCTTAGAAAAGAATAAAACTCCTCCAAAAAAAGTCTATTCAGACTACTCCTGCAGCAAGCTAAGATACCATAAAGTTTTTGATAACTAAATCCATTTGGTGCTTTATCTCTGCCCTCAAATCATTTCCCTTAATATTAGACAAAACTACAGCACAATAAAAAACAATAATGGTCAGGCACTTGGCTTAATAAAAGAGTCTTTTGAACTGCTATTATAACGTAGAAAAGAGGTCAGCCATTTCAGCATAGATCTTAAAGTTAGCTGGAAATATTTGTAATATTAACAGAAGAATCACAGCTGCTTCTCGACTAACCATGCTGCAAATAAGGATGCTGCAAATAAGGACTTTAGAAGCCCCGGAGGACTCTGCTTTAATAAGCGAGTCATCTAAAAGCACTGTTGCAGACAACCAGAGGGTACAAAATAACCCAGACCAGAAATGATCTGACTGCAGAGAGACATTGGAAGGCAACAGGTTCTCTCTAGACAACTGGATAAAAACCGAGACGGTCTTGAAAAAATAAGCATTCATCATGCTGCCTTTTTTAGTTTCTGTTTCATGGTTTGGTTGTGCTTTTCTCTCCCATAGAAGTTCATCAGAAATATTAAAAGCAGAAATCGAGTGCTATTTGCAGGTTTTGTTTTTGTTGTTGTATGAAATTGGGAGCATACTGTGCTATAAATAAAAGCTTGTAAGTAAATTCCCAGCACATTAAAACCTGCCTAACAGGAGATTAAGATGGTCTGAAGTCACTGACTCAGATCATAAACAGTGCGCCGTTGGCTGAAATGATTAATCACTGTGGTACGGAAGAAAAGAGGAAATTTGTTAAAAAATAAGCAGGGGGCAGGATGCTAACTCCAGGGGCACGCTGATTGGCTCTTTAATAATGTATAACGAAGCGCGTGCCAGATCAAAAGCAAATCACATGCAGCTGGCAGAAAATGAAATGGCATGAGGCAAAGTATTTGTCTAGCTATGAGGCTATTTAGGAAACTACTGTCTATTAATGTAATGTCTATTAAAGCTTTTCAAATTAATTTTTGCTGAGAGAAACCCCATAAATAAAACATGGTATATGCATTTTATATATATGCACAGACACATATGTCCATATATCCATATGTATGCACTATATATTATAAATATATCCGTATGTATGCAGGACCAGAGGAAATGGTCTGAAGCTGCAGCAGGGGAGGTTTAGATTAGATATTAGGAAGAATTACTTTACTGAAAGAGTGGTGAGGCACTGGAACAGGCTGCCCAGGGAGGTGGTTGAGTCACCATCCCTAGAGGTATTTAAGAAGCATCTACATTTGGCACTTCAGGGCATGCTTGAGTGACAGAGATTGTAGGGGTTTTTTTGTGTGTGTGTATGGTTGGACTCGATGATCTCAAAGGTCCTTTCCAACCATGAAGATTCTATGATTCCATGATTATATATTATAAATACCGCAAACATTTAGTCGCGAGTTTGCAAAATTACCAGGCATTGTTAATAGCTATTCAGGCTAATTAAATCATCTTCACATTCTTATTTTAATTGTTGCCGTGCGTGAGTGTGTGCTGAATAATTGTTACTTGGTTGTGTTACGGTACTATTTTTTGCTGTGACAGAATTTGACAAAAATCTACGGCAGAGGGAAGAGAAGAGAGGTGCGGTGATGCAATGTCCCCATCCCTTGCAGGTTACGCTGTCGGCTTTTATAATCTCGAAGGGTCACCTGTCTGCTGAGCTCCTTCAGCTTTGAACGGGTCGGCTCAGCAGCAGATGTGGGAAGCCAGGGAGTGATGTTAACCCTGGGAGATGTCTTTCCATCAGCATTCCTTTTTCAAGACGCTGATATGCCCATCAGTGGCTGAGGCTAGGCTCGTGCAGAAGTCCGGGGGCATGTTCTTCTGTGTCTGGGTGCAGCATGGACCTAGTTTTAATCCAGTGAAAGCCTGAAGCACAACGCCTGGCCCGAAACCCTGGGGCTGTCCCTCTCCAGCCCCATGCTCTAGCCCTTAGGCTGGAAACGTGACCTTCCTCTGTGCCTTCTGGGCTGCTGGCTTGGGCTTTTCTGCTATGCCAGAGGTCTGGCTTCAACAGGAGGGAGCGGGCAGAGTTCCCTCCCAAAACACAGTGTGCTCTGAGGGTCTCCTGAGGAGCAGGAGCCACCTGAGGCTGATGGAAGCCTGCAAAGTCACCGCTGCGGAATCAACCCAAACGGCAGAGCACCAACCAGCCTCCCTGCCCTCCGGGCTCTCTGCCACTAAATATTTGAAGGGCGGCGTTACTCTGTGGCGTCACACAGTAAGTGATACTCCTTTGCCGTCCTGCCGTCCCATTCTTGTCACTGCACAGCAGAAACCATCAGCTGATGGGAGCAGCACATGTGGGAAAAACCAGAGCCCAGGCAGCCTGGCAGCCCCGCGCCTTTCCGCAATTACCAACAACAGTTCGTTTCTGTCACCGCTTACTAAAAACATGGCACAGCGACTGAAATAAGTGAGCACTTAAGGGAAACCCAGACCTTTTATATCTGCCACTTATTTCCTGATTATCTTCCTGGAGGTCAGGCCCTTCATTTTGACACTTAATGAATAAAATGCCCACGTTGCAGGAAATGGGATAATGAATTGTGAAAAGACATAATCAGCAATGACTAAATAATTAAGGGAATTGAAATGTAGAGTCATGTGGGAATGTATTAATAATAACATGATTTTTCCATATGCTAAAAAATTCTGTCTGTTTTTAGAAAATCAGTCATCACACATGCTCTGTGGCAAAAAAAAAAAAAATTAATGTAGACTAATAGGAACTGTAATTAGATGTTCTGCTTTTAAACAGCTGAATAAAAGATGAAATCATATAGAAAGTATATTTAGATACAAGCCAGAAAGTAAACTGATTATTATTCATAGTGCCGTTAATAGGAGCTGTAATTTATGCATCTAGTGGGAATCATGTTAGGCAATTAGGAAAGGGAGTCACACTTGACTTCCCTTTATGCATTTACATATTTATATATTTTTCTATATCTTGCCAATGTCTCCATCTTTCCAGTTACCTTTAATCCACATAACTACCTAGAATAATACCTTTTACAGTGAAATTCTCTGTTGGAGTTCAAAAGTTGGCCTTCACTTAGATTAAAGAAAGCCGCATGAGCTTCTCTTTGATCATATTTGTCTCCTGACATTGGACTTTTGCAGGTCCCCGGTACTACATGAAGAATGGGACTTTTTAATTTCTCTCAGCACTTCACCTTCAAAGGCCCACAGCAGAAATTATCGTGGCGGTTGGACGGGACTGTGCCCATTTCTGCTCCCCTCTGTCCATGTTACCCTCTCCCGACTTACCCAGGGTCCAGGTTCAATTGCTTGGTCTCAGTCGGCTCCTAACAAAACCCAGGATCCTAGAATTCACCGCACTCCCAGCACTGAAATCCCAATGATCTGGATTTTGGTTCCGGTTGGCTTTGCTGCATTTGTGGAATATATGATCCTTCATATATATTTAATACTTTCAACAGTTCACTGCAAGAATGATTTATGCTTAATTGGTGCAACAAGATAGTTATTGTTTTAATCCGAAAGTGTCCTAGTATCTAATCACGTGTTAATGCAGCCTCTCAGCCATCCATACAATGTGGGTCAGCCAGAGAGGGTCACATCGCCAGGGACATTTGAACAGATGGGTGGGCTGAGGTACAGGGAGCTGTTGTGGTTTGCTCAAGGTAAAAAGCAAGTCAGTGGCAGAGCAAAGATTAAAATTCAAGGCATGAGATCAGCGAAGGATTAAGTGCCGTGTTCATCTGCTTCATTTTCAGACATATATGACATGTACCTCCCATAATCTGCAGATGTCGCAGCTTGGAAATATTCAGCATATATCTCAAAAAGGAGAGGCAGGGGGACTCTCCAGGGAAGGGAAGGGAAGGGACCTGCAGGGACCTCAGGGAGGTGGTGGACCAGTGGATGGGAAGGGGACTTCTCCCACAGGAGCCATGCTGCTGCTGGGTTTCAGGGCTGTTTCACAGCTAACCTGCCACCATGAGTACTCAGGACCAGTGCCAGGTGATAACCTGAGCTAAGTGCCCATTCCCAGCAGATAAGCAAAATCTCTTTTTTCCTCTCTGTGTAACGCTGACCTGGACAAAACTGCCCCATAAGCCAGACCCTGGTTACTTCCAGCCATGCCCGAGATGACTTCCCAACGAGCCTTGTGACTCGTGTTACCTATCCTAAACTTTGAGTTATTCTGGCCTGGTTTTGCTTGCTGTGTTTTTCTGCAAAGGCCATTCTTCCCACTGCTTTGCCGGGTGCGATGCCTCAGAGGGAAAGTGCTGGAGCCTCCCCAGGGCGCAGGGTGCTCTTCCCGGCTTGCTCTCTTCCCCCGCAAGCCCTCCTGGAGACGGGAACCTGGTGTCTTGGCACGGGCATCTGGCTGCAGGGCTTGCGGTTTGGCTGCGGACCATCTTTCGTAATTGGGCTGGCGAGCGATGCCTCTGCTCCTGCTTGGGGCTGGGGCTGCCGGTGCCAGCTGCTCCCCCCGCTGCCCCGGCTGCAGATGGCCCCACCGGCATCTGGCAGCTTGCCCTCCGACGGTCCTCTCCTTCCCCCTGTCCTGCTGAACCGTCTTTACAGTCCTACTTATAGCAGATGTTGTTCGGTAACGCCCCGCTCTTTGGCACACCCTGCCACCCTCCTCGCCTTTCCCATTGCGGAGCAGGGAAGCAGGAGGTACTCCGTAAGCGATATTGTGTTAAGCTACAAGCCACAGAAAAAAAAAGTGGTTAAAAGCAGTAAATGCATTACCATGCCTTCCAATAATGCTACTTTTTATCAGACAGAGAGTGATTTTAATTTGCGCCCCCCCGCCCCCCCACCTTAAGCATCTCCCTCCCCAGCCATCCCGGGCGTTGCATGGGTCTGGCTCATTGCATTTGTTCTCCGTCAAAGTGCGATGTCTTGGGATGGATTCTGCGGGCTTAAAATAGAAACATTCCTGCTTGCTGCTACTGATGTATCATTGGGTAATCATTAAATAAATTCAGTGTTTTACTGCATTAACAAAAACACATGATTGTTTAACAGAGTATATTACAGAAGATGGAGGCTTTAATGGTCTCTATGGATTTTTAGTTTGTAAGAGTACATTATGAAGCTGTCTTGGTAGGGTGCTGTTTTCATATGTGAAAGAAGTTACTGGCGTTATACATCATTTTTATATCTTGTTGCTAGGCAACATATCATAGTGCAGTTATTGCAAAGGTGTCTGCTTCCTCGTTAAAAATCTTCATGTTGCTCCTTAATTCTGCAAAATTAGCTCTGTTATTGATCTTATCCTGCATCCTCGGATATCTATTGATTGAGGTTTCATCCGTTAAGTTTCGGAGAAATATAACAGATTTTTTATGAACTGAATTTGGGGTTGAAACCTGAAGCCCATGCATTAGTGCTAATCTTCAGTTTCCCCCTTCATCGCAATTTGTTTTCATGCAGGGAGCCGTGCGTTTCCGTTCACTTGGGATTCAAAATCAGAGAAGTAATTTGAGTGGTTATGTATTTAAGATACGGCCTATGACAGTGAGGCTTAAAAAACCAGCAACGACAAAAAGCAGGGGCTACCTAGGGCTTTCTGGGAAAGATCTAAAAATTCCCTTTAAAATTCATTTCTTTCTCTCTTCAAAATAAGCCGTGGTTCCTGCTTCAGCATACTTCTGTTGCGAACTCCTGCTATATTAGCATTTCCAAATCTGGAGGCGGTTTTGCCCCAGCTTGGGTCAGGCTGTGCGAGATTTGGGGCTTTACGGGACCGAGCTGACTTCATTGCCTCACTTCATTCTCGCCTGGAGAAGGCAAATCTATTTCAGAAAAACGCAGTTGGTAATAACAGGCAGCGTCGCACACAAGAAAATAACTTTTTTTTTTTTTCTTTTCCCCGAGTGCCAGCGTTTATTCCCTTCATTACCACTCCTCCCAAGCTTCCTTGAGTTGGAGAGCTTTCTGCCGGGGCCATATGTGCTCCCCAGAGGCAGGGGTGGCTCTGGCATGTCCCGTCCGTCCCCCCCCCCGCCCCCACCCCAGATGCCTCCGCAGGCTCATGTGGAGCCATGGCACGTGGAGGGGCTGCCAGCACCAGGCACGGGGGGAACCGGGGGCTTCTGCAGACCTCCGCATGCAGCAAATGGCTCTTTATTATCCTCATCCCTCTTGCCTTTGTTACAAGCATATTGTAATTACTTTCATTAACCAGACTTAATGCAGTGGTGGTCGGTATAGCTACTGTTCGTTTTGGGGCAAATGGTACTATTATAATATCAGGTTTTAATTAAACTGTTTTGGATAAAAGCTGGCATGCTAAAAGCCTTTAAAAATGCTGTTGCTTGGTACACACCCACACAACAACAACAACCAGTAAATCAATGGGATTTTGTCTAACCTCTCCCTTGGAAGAAATAATTTGGCATGTGGTGTCAGGGCAGTTATTTCTAAAGGCATGTGCTCCAGAGGAGGGGAGGAGTGAAAGAAGCATGAAAGAAGTTCGTTCTCTTATTTTTTAAGCTGTAGAAGAGTTAAAAATAGTTATAAGACTTTGTTCTGCTCTAAAGACTATTCTTTTAAGGAAAAATGTGCGAATAATTAATTTATAATGGGACTAATTAGTTCTGTGAAATTTTAATAGATGAAGTTGTAAGTGAAAGAAAAGAAATTGTGAAGGCCAAAATGCTTAACTTCACAATCAATTAATGTACTTTCCTAAAAAATGCCTGCAAGTAATTTTGACATTTGAAAACTGGTAGTTGTTACCTGTTCACTCGTGAACAACTGCCTGCACAGATTTCACACCTGGAACTCGTTGGTCTGTTCCTGAACAACCGTATGGCTCCATTTGCACCCTACCTGCTTCCCTGTAAATTGCAAGGGGAGGGAAGGGGTAGGGTGGCCTCACACTACTCTTCCGTTGCTTCTAACCACACCATACGCCTTGAACATTTGGGCCTCTGGATTGTACAACAGCTTTAGCTCTATTCAGCCAACACTGGTGAGGCAATAATTAGTGAAAACATTACCGTTGTTTTCCCGCTGACAATTCCTCTGCTCCGCACCACTGGGCTATGACGTGGAAACAGTTTTGGTACGTCTGAGAGGTCTGATCAGACTGTTCCTAAATCCTTTTCCTTTGATTGCTTCTGTTGGAAACTGTATTTTCCTTCCTCAGGAAGATCAAGAGAATATAATCTCTGGCTGACCCTGATAGTAGTGAATGATGAGTATCCAACCTGACCACCTTGGTCTAATTCGTTTCCCCTCCATCTCTGATCTCTCTGAGGAGACACTGTTAAAATGGCTGCAACTCACTGTACTCCAAGAAGCGGTGCCAGTGTCCAGAGGAACCATCCTTCCATTCCAGAGAAGAAAGGAGTTTGGGGAATCAGCCTCTCTTTTAGTATCTGTTTATCCGTAAAGTCGTATTTTGTTTGAGCAGTTTTGCCAGTTGATCTCGTTAGCTCCTTTGGTCTATATAGAAACCCATGCGAAGGTGATTGCATCCGCTCATGGCCAATGAACTCAGTTCTCAGCTGAGCTGGTAGTCAGAATCAGCTTAACTGGATGATTGTTTCATTGATGGGAAATTCCTGCCATAGGTAGGCGAGTTGGCTCAGTTAGTCACCTGTTTTTTCTCCAAGCAAAAGACAGAGAATTCTCTCGTAATCCACGTTTAGATTACAGAACTAACCAAAACACTGCCACAGGACAGGAAGAGCACACCTGTGAGCACTGAAAAAGCTGTATCTTCTTGCCCAACAACCCCAGAAAAAAATGGGAGATACCCCAGAACAAAAAATAAGACAAGTCTCCAACTCATGTGCCACATCATGTCCCGTACCTACATTGTACATGATTTCATTGGTTTAAAAAAATTCAGCGCTGGTTTCCAAATGAACTATAGATCCATTAACTCTCATTGTTTCGGAAAGGTTGTCCTTGCTGGTCTGCAGGCCACATGTGTAGCAGCGTTCCCCACCAGCCTCCTCTCCCAGCTACCACAGTATCTCTCATGCTCATCTCCAGGTAGACAGCTCAGGAGGTGAAGTGACAGCCTCCCTACAAAACTCAGTGGCAGGCACGAAACTGCAAACAGCCCAGTCCCCACTCCAGGACTGTTCAGGTGCTGACAGGCAACCTTAGCCCTGTGCTGTTACAGCCATGAAACACTTCACCTGGGTCCTGGGGAGCAAAAGGTTTTTTCCATATTGTCAAGGAGACATGTCTTTCAAGATGATGCTTACTTAGAATCATAGAATTGTCTGGGTTGGAAGGGACCTTTCAGATCATCTAGTCCAAGCATGAACATAACACTGACAAAAGCCATCACTAAATCATATCGCTAAGCACTATGTCTACCCGTCTTTTAAATACTTCCAGGGATGACAATTCCACCGCATCCCTGGGCAGCCTGTTCCAATGCTTTGGTGTAGAAATTTTTCCTGATATCCAATCTAAACCTCCCCTGGCGCAACTTGGGGCCGTTTCCTCTTGCATTGCCTATTACTTGGGAGAAGAGACTGACCCCCACCTCTCTACAACCTCCTTTCAGGTAGTTGTGGAGCGTGATAAGGTCCCCCTTCAGCCTCCTTTTCTCCAGGCTAAACAACCCCAGCTCCCTCAGCTGCTCCTCATAAGACTTGTGCTCCAGACCCCTCACCAGCTTCGTTGCTCTTCTCTGGACTCACTCCAGCACCAAAATGTCTTTCTTGTAGTGAGGGGCCCAAAACTGCACACAGTACTTGAGGTGGGGCCTCACCAGTGCTAAGTACAGGGGAACAATCAGTTCCTTAGTCCTGCTGGACACACTATTCCTGATACAGGCCAGGATGCTGTTGGCCTTCTTGGCCACCTGGGCACACTGCTGGCTCTTATTCAGCCAGCAGCTGACCAACACCCCCAGGTCCTTTTCTGCTGGGCAGCTTTCCAGCCACTCTTCCCCAAGCCTGTAGCGCTGCATGGGGTTGTTGTGACCCCATGCAACAGGCTTGTTGCATAGGGTTGTTGTGACCCCAAGCATTTCTGCCTGCCACCCACTAGCATGGTCTGTAAAATGTCCTACCCCATCAACTCAGCTTTTCAGGGGTCTACAGGGATTTGTGGATGAAAAAATCTCCATGACCAGGAACACCCAACTTCTATTTGCTATGCATTTCATTTAAAAAACCCGAATGTTTTCCTCCAATAAATTCTCTGCTTCCCCACTGACTCTCTGGATGCCCATAATTCTTAGAAAACTCAAGTAGGCAGGATCAGGATAATTTTGTTTCTCCAACGTGATGAATCTACCAGCCCTGTCTGTTGCCTTTCTGTGAATCTTAGTGTCCCAGAACCAGAGCCAAATTTGACACCTGGTGCCAGCCAACACCTGATAGGCCGAGTTTTTTTGGCCAACACTCTTCAAAACATCTTAGTGCCAAGTGCAGAACCCTCTACCAAGCTGAATGTAAGAAGTGTATGGACTGGATTGCTTCCCAGTAGCTCGCTCTGATCAGCGCAGTCAGAAAGCATCTACCAGCTTTGCTACTGGAGCCCAACAGCAGGGTCTCACCAGCTCATGTCATGATGTTTTATGTCTTTCCACTTTCATTTCAGTTTGAGCTGCCGGGGAAAAAAAAGAAGGAATGCTGAGCCAATCTGCAGCTTCAACCACGGGACGCTTTTGCTGGCATCTATTTTTCTACATTGTCAAGTGTGGCATTTCTTGGCCCTTGCTGGTCTTGGCCTCAATTTACTTATCATCTCTTGGTTAGGATACAGAGGTGGATGATACCTTTGATCAGCCCACTTGTTAAATGCTCTGTGATACTTCTAGGAAAAACAAATGAAAACAGCAAATATACCCACTAGCAGCTGGGCTGCCAAAATACTGTTACATAATCTTAGTGTGATTAAGACTATTTTGCTAGTCAAAATTAAGCCCTTGTTTTCTTGTATTGCTTCGTCTGTCTGCATCCATCTTGAGTTTCATCTGCTGTGTTTGGACTGACGGCTCTTTGGGGCAGGATCTGCTCTTTCAGTGTCTGTGTGGGATGCTTTGCTGAATGGGTCCAGACCAAAAGTCTAGACCATAACTAGGCATTTGCACCTCCTATTCACAATTATCATGTAGTTTCACATCCCAAAGTGATATCATTTGCAGAGACCTTGTGTTCCTAGCTGGGAGGGACCCTTCATCTTGGCATTTCAACATGGCGTGCAACAGCCTGAAAGGAGCCTTTCCTAGAGAATGGTGGAGAGATCCAGGACTGGTTGGCTTACCCACCTCCTGCCACATTCCTCGAAAGACAAAGTTCAGCCTCACCTGAAATTGTTTCCTAAATGAAAAGATTCTGAGAGGTCCCAAATCTTAGGTCCCTTTGCCAAAAATTATATAGCTGTAGCTTCACTTTTCATGAGGCATTTCTCCCCACCTTACCAGGCCATTCCAGCTTCAGGATAGAATTCCTCGTAGGCTCATACTATGTCTTCTGAAGGTACAGAAGTGAATCTTTAACACCTGTATATCTGGGGGGAAAAAATGTAATCACTTCACCACCCTATAGCATTCATTCTTCTGATAACTTTCAATAAAGACCAGGCACAATGTAAGTTCAACGCTGGAAATGTTGTGTTTAGATTATGTCACAACCTGCAGATAGAGACCTGCAGATCTCACATTGATCTCCAACTCCATCAACTTAGCCTTCTACTTGTCTTCTTCCCCAAAATCTCAGTTCACTCACAACAAAGATGGTGAGATGTCACTTAATGTGTATAGGATTGGCAGATTCAGGTGATCCCCAAAAACTGCTCAGGTGTCCAGTCTGAAATGGTTAGAAGCCAATTTATTCCTATGCAGACTTGTCCAGGTAAATTTTATACTGTATTCCTACTTCCCATGGGTTACTCAAGAGTATCCTCCAGACAGAGCCCATTCTCCTCCATTTGCCAAGGTACTCGGACCTGCTTCCTAATGCTTTCTTTACTTATTTACTTCTCCAAGTCCTCAATTCCAGCTGGTAAAACAGAGGCCAGTGCTGATAAAGTTGTCCCCTGTTGTTCTTCCGGTAAAATTTCGCCTCCCACATCTGGATTTAAAATGCAGCGCGTTCATTACCAAGAATGGGGTCTCTGTGGACCTGCACTTGGAGGAGAGGAGCAGCTTCCTCGGCACTGACAGTGGTTTTTCACAAAGAGTTTTCCACACAGACTCCATGACCCACCTCCCCTCCCTGCTGACTTGGAGCCCAGTACTCTGGCATACCTCACGGATGAAAGCACCAAGTGGTAAATGGCCTCCCCACAACAACCTTACTGCTGGTGCTCCTGAAAAGGTCAGGGTGGGGATGGTGCAGCTGGGGCTGCCTCAGGTGTTGCTACTGTAGAGGAAACTAGCGTCTCCTGCAACAGAAACTTGCCCCTGGAGCAAAATCTGCGTGGACAGCCCCTCTTCAAGAACCACAGTTAATGTCGGATAAGATACCTTTTTTTCCCCCTCATTCTGTAATTAGACATCCCAATTATGCAGTTTAATCTAATTAAAGTAATGATGCAATTATACAATAATTGATACATAATCGGCATGCAAAAGCCTGTGTAAGTATTATTTAACCAACAGAACAAATTCTAGATGAACCTTTTCAATCTCTTAAAATGTAACATTTTAGCAGCCAGCTTGAGGAAGGGATTTTGCCTACTCAAGCATTTTTAAATCCTTACTGCCACTAGAAGAATTTTTTTTTTCCTATTTATGGTCATTCAGCTTCCATTGACTTCAACAGGAGCTGTCTCTGAGCACCAATAGGCAGGAGTAAAGCTTAGAGCCACGAGTATCTCATCCGAAGATGGCAAAGTGCTATTCCATTTCAGGAATGCCTAATATTGGATTTCCTGCTGTTAGAGATGATAAAAAAAAAAAAAAAAAAAAAATCTCATCGTCGATTGCAAGAGAAGACAGCTCTGTGGTACCTGAACTGGTGCTTTCTCAGCAAACCTTACCACTTAAGATCCTTTTTCAAAAAAAAATTAATTAAAGATTACTTCCCCATTATCCAAAATAACTGTGCAAAATACGCACATTACATATGCACCACACTTACAGATGTATAAACTAAGCCTTAGCTGTGGATCCACCCAAGGTCTCATGCACCAAAATCATGAGAATGTGCAGATGGATGCAGGAGTCCTGGCTCTAATGGCACAAACAGGAATCTAGTTTTCTGTATTGGCTCGTTTTTCTGAAATAGATAAACTGAAAAGCGTATGTTTCATCGTATGAGGATGTTAGCTGTATCTGTAACAGCCAAAGACCCATGTTCTGAAATGCCATCAGAGACCTGGGAGCTTGTCTGATAAGAAATGGGATTTCTTCTCATCCTTGGATAATATTTCCTTTAACCTGCTCCCCACTCCCTTACTGCTGTGCAGTGAACTGTGTACCCTATATGGCTTTTCCCCACCAGTGATGTGGCTGAATATCAGTGATATTTTACCCTTGTTTTGGAAAGCACAGTGGAATCAAACACATCCGCATTTATATAACACTCTAATTAATCCAATGTGTCTGGATGTGTGAGGAGACGGGAATGGCCTGTCCCTTTCTTTGTCTCTGTTGCATAACTCATGCTTTAAAGTAGGTGCATTATCTTCCGAGATGTTATATAGCGAGTTTGTTCAAAATGCCCCAGTAGCTGTGTCGGTAGAACTATTCACAAGCAGGGAAATTTCAGAGGAAAATGTGAATGTTCCCCGATAAGCAGTCACTTGGGCTTTTTTTGTTGTTGTTTTTTTGCATGATTTGCTGCTAAGGATCTAGTTTTAAGTGTTATTACCCGTGTGTGGAAGTATAATTTTGATTTGATCCATATTCTCTTTAATGCCAAAATTGCTGAAAAAAAACTTTTTTAATGTGGTTTCAAATTCAAATATGATGGTTTTACTGTTATCTTTTAATTGTCAGTATTCATATTGCTAGTATAAGTGTTTGTATAATCTTTTTCATAATAGACACTGAAAATATGTAAAAGAAAGCCTACGACTGAACAGTTGCTCATTCGTGGGGACATAAACTCAGTTCTACATATGGAAGTCACTGAGAGCCTGCACTTGTGGCCCACAGTTTCCAAGCTTAAGAAGAGCGCTTGGGTGCTTAGGTGACCCTCTAATCACTGGTAAGGGTCACGTAGAGAGCATCTTTGTCTTCAACATTTTTCTTCCACCCACTTGGTGGTTTCAAACTGAATGTAAGGGGACAGACTCAGCTGGGCAGAGCGTGAAGAAAGTTTCCCGTGTCAGACTGAGCCCTAGTTTCTTCAACCTAAAGAGTGCAATTGCTTCAGAGACAGAAAAAAGAGCCATTCACGTGCCTTTCTTGGGTGAAATTCTCTTATTGATGGGCAAGAGAACATCAGTAGGTCCATTCAGTAACAGACATCTGGAGCCTGAAAGAAAGCAAGGTAAATGCAGCTAAAAGCTGTGAGAAAATTCAGCAGGCACACTACTGCACAAAAGAGAAACCCAAACCCAGCCTATTTATTTATATTCCATGAAAAAATTCAGCTTAAAAACCTAATGTCCTGCTTACATTTCACGGCTCTGTTTACATTTGTTGCTAACAGAAGTCTCCGTAACGTACCTCACAGGCAAGAGCATTGTGCTAATTTTTCACCGATCTTTGTCTTCATTGTTTTAGCAGGAAACTCACCCATATTTGATGAAGGAACTTGAGCTGAATTTGCCAACAGTTTGGTAATTCTGATAGGCCAGGGGCTGCTGTCTTTGGTGAAGATACAACAGCCAAAGTACAGCTGATCTCATATTGCTGAGCGTGATTTAAAGGAAAATCTTTGAAAGAAGTATAACTGCCTGAATTACTACTTTTTTATATGTTTTTAAATGAGAATGTAAAGGCCAAGGGCATTTTTTCCTATTTAATACTATTAAATCCATCATTAAATCTCTTGCTGAACACTGGGTGAATTTAATGGTGCCCTCAAGTGCTGGTGCTGATGCTTGACTGTGTTAATATTGTTGTATATACAGATACAATAAATAACACTTAGCAAAGGTAGTATTAGCAACCTTATTGGGTATATCAATACAAATAGCTGTACTAATGAGATTAAGCATCAGAAACCAGTGGTGATGTGAATCTAGGCACTGGGGCTAAAATATGGATAGGGATTCAACACATTGAACCTATCAATAAAACCAAACAGACTCTACTAAAAGCTTTATTGCTAGTTGGCATTAAAGGATTAATTTGAAAGTAGTTTTTATCTTTTCTCATCTCACTTTATAACATGATCTGTCTTAAAACTTCAGTCTGTCTTGCGCGTAGGTATTAGGAGTGTTTCTATTTGCTGAATAATCAGCAAAACGTCTGGCAGGCCACTCTGCTTTGCCTTGCGGAATTCAGCATTGGGGATGGACCGGCTTTGTACCACTGCTATTTTTTTATGTCTGGTATTCTGAACACGGAGTTGCATAAGTTGAGTCACCTCTAGATCATCATTTCGCCTCTCAAGATACACCGGTTGGACGCCATTGCTTTGCCCATGCAGATTATTTTAAGCCTCCTGGCGTAATTCCAGGATCCCATTTTTCTCACATGAAAAGCATTAAATGTTCATGATTACAGTACTCTCTTACCATTTCAGTAATCTCCAACTGTCTCCATTTCATTTTGAGGGTGTTCCTTATTTATGCTTTTATTGCTGGTAGGGAAAAAAGCTCTGTGTTGTGATCTTTCTTCTGATGGGATTCTACGTATACTAAAGCTTTGAAAGATGTATCCACTGCTTTGTTTTACGAAGAATCTTTTTCAAAGTAAAAAAAAAAATTACCTAAAGGACTATCTTTCATCAACAGGGGTGAAATCCTTCCCTGGATAGGAAAGTCATTGAAGGCTTAAGTGGGAATTAAGTGATACGTAGATACAATGTGGACCTTCTTATTGCAGTGAATTGCAGTTTGATCATTCTCATGAAGAGAAATCAAAAGAAATTAACATTTGCTGCCACAAAACAACCTTTCATGACTTCTAATATTTTAAATTTCCAGTGCTAAAGCAGCTGTTCCTGATTCCCTGCTCTCTAAAAAATAGGTAACATAATTAAAAAGTGGTAATGGTATGTCCTGTTTCCTTTTTCTTTATGTATTACTTTAATTTTCCCACATGATTTCTATGAGGTTGCAAAAAAAAGAAAATATACACATCCTCATTTTTTCAAATGACAGCAAAAGGATGTTAATTTTGCTTTAAAGTGGATAAGTAAATCATCTGTAGTTAAGAGCTCAAAAATAAACAAGCATTTGTAACCACGTTACTTCCTTACGTGCTTCTGTCACGATGCAGCCTATAATTTCATAATCACCTACTGTTTGCTGGCAAACATCTTGAGGAATGTTTTAGAGAGTTGTAAAAACTTCTGTTAGCATCATTTTTCATAACATCCTAGCTGTAAAACCAAGCTGTCCTCGTACTGAGAGCCTGGTACAACGTCGTCGAAGAATACCTAGAAATGGTGAGGCAGCAGGATACGCTAGTCCTTGTAGGTTTTCTGTGCAGAGGGGTGTTTCGTCATCTTAATTGTTTCACAACCAAATCTACTTACAAACTGTTTCAAAGATCTATTTGTTACTCTTTCCATTCATGTAATTCGGTTTTAACCAGTTTAGTTGAATCTCAATGTATTTGGTTTTAGTTAAAACCAAAGCAGTCATACAGTCTCTTACATGCATTAAGTTAAAGTGGCTTAAAACCGTTGCTTTTTAAAAATAGATGCAAATTTCTTATGCAGACAATGCCTACGATAATGAATAAGATACTGGTGTTCCTCTGCTTCTTAATGAAATAAATGGTATAATGGATGAAGCCAGAACACGTGCTTTAGGAGCAGAGTTAAGGCTTCAGTGTATATTTTCATACCTTCTACTATTTTTTCCAAGTGGAGTCACAGAATGGCATTGTCATCTTCAATACCATTTGTGCTGGGACAGGGAAACAACAGGGTTTTCTTATGGGGTTTTCTGACTCAAGATTCTTTCAACCTTAATTCCAGTTTTATGTGTTTTACCTCGTAATACTACTACAGTACTTACAGAGATTACAAGGGTGCTGGGATGCTTAATTCAAGTTTGCGGAATACCTTGCAAATGAAAGCCAGTGTGTACAATAAGCACTAAATGTTATTGTTTCAGGGCTTAAAGCAGACAGAGCTGGAGACAATGATAGCTTTGAAGAACCCACTTAATATAAACACTAGATAAGAGTGAATTGCACAGTGAAGGAGCGGTCTCCTTCACTACTCCGTGGGTGTATTTGCAGCTAGAGAGAAGCACAATTTAAAATCAGTTTTAACAAGAAATGCCAGATTGCCTAGGGATAACGGGGGCAAACAAAGGGGCACTCCCTGCCTCCGACAGCTTCCCCAAGGCCACCCAATGTAGTGGGCAGAAATGGCAAGTGCTGTTTCATGCTCCGTGTGCTGACTGCCTGGAACATGATGGTGAGCAGCAGCAGCCTGGGCAGGCTCCCTGCCTGTGCGTAATGCCCTCGCAAGGGCTCCCAGAGGCACCGTGCTGCTGGCAAACCTAACATTTTTCTACATGACAACAAGGGACTGGCCTCAAGCCCTCTCCCCAACCTCACCAGACTCTTCAGGGTGCAGGTCTGGGTCTTTTTTCAGAGTCTGTCGCAGTAGGAACCTGCAGCCTCTGAAGTGCCGGACTGCGATTGTGCCAGCTCTGCAAGCAGAGGCAAGCGCCCCATGTGCTTATGCTCTGATTGGGCCCGTCACAGGACTTCTCTCCTAAACATCCAAAACAACCTGCAGATTATTGTAAAAACTGATCTGTTTGTACCTGCTGATTTGTTGCTTTGACTCTGTGAAATGGATGAAAATTATTACAACAGGAGCCCAGTGTGCCCTGCTTACCAAAACCTTTGCTGTGATGCAAAAGGCCCTGATTACCTGCTTTTGCCTCAATAAACCACGCAAAGACTGGAATATAGCAGCGGGACTTGGGTCTTATCACTTTCCAGGCTTTATTTTTGCCGCTGCTCTCAACAATGAAGCCTCCAGCCTTGTTGAGTACAGTTTGCATGGCCAGGGTTTGCGGTGTGCACGGATGGGGGTCTCAGAAGTGCTTGAGGGACTTTGGATGGAGCGTGCAGCCAGTGAGACTTCTCTACTAAGTTCTTCAGCTATTTTGAGGAGCCTTCCAGTACATATTTTCTTCCTCTTTTCCTATCCCATATGCTTTTGACACATATTTTAGACAAAATCCTTCGAACATCAACACTGGAAGATGTCAAAAAGAAAAGGAAATCACTTCACCCATCTAAAATACTGTCAGATGATCTTGTCCACAAAAGTTTCTGTCAATTCACAGATCACTAAATTCAGCAGTTCAAGGTGCAGTAGTAGTTTTGAGGAGCTTCAACTACGTGTTTTATCCTTGGTAGAAGATAAAATATCCCTGGTAGAGACCCTCTACCATTATACTGTGCAAGCTTTGTATGTGTATTAATTTTTAAATGCAGATTAAGTTCCAGAGTTATCCAGTAATTTATCTAAGAGTGACTATCCTGGTCCTCCAAATCTCTGCCCACTTGTTCTGGCATTTTTACCACTGTAAAAGTCAATAAAAACTGCTGCTCCTGCTAACTTCGGAACAAAATCATAGCCTAAGTATGCATATTGTACATGCTACAAAGTAATGCTCATCCCAGAGAGATTTAACCTAAATATACATATAGAAATTGGACTACACATGGGGAAAAGGAAGTGCTATTAACTCACTTCTCCAAGTGCAGCAGGATTCGTCCAGCCTTTTACATCAAGGAGAGCCTTGGAGCAGGCCCACCAGCCTCTGGGTCTAGCATCAAGCCCCACTCTGCCACCTTGCTGAATTTTTTCCTGCATGAGTGGCTGATTCTCCAGGGGAATCCGGGTTGTTTGCCCAGGGAGCCCTGGAGGAAGAAGGAGGATGTTTGCACCTGTACCCCACTTCTGGCCAGGGCTATTCTCCAGACTCCAGGGTGAGAGGTTGGTAATATGGAGACCATCTTTCCTCTACACCTACCAGGGGAAGGAGGGCATGTCCATTACTGAAGACAACAGGAGGCAAAGGGCCACCCTGGGTAGTGGCTGTGCCTACACAGACCCGGTATAATAGTGTTCTGCACACCCCAGTTCTGACTCCAGGGATCAATGCTGGATGCCTGATGAGGAGCACCTCAGCTCGTAGAATCATAGAATAGTTTGGGTTGGAAGGAACCTTAAAAGGTCATCTAGTCCAACCTCCCCTGCAATGATCAGGGACATCTTCAACTAGATCAGGTTGCTCAGAGCCCCGTCCAACCTGAACTTGAATGTTTCCAGGGATGGGACATCTACCACCTCTCTGGGCAACCTGTGCCAGTGTTTCACCACCCTCACAGTAAAGAAATTCTTCCTGATATCTAGTCTAAATCTGCCCTCTTTTAGTTTAAAGCCATTACGCCTTGTCCTGTCACAACAGGCCCTGCTAAAAGGTTTGTCCCCATCTTTCCTGTAGGTCTCCTTTATGTACTGAAAGGCCACAATAAAGTCTCCCCGAAGCCGCCTCTTCTCCAGGCTGAACAACCCCAACTCTCTCAGCCTGTCTTCACAGGAGAGGTGCTCCAGCCCTCCGATCATTTTTGCAGCCCTCCTCTGGACCCACTCCAACAGGTCTTTCCTGTGCTGAGGGCTCCAGAGCTGGACGCAGGACTCCAGGTGGGGTCTCACCAGAGCAAAGGGGCGGAATCACCTCCCTCAAACTGCTGGCCACACTTCTTTTGATGCAGCCCAGGATGCAGGCGCACTGTGAGTGCACATTGTCTGCTTATGTCCTGCTTTTCATCCATCAGTATCCCCAAGTCCTTCTCAGCAGGGTTTCAGTAGATAGAATCCAAATGTGACTTGTTGGAAGAATGATAGCCAGTTGGCTAACCTTCTCGCTACCAATAACATTAAAACTGGAAAACCTAACACTGGGTTGTCTATATATTTGCGGAAAATATTTTAGATGATCAGAGATGACCTTTCTGGAACAGCAATGTCTTCTTAATGTGAAGGTATTAAAAGGTCATGTGGAGTATTTATGTTTCCAAGAAACATAGGGTAGGGAAGAGGAGCCTTGTGCATGCTTGACTCATCCTCATACACAGGTGGCCAAGAAACAGAAATGTGGTAACGCAGTCAGATTTGGAGATAGAGACATAACCTAAGAGATGGTCTAAGAAAAAGTGTCAGGGCAGCCTAGCTGAAATAATAGCACTGCCACTAAGTCATCTCTGAATTCTCCCTCAACTTATTATAGCAAGTAGAGAGGCGCAGCACTGGTCAAAATCTCTGTGTGAGGTGCCATACAAACATGTAAGAAATAAAGCTTTGCTCCAAGGAGCACAAGGCCAGACACACACACACACACCCGCCCCAGTTTGAGGCATTTCAGGACTGAGTACAGGAGCTTGGGCTCCATCCCTAGTCAATACAGAAAGTCACTTCCAGAGGATACTCCACATCTTAGGTCCGCTGATGTGCCCCATGCTGTTGTCTTTGTCTTTTCCGCTGACTGTAGCAAGAGTGTCAGGCAGATGCCCTCATCTTGTTGACCCCTTAGTTAAATCCCCAAGATTAATTGTTATGCACCTGGACCTTATACAATCAAAAGCAGCAGGGGACAACTACAGGTGATAGACAACTGACACATAAGGAAGGAGCAAACTTTTGTTTCTATCTTTTCTAAAACACAATGGAACATCCCTTTCTGTATATCATTGCTTTTGTGGTCAGTACCTAGCATTCACATGTGAGTACAAATGGTTCACATGTTTTCTTGATTTGTAAAGCCTGTATTGAGAGACATAAATGGTAAGGATTTTGATGGACTGAAAAAGAAGCTCCAAAATAAAGAACAAGAATCCCACTTAGGTAAATTTTAGATGTGAGTCTGAATAGTGTATTTTATCACCCAGTCTGACTAGCATTCTGGCCTGTGTAACAAGCCAGATAACTGCAACCACTCTCCCCTGTTTTGAGCCCATTTTCTTGTATTTGGCTGAAGCATATCATTCAGAAAAGCATCCTTTCTTGATCTTAAGACTTCAAGAGACGACGACAGGAATTTCCATAGCGCTGTATCCCAGCAGTGAGTCACCAGCTCATGAGAAGTTGTTCTTTTTTATCGAACTTCAGTTTGCCTTTTTGTCCTATCCATTGGCTCATGACAAAAGAATTTAGTGGTTTTCATCTTTTTCTATTCTTGATAAGTGACAACATTTTCCACTGAGACCTATTTGGAGATTTTGTATACTCGGACTCCTATTAAGCATGAACAACCTTGATTTTTTTAGTCCTCTCTTGTGAATCCTGTTGAAGGTGTTCAGTAGAGGCCTTTTACCTTGGGGCACTTGACAGTTGGCTTCAAGTAAGTTTTCTAGAAGTCATGTTAGAGGTTTTTTTCCCCCTATGAAAATACTTGTGTGGATTAAGCATAGTACTTCTTAGTCTAACAGGGCTGATCTCTGTAAATATCTGTGATAATTTTTTGCTCCTTTTTTCACCTTCTCAGAATTTCCAGCAGTTTTGAAGAAGTGTGGACAAAGAAACAGGCTACTCCAGCATTGGCCTCACCAATTTTACTGTGCTCCTTAATTCTCCGTTTTCAAATACACAATGATGGAGCAAGGTCTTTCGGACAGAGCATGATGCAACATTATTTTCAGTTGCTTTAGCTGTTGTGGTTTTGGCCAAATCGGCCAATGGCCAGCGACAGATGCTCCCCCCCAACCTCTCGTACACGGGGAGGAGTGGGAGAGATAAAGAGAGATTTACGAGTTTAGAAGAAACTAAACTACTTTAATGAAATATTAATAATAAAACAATGAAATAGATACAGTATATACAAAATTGTATTAAGCTCCCAGAATGACGTCACCGGCAGGCACTGGGGAAGCCCCAGACTGGATTCAGCGATGGGTGGGAACTGGGTTCCACAGATGGAGTCAGGAACACATGGATTGGGATCAAAGGCATCAACATGGGTCCTCCTCAGATGTCAGCCATTGAAGGAAGAGAGAGCTGACCCTCTGATCCCTCAGCTTTTATACTGAGCATGGGGCAGATGCAATGGAATACCCTGTTGGTCAATTTTTGGTCACTTGTCCTGTCCGCTTCTCCCTGCAGGTGAGACCCCTCTGCGCTTTTCCGCTTCCGACCCTCCAATGGGGCAAATAACAAAATTATCTGACCTTGGTTGTTATAGCAATAAGTACAAGCAAGAGCCTCTCTGCATACCATTCCTTGGCACAAGCTGTAAACATTGGTCTTATCACTCTGAACAAACCATTTTAGACACAATATGCTGTTAATTTCAGAGAGTTAGAAGAGGCCTAGCTAAAAAATAATTACTGAACAGAATGTTGGTTCTGTTTTAACCTCAAACCAGGACATTTACCTCTGGTGATGTCTAAGTCCTTTCCAGGCCTAGTGTCCCACTCTACCAAGAATATATAGTGTTCTTCATTTGTGGACATGAGTTTGTCTGTGTTCAACTCTGTATGCCTCTGTACTCTTAGCTGACCTGGTCTCTGTTGTCTTCAGGCATCACATTGTGCCACTGTGCTCTTTCTAGAATATGAACCATCAAGATTTAACATCTTCCTGTCAGTTCAGATCTAGGAGGCACACGATGCAGCCTTGAGAACAGATGGTTGAATTCACATACAATGAAGCACGCAGTGCTACACTGATTTCTTAATCTCATTCAGAATAAATGACTTGTATATGAATAGATTCCCCAAGTTGTCAGAGCATCATAAACAAAGTTGTCTGCTAATTGCACTCAGCCACATCCATGCAAGGTTGTCCAGGAAGGATTTACAGGCCATTTCGCCTTGCAGAACCTCTCTGTGCTAGAGCAGGGAAAAAGGAAGGAGAGCCCCTGCCTTGATGCTCAGCTCCACAGTCTGACATCCCAGCCTGGCTTCATTTTCGCCTGTAAATTGAGCACATTTCATCTCATATCATTAAGAAACCACAAGTGCAAAACTTATTGGAGCTATGCTTTGTAGTGCTGCATTTGACAGCAATTTAACTTCTAATACTTTAATTCTGACTTTCTTCTTTCGATGGTCTTTTCTTACCTTCTCTCTTTTCACACTGACCAAGAAGTTTTGTGCAGTAGCACAGAACAGAAGCTTTCTTTCTTCTTGTTATTGTTGGCAGCCTTCACAGGTACATTAGCCAAAGGCGTTCTGGTAGCACCTTAAACCTTAACCCAGAGCACAAGGTGTTTACTTCAAGTAATATCCACCCGTAACTTTTGCACAGAGCACACAGGCACTACTGTGTTGCCCATAAGTTCACGAAGCTTCAAATACTCAATCAGTTGGCTGAACAAGTTGAGCTAAAACTATCAATTCATACCCACCAGTGAATCTCCACTGTAGATGGACAAAAGTGCTCTTTGTGTGAGCCCTTGGGTTCCGAGGAACTATGTAAGTCTTTATGGTACACCCAGTCCTTTTAAACTGGCTTTGGGAGTATCGAAGACTGGAACTAAGAACAAATCAGGCCAAACCGAAGACCTGTCTGTCCAGGTCATCACCTTCTGTCCAGGGTGTGGACCAGGACTACTGATGTACCTATCAGAAAGCTTCCAGCCCCACACAAAATGAGAAACTTAATTTGTATATTTTAAAAAAACCCTAGATTTTTTCCCCCCACAGATCTTGCTGTGATGACCTCCTTACATTTAGCACCATATTTTTGCCTGGAATAAAGGAATGTTTATATTAGAAGATTACACGCATTTGTGGCAAAGATATTTCAGTATTGCTAAATATTTACCGTTGTGGTATTTTTATCTTCTCCAAACCGCAGATGTTTTCCTTAGTAAACGTGTCTGTAGCTTTGGGCATTTTTTTTGTCTGCTCCTTTCTCCATATTAATACAATCATCTACCAAAAACAGGGTAAGACCGTGACCGGTGTCTTGGTCTTTATTTTCAATAGCCTTTGTTTTAGCTTCTTGAAGTGTTTCCAGAGTAATCCTAAGGCCAGTACCATTGCTTTGTTAGCAGCCTGCAGAATTAACGTGCTTGTTACGATCTCCGAAAATGTCGACTATGTGCACTTTTTCATTATTATCTGAAATCATGCAGAGATCTGGACCTTGAAGTATCCTAGGTCTTTTCCTTTCCTCTTTCTCCTCCCCCCGCTCCCAAGAGGCAGCTATTCATCTTCATTAGCCACTTCTGTTCGCTTGCTGCCAACTGAGACCAGAAAACTAGCTGCATCACTCTTGCATGGCAATTCAGGAATTAGAATCCACAGTCCTTGGGTGCAGGAGGTTAATGCACTAATAAAGATTGTACCTTGATTAACCACATCATCTCAGCTTGCCCAGGCAAAGCTGGTTTTCAGACAGTTTGTCATATCATATGGCCCAATGCATTCATCTAAAAACATAGCTTCTTAGCTATGAACAGATATTCATCACTGCAACTAAGGGAGAAATTTTGTCCTTTTTTTTTTTTTCATTTCAGTGAAGAATATTTAATATTTTTAAGGAAACCCTCTAAATTCTGTTCTATGATTTGCCTTTATGTAAAGGTACACTTTCTTCTTTTCCTGACAGAGATAAATCTATCTTAAACTCTGATATGAGAGAGCATGGTAGGGGTTATGCCCTAGTTAGCATTTGCTCTTAGAATCTGACATTTCTCTTGGATATCTATAGCTTGTTCTGGGTTTATCAGCACATTTGGTCCCGCAAAATAAATAAAAATTTGCAAAACTCTTTGTTAAAGAATTATAATCATACAATAAAGTACCTAAATAAGTCAGTTTGGTAAGTAAGTGGCTACAGCATTCTTTTACATTTTTCTGTCCTAGATTGCCGAATCTTGACTAAACATTGCAGGTTATTTGCAGGATGGTTCCACTAAAGCAGAGATAACGTATTCCAAACAGAAACTTATTGCACTGGCATTTGTGATTTGCTGTAGAGTGAATTGATCCACAGATCACGTTGCAAATGTTCATGATTTGGAATGGTTTAGTTCTGTAGATACCAAACATCTGGAGATTTAATGCTGAACACATTCTTTAACGCTGCAGTCTGCAAAATCTCTGACCTTCTCCCTTTCCAAGGGCCTAATTTCTCTTTTTTTTCCTTCCTTCTCCCCAGCCCACAGGCGTGCGTGCGCACACACACACACACAGAGTCCTGTTTCTATCAAGTAATTTCAGCTGATGCCCATCCATGCAGGTCTGAAGAACCAAGCACAGCACAAATGACACAGTCGCAAGCTACACAATTACCGTTATTTCTTTCCTTAGAACAAAAAAAATTCCTTGACAAGCACTCTCCCCTGGATGGTCGTGTATCTTTGATGTTATACTGATGAAGCTTATTGAAAGGAATTCATATTACAGAAAGTAAGGAGGTATTTGAAGGGTCTTGGGACTGGAGCCAAAGGGGAAATGTGGTAGAATGTGTTTTGCAGCAGATGATTGCTATGAGAAAAGTGACTCCTTGAAATCATTTTAGCAGGAGTAGGGGAGACAGAAGAACTACTGACTGAGAGGTTCAGTGCTGAACTGGCACCCAGCTCAGCGAAAATGGTGTCCTTACGGCTATTTCAGCTCCATGACACTACGAGAGCTCGTAGTAGTTCCCTTATTTCATCCTTCAGCTAGTGGGTGGGTGAAACCATGTTTGTCACTTATCTCAGTTTAGACGTTTAGAAAGCATCTTGCATCATATGTGACATAAATGTCACATAAATTACTATAAAATTATAAAACCTATAAATTAAAACCTGCCCAAATAAGTGGATGGAAAGGAAATAAATCAGGAAACAACAGAAGCTGGAAAATGGTAAGCTGTTTTGTTGGGTAGTGGTGGTTCTGAATAACATTACTAAAAGGATAATGAAATAAAAGCTACTCAAATGCAAAGAGGAAAATTACCAAGTGCTCAAAGGAAACTACAGGCCTTATGAGGAAGAAGAAGAAGAGTTAAGTAGATGTAGTTTGGATAAGAGACATTGTAAAAAAAAACAAAAGGAAACAGCTTTATCTTTCTATTTTACAGATGTATGTTTGAGGTTTGGGTTAGAAAAGTTGCAACAATAACAAATACTAGAGGAATCAGTTTTGAAAAAAGAAAATTTGCTTTTCACATTGTGAGAGCCTTATCACGGTGAAATGCTGTCAGCTTCAACATAGTCACCAAAAGTTTCAGTGTCAGACTCTTTGCTTTGGATGTTTGACACTAAAATCATAGCCATGCTGTTAGATAGTGGCAGTGTAGCCTCGCTGAACTGAAAGGGATCTTTGCCAACTGACAGCAGTTAAAAAGAGAGTCTCCTGTGTTAAAAAAAAAAACAAAACCTATTTTATGAAGACAGAGAGTAACTGGATTAGAGGTTCTCAAACTGCATACTGTGATCACTTGCTAAAGGGTCTTGGAAAGCTTGGTGTTAGCTTTGTGTTGCCTTGACTTCCAGCTGAATAAATATATCTGATGCTTCCCTAAAATCTGCATTTAAGTGTAGGCAACTATAAAGAGAGAGACTCTGTGGTCCCCGTGAGCTAACCAGCAGAGTATTTCCAAAGGAAAATCGTGACTCATCAATCTCCTGTAATTCCTGCGACATGTCAGTAGAGCAGTGGATGAAGTTGAGCCAGCTAAAATAATTTTCAAAAGGTGTTTGACAGGGTCCTTTATGAGATGCTACAAACATTTCTTAAATCATCATCTGTGGAGGGACAAAATATTATGAATCAAAAATTGGCTAGGTGAGCGCAAGCAAAGAGAAGGATTGAGCAGTCAATTTTCTTAATGGCCCTATGATAACGTTCTGGTTTTGGCAGCGAATGAACAGCAAAATAATACATGTGGCTAGACTTCAAATTTAGATGGTACTGGTCTCCCTACTTTTTATTAATTACGATTTTTCTGAATCGGTTCGACCATTCCTGGTATCATGTGCCACACAGCAAGACTGATGGCACTAGATAAATAGCATTGCCTTAAGTCTAGAGTGAATACTATTATTTACCTCTGCATGGTACTTTTCCTGAAAAATTACCTACAAGCTAGGGTTAAAAGCCCCAAACAAAACACTGCCAAGCAGTCATTAATCCACAAGAAATATCTCGTTACTTAATTGTTGCTGCGGAAACTGAATTTGGAGCAAGGATACACAATACTATAGATTTCTTTATTTGAAGGCTTTGCCTTCAGTAAGAAGAAAAGCCAAGTTGGCGTGTTGACTAAGATTAACTAGGCTTGGACTTTTATAGCTTGTAAAACTGGACATTTACGTATAACTGCTGAAAACTGATTTACTACAGGCAGAGACGAGTGCGGTTGCAAGGCTACAATATGTGTGTGAAAGAGACGTGCCACCACCACACAGATGTCGCTTTGAAACAACATAAAGGCAACCCTCACAAGGAGAAACGTGTGTTAAAAAAAAAAAAAAAAGAGGGGGTCTCAGAGCCACCCCTCGGTCTTGTGCATCTGCCTGCAGGAGGAGGAGAGCAGTCGTCACCGTCTCAAAGAAGCTGCCCTGCAGTTGGGCACACGTGCTTACCCACATGGATTTCTAAGCAGTCTAGTCCGGTCTTCATTCTCTGATCCAGAAGTTTTTGTTTTCCCCACTTCTGGACCCCAAATGGCTTCTCAGTGATTCCTTTAATTAACATTGTCCAGGACTTCAAGGTTAACTTGATCGAGTTTGGAGAAAGATCTAAATTGGTTTTAAATTAGACCATTATCTTGTAGTGGCTGGAACATTTTCTGGTGCAACGTGTTTTGGACATATTTTTTTGTTCAATTTTTGCTTAAAAAAATCCCTGCTTTTTTCTCTTAATTTCAAAAGTCTTTTGTGTCAATCAGTGTTCTAACACCAGTTTGAAGGTGCAGAGCATCTTAAGTACATCTAAATTTTCATCAATCCATTTAAAACATTGTTTTCAGTCCAGTGGGTACTTTATGCCAATATTGCCAATCACAAACTCCAAGGAGAGGCAAGTTAGCTGAGCGGAAAAGAGAAGCTGTACATGAAAGTTTGTTTTAACAGTAAGACTTGAGTCCTTTCTATTTGGTTAGTTAGATAGTTGCCTTTTGGGCCTGCATTTTCAAACATTTCACACCATGTACTAAAAAAAGATCTTGATATAATAGTATGTCACCACTAGTGCTTTTCATCTGTCTCAAATATCTTCAGACAGAGCCTAAAATCACGAGAGCTGGTGCACAGGAACATGTTCTGGATTTGTTTCTGCCTGACCTTGCAAAGTGTTGACACTTGCTGGACACCTAAATCCTTTCTCCTGATTTTTGAGATTCTGTTCTTGGCAGCCAGAAGGAGGCTGTGCACATAGTTTAATGTTTCTCTTTTCAAAAAATATTTTATTACATTTAAATCTTACCACTCCTTAGTGGTGACAACCTATACTTTGGGGCATTTTTCGTGTTAGTTGTCTGATTTTTTGTTTCTAATTTGATTTCATTTTATAATTGTCTGAATTAGGGTAGTGATAAATACACCATATGATCACAACTCAAAATATTATTCTAGTAAATTCACATTCAGATACTCACGATAATGGCAATTATTAACCCTGGCAAATATCAGTAGTCTTACTAAATCTTTGTGTCAGAAAGGGTTACGTCAAATTTAAATTATGTAGAAAGCTTTATTATATACCACAACTCAAAGTAAAAAAGGAGAAGAGAAGCTAGCTGGGGAAAAAAAAAAAAGACCATTAAGGCCATTTTTCATTGAAGTGTGGATGAGAAATAATCTTGGGGAAAAGAAGAAATGAAAGATTTTGACATGTCAAAAAAAAAGGTCACCCTTATTTTTAATCAGCCCTCTGATCCTTTCCCTGGATGAAGGTATCATTGTCAGACTCGGGCAGGCAAGGTGGGAGGGAAGAGCTCTGCTGCTGTAACAGATTGGTTTCTGCATGGCGTATAGCAGACTTCTCAGAAGATGTTTCCCTGAAGGTGACAGCGGGGGTCAGCCACCGTGTAGCCTGGAGGAGCTGCTTCTTGGGCAAATGGAAATCATAAGTACCGAATAGCAGATTTCGCAAGTAGGATAAGTTTAGGTCAAAGCCACCAGACGTTCCCAGTCTGGCTGCCCCAGTTCTTCAATTGACAGAGATAACGTAAAGCATTGCCCTTCAAAAGGACGGGCCGCATAGTTCCTTCCTATGCATACTTTTGAGCTCAGCACCTCAACTTGTAGGGAAAAACACTTTCTTTGTTTGGGAGCAGTGTTTTACTGGTGGAAACACCTTTATTCTATATGCACAACATCCCATTTTCTAGAAAGTAAGCAAATGGTCATGTAAGGGAAAAGCAGAGAAAAGCAAGTGAGAGAGCAATGTATTTTAGATCACAGCGTCCACCTTGCAAATCTCCTTGTCGTCTATTTATTGTCATAAACCTTTACCGTTGGAATATTTCTCAATATGTAATTCCTTAATCTTTTGAAAACAATAGCACGTGTGTGAGGTACTTGTAGCAAACAGCAATCTGGTTCCCTGTGTTTTTTGTTGCCTGAGTTTAAAGAACTTACTGTATATTAAAAATTCCTATATACTGCTATTGCTGGCACTTACCAGATAAGGAAGTCATAAGATGAACAATCTGCCTCAAAGAACTGAAAAGCTAAGCAATTCTGATCCTGAAACTGCAAACCAGATGATGCTCTGATTAGAGGCACGCACGTAGATTACAGAAGTATAATAAATCATGCAACTTTTTAGCCTCAAATAAAATAAAGGAATGTAGTTTTTATTAGGAAATAAACTGTTTATCAAGAATGCTTTAAAGGTGACATTTAGTACTAATAAACTATGTTGAAAGAGCTGATCCTTTCATTGTCAGAAGTGCTGGAGACTTTCCTCTATGGAAAAAATGCCCCAGCTTAGTCTGTGCCAGGTCAGGAAGCGCTTCCATCAGCACTAATGAAAGATGGGCATGAGACTCACCCACACCTTTTTTCAAACCAGAACATTGTCTTTTCTCTTTAAAGAGGAATGACTCATGGAAATATAACTCCAGTATTATTTTGGGACTGATCGTAGATCTCAGCATGACTCCTTGGAATATCACTGAGAAACAATTCCACAGTCAGCTAATGGCATCAAAACCCAGCAAAGCATCTGCCAGGCAAACCCTTAACAGTGTCAGCGAGGCCCCTGCTTAGGCAGGATTTTATTTGCTTTTCAGCTCTTGAAACTTATGGGCTGACTCTTCAGGGTTGTCACTCTCCGCGTCACTTCTCCTATTAATTCTGTTAAGTTACTGTGTACCAAATATTATGGCTGTTGGTGCTGAACATGTCAAAAAACATGTCCATCCTTTAACAGCCTGCACTAGAGAGGAATATAAAGCCTCTGTCTTAAAAAACTTCTTGTCTGAAGTGTTTAATTTGCACCTCCCCAAAAGCAGCCTTGCTTTGGAGACCAACTCATTCGGGCTTGAATGATAACAGTATTGAAGGTGTGTCCACCTGCTACCCAAAGCTGCGTCAAGGATGACTGCATACAAGTCTGGTCGAGCTGTATCTGTCTCTTAGCTATTAAAAAATGTCCTTCAAAACAACACAGGAAGGAGCCAAAGGTGGCGTGGGGCACGCTTTGTTTAGGGCTTGCCACATGTCTGTGTCCCACAAGGCACAAACACCTTGCAGTTAGCAAACTTACTCAACTCCTTTACAATTATAAAGGCAATTTGAGGAATTAACCATTAAGCAAGTGTTAAGCATTTATCGTTCTGATCTTGTCTGTGAAATCTGTGTCGTGATTAGTGCACAGTGTGTACCCCATTACTTGATCACGAACTGAAATTTCTGGGTTTTTTTGTAAAAAAAGTTCTTCTGTTAGTCTCACCAGCCAGAATACATGGCATGATTAAAACGTGGTTGCAAGTTGTCAGAGAAATCAAACTTCTTGCACTTAAGATGCATTAACTATTCAGGAAAATGAAATGGTGCTTAAGAACTGCTCTCAAGAGTCTGTGATAAAAATCAATGTAGCTCATGTATTGTCTAGATTATATGTAAACTGGGCATTTCCTAGAAGCTGCAGTAACTTAAATATTCCACTACCCAGGCACTCTTGCTACTGATATACTATCACTGTCTCCTATTCTATTGACTTTCTAAACACAATTTGCTGTACAATATTGTTTTTCAGGAGATGACCCATTCATGGCCTCCACCACTGTCAGCTATTCACACACCAGGAAAGGCAGAACAAAGCAAGTTTCCCTTCCCAAACAAGGTAAGACATGCAACATCATGCCTCCTTCTCCTCAAAATATGTCCTGCATGAGCCCTGGCTAAGCGTGTGAGGTCTCTGGGCTGAGGCTAATGCTGTGCTGATGACCTTCTTCATGTGTGTGGCAGTATCCTCTGCCTTTTCCTTGCTTACAGCCTCTGCAGGGCTACACGGTCTTGTTTGTGTATCTCCTGGCAGCAGCATTGATGCTGGTGTGTAGGTCATGGGTTCCTCACCGCAAGGCAGAACCGGAGGCGTCCCTGGTGGTGTGTCCAGATGTGGTGCCTTCTGCACACACCTGCTGAGGCTCCTGACTGAAACCTCAGGGCATATACAGCTGCTGCGCGTCAAGAACCTCCCACTCGCATCCATTGCTCCTGCTTCCTTTGGCTTCGCTAGCCGAGATTTTTGTTGAAACAAGTGAGGTCTGAGGTGTGGAGTGGTTGGAAGCTGTGGAGTGGGCATATATCCCCTGCCACCAGTCTGGCTTTCACGAGCAGCTGGGCTGGAGAGGCAGGCAGCTGTGATGCCCAGAGGGGCTGCAGAAGTATTTGCCAGGGAAGCATTTGGTCCCTGAAGGGACCAAGGCGACTGGTCCTGCTGATGGTCCCTTGAAACCAGCTCCACTATTCTATGTGTATCTCCAGGAGGATGCACTGCAGTATGGTAAAGCTCATCAGCACAAGCTTGGGGAAACCACATTATTTATACTTGGTAAGTCAGGAGAGAATGAAATCAGCTATCCTATGCAAAAGCCAATAAAAATTTCACATTGCATCACCATATACTGTTTATATGCCACAAGCATATTTCATGAAGTGTTCAAGCTTGAAAGATGGTATTAATGCTGTTTATAGCTTTTCTCCAGTTAAAGCCAACTCCTTTGTTAACTTTTAAGTCCATTCTGCAAAATTATTATAACCACAAAGCCCAGAAACCTTCAAGATTTGCCTACAGTAAAACAGCTTCCCCGTGGATGAGAGTGTCATGATTTTGAAGTACCAGGGATGTAAACCAGAACATCTCTGGCATGTTACGAAAGAAAAAGAAGGAAATAACTCACTGTCTATTTGCTCGTTGAAGGCAGGCAGATGATTGAAGATGGTAAGGCGGGCTAGAGTCTTGTTACGTTAGAGTAAGTCCAGTAGGAGAGAGATGGATCAGCAGCTTACAAGCAGGTGAAGCGCCCGGATACGAAATGACAAAAACAAAGTGGTGCTTGCAGCTCTGCTGTAATTTTCACCGACAGTTTCTGCTGTAATTACCACCACGCGATGTACTTGCGTGGCACACGTGCAGACGTGCATGGGCAAGGTGCGCACCTGTCAGCGTATCTGTGAGGCCATCACGGATGCACTTCCTCACCACTAAATGTATTGTGATAAATACAGGAATAGGAGAACCACAGACCATAGGGCGAAGATCTGTGAATAATAGTTGATATTGACTTTCTCATCTTCTCTCTGCCTGTTCATCCATCTCTCTGGGAAATATTCTAATAGTTTGAACTGCAGAGCCATTTCAGAGATCTACCATTCATTTTTAAAGAGCCTTTTCTAGGTGGTTTCCTTTTCTCTTACCAAAGTAGAATTTCCATTTTATTTAAGCTTAGGACAGACAAGATTCCATCTTCTAATATATGAGCATACTTTTGTACATACAATAACATCACAACTGTATTGTGGTCTGGGTGGTCTACATGATCAGAAATTAGAATGCTTTGTGTGAGATGGGGAAGAAGTACCTATCGAAACTCACCAGACTCCTGGAAAAATTACTGGCCATAGATCGTGTTAATTTTAGACACCACTTCTTTTTTAAAATATTTTAAAATAATTAAAAGCTAATTCTGTGGCTTACTCTTAATCTGTACTGTCACAGACTTTAGAAGGCATCTGCTTTTCAAGCTCCAAAATGCAAAGAACGGCTTTGTAGTTTTTCAAACATGTTTTTGAAACATTCATAAGCTAGCTACTGCTTTTCACAAAGTGTGTCTAAAATCTCTATTGGATCTCATAGAGGATGTCTCCATAACTCTTAGGAAGCTTTCCCACAGGTAAGCTATGTAGCTGTCCCAACTTGTTAAAACCTACGGACTACACCAAACTGGTGTGGACCGCACATTATTCAGATAAATGGGCCTGTCAGTTAACTAGTGGCCAAGGCCAGCAAAGAGGCTAAAAGGCTAAATTCAGGGCATCGGCTTCATCTCTTAGTTCCAAGCAATGCACGGTCCTGTGAATTCATTTTCAGTCTTTATGGCAGTGTTGAGAGATCAGTTCAGTTCATTTGCAATGACTCTTCCAGCCAGAGAAGCAAGTAGACTGCAATCCTTTTTAACAGAAGATAGTTCCCAAGTGTAAAGATACTCATCCTTTTGGGAATGAGAAAAAGAGAAGCTTGTAGGACTCCTGCCCTGTTGCAAGGATGCAAATCATCCTTGCTTTTCTGTCTATAAAAACCGAGTGTCAGCGTCATTAGTTCCCAAGCATGCCACACTGCTTTTAACCTGCAACTCAAGTAATTAGTGATCTGACAGCTTGAAACTTGAAATTTATTAATTAGGCTATTAAAGTTGCAAAGGCCACAGCAACTATAGCTAGACTTGTTGTGAAATCAGTCTAGTAATAAAAGCTAATTAACTGAGGTTTATATATCACAAATATAAAAGAATTGCATATTTGAAACTGCACGTTTGGATGTGTCCATCTATATAACTGTATGCTTGGTGGTTGAATGTGCACCTGCTGTACCTGTATATGAAATCAGACCTCATTAACATGGGAAATCTGCATTGATACACAAGAATGGAAGGAAAGTCCGGGTCAGGTTTGACACGTGGGGCGCTGCCCAGTAGGTTTCCCAACACAGCGCTGCTGGGAGAGCACATCTAGGGAACTAGCCTTTATGTAATAGAGGGCATAAAGTTGCATTTCATCCTTAACTTTGCATTTTCTTTCTCTGTGGAATTAATTTGTACTCTTGAGTTTGCTAGGAAAGGGCAATGACAGTCTCTTTATTTCTTGTTTTTCAAAGCTTAAGGATAATTGAATCAGCGTGTGATGTGACAGGCTGTGTGTGCTTTCCTTTCTCCTATCTCTGTCACACTTTGTTACGTACAAATGATCAGGCATTATTTGATTGTAATTTTATTAAAAACATCTTAATAAATAAACTTTAAATGAATAATTAAATTTGGTAAATAAGAGCTCACTTGATGCTTGTGCGAATGAGCTTTCATGTTCAGGCATTAATTCTCTACTCTTGAGCGGGAAAAAAATGCTGTTAATTCTGCTGCCTGCTTTGCTCTCTTTCTTCATTTTTACTGTGATTTCATGTCTTGAAAGTTTGATCAGGTGTTTGATTTCTAGTTATGTGTATGTGATATTATGGGATCAGCCATCATTTTCTTATTTGAGAATTAATTTATCCCCTCCAGGAGAACTGGTGTCTTGTCACAAAGCTATTGGGTGATTATTCTCAGCAGAAGCTAAGTTATCATAATGGTGTTGTTCTTTAAGTGCTCAATTCATTTACTCTTTGTTTTCTTGTTGATTTTAACAAGCTGGAGCAAATGCACCAGAAAATAATCTCCAGAAGTGAAGACTTCACCTTTGGTTTTTAAGTTACATAAAGTCATACTTTTTTCCTACCTGAGTGGGAGAGTTCTCTATTTTCCTATGAGATTTTTGTATTAGCCTTTATTATTAAGAATAATTCATTGAGAATCAACACACTTGTTTTAAAGAATCAGTTAAAAGGAAAAGTGAAAATGTTACAGCTCATATGTTTTGCTGATATAAAATTTGAGACTATGCAGAGCCAATGGCAGAGGTAAGATACTGTGCCAGGCAGTTAAAGGGGAGGGTGCATTCTTCCTGAGGCTGATGTAAATGCAAAAGAGTGAGCAAGATCCTTGTTTAGTAGTTTCAAACACTTTTACAAACCCGAGGGTATTTCCATCAAAATTATTGTATTCCCCTAAACTTCTCTAGGTACATAAATTCACTATTCTGGAAACTGAACATGCTCTGATAGCGTACTTTTATTAGCAGCCTGGTTGGCTACTAGAATAGCATTTAAATTCAAGTGTACATGTCACTACATCACCACTGCAAGCTGATCCTGACTTCTTAAGATTATATTCAGACACCAGAAAAAAAGCAGCCTTTAATATCCCTTCATCAAAAGCATTCACAAAAAGCTGAGGCAATTTGTCGAAAGTAGACAATTTTGAATTATTGAAATTGTTGTCATCGTGTGAAACACGGTAGGGTTTGCCCAAAAATTTGGTGTCTCACATTTCAGGTGTGTAGGATGGCAGTGAATGGCAGACAAGTGTTATAGCATAAAAACCATAGATCAAGGCCATGCAGTCCGGAGGCCCTTGACTCCAGAGGAAATGGTGCACATCGAGGGGATTTGACTAGCCGAGCCCTTGAGACCCTACTGCCTGTGGTCCATCCAACCTCCGTTTAGAGATGCCAAGAAATTTTTGAGGCCCTGAGCCCCTGAGACGTCCTTCTGAGTGACTCAGCAGCGAGATCGGCTCGACCGAGTCGGAGCATCTTTGAGCTCTCTGGGGACTTGCAGTTCCTTTCTTGATAACCTGTGCATTTGGCTCATCGCTCAGCCCCTGCGGACCAGGGATCTGGTCCAGCACCCAATTCCTCACCAAAAATGACTGTGTGTGTTGGTCATTGGGTGAGTGCGTGGCATCTCCCAGCAGTTGCAACTGCAGCATGTATACAAGGTGACGTTCCTGTGCGCGTCTGGGCTATTCAGAAGCAGAGTTACATACAGGTTACCTTCCCTGCTGTCATCCATAGTAAAGCGTTCTTTCTCTCCCTAATTAACATCTTTTTGTTATAGTTTATATTTGTATTTCCCTTCTATTTATAGGCTTCTTTTATATTTTTATAAATGCAAATAAATTCTGTGAGTAAAATATGTGAACACTTGCACATGAGGAAAGAATGGACTGATTTATTACACGGTATTCACAGATATTGCAGTTGTGATACAAGGTTGACCTTGTAATCTCAGGGACCCAGAACTAAAGTCTGTATTTCCATTCTCTGGTGCTGTCAATATCAACACATGAAAAGGAAAGGCCAGTTGTGCTACTACCTCAGGAATCCAATGGTCCATGAAACAATATTGGTCTTCCCTCTGTCTTCTCATCTAAACTTGTAGAAGATAATAGACGAGTTTGGGCTGATCAATAAATGAATAGTGAGCAGGAGAGTTGTAATAGCTATACAAGGAATTGCACCATTAAAGGGTTGTTGTGAAATAAGTTTACAAGCCTTAGAATTAATGGATTTTCAAAGAAATATTGGATTTATTCTTGTAATTGAAAATTACTTTGAAACCGAATGAACAATTAACAATGCTGTTTGTATTGTTAAGGTAATGTTCAAGCAAGTATTGCAGCTAAAAATTGCCGTAAAAATAACACACCGTACCTTTTTTTCTGTTATTACTGTAGGAATCGCAACAGGGATCTACAGGACACAGCAATACAAGTAAGTACCAGCTCATTTTCTGGCTGCATTGGGTGGAGGAGATGACAATGAGGATGAAAAACAAGTGACTGATAGAGTACGGAACCGGTAGCAGACTGGGAGAGCGCAGAGCCTCAGCAGGCAGTACTCAGCTATGGCCAAATGTGGAGAACTGAGCTGCAGACTGACCATCAAAATGTCAGCTCTTTTGGTGGACTGGAAAGAACAAAAAAGATTCATTTCATTTGGTCATTTCATTACGTAGAAGAGAAAGACTGAAAGGGCGAAGAAGTGGCTTTTTTAGAAAGCCAGAAAAGATCTGACCTAGTTGCACGTCCAGATCCAAACTGCCAGAAAATTCTGCAGGAAGACTTGTTATAATTTATTTTTCATAGGCAGTGGTATATTTTGTGGCTATCGCACAGTAATAAACTACGTGAATCCTGCCAAACTAACACCAGCTAATGTCTCAAAGACCGTATGGCCGTGGGTCTTTTTGGCTAGCAGCGTGGGCAGGGGAGCAATGTGCACTTGTGTGGCACCTGGTTGGGGCTTTTCAGTGGACTCCAATTTACAAACCATGGTTCAGATGAGCAGCACTTTAATGACATTTAGTTATGGTAAAAAAAATTAGCAGCTGTATTGAAAGGAAAGATTGAATTGTTCTGCGAAACAAAATATTAATCCTCTCCCCTGACAGCTCTGACTGTTGTTAGTGTTGTCTTGCATATTAAAAATACATGATCCTATCCTGCTCTCAACATAAAATCTTCTCAACCAAAAGGACTATTTTGCTAGCTTCCTGACCTGTCAGCCAGCACAGTGCCCTCTTTGCAAATTACAGGGCTGTGACTGAAGATGAAAAATGCCCGGAGCTGGTAGGTAGGGCTTTGACAGTGGCTGGTGAGGCCACTGCGTGAGGGAGAAGACATCCAGAGAGACAAGGCTGAGAGATGTAGGCTATTAAAACAGTGCAGCTCTTCGCTGGGGAAAGGTCGGCATGCGAAAGACAATGTTGTGAAGAAACATGCAGTGGTGTCACTTAATTGCTGGCATCGGTTTGATATTGCTGCGAGTACCAGCACTAAGGAAATAATAAAAGGCAAAGGGGATGAGGTTCTGTCAGAAAATAATGAATACAGTAATGAGAGAAGGAAGCACAAAAGGCCCATAATAGAGAGGGCTATGCAAACACACGCAGAGTCACGAGCTTGACAAACACACCAGCTGAGCTGAGGGCTTCGCGATGACATCAGAGGCCACAGTATTTGGCCAGCTTTGGTCATAGTTTCATTTTCAGTGTTTCCTTCTTTCAACGCTTGAATGAAATAGGTTGTTCTGCAGATCTAATGAAACCCGCTTTCCTGTGGATTAGGACATTGGTCCTGCCTCCTCACACCTTTCCTCTGCTCCTTACTCCAGTCATCTCCAATCTCAGTTTACTTCCAATTCCCCTATCTGCCCTTCCACACACAGTACCTCCAGCTTCTTCTTATCTCCTCATTCATCCTGCTCAGCAAAATCAAAATATATTTACAGCTGGGCTAGAGCTGCACTTGGTACTCCCTGTACCTGGCAACCAAACCAAAGAACAGCTGAACCCATGCAGAAACATTTTCCTCACTGCTGGCAAAACTTAAGGTCACTGTCACCCAGACACTTTTCCTAACATTGCACAGGAAATTTGACTACCTCTGAGACCTGTATCCATGAGGATTCCTGTCAAGGTGCTGCAATAAGACATTGAATAAGACACAGTTAGAATGAGACATAGACCTTACCAGTCCTGTACATCAAACTTAAATGAAATTAATGAAAAAAAGGATTCAGGTGTGAGGAAATGCTAGCAAATGACTCTATGTGGGAAAGGTGTCTAATGGTCTACGTGCTGTGTTATCCAAATGCACATCTTCAGAGTCCCAATTAGTTGTTATTTCCCATTGCACCATGACTTCTTTGGAGTGGCTCTTGAGCCTGTCACTTGCAATGGTTTTACTCCAGCTGCAAACATTGTCTTTCTCATGGATAACATTTGCATTTCTCTCATCCTTCACCCGCAAGGAAATCAAAACAAGTGTACAAGAACGGGCTGGATGGGGCTTTGAGCAACCTTGTCTAGTGGCGGGTGTCCCTGCCCATGGCATGGGGGATGGAACTAGGTGATCTTTAAGGTCCTTTCCAACCTAAACCATTCTATGATGCTATGAAAGACCCATGATGCCTGAAGTTATACTGCTCTGTCACAATAAATATTATTTATCCCTGTTACCCAGAAGGGGAAACTTGGCTTGGTTAGGTTGAGTGATTCACCCAAATTACAACTCAGAGGAGAGAACTCCTTCTCTGGACACCCACTATTCAGTGGGTAAATCCTGCAAAAGTTCATTTGTAATTTATTTTGAAATGGGAGAAATCTGGACACATCTTCTCTGGTTGCATCTAAAAAGATTAAGAAGGGAGTTGTGTGAGACGAGGTAGAAACTATCAAAGAACTCCCAGCTCTGTGGCTAAGGATCTGAGGACTGGTGGATCCCACCATGTGTTTCTGGAGGTGTGTGTATGCATACACACTCCAACACACAGGCACACATGTCCACATCCGTTTCAGGAGACATACACAGTGCTTAGCACCTGAAATAAAGTGTGCTAACAACAGTCCCATAGACAGTTGGGCAGAATATTCTTTGTCAATTCCCAAAAGACTAAGAAAAACAAAGGACGACGCAAATTTGCCCATAAGAAGAAGCCAGAGCTAGAGAGGATTTAGCAGCTCAGCAAACGCCAGCCTCCCAGAATGGTTCCTGCATGCATTTGGCAGGTTACATGGAAAATGGAAAACAAATCTTAGTCTGGCCAAGAGTGAGTGTGAAAAAAGCAAGTTGTTCTGACAGGTAATTCCCTTTTACATGTGCTTATCCAAAAATCTTATCTGTACCATATCTGCGACATTCAACTATGCTTAGTCTATACACATTTTTAAAATTTCTATGATTCAGTCAAGTGAGAACAAAGTTGGTAAGAACTGATACAGCATTAATGGCCAGATTTTCTACTCTTATAGGCCGGACTGATGTGTTTCTACCATCTGTACAGGCTTCGTCCTCCCCTTCTGCACAGAAGTATGTTAAGTGACGATTAGCATAAAAGCAGCTGCAAATGCTTACTGTAGGGTAATTCATTAATATCCACTTTGGCTAAATCACAGAGATTCCCTTTTCTGTCTCCTCACAGTACTTATGCTGTTTCCCTTGTTGCTGCATTAACATACATTGCTGAAAGTAGAACTGATGTGAACTCTGCTGGCAAAGCACTCAGGAATCCGTATTCTCTCTCACACTCAAACCAACCAGTGTTCATGGTAATAATTCATCACTTATAAAAAGCCTAAGTTACGAATAGAAAATCTTTGAATATATGCCAACTGTTACTGTTGGTTTCTTGTTCCAAATTATCATAATGCAGATGAGCTCCAGGACTCCAGCACCCTAAAGCTGACAAACGTATACTGTAGCAACAGCTTTCTAGCCAGCAAGTTCATCATCTGGATATACTTTCTGAGGTCTGTGGTAAAAGTGGAAAGTGAGCTAGACATTATGGAGTGGATGTATTTCATCCTGTGTGGATGCCCCACATAGTGCCTAAATTTTAGGTGCCTTTAGCTGTCCTCCTACAGTAAATGCTTAGCTTCCCTAGAGGTCCACAGAGAGGCATTGGTGGTTTTGAAGTCATTCAGAGCTTCCCCCGTCCTGTTCACTAAAGTTTAGGGACCTAAGTTGCATAGACACAAACCTTTCCAGAGGGGGGGATGAGATCTAAAAGCACCACAGCAAGGTGTTTGCAATACCCAGAACCTCCTCTAGACACCCACTTCCAGAAGGTCATTGTCTACAGCAAGTCCTTCAGCTTGCTTCTGTACAGCAGTGGAAGGACCTTGCTAGCAAAAAATTCATGTCAAGTCAATGAGCAGAAAATCAGACAACACTGAAACAGCCTGACCAAAATAAGCACTGCTAACCTTTTTTTCAGAAGACACAGGTGGATTTTGGTTTAACGAAGCTCATTAAAAGGTGACGGAGTAAAACACATCCATCAGTAAAGCAGTCACACTCAACCTCTGCATTTCCTTGTTTGCTAAGCAACATAAACCCGTGCAGACAGCTATTAGCATCCAGCAACACACAAGAGGAGCAGCAGCTGCGCAGTCGCTAGGTCCAGAATCCAAGTTCAAGGTGATGGAAGTGGAGTGGCAGACCCTGTACATCCATGGCAGAGCTAAACAAAAGTCTTACACTGAAGTCCAGCTGTCTCAGATTACTCAGAGAGCAATAACTGCAGCAAATAACATCAGCCTTACTTTTTGGGGTGGAAGAGAGGAGGGAGAAGGACTTACCCTGACTGAGCAGAAGCAGCTGGCAGCCTGCTTCCCTGGTGTCTGCTATGTCACTAAGTTGTGTTGGGCAGATATATGATTTTGGACCCAAGAAGGGGATCATCACAAGTCAACGTGCTATGCCAGAACCCATGTGAGTCGTAAGGAAATGTGAAGAGGCATCGCTTGGGCCTCTCATACTTCTTAAGCATTTGGGTAGCTGACTTCTGGGGTTGAGTACCTAAGACAAAATATACAACATAGCAAAGAGGGCTTCCCCAGCTCCCACTTACAGGAGCTGAAGATTGGGTCCTTAATCTGTCAAAATGAATGCGAACCAAAACATCCATTGGCAGAATTGCATTCTAATCACTGCCTTACTAACTCCTGCTGATGCTGTTTTGCTTTGTATGAAACAATTACTGTTCCTGGAGCGGGGTTTTGTAGCATGTGCATGTTGGTTGGATGGGGTGCACTCTCAACAGCAGAGCTGTAGGGCCCTAGAGAAATCCTCTCCATGGCTCCAAGGTCTGCTATCCTTGGTAAAGCTTGTGTCCTTCAAGCAGCCTCTCTTGTGGAGTTTCTTGCCTGACATTTCCAGAGTACATGTGTCAGTGACAAGGAAAGTCACGTCAGGGTTGACTCCCCACTTGCAAATGGTCCAGCAGTGCCCCCGCAGCCCTGCGATTGCCTCGGCAGCGGTCTGCACATATGGCAAGAGTGGTCAGTGTTAGCAATGAATAAAGGGTTGATGTGTCACATCTGAGCAGTTTCCATATTGACCCATTTCTGATGTCATTTTCTTCTTCTCTTTTAAAGGGAAAAGTGATGTAGAGCCAAAGAGTCCGGAGAAAAGCGCAACCCATACATCGTAAGTCACTTTTGCGTTTAAGATTGCAGAAGGCAGCTGTGTTTTTATCAGATTGGTTGGGCAAAATAGAATTTGTTTGTTTTCATTAAGATAAAGCTCTTTCACTGATTCTTTTCTTAAAAATGCTTTTTAGATAATGACTAAACATTAATTATTCCTAGAACTTCTGCATGCTGCTAAGTCAGACATCTTTGCAAGTGAAATGGCTCTGTAGCACGCTGAATAGATATGAGATGATATTTGTGGGTGTGCGAGGCTGGCCTTTACAACCTGACTTCAACATTACCTTAATGCTGCCGGAGTTTGTCACACTTGCTAAAGAACATCATGTCACATATGCCTTTGATGTACTGATGTAATTTTAAAAGACTGCAGTCTGCAGCTTCACCTCTGAATTACTTGAAATCCAATTACAGCTATCTCTGGTCTCTCACGATTTTGTTGATGTTTTTGAATTAACAAAAGAAGTCGAGAAATAGATAGGAACAGGCACTTGTAATATATCAGTGTTCACCTTCACTCTAGTGCAACAATAGAAGCTTTCACCATTTTTAACTCTAGTATACAAAGGACTGAATTGTTTTGCCAACATAAACCGGTCTATGAAACAGATGGGCTGCAAGTTAAAAAAAATAAATAAATAGCATCAGTCTCCCAAACTGAGCTAGATAAGTGAATTCCTTTAATAACTACCAGGCAGGAGCATTATGAATTTCTGCAGAACCATTCACCTTTTTAATCCCATTTGAGGGAGGGAAGTTCTTGTAACAGTCAGTCATGTGAATTTTAGAGTGCATCTTGCCCATAATTTATGTTTTCTGATTCCTGTTATTTAAATTCAGAGCATTATATCATGTAGATCTCGCAAGGTGTCACCATTTGTTACATGGCCAAAAGTAGTCACAGAAGGAGGTACAGTAACAATGATTTATTGTGGGATGCTTTGATTTCTGCTGCAAATACACATTTAAAATCTTCTGAAAATGAATCTAGAAAAAGATTTGACATGGTGTAAGAAATGGCTTGTCCTGCAGATTGTGCTGTGGAATGTAATTACAGTATGTGAGCATATTTAGCCAAACTTATTAAATGAATTAAGCATTAGCAGCCTTATGCCTTCTGATAGTATGATTGCTGGGAATGGTTAATAGAATGATTCCAATAATTATCATTTTAAAAAATAATATTGCAGTAAAGACCAAAAGAAGAAGGGTTTTAATGCCATCTGGAGGTATTTTGGAGAAATGAACATATTTATTTTTGCTGATATTTAGCAATATGTAAAACATAAACCATCCTCTGAAGTTTTTTTTTTTCTAGTTTGATGGTATTTTATTCCTGAGGAATGCTCTTTACTTTCCTTTCTTCTCCTTCATCAGATTAAAATCCTGTAAAATCTCTGAACCCAGAATATGGGTTCAGAGATACACCCCAATATGTTTATGGTTTTGATTTGAGACTACATACCGTGTCATATAGCGTGCTGTATAAGATAGAGCAGACTTCAGAATCTGGTTAGGCGTGAAAACTTCCTTGCCTAATAACAGATCTTCATACAATCTTCTGAAACTGTGCTGTCTACTAGATATATTTATAATGCTTATCTTTAAATTGTTACTATATGCTAGGGCTACCCCACAGCAAATATTGGTTCCCAGACCATTTTTAGAAGTAGAAATGACTGGTTACCACTGATAAATGACTGTGTTCAAGAAGCAGCCCTCCTAGTCAGATAAATTGTTTGCGTGAAAAAGGAGGCAGGGGAGAAAGGAGGAGATGGGAGGAAGGAAACCGGAAAGTGCTGTGCCAAAAGAGCAGAAAGAAAACGAGAGGGATACATCTAAGAAGGAGGAGAAGGAACTGCAAACACCAAATTTTCAGAAAGAGATACAAAACTGAGAGCAGTGGAAGAGAAAACCAGAGGTCAAACACTGTAAACGAGAAAGAAGGGGGAGCAATAGGAGCAAAAACTATTAGTAAACTAAAATGTGTGTATTCTTGAATAGAAGGCTGAATACCTGAGTGTCAGAGTGAAGTAAATTAACTCATATTGATATGTAGGTGCACACTGACGTCCCAGTTCTCTTTCTGCTACCTTCTGTTGGCCTTCGCTGGGTTTCTTCTCTTTTCCATGTTCTTCTAGGACAGACTTTTATCCAAGGTTCTCGGGCAGTCATGAATACGAATTTTCTCTGTTCTTTTGGGGATGTAGGAGCTCTCACCTGTGCACAAGATGCACATTGAGAAAGACCTGCAGGACATGCCTACACATGGATGGGTGAGCGCATGCGCCTGGGTCCGTCTGCAGTAATGGACGTGCTCTTCCCCTGCGTACGTGGAGAAGACCACGCTGTTGCACGGCTGCCCCTGGCAGTGCCCAGGGTGTGCGAGGGGAGAGGTGTGCGAGGGGGCACGAACACTGCTGGGGGTCCCCGTGGGTAAAAAAGCCTGCACCCTCTTGCCAGGTGTCCCTCCTCTGAGAGTGTCGAAGGAGTCCAGTTGGCATCTCCTGGCAGGAGTGCTAAAAAGGAGCAACATTGATGTAGGAGAGGTGGCATGTTCGGGCCAAACTGTGGATTTGTTTCAGTGTGAATCAGCGTTTCCTTGTGAAAATGGAACAAACAGCAACAAAAAGCCCCACAAAGCACGTCATGTTGGCCTAGATAAAAATAACGGAAAAGACAGGGAGGAGCAAATTAATGTTTTTTTCTTGCAAATGTCTTTTTTATTTTCCTCAGGCATGTTACAAGCCACACACTCAAGCCAAGCTTATATGATTCAATGGCAGTTAATTCATCCTTGCTGCAGATTTACTACCTCCATCCAAACATTATTTATGCAGCTTCAAAGGACAGGTTGATTACCCTCCTGAATCAGGCAGTGAGGCACTCGTGAACCGAGCATTTACATGAAGTCTCCCCTCAAGACATTCCTCCTGCCTTGTCCACTGGGCTCCAGAGCCTCAAAACCAGGTATCGTGTTGTGATCTGGAGCCCCGGGACCAAAGGTGCTACCCCTAACCTCCAAGAGTATAGATATCTAGAGGGCAGGACACGTGGTGGTCTGTTTGGAAGGGTTTGGGTACGTAAGCGCATCATTCTGAATAGCATTATGCATAGGGTCTTTTTCCTGTATGGATTAACTCCCTAGATAGACTCGGTATGACATAACTCTCCACTGATAATAATATTAAACATTAAGAAACTGGTATGCATTAGATGACACACATTAATTGATGCAACGTCCTAATGAGGCAGATAAATAAGGGCAGTTATTGCAATGCTAGAGATAACTGAGGTGGATGTAGGAGAATGAGAATGATGGGAAAGCAGGGAGGAAGTCTGAGCAGAGCTGTATCCTTCTGCTCAATATTCCTATGGCCTTCACCACCTTGGCATGCACAATAATCGCCTGAACTGGCACTGAAGAATTGCAATAAAAGGTGCAAACAATACAAATGTGTTAAGCTGTCTGGCGTCTTCCCCAGTTGATTCATGTTCCTTGTAACTGAATGCTTTTAAAGCCATGAGAATTCTGGATTTGAAGGGGGTTTTTTTTCTGTCGTACTCTTAATGTATATCGCTTTCTATGGGTCATCTGGTTACAGCTTTGCTGCTCATTTCTAAACTTCTAGGACTGTTCAGAAATACCCAGCAATGTTTTCTTCTTTTGAGTTTCTGATGGAAGATTCAATTTTCAATGGTCAGAAAACTTTCACAGATTTTGTTAAAAACACCTAATTTTTATTAAAATCCTTCTTCTGTTTTGAAGGACTGTGTTAGGGAGTGGGGGAGGAATGGAGAAAGAGTGCTCTTTTGATCTTTAATAATTTCAGATACAGGATTTTAGTCTTTCTTTGGCAAAAACTGGATCCTGTCCATAAACCTTGGAACATTGCACTTAAAACTTTTAATTTTATAAAACTTCTGTGCAAGGAAAAGTGATTCCAACCAGCGCACGTGTTTCATAGGACCTTGCGGTGCCAGCAAAACTCCTCCCTGAGCCGGGGGTCTGAGGTCTTCCATCCTCCCGCCTGCAAAATATGACAATAATTCAAAAATGGCACAAATACATAAAGCGCTCGGCAAGACTCCCGCTCTTGGGATGACTTTCGATGTACTGTCTGTTGTGATGTTCTTCAGTACCTTTGTGTTTGTAAATGATTTCCAGTTCAGACTACCCAAGGTTAATCATGCCTGACTGTGATTCACTGCTCTGCATTTACCTCGACATTTCTAGTGCACTTACTTAATGATATCAGGGCTAGCAACTAGATACCTCGGTGCTGTCCCTTTATTATCCCTCCCACAACTGTTTTCATGCTGAGCTGCTCCAGATTTTTCCCTCCCTTTTTACAAGAGAATTAACCAAGATTGAGGGAGGCTTTTATAATTTATGGCAGTTATGCAAGTTTTGTCCTTTGCTAATACTCTCTGAGAATCGCAGCGATTCCGGTGCGTGTGTTTGTTTGCTTTTGCCGGGCAGAAATAGATGTTGGCTCTGTTCCTTCCCTGCACCGGTCCCCAGCATCACTTGGAGAATAGTTTGCTCAGGGGGATCTTCATTAACAGTACTAAATTCAGCAGTTTCCAAGCTGCCGGTTTGCAGAGATTAGCGCTACAGTCTCTTGCCCATCCAGCAGCTGCTCATCATTCTCATCACCCTGATTCTCCTCGACGAAGGAAATAGGAAACGGGTACTCAGAGCAATGTCAGTGTTGTTCTTGCTTGATGCGACCTGCGTCTGTATTGGCGTGAGCGTCGCCTGTGGGTTTCTTGCCTTTTATTCCTCTCTCCTGTCTTGCCCCTCGCATCTTCAGAGTGACTCACAGATAGTTAGTTATTCAAGAGCCAAAACCTCCTGCTGGTTTCCACTTCCGCAGATGGGAAGACTGAGGCAGAGGGGTTACAAGGTGCCTCCAGAGAACAGAGAGTACCATTCTCAAACACAGGAGATGAGCTTGAGCGAGTGCTGCCAAGGCACCATCCCGCTCTGAGTCCCCAGGGAGCTTGGCCTCTCACATCTGGCTGATGTGTGGTCTTGACCTTAAGTCTCTCAGGCAACAACTGCAACCTGATTGAGCAGCGCAGTTGGAAGAGGAGCCTCAGTCCCACCTCACTTCACTGAAAGGCCTGGTGCAAGTTATTTAAAGTTAGCCTTGGCTTTCCCCCATCTAAAATAATAATTAGACCGCCATGAAGACTATCTCATTAATATTTGCTTCAAGTGTTGAAAAATGTAATGTCCTGTAAAAATGGCTAAGGATTACTCACCCAGAACAGTAAAGGAAATGAACGGTAGTTTAAGTTTTTAAAGACAGACTTTAAGCGGTAAATGTCCTGAGGAGTGCCAGGGGTAGGGAGAAGGGGAGAGCATGAGTTGCTGCCTCTCCCAGGTGCCCGCAGATCGGGTGAGCACAGGCAGCCCCTGCCCCATCACCACACCCCCATCCTCCCCCCAGAGTTTCAATCTTGGGACAGGGGTCACCCAATTTAAACTAGAAGGATTTGTCTTTTGTCTTGCTGAACTGGAGAGAGGGATGGCAAATAGGGAAGGGGCAAAGCATGCAAGCTGCAGAGGTAAAAGCCCCTCCAGCGGTACATCTTTGATATCCTTCTGTTTGTTTGCCAAAAAGACCAGGATGGTTCAAGTGAATTGAACCAGAAAATAGCTAACAGATGGGTCTGGAGGACAAAGGAAAGGGTGAAAATCCATGCAACCACTGAAGTCAGTTCCAAGAAAAGGGCTGCCCAAACTTTTATGGGGTGTAATCCACTTTTAGCTCTCAGATTAAGGCACCAGGGCAACTTTCCAAACAGTCTTCCATAGCTCAGGTTGTGGGCATTTTAGAGGGCAAGGACATCTGCATCAGACACATTGGCCAATGATTTGGTGACAGCTCTTTTAGTAACTCCATGGGCTCTGTTGAGGGCCATCATGAACATATCAACCTGCTCATGAGCCACAGATGACCCTCTTCTGCCCAGAAACACAACTTCCAAGGGATGGTAGACACTATGAAAGTTAAGTTAATTTTTGAGATGTATTGTTTCTGAAAACACCAGTGCATCGATGGCTTTTAATGTATGTCTCTGAGGTTTCTGAGAGAAGTCTTGCAGTCCATGCTCAAAAAAAAAAAAAAAGGGGTGGGGTGGGGGGTGAGGAATGCCTTACTATGATGAATGAAGGCAGTGTTTTTCAGAGCGATGGAGGTCTTGAAGACTGCAGAAGTGAAAGTCTGGTGTTTATCCATGAACCAAGTTGCTGGCAGAAGAAGAAGGCTGGCTTCATTGCACTATTCCACCTGTTTACTTGAGCCTCGGCTCGCAGAGCTAACCCCTAACACTGCCAGACTGTCACTCTGCTCAGCCAGTCCAACAAGAACAGCTAAAATTTTAAAACACACTCCTCAGCTCTCAAATTCCCATGAAGAAGTTCTTTTTTCTGCCCTTTCCCCTGAAGAATTACCCTCAGCCCATGGACAGAGCGTTTCTCTGTGTATTAAATATATAGACCGTTAAAAAATACAATTCTACCATAACTGCCCACTCCAAGAAACAAAGTGATTTCACCTGTGGGATGCATCAGAGCCACTGTGGTATTGTCACAACGCTGATGTGAACCTTGCCTGCCAATTCCTAACCTTTCCTGAGCACAGATTTTTTGGATTTGTGGTGTACAGCGCTGCTGACAGCTCACAAAAAGTATTGTAAGCTGATACCAATAAATTTCTCTTCTTCAAATGCTATAAAGACATTTTCTTGGAAGATATTTGCTCACACGGGTCTTGACCGAATGTGTCTTTGAGGCTTAGCAAAGTTAAGGAGGAAGAATGGAATGCTATTATTGGTGACTTTTTTTTGCCATGTAAAAATTACAGATACATAGCAGTGGAAGATGATACAAGTGAAAAATCTTTTAAAACCATATAAAGTCATATAAAAAGATCTTAAAAACATGATGCCCATGAAAGCATTATTTGTTTGGTTTAGAAAGAAAACACCTGGAAGCCAAATCTGACCTGAATTGCAGCTGTGGTTTTCCTGGTTCAAAATTTAGCTTCTGTTGAGTTCCAGTCGGACAAAAAGCAGCTTTATCTAAGATGTCTACAGGAACGGGGGTAGATGAATGCTAAATAAAAACACCACTGAGGTCCAGGCAAGTTCTGTGATTGAGTTACATGGGGTGAGATAGGGCCTTCGCTGCCCTGTTTTGAAATGCTAGCCCTCTCTTTTACCAGATATAGCCAACAGCTTGAGATAACCACCCTTATCGCTGCAGGGCTCAGCACAGAGTTTTATTTGTAAAGTCCGCTTGATCCAGACTCTATTGTTGAGCACCTTCACCTTTACTATCTACCTGTACTCTGCATGCCAGAGAGAAAAATAATTAGCCACAGGACGCTGCCCTCATTTTGATGCCACCCTTGGCTCCAAGCTGAAGGGGAACGTGGTTTAATGCAAGAGATGCCCTTGCTTCAGAACAGCAGTTTTTGTCCCGTTGGAAAACTTAGTGTCGTGCTGGGCGTTATTTCTGATTTTATACCAAGTAAAAACTGTTCCTGTAACATTTAATGTCGCTTAGAATGAAACTGGCCAATTTAAGTGGTTAAAATATTGTCATGCTTGAGGAAATGTTTTCCTGTATTGCACCAAAAGTGTATTATTTTTCTCTTAGGCACTGTTTTCCTTGGACTTTGTCATTTGTAAGGGACTAATTGAGAATTTTGAATGTATTATATATTAGCTCTGAATGCTGTGGTTAGAGAGGGGTTGCCAGGAAAATCAGGAGATGCGAATACCTGGGAAGAAGTCTATTTCGTTGGAAATGCCGCCAGGAAGGCAGGCACCACTGACCCTGCTCCGTATTTTTTCTCCAAAGAAAATGATAGATGGAAGCTCAGCCTCTCGCACGTTGGAGTCGTGATGTGCGCAGTGGTGTTTTTGCTGGGCTAAAATTCCTGGTTGCCGAGGTAACGCATTTTGGAAGTCCTCCACCCTGGGCAAAAACCACTGCAACTGGAAACCCTCCGGGGCTGATGCTCGGCGGGGGGCACCACCACGGCTGGGTGCGGGGGGCTGCCAGCTTCACCGAGGGATTTTAGGCAGGGAAACAGAATAAAATGGGTCCAAAAGATGAGAAAGGCGATCGGGAGCGTTTGATACTTCCAGGCTCTCATAACCTAATTTTTTTTTTTCCCCATACCATCACCATGTCCCATCAGCCAAAGGGCGGGGGGGGGTTACCTTGTCCTGGTGTGATGGAAAAGATGAGAGGGGGGATGTATGTGTGTGTGTGTGTGTGTGTGTGTGTGTGTGTGTGTGTGTGCGCGTGTGCGCGCGCGCCTGGAGGGTGAGGAGAGGAGGAGGGCGAGAGGGGGAGAAAGAGAGATACAGGGTTCTGGCCACCTGCCAAGAAAAATAGCTAACATTTTGCAAAAGAGAAATCCTAAGACTGAGGTCATACTATGGAAAAAGTCTGTTTCACAGACTCTTGAGCCTGAATACAGGCCAAGTTTTTTTATGGTGGTTTTTTTTTTTGTTTTGTTTTGTTTTGTTTTTTTTTAAACGCAGGCATCCTATTAACATTTGAACACTAAAGCTCATCCAGGAATGGAAAGATTTTGGAATTTGAAGTGCCTTAGTTTTCTACTTTGTTGATACACAAATATTTTTTTTTTTTCAATTACAAGAAAGTGAGGTTTTGAATGAGAAGCTCCCTCATTTTGCTTTTAACTTATTTTACAACTATGAAGACCAAATTAAGGGAATCTAAAGAAATGCCTGTGTCTCCCACAGAGTGACCAACTCAAAAAAAAAGAGGCTTTTCAAGCTTGGTGGACAACTTTTTACTTGCCATGCAAAATACAAAAAGATGCTGAAACCTGAAATGATGATGAATTTTCTTGTGTGGAAAAGTCCCACTGTTCAGCCATGAATAGCTGTGATTTTTTTTAAACCTTTATAGTAGCAAGCTGACAGTTTCATGACAAATTACTTTTCATACCTAACTAAACAAATTATTTAAGTTCGTCTGCCTTAATCTCTGGATTTGGATTGAATGTCAGTGTGTGGATATTTTTTAACTGAGGGAAAAAAATCTTTGGCTTTGTTAGGATGTTATTGCAAGCAAGTTTTCTGGTCTTTGATTTGCTAAGCTACAACTGGAGTCTGCCTTCCTCAGGGTAAGAATATTTCCACATTATCATTTCACCTGCAGTATTTTAAGAGGGAGAATATTATATCTTGGTGTGTATCATCTTGGCTTTGTGCATTCTGTTCTTTGTTTAGCATGCAGGCAAGCTTCATCTCCCATAAGAGATGTGGAATATATTTATTGGCAATTTAGAATTGATGATAGATTTGACAAGCAAGCAGGGTGACACACCGAAGCTATCAAAGCTGGAGATGAATCAGGACAAAGGTTTGGATGAGGTATATTGTTCCTGAAATTCAAAAAGGTTATACTTACAGATCATTCCAAAATCAAGGCGGCTGTACCACTGACTGACAAAGATAAAAGCTTAAGTTTTTCCAAGAAAAAAAATAAAAATGGTTTGATTGGCCCACAGACCTTTTATGGCAAAATAGTGCGATTATAGCTGGCATTTCTGCATGCTGATTTTTATTAGTTTTGTAAGATATTTTGTCAGGATTCATTTGTGCTGATTCTCCCTTTCATGGCATAAACTGTAAGCAGTTGTAGGTAGAGAGAAGGAATCTCTTGCCATATTTCATCAGGGATACACTCCAGGAGATGCAATAGATCAGGTATACTAAATTAACACAGAACTGATCTGTTACCTGATAAGCATGTGGACTTACTATGTATTTAGTTCTATTAGAACTTAGTGCAATTATGGGTGAAAATCCTATACATTCACAATCAGCTTTCCTACTATCAAAGCAAAGCAGACAAGTCAGCACAAATAATATCTTAAAAGTATTTAATAGCATGATGCAGACAAAGGACGAGCAAATTGCACTTTTGTACCTTGTTTGATGACCAATTTTTGTGCCATTTATAATGGCTGAAATTTGGGAGGGTGGAGGGGGCCTTCTGTCCTGAAGTCCCCTAGGGAGTTGAGGCAGGCAACCCAGACACGCGACCTGCCTTGATGTAGTTCAGATGGAGGCCCAGTATAACAAAGAGCGAGGAAAAGGTCTGGTTGGGAACCCCAGAACATCACAGAATGCAAGCTCAGAAATAACTTGTCGTCACTCTGGTCTGCACTGGTTTTCCCTGTTGGATTTAAGAAAAAATTCATGTGGCTGCTCATGTAAAATCCACATGTTTTCCCCATAACTTATACAATAAATGTAATATGAGACACAAACTTTAATACTTGCAATCACTGTAAGCAACAGTCATTTCTGTAGACTTCTGTGGAAGAAAGGATGAAGCCTTTTGCCACAAACTGTTAAAAAACCCTGGGCTCTTCCTCTGTCACAGAGTAAGGTTTTGATCTCGCAAATAATTCTAGACAAGCATGATGCTTTCCAGCAGGACTTCTTTCAGCATTATTGTTGTTTGAAAGACCAAGAGTTCCTGTGGGTACCTAGACTCGTGTTTATGCTATGCTGCCCATCTCCAGTTCAGTTAAAAAACATTTCCCCGTGAGCTGTGTGCTTTACGGTGAGCAGTCTCAGTAAAGCAGGATGACTTAAATGTGTTGAAAAAGTGCTACAGAGTGACTGCACGTGGAAAGACCAAGGGGAAAAAAAAAAAAAAGAGGAACCTGTGTTTGTCAGGGTGGAAGTCTGCTTCTTCTCCCCATCCCTCACAGCTGCCGCTGGCACGCTGACCATCGCGTCCCACGGTGCGGTAATCCCAGTGCAGCTCCGGTAACCGAGCAGTCCAGCTCTGAGACCAGGAGACAGACGGTCACTTGGGAAGGGTGTCCTTTCCTCCTCTGAAGAGCTTTATCTTTTCAGGCTTTGTCTTCAAGAGAAAGAAACCCCTCCCTGAGCCTTTCCCATAGGTTTCATTACTGTCTAGGAGTGGTTGGCTGATACCACTCTCCAGCGAGCATGCTAACGTAAGGAGCCCTGAGTACCCACAGCAGCCTCCTGTGATTGATGCTGAGTAGACCAGAGTCAGGAACCAAATGTGCAGCTCTGGAGCCAGTGGAATACAGAGAGAAAGGGGAAGATTAGAGTTATAGTAACAGATGACTTGTCAGCCAGATAGGATTTTAGGAGTTTCACTATTACACGTGACAAGATAAACAAATACAAAGACATATATAATACATAAACAATGAGAGGTGGGCGCAAAGCTGGATGGGGAAGGTTAGATTGGTAGAAGGACTTAAAATATTTATTTTATTCCCAACTTGCATATATTTTCTTAAGACCACAGTAGGTGGATGACTTAATAACCATCATCTCCAGGCATTATGGAGAGTATAAAAAGCAACAGCCCTCCTTTTAAAATGATTTTGATTTATTTTTATCTAACAGAAGTGGCCAAGTACGTCTTTAGCATGATCTCATTTGGCTCAATGACGTTGCAGAGCTATGAATTCACTATAAGAACAACTCTTTCTGTCCCCTGAAGAACATAAAAGCCCTGGTGCCTAGCTGGAAAGCAAATACCTCTTGCTCAAGCTGCTTATGTTTTTCTACTTGAGAAAAATTAAAATATCATCTTATTTCTTTGCATGCACTTGTCATCCAGTCAGAGTTTTATCCAAATAAATCTCTGTTTCTTTTCAAAGAACATCTTCCATATGAGTTGCATTAGCTTTAAAGACTCACCAAGAACAGAGCGGTCCAGGCTGACACTCTTGGTTTCCAACAGAGAAGCAACTGCATCAATCTTATCCTGTAATTCTGCAGCTCAGTTAATTAAGTATTTGATGTCCTAACAAGCTGCTGCCTCCCAAAGCCAAGCAGAGGGAGCCGCCAGGCCCCATTCCCATCTTTGGCCACCAGACACAGTGACGTTCGGAGACTTTCCGCCCATCATACCGTGTTACACAACTCTTCCCCTCTCCCCAGCCCGCAGAACTGGTGAAATTAAATAGCAGGAAAAATTAACCCCACCTTCATTGGAATGCATCTGGGTAATGTGTGGCCTCATTTGCTGCTACAGGAGAATATGCCTTTGCTGCTTTGGTAGGGGGGGGTCTCTGGAAGGGGCAGAGGGGAGCCTGGTAATACAAACCCTGGGGAGCATCTCTGCAGCCCCACATCCCTACCTGCTCTCGAGGTGTCTTTGGGCACCTCAGACCCTATGCACAGGATGATTTCTGATTTCTCTTTCTATGTCCTGTTAACCTGCTGTCCATCCCGTGCCATCCACCACCCCTTCTGCTTTTCTTTCCTTCCTTTTTCTTTCTTGCTGCACCCTTTCTGCTGCTCTCCTACAGTCCCACCCCTGGGTTTTGTCAGGTTCATCACCTGCAGCCTCATTTCTCCTTGCTTTTCTCCTCTGCTGGCCCTCCCCTTCTGCCCCACAAAACACGTCCCCGCGTCTCCTGAAAAACAGGAAAGAAATGAAGAGACATATGTAACAAGGGGTACACAAATATACCCACAGTAGCTCGGGCTCCTTGATCAGTAGTGCATGTGCCTCATCGCCTGCTGCTTTCTCCTTGATTCCTCCACTGTGTCATCTTTGCTTCATGGTAAATCACTGGGCTTAAGACTAACTTTTAACTCCTTTGTCAGGTGCCCAGGTATTGCCCTGATCTTCCTTTGGGGCACATAGTTTTCCATTACTTCTCTTTTAAGAATCACCAAGAAACAGAGAGAGAGAGAGAGAGAGATTATTATGGGGAAAAGTTTTACCTAACTACAAAATGCTTTCCTTTTATAACTTTCAGCATGATTGGCAGATAGGTTTATTTAATCAAATTGCCTTTTCTGTCAGTGTATTATTTAATGAGGGAGTTGTTTTTTTTTTTTGATTGCATAGGAAATGTGGAAGCATTTGAGAATTTCTCATGTGCTATTTACTCATCCATTATGTTGGGAATCAGTTTAATTTCAATGTCAGCAGTGGAATTAATAATCATAACAGTTATCTGTCACAGAATGATCTATTTGGGAATTTTCTCAGCAAACCAGGATATATCCCCCACCCTTTCACCAGAAAAGGAAGTTCTAAAAAATAAGTCAAATCTGAACGTGTTTGTGTTTTGATTATCCCTTCCAGTCTGATGGTAAAGGCACATATTTTCAGGCTTTAATTCAGTGTTGAGTCACTGATATGAAATCCTTTGCTAGCATAAATTATCCCTACTTTTTTTTCCCATTTATTTCACTCTGAGTTTCTCAAACAATTCCATCAAGGATGGCTCCCCCATTAAAGTACACCCTCCCTTCCTGAAAAAACAAAACAAAACAAAACAAAACAAAACAAAACAAAAACCAAAAAACAAACAGTTCTAGCTTTCCAGAGATAATGCAAAATCCCTTTTGGGCAGTTGTGTTAATTTGGGCTGACTTTGTTCTATTTTTGGTGTTGCACTTCACCGTCAGAAGAACAGGCTTCCCATGTGAGAGCAGGGGAGCTCCTGAGCGGATGGACAGACGGATGGATGGGAATGAGGGAGGTGGATGGGACCCAAATCTGGTTCTGCTCCTTTCAGGTTTCCTTCAGTTCTGTGGTTATGTGCAGCCCTACATAAGTAAATAACTGACAAATGAATGAAACCTTTCAGCAGATACATGTAATAAGTACCAAGACTTTTTATATGATTCCAAAGTAAGGGCAGTAACTGTTAAACGAATTGCTTTTTAAATAAAACACATAAGAGAAATTTTTAAATCCTTCATTGTTCCTTAAAATGTTTTAGTGCCTCATTAATTCTTGATTAGCCTGGTTGTTAAGAGGCCATTATTATGTGGTAATAAGGTGTAGGAAATTACCTCTAGGACCATAGTGGTGTCACACAGACCTGCTATAGTTAGCACCTCATCAGGTGCTGAGACCAAGTACTAGTGGTATAAATCAGGGGTTCGCTGCCTGTTGGTGGGGTTTGTGGTGGTCCTGTGTGATGGGGTGTTTGTGGAGATGATGGGAGTCCTGTGGTGCAGGAAAGTGGAGAAGACCTAGCAAAACATAACCCTCTCGACAGTCCCCTGTCCTTCAAGGGCCCCCCGGTCTTGCCTTTGGCAGAGCATGGAAACTGCTATAAAAAAGTGGAATAAAATTACTTTGCAATTATAATCATTTAAGTAGTTTCAAATATGCCTGAAGCTTGTGCAGATGAAAGTCCACTCTTTGCTGTATGATTTGTTAGGCAGAAAGTGTCATAGGACATTTGGTGCCAGTCCAGCAGAATATCTCCAAACTAACGACCTCCTCAGGTCATTAGTATTTCTTTTGAACACACAACCCCCCTCAAAGCCTGCTACAAACATTGGTAAAGCTAATCACTATTACCCTTTTACAAATAGAAAAATGAGCCTTAGGGGCCATTTTTATTGTGATTTGATGCAACATTAATCAGCATTCTGAAGAAGAGACATACTTGAATGTCCCAGGCTGCATATATTTATTTTTCAGTGCTTATAATACTTTTTTTTTCCCCCTAAACCTCTTTGAGGTTGATGCTCTAATGCTCACAGTATGCAGCTCCCATTCATTACCTATACAAGAAGCTAATGCGATACGGCAGCATCACCGTCTTTGAAGAGCACCAAAGATGCTGATAATTAAAAACACAAAGTACGCTCTTGCTAGTACTTTCCTCCTTATTCCTTCCCGGGTTTCAATCTTTGCACAGTCCTCGGAGGATGGAGAGCAGCTCGGCACCAGCGTGGCTGCTGTCACTCTGATGGCCGCAGGGTGTTCCAGCGCCTGCTGGCCTACCTCTTCTTGCTGTTGGGTTTTGGAGGACATTCATACCTCAGGAGCGGTGTTGAATCAAAGTTGTTGGAGTGCCCTACTCCCAAGAGGTTCGTGTTGTGCCTGAACCCCCAAAACAGGGCTGTGGCCTGGATTTCAGTCCTAAATATCCACATTTGTTGCTAAATATCTAGGCACTCATTTCAGTGTGCTTTCACCTAGGTCTTCAACCTTTTCAAGCCCCCCATGTCATTGCCACTTGCTCTTCAGGCCGTGTGTGACTGTGTCCCTTGCCCCAGCCCCAAGCATCGCCCTGACACTCCTCGGGGAGGGACCCTGAGTGCAGAAGGGCTGTTTGCCCCCAATTAACCCTTCATCAGTCTCAGAGCTGGAAAAGTCTCCATACTTGGTATTTCATCTGCTTCAGAAGCTGAAATAGCCCCAAGACCTGTGCAGGGTGGCTGTTGCAAGCCATGGGCACCTATCCCCCTCATCCCCAAGCCACCAGACCCCAGAGCGGCCTGAAGGGCACGGGCATCCCTCCAAGCCAGTTTTCACCCATCCCTTCTCACTGTGAGGAAGGATACCTCTCAGCACGGTGCTTGGCTTTGGCTGATTTTGGGTGTGCCTGCCTGCGCAGTCGCAGAGCCATACTGGTGCGGAGCCGGGGGCAGACCCAATCCCCGCACGGAGCACTGTGCTGGCAGCAGACCCCCTCCCCGGCTGACAGACGGTCGGGCACCATCACCCCAGCTGTGGTTGGCATCCCACGCACAGTCCCAGTGGTCCCAAGGAGGGATGCAGAAGGCATCTATCTGATGCTGCTTCATACATCTGCTGAAATGTATTTTTTTCATATCCCCTGAGAATAATTAGCAGCGAATTGTCACGACTTTTGCAAGAACGGGGGATGAACTCCACCAAAACCAAGTATTTAAAGCGCACTTCTGAGCGCAGTTTCAGATCTCACGAGAACAAATGGAAGGAGCAACTACAGCCCAAACCAAAGACTGTTAGGAGTTAATAACTGCATGAGCATAGCAGTAAAGAACGTCAAGAGTTAGCAGTCCCAGCACGTCAAAAGTTTATTTAATCCTACTCTAAACAAGCAATGTAACAAATCCTTGTTAGGAATGAATGATCTCTCACACATAGCTTAAAATAATCAAATTTTGATTTAAAACATCAAAATAGGTCAAATGTTATGGGTTCTTCTGGAAGAAATTCAAATCATCCAGTCCAATTTTATTTTTTATTTGTAACATTTTACAGATGAATAAATGCGTTCTTTTACGTAAAACCCGCTTGCCCCGTTTCAGGAGGGAGTGCATATTTGCCAGAGAATTAGACTCTTAAATGTTGACATATTCTTCTCCAGTAGCTCTGCTGTGCCTGTTAGAAGAGATATTGTTGTACATAGAAGGATACTGTTTCGGCATCTTTTTACCTTCCCACCTTGTCTTCAGCCTTCTTTCACTTAAAATTTCTTCCTAGCGCAGGCTCCAAAGGTGAAGTAGAGGCTGAACAGTGTAAGGTGTTGGGTCGCGGGTACGTCTGAGGCAATGCCGATGGGTTCCCAGTCAGCACCTGGAGTTTCCTTCCCCAATTCTGGATCTGATGGAACAGTGGAGTTTCAGAAAAAGCAGTGAATCTCTTTGCCTCCATTTCCCCTTTCCCATTGAATGAGAATAATCACGGGTTTGTTTGCTTTTGACCTCGTAGGGTGTTGGGAAATGTACTTACGCAGAGACCTCTCACTAGAAAATAGCATGATAGAATACAGCCCGATAATAAATTGGTACCTGTCTGGATAGGACGGGTCCTATTTCATACTACTTAATGATCCTGGTAATAAGGAGAGCAAGTCCTCGTGCTTTGGTGTTCAGCTAGAAGGAAGAGCTGGAGAAAGTATGGACAAGAAAATTCTGGCAGACCTTTTGTTCACTCCCAATTCTTCCCTGGAACAGCTTTAAATTGCATATAGACTTCAAGCACGAGACATCTGTAAAAATATGTAGTGAGGGCTGTTTGTTGCATCTTTGGAAGAGTAAAAACTTTTCTGCTCTTGGTGTGAGGATAGTAGTATATGGAAAAATACAGAATGATGTCTTCAGACTAATAAAGACTCTGCTGGAGATAGTCTCAAGGTTTATAGATCTTCTGGAAAGTTATTTACATATTTCAAAGATCTTTATTGTCAGTTTCCTACATTTTGCCTATTCTATTCAGTATTTTCATCAGCCATCTAGGCTGTCTTCAGTGCACTAAAAATATTTAAGTGCCTGATAAAAGACATACATCTGAAGTATTTTCTCTTATCAGTGAAAAATCATTTGCCTTGAAGGTGAAATAGTGGGCTAAATTACTTGCTAATGAAACCAGTTTTACTAGAGTGACACTGATGATGAAACTAACCCAATATATTTAGTTTAGGAGATCCACATTTGGACCATTAACATTGTTACTAGTAAATTGAATTCTTTAGGAGTTATGTCATCCCTCCTATATATGACTTTTTAAATATATACTGCATAATATAGACACAAATTATTTGCAGTTGTACTAAATTAACATGTTATTATCTGTAGGGCTTATTCTTACTTAAATATCAAACCGATAATTAACCACAGCTCTGTCAATATTAAGTCCTACATATTTTATTTCCACACCCAAAAGTACTTCTGAAATAATGATTGTTTTGATTGGACTCAATCTGACATCAAATATTGGCAAGTTAAATGCTACTTAATGCCATTTTTTCAAAGGTGGAGGCTGTAGGTAGATTTTGTTCAAGACTATGTAGAATTCAGTTCCTGAGAACTCAGTATCAGATCACAGAATCACAGAATCACAGAATGGTTTGGGTTGGAAGGGACCTTAAAGATCATCTAGTTCCAACGCCCCTGCGTGGACAAGGACACCTCCCACTAGACCAGATGTATCAGATAATCATAAATTTCAAACATACAAACCAGCTAGTTGTATAATGGAGCAGATTTGAGCAAGTGGTCTTAATTCCAATCTGATTTTGAAAAAAAAATCAAGAAAATCAAACAAAAAAACCCGAACCAAAACAAAAAAAAAAAACCACTAAAAGACCAAAACCTTGAATTTCAGTCATGTAACAATCTGAGAATCCATTTTCTGCCCGGTTGGTTCGTACCAACACTTCCTTACAATGCTGCTGTGGTATAGAACTTTGCTCCTATGGATGGCAGTCTGACAGCTGATGACAGAAAAAAATATTTCACAGAAAGCTTCAATTAACAGCCAGTGAGCGGGAAAAAATGAAGGAAGCCAGTATGTTTTGTGGATGCAGATGAAAGTCAAACCAAAGCCAGTTTCAGTGCTTTGCAAACTGAATTAAATTAACTTCTGAATCAGTGTGGGTAATTGATATTTTGTTTGATACAATAAAAAAATCATATGAGTCAACAATAAAAAAAGCGTTCGTTTTCTAAGAAAAATCAAAAAAATACCTTCGGGATTAATGGCTTCATTTAGCTTACCTCACTCCAGAAAGTGCCTGGGCAGCTTTATTACAGCACTAGATACAAGCTTATTTCAAAATAATGTTTTTGAGAGAAGAAAATTAAAGCATAGCATTTCAGAAATGTTAAAATAGTAATTTTACATAGAAATTAAACTTTTTTAGTTATTTAGGGAAAAGCATTTCTCAAATCTAGCAATCGTCAAGCCTTTTGGCCAGTCCTCACGCTGTTCTTGATGGCTGAACTATTTGTCAGAAAATTCCCCTCAGCTCTAAATCCCTCACACGAGATTCTAGTTTGAGCCTCGTCCACGCTCGAGCCTTTGTGAAAAATGATTGTCGACATTTTTCTCAAGATGACTCAACACTTCCAAAGATTTAGGGCGGCAGAAGGAATTATCAGACATCATGTAGACTTCCAGACTATTATTTTTTACGGGATGGTTGCAGTAGTTAGCAGCTGGGTGGGAGAACTTGGCAATCAGAAAACAGTTGTGTCTAATTCATTTTTATACACTTACACCTATTAGTTAAAAAGGGATATTTCTTTGGAAGTGCCGTTATGGCCCTGACATGTGATTTTTGAATATGACTTTTTCTCAGAAACTGCCAGCATGGTACTGCCAGCATGCCAAGCTGGTGTCCAGAAGAAAATTTAAGAGCAGTGATAAAATGAAAGGGGAAAATAGAAGCCCTTCTTGCAAACAGGGGTTTGTAATAGATATTCTGACACGATATGAATGATGAGGGATGGAAAATTCATAACGGTGTGTAGAAGTGCAACACACGCTCTGCGCGTAGAAGACTGACCTATAACTCATAAGATAGTGTGTGTCGAGTGAGTTATGAGAGTTGTTCCCTGGTGTATATTTAAAAAGAGACATTAGAAAGGAGATATAGTGTGGTTTACTGTTTGAGAGCTAACTTCATAATTTTGTCCAAAAAGTGTTTTTAAAGAAAAAAAACATGCTTTTTAAAAAAAAAAAAAAAAAAATATATATATGTGTGTGTGTATATATTGCAGTCCAGGTGGTACATTGCTGCACAGCATGTGCAGGATCTGAACACTGGGAATAAAGCCCTTCCTCTCTCTGAAGGGGCAGCCCTCAGTTGATTATTTCTGCTGTTGCAATGTCCATTGGAGATTATTTTTAAGGAAGAGGAATTTCTCATTTTGAACCCTAGAAGGGGTTATCTCGAAGTGAAACAAGCAGGCCCCAAATGCTTGTTGCCGTCAGACCCCAGGGCAGCTGAGGCTCTGTGTCAAGAAGCCCGTGGACAACCTTGGCACCTTCCCTCCCTCAGCCCATCCCCAGGAAAACCTGACAACTCCTCCTGTATTTTGGTGGGACTGCTGTCAACGCGGAGATGTCTTCCCTGTTGGGATTAACTTCTCCCCTTTCAGCATCTTGTGATCACGACAAAAGCAGAGAGGAGAAAAGAGAAGACTATGACCAATGCACTGTCTCCTAAGAAGTTTGTTAGCATGTCAAGTTTAGGAAAAATGTTGGAAATGCCCTGGCCATAGAGGTAGCCCCTTCGGGAGCAGCGCTACCCCTTTCTCTGAGCCAGGCACACAGGGTGCAGGTCTCCATAATGAGCAGCGGTCCGTTCACCCCAGGGGCAGAATGCTGCCTGGAGTTTTGGCCGAGAACTTTGGTTTCCTTTTGTAGTCTGCCTCGTAAGGAAAAAAAATGCATTTTCCCTATGCCCAGCTTGGCTGCAAATGAAAGGCACTGAGAAACCTGCTCATGGGAGAGCTTTAAGCCTGTTCCTGCAGAAATTTGAGGGCTGGAAATTTTGACAAAAATCACAGCAGCCCCTGCATATTTAATGCACAGAACTCTCTACAGCCCACTCCTCAGCATCAAGTGATGGCACATCAATCTGGCCATACATGAGCTTCCAGGTCTTTCTGTCCCTTCTTTCCCCCCCCCCCTCCCCCCCACCTTACCACACACTTAATTAATTATTTGACAATATATTCTGACATTGTAGTATTTCAACAATAGCGGGATGTAATGGTATGTAATTAGGCGATGGAATATAATAGTGGCATGAAGATGATTTTGGCAATGACTTTTTTTTTTTTTTAATTAAAATTTCATTACTGCAAAAGTGACGCGCTATTGCCCTTTCCAGCATGTGAGCAACAGTGCCCATGAGTGAAAGGGCTGACCCCCTGGGGATGCATAGCGTGGTTTGCCACCCCTGGTGCCCAGGTCCGGGATTCTCCTGAGGTACCGCTCTTCCATACCATGAGGACCTACAAGGGCACAACATATTTTAAAGTCTCTATGAAGTGTTGATTTTACAGTGAAACCCCTTCCACTTCTGCAGGGGAGGGAGGGGGGGAATTTGGTTTTGTTTAGGCGGGTGTCTGTGAAGCTTCTGGGGTTGTGAGGACTCTGTTGCACCACGGACCTGTCAGTTTTCTATGTTTTATCCTTGCAGCCCATATCTTTAAATGAAGTGGTATGCTGACTTTCCCAGTAGCCAACTGGCTTCTTCTCTGTTTATTTGCTTGTTTCAATCATTTGTCTCCGTCTAGTCAAATAAACCTGTAAATTCAGTGTGTGTGCTATAGAACCTCGTCCAAAACTATACTGTCTCCTTTCTGACAGGGCTGACAGAGAGTATAATCACTTGTATTGTCCAGAGTGCTGTTTACATAAAGGAGCAATAAATACCTGTTGAAATTTTTACTGGAGGCCTCCCAGATGGATGGTTCATTTATTATTACAGACAGGGTTTCATTTACTTAGTTATTAAAAGAAGCAGGCCGCTACAGCCCATTTATAACTATATTAAAACTAAATGAAGCTATAAGTATTGCAGACGGGATTGAGTAAAATACATATAGTGGCTTTCCAGGAAATGGCTAGGAAAAGTATTTAAAAGGAAATGCTGAAAACTTTGGGGGGTCCTGGTGTGTCTTTCACAGCCGTGCTTCTACTGGCTGGAGCTCAGGAGGTTATGGAGGAGGTATAGTTCCCATATGTTCCTGTCCCACCGCTCAGTGCCACATATATATTCTGCAATAGCCTCTCTGTATCTGCCTGTCAGGCATGGCCCATCAGGAGGAACAGAATTAGCCTGTTCCTCCCCTCCTCTAGCCTTTATTGACACAAAATCTCCAGCTAGGGATATAGAATAACCATTTCCTTTATCCCAGAACCAGAACATCATCGGATATCAACTCCAGCTACAGGAGAGGACGGAGCTGCTCTGTTGGCCTCAATCTGTAAAGCAAAGGCAGATTCCTCAGGTGGATACCTGAGGTCTTTGTTTTGATGGTATCACCAGAGGTCCAGCATGGCTGGCCATTAAATTAAAATAAAGGTTGTGAACGGTCTTTGTGGCACTTTTGTAGCACCAAGGAGATTTCAGCAGACATACTCAGCCCTGCATTGATAAATCAGTCACTGGATGGGAAGCACATGGTTGTCTGGGAACTGGATCATGATTTTATTATGTCCAAGCTGGACAAATAAAGGCCAGTCCCAACAAGGAAAGGTTGGTGACCCAAAGCGGAAGAAATTGTTGACCAGAAATGGACGGAGTGGAAAAACCTAGAAACAAGGAAGTTTGCATTTTTTTTAAGCAGAGTTTGTTAGGTTAGCAAAAGGCTGCACTTCAAGGAAAAACCCAATTTTGCTGAAAGCTAGCTCAGCTTCAGCAGTGAAGTAAAAGTAGCAATTAGAAACGAAAAAGCAATCTGTGCAAAGGAGATGAAGTACAAAATACATGTAACATGAAAGAGGAAGATAACAATCAATCTAAAAGAGAAATCATAAAATACTGAAGATGGATGAAAGTAGTGGAGGATACCAGAGGAAAGTTCCAAGACAAGGAGAATAAGGGTTTTCTTAAAGTATATAAAGAACAATAACAATAAAAAAATATCTAGCAATAGCCCCTTATTAGCTGGAAATATTAAAGCTATTAATAATATTAGAGTCAATAAATATTTTTTTTATATGAGAAAAAGCAAGGTGCCTAGCAGACAGGCAGGAAGCTGAACAGCATCTAGTGAGAATAAATTATTTAAAATCAGTTACCCTAGATACAAGTATCTGTAAGCATCAGATCTTCTGTGCTACCTTGTAGCCATGAAGGCTAGTAAAATCTGAGGGTCATTTGTGATGTACCTTGAAAGGTGGGGTAAACTGCAGGAGACGACTAATGCTATGCAATATGCCAAAAGGCCAAGGAAGATAGTTTAAGGACAGGTCACCTGGTACCTCCTACTGCACACAAAGTCTGGGGGTAGCCCATATGGGTTTCCTTTAATGCTAAGGAACTGAAGGACAACAGTATAATCATTTGCTTTCAAGGAAAGAAATGTAAGTTCGTATCAACCACAGCTGATTTCATTCTGTGAGGAGCTGGCAACTAGGACGTGGTAGGAAATTATATGCACCGGTGGTAGAACTTTGTGGAGGATGACAGAGAAAGGAACAATGCGGATGGAGCAGGTTATCAAATAGTCTGAATAATTTAATAATTCTGCCTCACTTAAGCAAAGGAGGCTTGAAAGAAACCAGCCACACGAAGCTGTATATCCCAGAGCGAGGGATGTCCTCCTGACTCCGTTTTCAAGTGAGGACTCTACCCTGGGAAGCTGTAGCTCCAAAAATGCTTGAGATGGAGGTGAGCAGGCAGCTGGGAGTGGGTGCCAGCAGGATGCCCCGGCATGGAGCGATGGTGCCAGCCCCTGGCGTGCGGGGTAGAGACCGGGGCATCTCACAGGGACACGAAGCTGCCGCTTTCCCCATCGCTTGGATGATGCAACACTTCTCGTTTCAGCACAGTGATACCTGAGCAAAGTTTGAGAACCTCTAGCCTAAACGATCTCATTTCCCTTGGCCGACCAGCGAGATAGGAATAAACACCACCGCAGCATGGGCTGTGAACGTTGCTAAATGAACGGTCAGCATTATACAGATGACTGCAGTCATCCGCAAGAGAGCAGGAGGATAAAAATGTGTGGGATGATGACTCCAGCATGAGGACAGATGCTTGTAAGGCTGGGGGTTAGGCAGAAGGAGGCTATTTGTAAGGAAATAATCACCAAGGACAAAATCAGTTGCTGCACCTTCATTGGGGAGACTTGGCAGTGGCAGTTCTGTCTCAGACACATTAAATTCCCTGAGATTTCTGCCACGATCGCGGACACACAAGGCGGTAGCGCAGTTCATGCACTCTTATTTCATTTCGCATTTGAAATTAGTATTTTGTAGATGGCAGCATCAGCAATTGCTAGGAAATCAGAGGCAGGGAGTTAGTAAATAACTGCTAATCACACCCAGAGAGCTTGGAGGGAACAGGAGCAGGGATGCAAGAAATGGATTGGAAAATTGCGAGCAGCGCATTCATAACTTTTATTCCCTGAATGTGTTTCCTCCTGTCACACAGAGCATGATTAGCCATGAAACTCTGCTAAGTCCTCAGAGTGATTGGACTACTTAGGTTGGTGCTTAGGCATGAGCCGCCAGTATGTCGCTCATCACTTTTCCTTCTCTCTGAGTATTCCTGCGTTTTTAGGTGGCTTCCGTGCTCAGGGAGTGGGCTCCCATGGGTTCGTTTCCCTGCTTTTCTGAAGAATTTCTTCTGTTTTTAAGGAGGTAGTCTGAGTCCTCCTGCCCAAACTCCGTTCCCGAGGAAGTGCTGTGGACTGCGGGGCACTTTCTCGCCACCCTGCCAAGGAGTCAGAAAATTCAGGATGTGATTCAACTTGCACTTGTTCTCCCCTTCTTTAAAGGGGGAGAACATGACTGGGGCAAACGCAGTCGCTCGCCGGTGCAGCTGCTGCAGAGGAAGCCTTATTTCAACTTCTGCTTGTAGGAGAGAGTAATGGCTGTATCACTCGGAGAGGACTGCCTTGCATTTCTAATGAGACCGTCAGTGTAATGGGAATTTAGCAGAGCATTTAGCCGGTTTAAATGGTTTTGGAGAGCGGTGTAGGCCAGGCTAGATGGATGCAAGCCAAGGACAGAAAACTTTTCCTTCAGAGCATCTATTTTTTATTGGAATTGCTAATTCTATTTCTATAGACTGAGTCCGTTTTTCAGGCATTTAAATTCTACACTCTGGAATTAAATCTCACATTGATATATATGCTTCATTCCAGCATTAAGTACATTAATATTTCACCAGCCTGATTTTCCTGGCTTTCTTCCTCTGTTTTTAATTAGATTTGACAGTATTCTATATAATCGTGTTTTCCTGCATGTTTCTGTGTAGCAGAACTTGCACAAACTGTTTGTTGAGGGGTTTTTACAACTTAAACATCGTATATTCAGAGTGAATTTTAGATGCTGCAAGCAGTGCTTGCAGAGGTCTTACAAGCCTGCTGAAGGCTCTATTACAGCATTTATAAAATATCCTCTTGATCTAGTTGTTTACCTCAATCCATAAGCTTTTGACTTTATTTCGTATAAAACACGAATAAATAGTACGCTTTTCAGATAATACAAATGCATGAGCTTCTTTAAAGTGAAACATTTGCATCAGTTATAGCACTAAAGTGAAAAATAATTTCGGCACTCAGGATCTAATTAATTAAAAATTACTACTGTATGAAAACAGCTACTCCTCTATTTAGGATTAGTAAACAAAGCTATTTGAAATACCTGTTTTGGCTGTAGGTAAGTAGCAAATATAACTGGCCATCTGTTATGTGCAAGTAACCAAGGTAATAGCAACCATATTAGTTTTTTTCCTTTTTTTTTTTTTTAAATGAAGGAAACGTGTTCATCTGTTTCTTATGAATTCGCCATATTTTTTACCATTTTTCCTTGCATTTCTCTTTTAGAAAGCAACCAAAGACAGCCAGAAACCAAAGGTACATTTGTCATATTGGAGCTTAAGTCGTATTACATACGTGAGCACTCGTAGCTGAAATAATCCCAGTAACATAAGGGCACAGTCTGGATAGGAATGGCAGATTCCCACCTGACGTTCTCTCTCATTTGCTGGGAACAAGAGTTAAAGGTCTTGCACAGTGTCGTGCCTCCAGGAAGGTTTGGTTTTGTTTTGCTACAACGTGAGGCAATACTTTTCTTCTCCTATATCAGCGCATCAGTTGTGACTTTAAACATCTGGAGCCAGTCTGAGAGCCTTCTAGCATACTGCTACTTAGAATGATATCTGTTTTCTTCCTGGGTTTCTGGTAATATTGAAACTAATGCCCAGTTCTTGAAAGGTCACTATGCATTTATGGGAAAGAAAATAAAATGTCAATATTGTGCATTAAAAAAATAAGATGATTTTCCAAAACAGTCTCATTCAGATGAAACATTGTGGTGTGAGCACTTAGTTATCTGATTTTCATATTTCATCACAACTCTTTGCTTTGTGGGGATCCTCTTCAGCTAAAATCAAAGTATTTTTCCACTACTGAAGTTCCTTTCCTACATAATGAGCAGAAATCACAAAAGTCTGTAATAAACATGGTATTCTGACTGAGATGCTGCCTAGCGTCAAAATGGAACAATATCCTTGATCAGATTAACACATTCATGAGCTCTTTCACAAATTGCAAAGATGGTGACTTCTGAATTTATTTAAATGACAATTGCAATATGTGTACGTTTGTGCTCAGGGCTTGCAAACCGTTGTCAGAGGGACACAAGGAGGCTTTTGCCCCTCATTTTCATAACCTCTCTTGAGGATCTTCAGGGCCTCTTCTCTCGTCCTTCGATTTATGTGCCAAAAGGGGATCTCTCTAATCACAAAACAAACCACGAGGCATTTTTTGAGAGTTTTACAGCTCAGTAAGTAGTTTGCAGGGGGGAAGGAAAGAATTCATTAGGCTGAGGAATGTGAAATGTATGAGAGGTTAAAGTGACTCTTCCATGTGCACAAGCAGATGTGCAGGATAACTTCTGGGTGGGGCTGTGTCTTCACCCTGGAAGAAAATAGATACCCTCCTACCATATCCTGGCTGCATCAGGCGAAGCATGGCCAGCAGGTCGAGGGAGGTGATTCTGCCCCTCTACTCCACTCTCATGAGACCCCACCTGGAGTACTGCGTCCAGTTCTGGAGCCCCTACTACGACAAAGATATGGATGTGCTGGAACGTGTCCAGAGAAGGGCCACGAGGATGATCAGAGGGCTGGAACATCTCTCCTGTGAGGACAGACTGAGAGAGTTGGGGTTGTTCAGTCTGGAGAAAAGAAGACTCCGAGGAGGCCTTATAGTGGCCTACCAGTATCTTAAGGGGGCCTACAAGAAAGCTGGGGAGGGACTTTTTAGGATGTCAGGTAATGGTAGGACTAGAGGGAATGGATTAAAACTAGAGATGGGTCGATTCAGACTGGACGTTAGGAAGAAGTTCTTCACCACGAGGGTGGTGAGACACTGGAAGAGGTTGCCCAGAGAGGTGGTGGAAGCCCCATCCCTGGAAGTTTTTAAGGCCAGGCTGGATGGGGCTCTGAGCAACCTGATCTAGTGGGAGGTGTCCCTGCCCATGGCAGGGGGTTTGGAACTAGATGATCTTTAAGGTCCCTTCCAACCATGACAGTTCTATGATTCTATGATTGTAAGTAGGGCTATGCTTAAAGGGTCTCAGACTGGCTCCAGATGTTAAAAGTGGCAACTAATTCCCACATGGCTGTTGAAGAGCACCTCCCCCAGACAACGCACCACTGACATCTCCTTCCCCAACAGCTCTTTCTCGTCCAGCTCTTTCAAACCCAAAAGTCTCTGACCTGGGCCCTGACTCTACCCTCACGCTTGAAACTTGATGTTACTTTGATGTTACTTCCTGGAGGGGAAAGTAGACGTCTTCCTGCTATCCCCTGGACTCTGGCTGGGACTGAAGATAATTCTAGCTTGGGACTTGACTTTCCAGCAACAACAAATCATGAAAAAAGACAGAGAAAACGGTGGAGCTGCATCTCAACTTAACAATTCCCTTTGAGCAAGGTGGTTCCCGGGCAGCCCTCAATGCCCTCCCATCTCAGACCCCAGGTACTTTTGACCGGGAGCATCTCCTGGCCCTTCAGCATGCTAAGATGAGCAGGAGTCCTGCAGGGTCCATCCGCAGTGCCCCACATGGTCACCCCCCTCCCCCCTCCCCCTGTGACAGCCTACTGCACCAATGCAGTGAGCAGCCCCCAGATGAAAGAAGTCAGGCTTTCCGTTAAGCTATGTAGGAGAATTGGACACTCAGATCACATTGGTATTGCCAGGTGTGGAATATCGATGCCCTCTACTTTCTGTCTGTTTTCCATTACGTGTAAGTAACCCCTTGCCCCCCTCCTTTCCCACAGTAACTGAGTGGACCAGCATCCCAGGCTGAAACCCCTTCACTGGTTACCGGAGAAAGAAACCAGCTGACTTGCTGAGGCATTTCTCAATATCCCAAACCCATCCTCATTTCCTTTCATTACGTCTCTACCTGTCACGCTCTTTGCAGAGAAAGGAACAAAAGCATCAATTAGAGTACAGTGTGCGCTCCCGCCCGAGCCTCCCACCCCTCACTGCCTCTGTGAACTTGCAGAGATTTCACTAAAAATGTGTAATTAGGTTCTGCAAAATAACTTCCTGACCATACCCATTCTTTTCAAGTGCAGGAGCCCTAAGTGGTGGTGTGTGTTTTTCAGAGCCGCTTCAAGTACCACTTCATTTCTCTAGCTTTTGTTTACAAAATTATATTTACTCATCTTTTTACATCAAAGCCAAATCCATTTCAAAAAATCTTTGAGCCTATGGATGATGTCACTTGCTGGCCTGGATTTTGTGTATTCTGAAAAGGGTGTTAAAGAAAATAGCTATATTTAGGCTGTGTTGAAAATGCTGTGTTTGCACATGAGCTTGTATGTGTTTGTCTGTCCGTCCTTGTACTAGTTTGCTAGAATACGTAAAGAAATTCCTTCCTGAGCAGGGGTTGATTTAAACATGACCTGAAGTGCTCTGCTAACATAGGGTGTGCCAAAGCTCATTCGGTGCTGAATCTGTGCCAGAGTGCTATTCAGATAGATTACAAATTAACGTAATGCCTCTTGTGAGGTTAAAGTATTTTTCTTCTCTTCTCTACTCCGTCTCTTCAAATGGGGTCTACTGGTCCAGTTACAGACTTTTTCTTTTAACCGTCATCATTGTCATGATGGAGATGCGCTGTTGAAGAGGAGTGTTCCTCAAAAGCATCCAGACTCAAAATTGATCTAGCATCCTTAGGGTGTTTAATGCAAACTAGGGTCCCTCTAACACAAATACCTCCTCCTCACCCAGGGTGTGCTTCAGCTTGGGCTTTGAGAGCTGCCTGGTGTCCAAAGAGCCTCCCTCTCCAGGACTGCTGGTGGGTGAAGCTGCAGTTGCTTGTGACTGTGTGTCCTGCTCCGGCTGTAGCTTTGTAGATCAGGGCTGAGGGCCTCACCTGACAGTGAATGCAGTCATAGAATCATAGATCATAGAATCATAGTTACCGAGGTTGGAAGGGACCTTTCAGATCATCTAGTCCAACTATCAACCTAACACTGACAAAAACCATCACTAAACCGTATCTCTAAGCACTATGTCTGCCCATCTTTTAAATACCTCTGGGGATGGTGCCTCAACCACTTCCCTGGACAACCTGTTCCAATGCTTAATAACCCTTTCAGTGCAAAAATTTCTACCAATATCCAGTCTAAACCTCCCTTGGTGCAACTTGAGGCCATTTCCTCTTGTCCTATCGCCTGTTACTTGGGAGAAGAGACCGACCCCCACCTCGCTACAACCTCCTTTCAGTTAGTTGCAGAGAGCGATAAGGTCTCCCCTCAGCCTCCTTTTCTCCAGGCTAAACACCCCCAGCTCCCTCAGCCACTCCTCATAAAGCTTGCTCTCCAGAGCCCTCACCAGCTTTCCAGACCCCTCACCAGTTCCCCAGTCTGAGAACCAGTGAAGAGTTTTAGGCACAGACGTTATACCTGCACAGCTCCTGCCTTTACAAGGTAGACCTCTACACTGGCAAGCTGCCTTAACCTGATACAGCCTTGTGACAAATGCATGGATCAGGTGGGCCAGATCCTACTCTAGGGAAAAAAAGCAAGCAAGCAAGCAAGTGTTTTATGATGACCTGTTTTTTCCTATCCCCAGCGTTAGGAGATTGTTTGTACGCTGACGGTAGTTCCAAAAGGGGCCGCGAGTCCCAGGCAGGCAGTGCTTTTCTTGGAAAGCAGCACTTCTGAAATGAGAAACAGACAGGGAAAATAAAGACGGGCTAAAATGTACAAGCAAGGAGAGGTTGATGGGCCAGCGCTGTGGTTGCTTGTTCCTTTTGTGTGGATGCCTCATTCTTGCACTCCTGGTGCCTCACCCTCGCTCCACTCACACCTCCACTCAACCTGAAGGCTTTGAAGCATCATAGCTGCTTCTAATCACAGATTGACGATACACATGTTTTTTCTATGTTGATACAAAAAGCCAGGACACTAATAAATACATGGAGCTGCCTAGAACATTTCATTATACACTTTTGATTTTCCAACTTCCATCTAAATTGCTAAATCTTAAATAATGTATTTAGCTACCACCTCACTAGCAGAAATTCACGCACTCAGGCTCAAGGGAGAGCAGGCAGTGACACCCTCGGTGCTCTGCTTTTCACACAATAAGCACATCTCTGTCTGGTTAAATCACTATCAGTGCAGATTTCGTCACATCTAATTACATAGTGCCCAGTCCCAGATCTGAGCTTTCTATTTTCAAGCACTATTTTCTCAGGGATCCCCTAAACAGATCTACATAAAAAAATGAGCAATTATAAGTTTATTTGGATCCCTATAAGTGGTGGGAATCCAAAGCCAATGTGGATCTTGCAATGTTTACAGGAAGCTTTGCCTCTCTGACATATTTTAGCGCCTAGGAGCTATATCCCGGGTCATTCATACCTGTCCCATTTGCCCACTTCTCAGCAGGGCTTGTTAGCTTGGCCAGTGGCTGCACCGACATGGCCACTGGAGTTTTTGCTAACTCGGGAGATGGCAGAGGGAGCTTTTTCCTGCCTGTGGACATATTTCCGGATAAAACACGGGCATGTCTTGCTGTGAGATTGTCAAGTCCCTCTAACTCAATGGGTGTCCTATAAATTTGAGGCGCCTGCATTGCCATGAGATTTTGCTGAACTTGATATGTTGGGTTTACAGAGGAAAAATCTTGGCACAAGTAGAAGGAAGTGGGGGAAAAAAAGCAGGACAGGAGTCTTCAAGAAATGAACTAGTGGGAGTTTCTGCTCTGACCCCCGATCCTGTTCCTATACACCTACGTTCCCCGAAAGGTGCCACAGGGAAATGGGGAAGCTGCTGTGACGGCAGCGACAGGCAGGGACTGTACATCTAGCGAGGAACTGAGGAGAGGGTGGTTGGGCTCGGTGCTCTTTTAAGACACAGCACACCATGTCGCCCGTGTAAGAATCACGCTTTTCAGGCACACTCTTGGAAGATCTAGGCACAAGTACAAGGAGGTGGTTTGAAATTACTACATATGTCTTCTTTATATATTTACACTCCGGGGACCACCCACGTCACAGGATGTGTTAGAATTGCTCACCAAGCTTTCTTCTGGGGCTGAGACAAAATTACAGATTCTCTTTTCCCAGAACGCAAGAAAAATTAGCAACTTTCTGAATTATTACTATTATTACAGAGAAGTTTTTTTAAAAATAGGTCCCATTCTTCAAGACCTTTCAAGCACTGGGGGAAATCTTTGGACCTCTTCATCTCCTTTAACTGCTGGTTACTTAACCCCAGCTTGTAAAAAAAAATGTATGGTGGTAAAAACAAACTACTCTTCTTCATGAGCCAGTTTAAGGAAGGTGAGGAAAGGATATGGGAAAGGAGGATAAAATCCCCATTAGAAAAGATGCATTATTTTCTATGTTTGTATGACAGTGAAATCCTCATGGATACTTTTGTGCACTGAGACAATATATTTTAGTTTTAATTGTTTCAGTCAATGTCAATTTTACATCAAACATGCAATAAAGTAAAAATGGCCTTTGGGAAACATCACTGAATCTTATTTTGTGCTGCAGTACTGCCAGTGTAAATATCTACTTCTTTTTTGTAAGCTCAAAGCCAAATGGAGCAAAATTTTCCTTTCCGAGAGACTACTGACCTGTCAGCATCAAAAATATTATTTTTAGCATATAAAAATTGTTTGTCAGTGATTGTAATAACAAGAATCTTTGCAAAATCCATTATTACTCTAGTAAACATTTTTCCTTAGGCAGTAACGGTAGGAAATGAATTAAGAAGTTAGTTGATAGCAACTGGATAAGAAAAAACATCTACAGAGTTACTGGGATAAAATATATTTTCTTTCTATTTAAATTATTAAATGTTTATGGTAGCTCAGAGAAAACATCAGAGCTAAAGCATTTTGGTAAATTATAATTTATTCTACTGCTTGCTTTCCAGAATGCTAGAAGATGACCTCAAGTTAAGCAGCGACGAAGAGGAGAATGACCAGGTAAGAACCAGACAACTAACATGTCACTTGTAGCATGTTTCATGTCAAGACTGAACTACTGCAAATATTTTGCTAATGCTTTTTCAAAACATACATAAGGGTTATCAAAATACATGGCAGTACTGTAACTGGAGTAACAGATGTTGCTGCTCGGAGCCAGCCTGCGTGTGCTAACGGCTGGATTGGCGGGGAACGGTCTGCAGCGCTCTTGATTTATTATCTTGATGCGACCCAGAAGGTTTTTGTATCAGTCTCCTCCTGATTTGATTTTGTTTTGTTTTAAAGAGCGGCCAAGGAGGGGAGAAACAGGAATTCAGGATTAAGGGTTCAGGGCAAACCTTGCAATCATGAGCTGGCCCCAGGGATTAGCTGCTGGGCTGCTTAAGTCTTACCTGCCTAGAGCCTCACTGGCTTCCCCCCAGCCCTCGCCTCCCCTCTGAACATTTTCAGTCCTGTCTCTGCGTGGCCCGTGTGTGCTAAGAAAGTTAAGGACAGCTGAGAGAAAGCCTTGGCCGTGCGTTTGGCTCACTCCATAACACAGCAATTAGGGCAATTGCCTGGGTTTTAACAACCCCAAACTACCTGACTGGGAGCAGATATGTCAGCCAAAATTTTCTGTGTGTCAGGAGAGTTGGGTTGTGTTGGCAGGGGGGAGGTGTCTATTTTTCCTTAAAACATTACTGTGTTTTGCCTAAATCATTAAGCACTCACTAGAATAGGGCTAGATCTTGACTTTCCCATGGTCGGCCAAGTGCCTCAGTGCCAAGCGGTGCTATGCCACGCTCTCTCCTTCTCGGTATACTGGCATGGGTGATGTGGTTGGGGATGAGAGGACAAAAGCCACTTCCCTTCCTTCTTGCACTAAAATGCATGTCCTGTACCTTCACCAGGGCATATGAGGGCAGTCCTGCCCCTGGTTGCATCTCACAGATGGATCCAGACCTGGGTATAACATGGGTTTCAAGTGTGACTATTTCAGTCAAGGCTAACTGGAGCTATCTAGACTTCTGAAATTTAGGATCTGGGACAAATAGTTATAGGTATGTAGGCTTGAAGCTCTTCCAGGGTTTTCTTTAACTCTTGTTATTAGAAGTGTCTATTTTACAATATATTCCAAACAACAGGTAAATCAAAACCTTTTAATATTTATACTAAACCGTTATTTCATCTACTTTGAGCAAAGCTTCTTGGTGTTAAGAAGATTCAGCACATAGATTCAATTATTTACATATTTATGCAATTTCTTTTTGTTTAATGCATTTCGTCCTGAAACACTTCACATTTAATTACTCTTCCTGCTTGTCTAGATAGTTTAAAATACAGCGCATAGACAGCGTAGGGCAAAGTAAAGTGAGGGACAGAAGGGATGTCTGAAGAATAGCAATAGCACACCAAGGTGCGGTGGTGCTTGCAGCGAGGAGCTGGGTGGTAGAGGAGGGGGGAGCCAGCAGTCGGGAGAGATGGCATGTCCTTCAGGGAGGAAGGGAGGTGGGACCCTGCGCAGTGGATATCAGTATGGAACAAGCTGGTAAAGCCTGAGCGCTGAAATTCTGTTTTGCTTCGTAACAAGCAGAAAAAGACCTGTGAAAGCGTGTATCGCACAGGAAACGAGAGAACATTAGTAGATTTAGGTGGAGAAGGGAGAGTGGAAAAGTACTGCTGTTGGAGCGTGCACACACAGCACCTTCAGTTTAGCGCTGCCACTTACAACTATTAATATCTTTCATGCACTTGGATTGCTCTGTATTATGTGTGCTACGCAAGGTCTTTGCTCCGTAACCAGAGCTTTAAGGTACAGCTGATACAGCCTGGGTCTTTCACCTCGGTGCTTGAACAAGCTCTGCAGAGCCGAGACAGAGTTTGCCACCCGTGCGGGAAAGAGCAGAGCTGAGATCCCATTACTCATTTCTAATCGTCACGGGCTCTGGCGTGAGCAGCCTTCGGCAATTACTTCGTGACTTGGTCCCCTTCCCTTGTCACATTTTTTTCTAACTTGACTGCACAGATAAAAATCTCCTGGAGGCACAGGCCGGCTCCTGCTATGTGAAATGCTTTGCAGATGCTCAGCTGAGACCTGCAGGTTTGCTTCATGAACAATCCTAAATAACTGTGCCTGCTGGATAAACAAAACACTACGTTTCCATCTACCTAGCAGGAAATAGGCCCAAAAAAGAATAACACAGACCCCCTTTGCCAATAAACGCACAGATTACAATGTGGATCTGTGTCTAAATGTCAGTGGGAGAACCCGTTTCCTTCTACTTCCTAATTCTGAGGCTCTTTAATCTCTGATCTCCTCCTGAGCTCGGGAAGAGCAAAGAAAGAAATCAAAAATGAAGGGACAGGAATAGTACACGAGTGATGCCCAGATACTCCCTATGTAACAAATTAACCTTTGAGCAATCAAGACTCATTTTAGTCCAATTTCTCAAAGAGCTAAAGGTGAATGGTACAAGAACCAGGAAGCTTTTCATTTTGCTAATTTCTAAACAGGGAAGCTTAGGGAAAGACTTGGAAAACTTCGGAGGAGATTTTGTGTTTGCGCCTGAAATCACTGAGCAGCGAAGGGGAAGTTTCTGAAGCGGAGCAAAAGGGGGACAGGTGCTCCTGCACTCCCAGGGCTGGCATTCGGAGGGCTGTGACTGACCCAGGGAATGTGAGCCATGGGCGAGGGAGGCCAAATGCAAGACGAAGGCATGATTAAGAGTTTCAGGACCCGCAGTGGGCAAGGCATTCCCAACCCTTCCCTCCACGTCAGCAATTAAGGTTGTGAGATTCACAGACCCAGGAGAGGCAAAAGAGGCTGGGTTTGAGCTGAGTGTGTGTGTGCCCACAGTAATTACATTATCCACACATATTAGTCTCTTAATTTTAATTACATAAATGTATTTTTCCTCTTTAATGAGCATAGTTTATCCATTTAAACTGATCATTTTAATTTTACAGGCAGTGATCATAGGATCTAATATGCAGAAGGAAAATTTCCTGTTGGCATATTTTACATCACACAGATTGAAGAAAATATACTTTTTAATCCCCAATCAATATCTGAAGAGCATGCAATTAACAGATACCAAGGTAGTTAACATAAATCTGCAAGTTAAAGAGCCAATTCATTTTGATTTATAACACATAGAGTAATAATTTCATCATCATCTCTCCCAGAAAGCATCTGAAGCTTTGTAGCATGAAGATGTCAAAATTGTACTTAAGATTGTTCGGAGTACTGAATAGTAGTGGTTATTGCCTTTTGGTTCCTTGAAGTGTGGCATAGCACATGAAACTGTCCCCATTATAATACCCTGCTCTTCTCCGTAGAGGTCACTGGATAACTTAAATCAGTCTTGGGTGAAATATTAAAAGGAGATTGTCATTGTAATTTGAACAATCCTCTTTTTTTTCCCCTTACTTGTCCTTTTACAATATGAAAATTCTGTAATAGAAAGAAGTTCCTTTAAGGGGAAGAAGATCCCTGGCATCATTTATGCAATTCATGTCAATCAATAGCCAAATAAATTAACTGACTGGTACGCATACATGGAATAATAATCTAACATATTTTTGCAACCCAAGTCTGCTTCCTTGTATGCATTTTTTCTGTGCAGGATCAGGTTGGTTGCCGCTGAAGTTTTGTGGCTGTGAAAATTTATTACCCACAGAGTCAATCTGCATTCTGGCTGCCAAGTCTGAATAAATAGAGTCATTGTGCTTGTCTGGAATATGTAACCAAAGTTCATCCAGTCAGCTTGACTTTCACATCCCATGGGATTCATAAAAGCCAACACCCTGGTATGTGCTCTTGATTCCTGCCAAAATTTTGTAAAATTGTATAAACAGAAGTTGAAGAAGCAATCAGAACACGCTCCCGGGGACATGGCTCCGCACTCCAGCCCCTGCTGTATCTTGAAAGGAAAGACCCAACTTTAGTACATTTTTTTTAAAAAAAAAGTGATCATATGAGTATTCCCCTGCAGCAGCAGGTAAATGCAGGGGCTGAAGACACCCTCCATGCATGGTGCATAGGGAGGCACCAAACAGTCCTCTCGGATTCATTAATTTTGCTCGTGCTTCCAGCACCAAAGGAAGAGGGAAGGCAGCATTTGCCTGCAAGTGGCTGCCCTCCTTAAGAAGGGACGGGGAGAGGCTGGCCCTGCAGGGTCTGAGCGGTGTGAGTGAAACCGGCCCCTCCGCAGGCAAGCCAAGACAAACAGAAAGCCGTGTCCCTTCACAGGAGACCTCAGGCGAAGACCAGCCTCAAGAAAGTTCACCAGAAACAGCTTCAGCACCGTAAAATTAAAGTCTCAGCAGCCTGGTCTGACTCACCACCCAGAGCCCCACAGGCCAACAGCAGCCCACCCAGCCTGGTGCCCTCCCGGGGGTCCCAGGGCTGTCCCCTGCCCATGGCCAGGGTGGGCTGCTGGCCCCAGGAGACCTGTCCATGCTCCGGTGTCATCCTGGCCGTGGCTGAGCCAGAAAGCTTGAGGCTAATTTGAGTTGTACCCGCAGCTCCAGTGGGGACATACGTGCCTTGTTTCCTCCTTGTCATGTACGCACTGAGGGATGCCAGGGCTCAGCGCTGGAAATGCATCTTTCTGGCAGGATTGTCTGCAGCACAGGAGTTCAGGACCAGCCAAATCCATCTTGTCGTTTCAACAGGACAAAAGTCCATCTATGTGACCAAAGGCAACTTGTGTGACCGTGTCCCTACATAAACAGTATTAAGAAATGATTTATTTTAAGTCATAAAATCATGCTTCGTGTCTTTAACAGTAGCCAGAAACAAGAGCGATACGATAGAATGTATTTAAAGGCCATCTTTTTAATAACCTGTGAGACTTTTCTCTCTCACTTCCTCATATGGACTGACGATGAACAAAGAGATAAAAATTATCCTGAAATGAACAGACATGCGTACACCTTCTTTCAGAAGGAATAATTTTGAGTAGAGTCTGTATAAGCACTACTTCTGCATATGAAATGTAATATTCCACCTAATTTGAAGCATTCTGTAATGAATTTTGCAACAAATTGGAAAAGGGGCAAAGTGTCTACAAGCTTTCTTTCCATAAGACCTCCTCTATTAGGACAGCGCTTTCTGAAGTCGAAGATCAGCTGAGCAGAGCGCAGAGTCAGGTACATCCAGGGAGAAGAGTTATATTGGGCAAATTATAACATGCCACTGCATAGCCCTGTTCATCAATAGAACTATTTTTAGGCAGTGCTAATTGTGTTCACATGCCATGTCCGAATGTTTTAACCACATTAAATCATTTTAGTGTTGTGCTCCCTTTTATTCACCTCTTCATCACCGCAATACTTGATGCTTGATCAGAAAGGAAAATTAGTGGAAAAGGAGACGAGAACACTCAGCCCTGGGAAAAAAACCTCAGAGCCTGCATCATTGCTGCGAATGAATTTCTCTCTCAAAAAGTGCCCTGATAAACTTGGGGGGGGGAAAAGTCTTTCTGATGAGAAGTTTCTCACTCCACTGAGCACAGGAAATTCATTGCATGAAGTCTGGCCATGTGCGAGTCTGCAACCAAAACTGCACAGAGCAGAGATAAGCAAAAGTGGAAAAATTAACTTCTGGGTTAAGGAATGGCTGGAACCTTAGGTGGTTTTGTACTTAATCCAAGTGCTCTGCTAAGCCCTCTGTCACTATAACATGAGAGTGTTTTTAGACTGGAGGAACAACCACTGTAACAGCCTTTCTGAACTCAGGTAAGTCCATTATTTCCTGTGTATTAGAGAAGCAATCATTTTGGTATCCAACTTAACGAAAATCAAGAGTAAGATTTAAGCCAGCTGAGCCAAGCTCTTTTTTTGTGGTTTGCCAGCTCAGATTTTAAAATCTCTGTGACATCTAAATTTGCACTTTCACAAGGCATGACAAGAAGACCAAGATTGCCTCACTGAAACTGTCAGATAAAACAAAATAAGAGCTCAGTCTTGTCCTGCCAAACTTGGCTCACATCACTGCCTATCTTACAAAATCAGATTCAATGTCTGTCATGCACTGGCAGGCAGGATCAAGCTCTAAATTTGAATGCCACCACCATGAATGACAGTGAAAAAGGTTAGAGATCAGCTTGGTTCTTGGACGTGTGCAAAATTTGGGGACCTTCAAACACAGCACTCTGATCTCCATGCTCCTCAGTAGCAAACCTCTAAAAATAGACTGGAAAATAAACTTAAAATACAAGGGCATCTTTCTTGTCTCTTCCTGCTGATGCCGTGACTAAGCTAAGTTTTAGCTCTAGCAAATCTCCAAAGCCTGCCGTTTTCCACTTGTATCACCTTTTCCCAAGTCTAACAGTTTCTCTCTGTATCTACTGTAACTTCTTTAATCCCATCTTCTTGAAATCTTCAGTTAGTTTTTTCCCCCCCCACGGTGAACTGGAATTACTGTATGAACATCTGCTTTGACTGGCGTGGGAACTTATCCCGATGCAATCCATTCAGCGGTGCCAGCTGATTTGGGGCGTAGAGATGGATTAGGTCCCACATCTCCAGCCTGGCTTTCCCTTGTCCCTGTCTCTCGTGAGCCCGTGAGCCCACGTGTCCCTTCTCCAGCCACCGTGCCCGAGCCTTCTCCCCGCTCAAGCATGGCTGCAAACCCTATGTTTGCCTTCAGGCAAATTCATTCCAGCGTGCCTGTAAGAGAACAGTTAAATAACCAGCAGTCACAAATAATTTAGAGCACAAATTAGTGTCATTTGTAATATTGCAGCTATTAAGGGCTGTAAGAGGAGAACATACCCAGCTTGTATCTCTCTCACACACACGTGCACGCACACAAACACAGACTCCCAGCCTCTCTGGGAGCTGCATGTTCCTCTCTGCAAGGCAGGAGGTCAAGCTCACTTCGGTCCCCTTGGCCATTCAGCTCAGGCTGGGGTGTCAGCGTGAGGAGCTGAGTGGAGGAGATGTGGCGCACAGAGATAGGTGACGGCAGAAACAGAGAAAGAGGCAGCTGAGAGCACGTCAGAAAACAAAAGGAACATCAAAAAGGGAAAGGGATTAAGGGAATAAAAAAGAAATTAATGAAGAAAAGAAATTAGGGGGAAAAGGACATAATAAAGGGAGTAGCAGCTATATTAGAACATGATAAGAAATAAGGAAAAAGAGACAGCAGCCAATCCATCAAAACTAACGTTTAAGAAAAAGGGACTGGGGAACCATTGCTACAATTTCTCCTGAACCTAGCATGAAATCTCTCTCCTCTGAAGTCAGCAGGAGTCTAGCCACTGATTTCAATCAACCTAGGATGTTATCCCGTCTTCTTTTTTATTTCCTAGCATGATCCAAGCAGATACTTGGGTAGTAGCAAATGCATCATAGTCAATTGACATAGCACCTCCCTGGGCAGAGTTACCACTATTTGGAGAATTTAGGCTTGTATTTCACCTATTTTCAAATATATGGGCTTTTGGAAAAATTCTACTTTAATTTCTGAGCTTTCAGACTTCCCAATAAATCTTGTAAAGCCTGTGGCACAACACTGACAATTTTTGCCTGTGATATCCAAAGTATAAGCAGCACTTCAACCAAGTTACCTTTTCCTGGATAAGGAGACTACTTCTGTGGAGACAGACGAAGCTTCCCAAGGTGACTGCTGCTTTGCTTGCAATGACTGAGACCTTCTTCCAGTGTTGTTGGAAATTAACCATTTTATTAATGCAAAGTATGAAGGACTTGCCTTCTGCTTGTCTCCACTGAAAAAGATTAAAGTTAACTCATCTGCACTGAAACCCTGCATGGTTGTTGGGGCCAGACTGCAGGAGAAATCTGAACAGATGCAGGACAGAAGACTCAACATTTACAGATATATAAAATTCTCTGTACAGTTAATACCCATGCTGATTATACAGTAATTTGGAGATCCAAATCACTTAACAAGTATTAACTACTTAATACAATGCCCCTGAGAAGTATTTAGGTAGAGCTAAGCAAGAGTTATTATTTCTGTAGAATTGACAGGGAGATGGAGACTAAGATGTGGCTTGTTTGAAGCCACATGGCAAGTCAGCCTCAAAGCCAGGATTAGCACTTGTGTCTTTCACTCCCAGGTGCCATGTTCAAGTCACTAGACTGTGCTGCCCCTGAAGATTAATAAGGATTAATGGGCAAAGCAGAGGAGAAAGAACAATGTATGGCAGAAATATAATAATAAAAATGAATGAATGCTGAGGTGTTGAAAGGCCTGGAGAAATCATGAAAACCAGAAAGAGTTTATAGTTTCTTAAAAGATGTGACTCTGATGATAACCAACTCCAAAAGGGGAAGGAAGTCTTACAGCCTGTAAATCTTAAATAAATACCAACTGGACAGTGAAAATCACATTCACACATTTATATTGCAAATTCACAGAGAAACACTCAAGCTACAGTTTACAAGTGATTTTAAATCCCTCAGAAATCCACACTGGAAAGCAATCCTCAAACAAAGCCCCTAGGAACAGCGAGGAGTACAGAATAATGCAGTGAGAGAAGGCACATTAGGAATCACTTACGATAAATTGCCTGACCTGAGCTCCTCGGGCAACTTCTTGTTCTCACGGGCATTTAAACAGGGCAAGTCTGTAGGTGCGAGAAGGTTTCATTACCTGTTTTGAGCCCTGATGAGAGCATGATTGCAATGCTCTGCAGCTCTGCACTTTTCAAGGAGAACACCGAAAACTGAAGAGGGTTTCAAGACAAGGGAGAAGGATGCCTCATGTGTTCGGAAAACATGCCTTGGGGCGACAGATATCAGCACAATGAACTGAGCTTGCCTGAAGCAGGGCTGGTGGCTGGCTTCATCACAGTCTATAAACATCTGGGCAGGGAGCAGAGCTGTGAGGCTGGAAGGCAGCTCTGTCTCCCAGGCAAAGGTATAACTTCCAGCACAAGAAGGTGCCTATAAACAGAGCTGGACTAAACTCACAGCTTAACAGAGAAGGTGAAAAACCGTGCCTGTGGCTGGACTGAGGTGGGGTCACCATAAGAAGATTATCCAGAAGTTTTGCTCTAGGTCCACAACAGCTCATCTGAAGCAGAAAAAAAAGCTCTGGAGAGTCCTGTGGCCCAAGTTATGGCATGCAGTCAGGTTGTGCCCTTCTTAAAATTTTCTTCCTGACTTCACGAGTTTAGGAATAAACTGCATTTAAGCTAAAAACAAACAAAACCTCAGGAAATTAAAACAAAATCAACATGGAAGGCATATGAAGAGTGAAACGTGAAAGAAGACAGACATAGAAGTATTTGTTCTGTTCTGGTTCCCAAATGGCAGTACATAGCAATGACATCTTTCCTTAACCCTGGCTTGGAAAAAGTGCATCTACATCTCACTAACTGCAGTCCAATAGGGGGTGACTTCCAGCAGTCCGGGTGGTTGCTACTATGGGAGATGCTCACTTAGAGCATAAATGGTTCACTGCACAGTTCCAGGGCAACACCTACCACCTGAGGAAGACAAAGAAGATGCTCTGGAAGCAATGCAATTTACTCATGCACAGGTAGTACGTATTGTTAGAGTGTCACTGAAGAAATGGTTCAAATTCTCACCTTGTGTATACCTGCGCCATCTCAGTGAAGGTTCTGGTATAACTGGTGTAATTCCATGTAATTGCTGGAGTGAGGTATAGGAAAATGCATCCACAGTCAGCCTGCAGTACTTACCTCCAAGACACTCTTCCAAGCCCAGCAGAACATTCTGCAGTAGTTCTCATTTGCTTCTTATCCAAAAATGTCTGCAAGCCCAGCAGTTTATGAAGCAATTCTGTTCCAACCAGATTAAGAAAAGAAAAGAAATAAATAAAGAGGGATTTCTGGGGACCACTCTTAACACTCCTATATCTCCAGCTCAATAGCTATATTCAACCCGTTCTGCTCACTGCTCGGTCCCAATTACAATGAACTAGCTCGCTGCTCAGTCCCAATTACAATGAATGTATTTAATTTCCTCTTTGATTTCCCTTCAACAACAGATTGCAACTTGTGACACTTCAAGTAATTTTGGTAGCTCATTTAACACACACTGAAACCTGAATATCTGCTGATTATGTTCCCAAGCTCTGGCTCATTGCAATAAAGGATGGAGAAAGGAGATGCAATCTCTGGAGATTGAGAACCTGAACATGATTACTGCTGGCTGAAAACTTGTTTTGTCCCAGTAGTCTTGGGGTACAGCTAGACTCTTTCACGAATGATTAATGAACTATAGGCAGATCAATGAAACTCTGCCTTAAATGTATCTGTAACCACCTCAGGTGGGGGGCAAAGAAGCCTAACCAGCCAGTATCCTGTAATTTACAACTCTTGATATAGTGAAAAGTAGTAATTCATCTCATTTACTGTGGCTGCTTTCTCAAGCCCAAGTACCTGAGTCACCTAAGTGATTTTTTTTTTCCCTTTCCTGCTTCCTACTTAGGATTAAAGTTATTACGTTGTGGGTTGGCCTCCAATATCCGTGTTCATATTGAGGAGAACCATCCTCCATCAGTAACCCCACTGATTCCAAGAACTGAAAATTCAGGATTATACTAATTACTGGTGAATACATCAAAGTAGAACTCAAACACTTGTCAAGAGAATATTAAGCTTCCCATAAAGCACTTTTTAGTGGTAAGTCTTGTAGATCTTTAAATTCTGTCAGCAATATCAGACCAAAATTATTTCTTATCCCTAATTTCTATAACCAGCATAGTCACTCACTTCCAGGAATAATAAAGACTGTAGAACATATTCTCATCTTTCCTGATGGATGCTGAGTTGGCCTTAGTAAAGTTGCTAACGATGTAAAATAAAATGCAAATTAAATAGCACAATCAAAATCAAGCTATTAAAAAAATAGTCATGCAGGCAGTATATGATACTAACTACCACCCTTTTGCTTACATTGTTACATAGATAATACCAGCATATTAGAAACACAATAAATCACGGAAAGCTGTTTCTCTAGCCGGGAGTTTCTCAAACTATGGGTCATGACCCTCCATAGGGATTCATGAATGAGTTTGAATGAGGTCACAAAAAAACTGTTAGCGAGAAGCAAAGGCAGATATTTCCCCCTAAGTTGAGCAGCCCAGTCCTCTAGCAGGGGAACAAGAGAGCAGACTGTAATTAGTGGCTGCAAGTATTTATACTTGCTACGGAACTGCTAACTACTTTTAATTACAACAGCGCACTTTGTCCAGGAGAGGGGAGCAATATAGGCTAGAATTAAAATTGCTGGATAGTTGCTAACTGTCTTTCATTGCAGGCAATAGATCTGTTTCTCCAGGGAGGAAGAACAAACTTGCAACTGGATCTTATTCCCCCATCATTTAGAAACGGGGCCATTACCAACTCAGGGGGTCATACAAATATGCAATCAAACAGGGTTGTATTTTCAAACCATGTAAGAAAGAAATCAGTAGTCTCGTTTATAGAATATGCGACCACCAAGCAAAGAGTAAGGTGCCCCATACAATCTGCATTGCATCCTGGTGAAGAAGGACATTCATTAAAGGACTTAAAATGAGAAGCTAATTGAAAAAGTAGAATGACCTCACTGAAAAGCACTTGTACATTTCCCTCTGCTGCCCTGCCTGTCATCTGAACCCACTTTCTTGCCCAGAATGGATTACCTTTTCAAAGCTGTCAACAAATGGATGTACCAAGGTGGAAACTGAAGATTGGTACTTGTGGCTGCAGTCCCACATGGCATGGCCTGGCCTGGTTAGCCCTGATGAGAGTCCTCTCCTCTTCCCTCCTGAGGGCAGCTTCCATTGAGACTGGAAGAGAAAGTATACAGCTCTTCTCCCTCTTTCAAAACTAGGGATTTTAGGGAAATACAAGAGTGATATGCACCCCACATCGCCACGTTAGGGCCTTTTGGTGTCACCAAAATCCGTGTTCGCTTTCTTGAGGTCTCTGTAAGGTACATGAGGCCTGTGGCTACAGAGCAGCCTGTCTCCTTCAGTGCCCTCTGGCTACTGCAGCCACCACATGCCTTGCTCCGGATACGTGGAGGTACTCCAGAAGGGAGTGAGAGAGATGTCAGGTGAAAGCAACCCCACTGGCAGACATGCCCTTATCTCATCAGCGCGGGTCTCGGCTGCACGCTGCCCCCACAGTCCCCTTCCCGTGCTCACACCTCACCCTGCGATGTGACACCCTCTCCCTGGGGAAGCAGCTCAGAGAAGAGATCCAGTTTACAAACCACCTGGGGAAAAAGAAAAGACGGAAAAAGCATTCTTTTTCAGCTGGATCCGTTTCCCAACCTGTTGCATTGCACAACCACATGAGCACCTGTGGTGGCCTGAGCCAAGAGTGGGGAAACGTTAAAAGTGGCTTAAACAGCACTGCCACGTAGTGGCTGCTTGTGAGGGAAAGACTAGCCCTGACTGCTGGTGGGAGAGAAGGAGAGGTGGCCTGAATGGTGCCTACACGACTAGGCCATGGAAAAGGGCTCCGATAGTGAGAGGAAGCTCCCGAGTTTTGGGAGGCAAAGGCATAACACGGCGCAGGGGTCAGCATCGAAGCCGGGCAGCTTGAAACTCAAAATGAACATAGAGTCCTGCTGGTGCCAGTGATTAGATGTGGGAGGAGATCAACTTGCATTGGCCCAGGGCATTGAAGAAGGGATTAAGCCATAAGACCTACATTTTGAGTCTCTGCTGCATTTGTGTACAAGAAATGGGATGAAATTGTTATAATGAGCCCCTTGCAGAGGGGAAAGTAAAAACAGTGTCAGCCCACCTAACTGGAGAGTGGCTGCTCCCATTAAGGCCTGGCCTGTACCCAGTGTCCTGGATGGCGTGGACAGCCTTGTATCCAAAGCGCGTTCAATTAGGATGACCTGCTGGAGACAGTGAAAAATACCAGGCTCCCCATATTGTTTTCCCGACACTAAAATCAGCACATTCACGCCATGGACACACTCTCACTCCCACTGAAGAGAGTCAATGCTGAGGAAAAATCCCTCCTGTGAGCTGTGCCAGCCACGGGGGATACAGCATAGCCCTTGTCTCCTGACAATTTGCTATGTGATACACAGCAAACTACTTCTCCCTGGGGAACCCAGGAGGCCCACATTATTCCAGAAAAGTTCCCTGAGGAGAAATTCTGCTTCCAAAATCAAGTAGGAACCCTTCCCAAAGCATTTCTGCACTCCTGTCAGTTCTGCTCTGTAACTGCAACCACAAGTCAGGTTTTATCAAGCTTGTCTTCGCAGCATGTCAGCAGCATTTTGACTAGCCAGAAAGATTACCTCTATGCCCTCCAGGGCTAAGCGTGAATGCCTGCAAACTGTGTGGCTTGTTCAGGGATAGGGACGCAGCCTTCAGCAGCCTGAGAAGCCAGGGAGAATGGTTTCAAAAGATATTTACTGGTAACTTCAAAGAGAAAATCAACATTGAATTCCCTGCCCCTTGACTCTTCATACTGCTTAGCTTTGTGTCCCTTCTGTGCCAGGTGAGGGACAGCCTGGGCAGGTACAGCTGGGGAAGGGGATGCTTTGGGCAGCTCCAAGTAGAATGGAGACTTCAGAGTAGATTTTCAAAACATTATGGATTTCATCTTTGCTTAGCAGCTGGTTCCTGTGCCGAAGCCATGAATCACACCACTTGAAGTGATTGAAGGAGGGGAAAGAATAATAATAATAATAAAGTGGCAAACTAGCTCAGGGATAGGCTTGGGAGTCCTATTAAACTTGAGAGGCTACGATTTCTATTCCCAGAACTGCTGGTTAAAACAAGAACAAGCACCATGCTTTCCCATCCCATCCAAAGCGTTGGACTAGGCAAAAACTGAGGAGCAAACCAGCAACAGGTCAATCCTGTACTGTGTAGTCAAAAGTTGCCAGCAGATTAACATGGCAGCGCTCACGAAAAGTCCGCAGCAGCTCTGGCAAGCTTTGCAGAATTTATAATTATAGCTACGGGCTTCATCGCAAAAGGAACCAAATATGTGATGTTTGTTTCTGTGGAAGAATGGGAGGAGACTAATGGTAAAGGAGAGGGAGTGGGAGTGCGGAAGCGGGGAGAGGGGAAGGCAGAGAACTGAGCCCTGCCGAGATTTCAGGGACCCGCAGAAAAAATCGTCTAAATAGAGTAGTTCAGACCTCAAATACCGTGCGGTGCTTTGACAGTCTTCTGGTTTATGGCATACTTAACAAAGTGTTCTTACATTTACCAGGCTGGAATGTCCGTTTGACTATAGACTCTCTGCTACTTTGCTCGTACTTTAACATTTTGGACACGTGACAAAAATGTGTGTAACGCATTTTTTAAAGTGTTGATTGTGCTCGTAATTTTCAAGTCAGAATATAAAATAAACATCTCTGCCCTTTCTTCCAGCAGGCAGCACAGAGATCTGCTCTCCGCGTTCTATCTGACAGGTACATTTTGTCATTTTTATGAACTATAAATTGCTTTATGAAACGTTGAGCCCTATTTATTGTGGCATATAACTCATAATCGGATTTTGTCCCCAAAGTATCTGTGAACTGGGATGTTAAACATTTTGCATGCTTGGATTTGTCATGCATGTGTAGAGTTTATTACTGCAAAAATCGCAGTCTTGTTGTATTTCATACAGAATATGCAGAATCCCTTGTTGTGATACCAAACGAGAGATAAGAAACTTACTGGAGAAGGCATGAATGATGCAGTAAATTCTGAGCTTTAGAGTTTGCGGAGATATATCTGAGCTCATTTTTCAGCAATAAGTACTTCATTTATTCCGAGATGTTCTCTTTTGACTTTTTCCAAATCCTTTCCCTGGGAATTATTCTTCTTTTGATGAGATCCTCCGTACGTTTTATGCACAAAAACAATGCCCTTTTCTACCCCTTAAGTTTTGAGGCATTGGTATTTTGGATGAATTTAATTCATTTTTTCACCACTTCTGGAACTGCAGCAGTGCTCCAGGCAGATAAGCAGGGGACCAAATCCTTAGACAGCGTTCAGGTTTTACTCAGCTCTTTTTCAAGCAAAACTCCATTAACTTCAATGGGAAACTTGCCCGAGTGAGGAATTCAGGATCTGGGCCATAGTAAATGTTATAGTTGGGCCGTAGGTCTGCACAGGTATTTACCTTAAATGACTTTTATGAAAGAGGCTTGATTGAAATATAAGGTAGCTTTCTAAGACGGTCCTGATTTCTTTTCCAGTTTTGGGAACGGGGGGAGGGAAGGGGTAGGAGAGACTGTACATTTTAGTGCCTGTGAAAAAGAACTAGCAGATTTACATTTATCCACAAATGAGGTACTGTGTCATGCCGGCTGACACAGAGTAAATTTCCCCATGCCTTGTTGGCAGCCCCCTCTGCTCTGTCTGGCCCCCCGCCCCCCGCCTCCCTGGGAATAAGCGGTAATTGACTCTGGAAGCCAGCTCAGGCCAGGATTTCTCCAGAGCAGAGCCTGTCACTTAGGCTGAATTATATGTTGTGCATGGATGAATAACATTTCTCTCTGCTCGGAGGCTAAGACCGCCAAAATTATCAACCTCCTCCCCCCCCCCCCCCAGGTTTACAAACACCGTTTTGTTTAGATTTTTCTTCCCCCCTCCTTAAGGAAAAAAAAATTCCTGAGTGAAATGTATGGGATGCGGGTGAAATCGCTGGCGCAGTTGGAGGGCACACAAGTATTTGCTGTAACTGGGACGAGCGCAAAAAGAAAGAGGAGTCAGAGTCAGCATTATGCCCCTCTCCCTGGAGGTGTGCAGGCTCGCCCCCCAGGCAAAAGCAGCTTTTGCACTTGGTGGGAACAATACCATGACCAAAGAAAACATGGTGGGTTTTTTTTCTCAGCATCCTTCTCCTGGGCTGCATGAGGAGCATTCCTGCAGGACTGCCCCTGGAGGTAGTTAACAAACCCAAACCCTGCAGTGTCTCCCCCTAGAAAGGAAAGTGGTGGTGATGGATAGATGGTCCCTGCCTCATCGGGGGTGGTGAGGGAGCTGGGCGCAGGCTGCCCTTGTCCTCCAGGCAAAAGAGCTGAAATGTTGCCCGTCACACCTCAGATGTAGTATTTACGATCAGATGTGCCCCTCTCTGCCCCTAAAAGCATGCCCAGAGACCAGCTTTCCCACCTGCTCTGCAAAAGTTTGGCCATGGGGGCACCTTCCTCCTCTCCCTCTGGATGGGGTGCTGGGAAGGCTGTGGGTGCTGGGGGGGGGGGGGGCCTGCCTCTCCGCTGCCTGTAACCTCACTGCAGCAAGCGAACGGGAGGGCAGGGGGCCAAAACCCCACGCTGTGACGGCAGTTTCTGCCTGGTCTTGGCTACAGTGAGGATGCCTGTGATATTGCTGCTCATTACTTGCGTCCCAGTAGCAACTAAGAGCTGCCGGTCACACACCAGCACTTCCCAGCGCCAAGGGGGAGATGGCAGTTTAAATCAAGCTCTCAGTAATTTTGCCCCCCTGCCTTTTTTTTTTTTTATTTTATTATTATTCTCCAGCAGTTCTTGTTGCAGCTTTTTGCTTTCAGGTTCTGTTAAAAAGATAACATTTAGCTACACTGAAAGGGCGTGGGGGGTGGGGGGAGAGTTTTTAAAACCTGTAGCCATTGATTTCTTTAGTGTATTGCACTCAGTCTTGTTTTCAGAGTGACACAGTAACCCCCAGCAGATTTATGTGCAAACACAAAGATTAGTGACCCAGAAGCTTGACTGAAACAGCTTTTCTGCTTCCAGAAGACAGGTTGCTCTGCACATGCACCGACTGTTTTGTCAGGAAAGATGCACTGGCCCCATTAGCTTTTCATTCTCTCGTGAAAAACCCTCGGTGTTTATACAGCACAGCTTGGTTTTAATTTTATTGTGCTCTTCAGTAAAGTGGTCTAACTATACAGATTGCTCAGTTTCTGGGACAGAGAAGAGCAAGAACTTAACTCACATACCTTAATGGTATAGTGCTAGCATGTCTTCAATTGTCTGACTCTCATATCTACTGCCTGAATAGCTTTCAAATGAAGAAAAATGTCTGTAACTTAAAATATTCAGTGTGCTCTGTTGTTACTTAACAGTAAGCAGTGTGGTTAAGCCAGGTCTTAAACCTGCTTAATCCCGCTGAGCTAAATAGATTTTATTATTGTCTCCCATGGTCCCAGAACTCTGACCTTAAGGCTGAAGTTAAAAGCTAATTTTTTGCAGTCTGTTCCACTAACCCAGAAGCACTTGCTTGCTGGATACATTTGCAATGGAGAATGTCCAGCTGTAAATTACAGCTGTTTGTAATCATACCCAAACACAACACTCATTATTATTCTTTTGTTCTTTTTAGGCTGAAAAGCCCACCATGAGGGAGACTGCACAGTACTTAATCCACGCATTAAATTTACTCACAGCTCATACTCATGTGCAAGATAAGATTTTCCATGAAGTAAAGATTTACAGTGGTCCTAGGGCACTTTTATTCCCTTAGCTGCTTTAATTTCTCTGTGCTGTAGCATAGGCCAAGTGGGTCTACTGAGGAGTTTTGAACACTTAGAGGAAAGCGGTGTACCACCGCTGAATTTCCTCCCTCGATGTGGTCGGGGAAGGGTAGCTCGTTCACTGCGGCGCTTGGGTGGTACTTGGGAGACGTGCTTAATTCACAGTTGCGGGCTGTTCTCCTTTGTGTTCTTGCGCTGGAGGACACAGACCCTGCTGGTTCTGCCCGTAGGAACCTCGGCGCAGGTGCCCAGGACAGAGGGAGAGCTGAACCCACTCAGCCCAGCAGCCATATGGCCGTGCTGGCAAACCCCCCCACCCCAGCTGATAAGTCCTGTAAAGAGTCCATCCCACTACCTTACGCTCCACACCTGATTCCTATATACGTCATCCACACCTCTACAGGCTATGGTAACCCTTTTTGATTTACCACCTTGGGCTGTTGATAGACAAGGCGTCTCAGTGCTAACATCCTTTTGGCAGCGTAGACAAGCCCTGTTCGTGATGTTTGGTGAGTTACACAGCCTGTCTGAGCTTTAGTCCACCTCCCTGTGGGGCAGAAGGGATAGTACTTTGCATTTCCATGTAACCGTGCCTCATCTGTCCATGTTTGATCACAGTCAGGACATTGAAATGCAGGCTGTGCCAGGCACGAGCTGGTTTACCCTAATGGGTCAGGCCGGTTGCACTTAAGATCCCGAAGGGCAAATAAATACTCCCAGTTGTCCTCTGGAGGGCTCGGGGAGCTGAGCAGCAAGTGGTGCAAAGCAGCAAAGCCCCACATGTGTGGGGAGAGAGACATTTATAAGCAGAGGTGCTGCCACACCGCCTGTCGCGGGTGCGTGCACACGTTTAGCACTCGGCTGTGACAATCCAGTCCGTTCCCCTGATGCTCTAAGAAACCATAGGATCGAGGATCTGTGGGATCCTCGTCCAGTGGGATCTATAGCATGTCTCTTCTTCAGACAAAGCCCCATTGAGATACACTATTTGGGTTAGGAGTCCTGCGGAGGGACTGCCTGTAAAGTATTAAGGCAACAATAAGAGGCAATTTAGACTTTTAATAGATCACTTAAAGCAGGGGAGGCAGCCGTCCAAGCAGCCTTAAACTTTTCAGTGGACGCAGCCAAAGATTTCTTGTTCTCAAGTATCTGCTTGAGCAGTGATTAAGAAAAGCAGTTAAACTTGTGATACCCTGAAGTAAGTAAATAATCCAGTGGCAGCTAGCAAAAATACTCGTGTGCTTCGTGTCACTCACATAGTTATGTTTGTGTTGGACTGAGTTTTTCGATAACATCGCCTTTCACACCGTGAGACCTCCTCCACATGAGAAACTATGTGGTCAGCTTATCGGCGGAGTGACTGAGCAAGCTGGCTGGCTGGAAAGGCTTCATGTGACAGGTCTGGGTAATCAGTGACAGCCGAGGGGAAGCCTTGGCTCAGGACAGCTGATCTGGGTCCCAGCAGAGAATGACGGAACTGAGATCATGAGCTCCGCAGGAGGCGAAGGTTGGCTGGAGAAGAGTGTGCGCGCACGGTGTTCGCTGCCACGGAAACAAACACACAGCTCTCACAGTGTTGGTACATTGCTTAAACTTTCTGGGTTATCTTTGCAAGGGAAAAGAGAATACCTCTGACAGGGGATACAGATTTGTCATTTATGCCTTACACGAAGGCATGGCTGTTTGGAAGCGCTGGTGTCCCACAGCTGCAGCCCTCCCACAGGGTACAGGGTAGCAAAGGGCGACTGCTGCTACATTTTGTGGCAGAAATGGTCTAGAGTTTTTCAGCCCTCCTAGTCTGAGAACTCGAGGAGGAAGGGTGACAATATGTATTGTATATAGGACACTATTTCCAGTATTGGAGACTGTTGTGAATTAGTGAAAAGGAGCTTTAAAAGAAGAGCCTGTGTGGAAGACTTGGAGTAAAAAGGAGTATATATCTCTGTAAAACTGATGCTCCATTTCCCTTTATTTCACTTGTGAGCAAGATCTGTAGCACTCATCTGTTCGCTAGTGGATGTTTTCCCATACCTTGACTGTTGCTGGTGTTTGTTTAGAGTTGTTCCACCATAGCACCAGAGACGTGATTTGGATGTATTGCAACACTCACGTGAGAAGGTGGAGCAGAGCTGTCCCAGGGAATTTTAGCAATTTTGAGCCCAGCTAACTATACTAAATACTGAAATTCCTTTGGTGTTTAGAGAAAGAAAAAAGAAAAGTCGATGTGGTTTTTCTTCAAGGAGGTGATAGCTTTTTGCTATCATGACAGCCAAACATTTCCCACCACCCTGTGGGCAACCCCATGCATTCTCAATAGCTCCCTAAAGATACCTGAGAGGACACAATCCGTTCTAGGCCTGACTAGTAATTTTTCATGTATTTTCTTTGGCTTGCTGGGTTTTTTAAGGATCAGTGTGTGGATAATTACAGAATTAACATAGGGGGGAAAAGAGACAAGGTGCAGGTCTGTGGGTCTTTCGCATGTTAGTAAGGAGAAAGCAGGTCCCATTGCTGGCTGGCAGCATGAAGAATATGCAAAGTGCTGTTGGGAAGAAGAGTGTATATGTGTGCAGCATATGAAGTGCCTCAGCATATGATTAACCTCACTGGGTATGTAGTAAATAGCAGATAACTGTGATCAAAAAAGTATTCATGTGATTTATCAAACTGAGCAACTGTGCATTTTGCAGTGAAGCAGGAGGTCAATCCTGAAATCTAGGGCAAGTATAGCAATAGGAAATTGCAGGGACTAAGAAGTTAATCATACTGTTGGACTGCTTCCATCTGGTTTTGAAAGACAGAGTCAGTACAGTGCTAGAGAGGACGCTTCACGGCAACAGATCAGGAATTAATTTTTTCAGCAAATCTTCAGCTATCATTTGCGGTAACACAGGCTTATAAAAATGTAATTTAATTTCTTGGGAATAAATCACATAGGACAAGAAGTGTGAGAGTGGTTTTTTAATGTGTGTATCTGAGGCAAAAAAAAAAGAAAAAAAAGAATGAGAGCAGGAAAAACAGCAAAAATCCAAGAGGAAACAAACATTAATGATATGAAACCTGGAAGGCATAAATGGCTGTCCAGTGCAGGGTAATTGTCTTTGAAAAATCAGTTTGCAGTCGGGAAACTTGTACATTTTTATGACCCTTGGAGGCATAATCTTGTCTAACCTTTCTGTCCATCTTCATCAGCATAGGTCAAAGGAGCACTGACTTAAAGTATTGTTGAATTGATGCTCTGAACACCACTCCCATCTATCATGAGTACATAGCTATGGGCAGTGAATTTGTTAATAAATTCTGTTTTCCTTATTATTGATATTACTTACGATATTTCAATGAGACTTGAACATTATGCTCCCTTTGGGCAATGACAGTCCCCCTAGGCAATGAACATGTTGTAAAACAAAGGGGATTTTAACCTTGATAGTAAGTCCGGTAGCTGAAACTGGCTTTATTGGAAGAGGGAGGAGGACAGTTAGTTGATAACATTGTGCCTTTCTTTCTTCAGCAGTGGGATAAGAGAATAGAGAGACCTGCGCTATGAATGATGTATTGTGCTATTTTTAGAGCTGTGCTGCAAAAGTGAAATCTTGTAAATACACTTGTATCTATTTCCTGGCAGTTTGAAGAAAGAGAGCTCAGGTTTAAGGTTTACACAGCACCAATAGCAGGAAACAGGGGACCACACTGTTCCCACAAATCACCACACTTTCATTACCACTTTATTTTAAGAAAAGCTGAAGATTCGTAGCAAGCAGCAGCACCTCAGCCTTGTCCAGTTACAGGACGTTAGCTTGGGACTTTTGACCCTTGTGTGTTTGTGGATCGTGTCCTAGCTGTAGCTCAGGGAGTCTCCAGAGCGGGTGCAGCAACGCAAAGGAGAAATTTCAGTTCCCTTTCAGTGAGGCAGTAGTCCGTGCAGCAGATGGAAGGAGATTCCCCCCTTCAAGCTTTAATCGCTTAGTAATCAGCCAGGCACAACAGGATGTTCTGGCATCAGCTCCGTGGAGGATATGCTTGCTCTAGTTGGTTTTTCTTGCCTCTTGCAAAGGTGGTTTAGAAATCCCAACTGAACTTTTGGGTTTGCCTTTGTCGCTGGTAAGGCTATCTGCCTACTGCTCTCTGTATTTTTCAATTTTTGTTTCAAGAGCATTTTCTTCTTGCTCTTGGTTTTGTTCTGGCCTTGGCAACAACGGGGGCAGAAAGGAAAGGGGAGCCCTGGTTTGCCTGAGGGAGAGCTGGCACGTTCTGCAGGAGACCAGTCCCACGAAAGAGCTGTGTTTGCGCCCAGGGTGGGTAAGGGACTCCTCAGTACAGCATCTTCATGTGGCCCCAGTGGGGACAACACACGGTCTGTACCTTGGCTGGCCCTTTGCTCTTTGAGGAATGAAGAGAACACTACACAGAACCATAGCCAGTTTCTTTGCAGGGGGAAAAAAAAAAAAAAAAAAAAAAAAAAAAAGGTGAGCATGTACAAAGAAAGAGGTGCCCTGGGATTTCCCCATGGGGATTAGTGTGTGGCTGAATCAGGCATGAGATGTTCCTGCAAGGAGATCACATTGTGGCTGAGATACTTTACTCCTTCATGCAGTCCCATCTAGGTGTCTCCTTCTTTTTTTCATAGCTGTCTCCTTTTTTTTCATAACTGTCTCAATTTTTATGTAGGTCGCAGGAAAACTTTTATCCTTTCCTCTCCTCTTGGAGAAGAGTGGGATTTACTCTGCCTTTCAGGAAGGGCTCACGCTGTTCTAGGTTTCTTGCATTTCAGTGAAAGAAAATCTAAGTGTGATCTTCGAACAGCCTGGGTTTCCTCCCAGAGAAAAATGGGAACATTTGTGAAATCTGACAGAGCTCTTAGGATGGAAGAGCAGTTTCCCACTTAGCTATTTCACATGTGCTGGTGTGAAGGTACAGCAGCAGTCCAGTACGGTCCTGTAGCTCGGTGTGATCCACCAAATCTCATACAAATGCTTCACCTTGAAAAATGTCACAGCTGAAAGGTTTCAGGCATGTTTAGTAGTACCTCTAGAGAAGTCCTTGGCTAAGGAAGCCTTGGGAAAGACTCACATCCAGAACATTCTGAGAAAAGAATCAGATTCACAAAACTATTTTTGTCTCCTCCCAGACTCTTATTCCTTTGGCAATGCTTTCATCTTCTTCCCTTATCAGAAAGAATCAGTGCATGCTGGGTGATATATGCAGGCCATCTCATGGCTACCCATGATTTTGGGCCAAAAAAATACCATCTAAGTCTCCTGAGGTCCACCATCTGTACTTGTAACCAAATTCCTATTGAAAAGTCTATGAAGGGGATACTCTTCCACAGCCCCGTTACACACCCCCATCGGTCTTACTCCCAGAATCCTGGAGATCCTAGTGACTGCAAAAGTCTATTCCCATGCAAGGAATTGTTTCTTTTATTCCTCCTTAAAAAAACAAAAACAAAAACAAAAACAAACCAAAACAAAAAAACTCCTCACCAACTCCTTTCTTTCTGTGCAATGCATTGAACTCTAGACACTGACACAAGGCCACCTTCACAGAACTTCTATGCCCTGCAGAGCAACCAAAGCAGGGACTTGACCCCACATTCCTGATGTACCCAGAAGCCAAATTAAAATTGTTGGAAGTTTTTGGTGAGCAAGGAATGTTATACCTAGGTATAGGGCTTGAGCTGATTAAAAAGGAATACTTCTTCCATGCATGTGAAAAGTCATTCATGCACACATCAGGAGAAGGAGGTATGTTTATACACTTTTCAGCCAACGCTGACGAATTGGCTTTGCATGCAAACCTTTTGGTCTACTGAAGTAGTTTGTGGCAGCAGGGAGCATTTTTTCATGGTAAATGTGAAAAGTAGATAGAAAAATGACAAGTTTCTGGTTTAGTTTGATTTGAGAGTTTTTTTCTGCAAGAAATGAAAGCTTAAATCATATAATTGTTTTTAACCTTTTGAGTCCCATGGTAATTCTCTTTGTAGTTCATCAATGGCACTGATCGGTGCACACTAGCAATGATTCTTACTTTACATCGACTGTAGACTTTGAATTCTGTTTTAAACTCCAGCGACCGTATTTTCACTGGTACAAAATGAAATAGCTTCACTGATTTCAGTAGCATTATACCAGTTTTCACCCACTGAGGATTTGACCTCAGCACTTCGGAAATATTTCCAGCTTTTAAAAAATCACATCACTACCTATTTGCTCTTCCAAAGGTGGCACAAGTGAATTATTTTAAAGGATCGCACTCGGCGTGCAGTTCAGATATCAGGATCTGGTTACAGTTCCACTTCAACTCAGCCTGACTACCTACCAGCTCCCCCGACACCCTCGCTGGCAACCTGATGAATAGGGCTGCAGGGAACGCATTTGGGCTCCTGAACCACTGGAGCTTTTTTGATGCAAACCAAGATGCCAAAATCTCAAACGGCTCATTTTCCAAAGTAGCAAGGTTTTTTGCTCAGTCAGCATTTTCAGGAGGTCTGTCTGGTGACATTTTCTTCACAGATGATCAGAACATACACTTTCTGCTTTATTTTTCATTATTATTGCTTTCTTTTGGAGTTCTGTTTCATGGGGAAATTCAGAATTGGAGAGCTTTGTTCCAAACTGGAATGGCAGGAAATTTCAAAATCCTCCCTCAAAATGGAAGACCTTCCCTCTCTCAAGGACTCTATTTATAGTAGGCTGCCCTTTTTGCAGTCAGAGAGGGGCCAGATTATATTATGACTGTGTGCTCTCCTGTGTTTTTAACTTAGATGTAAGGGTCTTGCTTGAAACTAGGTGTAGAGAGTCTAACTTCAGACATTACATTTTTATAACCTGAAAATGATATCATTTTGAAAGGCAGAAATAAATAGAAATTACTTAAATTAAATAAGGTATTTTTCCATGGGGTGTGATTTAAACGAGGCACATGCTATCTTTAATATAGTCTGCAATCTTCTGGCATTTTAGCAAAAAAGAAAATTATTTATTTTAAAGGGAGGTATTTTATACCTAATGAAATTTATTTTGCATACCAGTGTACCTTCTGTATTAGATTGCTATAAAGATTTTAAAGGCCTTTTTCATTCTTGACTCGGGTGCATAACTTTTCTTCATGCTGAGGGACTGCCTCTCACACAGACATTCTCACAGAAGAGAATAGGCGCTCCTCTGTGGAAATCTAGCAGCCAAATAATTCACAAATAGCTCTCACTTATTATTTACTGGCACAATCAAGCCTAACTGCTCTAAATGAGCAAACAGTTTGTCAAATAAAAAAAACAGGGGAGCAGGGTTAAAGAATCCCATGATTCTGATTTACACAGCAGATAAAAATCACCCCAGAAAAGTCATAGAGACCTGCCAAGTAAATCTCTTGCTTTGCAATGATCCTTTAGGACACTTTAATATGCTTTTGTGAGGGTCTGCACTGGCTCTGGCATCGCATGTGCCCAGGGAAGTCTGTGTTGTTTCATACCCAGGCAGGTGAGAGCTGCTGGCTCTGCAGGTGCTGGCGAGGGGGCAGCTAGTGCCTGGCTCCCAGCAGCCCTGCCGGACTTTGCTTGCCATTCCCATCTTCCTTTTCTTCCTTCCTACAGCCCCTTTAGAGAGAAAAGAGGAAAACCAGACACAGAGCCTCTGTCATAGGCATATTCCCCCACTTGTCCCCAGATATCCACGATTTTGCCTCTCCATGTTTCCCAGGGGGACCTTGTCCCATAGCCTCTGTTGCCACTTGCCATCTTGCTTGCCCAATCCACCCTTTCTCCATTCTTCAAAACTACCCTGACCCCACCGGAGTGCCTGGAGCCCTCCCTGGGACTCCCATCTCCCACCAGTCTCTTCCAGCTGCCCCAGTCCCAGGGCTACACAGCAAGAGACAAGTCCCACCAGTGTACAGCATCATGCATGAAGCCTGGCAGAGGCTACCCGAGCACCATGTTGTGCCGAAAGGTTGAAGTGGCCCCCATCATTGGAGGGGGACAACCTCTCTTCCTGCTGCACAGGACAAACAGCCATAGTGGGGGGCCGGCCCGTTGTCTTGTTTTGCAGCCCCACGAACACCAGCATACACCTTTTGCTGACACACGGTGGGACATAGCCCAGCTGGGCGGCAGTAGGGGGCCGGCACTGCCAAAAACCCAGCCAGGGCTGCCCCACAGTTGCCAGTCCTGCAGTGGAGCAGCCACGCCATCAGCTGGACATGGGAGGTTTCTGCCTGCCATGAGGTTCCCCGCAATAACCATCACTCTTCCCTGCTAATAATGCCCTCAAATACTGATTTCCTGAAGCCACTTCTCTTAAGGTTGTGATGTCCCTTTTTCTAAAACTTAATAAGCCTGATACTGACCATGTGGAATTAGAGTGGCTTTGTAAATATTTGTATCTTCAGTATTATTCCTTTGATAGCAGACACCATGACAATATTTCCCACATTAAAAGGGCTCTTGGGGAGGGTTTAGGAACTCTGGCCAGGCAAAAATAGTTGCCTGAAGGAAGAGGAAAAACCTTGGAGAATTACCAGACTCTTTTTTTAAATTTTGAGACAAATGGACTTTTCAAACTTTGCCCTGAAAAGAGATCTGGTCATGACCTACTATAAATCTCATATGGCCATTTAGAGCCTCACAGTGCTCTGGTTAAACAGCATTGCACCAGACAAAACCTCCAGGGCATGGGGACACTGCTGCGTTTTTTCCCTTTCAAGCTTCTATATTGTCCCCATAACATATTGCCAATGTTCACAGGACCAAATGAGACTGTGGCCTTTCTTTAATGTACTCGGAGCTCTTGTGTCAAGAGCCTGTGAGGTCAACAGGAAAACATGGAATGAAATCTCAGCTGAGTGCCGGTCTTTCCCAGGCTTCCTGGCAATTTCCAACTTCTCACTCTATTGTTTTCACTTAATAAGATAGGCCTTGTCCTCTGCTCAATAAAAAAATAATAAACAAAAAAAGATAGCTAAGACTAAGAGCTAAGACTCAGAAAATGAGCAGTTTTGTAAAAGCTTGGCAGATTCACAGTCTGCCAAACCTGATAGCAAGCACACTCATTTTTCCAGTGTGAAACTTTTGGTGCAAACCCCCCTCATGCAAACACCTCCCAGGACTTGTGGGAAGAGGTAGAGTGTACAAAAAAGAAGAGTGCTGGGCTTCCAACATGAAAGCGGTAGCCTACGTTTTTGAAATAGGGATGCTGAAAGGTGGAGCTCTAAGAAGAACTTAATCCCAGCTGTTGGATCACCCTCAGCTTTCCTCCTGCTGCTGGAGGGATTCACAGCACAGCACCTCTCTCTGTTAGAGCTGAAGAGGAAAGCAACGAGTGCAAACCCAGAGAACAGTTTGAGAAGACGGCAAAACCTAAACACTCCTCTGAGATTACCACTAATTGATACAGAGATGTACTGTGACCTCTGGTTCAACTTCTCTTTTTATACCATTTCCTGTATTAGCATGTTATCTGCTTGTTAGCTGCCACCAAATTTTAACCTCAGACTGCTTATGTTTTCTGAGTATTGTGTAAAAAATGTATGTATTTTCTTAAATAATTATAAGGGATTTAATGCTGGTGGAAAAGGCCAGGTTGGCACCTGATTATCCAGGAATTTCTCCCTTGTGTTGCGAAGATATCTGCCCCGCCCCGCTCCTCCCCCCTCCCCGAGCCTTGCATTATCCCCGTGCATATTCTTTATGTGTGCAGCCAAAGGGCACTGTTAAGGCAGACGAGTGCCTTAGCATTCAATGTAGCTAGCTAATCTGAGCCAACATCACGTTATTTTCTAAAAAATGTATTTTATTATTTTCTTCCATTTGGTCAAAACGTCGTATTAACCATTTATTAGTATTGCAGGAACCATGACAAATTTCTGTCATTGCCCACTGTACATTGTTGTCCTCTTCTGCCTGTGCAAGGTCTCCCAGGTTGGTTAGACCAGGCGATTACCTTAGAGTTGCCCTACACAAATTATTAGGGTTGTATTTATGGCCGAAAGTCTGATATCACCATGGAGCAGCAGTAAATTGGGGATGTGGTTTGAATTGTTCATATGTCAGTAATTTACCACATCAGCCTTTTAAATACATTACAGAAAACTCTTTGAATACTTTCTCTGGTTAAATGAGGAAATGTATGGCAAACGAATTCCCACTGCCCCACATGGAGAAGACATAGTGCAGTGTCACAGTGTACTCCTTGGGTGCTTTGGATTTGAGCTCCACAGGGGTATCATGCACCAGTGTTCAGCTGTTGAATTGGGAGCTTGGCTTGAAAGGACTGGTAACTCCAAACTCCTCAAGTGCACGGACCTGCCAGTCACTTCTCTGGTTAATCCGAGAGCTACAAGGATGAAGAAGTGGTAAAATATGTGGGTAGTCTGGCCAGTGTCAAAAGGGAGATCATAGAGGGAACGTAAAGTCTGGAAGGAGAAAAGATGAGCCTCTGTTAAGAAATTCTGCGCTACTTTTTATTAAGGCAGATGCCTTAATATAAGATACCATGCCTGAAAGAATAGGTCTTATGATACTGTTTTCAGGTTGTGATAGGCTGCAGTTTCACTGAGTCAAAGCTTAGCTTGTGTGAATGTTTAGGGCACTCAAATGCACTTTCTGCACCTGTGCTGAAAAAATAATTACCCCCAAAAGTCGCACTTTTCTTTTTTTTTTAGAAGTGACACACAGCTCACATGGCAACTGCAAGTCTAAAATTAACAACATATGTTTCCAAAGCTGAGATGTAAACAGGGTTTGCTTAGTTAGGAAGCGATTGCCTTAGGTTTGTCTTGCACCTGGTAAAGAGCTTGTTAAAGGTAGTATTGCAACCTTGAGGGGGTTTTTAGTTTAATTGCTAAGACAGCATTTTAGTAGCTTTGTTTTAATCTTGATACCATCTTGTGGGGGGTAGAGCTATTTATTTGGTTGCAGGGCCACATGGATGGGAAGTATCTTATTTAAGGTACATACATCTTTAGTTGACATGACTCATGTTACGATTGGAGTGAATAAGCCAGCCCTGTATACTAAAAATAAGCAAACAAATGTAAAATACATCACCATATTAGCAGAACCACAACAAGCTAATGAACAGTGGACAACGCAGTCATCAAATCAAGGTCAGAATCAAGACCCGAACCAATGAGTCAGAGCTCTGAGTTATCAAGCAAACACATTCAATGCAGAAGGTAATCAGCTTTAAATTATAAGCTTGACATGAGGTGGAACTACATTCAGTTAGTTTTGCATTAGGAAAAAATTAAAAGAAGCCAGCTCAAGTTTCGACCAAGCTCCTCACAGACGTTCAAGTCAACACAAGGCATTGAGTAGGGCAACCAAAGACTATATTCTTCAGTCCTTGACAGAGGTGCGTGGAGGACTGGTGCTGTTACGATTCAGCCCAGGGAAGTACACCCATCAGAGAGAGCTCATTAGTGCCGCACAGTTTAGCATTTCCTTCTCATGTCATCTGATTATCGTGTATGATTAGTCTTCTGCTCTTATCCTCTCTTGGTCATCAAACTCGAATCGGAGGTCACTGAAATACATATGCAGTTGCAGCTTTTAAGTTATTGATGCAACATTTATGAAAATAAATCTGGCATTTGCTGCTAAGCTTGGAAACAATTAATATAGACCTTTTTCCCTTTTTGTTTTTTTGGCCAAACACCTATGCGTTCATGCATATGTGACATAAAGAGGGATCCTTCCTTTAGAGGAAAATAAACTGTTCAGACTTGTGCTTTCTTCCTAAGGATCTTTATTTTGCATGGTTGCTTGCTGCCATCACAACACAGCAGAAGCTTAGGCCCACATAACAACAGAGCTTAAAACTGGCATCTCCTGCTTGGTCACACACTGTAAGCATTTGGCTTGGTTGGACGGTGTCCCTCTGTAGTCACCCTTTGCCCCAGGGACCTGGGGCTCTTTGGTCAGGTTCTCCACAGCTTTTATTGTGACCCAGAGACATGGCAGCGCTTCTCCGCAGTGTGCAGTGTGATCCAGAGAGGTGGCAATGCTCAGCAGAGCCCCGTCCTTTTTCCTGCTTACGTCACTGCGTAGATGGAGCCTGATTGCCTGGATGTGGTCAATACAGCCTGGTACCTAGTTTGTAGGTTGCTGCTGAATATACCTGTGGCCTCGCAGGCAGGAACTGCACATTGAGGTGTGACACACCAGTCTCCTGCACGGTCCATGTCCCATCGGCTAATGAAAACCTTCCCCTGCAGGGAAAGCACTTAAAACCCACACTCAGCAGGAGCCACCTCCTCGGGACTAGCTAATAACCTCGTCAGCACATAGTCTCTCCATGCCTTTTCTAATAATAGTCACTTCTTTACCCTAAAGTTAGGAAGGTAGTATGAATCCGTTCACAGCTTGCCCTGATGACTTTTAATCTAAGACCACAGCTGGCCTTTGCGCTTTTTATCAGATTAATTCCAATAACCATTAAACAAAGTTGTCTCAGGTCTACTTCAAATCTGGGCCAGCGTATCTCATAGCCTTTATTCTTGTGCCACACTGGCCATGGTGTTTCATCCTGTAAAATAAGTGACGGCAACGTGACTAATTAGTTGCTGTATTTGTGGAGCATCAGACTTATACTTATTTCCAGTTGGCTACGCTGCTTTTCTTTGGATCTCGACTCAGACTGTCTAACCCTGGAGAGCACAAAACAAGCCTGCAAAGTTTTAGTCCATGAGATCATCCCAGTAATTTGTTACTGCAGGCGCTGTCTGTCTAACTTTATTTCCCCATGTTAAATAATTGTGATATTGTTTCTTTAAAACCCTTGACAACAAAAATCAAAACAACCGTAAATAAGCCACAGACATATGGAATTGTTTTGAGAAAGAAAGTAAATTGCTGAGACTCCTTAAAAATGGAAATCTACCAAGGAAACCCCAGCAGTCTCTTTGACAGTCTGCTCTAAAACTTTTCACTTGCTTTGATGTTGTTTGTAATTTATGCTCCTCAGAGGCTCTTAGATGAAGGAAATCATCTATTTTAATAATGTGAAACCTTCTTCTGGCCACCCGAGATGGGAATTCCTGCTCTGTTTCCTGTGCCTCTCTGACAGGGCCAAAGGGGGAAGGAGGGCTTAAAAAATTGCATGGCTGTTAGTGATCAGAGCTGTGGCATCACCTACCATTCTGAAGCATCTGCCCAAACGTTACTTATTTCTCACTGATGAGGTTACGTTTTTAGGAAAAGAGGTTTTTTAGGAAAGCTGTCTTTTTAAGCTGACTCTCCACAGTAGTGTTATTTCACTGTATTAGTAATTCATAAGGATAGGTTATGTGGTGACGATTATAGTAAAAAAGCTATTATTGAAATAGTCTTTTTAATTCAAAATTATTTTAATTACTAGTGATACCTGTCTTTTTTTTTTTTTAATCTTATTTCTGTGCTAAGTCTCTTCATGATTCAAAAATTGCCACTAGGCTATCACCTTTGGTAATTGCCGTTCTCTGAGCTGAGTGAACAAAGGAAAAATTAAACTGGAGTGTGTCAGGCAGGCAGAATAGGAAATGTATGTTCCTGCAGGAAAGCTACTCTCCTCCTAATTACCCTGCAATTGCCAGGTTCAAAATCTAATTTATGAGCAGCATAGATAGAATGACCACATTAGTCCATTATTTCATGATGATCTTTTCTATTCTTGATTTCAAAAAGGAAGGATTTTGCAGCTCTTGGTGCATTGGCATTGTCAGCAGCTGCGCTGGGCAGTGATGCTAGACAACTGCACTTGAGAGATACTCCAAAAAAAAATGTAAAGCAGTCTCCAAACAGCAAGGTTTTATAGAAGGAGGGAGGTGCTGTAAAGTACAGTTAAATAAATAAATCATCACCTGATGGGCTGCCTCAGACACTGCTGACCACATTCGGAAACAGATCCAGAAATGTTTGGAGGAGAAGGAAGCTTTCCAGCCTGCGGCTGCTGCTGCTGCTGCACCTTCCACCTGCTGTAAAATACACCAAATGCAGCAAATGAACCTAATAACACCCCCAGAGTCCATTTTGCTCTGACAAGCATGGAGTAGCCTGCAAAAGGATGGAGCAGTGGGTAAAGCTGCCAACATCTGATATGTAGCTGGCAAGTGGTTTCAGCTGTAGTGTCGGTGCCTGATGCCAAGTCTACACTTCAGTCAAGTTTGGGCAATGACTTATGTAGCCATCGGAGTGAGATTTAAACACACAATGGGAGGACACCCACAGCCAAATAGAGCTCAGGAACAATTTGGTGCCCACATAGTTATCTGGCTTCTTGGGTGCGCTTGATACCCCACTGAGCTTTTTGTTCCCAGAGAGCACCATAGTATGTAGTACCTGAGCTAGTTGCACAGGGTCACAGGATGGCTGAGGCTGGAAGGCATCTCTGAGGGTCATCCAGTACAACTCCCACTCAGAGCAGGGTCAGCAAAAGCAGTTGCTCACGGCTGTGTCCAGTTGGGTCTTGAATATCTCCCAGAATGGAGACTTCACAGCCTCTCTGGACAACCTGTTCCAGTGTTTGACCATCCTTACAGCAAAAAAAGGGATTTTATTATATTTAAATGGAACTTCCCATATTTCAGTTTGTGCCCTTTGCATCTTGTCCCGTCACTGGGCTCCACTGAGAAGAGCCTGGCTCTGTCTTCTTTATTTCCTCCTATCAGGTATTTATCCCTCCAGTCATCTCAGCCTCTCCTCATGTGAAAGATGCTCCAATTCCTTAATCATCTTTGTGGCGCTTTGCTGGAGTCACTCCGTGTCTTTCTTGTACTGGGGAGCCCAGATCTGGATCTGGTACTTCAGATGTGCCTCACCAGGACTGAGCACAGAGGAAGGGTCACCTCCCTCCACCTGCTGGCAACACTCTTCCTACTGCAGCCCAGGGTGCTGTTGTCTGCCTTTGCTGTGAGGGAGCATTGCTAGTTCATGGCAAACTTGGTGTCCATCGGGACCCCTGGGGCCTTGTCCACGAAACTGCTTTCCAGACAGTTGATCCCCTTTGCTTATATTGGTGCATGGAGTCTTACCTGAGTCTTCCCAAGGCCAGGCCACAGAAGTCCAAAAATGATGTCTAGTGTTGCAGGGGGGCACCTTGTTGGGCAGAAGATCTGCATCATTCATCTACTGCACGTTTCAGTCTCCAGCCCCACAGACCACAGAAAAACTGGCTCTGCAAGCTTCCTCTCCTTCCCACCGCCTACGATTCTCCTCCATCCTCTTATTTTGCCTGCTTTATGTCCCAGTTCTTCATTTACAGTTTTTTTCACCATTGAAATCTTTCCAGTTAAAATAAAAGAATGCTTATATTTAAACTACCATTGCATTTTGCAGTCGACATCCCTATAAAGCTAATTTTGTTTGGGAAAGTTTATAGCTTTTATCAATAAATAAAACCAGAATCAATTCTGGTTGTCTGCAGACCTAGGAAGATAGCAATGCTTTGTTTCATATTCGGGCTGCTTTGGAAGCATTTCTTCACCATTGTGAGGTGAGAAAGTTAAGATGGGATTCAGGTATCTTAACACTGGCATCTAAAGTCACTTGAGAAGCCCTAAGATATGCAAGACGTCTTTAGGGGCCTGACACGCTCACATGGCAAAGGCAGCTAAAGACTGCTGAGACAGAACACAGGCACTGGACGGTGGCATATAGGCAAATAAATGTTATCTCTATCCATTAAAAAAAAAAAAGCAAGGTAATGCAAGGGGGAAAGGGAGATGCAAGGGGAAAGCAAAAAAGTGAAAGAGGAAAGGCCAAGCACAAAGGCAAAAGGGAAAACCATCTTGCAGATTCTGGATGTGACATGCAAGCCTTGGAGTCAACTGTCTGAAAGGCCAGTGCCTCTGAGCTGTACACAAAGCCCATCAATATATTTTCGTGCTGCAATCTAAGTCCATAAGAAAGTGCTTGCCCCTTCCCTGAGAAAACAATTGGTTATACTGCTTGGGAGTTTCACTCCTAAGTATTCCCTTTCAGTTCCTTGCTCAGAATGTGAACTGAGTGTTCTTAGGAATGGGAGATGCCTGCCCTGATTCATTCTTATAAGGTTTTGTTTTTACTTTGCCCCTGAGGAACTGGCTATTTTTAATGACTTTTATGATTAATAAAACTGTCTGAAGGCCTGCTGTGGTCTTCAAGCTAGTTATCAACAAAGTCATCTAGTTCTTTCCCCTAGTGTCTAAGCTAATGGCAAAGACCCAACACTTGATCTTTCTCCCCAAGCTGAGGCTTGACTAGCAGGGTTTAGAGTCATGTTGGGGTGGTAAAAAAAAATCCCGAAGAGTTACTCTCTTGCTGCACTGAGTATGGAAAACCATACTCTCCTGGAAATCTATCTGTCTGTCTCATCTTCTCTGCAAAGCTCTTGTGCAGAATCTTCCACTTTCCCCCAGCTGTTTCCCAGCTGCAGGCAGGTGACCTGATACACTTCTACAGAAATACTGAATGTATATCCTCACAGCTGGGCACCGAGCTCCTAGCAGCAACACATGTTGACTCCTACACCTTTAACAGTCTCCCTGCTGGATCACACTGCTAAATGTAAATTTCATGCTCTGAAGAGGCCCACCGCTTCACGAAGCACGTCCTAGACCGTGCAGGACCTCAAGCAGGCAGAGGGGTGTTTTGAGACAGTACAGTAAGACCAAAGTGCCACAAAGGGACTATTAGCCTGGGGACGGAGAGAAGGCGGCGGCAGCAACAGCTTGTTGTGCCACTGGGAGGGAGAAGCAGCACCCATGAGCAATATTTCTCCCTGTTCCCGTGGCCTCTCCCCACTACCATGTGTGCATTTCCTTTCTGTCTCCCTGGGGGAGGCAGGGAGAACAAAAGATAACAGTGAAGAACAGGCAAAGGCACCTAGGCATGACTTGGTGATATTGTAAATTCATAAGAAACCTAAAAAGATGTGTGGCAGTTAATGAACAGCAAAACATATAAGATATGAACTGAAAGGTATATTGGAAGATATAAGTTTAACTACATCAGGACACAGCATGGTGTAAGACCAATTTTTTTTATTAAAATGTGCATACAGTTCTAGTGCTTTTCCTACTAGCTGGTAGCACGTTTCACAGAAATAGAGAATTGATAACATCCTGCAGGAGGGTGCAGCTGGGCGGCCACTGTATCCAGACACATTGGTACCACATTCTAGATTAATAAAGCAAATAAAACTATATTTGCTTTGTAATTTATTTCTGCCTCCCCTCGTCATCTGTGTGTGCGTGAACAAACCTCAAGTTTGCTTTCCATGGATGACATCTAACAAAAGGATGCAATTCACATTTGGGTTTTCCTTTGAATTGTAAAGGGCAATCTATATAACTCTTTCTTAACATAGATTTATGTATTTGTGCTTATCATACTTATTCATTGTTTTTCACAGGCCGCATTATCCCTGAGGAAAGCACAGCAGAGGTTACTAGTAGGGGCTGCTTGCTATTTTAAATTTCTTCATCAAGTATCTGCACATTGTGTTGCTGGGTTACAGTAGGTCAGATCCTGATACCCTCACTAGACAGACCATTCCTGCTCTTCAGGACTTCTGAGTGCTCCAATCCAAGCTGTAAAGTGTGATGCTCCTAAGAGAGCATAAGGGGTTGAGAATCTGAGCCTGGTCAGAAAGGCAGAAGTATTTTTCCCAGTGGCTCAGACCCCTGAAAACCTAAGGCTGCACCACAGGCTTTCAACAGCTGAACATTGTTTTTAAGCATCCTTTATTTTGAGCTAGTATGTCAATAATAGATTAACAGAATATCCTGGGCAACTCTTTCTAAAAACACATTAAAATAGTCTTGCACGTTGCTGGAAAACAGGCTGTACTGACATCAGAAAGGAGAACAGAAGAACCTTTTACAAGTCTTCAAATAATCTCAAACTAATTAGCTTTTAACATCCTCTCTGCTACAATTCTGGGCTTTATTAGCTGTTCTGCTTGCCATTCCTGAGTCTGTCTAATGTCTTCTGTAGAACAACTATGCATTTTTTCCAGGCATTTGTCATTTCTTGAAACATATAAAAGAGAGCACTTGGATTCCACTAACAGACTATCTAAATGCTGCTCTGCATAGGGAGTGATATATGCTGACAAGGAGTAGAAGTCAAATTTTCTTTATGTGGTTCTTTATGGTGAGCAAACCTACTTAAAACAAGCTCCTTCTCAAGGCAGCATATTGATTAGAGCTGACGGGCCAAAAAGACCTTTGGGAGACAACAGAATATGGCTTGAGTCAAAGAGTAACACTAAAGCTGGCAGCAGCAACATTAAGAGTCAGTAAAACCTGAGAGAGTTTGTCTCACGCTGAAATTTATTGCACCCATTTGGACAGCCATTATGGTAGTTAGTAATTTTATCTGCACAAGTTCATCTGTATTTGGACTCTCAGAGCTTAGCGAGAGGTCTTGGAAGGCAGAACCATACCCAGGCCCCTGCTGACTGAGGCAAAAGGCTGCCGTGCTGAAGCGAGGTACAACTGTGTCTGAAAATTATAAAAGGCTGTCCGTTTAGATGGCCAGCCACAACATGAGTTATGTTAACAGTAACTCTGAAATAAGGTGACGGTAGGCCAATGCAGATGAGGATTTTCTTAGTCTGCACTGTGTGGTTGTCTTCTGCAGCTTGATGAAGCTGTCACTCAGAAGCAAAAATTGCTGTTTTCTTGGATAGAAGTACAGCTATACTTCATGCTTTAGGAAATAAATGAGACAAGAAAAGCAACACCCAGGCTGATTTCCATGGAATTGGTATCACATTCTCCTGATTAGACATCTTAAAGATGGTGGATTAATGCCACTCTGCATTTTCCACAGAACATTTTGCATTGCTCCTTGCTATGACTATTCTGATACCTATAGACTTGACACCCTTTGTGGACCTTTTTCTTTGTCATTTGACCTGTAAGCACAGAATGTATGCTCCTTAGCAACCTCATCTGTACATTTACCCACAGAAATCCAAGCTCATCTAATCCTTTTTCTTAAAACTAGGCAAGATCAACCCTGCCTAACCTTTTCAGACAGGTCTTTGCCTAACCTAGTTTCTGAAACTACTCTGACTGATATTCCACATGTTCACTGATGATCTGTTCCAGTGCTTAATTACCTTTATCTTTGGAACATCTCTCCCAGTGGGTTGAAGCCTAACCCACCAAAGACCAAGCCACTGGAATCACCTTCAAACTGTTACTGGAGAATCTGTTCCTGAGATTTGTGGTACTGATATCATTGAATCTGACAGGGGATCAGCTTTAAATGGTGCTCTAATGAAACAGTGGAGTACTGAGTTGGGAGGGGCTATAGGTCTTCATATTGCATACCACCCCCAGTCTTTAGGACAAGTGGAGAGAGTTGACTGAACCCTGAAAGGGAAATTATGAAGAAGAGTCTGAACTAAACCTCCCTTGCTTCTCATCCAGATCACAATGGACATGGTGTTGGGCATACCAGGCATACTGTTTAAGTGACCCTTAGGATCCTAGATTCCCTTTAGTCAATCAAGAGAGGTAGCAATCTCCAGAGGGCATTTTTGTGTGATGAAGTTAGGCAATAGTAAGGTCCCTTGTAAGTTAAGGGCAGAAAAACTGTATGCCTACAAACCCCCTATCCTCTACCTCACTGTCCAGCTGTATCAAGATCTGACCAAGACGGTCCAATTCCACCATGATTTAACTCACCTACATTCTTTATTAGTCATTTTTTTAAGCCCTGCACAATAGGTGAAGTCCTGACTGTATGAGTCACATGACTTATTTGTTCATAAAGTCAGAAAACTGGCTTGGTTAAGATCTTCAGGTGACCTCCTTCCAGCTGAATTATAAACAGTCCTTAGTCCTTGTCACTCTTTACACTCTGTATTTCCATTCACCCCTCACCAAATTAGAGCCTTTCTTCCTATTTTCATTGACTTCAGGTGTAACTTCCTGATTTCTTATATTGCTGAAGCCCAAGGATCTCCCCTCCCACTGCCATATGTGGCATCAAGATTTTGTGAAAAAGGGACCCCTGTGGAGCTCTCCCTCTCTCTTGAAAGACCATCGGTCCGGAAGTCATTCTTCAGATGGTAGGATTCAGCATCTCAAGTGCTTCCCTGTCACCAAAAGAACTTGTGCAGAGCCTCATGACATCTTTACATTCACATTAGCCCACTGTAATGAGACCTTCTGACAGCTGAGCCCTGAGCTTCTATTCCATTCCTGGCTTATTGTGCAAACCAATGAAAAGCAGGCATGTTTTTTACTCATATCATGGGAAGTGGAACAGAGCTCATCTCTAGTGATATTTACCTTCTTCAGTGAACCTTTACATTTCCTTTCAGACATGTAATTCAAAGACACTGTGTCTGATTTCCACCCAGCAGCAGAAGCTGGCTTTGACCAGACAACAGAGGGGATATCAAATAGAAAGTTCGTAACATGACCAAATTAATGAAGGAAAGGGAGAAAAATAAATTTTCTGGGGTACATATGAAGGAAAACACAAAAAAGCCATTGCCCTTGGTCTCAAGGGAAAATCAGAATCTTCTCTCCAACTTTGTCCACTTACAATTTACTTCTGACACCCTCACTCCACTGAAAAGTCTCTGTAGAATATTTTCCTGATTTCACACTGGAGGCAGGAGGGTGGCTGTTCACGGGCTAGTCACAAAGCTGTTTATCATTCTCCAGGCCATTGGTCCAAGGGCATATTCCAAGGACAGTATAGGACACATAGGCTCTGCCTGTCACTTTTTAAGTCACCACACTTCGAGCCATTAAGAGACCAATTATACTACCAAGACTCTATCACTCCTACAAAAGAGTTAACTTTATTTGAGCAGGGAATCTCTCTGCTCATATTCAGCTGATGCAAGGTCAACGACAAACACACTGAGGAAGTCAGAGTTGCTTTATTTTTCTTGTGAGCAGGTCAAATAAAACACTGCTGATGCTCCATTTATCTGGAGCGACAAGCAAACACTTGGCAGCGGTGGAAAGCATACACTGGAATCTGGCACCAGGCTCCTAGCACAGCTGTCAGCCTGCTGACTAATCACTTCATCCCCACGCTAATGCTGCTCCAGGTCTATTGGACCCTTTCATCCCAGATAGCCCGGGCACACGCTCCTCCTGATAGAGCTATTTATATAGACATGTCAGTGTTAATTGTTATGTGGCATTTTATTTTAGGGGGGCTTTTTTAGCCAGAGTTTTTTTCAGTAGTTTTCTCTTTCTTACCATATTCCTTCAAGGTGGGAACTGTGATTCTGCTGCTTCCAGTGTCAACCAACCCTTAAGTAGATACCCCCTTGCCAGACTGAATTTTCTTGAGGGTTTTTTGTATGTGTGTGTGCATGAGTTTCATGGCTTGTTTTTCTAAACAGCCTTTCCTATACATTTTTCTTTTTCCTTTGGTGACTATTCTGGCAATTAAACTGCAATCGCACAGGCCACACCTGACTCTCTGAAGAGACCTGATTTACCTTAGGTTTGCATTATTGGATGATACTCGTAGTCTTGTCAGCACAAACTATTTAAGCAACTCCCAAGGACAGTGTTAAAATATAGGTGGAGTCTATGAACTCTGTTCTTGGCAGCTGTGCTTTATTAGTTGTGCTGTGCAAAGGTGGTGCGGCTAAGGTAATGCAGTGCTTTCACAGAAGCATTATATATTGTGACAAGCCGAACAACCTCCAGGACTCTCACTCATCATGACTCCCATTTCATACCTCATCCATTATAGGAATGAGGTATGAAAACATTTCTCTGTTTCCTAAAGATATTAACAGGCTCCTGGGAAATCGTTCACCTGGAGAAAGGGAAGTGCCCAGCCTCATTTTTTTGCGTTTAGGCCTGAACAGCAGACCATGGCAGGGCTAGCTGCTTTTTCTTGTTAGTGAACAATAGGTTTTGACAATTGGTAACTGTAAAGAACTCAGACAGTTAATTGGTTTCATGCTCTCGGTTAGCAAAGGTACAAAAACGTAAATTTGTGTCACTTCCGTACTCTGTTCGGGACAAGGATATCCAAGTGCTTTTTAAAGAATAACAAAAGATGTCTTCTAACACACTGCAGGTAGGCAAGTTCGGTCATCCCCATGTATGACTGGGATGGTGACTGGAGCCCTGGAAGGGTTCACTGATTTGGTCATTTAGACTCAACATGGCAGAGCTAAAACTAGAGCAGAGGCTCCTTATACTCAATGTTTGTACGTTAAATGCAGAACCAGCCTTTGGATTCTAAACCAAGGAGGCACCTGGCTGTCCTCAAGCAGGTGCATCTTCTAGAGTTTATGGTATCATCTCCCTTCTGTCAGCATGATTTTTGGCCTGAAACTAATGGATGACGTCCACATTCATTCTGTAGGCTATCCTTATGGCACTATTTCTTGGCATTCCACAGTTGCCTCAGAAAATAGCCCCATATGTTCTGTTACAATATTGGGATGGCCTGATCTGCAAGTCCAGGATAGTCCCCATTGGTAGGCATACCTTAGATGTCTTCGCTGAAACCGAATTTGAAAAACACACAGGGCCAGCAGCAGCAAGAAGTGGGCATTTCTGTTGCCTCTGTGATTCATTCACAATTATCGACACAGGAATTCCCTACTGTGTGCATGGGAGACGTGCAATATCTTCAATGCCAGGCAGCAGAGATAATTATACAGATCTTGGCACAATGTTCTCAGTTTGTGCTTTGAGGAAGCACCACATGGAATTTGCCTCTCGCAACAAAGGGATAAAGAATTTTCCGTAAAAGACCTTCGCTGGGTTTCAGGTTGGCTTCAAGGGAAGAAGGAAGTGGTGTTTCAGATACTTTAATCTGGAATAAAAATAGGGACTCTGCCAACAGAGCTCCTTTAAATCGTGGAATATGTTTTCATCACTGAGTTTGAAATATCATTTCAGAGTTTTGGTCAGATTTACTGTTTGATTTAAATCAGTGTAGCGTAATTGAAGTCAATGGAGCTATGACAGTTTATACCAGCCAAGGGACGGGTGTCTGTTTCAGAGCGTTGTTTTCCCCCCATTGGCCTTGATCTTCCAGACAGTGATAGATTTTCTGGGTATTTCAAATACTGTAAGTATTCATACAGCCCTTCTTAGGATTTTCTCCAATGTTTGTGACATCTACAAACTCAGATCGCTTTCTCCGTGTTTACCTCTCGATGTTGACAGTGTGATCCCTAACAGCATCGTCTGTTTATTCAAATCAGCTCTTCGCACTAATTCCTCTTTCCTATGGAGAGTCTGGGACACTTGGTAGTTGCACAGTGCTTGGTGTATGGTACTGCAGGGTGAGATTTAGAAGAAAAGTAGTTTAGATGATCACATCTATGCAGATGACAGTGGCTAAATATTGTCTCATCTCCAGACATGAAAACAAATACAGCAGATAGATAGTGTCTGATAGTGTTACTGAGCTCTTTGATAAGAAGGCTCTGGATACAATTCTTGAAAAGTGAAATTGCACAGACCGACTGTACTCCAAAATATGAAGCATGAGCATTTGCATAGCCTTTGTTGTGCCTGGAAAAGTATTTCAGAGGCTCATTCTAATATGTTTTCTTGGCACAGTCTTTTCTTCAAGGCCTGACTCTCCCATGCCATGCATTCTTGATAATTATTTGTACCTGTGTAAAGTAGGTATAAAGTGCCTTCAAATTGTAACGCAGTGAAGAATTGGGGTCACAAATTCTTCACCATAGGAGGGATTTTTCTCTTTGGAATCCTTTTAACATTGTTACCAAAGACTTGCAGTTTGGTGAAGAACTGCATCTGTTTTACTTGTACCTTGATCAGACATCCATGCTGTCTGCCTTTGAAACATTGAGACTGAATTCCTGCAATGCAGCATATGCTTAGCCTGGGAACTTCTTGTGGCCAGTGCTGAATGCCATGATTTATTATCATGGAAAGCAGTGCAGCTGTAAGCAGCAGCTTAATATGAAGCATAGATAGGACACAGATCCAGCGTGATTAACCTCAAAAGGCCTCCTGAGGGCCACTGAGGCAATCTGATTTGGGAATCTCTCCCCACTGACTGAATAGAAAATGCCTGCACCTTCCCCCACAGGTGTTTGAACCACCTTGGTGCTGTTCAAAGGCTGACAGTGGCCATGTAGTCTGGTGGAGCTAATAACTGGTCCCACCATAGCTAACCTCTCAGGCTTCTCCAGGGAGTGAGGTGACTCCACCTCTCAACTTGGATCACAAATTAGTTGGAGCAGGGAAGAAGTATTAATCTCCGCAAATCACTTTGTTTCTGAACCTGCACATCTGAGAAAAAAACGAGGCTACAAGGCATCTAGCAGTTTTTCAGAGAAGGGTGACTTGTCTACTAGGCAGTGCAGGAAAATGGGTTGTTGGAGATTTGTACGGTGTTTAGGTGCCCAAGTCCCATGTAACCAGGATGATGAGAGATATCTGATCAGAAACTTCAGATGTGTGTTGGTTATTAAGTGATCTTATTACTGAAATTCTGTCAATTTTACAAGGTATTTACTCTTGCTCTTAAGGCAGAGAGTGCAGGTTCCGATCAAGGGTTTTTGTCTTGGTTTCAGCTGGGAAAGAGATAATTTTCTTTCCAGTGATTGCTGTGAAAGGAATGTCAATAATCCATATTGTTTTAGTTGTTGCTAGGTGATGTTTATACTTTTCAAGGACTCTTTTCAACTTCCCATAGAAGGTGAGAAGAAGCATAGACAGAACAATGGAATGGCCAATGAAGCATTCCATACCATAGACATCATGCTTAGCATATAAATGGGGGTTGGCCGGGGGGAAAATCCGCCATCACTGCTCAGGAAGGTACCAATTCACTGTGTGGTAAGAGTGACTTGTGTCATTATTATTATTGTTATTTTCCTTTTCTGTTGTTGTTCTATTAAACTGGTTTTATCTCAACCATCACATTTTTTCCTCTCCCCTCCTTTTCTCCCTCTTCTCCCTGCCCTTCTGGAGGAAGGGGGAGAACTGCGCACGGTCCTAGCTGCTGGCTGGGGTTAAACCATGACAGCTTTAAAGAAAAGTGGTTCTTACCCAAATTGTCATATAATTGCTTAAAATAAAAATATAATTTCTATGATGTAGTAATTAATTCTGGGGCATAAGCCAGTAGCAAAATATGCATGAATGTTATGTGCCACAGTCATTAAAATGTAAATGGGTCTTTTATTTTGACTGCATGATCTTGCTTACATACTTTAGCAAGAACAGTCCAAAATGGAAGTCACCAATTTAAAATAATGGTCGCTTTTTTAATAAGGCTGTATGAAGAAACATGTAACTGTTTTCACCCTGGTCACTATAATATAATAAGTAACCTTATAAGACTATGCTATATTTAAAAATGGAAAAGGTAGAAGGGGGACAGGAGACTTCAATGGTATCAGCATAAATGAGAAAATATTGTAATGTTAAATTTTTGTAGTATATTGGCTACCATTAGAGCAGCAAACAGATTTCCAGATGTTTGTGAAGAGTCCAACAGTTATATTTTATATCTATGGCTGTAGTAACAATTTCTATTCAGCAGCCTAGAAAAACATTTCCTGTCACAACAGGAAAGAAATATTACTGTGGGGTTTTTTTCTCCCTCATCCCCTACATAGCAATTCTGAATACTTCAGTCAATGCCAAACAAAAATGATGGTTTAAAAATTAAAACCACAGTCACTAGGGGCAGGACATAAATGTGCAGATGTTTTGTGATGTTGAAGAACTTTTCAGGCAACAGTCACAATGCTGTTGTGGAGAGGACTGGAAATCCATCAGAGTCGGACAGTGTCAAAAGCATTCGCTAAGCTACACTGTCAGAAAAGGCAGTTACCTTTTCATATTCCCTTAAGAAAAAAAAGAAGAAAAAAAAAATCAAAACCAGAAAACGTTCCCATAACGGCCTTTATATAGCTCTCACTATTTTATTAGCAAGGGATTGGCAGTAATCTGTTAATATAAGTGAGCAACTTATATCTAGAGTTTACTGGGCAACAAGTGGAAAATGCATTGTCCCAAAGCAGTGCACAAAACATCAATTTTCCTTCTCTGGGAAGGAAAACTTTTACAAGCTTATAAGCTGTTTCTGTTTCAGGGACCTCCATGCCTTAATGCTGTTATACAAATGGTGGCCTGAAAATCTTGTATTTACTACACCTACCTGGCTACACAAAGAGACATCGTGAATAACAGCAAAAATAACAGAGGGCGAGTTTTTTAAGTCGCTTATTGTAATTGGTACATTTAGTGCCCGTACATGATGATGGACCTCTTGCCTCCCAAGAGCTGGCAGACACTTCTGTGAACACGCGTGTAGCACCAAGCTGTCCTGCCGGAGCATGAGCTTTTACTGTTGCCTCTCTCTGCCACCTGATGGTTACAAGGATGGTAATAAAGGTCAAAAATATAAATGGCTGTCACCTCCTCCATCTCCTGCCTATTTTACTTCCTTTAATTAGTAAGGTGAGATCACAGGTGAGGTTTTCTGCACTGCCTGGCCCCCCTGTGCCCTAAAGGGTGCAGAAAGCTCTCCAACAGCGGCACAATTCCCCAGGCAACCAGAAACTCCCTGGAGCAAGAAAGCCGTGGGCATCTGTGCAACTTTCTAGTGAAAGGCAAGGGGTATAGCTATAAGAAAATGCGATGCGGTGGGAGTACTGGCTTGTGCAAAACAGGTGGTCCAGTGGGGAAAGGTTGACATATGTTAGGGGAGGCGGGGATGGGGCAAGGAAGTGTGCGGCCATCGGGAATCATGGAGTTGAAACTGCATCTCTGGTGGCCTGGCCTCTTTTCAAAGCCCCAGAAATTGCCTGTCATATGTGGCTCGTGTCAGGTGTCAGGTACCAGTTTTCCAGAATGAAATGCACCATTAGCAGGTAAAGACAATTCATTAGGTGCAACACAGCAGAACTGTAATTAATTATTAGATGTTTCTCACAGAATGCACCTCCAAGATCACATTGCATTAGCCACAATATTGGACTGATGGAGCATAAACAAGGGTAATGATAAACACCAGTGAACGGAGTTGGGAAGAGATGGTTATTAGGGTACCGGTGTGTTTCATGTGGGGTTTATTTAACAGTCTCATTAATGATCTGGAAAAGGAAGTGAATAACCGTTTAATTAAGTTTGCATTTGATACTAAATTAGAAGCTGCTGCAGACACCTCCGAGGGCAGAGAAATAAATCAAAAGGAGCTAGAAGCATGTGTGGTAAAGAAGAAAATGAGATCTGGTATGAAGAAAAAAAGCAAGCTAATCTCTCTGGAAGGAAATAATATAAAATGTAGCTATCAGTGGAGGAATTCTGGAGAAAGCAGTGTTGAAAGAGATGTAGGAGTGTTAATGGACTATATATTCCATCACAGCTTGGGTATATGTTTACAGAAGCAACGCATCAAGGAGCAGGAAGGTAATAGCCCTTCATTGTAGGGCTCTAGTGAGAACCCATCTATAATGCTGCACTCTGTTTTGGGCATCCTGTTATCAGAGAGATATAGACAAATTGGAATGAGTTCAGAAAAGAGCCATAAAAATGATCCCATATCCCTGGAGATAATGACTTATGAAGAAAGATCAGAAGAAGTAAATGTGTAAGGCCTTGTCTGAAAGATGACTGAAGTAGGGCAGGAAAAAAGTCTTCAATATGTGAAAGCAAAAAGGGAGGAGGATAATTTATCATAGTAACTATTAGTAATAGGATGAAATAATAAGTAACAACAATAAATTCAAAAAGGGCAACTTCAGGTTGAATGTAGGGAGAAATTTCTGACAGTGGAATTTGGGTTAGTTTGCAGAGAAGTTTCCCAGGGGTAAAAGTAAAAGCTGCATTCAAGTCATTTAAAATCAAATTGGACAACTCACTAGAAAATGCACCCTGCTATAGGGAACAATCTTCCATCGCCTGGGGAATAAGCTGGATGACTTAATAGGACATTTCACACTCAAGTCTTTATGACTGTGATATTTTTAATATGCATGGTCAACTATTTCAGGAAAGTATACATTTCTTCTGCTGTCAGGCCTGATAATACAAACACTCGCATGCAAACATAACTTTTAAGAAGGCAAGTAGCCCTGCTGACAGCACTGCACTGCTGACATGCGAAAACGCAAGCCTGAGCTCTTCGAGTTTTTGCAGGATCAGAGTCTTAGATCTTGCAGTTGTCAATATCAAGATGGTATATACAGGTAACCACATCATTTATGGGTAGGTAAAGAAGTGTGCAGAACAAAGATGGGGGTCGGAAGCTCCAGCGAGGATGTGCTATTATTGTTATTATTATTGCTATTGCTATTACTGCTTATAAATGACTGGTACCATGTGTGGAGTCCAACTCCGTTTCTTAACTATTCACCTTTTTCATCTCCTGATTTCACCTTTGTGCAGAGCGTTCATTAGACTGTGTAAGACTGCTTTTTATGCTCTGTTTTTAATGTTCAATATTTTAATATATCCTAAAATGCCTGTTGAATGAGAAAAGAGACAAGCTGAAATGAAAACCTGACCTTCCCTCAGATCAAGAAGAGACGGGAAAGGCTATGGATTTAAATGGTTATGAGGGGAACCCCATATTTTCCTCCAGATTATAATAACGTAATGTTGAATTCACTTCACCATTCATTAGCAGCAGAGACAAGCTCATGGGCATTCAGATAGGTATGCTCCCTAAAACACCACGGTTTTCAAATATGGGGTTTTTTTATGTTCTTGTTTTCTTCTCTTCCCTCCCCTCTCCCCACTGGGCTGTCTGTGGGGCTGGCAGCCTGGTGGTGCCGCAGTCCAACACCCGAGCCTCGGGAGGACTCTCCAGCAAGGGGTCGAGCAGCAGCAGCTCCAGTGAATCCGAGACCAGCTCAGAGTCTGACTCAGAGAGCGAGAGCAGCTCCAGCGAGAGTGACGGCAGCAAACCCTCGCATTACTCCAGCCCAGAGGTAAGGGCTTCTGCTCTTTATGGTTTAGGGCAGCAATCTGTTATTACACCCACTCAGACCTTTTTCCAGCCAAGCCAACACAAGGAGGCTGTGGGGAGATGCACAAAAAAAAAAAAAGGGAAGAGAAAGGCCCAGGGATCCTCCTCCTGGCATGCTGTGAAATCCAAGTGGCAGGGGATCCTGGGGCAGATTAAAGCATTTGAAACAAGAATGAAGAAAGAAACAACCCTGTGACATATTCCTCAAACTGGAGATGAGTGGAGTGCCTTGCAAGGCTCACAGCTTGCTTGAAGTTTTATGTGAGACTGCCTCCATAGCAATGACTTGCTTAGCATGTAAGTCCTAATGTGGACTCCCAGCACTGCAAGGGAACTAAAGGCTTCTCTACACAGGGGAGCTATTATAAAATCAGTTTGAGGGTGGATTTTTAAGCAAAACAGTTGTTTCTCACTCACACACTTCCCTCACTCTCTAAGTGAATTAGTCTCTGCTACTGCTGCCTTTGTGTGATTTATTTTAATCCACCTCCAAAATGGGCTAAACTGAATTACTTATGGTGAAAAATGTTAAGCTCAAGCTTGTCATCTGGAAAGCTAGTACTGAAAATTTCCCCATGTAGACAAGCCCTTGCCAAATTACAGTGAAGCTGCCAGTGCTATGCCACCTTCTGCTTTCACCTCTGCAGAGTGCTCGACATGACAAGGCTGCTTTCTCTGCTCTGCTTTTCTACCAGGATTGATGTTTTTACACGTTTTGGTCAAGACACAGCTTTAGTATAAAACCATGAACTCCACAGCCACATCACACACATTAATGTATGTAAAAATATTCAAAAATCTAGTGGCAAGATTGTAAATACGCATGAAATACAGTCAGTGTATTTTCCTACTCCACATAAAGCATCCAATCATCAGACTCCTCCCCCCAAAACTATGCCTCACCTGTTCTCTCACCCTGAAAAATTATACTGAAGCAAGTCTTTCCTCATCTTTTGCTCAGTTATGTGGGGCCATGTTTTCTATCAGGCAAAATGCAGCACTCGCAGAAACATCCTTAATATATTTTTCTCAGGTTCTGTCGCTTTTGTTCCTTATTTAACACTTACCTTCCTTTCTGTCTTTCCTTCACGGTACTTTCAGATCCATTTCCAGTTAATTTTCCTCTCACTTTGTCCCTCCCCTAAATCTCTCTCTCTGGTTCTCTTTCCTTTCTTCTCTATTCTCTTCCTTCCAGTCTGTCTTTCCCTGTTGCCCTCCCTGCGCTACCCCATGTCTTATTTCTCATTCTGAGCTCTCTCATCTGACCCGTTAAGACCTCGTTCTCTCTGCCTAGTTCCCCGCTGAAATTAGTGCTGAGATCTCACGTTCGGTCTCTCCTCTCCCTGCGGGATCTTAGAAGGTGGAAGAAAAGGGATTAAGAGAGAGAAGGAACCATTGCTGGGGGGAAGGAACTATGAGGAGAAGCACAGTACCTGGGAAGGGGGGAATATTTACTATCTAGGCAGATACCCGTGCTGCTTGGACCTGAGAGCAGTGATTCCTCAGGGAATGCAGGAAGTTAATTAACTGAGGCAGGTCATGGATTTCATGAAGCCAAGCAAGGGGCTTAGAGTCATGGAAACATGGAGGAAGTCCCTCCTCGTAAGCATTTTATACATATCCTCTTGAGATCTGTGGAACTCCTTTTGTACAGAGTTATCAGTGATCATTGTCATGAAGCAGCTGTACCGCTCCAACAGATTGCTTGTCTCTTTGCATTATATGTGTGTGGTTTGCCTTCTAGGACATGCTGTATGAAACATGCTTATACAAAAATATAAATGACTCAAAAAATGTGATGGCTGCAGTGGTTTTCATAGGTCATGCCTTGATGGGATATGGGAGAGGCCACACATGGATAGGGACAGGGTGTCCCAGGGAAGCAGGATACCTGTGCTTTCCCTGCTCCATTGTATGACTGATGGCACCAGTTCAAAACACGGCTATATGATGTCTCTGACTGGAAGTCCAGTCTGCTTTGCATTAATACTTTAACTTACATTTATGCACCCAGTGAAGCCATTTTCCTAAAGTATATGCCATGTTCTTTACCCAGTAAACGGAGAGAGACAGGTCATTGGAAGCTCTTTAAAGGGAGAACCTGTACACCTAAATTTAAGTAGTGGACTCAATTCCAGTCCTAGTCTTAAAATAAATTTCATCTATTGGATAGAATAAAAGAAGCAAATACATCTCTGCTTTTGCTTTAGCATAAACTGATAAACTCAGGTACAATGAATTTGAGTACTCCAGCACAATGCCTAGCAGGATATCTATATTTCCAGGTTGGGAGTAACTTAATGTGGAAAACTGCAGACCATTATGAAGCCTTCATTTTTTTTTCCATAATCTGAAATACTATATGCATATACTCAGAGATTTTTATTTCTAGGACAGTGTGCCTTCTGCATTTGAGGTTATATAGAAATTCAATTGCGGTTTCGTTTCTTCTGTATTTTTTTCCTCATTTCATTTTGAAATCTTTGTGTTGTTCTCAGGTGTCTAAATACAGTTTCTTAAGAGTGTAAAAGCAGCTCATTGTAAAGCATACATATAAAATAGATTAGATGAATTGCACCCTAAAAGTGTCTGTTTCTTTCCATTGACTGTTTAGAGCCTGTAGTGACTAGCTCAGCTGTCTACACTTTATGTCTGCAGTAAACTAAGAATAATGGCTGAGCTAGAACAGGAGACAACATTCAGACTGGTTTCAGTGAGGTGGACAAATTAAGGTGCCTCAGACTTTAATGTGAGTAGTTACAGTTTTGTGGACTGCCAAACCTGAAATTATGAACACGGGACTGAGGCTTCTATCTCCTGTTTCTCTGCTGAAGTCATGAATTCTTTGCATGACCTTAATTAATGTCATAAATGAGGACTCGAAAACAATGACATCTTGTCCTTGCGATTATTTCAGATGGTAGAAAAAAACCTTGGGTGTCAAGTCCATAGAAAGAGCTACATTTCACAAACTAAGAATTTGGCTTGTTTGTTCTTTGTTCCATTGAATTATCCTGCAGACCTTTAATAAGTCTGAATCTGGTTAGACAACTGGGAATTCCCATTGTGCAGGGAGGACTAGAGGAAAGAATGGGCAGGAAGGAAGCGGAGAAGCCATCGCATGGGACAAAGCATCAGTGGCTAGTCAACAGTAAGCAGGCCAGAAGAAAAGTGTTCTGTCACGGTCCCTGCCAGCCCCACGCACCAGATGCAATGTCCTTTACAGCCTCTGCTGTTGGGACTAGTGCGCCACCATTAAAGTTTTTTCCTCTTTTTCAATGGTTCACATATATACATGGGAATGTCCGGTTCTGATTTGATAAAGCTCTATTAGCAGTGCTAATAGTAGCAATAAAGTAGTAGTAGTAATAATAATAATAATCATCATCATCATCTATGCCTTAAATACAATGAAAAGGCACCACATTTGTATGGGGATTGCCCTGAATGAAGTCTTTGATAGCAGGGCAGCCCAAGGGAGTTATCATAAGGGTAAATTAGTATGTGGATTTACAATAGGCTGTGTATACTGCAGGGATGGCTGATAGCTCAGTCCTACCCCACAGTTGGCTAAGTACATGCACGTATTATAGGCTATCTAATCTCTCAATGAAAGTGGTGTCGTGCTTCAAGTTTACCACAGTATTAGCTGCACCTTCGGTCCCTTTTTTTAATAACAAGCGTAGAGTGACCCCATTACGCTTCCATTGTTTAACAGCCCTTCACCCCAGAAAGTCTTTCTGGGTAATGTTTTGACAAAGGTTTCTTTTGGCTGCATGCCACTTGTGGTTGCACTCTGGATGCATGCACTCTGGTCGCACCTGTAGCCTTGAAGAAATCTGAGATATATAGATGTGCTGTGTGGGAGTCAGCCCACCTAAATTTGGATGCTTGTACTATAGATACCTACATCTGCTCATCACCTCAGCCTCCCCTTTACAGTCGGAGGAGAGGAATAGACGTTTTTAGGGCCCAGCTCATCTGGCCTATTTCAGATACCTATTTCAAGAGGGAACGTTTCACACCCTAGAAGAGTAGTCCACTGACTGGAGAAGGAACTTGTTAACTAACTTAGATATAGGTGTCTATGTTGTACAGATGAAGCCACCCACGATTTTTAAGGAAGTGTATTGCATCCTTCTGTTTCTCGGTGAAGTCTGGAACATGTGTACATCTGCGGTGCGTTGGTCCCTGGAACTATCTTTGTCTGATGAAGATTCCTGGTTTGGGCTTTCATGCCAAACCCGTATTTCATTCCAAGTTAGCTTCACCACAGACGACTGTTATTCCTATTGCTGCTGCCCATAGGGGCACCACCAGCTTTACCCCAATTAAAAACTGCCCAGTTCTCTTCAAGGCCTTTCCAAGATACAAAAAACTAAGGGATGGAGACCATCACTCTGGATTTATATTCATATATATTTCCCTCCTTTCATGCTGGTGAAAATGTCCCACTTTGAGCAAACCAATTTTTCTTCAATAGAATGGTATGTGACCTGCTCAGGGGGTGGTGTGGATGGCGGAATTAGGGATGTTCTTTTCCTCCCACAAATAATTGCATTTAGGTATGCAAAGTGGACTGGCGAAAACTTTCAAGTGAATTTTCCCAGTCCCCCTTATTACTAGGCCTGCTCTTCATTCTTGGCTGTGGTGATTTTGTTGTCTTGCAAGGTACCTTGGGTTTTCAAATGATTTCAAAGTACAGTAATTTTCAGTTAGAGCAATCAATTGAATACATTACTTCCAAAAGTGAATTGGCATCACTCATGTACACCAAATCTCAAATATTCCAAAACTGTATCGGGCCCCAAAAATAGTGAGAAAAGTTTTTAAATTGATTTTTTTAAATTTGGATTCTTTTCATTAACCTTATGGGCTGCAGGCTTTTTACTTTTAGCAGATGCATCTTAAAGGGTTTTCTTAGCAGGCACTTCTTAAGGGTTTTTCAGCAGCCACAAGGATTTGAATTTTTATTTAAATAATCCCCAGATGTGCATCTAAGTCCATGATTCTGAAAGCTGAGGCTTTAAGAAAAAATAATGAGTGTCCTGAAACTCCTGACAAAATTAGTAAAGCTGACAATATTGCTGACCATTTTATTAGACTTCATATTTGGTTATTGGTTGGTGGGACTGTAGTTATTCTGCCTTAATAGCAGACATATCACTGTAGGAAAGTACCACATTGCCAAGTTATGACACTGTAGCAGTTAATCACTGTTTTCCACTGGTTTACTGTGATCCCTTGAAATCCATATTTTGTGAACTGCTGTTTTCAAGAATTACAAGGTACATACAGAGACAGAATGGGATGCAATGGAAAAGCTGGAAGTTTTTTTGAACTTTCAAGCTGACCTATACTTATGGGCAGAGGTATATTTTTTTCCCACATGCTTCTGATTTATGTCCTTTTCTTAAATACACCTGAACAGTGGAAAGACTTCCATGTATAGTGAGCCTTTTACTATATATCTAGTAAATTCAGTGCACAATGAATGGCACCAAACAAATCTACCTGTATTTTCAGCAGCAATCAAAAAAATGCTGTTTATTTTCGATAGAGAGTTAAGAGTTGTAAAAATATATCTTCATCCAAGAGAAATACTGCCCATCCATTTTCAAGATTTACAGCTCAGGAAAGAAATTCCTCATGTAAAATATTAGGGGAGTATGCTTAAGAAAAAATAAACTTAAGGAAATCCAGCAAACTTCCCACAGGTATTGGCTAGCTCGATGATGAGTAAATTAGACGCTTTTGCAAGAAGGAATATTTGTATCATATGAATTCCGATGCCTAACTTTTTTGCTTATTTTAGGAGCCTTAGCTCCGTGTAGAGTGAATACAACCCTCAGTGGGTGATTCTGGAAACGCCCTTGGCTATGCAGGAAACCTGTGTTGCCCTCAGGCACCTACTTTAAATAAGGAGTTAAGTAAGAGGCTCTTTTAAGTTAGAGACTGTGGATATTCTTTCTTGAGCAAACTTTCTGCCAGAGCATTGATGGTTTTCATGTTAGACTCATGACGCACTTTTTGGTTATTCATATGCAGTACCTAGTGGATCAGATTTTGGTTCCAGTTAAGGAAATTAAGGAACTTTTCATATTGGCTTCTGCAGGGTTAGGTCATGGCTGGACATCTACTCCATCATGTATTTCTTTGGGTTTTTTTGCCTTTCCTCTTCATTTTATTACATTGAAATTACTGATAGCAAGAAGCACTAGAAAATCCTTGCACATTGTTCTGAAGTAACATTGTCTGAGCTGTGGTTACATTTGAAATCATAATTATCCCACTTCTTCACTGTCCAAACACCATTATGTTTTAGATGCTGTCTTATAACTTGATCGTGTTGTGACAGGAATGAAGAGAAAAACTAACAGCCGCACAATACTCACAAAATGAGCACTTGACAATACCACCACAAAACAAATGTTTGTGGGATCTCACAGGATTATAACGTCAATAGCAGACAGATTACATGAACCGCCTGGTTAGCCCTCCAGCTCCCCACTACATGCCTCTTTGCATGCTTTTTAAATGCTATTTGTATTTCTTGCAATGGCACAGGACACAAAATACATATCCCTAGGTTTCCTACTAGCTATCCTGCCTTAGCCTCAGCCAGACCCCTGCCGTGTTTTCCTCCCTTCCTATTGCCATTATATTTTCTTCTATTTGGAAACTTGGGAGTGTTTCCCAGTAAAGCCGGTGCCAGTAGCACAGTGTGAATCATCCTTAGAAATGATGAATCACTGAAGCCGTCCTCCTTCCCAACCTCATTCAGAAATCAAAAATATCCCCACTTGCGCGGCATGCCCCACGTCTCCCGTCCCACCGCACAGGGTTAGACCATCTGTAGCTTGGCTTCAGCAGAGAAGAGCCTGAACCTCCAGGATTAACACACCTCTGCTGGGCATGGGACCTACTTCCAATGCTCCTGCCTTTGGGAATACCGCATCCAGCCCCCTGTGCCACCATGGCAGCACCCCAGGCTGGTGACCAGGGCCAGGCAGTTGCCATGGCTTAGGGGTGGCTCCTTGACCAGAGGAAAATCTCAGCAGTACCATGAGGGACCTGGCATTTTGGTGTCCCTGAGGGAGCATCAGGGCAAGGGCAGCAGGGCCTTGGCTCTAACCTGGTTGCCATCTGTTTCTCTTTCAGCCTGAGCCACCCTCATCTAACAAGTGGCAGCTGGACAAGTGGCTGAATAAAGTCACCCCGCACAAAGCACCCATCCTGACCCACCATGACGGCACAGCGCTGGAGGCCCATCCCTACTACGGACGCGTGAAGGCGGAGCGGCAGGAGACTGAGAAGACCCCGGCCACCGGCCCAGTTGAGCACCACAGCGGGGAGGGCCGTGCCACCACCACCGTCGCTGCCGCCATCGGGGACGGACCGCGGCCCAGGACCGCCAACAAAGCCCCGGGCAGCAAGGGCGGCCGGCAAAAGTCACCCCCTGCAGCTGACGGCGGGCCTCCGAGGCGGGCAGCAGGGAAGAAGGCACCCCGGCGGGCTGAGAGGACCTCTGCCGGGGACGGCCCCCACTGCCCTGCGGCGGAGGAGCCTCCCGGGAGCCACAGCTTTCTGGAAAGCACTGCTGGAGAGGCGCCGAGGGCCCGGCCTGGCGGCGGCGGCAGCAGCAGTGGCTGCAGAGCGGGGCATCGCCGAGGGGAGCCCCGCTCGGCTGCGGCCGGTGAGAAGCGTCGGGCCCGGGGGCCGAGCAAAACGGCGCCCAAATCCAAGGAGTTCATCGAAACTGAGTCTTCGTCCTCGTCGTCCTCCTCCGACTCGGGCTCTGAGTCAGAACGGGAGGAGCGCCCACTGCCCAAGGCGCCGGTGGCAGCTGGGGCTGAGCCGCGGGCAAAGGACACGGGGACCGGCGCTGCCAGCAAACCCCACAGCGGCTGCAGTGCCTTTGGCTCCATTAATGCCAGGACTAGTAGTGAAATAGCAAAGGAGCTGGAGGAACAATTTTACACCCTGGTTCCTTTCGGTAGGAATGAGCTCCTGTCTCCTCTGAAAGACAGTGATGAGGTAAAGTCACTGTGGGTCAACATTGACTTGGCTCTTTTGTCCAGGATTCCAGAGCGTTTGCCCGAAGAGCCGCTGGCCATGAGCGCCGGAGCAAGCCAGGCGGCCAGCCTTCCACAGGGTAGTAGTGCTGACCCCCCCGCAGAGAAGGGTTTACCGAAATCTAGAAGGAAACGCAAGGTGAGCTTCAAGGGGACCGATGGGGGTGGGTAGGGGAGGCCTCCGGCAAGTGGGAGGCAAGCATCACTTGTACTTGTGCTCGATGGTGGTGTCTTCTCTGGGCCGGCACTTCAGAGCTGGGATTTGTCCCTGCTCGCCGCGTAGGAACCAGCCAAGCCCCAGGGGAGATGTCATCCCAGGAGGTGATAAAACTCCGGATCGCAAGGGATCACAGTCCCTTGGAGATGGCATTCACTGCTGGCACACGGCTTTCCATGCCTTAGCAAAGGCACTGCCTTTTTAGTAGGGTAGTTTTCTCTCCTGAAGCTTCTCTCAAAACCTGAGCCTTTGGAGGTGTTGTTTAGGTCAGCAAAGGGACAACTATTGGCTATCTTGCCATGGTCTGCATGGTGTCACTGCATGTGTGGAAAAAGGAGAGGTAGCATCTTTTTTTCCCCTCAGATTGTCAACCAGAGGCAAGTCCTTCAGTGCCGGCAGGCAGCCCTGGCTTCATGGGGGTTGTGCTTGCAGAGACCTGGGACCTGCCTGTCTCTGCAACCTGCCTCCCTCGCACCCTGGTGGCCCCCTTTTACCCCCAGGCTCTCAGACAGGTGTAGAAGTAAGTGGGAGTGTAGTCCATTAGCTGCCCCCTCCCCAGCAGCACCATCACAGCAGACAGGTGGACACATCCCTCTGGTCACATCCACCCCTCCGCCCTGTCTCTCCCACACACTTTCTGAGCCGATGGTGGTGCCGAGGAGAAAGCCCCGTCCACCCCATGGCCACAGCTGTCCACCAAGGAGGCTTTCTGGTCCGTTTGTACTGATCTGACCCCAAAAGTCACTCTGAACTGGAATCGCCATCTGCCCAATTTCTGGACAGTTTTACTGTGCAGTCATCTGTCACCCTCTGAGCTACTGTACGTGTGCAGATTGATCTGTACATTTTTGAGGATCGTTTATCTAAAGCAGTCTTTCCTTTTTTATCTTTTTTCAATTTTTGGTTCTTTTTTTAGTATCTGAAAGGTGGCAACCCTGCTCTGACCACTAATAGAGCCATAACAGAGAGCCCTGATAAGCTTTAAGATGTGTTTGTCTGCATTTTCTTTAGAAAGTAGTGTAGAAGTAATTGCACAGTACAAAATGATGGGAAACAGGTCAAGAAAGAGCGGCAGAAACTAAATATTTATGGTTTAGGCCATAGGAGATGCTAGTGTGATAGTGCCAAGCTGTACACCCAGAAGGACACTACAGAAGAGCAAAATAAATGCAGTCATTCTAGAAATGCTTAATTCGACTTTCTGTGGCACATATTATCTTTTACTCTTCTGTCTTAAAGCACTGCTGTTGGTTGTGGTTTTAGTGATACAATAAATACAAGGCATTCATGGAGTACCAAGTTGCCCCTCAGCCTGGAATAAGGCCCTCAATGGGAATAAGGACAGCTGCTACGCAAACTCAGAGTATGTGATCCCCCTTCCCAAAATACTTTATGGATAAGACTAATAAGAATGGATTATCAGGCATAACTGCAAAATTAGAAAGAGCTCCTTATCACCTCCACCTCTGTCATGATCTCAAGAGGACAGGCAAAGTAGAGACAGAGGAGGATGGTTAGGCACTGAGATGCGAGATCTTCACTCCTGTGGAGTGTAAGCTACAGTGTTAACCCCATAGCAGCACCCACACTGGCACTGGGTAACACAGAAAATGTTGTTGCTATGCAGCAAGGCAATAAATACAGTAGAATCAACAGATCATAAGTAAAACTCAGCCAGCACTGGAAATTGTAGAAATTTTAGAAGTGGAAAAGACTGTGGACTTTGCAGGTGACTGGGAAAGCAGAGCCTTTGGGAGCTGATGATAGAACCTAAGGAACATAATAAAAAATTAAATAGTGGCAGGAAACATTGACCAGGCCAGATAGGGCCAGGGTGCAGTCCCAAGCGGTGGCACAGTCACCAGCTTCGTTTAACTGTTAACATGCTTGCTAACGTGGCTTTGGCCTGGGTCAACTTCTGTTCTTCCAGACAGTGGCTGTCCCTTGCTTGGGACTGGAGTAAGGTCCCTTCTGAAAAGGCAATCTGAACGTGGCATACCTTGGTTTGCAGGAGGAGTGAGATGAGTGCATGGACGCAAGCTGTGCCGTGCTGGTTGTCCTCAGGACCAGTTGCTGATCTGTTGTATTTGCTAGTATAGGCATGGTCACTGATGGCAAGAAAAGAGAGGGAGAGACAAAGGAGGTATGAGGTTAAGGAATAGGCGAGAGAAAAGCGCACAATGAGATGGGCAAAGAGGGCAATATAAAGAAAAAATATTCCAAGGGGCAAGTGAGGAAGCGCTGGAAACAATTTGAGTTTTTTATCCTACTCCTTTGTTTGAACACTGCCTCTTAAGAATTTATTTTTTTAAGACATGGACCAATCGTCTCTGATCCGTGCTAGCTATATACTCGAAGAAAGTGTCATCATTAATACCAAAATGCCAGAAAATACCAGCCCCTGACTTTTTGAAATACTTTTGGATCTTTAGTAAATCCAAAACCTACAAGATTATTATTTTTCTCTTCATTCAGTGTGAGAATGAGGAAGAGTGCAGAGACATCAAGAAGACTCACTTAGAGCGAGAGAGTTCTTCACGATTAGCTGCCCCTGCCCACAGCATCACAACAGCAAATCACTGCAATATGAATGAAAACAGGTAAGCATTTTCCTTCTTATTTACCACTGCGTCATACAACTAGTTGCAGTTTAATGCAATCCTTTAATAGGATTTATTTTTTAATTACCACATTTTATGTTGAAAAATTTCCCACTGCATTCCCCTCACTTCTGGTTTAATGAACAAGTTATCTGCTCCTGACACATTTATATACTTGCATTTTTGTCCTATTGCACAAAGAAGTTGTGAATTCAAGTGTGAGGTTCATGGAATTGGTTATTCTAGCTAGAGCAGTGCGATTGTCCAAGACATATTCCCAGACACGGTGTTGTAGGTACCAATTCACATAGGCAACCGTCTTATAGCCTTACAGTGTTACGAGTTTCAAACTTCAAGTCTGACAGTATAAATACAATTACCTGTAAGCTCTATGGAAAAGATTGAGAAAAATATTCAAAACAATGCCTGCAATACTCAGTTCCAGAATATGTTTGAGATCCAATATTTTCGAATTTACAAGCAAACTATTCTGTGTAATTGCTAAGTATTTTAGGACAAGGAACTCAGACTTTAAAAACAATGACATAGGATGCAGGGCATGAAACAAATTCTGAATATTTAGCATTTGCTATTTGGCATGGTTTAGCAGTGTTGGATCAATCATACTGAGCTTCTCTGGAGACTTCCAGCAGTCAAATTTAGGAATGCATCTTTTCAGAGTTCAGCTGCATGCTGCTTAGTACATGCTGGTAATCAGTATTTTTTTTAAAAAAATCATTTTCTGGTAGTATCAGGGTATCTCATGGGGTGAAACTGCTAAAATTAGAGAATATTTGTATTAATTGTAGTAGGCTTTTCTATTGTACATATCACTGATGAGTTTGAGCAATTCTTGTCATTAGTATCAAAAAAAAAACATGGAGAAAACTAATATATATAGTGCTTATTCAAAAATGTGCATTCAATTTCTTTGTCCTGACATGTCACATATGTTTCATAAAGTGAAAACAATACACAGAACAGTTTGTTTTACTGTGGGTGATTGCATGCAGGCATGCCATTCCTGTTACCGCAGTGTCATATGTTTTACGTCGCATTCATTTTCAGAGAATAGCATGGCTGTCACAGCTTGCTATGTCATGGGGTTAATTCTGTGCTTCCTGGAAGCAGGACAATAATTTGTGTTTTGCTTGACGTTATATTCTGTACTCCTGGTAGCAAATGTACATTAAAGGAACAAAGAAGAAGGTCTTAAATGTATATTTGCCTCCTAATTCTTCCCTGGTCTGCTCTGCTTTCAAGATGTTTCTGTGTTTTATGCTACTGTAGGGCATGATACCAAATGCTAATATTCCCACAGTTGAGGATGGGCTACTGAGGCTGTAGCTAAACCAGCAGTGCAGATCTCAGGACCTCCTGTCCCTCTTGCAACCAGCTGCTGCTCATGCTGGCAGATCCCCCCTCCAGTTATGCCACCATAGCTACCTGTGAGGGTCTCCTGCAAGTTCACTGAAGAAATTTGTCTGAAACCAGAACTCTGCCTTTTTTTTTTTTTTTTTTTTTTTTTTTTTTGCTGGGTTATTAGTATTCAGCTCCCAGCAGAGCCACACAGACAGTTTTGTCAGGACAACTGAGGGCCAGTAGCAAAGACAGGAGGAAAGACACCTTCAGATATGAGCATTTTCTACTGTGTAATTACAATCTGAGGTGCAGACTAAACAAGGCCCTGTTTGACAAGAAGGGCTGTAGTGTCAGGCAGAGATATCCCAAATATCTTGCACCTATGTCAGATGCCACGGTCATAGAATCATAGAATCGTTATGGTTGGAAGAGACCTTTAAGACCATCGAGTCCAACCATTAACCTAGCACTGCCAAGTTACTACTAAACCATGTCTCTCAGTACTACATCTACCCATCTTTTAAATACCTCCAGGGATGGTGCCTCAACCACTTCCCTGTGCAGCCTGTTCCAATGCTTGATAACCCTTTCAGTGAAGAAATTTTTCCTAATATCCATCCTAAACCTCCCCTGGTGCAACTCGAGTCCATTTCCTCTTGTCCTATCACCTATTACTTGGGAAAAGACAGACCCTCACCTCGCTGTCCTCACTGGGACAGTCTGCCCAGTCCCAGCAGATGATGGCTTGCTGCGGGTTGTTCTGCGTGGCTTCTCAGTATGAGATGGTGGTGCTGCTGCAGTTCAACTGCTCACAATACGTTTAGGTGGGCCCTATGCAATGTGCCAAAGGCAACGTAGAAGGTCTGCAGCACAAGTAGAAATTGCAGCTACTCCTCACAAGCTCTGGCCCAAGCTTTTGAGGCTTGGGTACACTTCCGAAGAGCTATGGCTTCTCTTGGATGCTTTAGGCCCGCACTTTGACAGTGATGTATAAATATAGCTAGACAAGGCGTGGGTTTATGTTTGAAAATAGGAAAGGGAATGACAGCATCAGCCTGCACATTCCAAATAGTGCTAAAGGTCTTAGTTTTCTTAGGGGGAGAAGAAGGGCACAGTTGTCCATCTTACACACTCTGATTCTTGCTTTTGTAAACAGCATTGGTCATTAAAGCAAAAGAGTTGACGTTGTGTTTTAAAGGTACTACACTGTGGGAAACAGGAAAGGTTCTGAATTGTGATTCATGGCTTCTTTCACAGCTAGTTTTTTAAAGACTTGCCAGATAAATGGATGAAAGTATGATAAGAGCACATTTAATTAGCTCTGTTCCTTGAAATTATGTGCAGAAATAAAGTATAGTTTGTACCATATTCTTTTTTGTGATTCCATTAAGTGTATACTGTCTAATACAGTAACTATAAAGAATTGAGAATTGTCCATAAAAAGTAATAGGCTGAATAAAGGGGAATGTGACAGGGAAAGGTATTGTGTTAAAATAGTCTGTCTGACCTTAATCACAGTTTTAGACTTAATGCAAACTGTCTCCGTAAAAAAAAAACTTTTATTTTTTGTGTGTTGCTTTAAGATTTTCAGCTAAATATTTTCTTCAAATTAGTGCATTTGAAGTTTATTTCTGTGCGTATTTTTACGGTCTGCCTGACTTCTCCTCATCCAAAGTTTCTTCCGAATAAATGAAAGCTGAAAATACTGTCTGTGTTATAGCTTTCTTCTTTAGAAGACGGAGCAGCTCACATTTCTCTGCATCTACTGTTTGCATATGTTACCTTTTGTCTGCACTACCAGCCTATCTTTCTTTGTCTTCAAAATCTGTGTTAGATTAGGATAGACAGTGCTACCAAAGGCTGGGCATTGAGCACAAAGACAAGCCAGTCATCTTTAAACACATTTCCTGTTTTAGTTCACATATGGTTTTATTGCCATGGCTTATAAATTGTCACCTGTAATGGTGAAATAGGGCTCCATAACCTGAACTTACACTTCAGAGCCTAATCTCCGTCTCCAGCTATCCCTTAAGAAATGGTGAGCAAGTGGCCATTTATCTCGGTATTTTTTTTCAAGTACTCTGATACAGACTTTATATTAACTCCAGAATTACAATTTGCCTTGAAGGGAAAGAGGAGAAACATGATACAAATTTGTAAATGAACTCTTGGTCCCAATACTGTAAGCTTGTTTCCAGATACCAATAGACTTTATCCTGCCAGCATGTTTTAAATTCAAAGTTTTGGTAATATATAAAACATTTACCTTTCTCAAAGCCAGCTTTGTGACACTCCATTACTGTAATTTCCATTTTCAGCTTGGCAATACCAATAAATAAAAATGAGAAAATGCTTCGGTCACCCGTCTCTCCCCTCTCTGATGCATCAAAACACAAATACTCCAACGATGATTTAACTTCCTCCAGCAGACCTAATGGCAGCAGTCTATTACCTTCCATCTCCTCCAGCAAAAAACATAAGGGTGAAATCCAGTCGCAGCCATATCCTGGAGACTTAAATGTAAGTTTATGCTGCTGTTCACGATATAAAGCCTAGCTGTATATTTTTCACTTTGTATTGCAGTCTGTGATAGTTTTGCAGAATGTTATGCAAAAAAAATGTAATAATAAATGTTGTATTGTAAGTTCAGTTTTTCTGGTTTGGAGTTGAACAAGGCACAGAAGTAAGGAAAGAGGGCAGGCTGTAAAACGGGCAAATAACAAAGGCTACATAAGCAAAAGGTAAAAGCTAATGGCCCGAAACAAATGGCTTTTGACCTCCAGAGTATTGCTTGGGCACGATGCAAGCCCCCTACATCCAAGTGTGGTGCATAAGGCCTCTACTGTATAAGGCCTGTACTCAGCCGCTGCCTAACCATGAGCGGGCCTGCAAAAAAGTTCCTAGAATAATAGAATCATAGAATAGTTTGGGTTGGAAGGGACCTTTAAAGGTCATCTAGTCCAACCCCCTGTAATGAGCAGGGACATCTTCAACTAGATCAGGTTGCTCAGAGCCCTGTCCAACCTGACCTTGAACGTTTCCAGGGATGGGGAGAACATTCTCCTACATGTCTTACAACCAGCTTTCTCAGACATTTCTACTTAACACTTGACACTGGTAAACAGCTTAGCACCAGCCACACAACTCAGCTCCATCAGAGCCCAGGTATTCCGATATTTGTCAGAGTCTTGCTCACGCTAAGTGTGTTCAGAGTGCTTTTCCAGCTAAAGCTATGTCACTACACCACGTGGTAGCAACTGCTTTCAGAGCACAGAGAGAGAAGAGTAGATGCTGCCCCCATTTATGCGTGAGTTCTGTGATTAGGATGCTGGAGTAAAGAGCCTGTTAGCTCTTCTAATTGAGGGAATTCACATCTTTTTCTCTCTCACCTCTCAAAATCAAACCCTACCCTCCAGCCTACAGGACACTGCCAGTAGAAGATCAAGGGCAGAATATCGTCATGTCCTCCCTTTGAAGCTTCTCTGCTTTGTGTGAAATACCTAGAAGTAGCAATTTGGGTACCATCATATTGATGTCCGCTGCTGGAGCTTCTAGTCAAGCTGTTAGGGCACTCTGGTGCTACTAGAAAGGCACATGCTCCTCTCCTTGCTACAAAAGCCATTTATGTATTTTATCCTATATCTATTTGCTCTATTTGTTATTTGATACATAAGAGGCTTCAAAAGTCTAAGTATTAGTGCCTAAGCAGCTTTCAGGAAAACAAACTGCCTAAGTTGTAGCAGTGGTCTCCTCCAGACACTTTTGTTATGGGGATAACAAGCCCCACAGTGTATGTTAAGCATATATGTTTATACTTAAATATATATATATTAATTTTTTTGGGGGGAGTGGAGGGGGAAATAGTAACCATAATCTTAATTTTGGACACTTTTTAAAAAACAAGTTAGCATAGATTGTGTGTTTCAAGAATATCTCACAGATGCTTTTGGTAAATTGCAATAAAGTTAATTACATTAAAATATTCCAATAAAAAGGCATTTTAACTTATCATAGTCATTAATTTATTTTTTCGTGGACTACATGTACAATTTTTAACATTTTAACTTCTGAAACATAAGTTTAGAGGTTTATAACCCATTCAGAATGATAATGATATGATTCTTTACTGTGTATCTTGAAAACAATTTAAATCCCTTCACAGGCAAATGTGCTGGAAATCAAAAGTAAAAGGTGATTGCTTTATGATGCGCACCCTTAGCAAATGTGTTTCACTGAGATTTTCTGCATAGGCTAGCAATGCACCATTTGGTCAACATTTTAACAACCTTTGCAATAAAATTCTTATGTGTCTGGTTATTCATCTGAAAACTTGAGCCTGCTGAACTGATCTGTATGTGCCGTATAGAAGATGAGAGCTCATGAACTATAAATGTTAAAGTTAACTTTGCTTTATCCCATCTTCCTATCTGGCACCTAACTGGCATGCCCAGGTCCTTCAAATTTCTGTTAGAGACCTCAAGCAAGCTAGGGAGTGGCTTTTATCCATTTGAGCTTTTTATCCATTTCCCTATTGAGTTTCTGCCTGTCACCTGACAGAGAAAGAACAGTGTTTTCTGCCAGTGGTTATCAACCAAAAGCAACCTTGGGCCCTCAGTTTTGCACTGTGCCAGTGCGTGGTAGCCCACACAGCAGGTCACTCGGTAGGATGAAGGGCCCGTGAGGCCACATGAAGAACAGAGCTGCAGCTGAGGGAATGTGTGAGACCCTGCCAAAAGACTTGTGCTTCCACCGTGGCACAGAACAGTGATCTTTCAAGCTGATCAGAGACCTACAGTGGATAGAAACCAGGACCTCAGGCTACAAATTCATGCCACACAGGCACGTCAGCAGTGCAGCGTGAAACGAGTCAAACAAGTGAGCCTTGCTCTCCCAAGGCAAGGGACAATGCTGGTTGGGAAGCTGAAGACTAGAGATATAACTTGATCTTCTAAATGACCACAACAGATCTATTCTTTAATAATTCCACTTACTGTGTTTCAGAGTGTTTTGATAGTTCAGCTCCATTTCTTCTGTATATCACATTGAAACTCGAGCCCTTTACAAAGTGCTCTGAGCAATATCTGTGAATTTGTGGCTGTCGGTGACAGGATAGTTATACATACTCCATGATGAAACAGGAGGAAAACTAACTGCCAATTTACAACACAATGCAAAGATTCTCTGTTGTTTATTAGTTGCTTTTTTGAAGTTAGTAGCCAATTCCTCAATGTCTTTTCTGCTGTTTGTTGTCTAGAAAGTAATTCACATCAATTCAGAAAATGTTCTCTGCAATAAGCCCCAGTCCCAAACAGAGTCTTGGTCACCTCTATCCAGCACACCCAGGGACTGCAGAAGGACAAAGCTTATCTTTGATGATATGTAAGTACAGATAACTTTACAATAAAGAAAACAATATTGTTTGCTGCATTTAAAGACAGAAAAATGCAACTTGTCCAACAGGAGATGAATCATGGCCAGAAGTATTATAGTAATACTGTACATTGAGCGATGAATAAGACATACTGTATAAACTCTTATCTTTTTGTCATAAATTAAGCCGCCAATCATCAGAGAGTAGTGAGGACTGGCTGTTCCCTAAAGGAAGGGGAACCAGGGCCCAAGGGGCAGAATACGTGTGACAGAGAAGGGGCTGTGGCAGCTGGGGGTCTAGTCCCAGAACACCCAAGCAAGGTGAGCAGGTGTCGTGGTTTGGGCCAGACTGGCCACGGAGATGAACAACAGATGCTCTCCCCCACCTCTCTCAAACCAGGACAGCAGGGCAGCCTATGGGTGGAGTCAGGTTCAACCAAGAGCCTAGATCCTCAGACAAGTCCATGGTGATGAGGCAGGTCCAAGGTCAGGCCAAGATCAGGTCCGGTGAGGGTCGGACACAGCCCAATGACTGCCAGGCATGCCTAGTGACAAGGCATATTTGAGGTCCAGCCAGGAAAACGGTCCCCAGGTTAGGGTCCAGATTAATGGGGGCCATGGCCAGGCACAAGCATGGCTTTGAAGGGATGAAGACAGGTACACTTACAATGAGCTGGACAGGGAGTGGAGGCCCAGATCTGAGTTTAAATGGATTTCTTTAGCCCATGGGCAGGAGGGGGAGGCCCCACATGAGGCAGGTCAGGGCCATTAAAGCTTTATTAGTACCCTCAGGGCTCTGGCATTAATTATGCACACATCAGACTATCAATGTATACAGAACCATAGCAAGGTGGGGTGAAAGAGGCACCTTGCTTGGAGCAAGGGGAGAGGACATATGGGAGCATTGCATCGCTGAGCCTTGACAGCTGCTGCTGTCATTGCTACTGCTGCTTAGATAAAGGCATCACAAAGGCAGGGTGAGTAGGAAGCAGCAGTGGCTAGCGTGAGTACCTGGAGGGATACCTGGCCCTCCCCACCTCCACTACATCCTTCAAACATCCTCTGCTGTTCTCCTCTGAAAATAATTTAAGGTTGCAATTGTCTTTCTTTTCTTTTTGGTAAATTAAAATTGCTGGTTTGTTTCCCAAGGTCATTTAGGATGTGGTATTATTTGGGTGAAACTGGAGGTTGAAATCCTAGTATCTAGAAAATCCAGATTCTTTCTGTCTGGTAATGTTCAGACCTGAAAATACTGTTTTTTTCTGACTACTGTAGAAGAGGTTCTGTTCAAGCTGTGCCTCAGACTGCCTGGAGCTCCATAAACTGTGTGACCTTGACATGCCTTTCGTACTGCCAGACTTTCACCAACAACAACTCTAACTCTTTTCTATTAAATGACACCCTGGAATAACAGCCTTGTTTCATCAGGAACCATTTTCTACCAAAACTGAGATTTTAATAATAATAATAGTAGTAGTAAGGTTTGTTCACACTACCTGGTCTGAGGGACAACTAGAGGGACAGCAGCCTCTCCTAAAGAGGATCCAGGTTTCCTACTATAAGGTGTAAACAATTCCCACAGACTTCAAAAGGATGTAACTGTTTCATATAAGAAGGTTGGTGAGATTAATTTCTGTGTGTTTTCATGGCAGTCATAAGGAGATGTAAGTTGAATAAATCAATTTTTCTGCTCCTTTTGGAGAAAACTCTCCCCTGTGTATATATCCTTATTTTCCCTCTTTCTCCACCTCTCTCCCTGCTTTTAACTCTTCCAGTATATTTATTGAACAGTCTCCATTGAGGAAATCTGAAACTGTTTGGAAGTACTACCTAACTTGTCATATCTCTTAAAATACTTTATCATCTATAATTTACTTGCAACTGTTCAATTTTTCTGCAGTTTAAACATGTACATACAAGGCAGAAAGGTATCAGTGTGCCTGATAAAAGTCAAAATTATAGGACATGCTCACCTGTTTGGATTAGAAAAAATACAATCAGAAACAGCTACAACAGAACTATTGTATCTTCATCTGATTTTCCCTCAAGATGCAGGCAAAAACCAGGAAGACTGGTTTGTTTCAGTTTTACCCTAGAATACTGCCATAGGAAAACTGCTTTTTTCACCGTCTCTATCATCTAAGAGGCTTTTATCACTTGCTTTCTCCATTAGTGATATGTGTGATTTCTCTGGCAGGCGTCTTCAATAAAACTGTTTCACCTTTTCAGGGAGAGATACAATTAAACTGTTCCTGTATAGCGCCTTCCATGTAGAATGTCCCCAAGCAACTTGTGGCCCCTTAAAAAAAGCAATCTAAAAAGCCAAATAAGATAAACTACAGAATCAAATATGTCTTAATTTGCCCTTAAAAAAAAGAAATGGTTAAATGCCTGTTTGTGCTAACTGGAGGAGCTGCCATCCACAACCTGTATCTAGGAAACACCACCAGAATACCAGCTATACTAAACCTTGATTCTGAAATTACTGTGCAGAGAAGTCACTGAAATGTAGCAGATTAGACTGGCTGCAAATGTTAAATGTCAACAAATTTGACTCACATGTTAGAAGGATCAAATTAAACATGGCAGCCAGTGTCTTTCAAATTCATACAGTACCACAGCAGAGGATTTGCAGAAGTGTAATACAGTAGGTCTAAAATTATGTAGTAATCCTAATGGCAGCATTTGTGCAAAATGATGCCTATGAAGTATTTCATCTCATAATCCATGAACTTCTGAATTACTGTAATCCAGCCATGGCTTTAAAGTCTTCATTTTAATCAGACTCTATAGTTTTTAAGAGACTAAATCCCTTATATTTGATTTAAAACAACAACTAATTTTTTTGACCAATCAGTGTCTCTTTGCTTTATTCTCAATTTATTTTCTCCAGATCATTGACAGCAGCTGTCACTAGCAATAAATTGGAACACAGGTAGGTCAATAAAAAGTATATCTTGCTTGGCAGAGTGCTGTATACACATACATTGCAACATAAAAGTAAATATAGCTAACAGTCTTCAAAAGGCAGGCAAAATTCTACTTCCCCTGCTTTGCCATTGTTTACTGCCTGCTCTAGATACGCTTCGAGGTACCCAGCGTGCCAAATGTATAAGTGACATCAGTGTTGTTTCCAGTATTAATTCTTAACAAGATTTCCTGGATTTTTGGCCATTTCTGGCTCTATGAAGAGAACATTTTCAAGGCTACATAATAACGCTTCAAGCCAAATTCATTCCTGCTGTAATTTCACTGAATGATAGAATTCCCAATAACCGCATTTAGGAACAAAGTCTGTTGTCCTTGAAGTGATAAGCACAGACATGCTGTGGGTGCCCGAGGGCACAGTCCCACACCCTCCTCAAAATACTGCATGTGTGGTATGAAAAAGAGCAGAGCGTACCCAGCTTCCCAGTTATCCTTATGGCTCCTCAGGATTATTTTCTCACTTGCATTGTGGGTTACCCTTTCAAACTTGAGGTGTGGGTTTTCTTCACTTACATTTATTTTCCTTTTTTTTCTGGCCTTATAGGAGTAAGGTGATACATCTTCTTCAGCTTTTTTTCTCTTTTAATTCTTGTTTTGTTGAATGTTTGTTCCACCTTTATGGATTTAGCTGCTCCACACACCTACCAGCTTTACATTGTCCAAGGGACGTATCCTGCTGTGAGATAGCATTCCCTTATTTGTTTGTCAACCAATAAACCATACCAGAAAATATTCAACCTCTAAAGGTGTTACACATAGAGCTCATAAAGAGCTCAAAAGATAACTTCTTGGCGCATCTCTTTGTTTTGGCTTGAACCCCAAGTCTCTCATTTTCAGTCTCCTCTTCCTTGTTCTTCTGCCTCAGAGTGGAAAGGAAAAGGTGCTCTTGGGTTGTCACTCCCATACAGCATGTGGAGGTCATCTCACTTTGCATTGCTCAAAATGCCTCAAAGACTCTGGGTCTTCTGAAGTATTTAGAGAGACTTTTGTAGTGCTGGGCACATCCTCAGCAGCACAGTTAAGGAACAGAGCTTGGCTCCTCTACCTTCTCATCGGCAATCTAAAAAATCACTGGTCAGATAGACCAACATCTACTATACTAAGTTCCTCACAATTCATATGCTTACTTTGGACTGCTACCAGTTTCTTGTCTTTCGGAGATTTCAAGACTTCATCTGACCATCTCATTCTTCCTCTCCTGTCCTTCTTACTTGCAGCACTGAATTTTCTCGTGTGTATACTGCTGTCATGGTTTCATCTGGGATGGGATTGACTTTCTTCTACAGCTGGTATAGTGCTATGTTTTGGATTTGGGATGAGAATGGTGTTGGTAGATCACAAATGTTTTTGGTTGTTGCAAAGCAGTCAAGGCCTTTTCTGCTCCTCATACTGCCCCACCAGCGAGTAGGCTGGGATTGCACAAAAAGTTGGGAGGAGACACAGCTGAGTCAGCTGACCCCAACTTACTAAAGGGATGTTCCATGCCATATGACGTCATGCTCAGTATATAAAGGCTGGGGAAGAAGAAGGAAGGGGAGGGACATTTGGAGTGATGGCATTTGTCTTCCCAAGTCACCGTTATGTGTGATGGAGCCCTGCTTTCCTGGAGATGGTTGAACACCTGCCTGCCCATGGGAAGCAGGGAATTAGTTCCTTGTTTTGCTTTGCTTGTGTGCGCAACTTTTGCTCTTCCTATTAGTGTGTCTTTTCTCAACACACGAGTTTTCTCCCCTTCACTGTTCTGATTCTCTCCCCCATCCCAACTAGGGAGACTGAGCAAGTGGCTGCATGGTCCTACTTGCTGTCTGGAGTTAAACCGTGACAACTGCCCATGAAAAAATAACATTAGACTATTAGACTGCAGACACTGCTTCCCATGATTAGATAATTAAGCTACCTGTTCTCTGCAAGAGCACCTACCCCCTTTCTTTTTAGGGACACTTTGTGAGCGGTTGGTCTGGTGGGAAAGAGATACTTAATCAGGTCTAGCAGGAGATTCTCACAGGGTAAAGAATTTATAGCCACTCTTCTCTGTTGTCAAAACAAAAGCCAGGTCTGTGGACTGCATTTGAACTTAAAAGCTACATCCATGCCCCTCCTCTGTTCCTATGAGCAAGTGGTCCAACACTGCTTATGTTTATATGTTTAAATGTTTTCACACTCCAAAAAAAGAACATTCATTGCCTCCTGAGAACAGTCTCTGGCCTATGCTGTCTCCCAGCTGTGCCCAGGCATTGTCTGGGACTGAGCTCAAAACTACATCGGGGAGAGTAGCAGCAATTAAACAGCATGGATGATCAAACGATAGAGCTCGTATCCTTGCCCTGCTTATTTCACTTGCACAGACATAGCCAAGGAATGGTTCTATTGACAGACTCACATTTGAAATAGCCTCCAATAATTTTGCCACTCAGGAAAGAGGATTTGTTTGCATCAATTGATTTTGATGTGCCTTTTTCTTACTCTACAGCTTGACTAGAAAACATCCTTAGTCTACAATGAATCATAACATGAATCGTACCGAATATGAGGAAGTCTCATCTAACCTCCCATGGTGTTTACCATTCTACCACACCTCTGGTTCTTGACAGAGCTTTTCCTCAGGTTTGGTGGCAAACATTGGTTTCTCCTCAAAGAGCTAAAAGTCCATCCCAGTGTAACTTAGGGTTTGTCTTCTTGTGCTGGACCACAGAGCAGTGTGGGTTTTCATGACCCTCAATGCCAGGATTCACAGGTGTGCCAGGTAAGAGAGATTCAAGTGCCTGTGTTTGCAGCTTAATTCCTAAGTCAGCTTTGCTGTCCCTGTGGCAGTGGAAAATATCTTTATATACATTTGAAGAATGTTCTTCAAGTCCATTTTCCACAATATAGTTACCCACAAGTTTCCCTTTTGAACTAGAAGGCCGGTGGGTGCAAAGGCTGTGGTCTTCCAGGGAAACGTGGGAGCTTTCCTGATCATTCCTTCAACATATAAAGGATATTTTCATCTTCCAGTGACAACAAACCACGCTAGCAAATGATCATGACCACTTTAGCCTAGAGAATCACAGGTAGACTGTTCAAACTCATGTTTAGCCTAGGAGTACACTGTTCATCTTGAGAAGCAACCATGAGTCATGGAGCTGGAGAGGGGCTGTGATGACTTGAGGAATATGAATGCCCAAATCCCTATCAGATGCTTTCCTGGTCTTCTAGTGCCTGATTTCCATTTCTTTCAAATCCTATGATCACTGAAGTTTCTTAGACAGGCATTGCAGAACAGAGTTCTGGACAGAGTCTTTGTTTCAGGATTGCCTGATACCCCGATGTAGATACTGCAATCATTGACTCGGGTTTCACATGTACTGTCACTCAGCAGTTTCACCCACACCTTGGCTTCTCACTCACCAGAGCTGGGAACATCGGAGCTGGCTGCCAGGTAGTCCCTCTCCCAGAAAGATCTTTCCGCCTTTGGTTTTCAGCTGCATCTTGAGAATTCAAGGTGTGATTCCATGGTATTTTAAAACGTTACAGATCCAGACTGCTGTTATCCTGCCCTCTCTCCCTAGGTGTGACTGTGAAGGCTTTCACGCCACTTTCGACTGAAATTAGTTGATTTCAGAATATCTATTTAACATTCATTGAAAGAGACACAATTGTAGTTTATCTGCAAGGATGTAATGCTTTCTCCCTCTGCTTTTAATACAGGAGCTCAAGTCCCTATTGTTAATACTTCTTTCATTCCTCTCTCTTTGCTTGTACACTTTGCCCTTGTATGTTTTAGTTTAGATATTGATTTCACATGGATATCTTTAAGTCAGGAATCTGGGTCATGCCCAGGAATTTATAGTAGATTGTGACTCTTTCTCATGGTCTCTTGTATTTCACTACATCAATGAGGTTAGTCTGGGGTTTTTCGCATTTTTGCCAAAATTGGAATCCCCACTTATTTTATCCTTCTTCAGTTCATTTAAATTAGGTGCTAGGCTTTAATGTTGTCTGCTATTTTTTGCAACAGTAACTCCCTCTTTAGGTATCTGTAGTATTCATCTATTCATCTAATCTAAGCTATTGACCTTGTTATACTAAGCCCAACAAGATAATAGTTTTGTAGTTGTGCTGTTGTGTAAATTTTTCTTACATTTGACCTAAGTCCTTTGTTCCTGTCTTTCTGAAATGCCCATAGCACTATCTTTTAAACAGGTCACAAATACCTTCTCTGCCCTCTCCGCTTGTATGCGCCTCTGCTGAACTTCCCAGACCTGCTGGGTCTGCCATAGTGAGCATGAGACTCCCATAACTGGGTACCCACCTGGTGCAGTGCCATGGGCCAACCCTGTGTGCCACCATGTGTGCTGTGCCCCAGACCCAGCAGTGCCATGTCCTGTAAAACAGCATTTATTTTAAGTTGTGGAATCAGCAGGAAGCCATGATGCATCAGGGGAGAACACTGTTTTGTATAATAATTCCTGCGCAGCTCTATCCTTTATCCACAAGATGACCACCCTTATCTGGGACCAAACATGTCAGACATGCTCCTGACACACGTCCCACTATGAAACAGCAAATAGGCAGGGCTGTACACACCTACCTTTCAATTTACGTGGTTTTCTTGCTCTTACAAGATCTTCCTCTCTTCTTGGACTGAAAGTTTGGGGCCTAATGGCACAGCTTGAAAACTGGACATGGGCTAACCCTGGCCACGCCAGTTTCTTCTGATTTTCCCCAAGCTCTGACCAAATTTTAAAGTCGCTCATTTTGCTGTTCTGCTCCTTTCCAGCACACCCACTTTTTTAGGGTCTAGATTACTAAAGTTGTGAAACTGGTCCTATATTTAGAATTATGATTTAAGCTGCTTTTATTATGTGCAATTGTTGTACATTGAGGAAGCACTAGTTTGTTTTTTTATAACACTTCAGCAGCATTATCTCTGAAGGGTATTAAAATATGCACTTGGCTACATTTATGATGTTTAATTGAACTTTTATTAGTTTTTTTAATATATCCTCATAAAGCACCATACCACAGTAAGAAATAATGTACAAGTGGTATATTATGTAAATGAGGCAGAAAATGCTATAGTTTAGTATTTAGTTCATATAAAATATAAAAATTGGATGAAAAGTGTGTTTTTGAATGCAGTTATAATTAAAATTGTATATTGGAGTCTAAGCTACACCGTACTCTGTAAATACCAGCGGTTGCTCTGAGTTCCAAGGAGAATATGTTGCAGTAGATGCTGATAAATTACTGTACGAAGTAAGGCTTTTATTGATTCACTTTGTTTTATTCTCTTCCGGTTTTTTTTACTGCATGAGTTTACATTTTTGCAATTATCTGCTAAACTGGAGTAAATTAGAGAAGACAGCAAAAGACGAAGGTGGCAGAGAGGCACTGTAACGGCATAGGGCTAAATAGGATGAGAGAAACATATACACGTACACACACAAGCATTTCACCTGGGTAATGGTAACACCACTCTTAGGAGCTCAACAGCCTAGAAACTCTGAAAGGCTGCTTCTGGAAGGGGAGTAATTACGATGCCCGCAGCCATCTCACCTCACGCTGGGATTCCGCGCAACATAACAAGCAATGGCAATGCTGCCTTTCCTGCTGGTTTTCGACAAGCTCCCAGAGAAAGTGGTGGCAAGGCGAGGGAGAGAAAGTGGGGACAGTAGCGGATTGTTTGATAAATTTCATCCTGGATTCAGCCACAGCCATGCTACTGAGGCTGCCCTTGTCAAAGTCATAAATGGTTTGAATGCCGCTGCTGAAAAGGAAGCCTGGCCTTGTTTGTACTATCAGATCTAGCCATGGGGGGGTTGTTCTGTAAAAGGCTGGATTCTGTTGCAGTGCCTAGGTGACTGGCTAGTGTTGACTGAGAATGCGTTGAAATGGTTCCAGCACTACTTGATTGCTTTCCCCAATCAACATAGTAGGGTAAATTCTCCTCGAGAGCAGCCAGTTTCACATAATGACACTTGATCCCAGGGAGAATTCACCAGCGGCGTGACTTAGTTGGCACTGATGCTTTACGCTCTTTCTCTTGCCTTTCAGAGAGATATATGAGATGCATTAGAGCAGTGTATTAGAACTCCTTTTTGGCTTTGTTGAAGAGGGCTATATTTCCAAAAGTACCAACAATCAGATATACAGAAACAAAAGACTTTCTTGTGCAGTCAAGATTATTAATAGAGATAAAACACTTGTTTGTACCTGTTAATTTGAAGTCAGACTTCTTTTTATTTTTTTTTTTTTTTAAAAGAGGCCTGAATTCTGTTTGTAAATCTGGAGTGACAGTGCTGACACCAATTGATACATACAGTTGTAAATACCTTAAGAGGAGAATCTGACTCAGTTGTCTGAAAACCAGAAGTCACTGAATAACTTTCCGTGGGACTTCAGTTTACATTCATGACCAGTAAGACTAACAAAGAGACTCCAGTGCTTCTTCTGCTACTCACATCCACTCCAGTTCAACCAGTAGTCTGGTACCATTCTAATCCTGTAGAAATTTTCCCTATTCTCTGGCTTCTCAGGCTGTAGCAAGGCTGTGGTCTGCAGAGGGATTGCAAACTTTAGACCAAAGACCTGAAAAGGGGTTTAGCCACAGATCTTTCTGAATCTCATCAGTAGCAAAACAGATTTGCTTCTCCTCAGGATGCCTCTCAGCAATAACTTCCAGTATTCGAAAGTAGCATCCGGTGAGATTACCTGCAAATTCTCCAGTCTGAGATTATCACCAGTGTGATAGGCCAAGCTGCAGAGGAAGTTTGGATGAACCTTCACGTTTGTAACAGATAATGGGTTCTCAGTCACTGTAACTTAAGGGTCTGTAAAATCAGAATATGATTAGCAATCTTTTGTGAACTTCATCGATATGAAATGTGCAGTATGCAAAAGAGCTATCCTGAGGAATTAGTTTATGCGTCAGCTTTCTCATGTGTCTTCATATGCCCATGAGCTGAGGTAACCTGTTATCTTCAAGGAGCCTATAGAAGAGGGGTTTTTTTTTCTGTTTTTTTACTTCATGACATAATAATTTAAACTAGTATACTGGATTTAAAAAGACAAATGACGTTCATGTGCAGTGGAAACCTAAACAAAACTGAATGTAAAACCTCTATTTCTCATTTAAAAAATAGAAAATAATTAAATCCAAGTACATTCTTATTTTGTTACTAAAATTATGTAAGAAATGTATGCAATGCACATAAACATACATTAAATCTATAGGACATTTCAGTTTTCGATTTTCACCCAACATGCACATTAGTAATCTGAACAGGAAGTTTATTAACATGTAGTGATAAATTGAAGAATAGTATTTCATAGATGGCATTAAGAGATCAGAATTTGACTTGATGTGTTTTTTAACACTATTGAACAAGCTCTGTTTAAGAAACTAGAAGAAAACGTACCCTATCCTTCCCAGAAAACAACTGGACTTAGTACAAACTGATGACTTCAATTTTTGCACGTTGCATTATGGTTAACCACCCCACAGCAGGGCCCGCAGAGCAGGCTTCTTGGTTCAGTAATGTGCGTGCCCCTTGCTAATACCCTCATTGCTAATTGTAACTTGGGAGAATGCATTCTGCTACAAGCTGAAAACCGTTTTACAATTAACTTATGGATAAGGAGACCATAATTACATTGTGTTGTCTCACTTTGTTTTTACAGCCTCTTACCATGTTTCAAACAAGCAAATTAGACATATAGTGCTGGGTGATATATGGGAGGGAATGTTGCAAAGGACATATTTTAATGACCTGAGTTTGAAAAGGTCATGTAAACGTTCATCACTTTGATCATTTCAGAGAGATGAGACCACTCTTTTGTTGATTTTCTCTGCTTTGCTTTGCTTTTTGGTGCTTCATAGTAAACCATCTTACCTAGGTCATTGCAGAAGAAGAAGAGAGACGGGACTTAACATTGTTTTAAGAATTCTTTCAGTGGTTCTGAAAACATAGTTATTTTTCTGTATCAAGCTAACACTGCTTCAATGTCTAATATTTCATAATTGACCAAGACCAAATCCAGATGGTTCGTATTATTAAGATAATGTTAGCACCTTGCTAGGCACAGGAAGTATTTGCAGCTGCAGTAGGTTATGAGATACTGGGACACAAACCTGTCTTTAGTCCCCTTTCTGACCTAATGGGTAGAGTAAGCTGGGGAGAAATTCAACTCTGAGGCAGAATAATATTTTAAAGAAAGTTGGAGCAAAGGAACTGTTTTTCTTCATATCAACAAGATTTTTGGGGTAGAGGTCATTCAAAATTAGCCTGACTTTGAATTTTATTTCCATCTAGTGATATTTAGCCTTCCTTCTCATCAAAATAAGGTTGACTAACCTTCCATGATGCAATTAAATGTCCTTGAAACTGTGTACACACAAATAGAAGGAAACATCCTAAGTAAACACACTGCCAAATAGCCTTATGATCTCAAGGAAGTATATATGGCTGTTCTCTTCTGTCAAGAGGCTCCACCTTGCTCCCACTGATCTCAGTTATGGATCTGCGCATGTTCTTACTGCTATGAGAAAGAATGTTTTACTCATCCATCCCCCTGACTTCAGTTTTTAGATCTGTATCTTCTCTGACTGACATGTAACATTTTCTAAACAAATGTGCTGAGAAAAACTAGTTAGGACTGTGTACTGGTTTGGGCTGGGATAGAGTTAATTTTCTTCATAGCAGATTATATGGTGCTGTGGATCTGTGACCAACCCGCTGTCAATAATATGGGGATGTTTTAGCTATTGCTGAGTAGGATCAAGGTCTTTTCTGTTTCCCATCCCATCCCACCAGCGAGCAGGCTGGGGGTGCACAAGAAGTTGGGAGGGGACACAGCCAGGACAGCTGACCTCAACTGAGTAGAGGGATATCCCATGCCATATGACATTGTGCTTAGCAATAAAAGCTGGGGGAAGAAGGAGAAAGGGGGGACATTCAGAGTGATGGCGTTTGTCTTCCCAAGTCACCATTAAGCGTGATGGAGCCCTGCTTTCCTGGAGATGGCTGAACACCTGCCTGCCCATGGGAAGCAGGGAATGAATTCCTTATTCTGCTTTGTTTTATGTATTAGTCTGACTTTTATCTCAAAGCATGAGTTTTCTCACTTTTGCTCTTCTGATTCTCTCCCCCATCCCACTGGAGGGAAGTGAGTGAGCGGCTGTGTGGGGCTGAGCTGCCTTCTGGGGTTAACCTATAACATACTGCTGTGTGGCAATAATGCCATATCATTTACAACACCAAGCACTTAAAGCATGAATGATAAAAACATCAGAATTCATACTACTACTCAGGAATATCTCATTTTCATCAGATAAGGGCAAAGGGATGACACTTTAACCAATACTAAGAAAATCATTTTGCAAGGCAAAACGTCCTCTGAGAGAGACGAGGATATGTCAGTAACCACAGTATAAGCTGAGAAGAACCAGGACGTGTTTTAACTGAGTAGAGAAAGAAGGTGGCCATGTCCCAGGTATATGAGTCTGGAAGAATCTGCAAGGTCAGGAAATGACTTTTATGAGAGGCAGCAACTGAAGATGGAAGGTTATAGCCTGAAATGATATGGCAACCGTCTATTCTCCACAGTGATTGAGAAAGGTGCAATAGGGAGAGCTTGTGGAAGGAGATGAAGAAATTTGCTTGAGCCATGAGGAGCTCACTAGGGTGGTGACCAGACACTGCCAAGGAGATATCTGTTTGTGTTTTCAGTTTGAATGGAAGTGGGTAAGTATGGATCAGAAATGGACTTGGTGAATTTCAGCACAGAGGCAGCAGTTGAATTCATGCCCTGCAGTCAGTAGGTCAGGTAGGTTAAGGAAGGGATGGAGTCCCTGAGATCTGTTTGAAGAGAAATCAATGGAGAGATTGGCATGAGTGACACCAGTGGAATTGCAGCAGGCAGCCCAGCACCGAGTCGGAGATGAACTCCAGGCAGCAAAAGTAAACAGCACTCTCAGCACGCTTACAGATAAGAGGGAGAAGGGGGATGAGATGGTAGTCGTGGAGGCAAGCAGGTTCGATGTGTGTTTTCAAAGGGGAGAGATTAAACACACACTTGTTTTGAAGGGAGGGACAAGCCAAGGCAAATGACAATGTACAGAGAGGAGTAGCAAAAGAGGCAAGCAAGCACCAGGGAGAGGAGAAGACAGAACAACTTGTTCCGCTTAACGCTTGCATCCGTTTTGCAGATCAAAACTGTGCTAATTTGGGAAGCAGTTTATATAATCCATAAAAACGCATTTTATTAGCTTTTTTTTTGCTTTGAATCACTGACTTCTAAAGAATGAGAACAGCCATAAATGCTATTGTCTCCACAGGCAGCAATTTGGAAATAGAAGATGCACGGTTACATGATAAGTGTATTTTCTTCATAAAAAATGTTTGCAAATCAGCTTTAAAATAAGGGAAAAATAACTTGAAAATATTCTGTACTTCAGAAAATAATAAAATGTCTTCTTATTTTCCCCTGGTAGGCCACGCAATGCAGATTACTTTATGCAGGAAGCTAAACGGAAGAAGCATAAAGCAGATGCAATGGTGAGAACATTTTCTTTCCAGTTATGTTGCTCCAAATTATTTTTGTAATGCAGTTTCTTCATCAGTGCAGTATTGCTGGGGTAATTATAAAATCTATTATAAGGATGGCTAGGCTTGTTAAATTAAGAAATGTTTATATAATCAAATGTTCATAGCCCAATAAACTATGACTTAACAAATAATGACTTACTGAGATAAAGGCCTGGATAAATAAAACTTTCCATTTATTTCTTTGCTTTAATTAGTAACTAGAGTAGTGGAGGCTGTGTAAGGGATCCGCATACCTACCTTCTCAGTTTAACTAGCTGGCTAGGTCCTATAATTGTATCCCCAAATTTGGTCTGGTGGCTGAGTTATTTGTACTTTTTTTTAAGAGCTTTTGCTCTTCGGTGCCAAAAGAATGCTGTTTTCATAGCATATGTTTCCTAACATAATAAGAAGCACACAAGGAATCTGTGTAACCCTAGAGGAACGACCTTCACACAAAGGACTGTTGCAACAGATTCTTGGCCCTTGCTTTCACCTGTCTTACAGTGTAGCCAGTAAGAAAAAGGGGAATCTGAGATGAAACACTAAAGAGATGCTCATCTTTCCAAACAAATGGGTGCAACGAAGTACACAGTGCTCCAGGAGAGCTCTGCTTGGCCGTCTCTCAGCTTTCTCCAAGGCTACGTTTGTCCAGCGCTATGAATAAACTAGCACAGCCTTAAAAACATCAGACCTCTGGGATGGCAGACACGATCTATGGAGTGGGACCCTGCATTAATATGTCTGTCTTGCAGGTGGGAGTAGCCTCAGTCCTGCCTTGCTCTGTCAGACAGACGCTTTGTTGTCACAGCAGCAGGAAAGAAGAAAGGTGGCTCAGAGCCTCTGTTTCTTCACCTCTATTCCTCAGCTGCACAGAATGTAAAAAGGCCACGGAAGCAGAAGCAGGCCCTTTATTTAGGACGCTAATGCCGAGTTTTACACTCTACCTGAGTTTATTAGCGCAAATTTCCATGGTTTATTCAGTTCCATATTACTCCAAAGTGAGTCTTAAATCAGAAAATATTGTGGAGAAGTACAAATGGTGCATTTTAGTGTGTTGCTTTAAACAGAATGAAAAAGATCACTTAATATGCAAAGGAATTTCTTAGCCTGAAGAGAAATGTTTTTATGGTAGACTCCCAGAAACAGGAGGTGCAAGCATTATTCTCTGCTCTGCCATAAGTTTCCTGCATGAAAGTCATCTAGGCACAGTTTAAATAGCCTCCCATCAGTATTAGGTGATTGAAATATCCTTCCCATTCAGCTTCCCTACACCGTGGACCAGCACCTTACTTACACCTTGTGAATCGCCCTTTGCAGGTACTTCCTCTCCCTCCTTGACCCTGTAGGGATCCTGGAGGAACTTCCATATTGCCAAAGTGCCTCCAGGTACTTTGAATCACCTTGCTGGGCTCGGTACCTCCTACTTTGGCACTGCAATACCTAACATAGGCACTTCGAGTGAGCAGCCTGAAAATTACTCTAAGTCTCTCTGCTCCTTAATCCCCCATCTGTGAAATTGGGATAATAGCACTTCCACCCGCACAAGAGCGTTGGGGAGAGAATGGGGAGAGAAATATAATAAAAAGTTTGTGAAGTTCTCCGGCATGATCGCAATGGGAGTCATATAAGAACCTAAAATAGATTGAAGCCAGTGTGCCATTCCAAAGTTACTATTTAAAATCTTTATCCCTTGGAAAAGAATAAGGTCCATTAACCTTTCACTGTGTGCATCAGATTTCAACCAAATGCATCCAGTCCATTAATGGGCTTTATGTACCGCAGGAGTTCTGACTGAAGGAAAGAGAAGTCAGGACAGAGAGGTATTAGTATGATTCATCTCTATCTACACCAAAAATTAAATTCTGAGACCAGATAAGCGGTATGTAAGTGTACACATATGAACATTAAGTGTGTGTTTGCATATACACTATCGTTGAGGACATATATGCACATATAGCCATGAAAGTATACAAATACAGTACAAGTACACAGAGTCAAAGAAATACGGAAAGTAGGAGAAGAAATGGGGCAAGGAAGAAGAATGGCAGAAGAAGCTGAGGGAGCTTGGAAGCAGTCCCTGGAAGAGGAGTATACAGAAAGCAAATTCCTGACAAGAGGAGAGTGTAGTCAAGCAGTGCTGAGAATGGTAGGGATAAAGAAGACCTGAGAACAGAGATGAGCCTTTAAATAAGAGTTATCAGTCCAAGTATTTAATTCTCATTCTCTTAGTTCAAGATGATCATTACCTTTCTTTGTTGAGTGATGAAAAATGGTATTTGCAAAGATGTGTGAAACCTTTTTTAATGGAAGCTGGAACAAAAGGCCTGATGAGTTTGTGGAATTTCCAACACTGAAGAGCTTTGACAAACATCTGTCAGGAGTGTCCTAGGCAGAGTTGATCTTTCTTCAGACACGAGAGCGTGGACCAAATAACATCTTGTAGCTTTTTTCAGCTCTGCTTTCTGTATCTTAGCATTTTCACTGGTGCACAGGGTTTGATGGGTTTTAGTTTTCTTGTAGGAAAAATTGTGAAGCTGAAGATATACCAACTTGTGTCAAGTTTACAATTCATGTTGAGAAAATCCCATCAAATGTAACCATATCTTGATGATTACGCTATTTCTCTGTGTCCTTATTTTTTCCCTCTAGGTGGAAAAGTTTGGAAAGGCACTGAATTATGCAGAAGCAGCACTATCGTTTATTGAGTGTGGAAATGCAATGGAACAAGGCCCAATGGAATCTAAATCCCCTTATACAATGTATTCAGAAACAGTTGAACTCATCAGGTAGGAAGGGAGGAAATGACCTCAGGGGTTATTCTGTCTGTGCAAACATGCTCATCTACATCATCACATAATTCCCTAGATACAGTAGAAGGGGAAAAGTGAGGTCTTCCCAAGTGCCTGGTCAGTCATATGTAATGTGTATGTATTATCTGTGATTTCTATGGAAATTAAATCAGGAAATGGCACAGAATGGAAAAAAAAAAAAACCACACACAACATCAAAAAACCCACAAAGCTTTTCATATTAGTTGAGTTGCAAATTACTTCAAGAGTTAAGAAACTGATATAAGTACCATGCTACTCAAAAGAGAAAAATAATAACACATAATACCAAAACATTCTCATGGAGTGGTAGTTTGCAAAATGTTGTAAGGTGTTTAAGGCTGCAGTTTAAAGGTTACCTGAGAGAAGATGTGAGCAGTGATAGAAAAATAGACACTCAAGGTCCATTTGGTGGGTATGCCCCTGCTGTAGCCAGTGGAGTCCCAAAAGCCGTCCAGCTCACGCTAAAGGTACCCCTACATTTAGTCACCTTCATGGCTCTCCAAACAGGAAAGTCTAGAATTCAGCCCCACCGGCAGTCCCTATGAAGACAGTTTGTCTCCTAAGTCCTGTTCTCCATTATAGTTGTTAGTAATGGTTAACATTACTGACAGTGTCAGAGCCCAGCCACACTAGCGGAGAAAGCTGCACTGTCAGTGACCACGGCATCATTCTCCAGGACAGTCAACCACACAGCGCTCGTCAGGACTAAGTTCATAGGAAGGAAAACATTTTAATTTTTAATCATATTCATAATGAAGCAAAGCTTCTAAAGCAATTGCATTCTTTTGGACTTGGTGTTGACGTGAATATTTTCCTGCATGTTAACAATTCCATTGGCATTTTATTCCACTTAGGGCTGTCTTCTCATGCATTTCAGTGGACTGAGGCCAGCTTTCTAACGGGAAGGTTATTAAACAAAATCAGATATTTTTTTCAGTAAGAGAATAGTACATCCCATCTCTGCAATTCTTCCCTTCTTTTTTTTCAAAAGGCAGAAAGCTCTTTCTTTGTCTGCCCTGTCTTTTCTCATGGTACTAAATATATGGTCCTAACTCTGGAAATGAATTTTGCTTGCAGATCCGTAGCTTTCAATAATATGCATAGCTGTGGTTGTGGTGTGGTGTGAATTGCTGTTGATCTCACTTGCTGCAGCTTAGAAAAATAAGAGGTTTGCTAGGTATGCCTGTTGAAACAAAATGTTCAGATCATATCTTTGCACAGATATCAGGATTAAAGTTTGAAAGCAAAGATAAGAAAAAAACACAAGCAGCTAATTATGGGGAACAGGTATTTTTCTGGAAGTGAGCCCAGAATTGCTGTGTGTTGTCCTAACCTTGTCCATTGTTCAGGTATTCAGCTGGAAGCTGAGATTTCCAGAAACTAATTTGTGATTGCATAGCACATACACTCTTGAAACAGCAGTGCTACCTCTGTAGATGTTTAATATTTATAGAATTTGAATGTAATGTCATACGAGCAAAAATAGCTCTGAGCCACATGTTCCCCCTCTGCTGCGCTCTGCTCGGAGGAGCAAATGTGGGTAGACACGCTCAGAACTGGCAGGGTGAGGGCAGCACCAGCTTCAAGGCAGGCTGTCGTCTGCCTTCAAACGCTGTGAAAACCTTTCTGCGTGAACCCTGTGTAACTGGGTCTCCACAACAGCGGCGGTTATTTTGGTAGGACAGCATCACCTCGCCAGCGAGGCTCCCCTCTGGAGTGATGGATGTTCAAGGGAGTTACTGCTGTATAAAGAGTGCAGGGAGGCAGTGCTAGCGGCAAAATAGCTCTGAAACACAAGCAGAAAAAGCGCGTGTATGTCTGGTAACTTGAGCAAATATGTATAAGGGAGCAGATCAAATGACATTGGCCAGCTTAGCTCTCTGATCAGTAATATAAAGCCGTCTCAGTTAACTCACATTGTCTTTTTTCCTTTTGCTTAAGGTATGCGGTGAGACTAAAAACCCACTCAGGCCCCAACGCCACTCCAGAAGACAAACAGCTGGCAGCATTATGGTTAGTAGATCAAGACTTCCTCAAAAGGCTTCTTTTCTGCAGTGAGCCAGCTCTTGAAAATCAGATGCTGGACGCAGCCAGATAGGATTGTGTTGTCTTTTGAAATTAAGGGAATACTTTCTGCTCCGGGAAGGTGCAGCCCTTGTATCACGTGTACCAGGTCTGCATTCTGTCTCTGTAAATAAGCAATTCATACTTATTGACTGTGACAGGTCAGCTATGGTACGTCGGCATAATTAATTTTTAAATGCCTGATGGTTTGTTGTGTTTATGAGTGATGTACTTTTGTACCAATAGCCTGGTAATTTCTTTTGTGGCTGACATTTTAGGCTCAATAATCATAAATTATATTTAGATTATATGAAGGGAGATACAGTGATGGTGATAATTAAGCCTCTTGGATTACCTTCTAAATTGAGATTTCTAGATATGTGTGCACACACCTTAGATTCTATAGGATGGTTGCTCATTGCTAGTAAAATACTAAAATGTTATTAAAATCAAATTTTAATTTAATGTCTATGTGGTTAATACATAAAATACCTATTACATGGTTACTGATTCTCAGTAAGTGGACATTTACAATCAGCAAGTGTGTTTTTAACACCTATTAACCATCTGTTAAAAATCCAAACGAAATGCAACTTTAGCCTCCATAAATACGGAGTCCTAATTAATTATTTGTATAAAAAGGAACAAAATATTCAGAGATGCAAATTGGTTATTTTTTTTTAAATGCCCTTTCTTTGTCACCGGTTTACTGTGCTGTCTGGAGGAGCACGGAATGCATTCATGGGAATTGCTTTAAAAACACTTAGGTGGGACAATGACTAAAGAATGATTTAAAAAAATAGAATAATAATAAAGCCATATTCTGAAGGGTTGCTCAGAACTGCCGGAGCGCTTCGGCGTGTGCAGAACCGCATCCAAATTCACGGAGCCGCTGCATCTGTTTCAGCGGAAAGGTCAATGCGAGGGAAAGCAGACGGTGCCTTCTCTGGGCGATGAATAGCAATCTTAACTCACCGTCTGCCAGCCAGCAGATGAGCTGCCACCATTTGCATATGTGCTGTACCTGTGAAGGTGACAGAGGGAGAGTTATGGTGGCTGCGAGGCCACCGCATCCCCCTTGGCTGCTCCCTGCGCCCGCCGGGCGGGCTGCCAGCTCCCCGCCGCAACCGGCTCTGCATCTCCTGAGGAGAGACTGTCCTCCAGCGGACAAAGGCAGAAATTCACCTTCTGCTTTCAGTTCGGGAGGCAAACCCGCTGAGAAACCCGGGCTGGGATGTTTTTTACATATATATATTTTTTTTTTTTTTTTCAAGAGCGATTTGCTAATTCGAGGGGTTTGCTGAGGTTTGGAGATGGGGAAGCGCTTTGCGCTTCCAAACTCAAAGGCATCTGCTGCTGCTTCAGGCTGGCTCCGAGACTAAATACCCCTTTTTAAAATAAGGCCTCCGCTGCCAAAGGAAAAGCAAAACACGCCAGATTTTTGCTTTGAAAGCTGTATCACTGTGGGGCAATCCCACACCTGCCCATCAAAAAGCTTGCTGGGAAGAGGTCGTGGTGATTCTTGATTCGGAAAACAGACCGGTACACCTGAAGCCAATAGCGAAGAAAAGAGTTTGTGTGTCCTGAATGCTGATTATCCGTTATTGTGATGTATAATTATAGTTAACAGCTATTAGTCTCATTTAATTACATAGCATTAAAGGTGTGTGGCACTCTGCAAACCAGTGAGAAGCATGGGGGCAGTCACTTCCAGTACAGCACATTGAGTTTTTCAGCCCACTGCTGGTTTCATCTGGGGAATAAATCAGGCAGGTGGCCTAGGAATAGCCTCCACGGTCCAACACAATCTCCATTCTGGTTTCCCACAGAGGAGCTTGGCCAGTAAAATCTGGGCAGGTCAGATGTTTTTCCCGGCTATCTCTAGCTGCTGGAAGAGGCTGCTGGAAGTGACTGCTGGGTGTATACAAAATGCATCCATTATAACTCCAGTTCAATATCCAGGCTCCAGGCTGTTGCAATAAAGTCCCAGGATAAGATACCCCAAAAGGCTGCCTTTACATTTACAAAAAGAAATAAAAAAAAATATGCATATGTTGAGTTCCAAGCCTGTAATGACCTTTTCACAGGAGACACCTTTGGTCAAGCGTGCAGACTTCAAGTCAGAATCAAGGCCTGGGAACCCAACCCTGCAAACCCTTATGAGTATAGTTTCTTTAGTACCCCACTGGTAACATTTGTCAGTGTGACCTGTCCTGGCTGTAATACCTCGCCTTGCTCATGAATCCATGGCAAAGTGTGAAGTACTGTAAACAAATGGTGATAAAAACCATAAGCAAGGTGCTGTCAGCCTTCCACTCTGTTAGTTTGAGAATTCAAGAAAATCAGTTGGGATTTCTGTTCAGGGGGCATGCTTTACCTTCTGCTCTCCCTTTTGTTCTAGTTACCGCTGCCTGGCCCTTCTGTACTGGAGGATGTTCCGACTCAAGAGAGACCACGCAGTCAAATATTCGAAAGCGCTTATTGAGTATTTCAAGGTGCATTTTTTATGACATGTGTTTAGATCAGTGGGTCATGATAGGAAATACAGCATCTTACTAAAAGAGTAGCTGTGCTGGGCTTAGTTCTTCCCCAGTAAAGTCAGTAGAGTTTTACCATGGACTCCCATGGCAACACCTGATCTCTAGTCAGTTCTCCTGTCTTCACAAGGTCCCCTCTTTGCACAACACACACCATGTCCCTTATTGTATGAACAAACAGGTATTTTCAGATTATTCCTGGTCGATTGTCTAGTGCTATCCAGTTCTCTTGCAAATAGGTTTTGCAGATTTTGCTCTAAGAATCCTCTCCAGGATTACACTTCCCACTAGACTACCTGTGAGTTGAAGACTTTGATCTAGATCAGTCCTCAGGTGCAGGGCTTCCACGTAGCAGCATCAATAGGTGGGACAGTGCAGTGGGACATGTTCTTACCCAAGGAACTGGCAAACAGCCCACGCTGACTTCAGTGGGAGTTGTATGAAAGTGTTGGAGGGCAACAAAATCGCTTGCCGTGTACTTGACACAGCACTGCTTGCCTCCCCGTCCTGCTTTGCTTTGCCTGCTACTGCTTCCATTTTCCGCTCTCTGCCAGGTCCAGACCCTGGTTATTTTGGATAAGACAGGAAGTCATTCAAAGTATTTTGATATATTTTATTTGATAGGCAACCTTTCTCTGGAAAGTATCTCAGGAACAAAGCCTTTCAGGTGGAGCTCACCTAGCAGTCAGTCCATCCAGCATTTCATCTCAAAACACAAAACCAGCCTTTATCTTTCTAATTAAAAAAATAATATGTACATACAAGTACATATGTACAAGCTTTACAAAGTAAAAGCTTAAAGACAAACTCTTTTGAGGGACCTGAACAGCCACTTGTCTTTGAATAGAGTTCTCATCTGTTGGGTTTTTTTTGCAGAGGGAGCTACCTTGAAATGAAAAACATCCATCCTTTGACGTTTTGTTAATAATAAAATTCAAATACAAGCATGAATGCTCATGACCAGATTCTGAACACATGAAGACAGTGAAGGAAATTGACAGATCTGTTATTGTCAAACTGAAATTGAAGTCACTGTAATTGCTTCTAAAAATTTAGCAATATATAATTCAACATGTTATGTTTCTCTAACAATGACTTGATTTCAGGGGAAAGAAATATGTGCCTATTACAGCACTTTATTTTTCTTTACCAGTTCAGAGAATACCTGCATTAAGAACAGGCTGGTCAGGCTTTCAACCATGTAAAATGTCTCCTACTAGCAGACAGAAACTGTTTCACAGCAAACATAAAATGGACTTATACTCTGCTATAGCCAAGATGAGCTTGGTTTTTTGCAGAGCTCCTGCTGATATAATGATGGTGTAGCTTCACATTAGAAAGTATTCTCACCTTTGAGAGTAAAAATGGAAAAAAAAATCCATTTGCTATAATTTTCAGTGGAAAACAAGCCAATTCTCCACTCATTTCATATTTGGTATCTAAAAGCTTTCAAAGCCAAGTGACGTGAAATGCGGACTGCATTAAGAACTTCCACATATATTATCAATCAAAGAATGATTTTAAACCTTTAAACCACACACATTTGCAGGGAAAATTAGACACGCTTTTCTTTTAGAAAAGAAAAAAATATTATTTAAATCTCCTTTTAAGTATTTTATTTCCATTATTAAAAAAAAAAATAATGCAGCAGAGAATTAAAAAGAAGCCACAGGTATTCAGGGGACAGACACATTTTAAAGCATAAAGAAACCAGGAGAATGTGTACTAGTAAGCAAAGTGAGATAAGAGATCATCCCTTGCAACATTACGCTCTTTAGAATCCTTACCCCTACCTTTCTGGTGCAGAACTGAGAGGAAGCTCGAGTAATATACCTAAAACATGAGAAAAAAAAACTATGGGAAGTTGTACAGTAAGGCAGAGGCTGGTTACATTTACAGCAGTAGTATCCTTCACTTCCATTTTCATATTTTTCTGCCTCCAACTCTGTAAGTAAATAACATGTACTCAGTTTCCATTACACTAGAAAGATGAAGGCCAGTAGTTCTGAGACAGATCAGAAAAGAAAAGGAAAAAAAAAAAAGAAACTTTGCTGTAAGAGGAGCAAATGCTGAGGATTCCCAGCTTGGTTCTATTTAGGATGGTAAATGAGAACTTTTCATTTTTTCCCTTTCACACCTTAGCCTTTCCTGCAAAAAAAAAAAAAAAAAAAAAAAAAGAAAGAAAGAAAACCCATAGAAGCAACAATCCTCTGTGGGACACTCCAGAGCTTATTTTTCATACCACTTACTTGGGATGTAGAAGGCCCAGTGTCAAAATGCAGGAAGAATGCCAGGGCGCACACAGCACTGATGTGATCACTGCTAAAATGCAGCCAGTGTTGGTATGCGCACAAAAGATGTGGGAACACAAGAAGCAGTTCAGAAACTGAGAAAAACACACTCAGGAGATGTGTCCAGCTTACTGCAGAACAGGTTAAGAGAAGATGTGATCATTGCGTATATGGAAACAGAGCTGACAATACCAGGTGGCATACAGTATTGCTGGCACTGGACCAACAAAATCCAAAAGCCATCACTGAAGTTAAGAAAATGAAATCTTGAAACCCTGAAACAGAATCTGTTTTCCTAACTGAGGCCTGCTAAACATTAGATGCAGGACACAGGAGAACAAGGAGGATAAATAGTGTCTTAGGATTTCTATATGACTAGCTATCCTTTTTAAAAAAAAATAATAATAATTTTGCTTCTGGTAGAGGTTCTGTGATTCATGGAAATGGGAAATTGCAGATTGAGTGTCCTGGAGGATTACTCCTGGCCTTGAAATCTGTGAAGCTCTGAAGCCCCTTGTTTATCATTTGTCCTTCCTAAGCCATGGGAGACCGAGAGTGTTTGTACTGCTGTTAGTGCTTGTAACTCCTGCAGCTTGCAACACCTGCAGCCTTGTATTTAAACAATATCCATAAACAGATCTTAGCTGCAGGACTTCACTTGGTCTCCTGTGGTTGTCAGGAAGGAAGAGTTGTTCCCCAGCACACAATTATCTGGATGTATGGTTTCAGGGAAGGCTGCAAGGCGGTCACTTTCCTCTGAAGAATTAGAAACTGGCCATTGCTGAATATGAGGCTGCAGATGGGATGGACCAGAAAAGTTTTGCTTCTTAGACTTCTGGTTTTTACATCCTTTTTTCTCACAGGCCCAGGACTAAATCAGTTACTGCACTTGGGAGAGGGGAGGAGTTTTTCCACAGGTCAAATGGGCAGGAACCTTCCAGTCAATTCCCATCAGCTCTCATAGATTAACTATGAGAATAATTTTAGCTATTCAGTTTCCATTACTGTGGACACCTGAATTTCTCCTGCTCTGTAAACATAGTGCTTGTGCAAGGTAGTCTTTCCTCAAACAATGAAATTCTTTAGCCTAAGCACAGTATACCAGTGAGAGTCTTAATGACTGCAGATATACAAGAGATCACACTAAACCATCTCATGTCGCCTTCTCGGGAACCCTTCATCTTGAAAAACCACCAGTCTACAAGAGCAGTCTCTCTGGCCCTGTGAATGCTGCCGTATTCAGACCAAGGGGAACAGCTCCAAGAGGAGCAATCGTGAGAGAGATCCATGCACCTGGTGGTTAAAACGCCCACCTGAGCTGAGGGAGCCTCCGATTCACACCCCTGGGGTCAGCCAGGGTCCTAGGAGAATGACATTTTTCTTTGGGGGCAGGAGAGTAGGAGGAAATCCTTCTGGTTTTCTCTGGCACAAGAAATTCCAGCCTAAACCTCACAGAGTCCTGGCAGCACTTTCTTCTGAACTCCCAGGATTTCTGTGAAAAGTTTCGGTTTCAACTAACGTATTTTCCTAATCATCCCTTATCCCAGGATGTTTAATAGACTGTGATTTGAGTCTGTGCTGCAGCACTGCTTCATCACACCACCAAACTAGGCTGAGTGGGTTTATTGCATCATGAGACTCGACTACTTCTATCTGCACAATTTTTTCTTTACATTTCTTTACTTTTGTGCTGTTTAATGTTCTTCACTTCATAGTATTACATAAATTACATGCATTGTGAATTATTTTTTTCCTTTACAGAATTCATCAAAAGCTGCCCAGAACCCATCTCCTTGGGGTGCCAGTGGAAAGTAAGTTGCACAGAGACTTACATCAGATTGGCAGTCAGAAATTACATTTTCTTACCTGCAGTATGTTCTGATACTCTCATGTTTTTAATCCCAGCATCTTTTAAGTAACTGTATTAACATCTCTTTCCAGGAGCACAGGAACTCCATCACCTATGTCGCCTAGCCCATCTCCAGTCAGCTCTGTAGGATCCCAGGGGAGCACAGGGGCCCCTTCCCCATCTCCTATCATCAGCATCCCACAGCGCATTCATCAGATGGCCGCCAACCACGTCAGCATCACCAACAGCATCCTGCACAGCTATGACTACTGGGAGATGGCTGACAACCTGGCCAAGGAAAACAGAGGTGAGTGAGTCAAGGCAACGGACTATTCTAGTAGTCCATCCTGATCAAATCACGTGATTTTGATCAGGAAAATAACTATTTCGATAGGAATCCTCTCTGCAAAGTAGTACTGCAGAGGTGATTTTTTTTTTTTTCAGTCTGCTCCTAGTCTGTTCCGAAACAGCCCCAAAAGGCACTTTTGATAGCTGTCTTGCTCAGAAGCATCTGATTTTTTTCTTTATTTGGCTGATCAGGACTGGTGACAGACAGGTCACAGACATAGCTGTGGGTAGGATTCACTGTCATCTGTGTCATTCCGGAGAGAAAGGTTTGTGGGAGGCAAGGCAGGTTCCTGCCCCTCAAAGTCATGGAGCTGGGTGGGCTGTGTTTAGCCAGACCATGTCAAAAACCAGCAGCACGCTTCCTTTCTGCAGAAGGAATGAAAAACCCCTAGCCCTCCCCTCATCCAAGCAGACACAGATGGGAACGAGATGCCTCGCTCCCTCTTCAAAGCAAACTTCTCTCAGCTGAACTGGTTTCCATGAGCAAGTGCCTCAGCATCTGACTTGATGATAAAGTATTCCTTGGTTTTCAGGCTGATTTATGTATTTAAGGCAGGGACATGGGCAGGATTCAAATAAAAATGAGGACACCTAAGTGTAGGTGTGTATATATGAGTTTGGGGGCTAATCTCCAATTGCAGTTGATGGAGCTTTGTTTAATACAAACAGCAGAGCTCGGACAGCTGTTCAGTTCACCCTGAAGGGGACACAGGGATACAATTCAGTTGCCTAACCAGAGCTGCCAAATGCCACTTGAGGTATCCTCACCTACGCTGCCACTCCAGAAGTCCCCTGTACATCTTGTGTTAGATTTGCCAGACTGGGCTGTATGTATCAACTGCCTGAGGGCATCTCAAATGGCCACTGCATGCCTCTAAGTAGGTCACTGAATTTAGTCCTTAGTGGCTAGTTAGCCAAATTACTCTTTAGGCTGGGATGACCATGTTGTACAGGCCTCTATTTGTCTGTCACGGTAGCTTAGATACCTAGCATATTTATAGATAGACACTTGCGTGCAGGCTTTTTGATTTAGTTGTCCTCAATCTCAAAAAAAATCTTGCCCAGCATATGTTTGCTTTATCAAGACTCAATGGAAATTAATGAAAAGCAAAGCCGAAGAACTCACTGTTTTGTTCTTTGAAGAGAAAATTGTTGTGCATCAGCCTGTAACATCATGAACCACAAGGCTTTAAAATTAATCTCACCAGCACTAAACTTTCATTCCCATGAAATGTTCAGCTTGACTCAATTTGCAAGAGAATAAAATCTATTAAAGGGTGACAAGTAGCAAATACAGCTTCGCTCTTCTGATGCTGAATTTTTTTTTTCCCCCTGTAGATTTTTTTAACGACTTGGATGCATTGATGGGACCTATCACCTTGCACAGCAGTATGGAGCATTTAGTTCAGTACACTCAACAAGGACTTCACTGGGTGCGGAATAGCGCCCACTTGTCATAATGACTGTGTGCCATTCACATGGACAGTATACCTTTCATGGATAATTCAGTTATTCTGGACACTGTGCTACAGAAATAGTCAACCACAGCATTGATCCAAACAAAGGTGAATATTTCTCCAATACTGAGCAAAATTTTTCTGAGTGTAGACATGTATGTGTGCATATGTACAATATACAAGGATGTCTCTTCAGAATTAATTGTTCTGTACCATTCTCCAAACATTTTCATACACTAGAAATACTAGAAAGAACTGATATTAATGCACAAAACATACCCTTTCTACTCTTGTGCTGAAAAACTCAGAAACCAAAATCTCATGGGTTGATTGAACCAAGTGCAATAAGCACAGATCCCTATTCAGGAAAGCTCTCGATCAATTCTTAACTTTAAGCTTGTCCTGAAATCCTGTTGTCTTCAGCAAAGCTTAAGCACATACACAAGGGCTTTCCTGAACTGGAATGAATGAGGGCAAATCACAGACATGGATGGAGAACTTTCACTGCGAGCATGGACACGTCACAGGCGTTTCAATATTAATGTGTTGTCTCCCTGTTACTTCCCCATGGGGGCAACAGAGGAGTTGTGTAGTCTACGTTAAGTTGGAGAAAAACAGCATTCCTTCATGTGCAGTAAGTTTCAACAAATTGCATGCATTTCTTTATCTCATGACTTTTTAAGTAACTTTACCTCTTGTTCAGCTCCTCACCAACGGTGTAACCTACAGTATCAAGCGAAAAGCCTGAAAACAGATATGCTGATAGCAAGAACTTAAAAGAGATGGTGGAAAATTGCATTCTGTTACTGACAGTGAATAGATAAATGAAAAAATATGGCAAACTGCAATCCACTTAGTAAGAAAATGTGTTAATTTCAGGTGTGTACACACAGAGAGACAGAGAGATATCTATAACAGTTGTTGGCTTTGCATGCGAAGGCTTCATCCCACAGATTTTGACTTTCATATCTTTTTCATCTAGCAGAAGCTTGCAGCATTTTCTTCTAGGCTGTATGGGAGCATTACACGCAATTTCCTTTATCTGGGAAGCTGAGTTTGCTGCTCATCAGGCTAAGAACTGTTTCCTATCGTAATCCTCTCACTCTTCATGCATAATCCTCAACTAGGCTTTAACGTTTCTTGATTTGTGGGATGTTTTCAGTTCCTGTTGACAGGCTGTGTTTTTCATGCCAGAAGAATTAATCCCACAATAATTGGAGTTTAATTTGGGTCAGCTGAGGTCAAGGCCAGGTCATACCAACTGTGCTTGCATTCAGTGCATTTTTGTTCATTTTCAGGGGTTTTTCTTGCATTTAGTTTTCTTTTTCGGTATTGGAAATGAATTTTTTTTTTGCGATCAGATTTGCAGCCTTTGCTCAAGTCAGCAGCCCTGGTGACTTTCAATGGACTGTTCTTATCTGAGTCACTGCTTGGACCCTTTGATTATTGTTTTCTAATCTATTTTACTTATATATTAAGGAAAAGTGAATACAAAAGACTCTTTCAATAGAAGATACAAGTAGAAGTAGCCACTGATACCAATGTTTGATTGATTGGTCCTTGCTGTCTTCTTTTTTCCTCCCCTGTTTTTGAAGAGCTGCATTTTGAAAAAAAAGATACCAAACAACGCGGCATGTTTTCTCAGTAAAACATCTTTGGTAACACAGGTGATATGTACCCCATGGTAAAGAGTGGGCTTGAGAGCACACTGAGCCCCACGTACCTGCATTTTTTTGCCGAGGCTGCTTACCATAACTCCAGCTAATGCTCAGACTCAGAGCACTCACCCTTTGAAGCAGCTCAGTGGGGTAGCTACCGAGGGACTGCTCAGCCCCAAACCATCCTGGGCCAATATTTATGTGCTCGTTGGTGCTCAGATTCTTCCCCCTCAAGAGAAGTCCTGAGCTCAGGCTGTGGTCACCTCTTAGCACAGACCTGAGTGTTACGGCTTTAAGAGTGAACTCGGACCTGCCTATAAATGACAAAATACACATCCTCCCAGTCCTCCCGTCACTCTTAACTCTGGCTGTTACCCACCCCAGAAGGAACACAATTTGTTCGGTCTCAAGTATAATGGAGAACTTGATCGGTGCCTTTCCGTTTATCACTTGCCTGAACTCTGGCTGTGGAAGTATGTTGTGATTTACCAAACTAGTAGCAACGGATTCTGTCAGCTGCTTCAATACCATATGAAGGTACTGTGGGATTTCTCCTCAGATCAGGAAAGTGAAATTCCAGTTAGATTAGCTTCTCTTTTCTTTGATGGTGCCTATGATGTTTATCTTCAGATAAGTTTGGGGGTTTGGGAGCCCTTACTGATATTTAATGTTGAGAAATTTTAGAAGTGACATATATGACTTGCCTTAAATGGAGCTTAGTTTTATTGCACATGTGGCATTTGAGTTTCAAATATGGAACTTCGAAGCATGTTTATTTTACTAAAATCGGGATATTTTTCTTAATCACGATGAACTCTTTGTATGGATGTAATATGTCAAGAAACTTCAAAGAAACGCAAGAATTAATGCTGTCCTGTTGTAACATTTCCAAGTACTAAGGATCTCTTGTAGATGATTGTCCTTTCTTGTACATTGTTCTTAAATTGAACTATTCCAGCTAAAATACCCATTGCTTCCATGGAAAAACACTGGGGTTTAGTTTTTGTGCTGGCATCATCTGTGTTGTCTGGTGAGCACACTGAGCCTTAACTTCTGGTGGTGTAACAGGATGAAATAGCAGCCATTTAAACCAACTAGATATATAAATGAATTAGAGGGTTTGGCCTTCTCTCCATAGGGTTTCTTGCAGCTATACTATTTTGGTGAGGTTATTTAGAATACTCTTTTGTGCAGACTATTTGCTGTATATGGTTGCTGCTCTTTAGATGACTGAATGTGGCATGGTGACAACAAATACTTCATTTGATCTTCTTAGGGCCTGGTCTGGAAAAGTGCATGTGGCTTTTAGGTCTGGTCCAGTTAAGCATATGCTCCACCTTAAGAACCTGAATAGTCTTAGGCAATTCTCCATGAGTTGAAGGTGCTCTGTGTGTTCTGGATGGGACCAGAGCAGACTGTTCTTCTTTGAGGCTCCATGAAAGACCCTGTCTTGTTTTAATGTCTTGTAAAAGTCCAGGAGCATGCAGGCTTCTTTACACCATACCAATGTTCGGGTTCATTTTGGGAAAGTAAGAAGTCATTCTGTACAAATCCAGAAGGATTGTGCCTGGAGGGAGAGGTTTGCTTACAAACAGAGGCTTCTGAATCAGTCAGGGTTGGTAAAGCAATGGGAACGGATTCAAAGGAACCATGTATTGCAGGTGGATGCAACAAATAGCAGCCTATAGGATCCTCACAGACAGCAAGATCATACAGACCCCTTGGCCTTAATCCTTTATAGTATTCCATGGTGGTATGAGTGACAGGTAAGAACAAAGCATATGCAGAGGTTTAAGTGTGGCCAAAAGCCGAGCATAGTCCTCCTTATTGCATGGCAGGATATCCCAACCCCTTGTTTGCCTATTTCTTTTATCCAAATATCACAGGGCTCCAAAGGAACAGATTATAGTGAACAGAGGACCTTAGGTAAAGGTAAAGGAGGTTAAGAAGATCAAGCCCTAAATGTAGATACAAACACATATGTATATACTGTAAATCTAAATAGTAATAAAAGTCACTCAGCATGAAGGATATTACTAGTGCCTACCATTGATCATCAAGTACTCATCACTGAGCAGCCATATCACCTCAGAAGTGCAGTAACTGTTATCAAAATAATTTGTGCAGCTAATTAATTTATAAGAAATGCACCTTTGGGACTGTGCCATAGTATCTCTTTTGTAATACAAATGTTCAACCATTTTTCATGGCTACTGATTCAAATCTACATCACTGAAATGTCAGGATATCTTTTTTTCCCTAGATGAGGACATATACTTAGACCTGGCTAATCTGTGCTTAGTTTATCTACCCAAGAGACTTTAGTAGTCACCAGCCTTAACGCATGTACAGTATATACTATTCACTGACTTAGTTGTAGGTTTTAATCCAAATGAAATTGGAATTTGCGAAATGACTTGGATTAATGGCATCTGCCTCAGATATCCTGCAGATGTGACACAGAATGATTCATGATTTTAAGCAGGAAAGGTTGAATTTTATGTAAATAACAGTGGATGAATTCCTTGAGGTTTTTACAAGATGATTTTTTTAAAATGAAAAGATTGTCAAAGCAATAGGTTTTTTAACTCTCCTAAATTTTCTGGAGGGTCATGGGTTCATGGTCAAAGCTATATTAAGAACATCTCCTTCTGCAATATGCCTTGCCTTTACATAATCCTCTTAATGCTTAACATGTCAGAAAGAAATGTTTCTTTTTCACAGCGATAGCAACGTTTCCCTCCCCCATTCAGGGAGAATCCTCAAACTAAAGAACAAAATCTCCTAGCACAATAGAAATACAAACAATGCCTGAAGAATATGGACTTGTTAAGATAACAATAGAAGTCCGGCTGGTGCAGACCTAACATGCCTTTCATTTTGGTATCTTTTTGTTAGCATTTACATCACATATTTGAACTCATTGTGTTTGAAACTAGAGAATTAGTCTGATTTTCATGTCTTAAAAAGGCCTGGTAGGTCTAATCACTATCATAATTATAATTGTTACATCAGTTTATGTGCTGCACACCGAGGACTGGGAAGGCATGTAACTACAGATAAATTTGTCAGAATGCGTTCAGAAAAGCATTTGGATGGTCTTATGTCTAGCCTGTCTTGAAAATGGGAGAACAATGTCTCTCACCCAGTATTGTTAGCATGAAAATTTCAGTGTCTCTCATAAAGCTGCCATTTGCCCTCAATAAGGCCAAGACTCCATTTCCAGCATTACTGGTTGCCATGTTGTAAATTATTTTTAAGGTTAACAAACTGGTGAGGCTGCATCTCGAGTACTGCATCCAGTTTTGGGTGCCTCACCACAAGAAAGACATTGAGGTGTTGGAGCTGGTGAGGGGTCTGGAGCACAAGTCCTGTGAGGAGCGGCTGAGGGAGCTGGGGGTGTTTAGCCTGGAGAAAAGGAGGCTGAGGGGAGACCTTATCGCTCTCTGCAACTACCTGAAAGGAGGCTGTAGTGAGGTGGGGTCGGTCTCTTCTCCCAAGTAACAGGTGATAGGACAAGGAGAAACAGCCTCAAGTTGCGCCAGGGGAGGTTTAGACTGGATAATAGGAAAAAGGGTTGTCAAGCATTGGAACAGGCTGCCCAGGGAAGTGATTGAGTCACCATGCCTGGAGGTATTTAAAAGATGTGTAGATGTGGTGCTGAGGGACATGGTTTAGTGATGGTTTTGGCGTGTTACATTTACAGTTGGACTCAATGATCTGAAAGGTCCCTTCCAACCTAGACGAGTCTCTGATTCTAAACTGAGAAAGTCACTTTAGGCCCTGCTTGTGCTTACCACACTAAAGCTACATAGAGGAAAAACATTTGGAGCATCCAAGGCTCCATCGTGCTTTCAAAAAGACTATGGTTTTCCTTAGCGAGACAGGTGGGATTCAGCTGGGGCTATTTCTTCAAGGTCAAGCTACCTTTCAAATGGGGTGCTGGAGCATCTAGCAAGTACCCACAGCTTTCCCCCACAAAACCAGCAGCAAATACAGCAAGGCTCCCTCTCTTTTGCCATCTGCATAGCTTGAATCTCACTTGCTGTAGCTTGGATCCCAGCCTCATCCCTGCTGACCTTGACAGATTCCAAAGGGTCCAAGGAAAACAAGAGAATGATGAAAAAATGGGAATTTCCTCTGTCCCAAGGCAGATATTCCTTTTTGGGAGTGAATATAGAGAACAGCATGGATCATAAGGCACTCAGGTCTCATGTTTCTCATATGTACTAACACAGGGATACTTAACACTTATCTGCCTCATAGGGCTTTATGAGAATTAATTAATGTTTGCAAATCACTTTGTATCCTCAGAAGGAAAGTGCTGTAGAAGAGCTATGGAAAAAAATGCTAAGTACACTGGATGAATTTCACCCCTGAGTCCAGAGCTACAAGACCCTCAAAATCCTTAAATACCATGTAAGCTCTCAATGTAAGCGCCAGAGTATATAAAACTTGTGCCTAGCACTGAGGGGAGTCAGAGCCTAGGTGAAATTGCTGTTCCCAGAGTATCTATAACTTTGATCCTGGTAGAGAGGAAGAACCACAACAGTACATAATGGGACAAACACCGTAGGTTAACCAAGTGCTGTGTAGCCATCCTAAGAATTTAAAATCTTTTTATGTCTTTGAGCCACTTTGTATTTCTGTGAAAGAAATTTGCCTCCCCAGTTGTACCAAGTGTGTTTCTCATAACAGCCTCGGAAGTATTCAAATCATCTGTTATTCCAAATCCATATTCAAATAACTTTAAATCAACGGAAATCTTCTTTCAGAATGGTGCACTGCAGAGAGGACTGGTCGCTTAATGAAACGTTTTTTTAAAAAAGTCTCTCTCATAACAACATATGTGTCTGTCTGTGATGCACATTACCAGTAACTGACCTGGGAAGTCAGAGATATGTTGGCAGCACAATATTCATGGAGTTTCCTTCCCAAATCACACCATCATTAGCCAGCATCCTCAGGTCAAAATCCCAGCTCTTTTGTGAGATGTTAACTCTAGAAGTCATCAATAAAGCACTTCAACAAAGATCAAACAGGAGTCAAATCAACAAAATGTTTCTATTGCTGTTCATGCTATTCAGGCAATACTAACAAATCCTTTCTTCCTTAGCACTAGTTATCCTTTTCTCCTCCACTTGGCATTCTTAGATATGGAATTCTCACCCTGTCAACAGACAAGAAAGGAAACCCTTCCTGCTGGAACAAGCTAGACATAGATAACATTCGCCAAAGGACAGGCCCTTCTTAGTCTTTTTCTCATTTCCATTTTGGAAAATATTTGTATTGAAAAAGGATATTTTCATTTGCAGTTTAGATTTATCATGGAATCAAAGAGTCAGAGAATGGTTTGGGTTGGAAGGGACCTTAAAGATCATCCAGTTCCAATCCCCCTGCCATAGGCAGGGACACCTCCCGCTAGACGAGGTTGGTCAAAGCCCCATCCAGCCTGGCCTTGGACACTTACAGGGATGGGGCCCCCACAACTTCTCTGGGCAACCTGTGCCAGTGTCTCACCACCCTCATCGTAAAAAATTTCTTCCTTATGTCCAATCTAAACCTACCCTCTTTGAGTTGAAAACTGTTGCCCCTTGTCCTGTCACTGCAGACCCCAGTAAAAAGTCTTTCTCCATCTTTCTTATAAGCCCTCTTCAAGTATTGAAAAGTCGTAATAAGGTCTCCCCGCAGCCTTCTCCAGGCTGAACAACCCCAACTCTCTCAGCCTGTCCTCATAGGAGAGATGTTCTATGCCTCTGATCGTTTTTGTGGCCCTCCTCTGGACCCACTCCAACAGCTCCATGCAATCAGTACATCCCCTATCTTGATATTGGGGCTTGACCCAACCCAGGTGCAGGACCTTGAGCTTGGCCTTGTTGAACCTCATGAGCTTCATATGGGTCTTCTCCTCAAGTCTGTTAAGGTCCCTCTGGATGTCAAGGTCCCTTTGGGGATCTGCCTTCACCCATGACAAACAAGTCCGACCATTTGCATAAGGTGCTGTATGGGAAGATGGAACTTCTGGCTTTCCCCAGCAAATCACACGTAGGTAACTAGTGTCATGATGAATAATTTATTTTTTATCTCTTCAGCCTTTCATTTTGCCTTCCTGGTCCACAGTCAGCACTTCCTGCAGTTCTAGACATTTTCTTCCTCACCCCATCTCCCAGCCTGGGCTTCTGACATATAGGACAAGGTAGAGCTGAAATTACTCACAGGAAAAAAGACAGAGGACAATGCAGAACTGCTCCAAGCAGCTCAGGACCTTTCTGCTTTCTTCTCATTCCCACCCCACCTGTGGGACTGGCGCCCACCTTCTCCCGTTAATCCTAGCAAGAGAGTTCAGTTCCTTCCTGAGGAAGAGACAGTGAGTGCTGATGGCTCCACGCATGATTTCTGACCAGCTCTTCTGCTCTGCGTCAGAAGGTGGATGGGAGAGACCAGTAATTTGGGAATGGAAAGCCCTTAGCGCAGGTGACTCAAATACCCTGTGTGAAACAGCAGCATCTCCTGGCCCAGCACCACTGCGTTACTGATCTGCTTGAATGAGCATTGCCGCTTTATGGCCCTGCGGTAGAACCAGCAGGAACTGGTGGTCTCACACCTGTGCAAGGACCTTTTTTAGGCCATTGAGGACACACACTCAGCCTTATAACAATTCACTGGGGTTAAATAGAATGAGAAGGTGGAATGGGAGAGAAAAAAGGTCCTGATTTAAACACAGAAGTTGGGATTCACCTCATCTTGTGCTGAAGGCCTAAAATAAGCACAGCGAATCCCACACCAGAAATGCTTGTTTCTGTCCACTGGCTACAAAGGGAATTTAGGTGATGAGCTCAGATATAGAGGTGTTATAAATCCCACCTCAGGTTTACGATCGTACCTATTGCTAACGAGAGTGCCTGCTGATATTGGTAAATATCTTAGGATGTGCTGGTGCAGGATGGGGCTGAGATCACATTGGGAGAGATCAGATATACAGGAAAATAGGTATGCAGTAAGTACATTTATTTCTGAGATGTTTAAAGCATACATGTTAGACTTCGACCATCTCTTGCCCGCTCTCTAATTCACTGGGCCCAAATCCAAAGAATTTAGCAGTTCCTCGAGGACTGAATGTGCACCTTTCTTCTATTGAGATTACTGAAATATCAAGAAAATATATTTTGCAGTTTACTAAACATTTGCAGGCACTTTTCCCATATGTTGTCTGGAAGTAGAGCTGGCTTCCTTTAAACAGAAGAAACATTTTTTCTGTAGATGGCGAAAGAGATGAGATTGGCTGCGAGCCCACGTGAGGCCAGTATTACTCTTTTTTACGGAAATTCAACAGCATTTTTCAATTCATTACATGAAAACAGCAATTTTATCCACGGTGAACAGCCTGTAGGCCACCCAGGGCCACCTAAAGCCTGCCTGTGGACCAGCAGTCCCGTAGCAGCTCCTCGGGCTGGTCGGGCAGCGTCCCTTGCTGTCGGTGGCAGCAGAAAGAGCGGTGTTGTGTTGAAAGCTTCAGAGCAGCTGGGTCAAGGTGTGCTTGTGGTGCCGTTGGTAGTCTCTCTCTTTCCGTGGAGGGCAACAGGAGGAGCGGGAGCTGAGGCAGAGGAGCCAGGGGGTGTGAGACCTGCTCTCCAGGCAGCCCAAGGTCAACCCCTGGCCCTCCTGCGCAGGGACATCACTCCGTGGCAGATGGAGACGATCACTGGTGTAATAAATCATGGCTGCGCACACACACATCTTGCGGCAACTCCCTGCCTCCCTGGGCATATCATTAATGGAAACCTGGACTGTGGTGGTGTCCGCTGACCAGGGCCATGTTGCAGTAGGCATCCTACAGAGACTCTCTTCCATGGAGTTGCCACCATGCAGAAGCCAAAACCAAACTATGCTGCCAAGTGGGTGGGGGAACCAAACGAGTGGGGAAGAGAGTACAGGGCGGCCAAAATAACAGGATGCTGAAATTTGTCATTACTTCTCCAGCCAGTTGCAATAATCGCGGTAGTCCTAATTCCCTCCCCATTTCCCATGCTGCGCGTAGCACCAGTGGCCGAAGAGGTGATGTGGCGGTCCCCCTTTTCACGCAGCGAACTTGTAAGCCAGGGTCCCTGGCCAGACGAGGTAGGCAATGATCAGCTTATGACCAGAATTATTTTTGTAACAAACCGCAAAGATTCATTTCCATGTTTCGTTTACGGCAACAAACGCCAGCAGGTTTTTTTGCAAAATTATTCGAGTCGGGATGGCTTTATTTGCAGCTCATAACATATCGCTCCTGTTTCTCTCTGAGGGCGTGCTATCCGAGGCCTCCCTCACCCAGCTAAAGCTGTAGCGGTTTATCTTTCCAATGAGCATAATCCCACAGTATGTCCCCATACAGCAGGCAATATTGTTTACACAGGTTAATAAACGGAGTATTCTGTACAGTAATTTATGCTGTAAAGTATGTACATATGTCATGGTAGCAGTCACAAATGCTTTAAACTGCCTTATTTATTAGATCAGTTAGCATTTCCTCCCTTGCGCCAGAATACTTTAAATTATTTTGATCTTTTGCATTAGGTATTTTTTTAGTTACTGCGTTTTGACCCAATTATTGACAAAAAAAAAAAAATTGGTCTTTACAGTAAGTAAAGACCTACTAAAATGTAGGTAGAAATAGCAAAATCACTGCCCATCCAGATAATATAGCTCTAATTACGATTAAAAGTAAATATGGTATACTCTTATCTGTGTATCATAGTATATGCCAGAAATCATATTCCATTTGTGACCAATACAAACAACAAGAGCTTTAGTAACTTTCACCTATCTCATTCTTCCATTGTGAGACAAAAAAATAATAAACTACTTAATCTAAAATGTTCCCCGTGAGAGCCCTGGTCTTATTCCTCCCTCAGGCAAGACTCACATTGGCTTCCAGTGGGAGCTTTGCCTGAGTAAAAGTACAACATAGGGACATTACAAAAATAAATATATCACGTGTGAACAGTACTTGTGCTTGGTAGTCATTCCTTTTCTCTTTGGTAAGAAACACAGGCTAAACACTACATCTGCAATGCTCCTCTCTCTCACTCCTTTCCTTTTGCTGTACGAGTAAAAAATTGAGATTCAAAACCAATTGTATTTGTTCCATTCGCTCAAGCGAAATAGAGACCTTCTGGGGATCAGTTCCGAGTCAAACTAGAAAACACGAGAAAATTTTGCTTTTGTTTGTTTTCATGTTAAATTATGTTACACCATTAAACAGGTTCATACGTACAAAGGCAATGAAATTATTAATGACTTGTTTTACTGTTTGGAGATTTTGCTATGTCCACAGTTCATACAAAACTCATGTAGCACAGTTTCTGGGATGGTGAAAAATCCTACTGTAATGTAACAGAATGAGCCTTAAGGATTTGTAAGAATAAGCACTTTTATATTAAAAAGCAAATATTAATTCATCAGTAAGATTACTTTTTTAATGTGACAATAAACCATGAAATCAACATCCTTCTGTCTCAATTACGCCTCATCTGTCTCTTTCTTAAACCTCTTTCTGAGTAAAAAAAAATTGCCTGGTTTTATGTTACGGCTTTCGGGTCCCATCACAGTCGCCTGTGCTCCTGCCGAAGCCACCTCCCCCTCTCCACACCTCATTCACAGGTGAGCTCGTGTGAAACCTTCATACAACGAAGGAGGGAAGGCTTGTTCGTCAAAGCAGATCTCATTAACAAGGCACCAGATTTAACTTTGGTGTCTGACAGAACCAAAGGCGTGCAGAGAGGCAGCTCTCTGGGGAAAGGAGAACAAAGTCACTGCTGCTTTTTAGTGAGGCACAGGACGAGCAGATAACCAATCCAAACTTTTCTTTATTTATATTTAGAAGAGAAGCCGCTGCACCTCAAGACCACTAACGTCTGTAAGTAGTGCCAAGAGAGGTGTGACCTCAGCAGCTGCAGAGCAGCAGTTCACAATTTACAGGCCAGCATTATGGTAAAACCACATGAAATACAAGTACCAAGCCACTCTCCATCTTGCCTTCCCCTGTACACGCACACACACACACATATTTTTTGCCAATTATTTCACAATTCCTTCAGCTTCCTCCCACGTAGGATTGCAATCTCTCAGAAGTATTTATTCCAGCATGTTTTGGGGGGCTGAAACCTAAATGCTGCTGTTTTAACATGACCATTTTGCAAGCGGTAGCTTCTGGTGGTTCTTTTCTGCTCGACCAATACCCGGGGAGTGGGGGGGGTTGGATGTTTTCTTACTTTTTGATGAGGAAATCACATTTTCCCAAGCAGCCTCTGACATCTCAGGGGCAGGCCAGAAGGAATGAGCTTCCCAAAAAACGTCCTGCACTTTCGTGACTCACCACCATACAGGAACAGGTGCCTTTAATGGACTGTAACCATCGCATATAGAAACACAAATGGAGAGCTTTTGCTACTGAGGGCAGGGAATGTACTTCAGGAGCGAGCTCTGGCTTATGACGTGCCATGATTCATCATGGGCTGACACAAGACATCACTGCTCCCCGCCATTGCCCGGAGTCTCCTGTTGGGACAGGAGAACAGGCAATGAATGGTCTCCCCAGGCACTGCCATCATCAAAGGATGGAGACAGCTTCCCCAGGTGTTCCCTGCAGCAGCTGAGGAGCTGACGTACCACGTACCAGAGGGACAGTCGCGTGTAGCTGTGTTTCCTAGAACACCGAGGCCCAGAGTGAGCCCACTGCCGTCGCCCACACCAGTGACGGTTCAGTCCTACACGGCACACACAGCTCCATCAGCTTCTGCTGGGTTGGACCTGCTTGCTTCAGCCCTGCCGCTCTCCCGGAACGCCCCGCTGGTTTGCTGGTAATCCTGCAAAATATTCACGCAGAATTTTACTTCCTGACTTGTTCCTCAAAAACCTCCTCTTCTCAGCGTAATTCAAGGTCAGGAAAGAAGTCAGGCATCACCGAGCTGAAGACCTGGAGGGCCCATTATGATGATCTAGCCTTGCTTCCCAGGAAAACACAGGCCATAACGTTTCATCAAGGGATTCCTTTATCAAAGGCTAATAACTCGATGAAGAGAAGTCTAACCTTTTATTAAAGCACCCATTCTTGATTTAAAGATACAGAGCCTTGAAGAATTTACCACAGCTCTTGGACTGCTATTTGCTAAATATTCTGCCCCAGGGCTTCACTTTGAATGGTATCAAAGCCAACTGCAAAAACAAACAGAAAAAAAAGAAACCTCAAAACCTGAACATGGAATATGTGCACTGAAAGAAGGGGGGGGAATTATGGGGAAACTTTGCATTTTAGGAGAGTTTCTGCTCTTAATTTGATGAAAGTATATGTAGACAGTATTTGCTAGTCTGAAATAGAATAGGCTGTGATCTTGTTCACTAGACATGCAAACCCACAAACGAAATGCAAAAGGAAACATTGCAACAAGTACTGCTGAAATGCAGACCCTGTGGTGGTCCTTTCACATTTGCGTCAAGCTCACATTCATAATAATGTGACTCTCAGATTTCCTTTGATTTAAGACTAGGAACCAGCAGCATGTGTGGATGTTTCTTAAAATGAAATCCAGGCTACACAACTGTCTGGATATGGATTATTAGCTTGAAATCTCCTGTACTATAAGGAATTACAAATCAGTAGAGGTGTATTGAGAGTGTCTCCTAGGGCCATTTATGCAACTCCTGACAGTGTGAGTTTCTACTGATTTGATTTTCTGTAGTGATTTTTCCAACACCTGTATTACAAATCAGCTGTAAGAAGCTAAGGTTAACATATGTCAAGAACTATTACTTAATAGCATGTATGCCTGCATGTAGTTTAAAATAATGGAGAACCCAATCCTACAGACACGGATGTTTCTTTTTCTTTTTTTTTTTTTTTTCCTGTTCCCCAGAAAAGAATTTCTCATTCCCACAGTGCTACGGACAGCTTCTGATTTACAAATCCCTCCAGGTAAAGCAGAGAGAGGGGGCATTGAAAAGCAGCTGGGGTAAAGGCACCCATCTTTGAAAGATTGCCTTGAGAGATATGCCCAGCCCTCTCACTGCTAGCATGCTTCTCAAAAAGTACTAAAAGAAAGCTTTTGCTGCTACGGCTAGTCAAGGATTTAGGCATTTAGAAACACCATTTTAGGTGCCTGGTCCCAAAAAAAGAGTACAAAACCCTGTGTCAGGCCCCAGGCCACCCTATGCACTATGTGGAGAGATCTGGATAACTTGAATGAACAATTGAGAAACCTTCACTTGAGGGAAGAGCTCCCGGATCCAGGCAAGTAGCAGTGCCTGAGCAGGGCAATAAACTCCAGTCCCTTCTAAAGCACCAGCACCCGATGCAGGGCCTCAGACGAGCCCTTCCACCCGGATAGATCTAAGCAAAGTATGTTCCTGCAAGCATTTTTCAGGGTGGTGAGCAAACCTTTCAGGAAACGAGTGAGCCAGGAGGCAATAGTTCCAGTATTTATTTATTTTTTTGCAGGTCAATATAGCGGATTGTTTGTTACAACCTGGAAGCAAGCCTTTCTTAACATAAACAGGCCCTCTCTCATGAAGAGACCCTACTCCCAGCTGCACGTTGTGACCAAGTACTTATTTGTAATACCAGTGTTGGAAAAATTACTACAGCAAATCAAATCAGTAGAAACGCACACTCCCAAGAGAGGCTCCGCAGTCCCAGCACCACCCACAGTGCACCCTCTGCCAACGGCCTGGGATATGTGCCACCACAGCGTCTGTGCTCCATCCTTACTTCCGTCCTTGCACATCCCATACTGGCGGCAGTCAGAAAAAAATTCATTAGGCTAAATAGTCCTTTGATATCATCAATAGAGTAGTTCTTACTGGCATCCTAAGCTCACCGATAAGCTGAAAAGAGAGGAAGTGATAAAAGTTTTTTAAACTTCAAGGACACAAAACAATAAACAAGGTATCATCTGTTTTGGCAAGTGGCTGCAAACTGGACTCAGCCGATCTGGACCCAGTGGATTGTTTTTATAGCTCTCTTCATGATGCTGCATGCAGTAAAAGCTTCAAAAAGGTTTAAATGGAGCAGACATCATTTGTTATTGCTTCACCAGGACATAAATTTTGACTAGGGAGGGATTTAAAGATCTAGGCTTAGGTCCTGTTATCAAGCTTGGACTAATAGTTTCTAATCAAAACAAGATGAGGTATCCTCTGCTGTGTGTTAAGTTGTTTGAGTTAAAACACTGCACAAGTGGAGGATTTAAGCTTAAACTCAGTGAACGCGGTGTACACCAAAAATTTACTTTGTCTTGTCTTGCTGCTTTAGGAGACTCTCAGAAAACTCCTCGTGGTCATCCAGACAAAGCCACAAGAAGAGGATAAAGCTATATTGTCTGCCTCAAAGCATAAGATAGGGGTAAATCGATACCCATTTCACATGCTTTCATAAAGCTCCTGTGAAAGCATGAACAGGTGCTTTGAGAAGATGGAAGGCCATTGGAACCCTGAAAGTTATCCAAAATTCACTTTTGATTATACGTTTATTGTGCCTGTGTTCTGAAAATTTTACACTAAAGAAACAGAAGTGACCCAACTGGGTCTGCTTCCTCAGCTCAGCTATTCTATTCACCTTTCCATTTGCCTTGCAAGTGCCAATTTAAAACATGTGGGTCAGCCACAACTGGCTCATAATGGAGAGAAGAGATGACATTCAGATTACATTGCATTTATTAAAGTAATAAAAAGACACCATGAACTAGTGTCTTCCTAATTTTAAGTAGTGTTGCAAATTGTTCACCATCCTGGTTGCCCTCTCTAAAGTTAACTGGACGGATCCTAATATCTCTACTGCTCCTTTTCAAGTAAGAGTACAGCAACAAATGCTTTGTGGATTTCAGCACAACGTATCACAACCTCAGCACTAAATCTTCTCAGTGCCACTTTCCCAGGTAATATTCTTCAGGTTACATCCTGAACTTCACCCAGTCAACTTCTAATTCACTCCCAACCTTCTAACTTTGAGAATTTACTCATTTGCAATATCACATACTGATATGAAAGACACCTTGGTTTATCTAGTCAACACAGCAAAACAGCACTAGAGTACAAAGTAGGCTCAAAAAACAAGAAACGCTTGAAAGCCAATTCCTTTTTTGGCTTCAAGGATGTTTGGGGGTCTAGCTCTAGAAAAAAGGACTTTGCAAACAGGGCTCCTATACAAAAAACCCACAGCCTACAAGACCTGCATGGGAGAGACACCTCCAGCTGCAAACTCCAAGAAAGCTTTCCGCACTGAGTTGTAACAGGATAGGGAGTGGGATAATCTATGTAACTGAGGCGCGTTTGAGTGCCCAGCTCCCCTGACAGCCCTGGAGGTCACTGTCTAATCCTACATGAATCATTTGTGAGTTTCCAAGGAGCAATCCACATGAGCAAGGAAGCATAGCCAGAAAATGCAGCGTCTCACCATCAGAGCATTTAGTACATACAGGCAAACACATATATGGTGAAATAGTTGTGGGTCTTTTGACACGAAAGGCACAAATTGTCTTTGCTTGTGTTACAACTCCATGCATCAAGCTGAGCTCAGCGGGCTGGAAGGGATACACCTCCTGCTAAATATCAAGGGGAGCTCCACCTTCACTGTGCTGCACATGCTTTCACATCTGGGCACGTCTTATAGGCATACTGTGGAATTCCAGATGACCCTGCATTACCACCCTTCACTGCACCTTGGAGGTATTCCCAGAAAACTAGACTTTAAGGATGATCTGAATGACTACAAAGTGGTAATAATAAGAAACCTTGTGGATCGGCACGGAAAAGCTCTTACCGTGGAGACTGTATGGGTAAGGTGGGCAAATCATGGCAAAACTACTAATACATGAAAAGGAAGCCACAAATAGCTTGAGGATGGCATAAAAGCAGACAGATAGCAAAAAAGAAGCATTAAAAAGGCCTTTTTAAAATAAGGGCAAGACCTTTCTTCTTGACGTGGTAGAAAAAAGGGATTCAGGAAGGTGAGATAAGGTCAGGTTACTGGATAATGCAGACTTCCTGGGTAGCAAGGTATCTGCCAAATGAAGTGAGACATAATGAATGTTAGAGAAGCCAGAGAGGAGGTGGTTACAGTAATTAAGGTCTGAGGTGAAGAGCTCAGAACCAACTGCCTAAAAAATATTGCAGACAGCTCAACAAAGACATCTGCTCAGGCTACAGCTGCAATCCAAACAGCTAACAAGATGTTCGGCTACTCAGTGAATGAGATGGTGAATAATGCAGAAAATATCCTCCCTTTATACCAATCAGTGCTGAATTCTCCTCTCGCATACTGTCCATGCCCCTCCCCAAGCTCTAGTAGATCCTGCAGAAACAAGCGGAGGTCAGAGCGTAAGAATGAGAATAAGCGAGTGGGGAGTGGAGGCAGAGGCAGGGACTATCACAGGAAGCGATTGAAAAGAATGAGGTTTGTTTATCTCAGAAAGGAGAGAGATAAGAAGGGACACAGTAAGATAAAATACCAAATACTCTAAAGAAGTAGTATCTGACACTTCTCTTTGCCTTGCTGCGTAACAGAAGAATAAAGGAACATTCAATGAAATGAAGAGCTCATGTATTCAAAGCTGATCAAAGGAAATTCTCTTTCACGTAATGTGTAATTGGACAGTGGACGATATCTCCACAGGAAGCACTGAGGTCAAGAACTGTGGAGGACTCAAAGAAGGATTGGACGGCTATATGGATCACAGGAATATCCACTCTGAACAATTATGCTAAACTTTGGAAGAAGTATAAAGACAGGCTTTCAGAGTTTAAGCCAGTACCTGACTACAGGAGAATTAAAATTAGCTTTCTATAGGGGTAGATTATCTCACATCTTTCTCTGAGGTCCTCCTATCTTCTTTGCAAGCAATTGATGCTGTTCTCTTTAAGGTCAGATCATCGGTCTACATGAAAGACACAATTTCTGTTTTCCCACTTCCACATCAGCTTCAGAGGCACTGGAAAGCTCTGTCTAGCTGCAACAACGTCAGCAACTTCAAACCTGCATCTTCCCACCAGCGACACGCCTATGGCACCGCCTGTGGTAAATCAACGCAAGGCATTTCTGTCACAACACAATTTCCTCTAACACAGGGTGGCTAGGGCAGCGGAGCTGCAGCCACGTAGACAGGGAGTGACAAGAGTTCGCTCCCTTCCTCACCTCACCCCAGAGTCAAGCTCGGTCTTGCCGGCTCCTTTCCACTGCCTTGCACTCCCTTCTACAGAAAGGGCAAGGCCTGATCACGACCTAAGCTTAATCCACAGGAAGCAGCTCTCTGCTAGGAGGCTTGTGCAGATGAACCTCCTATTTCCCGACAATATACCCCTAAGAACGAACCTTCTCTAATAGAAGCGACATACTGCCTTCTCTGGCCATGGCGCTAAACGAAAGGATCCCAGACTTTCTGTCAAGGTCCGTATAATTAACCCAAACGCTCAAAACCTTATCTACCAGTTCCAGGACCTCAGGGCCAGGCAGGAGATACGGGCTCCATCCAGTTCAGCCCAGCTGCAGTGGCAGCGGCTCCGAATCTGCACCACGGCACATGTCAGTAAATTTACGTCACGTGCCCCTCTGATGCCTACACAACCAAGCAGATCTTCTGCAGAGTTCTGGTAGGCTCAGGTGCCTGAAACCTGTTTAATAGCGGTTTAAATGCTTACATCCCATTTTGCAGGTACACATGCTTCCAGTTTTCCCCTCCTTCCCTAGCCTTGTAAACTACCTGCTGACCTCAAATTCGGCCTGTTGCTGTCCCACCTTCTCCTACGCAGCAGCCCAACAACTTTTCTCTGTCTTAACTAAACCTGAAGCTAGCTTATTTTCACATGGCGTGATCCTGAACAGGATCAAGAGGGCAGGGCAACATTTACCTTCCCCCTCCCCTTTTTTTCCTCTTTGGATGTGGGCTGGGAGGACCCACATTCATCATGGCTTGCGCGCAGGGGTTGATCTTTCTATTAGCAGACCGATACAGTTTAGGAACCTGCCCAAACTGAATCCAAATGAAAACAAGCCCTAAACCACTGGGGAGGGATTCTTCCCCTAAACCATTTTGCTATTTTCATCTGGGCCTTTACTGTCCTCCTGCGTGTTCCACAGGACAGTTCCATATACTGCAATTGTGCGTCACTCACTTGACTGAGTCGCGTGTTCCTGAAGCTGTATGCACCCTTAGCTAACTCAGTGAAGTCAGAAGGTAACCACCTTTTTTCTTTGTGCAGCACTTTGTGAGGTTTCTGCTCTCTCCTCAGCACCACTTCCTTAATTTTTATAATCTCATAGCACCATGAGTATTGTCTGGTGACTGTACTGATCATTACTATAATTTTTAAATCTCTTTAAGGTCTCTTTGACCCCTCAGAATGAGCCTCTTAACTTTGCCTCAGAACCGAAATCATTGAAACCATTAGGGTTTAGTTGCTTTATAATGCACCTTTCTCCAAACATAACCTTCCTGAGACAGTGACCCATGCTCCATGCGGTATTCTGGAGGGGCCTAATAACCATCTTCCAGAGGACTCTATTGCCTCTTTCGTGGTGCATTATGTGCTCACTGTTCCATCGGTCTAGTGTCTTGTTTGCCTTTTTTATTGCAGCTGTGCACTGAAGTGACGGTTTCTATGATTTTTTTCCACAGTAACCCCTTTCTCTCTCCGATCAGCGTGCTGGATGTAACACCCATTTCCTACATTTGCTCTTTGTTCCCAGACTAATTACTTTTCATTTTCTATACCAAGCAGCATTTGCCATCTGCTGGCTCGTCAACTAAATGATCCAAATCCCTTTTGAATCCACTTGCATTGTTCCTTATCGCTTCTCTGTGCTTCCAGTTTTACCATGCAACCAGCGGAGATTTCACACACACAGAGCTCAGCTGAGGCACGGGAGCAGAGACACGAGAATCCATGGGATCTTCTCACACCTTGGGCAGAGCATCCCACCTGGATTTGCCACTTTGGCAAAAATTAGGCTCACATATGCTTCAGGCTGCTTGAGATAAAGGATGGCTTTAAGCCCAGGCCCTGCGCTGGAGGACAGTGCAAGGCCAGTGTCTTACAGCAGGGATCCCAAAGATTGCGGGTGGGCTGCTACAGCCTTCAGAGACCCCCATCTGGTGTGTCCACACCAAGATTCAGCACACACTGCACTCCCCACCCCACAGCTCTCACTACTAGTACTGGAAGGAGAGGCACATGCCACATCTCCTCCTTGCACCGTGTCCTGTTTGTCTGTGTGTGTGTCTGCACATGGGGAAAGGGGAAAAGGAAAGAGGAGCACGGAAAAAAGCTGAGACTTCACCCATACAGAAACCAGCATCACTGTAGTCCAATAGGCAAAAATATAAATTTCCTCTCAGCCCTGCAGTGCAATTTCTGAAAATCCCACACAAAGAACTTGTTCTGAGTCCCCTCAGGAAATGTCCCATGCATGGAAGGCCAGATGTGTAGGGAAGAAGCAGGGGTCAGCTGGGGACACACACTCTTTTCCCAGCTCTGAGCACCAGAAGATAAGCGCCAATGCCTTTAAAGCAGGATTTATGGGCAAGCCTTATGCTGCGCTGATGCATGTGCCACATGGCATTCTCCTGGAAACTCTTTTCTGCCTTAGCAACAGCAAGCCTGACTTGCTGGTCTATTGCCCTCACTTTATTTTGTTTGTCATGTAAGGCAAAAATTGTCTCAGATTACCCAGAGTGAGCAATCTTTTGGATGATCTTTTCCGGTCTTCCCTTGAAAGCATTGCATGCACGTGAGGCATTATCAGTTGCCTATCCAAGATATATTCAGGTAAGAGAAGAACTAGACAATTTGTGCATTTTCTTGCAAATTTTCTGATCATTTATTTATGTGGAAAATGACCACAGAGTGGTCAGTTCAGAAAGTTAAGGTTTTGAAGCTGTTTTATGGTCCACATGTAAAAAGATCTATTTTTTCTTTAAAGTGCATTGACTTTTCTGAAAGCCAAGTTCAGATAGACTAGGCTTGACTTCAAACAACGTTTTCTGCTCCCATTTATCGTGTTTTTACATGGTGATTTGAGTTAGGAGTGCAAAACATGGATAAATCTTTAATAAGCTACAAACATCAGAGGAAATAATTTGTGCTATGCCTTTCTCGGGCAGGAAACCAGCATACCCAGTCTAACTAACTTGCCTTTGGCTATAATTGCGATTGGAGATACTACATTTTATCCCAGACTTTCCACACACTTAAAATCAGCTGGAGTTCTAGGTGCTCAGCATTTCTGAAAAACAATTTTTACCTCTATTTGAGCATTGAAAAATCAGCATTTGCTCCATGATACACTCATATCTTCTGTTCTGCTAGGACAAAGTAGTAGGAAAAAAGAGTTTTTTTAATTCATGGCAGTATTGTGTTACTCTTTTTTAATACGTAAGTCAGAGGAGTTCATCACAGGCATGAGTGGAAAGATTTTTCATAGTTCTCCACTTAGTCTCAGGTGTCTAAGAAGAGAATGAAGCTCCAAGCCAAATTTCATCTAGTTTCATGAGTGAAGAGTTTGCATTCTGGGAGAACAGAATGAGACAATATTCAGTCTTTTAACAATAAAACTCCTGCAATCTCGTTTAGACCTGTTCCCATACATTGCAGCTGTATGATTTGTGCAGCCTCATAGAACTGCCTGGAATTCAGGAGTGTGATTTGAGCATGCATCTGTAGTATTATTCAATTCAGTGGAACTTTTGAAAACCTCCTCCACCACAACATTTAGGCATAGCCTGGCCCCTCAATCTTGCTTTCCCTTCTGGCAAATTTGGATCCAGTGAAAGTAAGACAGGAATCTTGTAAAAAGGGAAGGACTCTACTGTTCCCCCAATGAAAGTATGATCTTCCCTATCTCATCATCTGAAGCAATTGAAATTGTCTCCAAGAGCAGAGGCCTCTACCTACATGCAAAAAAGCCCCATGCGTTGATCAGTCTCTTCCTCTGGCTCACAAACATCCTCCAGATCTTTTCCTACCTGTAGCTTCAGCACAAACTTTTTTCTTTTCTACTACTTTCTGCTACTAGCTGGGTTGTAATGTTCGTGCCATTTCATCCTGCTGACAGCTGTCCTCTTTTCCCCATGTTACCATCCACATTCTACTTGTTTATCCCTTCCTTAGGTGTTGTGGCAATTCTGTCTCTCTCTGGGACTCCACACTGGCCTGACCAATTCAAGACACTCCTTTCTCAGGAGCTATCAGTGGGTTCCCAGCAGCCCAGAACAGCCAAAGGATTAATTCCGTAGTGCCCTTGATCCCAAAGAATTATAGCCCTTTAATGTGCCTGTGATGCACCAAGACTTGCGGGATTCACAGGAGCGTCCAGAGTTGAGTCTGAAGATGTTGTCTTACTTACCAAGTTTTTCTCATTTCAGACTCATTAATTTCTCCCACAGCACATTTCCCAGGTAGCCATTATATGTGATACTTGGATTTGTAGCATGCTTGGATTTGTAGCAAAGACATTTGTTTTGTCTTATCCAATTGTTTCTTTTCTCCATAACCCTTTCTATTCCTGTATCTTTTGCAAATAAAACAGAGACAGGTTCTGATCCTGTAGCCCATAATCTGACCTCATGTAAGAAGACTGTGATGCATGGCAGAAAAGTGAGAAGGATATAAGACACTGACTTTTATGAGTAAGATTCATCTTAGTTAATATCAAGCATTCCAGAGCACAGACCTTTACATACGAGCTAGTCACCCTAGGGTCTCTTTATAGTCAGTGGAGACAGGTACATCCAAGGCTAGCTCAGCTGTAGGTATCTAAATTAGGAGAAATCAATTCAATCCTTCATTCCCGGTTCCAATTGCATCTTCTGTGTCAGCATTCACTAAATCCACTGCATCCACTTCACTGATGTCAACAGCATTTTTCAACACTTGCATTCTTGGACATACCACATGACACATCATGCAAAAATATGCCAAAGTGCAGCTCTGTCTTCTAAATTACTTCAAGATCCTTCCTGGCTCTTAAATAGAAGTTGCAATAGAATCTCTCTAATTTCTTTTTCCAGATATGGCACTCACCATTACTCAGGTACCTTGAACCCTGAAAGACAGAACAAATGTACTGATTAATTTCCAACACTGACATGCTGAGCTTTTCTATGGCTTTACAGAGGAAGAACCCCAGCAGTAACACCTTGCTGTCTGTGCACGCAGAACAGAATATGTAAGCCTGTTTGAATGCTGCCAATGGCACCCATTAAATCCCTGATCATAGTGAAAAAAAACCAACCAACCAACAAACAAGCCCTTGGCAGCACTGAATGGAAGTAAAATGTATGGATTTCCATATAACTGAGATCTCAGACAATTCTGAGGAGAAGGAAGACACTGACTCCAAGCAGACAAAGGGAAAAAAAGAACTGGGGGTAACTGACCTTGTAACAGAAAAATCCCTCCCCTGTCGTAACACAAATACAGACTACCCAGAGTTTACAGCAGAGAACTAACATTTCAGAGAGTAAGAACTCTCCTCCCATGCAACCTGCAAACGGGCCAACAAGGGTCTGCAAAGTCCTGCAGTCAGCAGGGGGTGCATATGCTTGGTCACTGTGAAGAGAGATCCACGTTTCTGAATATAGAGAAATTGGGGAGTCAAGTGAGAGACACAGCTTTATTATAGTGATCCAATATGCCTACCTAGTGTTTTGTTGTTGGTTTGGGGTTTTTTCCGGTCGCCGAACAGTGACTTTGTTGTTTTGAATAGACCAACCTGTGTTGTAGCAAGCACCTGCTTTTGGCAAAACTCTGTAAGAACATCTGTGTCCAACAACGCTCCAAGCTCACCTGGAAATGATGAAGAAACTATAATAAGGAACAGAGCAACGGAAATCAAGGACTCCGCCTCAACTTCTCTTTGAAGTGGAGAGGCAGAACTTATAATCAATAAATGAATATTAGCCTAGGAAGACTATGAAAATAAAAGGTCAAGAGCATAAAGGCACCCATTATATTCTATCTATATATAGACAGTATATTATTACCTAACAATATCTTTGAGTACTGAGTCATGGTTTCAGATTCATTGCAAACGGGGCTGCAGGTGGCAATCCACTCATGTATAGCTGCTCTTCACAAAACCAATTTTGCATTGAGGGAGCTGCTGAAATGGAGATGCCAGAGCACTACCAGGGTGATGTAGAAATCTTTGCAGATGTGCAATTTTCATCTAAATTAAGTTCCACTGCAGTGTCCTAGACTGCTTCAGCACAAAATTAGCCAAAATAAAACTTATTTTTATGTAGTCTTCCCAGTTCCAAGGGCAGGTGCAGCCCTGACGCATGACTGGGGGAGGACTCTTCACTATTCAGCTGCGACCACAGAATCTGCACCAGTTGAGTGTTGCACCCATCAATGGAAATGGGCAAGGGGAGGAGAGGACTGAGGGATCTTTAGACTCTTCAGTAAGCCCACACTTTGTGCAAAATAGGCCTGATGCATTGGTCCATTCTGGCCACTTTTGCACCACCCCAAAATGGCTACTGGGGAGTAAAGTAGGCTGATAAAATAAAGCCACTCGAACAAGCTCACGTGCCAGCATTTTTGCTTTTAGTAGTTGGACAGTGTGAAGACACAGGAGAAGTATCCATTGATGACAACGTTCCCTCCAATCACTGGTCTTGTGGACTGCAGCAGTAACGTAACAGCCATATGGCTCCATCATTAGCAAAATGCCAAAACTGTTGGCTCCGATTCTTTTCCAACAGCCTTTCCAATTTCTTGGCCTTTCATAATTGCTTTGCTTCCCGCCCTTTTTTACCTAGATCTTTGCTCTTGTCTTGAGAGTGCCCTCCGTGCAAAGACCCCGAGTCATTCCCCCTAATGCCAGGCCCAAACATAGACTGCTGCTCTCTGCAAGTTTTGATCTTATGTTGTTTTATCCTTCCAGAACAGTTCTTAGTAACATACTCAGAAAAAGAAAAAAAAAAAAAAGATTGTTTGCAAGTGTAGATTATCCTGCAGAGGTTTCTTTTCTTCTGTGATGTTTCAAAATCATGCAAGAGAGACAGGGATTTCTATCCCTCGCTAGAAATCTTCCTTAGCTTCTTTCACTCTTGAAGGAGCAGGAGCACCTCTGCTTAACAGAACTAATTAATTACGATTGTAATAAAACATATGGTTCACCTAAAAAATATCTGACTGCATTGTGTTTTGGCATCATGGTTAAAAAGTATGTGTACGTAGTGATAGGCCTTATGTAACAAATTAATGCTAGAACCAAATGCTGCAGATTAGATTTTACAAGAGCAGTTTCACCGGTTACCATGAAACAATAGTGCTTGGTCAGGAAAGTACTGCAATAATCCCGCAGCTTTTACATGTCAATATTTAGGGCATCACTACAGTAGGCTGCGTTACTACAGCATTGCAGGAGCTGTGAAATGTGTCTCTGCCATTCCTAATTACCTCTACCCTGCCAGAGACGTGCAAAACCCGCAGATAAGCACGTTCTCTCCTTTCCCTCCCAGCTCTCTGACCGATGATCCACCGGGGCTGTTTAACCCTGACCCCGCAGCATCGCTAAAGGACATCAGGGGAACCTCAGCGCCTTGTCCCCGGCCGGAGGGGAAGGGGGATGCAGGAGGCTGCAATGCAGCACCGCTGTCTCCCCGTTCGGTGTTGCTGCCAGCAGGCAGGTGCGGTGGCGGATCCCTCCGTGCTGTGCCGTGGTACCCGCCTTCTGCCCAGTCCTCCTCTGGGGGGGTTGGCTGGGGGTCAGTTGGGGCACCACCACTGGATGAATCCCTCCAGCTGCACACAGCTGGCTGTTGCAGGAGTGGTGTGCCTGTGTGCGTGTTGTACACATGTGTTTGCCTGTAACACAGCACTGCGTTGATGGCCATGGCCTGAATGACTTGTGGACTGTCGTATTGGGTGTGTTTGGTGATAATTACACACATCTGTAAAAAACAGCATCACGCAGCTTGTGCATACAAAAATATTCAGGGCAGGAGTAAATGGCCTCAAGTTGAGCCAGGGGTGGTTTAGATTGGATATTAGGGAAAGTTCCTTCACCAAAAGGGTTATCAAACATTGGAACAGGCTGCCCAGGGAACTGGTGGAATCGCCATCCCTGGAGGTATTTAAAAGATGTATAGATGTGGTCCTGAGGTACGTGGTTTAGTGGTGGTTTTGGCAGTGTTAGGTTATCCTGGGGGATAAGGGTCAATATGCTTTATCAAACTGCTGAACTACAGGTCTGAACCTATTACCATTGAAGAACCTATCACCATCTGAGCCTATTACCAGAGAGGCCAGCCAACACTTCGAGGTGAATTCAGTGTCCCTTATTCTCATCTTTGTGCTGCCTGAATAAGAAACATCCCTGCGTTTACTGCTGCAAACTGAACTTGAGTTGGGGAGTCACCCACCTGGCATGAATTCAACACAGGTTGCTCTTCAAAGAGTTCCTTGACCAGGAAAACTACAGAGTGAGAAGTAAGGCTATACCTATTGTATGACATGAAAAAAGTCAATTAGCTGTCACACTGCAGCCATTCTCAATTAGTTATTCGCCTGTAGGGGGACCACTGCCACAGAACAAGAGATACAGAAGCTGTAGGCTGGTGACTGGGGTGGAAAATCAGAGAGCAGCAACTGGTCATTAGCTTCATGTTATTTAGGCTCTCTGTTTGGAGATGGGATGAGGGTGGTGAGCCTTCTTTTACTATATAGAATCATAGAATCTGCATGGTTGGAAAGGCCCTTTGAGATCATCGAGTCCAACCAAACACACACAAAAAAACCCCCTACAATCTCTGTCACTCGAGCATGCCCTGAAGTGTCAAATCTAGACGTTTCTTAAATACCTCTAGGGATGGTGACTCAACCACATCCCTGGGCAGGCTGTTCCAGTGCCTGACCACTCTTTCAGTAAAGTAATTCTTCCTAATATCTAATCTAAACCTCCCCTGCGGCAGCTTCAGACCATTTCCTCTGGTCCTGTCATTATTCACCTGGGAGAAGAGGCCAACACCCACCTCTCTACAACCTCCTTTCAGGTAGTTGTAGAGAGCAACGAGGTCTCCCCTCAGCCTCCTCTTCTCCAAACTAAACATGCCCAGTTCCCTCAGCCTCTCCTCATATGGCTTGGTCTCCAGACCCCTCACCAGCTTGGTAGCTCTCCTCTGGACACGCTCCAGCACTTCAATGTCCCTCTTGTACAGCGGGGCCCAGAACTGCACACAGTACTTGAGGTGAGGCCTCACCAGTGCTGAGTACAGAGGCACGATCACATCCCTACTCCTGCTGGCCACGCTATTCCTGATACAAGCCAGAATGCTGTTGGCCTTCTTGGCCACCTGGGCACACTGCTGGCTCATGTTAAGCTGGCTCCACCAGCACCCCCAGGTCCTTTTTTGCTGGGCAGCTTTCCAGCCACTCTTCCCCAAGCCTGTAGCGTTGCTTGGAGTTGTTGTGACCGAAATGCAGGACCCGGCACTTGGCCTTATTAAACCTCATACAATTGGCCTTGGCCCATCGATCCAGCCTGTCCAGGTCCCTCTGTAGAGCCTTCCTACCCTCAAGCAGATCAACACTCCCACCTAGTTTTGTGTCGTCTGCAAACTTACTAAGGGTGCACTCAATCCCCTCATCCAGATCATTGATAAAGATATTAAACAGAACTGGCCCCAAAACTGAGCCCTGAGGGACACCACTGGTGACCGGCCGCCAAGAGGATTTCACCCCATTAATCACAACTCTCTGGGCACAGCCATCCAGACAATTTTTAACCCAGCGAAGAGTACACTTGTCTATGCCGTGATTCGCCAGCTTCTCCAGGAGAATGCTGTGGGGGATGGTGACCAGCATATGACCATCTAGGCTCCAGTAGAGTCAAGCAATTGGCATTGCTTTTCCCCTTAAGCACCAAAATAGCAAGCAATGGAACAGCCAATGCCAAGTTTTCTTCTTTCTCTGTGGAATAGCAAAGGATTGACTCTCTGTTGGCCCTCACGTTTATATGTACTATGACAGCCCAAGATTACTCTGGGAACCGCATGAGACTAGAAGGAACACACAGAAGTATCAGGACAGGGAGAGATCTTCCATCGGTGGCTTTGCATGCCTTTTCTAACAAGAGACCCAGAGCTGTTCTATATTTATGACAGCAGCCTTCAGGGGCCATCACAGCCACAATCACTGCTCAGTCACGTCTCCCGTATAAGGCTGCAAGTAGCATGACACTGAGCCTCTCCTGTTTCACCTGGAAATTCCTTAGTGCTGAAGTTACTGGAATTACATTAGATGTACTTTTTATAAGTCGGAGCAGATTTTGACTCAGAAAGTGGGATTTATACATAAAGGTTGCTCAACAATGTTTACCTCATTGAGGTGCCCCAGCTAAGACCACAGTCCCACTGAACGGAGGCCTGTACGAACACTGCCTCTCTCCTCAGCCCCAGATTTGATTCCAGACTCAGTGAAGCCAGCAAGAATGCTTTCACTGAGGTCAGTGTGCTTTGAGCCACGCTTCACCCTGTAAATATTTACCCAATGAATAAGCATATGACCCGGTTCCCAATCTGGCTACTATAACCTAAGATGTTTCTCCGTAAGGTCAGGAGCCTGCTGGTACAGATCCGTTGCAACACGAGGGCTTTACAAGACATAGAAGATCATTTACTCTTGTCAATATTTGGCCCATTTCCACAAACTTTCCTATTTTTATCCTTTTTTTTAACACTAATTCCTTTCCTTTTTCTGTTTCTTCTTAAACTAATACTGGCCTATTTTAATTAATTTTATGTAATCTTTGCTGAAAGTACAGTATGGCTGCTTCAGGCTTTTTCACTGTTAACTCTTACCCAGCTTTACTTCACAAAACAAAACAGTTGTCCCCACATGCCTCTCTAAATAATTGTTGGTTCCTCTTTTAATTTGCTTATATGTCACTTTCTATTTAAAAATAAAATATAATCATTGACTAACCATTTTAAAGCTGTTCTCGCTAACCTAAATTAATCCCCATTCCACTTGTCTTTCTGCCTTTCTGCTCCATAACTGCCCCCTAGAGAAACAGCTCTGTAAGGAAAAAATAATACACACATCTAGTCACACAGTACTTTTAACAGTTAGTTTGCTCCAGACCAGCAAGGACTGAGATTGGTAGAGGTGTTTCTCAGCAAAACTGGAAAATGCTGGCCCAGCAAAATTAATATATTTTAGATAACATAGCTTTTCTGAAAAAAGTATTTTTCAGAACCATTTTTTAAGGTAATATAATTGCTGATGAAAAGAGAATGCAGCCAGCCACAGTGTCTCCATAATTTGATAGGTTAAAGCTGGTCAAAACTCCACTTAGTGCTTCCCTCTGGCAGGGAGCACCCACATTTTGAAGAGGAGTTTCATTAAAACACTGAGTGAAAGCCAAATATTTGGGGTTTCTCATGAAGGTGCTAGGAGGTTTCCTATAAATATTTTTCTAAGTGACATGAAGAAACCACACCCTGGCTAAAATAGCTGATGGCCAACTGACCTAAGTAGACCTGAACTTGATTTTTCCTTATCCTGTCTGAATACCTTGAGCAGTAGGTAACTAGCTATGGAGAAAAGTCTGGACATTCATAAAGGTCTTGGTTTTATCACAGTGTAGAGCATGAAAATACTTGAAATTGTAACATTTCACAGGACAACTGTTCCTCTGCTCTGGCAACGCAGGTGGCAAAAAGAAGGTTCCACAAAAGCACTTTTCTTACAGAAAGAGACATGTACGGCTTCATTCCTGGAGCCGAGTCCATGTGAGTAGACTGATGTGCTTCTAGCTAAGCCAGAGTTCTGGCCAGTATCAATGGGGGATCCTAGCAGATCTATCTAAGCAGATACAGTTGTAGGACTGGGGCTATTTTCTATTTATAAAACAAATTGCATGTAACAGAACAGGTAACTCAGTAACAAACAAGCTTTCTGTAAGTAGCACAACTGATAAGGCCTGGTTTCCTAAGGATTTGTGTCTTATTTCCCCTACATTGCCATACCACAATAACGCCCACTTTCCTATACAAGGATCCCCACATACCCTGTCTTCCCCCACAACTGATCTTTCCTTCTTCCCAGCCTGCCCACAGACACACTCCACAGTATCCCCAGTGCTCTCCCATGAGCTGTAACCCGGGAAGAACTGGAGAAGGGCCCATACACGCTGTGACTGGTTTGGCACAGGAGTGCGCTGGCTGGCACTAGAAAGCTCAGCCAGTAAGTTACCTTGGGCCCTCACGCTACCTCACTGCTGCTCTTTCTGATGAAACTTGTAAAGCTTCCCATTGTTGAGGCTGAGATCCCTTCCTCAAACTGGACTGAAATGGCCACCAGATTTGAAAGTTACCAGGGAAGAGTGGGTAGCACCGCTGCACTTCTTTTAGAACCCTGGCTAATTAAAAATGCAGAATCGCATGCAAGGAGCCAGTCGGCATTCTTCCCTTACCCGGCTAGTGAAGGGCACAAGCAGGCCTTCTCCCTGTGGGAAAAATCCCTTCTAGTTGGAGGCTGGCGAGGCCCGGACCTGGCTCAGCCCCACTTCAGCCGGGGCAGGGGCAGGGTCGGGGTTGGGCCGTGACCCTCCCCACCCACCATCCCCTCCAAGGGCCCTGCTCTGGCGGGGGACACTGCAGGGGTGGCCTAGCGCTGGCTCGGCCGCGGCTAGGGGAGCGGGCCCCGCCACAAGAGCCGCCGCCACGACCCAGCTCGGGCCTTCGCCGAACGGCGGCCGCGGGAGCGGAACGGCGGGTGAAAGCGGAGGGGGAGCATCAGCCCGGCCCCAGGCAGGCCATGCCTGTGCCGGGGGCAGCGGACATGCCAGGCCCCTCCCGCAGGCCGCCCGCCCTGACCGGGTCCTGCCCGCCGCCTGCTGCGCTTACGGGAGACGCGGCCGCACTGCGGGCAGACGGGCGAGTGCACTCGCCTCCGCCGGCCGCTCAGCCAGCTGACGGCTCCCGGCAGCCCCCTGAAGCGGGAAGGCCGGGCTAACCCTCGGCACAACGATCCTCTCCGCCCCCGTTCCGTCCCGCTGCGAAAATGCCGGCCCGCCCCGCCGCTGCAGCAGCAGAACCCTGCTCCCCCCCCCCGGCCCCGCTTCATGCAGCGCGCCCTTTGGGCCGCCAGGGGGCGCCGCCGCCCCGCGCCCTCCGCAGCCCACCCAAGGCGGAGCGGCGCGCGAGCCGCTCGCGCCGTGCCCCGCCCCGCCCCGCCCGTCACGTGGCTGGGGTGAGCCGCTTCCCCGGCCCTCTCGGCGGCGGCGCCGCACGCGACTTTCCGCGGGGCGCCAACCGCTAGGGGGCGCTCCGGGGGCGCGCGCCGCTTGTTGACCGAGCGGCGGTTGGTGGCGCGAGACTCTCTCGTGACGCGCTCGCAGGAAGGGCGGGTCGGGGGGGGGGAGAGGGGAGGGGCTGGCTGCTGGGGACACCGAGAGGGGGAGGAGAAGGAGGGGGGAGAGAAGGGAGGGGGGAAGGAAGGAAGGAAGGGAGGGAGGAAGGAGGGAAGGAAGGAAAGAAGGAAGGGAGGGAGGGAGAGCGAGCGCGGCCGGCGCTGAGAGCTGAGGAGGAGGAAGGCGGGCAGGAGGCGGTGGTTGCCTGCGTCCGTACCGGGGGGGAGCCGCCATGTGAAACACCCCCCCCCCCCCCCCCCCCCCACGGCCCGGCAGGGCGGAATGTGCGCCTGGGACGCGACGAAAGGTGAGCGGCGGCGGGGAGCTGCCGGAGCGGGCGCCTTCCCCCTCACGGCGCGACACCCTCCCCTTCCCCCATGGCCGCCCGGCGCTGGCGAGCGCGCCCCCGTGCGGGGGGGGGGGGCTCGGGGCGGGGAGGAAGGAAGGGGCAGCCTAAGGCGGGGCGGCGGGGCCCGCGGCTCCGGCCCTGGGCCCTCGGCCCCTCCCAGGGCCCGCGGCCTGGCCCTGCGCCGCAGCCTTTCCCCGGCGCGGGGGCTTGGCGGGGCGCGGGGAGGGTGGGGGAAGGGGGGAGGGAGGGTGGCGCGCAGGGTTATGTAACCGACGCGGGGGGTGGGGACCGGGCCCCTCGGGCGGGCGCGCGCCGGCGGGCGGGCGTGAGCGCGCGCGCGCCCCGCAACTTGGTGCGGGTGTGCCAGGTATGTGCGTGTCTGGGTCAGCCCCCGCCCCCCCCCCGGCTTTCACTGCTACCGCCCGCCGCACCGCTGTGTGCGTACGTCTGTCTGTCTGTCTGTCTGTCAGTAAGTCACATGGGGCCTTCGCCGCAGACACAACACGGCTCCCCAGGCAGAGCCGGAGCGGTGCCGCCGGTGCTTTGCCAGCCAAGGGGTCATTGCAGGGAAATGGGTTGGAGGAGGAGAAGGAGGGAAGGAGGTAGGGAGGGAAGGAGGGAGGGAAGCCCAAGCCCTGGTGCAGCCTTGCCTACTCGGGCGCGCCGCGGGGCTGGACTGTAGCAGCGTGTATAAAAAAACCCCTGCGGTTTTCCATCGTGCTTGTCACAAGTTGTATTTGCTGAGCAATAGTGGCGGGTATAACCCGTGTGCGGGGAGGAGGAGGACCTGTGCGTGATAAGCGAGCCTGTGCGTACAAACACTGAGGGACGAATGCGATCGACGATGCTGCTTCGCCTCTTCCCCATCGAATGTTGATGCGTTTTGCTGTATATTTACCATTGATTTGACCTGCGATACTGAGCAAAAAGCCCCTGATGGGAGATGTATGGTAATAGCGTGTTAACCTTAAGGGAGAGAAAGATAACATCACAAGCACGCAATTTTTAGGTAAGAAACCCGTGTGTTGTATGGTGTAGTATTCTATTATTTCTGATGCTTTAAAATCAAAGTCCCCAGAATGACAGGGCTGTGAATACTCTGCTTGTGTTAATGAGAGATTTTCTTCATGAAAAGCCGAGTTGATGTGTGTTCTGCATCTTGATGTAAAATCCAAGTCTAATCTCAGATTTGATATTGTAGCCCAAAAAAGCAAAAACAAGGGCTTGTAATTTTACAGTCTGAATTTTTTATTCATTTAGATGCTATTGTTGCTCAGATAGAAATGTTTTAAACACTTGCCTAATTACCATTAGTTGCAAGAGGTTATAGTTAAAATTTATTTCTGGGATAGTTCTGTCTTACTTACTGTTTATGACATTTAACACAGAAATCTAAATCTCTGACAAATTCTTTGCCATCTTTTTTCAAGCGTGTAGTTATTACCCATTCCCACCATATTGGTCTTTCATTCAGTCCATTTCTTCCACTGGACAACCAAATCCCTGTTAGTAAATAATCCCAAAATGTCAGACTGGAGGTCATTGGTAGGACAGGATTAGTAGTGGCACAGTGCAGACACCTGCCTTGTGACTCACTGATGTTTAACTACTTGAAGGTAGATGGTTTTAAAAGTAAAGCTCTAATAGAAAAAATACATCAGCATATTTCAGGCCTTGATAGTAAACTGGTTGTACATTCTTCTGTGTACAGTATATGTGTCTTCAGTACATTATTCAGATTGGCCTTTCAAACGCAGCACCAGTGCGTCTTTCTGGATAGTATGTACTCTTCCTTAGTCACGGCCTGTTCTGATGCAGTGATAGTGTGTTGGAACTGAGTGCTGATTTTAATTAGTCTTTTCTGATCCCTTGACCCAGATTTCTTTTTTTAAAGAAGTTCCATGGCAAATTTTCAATCTTTCTACCATCCCTTCTCAGTTAGTAGAGAGATTTTTAAAAAAGTAAGAATGATTCAAACACAAAACCTGGATTTGAGTAGGTAGAAAAAAAAAGTATGATTACACAGACCTTTTTTTTTAATAAATCAGTTGTTCAGGACAAGCAGGAAAAGAATGACTTGCCTGACCCTGCCATTTCCCCATTTAATTTGTTAGCTATTGTTTATTTCATGAAGATAATTTTTTTTTTTTATTGAACGTTTTTCTGTTTTAATTAAAGGTGTATATTATCACTGAGATCTCTGTCAGCTCTTAGCAACATCTTTGCCTGGTATAGATATAACCAGGGAGCTAAATACCCAAATGTTGAAACCCTCCCTCAAGAATACAGTGTAGATTAATTTGGTCATAATGCCATGTGTTTACCTAAGCATAGCAAAATGGGGAAAAACTGGAAGCAAATAGAAATGAGAGTGGGCATGGAGTTACAAAGAAAGTTGAAAGTAAGGGAGCAAATCTAAACGGATGCAAAAAAGCATGAGGAATTCTCAAATGTGTAATATAGTATACTTGTGGAAGTGTCTTTTTTTTAAGAGATAAATTTGCATAATGCTTCTCCCTGAGAGCAGCTTTCTGCTCTGTTGTGGAAACCAGACAGCATTTTAATTGGAGACACAAATGTTTTTAGGGAGGAGGGCCTCCTTTGTCTGTGGTCCCCTGGCTTTTGTATTTTGTTTGGAACAACTGGTGCTCGTAAGATAGAAGTCAGAATTAGGAAACCCTTCTTCTTTCTCATTTTTCAGTGGAAGAGAGGTGAGTGTGTAGAACAGCTTTAAGTTCTGGACTGTGATGATAACTTCCATTCCTGTGGCTTGTATTTTCAAAACTAGCTGAAGGACTGCTGCTGCTGGAGTTAAGGAATCTGTGACCGTTAAATTCATCTAAAAGATGCTTTTAGTTTGGTATACCCGTAGAAAGGATTGTTTCACCTTCCATATTCTTTGCTGTAAATGCCTAAGCAGACTATGGTCCCTGAACGTCAGTGTTAGCTTTCAGGGAAAATAATTATTTTTTGGGGGGAACGGAGATGGGGACACAGTTCTCTCTTCCTATCTCAAAGCTTCAGGTCTCCCAGTTGTCATTCTGCCTACTTAATAGGGCTGAAGCTGCTGTTTCAAAATTTAGTTGCTTGTGTAAGTAAAGTGTAGCCATATTGTGGTTCACTCTTCTGTGTTGGTTTTGCTTTCTCTTCCTAGCTATTTGTAAATACTTTAACCAGATCCTAACATAAGGAAATTATCGCCTGTAACCTCCTTATTTGGTGTGCTTGATTTCATGCAGACCTTTTCAGCTTCTTGATTTCTAAGCAAATAATCCTAAAAAAGAGAAAGCTGATTTTGCTTAGGAGAAGACACTGCTCAGGTACCTTGCAGAGTCGTTCTTGCAAATGCAGGTGGATTGGTTTGCATGCCGAAATGTGAAAGCAGTGCTGAAAATGTGCAGAGTAAGGCTGAGAACTGCTCTAAGCTTTTTCCATATTGACTTAGAGACTGGCAGTATTCTGGCAGGGTGAGGTGTGTGGTGTATTTTGGCAGGATTCTGGGGACTGTTGCTGACATTTTTGGTCATGTTGTAGTTGTCAGTGAATATGCAAAGTAAAATAAAGTTCTGTCCACCGTGTCCATGACTTCATCTTTTTGAGGTGACTCAGATCAGCTGTTAGTCCAGAGCGTGATGAGTTAGCACCTTGGACAAATGGTTGTACTCCACTTACATCATTTTGGAAACCTAGGAGCTATTGCTGTTTAAAGGAAGTAATGAAATCGCTGGTAATTTTTACAAATAGGAAAGCCCATGACCCTGTGGCACGTAAGGTAAATGATTAATGCTGTTTACCAAGTAGAGTAAACATATTTTACCATTTTGTGCTTTTGATTGCAATTCCCAGTTGAAGTAAAGAACTAAATTAGTGGTCTGTATTGAAAGGATACTGTTCCTGGTTTCTGCATCTGCCTGTTGTTTTCAGGAAACATTAAGAGTATTGTGAAACTGTAACGAGGGGCTTTTCAGTTACTATTTCCTAGACTTCCATGCTGAAGTTGCATTATTTGGCGAGCAGTTCTGAGAATCCTCTTATAAAACAAACATGGGGGGAGGGGTAATGACTCTTCACTCTAATTTCTGGCTGATCAGGAATTTAAAGTTGAAGCGTTTCCCCTCCATAATGATTCCCTTAATTTCTATGTTGATTTTTAACCTAAGTTCTACAAACATTATGTTTGCCTGGGGTAGGCCATTTTTCCTCTGTGCCCTTTTTTTATCAGTTTGGCTCCAAGTGTAACACTGTTTTTTCGGTGTCAGAGATACTTAAAATACCAACTTAAAACCACTTCAGGCCAAGAATGCGATTTAGATTTGAGTTTTATTTAGGGATCCTAAAGAATTAGAGCATTTTTGTTTTGTCCTAAGAACTTAAAACTATGTTTTTCCAGGAAAATGCAGAAACACTGTAATCTGTCTTTTCACTCTCCTCTAAATCTAGGAGGAAACTTGAGAATATATTTGATCAGATCAAAAGTTCACCTAGGTAATAGTAAAGAAATAAACATACCGAGATACTTTGCCTTTATATTCTGAGTTCCTGTAGTTTGTTACCTTTAAAAAAAAACCAAAACCCCACAATCTTTAATGGCTTTTTATTGTATTCATGTGTTCAACCCATATGGACTTTTAGCGTCCTTGGTGTCCTGTGTCAGAGAATCCACAAATAAACTAGGCAACAGATGAAAAAATATTTCCATTTGTTTTGATTTCTCCTTTTACTAGTTTCAGCTGATTCGTCCTGGTCTTGTTGGTCAGAGTTGATGATAAAAATAATATCCATGGACTAATGAAAGATGTAGAAAACTTGAGTAGAAACTTAAAACTTCAAGGCTAAGCATAGAAACCATATCTTGTGAAGATTTTACTTCAAAAAATATTTTGCAGCTTTGAGTTTCAAAGGCAATCCAGAAAAACACTTGGGAACATGACTATGCAGTGTCAGTTGGAATTAAGTAATGTCATTCAAAAGCTTCCATGAACAGAAAATCTACATCTGTAGTCATTAGTACTTTTGCTAGTAAAGTTACTTGTGTTCTTAGCATTTTGCTGCTGTATATGTTTAGTGCTGCCCATATGTGAATAGGGAGATGGTCCTCCTTAGTATCTGGCATCAGCTACCACTTGAGATTTGCAAAGTGGATGTCTCGCTTCTTCATTTTCCCCAAAAAGCCTGGCCTGATCAGAACCTGCTCAGTGCACACCAGTGATGTGGAGTTGAGCATAAAGGACAACTGCCTTGGGCACTTCTAAAAAAAAAATAACTTGTAGAGAAGAAGTGGTGCCATCTCATTACATTAGGTAGAGCATTGGCTCAGAGAGCAGATTTGTTTCACACGTGTGCACACACAAACACATATATATACACACGTATATAGAAACATAAATATAAAATCAATTAAAAATATTTAGTCTCTTGACAAGATTTCACCAGTCTGCTGGCCTGAAGTCTACGGAATCTGGGGAAGCTGAAGGTAGTGCATGTCAGGTTTTCACTGACACAGTTCCTCTGAATTTGATGTTAAAAATTTCAGAGCATTCACAGATTCCTTGCTTTAATCACCTCATGAAAATTTTCCGGTTATTTATTTTGATTGATTATACCTCTACTTACCCACTTTTCCTGCCTTGTGAAGTTTTTCTTTAGCTTTACAAGGACACTTCCTTCTGTTGTGCCTAGGAAGCCTTTGGAAGTCCTAAATCATTCAGCAGCAGCAACTCTTTTCATTATTTGGGAGGAGAGATGATGGTTTATTTATGCTACCTACTGACTGCTTCACCTACACCTCAACATAGGTTTCTTGTTTAAGACGCAAGTTGTGGGACTGGATTGTCATCAGACTGAGAAGTGCACAAACTAAAAACTTCCTAAACAAATTCTTACTGATTTATTAGGTAGAAAAATGAACATCCCACTCTTCCTTTTCAAAGAAAAGAGTAACACAGTTCTCTGTTCTCAAATACTATAGACAGCTGAACATAGGGGCTTAAAGAAAGACTACCCAACTCATATGCTCATCTTGTTTATTGTTTCAGATACTCAAGTCCAAGAGAGAAAGAGTTTCCTTTTGGTGATTTACAGTCCATTCACTGTGTTGCTATTGAGAATCCTAATTCCACACGCTGTGCTTCTTATTCTGATTTTACTTAATGGATTTTATTCTGGAATCTAGGCATTTAGAAGCTGGCATAAAGATTGTGAGTGTGCTAAGTCCTCCTGGGGTTGAAGCCCCGAAAGAACCTAAGTACAGAAGAGCAATAATGAAGCCAATTGCTGAAGTGTGCTGAAACTTGCCAGTGTATTGTGGCAATAAGTACGGTTATATCAAACAGGTGATATTTGAACTAAAAAGTGAATTGAGCTACGTGGTTAAATATAACAATGAAAATTTATGAAGAAGAGCCAGTCATCACTAAGGAACTCTGAAGGAGGCGAGGGGAGACTTTGCCAAAAAATGCAGAAATGTTGAGACTGAAGCCAGAGTCTTTTGTGAGCAGAAGAAAAATTCAACCAAGTTAAACCACTATTTGTGACAAGCTCTAAATGGACTGTAGCTGCTACTGAGTGTTATTCCTAGAGGGGAATGAAACATTGACAGTTGGTCTCAAATTGAATCTGGCTTGCTATTTTTCAAAGAACTAACCATCTCAAATGCCATGTATAAAAGCAAAAAGAGTATCTTCTTGAAAACAGATTGCTCAAAGCTGGTGCAGACCGTGCAGTGATGCTGTTTTCTGTACCTCGTGCTCATGGTTCCTTAAGTTGTGACAATTAAAACAATTGTCTGTCCCAGACTCCAGGTCAGTTGTGAAAAAGTCTAAACACTTTTTTCCTGAACAGCTGTTGTATAAATGGTCACCTGCTGTACAACTGCTTTAGGTCATTATGATGATTCACCAGGAAAAGAAATTTGTATCTCTGAGTTGTTACTTGTATGTAAAGTCCTTGATGTTAAAGTAAACTGATCTGAAATAAAGACCATTTTGAGTTGCAAAAATAGTTTGGAAACTGGATTAGTTGAGCAAAGAGTTCCTGTGTCTTCCTGGGGGAATGATTGAACTGAAGTTCAGAGTAGCATTTCTTTGCTGTCAAGCTCAAATGGAAGTATGCACGGAACACAGAATAGTCATCTACACATAAGGAGTTGATTCTAAAGGACTTGGATTCTTCCATGCTTTATATGGGCTCTGTTGTACTTCACCTTTCTAGCAAATGCCATGGATGTGCATATTTTAGAAGAGTACTATTTCTGAATTTCTCACACACACTTACAATTTTGTGTATAATATTTAATTTGCCCAGTATTGTAATGATTGTTGTTTCCTAATTTATACTCTTAGGTTTACTCACAGAAGACGGGGGTGGTGTTGAGTGTTTTTGGGGACAGACTTTTTCAAGTGTCCTTCAGCTAATTTCATTTCTACAGCTTTAAAATATCATCAAAGATTGAACTGCAAAACAGAACTTGCTGGTTGACCCTGTAAAATCAGGTGCTTGTAGTTAAAAGTAATTATTGTATGGGCACATGTGGTCTAAGATGGGGGACTGTTTGATTATGACTTTATCTGAAAACTCTTACCCTATGGAAAAGATGAAGTAGCCTACCCCTCTTGTTTATTGGGGCGGGGGAAGGGGGATGGGACCATAAGCAGGGCCAGTTAGTGAAGAATAGCTACACCACAGTTAGTTGGTTATAGCCATGACCCTGAAAGTCAGTTTCTACAAATGGCTAAGGTGATCTTAAGAGCTGACTGGTAATGAAAGGAATGGTCCCATATGTTCTTTTTTTCCTGGCCTGTACTTTTTTTGGCTTTGTCTGCTGCTTCTGTGAGTCAGTTCAGCTTGCTGAACTGGCAGGAAGCTAACCCATAAAATTATGTCAATTTTCTGTTGATTTAGTATTGCACATAGCATCAGTATGAATATGGGGGTCATGTGAGTTCAGAGGTAGTGTAGAGGTTGGGAAGAAGGGATAAAGCCCGTGAGGCCACCTGAGGTTGAAGAGCAGAACCATCCCTTTCAGTGGCAGTCAGCCATCACATTGACTCAACCATCTTATGAAACTTGAGCCTGAGAGTTTTTTTCCCACCTAGAATAAAATTCAGTTGCTTTGCAACATACTAGTTAGTTCATTTTAATATGGAACAGTAGTGTTAACTCTGAAGTGTCTAAAATCACAGGAATTTAAAAATACAGTATCTTTTAAAAAGTTTTGAACTATCTTTTTAAGTTCTTTTGCTGGATTATGAACTTTTCAATACGTGGTAGAAAATGGTTTTATCAGCAGCTCTTTTCCAGAAGACTCAGCCAAGGTCTCTTGTACTGAGAAATGTGTAAACACGTAAGACAGAGTTCTTACCTCAAAGAGTTTACAGTCTAGTGCCAAGTAGGCTGGTGAGTTTGTTGTGGGAGCTGGAACGTAGATGCATGAAACTCAAAACAGGCCACAAAATACCCACTTGATGGAAACAACTTTTAAGCCCTGCTGAGCTGGGATAGATTCAATCTACAGTTCAAGCAAAAGATTCTAATACTCATTAGCAGCGGCCCAAGATACCCATACTTCTGTTAGCAGTAGAGTTACACCTTCAAGAATAAGACTTGTGGTGTTTGAATATGGTAATTAAATCAAGTTCTTCTGCATTGCAGGACATTGAGGTGAGTTCGCTCTGGTCAGAAACACAAAATAGCTGTTACAATGTGTTACGCTTTCACTCAGCTTTCAGTTACCTGAAATTGGATTGTCTGGATTAGAAGTGATTTGTGCTATGTATTTAGACAGAAGTTTGGCAGGGTTTTTTGTTGAGTCACAGTGCAGCCTCATTTTGTCTATGGAGATAGTTCATATGCTTTCCTGTAGTATAGAGCCATAAAGTGTATATTTTGCCAGATTCAAGTTGGCTACTTGAAGAGGCAGCAAAAATGTTTCTGCGCCATATACCTGGTAAAGAGAATGCTGAAGAGTATGGAAGAGACAACTCAAGTTTGGGCAGGACTACTACTGACCCTGGAATTAAAAAAAAATCTAAGGATCCATGTTCACTTCTTACAGAGTCATTGAGATCTGAATTTCATGCTCCCAAGCATCTTTCCCCATAATACCTGTGGTTTTAGTCCGTGTTTGTCTGTTGACTGTGTTATCCCAACTGCCCAAGATCATGGAAAGCCACTTGTCTTACAAACACATCTTCCTGAATTTAAAGTATTTTAAAGAAATAACTGTCCTGCATCAGACTGTGTGTAACAGATGAGATTAAAACAAATATTAACATCAACATTCACGAGTGCGTTCCTTGTTTTGCCATCTGAAATCTCACAGTTGCTGTGCAGCTCTTTTATACACACAGGGGTGTTTATAGAATTCATAAAATGTAGACTTAATATTTCATTACCTGATCTGTAGGCTTTGATTAACAGTCTTTAATAATAGGATTAAGTGTTTGCAGATTGCGAAGTATAATGCCAGGCCTATGAAGCAGTGTTACATATCTTTTCCTAGTAGACTGTATTGAGTATTTCTGAGCTGCCGGTCATGTACAAAGCATCAAAACTCTTAGTTTCTCTTCAGTTTTTAAAAGGATCGCCCAATAGAAGGTTGAATTTTAGTTAAAGAACCCTATTTTGTGGAACAGTAAGATTTTACCATTTGAACGTGGTCTAGAAAGAGATGCAGGGACAAATTATGTTAATTTTGATCACTAGAGTTCTTATTTTTTTTTATTTTTTTTTCTTGAAATGTTGTTTCTCTTGCACTGAAAACTTGGATTCTGTTCCTAGGAATACTGTTTCTACATTTACAGGCTTTTGTGCAATTTCAGAGTTTGTTGGGATTTTTTTTTAATTATTGCAGAAGATTTCTATGTGTTCACGGGTCCAGAATATGAGCATTTCAGTGTATTTAAAAAGCTTTTCTCTGGGCGAAGGATTACTATAGCTTGTCCTTCAGGCTCTAGAGATATCCTGAAAACTAGTAACTATAGTGGTTCACTTTCACTGAGTCACTGTTCATTAGTGCTCTTGAATTTGTGAAAAAAGAGAAAACTGTTCTGAAACAAGTTGGATACTATAATCATAAGAAAGATGGACTCTTGTCTGAAATTGGCATGCTTGTGGTGCGTGTTTAAGTCCCCTGTCTTGATTTCCTCCCCCCCTCTCTGACCCCACTTCAGGGTTCTTTACAAAGCATTTCTCTTTCTCATCCCTTCATCATGATTCCTATAGAGGGAGGGTCGTATCATCCTTACATTTCTTATTTCATGAATCAGTGAGCATGTTTCAAATCTTGCTTAACTTCTCCTCTGATTTAATATATCCTGTGCAAGATGTCTCTCATGCTCATTTCTTCCTTAGGTTTCAGCAAGGCAGCTATAGAGGTTATCTTCCTTCTCAAGGAAAAATTTGCACTGTAAACACAACTCTTTAGAAGTGTGGATTCTCCTTAGTTCAGAAACCTCGGTTCATCATGCAGTTCTGGAACTACAAAGGGAGAAATTAGTCTCCCAGGTTTTCATATCAGCATTACGAAAATAACCCACGGCTCTCAAGACTTGAGCCAGAGGCATCTAGTAATCACTGAAGTACCATCTTCCTGACTTGTGTGTTTAGAATTTAAGTGGACTGGCTGAGTCAAAAATCACATCTGCCAAGGAAATGGTAAATCATTATCGGATGTTGTAAGTAGGCATTACAGCCCAGCTTCTCTAGTTTTGCAGGCTCTAGGAAGACAACTTTTGAGCAGTTGATATGTTGTGGTTTTAATACACTAACCTAAAGTAGTTTTGGTTTTCTGATTTCTAGTTTTAATCAAACTAGGCATGTACCCATGATTCTGATTTTGGTTGGCCCCACTGGTTGTGGTGTTATGATCTAGTGGCTTTTAGACTAGAGATCTTTCTTCCTCACATCCCCGTGCCCTGAATAAAAACTAAACGTGTTTCAAGGTTTCAGAAAAGCTTACCCTCATAAAGGCAGTTCTCCAGTTTTTCAGGCATTAGGTATTTTAGTTTAAGCAAGAGGTTGTCTATATAGGAGTCAGAGTAACTACCAGTCAAATCCTATCTTCTCAAGAACTTGGTGTTTGGAATAAAAAACATCTTTGTTAGACTGTTGTTGTTGTGACTCATAGTGTGTGTTTCATACAGTCTTGAAGGTTCTTTGGTTTTTTTTCCAGAGTAAGGGTTTCTTTTCGTATGAGATTTTCTTTTTGATAGACTTAGAAACATAGAGCAGCCTGGATTGGAAGGGATCTCAAAAGATTGTCCAGTCCAACCTTTCATGGGTAGAGAAGCCGAGATGAGATTATCTAGCACCCAGTCCAGTTGCAGTTTGAAAACCTCCATTGATGAGGACTCTACCATGTCCCTGGGGAGGTTGTTCCAGTGATTAACTGTACTCATTGTAAAAAATTTCTTATCTCAAGATGAAAGCTCTCCTGGTACAACTTGTACCTGTTGCCTCTTGTCCTCTCCATGTGGCTCCTTGTGAAGAGAGAGCCTCTGTCCTTTTTGTAGCCACCCTTTAAGACTTTGTTATCCTCTATTAAGAAGGAGAAAGGGTAATCAATAGTTAAAATTCTGTTCTCTCTTTGATACCTATGATATCTAAAACCACCAGATGATGTTTTCATTACTTTTTTTTTTTCTTGAACTTATATTTTTCTGTTTTCTCCAAGAACTTCTTTGCCAGAAGTGATAGATTTGAATTACAGTTGACTTCAGACTGGACTGTCAGACTGACAGATGGAAAAATACATAGTTTCCATGTGAAAGAAATCATCTAACCATTTCCAGTATGTACTGTCCTCTACAGGAAAAAAGTCAATTTTGTATTTCATGTGGTCATCTAGCTCATCTCCTCTCATTTTTCTCACTGCTTCTTAAGAGTTCTGTGGTATCTATTAGACATAATCCAAACCACTAAAAATTAATTTCATAAAGCCCAATGTCCTGGAAGTTGATCTCTGGGTAAGAAATGCAGGTACCTAGTGAGCAAATACAACATCCTGGGGAGGGGGAGGGGGTTGCTTTGTTTTGGTTGTTGTTGTAGAGCTCATTTCCTTGACATGTGATTAATCTTCAAATGTGTGTAGGTTATGTATCAAATTACAGCAAATATAAGAAGAATAGAATCAGGTGCATCATGATCTTCCTGTGCTTGCAGAGGTCCTTAAACATGCAACTGAAGCTTGTCTTTCCAAGGTAGTTATACCTGCTTTGACTAGAATTCTCTGATTGCCTAATTTGGTGTATTTGCAGTATTCCATGAAAATGACCATATTTTTGAAAACTTCCCTGCAGCTGTATCTTGTTCTGCAATCAAACTGGCCTTCAATCCAGGGTGGTTTAACAGAATTTCAGAGTATGCCTGCATGATAGCTGTAGAACAAGAGGGATTTGAGATGAAAACTGGAATTCAACTTTCAGCCAGGTTCAGAGGAAACAAAATTTCAGTGTGATAAATGAGGCAGTCTCCAGAACAGTGCAGTAGAAGAATACAAAAATGACCAAAATGCATTGTTAACTCCATCCACAGCTGCATGCGTTTGCTGGTAGGCTGGAGACTGAGTGAAGCTTCTATGTTCCATTATTGGACGATGCTATGGATAGTCGAGGGAATACGTGTCTTCTCAAAAGCAGACAAGGATGAAAACAACAGTTCACTTCCTGCTGTGAATTAACTGTAGTTCTGTGCATTCTTATGGAGGGTAAAGGAATAGAAATTACATAATTCATAAAATAAAGGTGACTGGCTTAAATCTTCTTCCTTTTAGTTTCAGAGTCCTGTCCTCACACTCTTAAGAGCTGATGGCCCTAAAAGACAAAACAGTGTTTTTATTTAGGGAACTGGTTAGAGTAGAAAGTGAGAGATGTAATAGCAGGCAGTGACCTCATGATCTTACTACACCATTAATCAATATTTTAAAATCATTGTTACAACAGCTATAGTTGATGTGAATCACTTGGGTGCAGTGAACAGCTGGCCACCGTTCAAAACATTTCTTTTTCTCTCCACCAGTTCTGTCCTAGCCAAATAATAGCTCATCTGGGGACACTGCTATGTACAGCTCATGGTCCAGAGATAATTGTCTTGCATAAAGGAAAACTGCAGTTTGGCTGGTTGGGTATACTTGTTTATTATTAGGCAATACAAACAAACAAAAAAGAAAAACTCAAATCACAAATCTATCTATAGATCATACTAGGTCATTTAAACAACTAACTTTTCATTGAACATAAGATGCCCTTGGTGTTTTTGCTTTTATGTGATGTATTGCATTGGAGCAACAAGTGTTTGGATGTTTTATGATTAGCTGTAAATCCATTGATGAAATTAATCCAGTCTCTAGTACCAGGAGATGTTTGCCTGCATCCTGCCATATAGATAGTATCAAATAGGAAATAAAAGATTGTTCCTGACTTGGGCAATATTTTGCATGAACAGTAGCAATTGTATTTAAGAACCTTTTATTACTCCTTTTTGTAGGAGATGTATGATGAACAGGAAGAATTTAATAAATTGTAATGGAAACTGAACATTGTAATGAGTTTTTTGTGTTCTGTGTGAACAGAAAAAAATGTGCATGTATGGTGTTTGATATATAGCAGAAGCTACAGTGTGCATTACTACAAAACTGAGTGACTGAGTTTTTATTTTTTGTTTCTAGGTTAACTGTGTAACTCATATACTTCAGTGAAGCCCTTTGAAAATGTAATCTTTGTGATAATCTGCAGATGGTCTGTAATGTATTATTGAAATGCCACTGATGATGTTACTAAACATTTAATTGATCAAGCATTTTTCTTCCTATGCAGAAGCTTCAGTATGAGGCAGGGTGGATGGCGGAAACGGGCTGGCGAGGGCGATGGCTGGGGAATATGGGTATGTTCAAAACCAAGTGGCTTTTTTGTTGTGGTTCATTTTTTTTTAAGAGGTAGATGGCACTGTCGTTAAAAAGGGTTTACAATTTTGTTATATATGCTAAAGGTGTGCTATAAATTAACCCTTCTGCTTCATTTGAAAACACATAATTAAGTTCAAAAGACAAAAAGATGTTTTTAAAATTACCCAGTATTTAAGTCTTCATTCACAATAATCCACTAAGTTGCATTATTAATATGTGCAGACCCTTGAATAGCTTTACATCACCATTCAAAAACTAAACTAAATAGTTTTAAAACAATTTATGGTTGTCTCCAGTACATTCTATGTCGTTGGACAAGCAATAACTGAGCCACCTAATTTACATAAATATTTACGATACTACTGTCTCATGTATATTTAAGAACTGGAAATACATGGAGTTTAATTAATATTCTCTACATTGTTTCTTTAGGCAATGAGCCTCCAATTTAGCATCGAAACTTGCATCATTCCCTTATTTCTTTTTTCTTCTTTCTTTTTATTCTTTAAGAATTTTTATATAGATAGAATCTTTTTCTTATAGAATAAGATAAAAGAAGTATGAAATAAATCTTGCCATGTTGGTAACAAGATGCAATTATCTTGTACATAAGAAATTAGGTTGGGGGATTTGCTATTTTTTATTTGGAAAAAGAGTATGTCTTTTGTACGTCAACCAAAATCAATTTGAAGGAATGCTGCTTACCTTTGCGGTCTTATAATTGACCGGTTTCTCTCTGTAAACTTCAGAAAATAAGACTAACATTATGAGTTTTGTTTTGTTTTAATTTAAAAACTAGGGCGGGTACATGTCAGCAAAGGTTAAGAAATTGGAGGATCAATTCCGGTCAGATTCAGCCATACAGCACCAGAGGGATGGAAATTCATCAAGTATCTTTAGTGGAGTCGCCATCTATGTCAATGGCTTTACAGGTGAAGCTTTTATTTTTTGAAGGATCGGTTCTGTTTTGTTCTAGTGTCTGTTTACCATCCTAAGTGGAGTACGGAACTGTAAAACATATGAGTTTGCAGCTAAGTAAATACATGACAATTACTGTATATGTTTTGTATATTATGTTCCTTTGTATTTCATGATCAAGGTTTTAAATATAAAATCAGATTTAGGTTCTGAATATAAGTATTAGTTTACTAAATCATTTACATGAATGGTCACTGATACAAATAGTAACGTTTTCCACCTTTCTGCGGTCTTTTTATTTGAAATGAAACCTTTTAACTTCCTCCGTACTCCTACATAAATTTTTAATTTTCAAAACTGCTCATGGTTGCATTGGAGTTGGAGCGTATGCATGAATTTTATGTTTGGGTGGATATGTTGGGGTTTTGTTGCTCAGAGTGGCGTAATGCTTGAGACAGTGAATCCATTAATAGTGGAAGGAGGAACAAGAGAAGAGGTAAGACATACATACGCATTGTCTGCGATGGACTGATAGTGCATGTTAACTGGAGTAAGATTTTTTAATCTACTGTACTTACGTTCATATTTCTCCTGGGTTCTGTAAAGCAGCTTAATAACCTTTTTGAAACTTCCCAGAAGCCTTTTTCAGGGATGTATGCCAGGAATGTTGTGACTATTACATAACTTATGCATACAGCTTCTGTGATACGGCGCAGTGCTGGCTCGAGCACAGGGCTCAAACGGACTGAAAAAGTTTAAGGTGGACATGTTAAACTATTAATACAGGTGAATCAGTTATTTAATACAGGCAGTTTATTTAGTGAGAATCTAGCATTTGTGTATTCTTCAAGGTTCTAGTTCCTAAATAGAGTGGGGTTTTTTTTTCCCACCTCTGTTTGAAAAATAAGTACTCTTTTTAACGGGATTGAGGAGATAAGATGCTAGTTTTTAAGGTATTCTCTGCTCCCTGTAAGAACTGAAGAATAACATGGTAAGGAATCAGTGAGTTAACTGCTTTAGTAAATAATGAATTATATAGTAGGAGTTCTGTGCTGTTACTAAACCCTGTTGATATTAATTCTTTTCGATTATTTCTGGGTATAAACTACTCTCACAAACTCTAGTGAAAAGATGAGTGAGTTAATCTACTACTTGATTTTTTTCTACAGTTTTCTCCATTTCTTCAGAAATGCTTTTCTGATTTGTTCGTTGAAGAACCTAGTAAGGTTTTTCAGGAGAAAAACAATGGTTTGCACTCTTTCTGGTCATGACATAATATTTCTTAATTAAAGTTGTTTTTCTTGCTGTATTTGCTGACACAAAACAGGAATATTTCTGGTTTTAATTTTATAGATCCCTCAGCTGATGAATTAAGAAGGCTAATGATGTTGCATGGAGGCCAATACCATGTGTATTATTCCAGATCAAAAACAACTCACATCATCGCCACAAATCTTCCAAATGCCAAAATAAAAGAATTGAAAGGAGAAAAAGTAGTTCGGCCAGAGTGGATCATGGAAAGGTAAGTTTAGGTCTATTGCTTTTGCAGATTTCTCCCTTTGGAAAAAAACGAAGAAAAATCTGGAAAAACAGCATCATAGAAGATTGCATTTTGAGATTATTGTTTAGTTTAAAATAAATCTACCCTTGCAACAGCTAAGTAAAAATACCACTGTTACATTGAAGATATTCTTCTTGGTGATTGTTTCTTAAGAAACTTCACTAAGGACATTCAGAAAGTCTCAGGCATATCAGGAAACTGAACATTATCCTGTTGATTGCATTTAATATCCTATTGATTGACCAGCCTTCATCTCAGTATGTTTAAATAATTACCAGGTGATTGTTTTTTAACGTATTGCCTTGTGCATTTCATTTCATCTGTAAATAATGAATGTAAATTAAAAATCATTTTCATAAAATTGAAATTAATCTATCAAATATTTATTGTGTTGTGACTTTGTAACAAAAACACAAAATGAAAGAAAAACCTCACAAGTTTTATTTACAAAGAATTTATGTTCTTTGGTTCCTCCATGCACTGGAATATATAGTATCAACTGAAGTTGTCCTCGGGTCCTTGAAAAAGGTGATAACCAGGCTGAGAGAAGTTAATCTGGCTTTCTTCTCTTTTCTTCCATCTGAGGAACCCCTGGGAAATAGAACAGGCAGGAATATGTTCTGGAAATCATTCTGTCAGTGTCATGCTATTCTTAACTAGCCTCTTTCCTAGATTACCAGCAGAATCAGGCAAGGAACTTTTCTGTATACGTACTTGTAAAATCCTATTTACAGTTCCTGTTTTCAGTTTGCTGATTCTCAGTCCTTTGGATTCAGCTGTTTCATGTCATGTATCGTTAAGGTAAATTTTTTTAACTTCAGTCAGAAACACTTGAAAAAGACTTTTGCTACATTTTAAAAACAGTTTTAGGGCCTCTCCCATGAGTTTAAGGACTCGGAAAAGTGGTGGTAGGTGTGTTTTTATTTTAAAGGTGTAGCTGTTTTCATTGGTGCTGTTAAAGCTTGTTATGATTTTAACCAAGTTGGAGAAATCAGTTGGTATACATTTGGTAGAGAATTGCTAGAGCCTAATGTATGAAATTTCCTAAAGTTTTCCTTATGATATCTTGTGTTCAGGTTCTGCATCTCCTGGTTCTGGAAGGTTGTACTGTAGAATAAGTCAGAAGAACTGAGTATAGACAGACACATGGGGTTGGCCACAAGGAGACAGGGAACTCATTGTCTCAGTAGAACAGGGTTCATGTCAGAATCTGGAATAAAAGCTAATTTCACAACAATCTGTCATTTTTCCCTTCCTCTCAACGGTATTGGTTAAATACTCTGTGTATGGAATAACAAATTATGTTCTTCTCAGTAGATCCGTTGGTGAAAATCAGTGCAGTGGATGTAGAGGTTCCAAATTTGTTGACTATTCATTTGCATATCATCATGTTAGTGCAACATGATGGGTTTGGGTTTGTTTTTTTTTAGTTTGGTTAAGAATCAACCCTAAAATGTTACTGTCAAAAATTACTGGTAAAGCAGTGTTGTTAGATCTTCAGTCTTGTTATCCAAGGTTGCAAAATGAAAAGGTCATTTGTCTGTGGGGCTTTGATTTATTTCTTTGTGTGCACACATTATGATTTAGTCCATAATTACATGATCACATGCTATCTTTTTTCACTATGGTACCTGCCACATTCTCTTCACAGAAAAGATTGAATTCAGGTTGCAAATTGCTAATTCAGTGTCTTGTTTTTTGCTTCGTGTTTCTGTAACCCTGTTCCTTACTTACTGCATATGATTTGAATTCTTTGCTGATAATGGAATGAATAATTAATTCCTGTCTTTTATTGGTGCTTATCACTATAGCATGTCTGCTTTCCAAAGATTAATGAACTTACCATGGCACTTATTACAACGGCTATTATTTTCATTTTTTGTTTGAGAGTCACCAAAAAGAGTCTTTTTTTAGAAACAGAATCTTTTTTTACCAAAAAGGTTTTTGGTAAAACACCAAAAATTTCAATAATTTGGAATATTCCATGTGAACTATCTTAAGATAAGATTTTTTCAGTTACTTATACAAGAATGGTAAGGCATTTTTTGAAGTTTATGCTGCCTTAAAAGCTTTGCATATTCTGAACTGTGAACATTCTGAACTATGGTCAAAAGTCAGATGCTTATAAACCTGTTGTTAAATGCAAGTAGCTCTATAATTTTGCTTTAGTTAGCATCACATAGAGATCCTGTGGTAACAATAGTTGCAAAATCCAGTACTGCAGAGTAATGTGTGGTTGCTTTCGCCACGAAATCAGTCTTTCTCTACTCCTCTTGTTGCATGTTTTTGCTGCCTCCATTTCTGCAACAAATGAAGGAAGAGACTTATCGGCAGACCTGCTTTCTAAATCTTTCTTCCTTTATTTGAAAAATACATGACACAATTATGTAGCTTGTAAAGGTGGTTGTGCTATGTCCAGTGGAAGCCAAATTAAGGTTACATAGGTGGTTTGACATAAACTGATCTGAGAGCTTGACTTTCAAATTTGAATATTCTTTTAAGAAACATTCTTTGACATTTATAATAAAATCACGTTTCAGAGGTTGAGGATAACTAACGACTAAAACAAATTTGTGGGTTCCTTATTTTGATGAGAATTCAGAATGCAAAATACTTGAATAAATAAAAGCTGCCAGTCTTCACACAGTATAGCTTTCAGAAGAGACGCCATATTAATTTAACACAGTAACTTTTTTTGGAAACTAGCAAAGCATTGAAGGGGAAGGCGATGGCTTTTATAGCTATATCAGAAGCAAATGGAGCAGGCCTGTAGTTGAATGGTGGGACAACCTCATGACAAAGGGTATGGAAAAAGTTGAGTTACTCAATACTGCCCTTTCTTCAGTGTTTAGTGGCAAGATCTACTTTCATGCCTTGAAAGCCTGTGTGCCTAGTGGTGGCAGAGTTTGGAAAAAAGAAATACTAACAAAGGTATAAGAAGCATAACTTATGGTTCACTTCAGGAAACATGACATGTACGACTCTACAGTACCAGATAGAATGCATCCAAGGGAGCTGAAGAAGCTGGCTGATATCAGTGCCTGTCTTCAGAAATGAAAAGAAGAAGGATCCAGGGAACTGCATTGTGATCAGCTTCACTACAGTCACTGAAGACTACGGAAGATACCTTCCTGGAAGCTATATCTAGGGTAGCAAACCGTACCTGACCAGAGTGGTTGTCTTGTATGGTGAGATGACTGGACAACAGGGGAGCAGTAGATATCATTTGCTTTGACTACAGTAAGGCTTTTGACACAGTGCCCCCTTGCATTCCTTTAGGCAAGTTGAGGAGATACAAACTGGGCTGTGCTAGCTGGGTGAAGAACTAGCTCAACTGCCTGGCTCAGATAGTAGTGGTCAACAGTTCAGAGTTGAAGTAGCAAGTGGTTACAAGAGGCATTTCTGAAGGGTCCATACTGGGGCAGATGCAGTTTAATGTCTTCGTTAACAGCGTGGACATTGGTAATGCAATGGAAAGTGCCTTCAGCAAGTTCGTTGATGACAGGAAATAGAAGAGAACGGTTTATGTACTGAAGAGCAGGGCTGCTCTTTGGAGAGTCTCAAAAAAGGGGAGGAATGGGATGACAGAAACATCATGAAATACAGCAGTCAAATGCAGAGTCCTGCACATGGGACAGAATTAATTCCAGGCAACCAGACAGACTAGGGACTCACTGGCTAGGACACAACCTTGTAGGGAAGGACTTAAGGGTCTTACAAGTTGACCATGGGAGTAGCAGTTTTGCCCTTGTGGAGATAAAGGCTAACAGCATACTGGGTTGCATTAGCAAGACCATAGCCAGCAGGTCAAGTGAAGTGATTCTTCCAATCTATTTGGCACTTCTGAAGCTACATCTGGAGTTCCTGTGTCTGATTTTGGGCTTCTCAAGTACAAGAAAGATACTGGTAAACTGGAGTGAGTTCAGAGGAGAACCACCAACGTGGATAGAGGCCTGGAATACGTGATAGACGAGAGGCTGAGAAGGCTGGTTTTGTTCTGCTTAGAGAGATTACTAGGAGGGGATCTAATTGTTGTCTTTTATTACCTTATATGGAGGTTACAGAGAGCATGGAGCCAGATTTTTCTTCAAGATGCACAGCAAGAGGACAAGAGGCAATAGTCACAAGTTGCAGCAAATAAAATTCTGAGTATAAGGAAAAGATTTTTCACAGTGAAAGAGAGTAACCAGTGGAACAAGTGCCTAGAGAGGTTGTGGAATCTCTGTCCTTGGAGATACTCGAAATTTGGGTGGACTCAGCCCTTGGCAACCTGATCTAACTTTAAAGATAACCCTGATTTGAGCAGTGTTTGGACTAGAGATCTCCAGAGGTCCTTTCCAACCTAGTTTTTTTAGTGATTATAAATTCTGTGATCCAGGGAGTGTGAGTGGGGAAAGATGTTGCATGATGCATCTAAAATAGGATTCCTATTGCTGCATCTTAATACAGTTTGAAAAAACCAAACCAACTGTATATTGATCTAATAGTGCAGGTACTCCAGTAGCTAAAATCTTAGCATGAACAAGTTCTTAAATAAATGTTTTATTTACTTATCATCTTGAAATTGTGATAATGGTTTTGAAGTATTACTTGGGTGGTTATGCATCCAGGTTCACACCGTGATATGAGAAACAGTCTAACTAGGCTTAGTTGCCTAAAAAGCATAGTTGCTGCGTCACCATTTTCTGTACAAGAAAGCTTTGTAACTCTACCATGTGTATTTTTAACTCTGTTTGGCAATGTTTAATGTAAAGGATGTTCCTTTATGAATGCTATATATTCATGTATCAAACAATATTTAATTGATATATTTTTAAGGCTGTTTTTACTATCCCATTCCCATAGAAACCTTGCCAGATCTCTATGTATCTGCCTAACTAGTTTTAGTTTATCTCATTGGGAAATGCAGTCTCCCACTATGTTCTTCTCTAATTGTAGCAAGAAAGCTCCTGAGGGGTTTTGTTCCACTGTCCTGCTCCCTTGACAGTACTACAGATTTGAGATAGTTAAAAAGCACATCTCCAAGAGAAAGCACTCAGGTGTTAAAGAACAGAAAACAGTATCTGTCACTCAGCTAAATTATCTTTAAAAATTTGAATCCAATTGTATCTTCAAAACTGAACACTAATATTAAGCTGCTTTGATATGAGAGAGGTGCTCAATATGAAGAGTTGTATATGAAGAAGTGGTGAAGCATAGGCTGGGAAGGCTGTTATCTCTACTGCCAGCAACAGGCGTTGGGGTGGAGAGATGAAATCATGCTGTGGTGTATTTTTGAGAGATTTCCACTTCAAAGTCCATGACTTGCCTAAGGAATTTAGCAGCTACTGAAGTATAATTGCAGTTTCAGTGGAAGAAGAAAGAGAAGAGGGAGACAGAGTGGAGCACATAGGACAGAACTGTAATGATTGTGGTAGATGTTTATGGAAGGTCTATTTGGAAATTATTCTTCAGTGAATTTTCTCACAAGAAGGGGTAATTACCCATTTGGAATGGAAAAAGTAGTTTCTTTGTAAGAGTGAACTGTGTCCTAGCTAACTTCCTTCAAATTCTACCCAAATGTGCTTGGAACACATGCATTTGCATTGTTCCAAGTTAAAGAGCTCAGTCAGCATTGTTCAGTTAGAATAAGCTGGACCATTCATCTGGGGTTTTTGACTGAGCATTGCTTATTTTGTTTTGGGTTCTGTGTGTGTCAATTGGAGAAGAGAAATGGATGTAGACAACTGACCGACACAAGTGTGCAAATACCTTTTGTAGTACCAGTCACCATATCACAAATTACTTTTCAGTTCAATTCAGTTAGTAGTGGGAAACGGACTATGAGTACATGTAGCAGAACAGCAAAAGGTAATGACCAAAGTAATAGTTTATTGTACATGAGGTATTTTTTAGCATAGAAGGTTGGGTTTTTTTTAAAATGTGCTAAGTAGTAACTTGCTCTTTTTTTTTTATTTCAGCATTAAAGCTGGACGTCTTCTCTCGCACATTCCATATCAGCTATACACCAAGCAGTCAAGTGTTCAAAAAGGTCTCAACTTTAATAGCATATGCAAACCTGAAGATGCCGTGCCAGGTCCAAGCAATATAGCTAAAGATCTCAACAGGGTGTAAGTGTTTCTGATCTTGTAATGCAGATGTTAATCATTCACCCATAATGGGTTTGCATTTATAACTACATAGCATTTTTAAAATTCATTTCAGCTTTATAAGAGGGAAGCTCTGAGGCACCGAAACTTAAAAATTAAGTTATAGCTATATAAATAGTTGAGGACAGAACTACAGTTACCTTGACTACAAGCCTTGTCTCTAGTCTTTGGACCACACTTTGTTTGATAATGTGAGCTAGGAGTCCTAGGATGTAGCATATCTGTATGGAAGCAACAGGCATACATTAAAGGATTCTGACTAGTGACACTGAAAAGTAGGTCTTTATTTCACAACCAGAAAACTTCCATGATTTAATTACTTTCGTTAAAGGTGCCTAGGAACAATGTAAATGCATACTAGCTGTTAAGTTGTTTCTTTAGCTTCTTTTAAAAAAAAGTCACAGCATACCTTATGTATGCTAACACCAAGGTTTAAGTCACGCTTGAGAGAGAAGTTGTATTAAAAAATCCAATTGCACTATAAAAAATTCTCCTAAAAGAGTATAAGAAGGGAATAGAACAGAAAGCACCAGAGAAACTCTTAAGTGGCAGAGGAATTAGAATTTGGAAAGAAACCTTCCACTTGCGCTGTAGATTTTTTTAAGAGGATTCCTGCATCTTTTTCAGAAGCACATGTTTGTTGTTTAGGGGCAAGAATCATAAAATTACAGAATTGAGGTTGGAAGAGGCCTCTGGAGGTCATCTGGTCCAACGCTACTGCTCAAACAGGGCCCAGGACACTGTACAAGATTCTATACTATTTGATTTGTAATGGTGACCTGTGTTCTTCCACAGTCCACTGATCTATTTAAAATCCAGTTCTGCATAATGATGAAGAGACTTTACCATGAGTGGGATTTGTCTATATTTAGGAAAAATAAAACCAGTGCCACAAATGGATATCCTAAGCAGTATTTCTTACCTGTATTTTAAAAAGAGTAATATAATCACCTTCATCTCTTATTATTGCATTGTTAATGTTTTTTAAATGAGAAGAATATTCAGACTTCCAAAAATATTAATTTAGTCTGAAAAGCGTATGAATTTAAAAGCCTGCCCTATGCACTGATACTAAATATGTACCACTGGATATACAACTTTAAGCCATGCAACTCCTCAAAAATATTATGTTTAATATAATTTATGGTTGTGATAATCTTAACCAAATTGTTGTCACAGTTAATTGGCTTTCTGTTTTCACTGGTATGCTGGATAGCTAATTATTTCCCACCTGTTTTTTTGTGCACTTAAATTGCTAGCTTTGGGAGTTGGGAGTGATGGTTGGTTTTTTTCAACAGATCAAGAGTATGCACAACTCTTGAAAGCTTTGGTTTTAATTCCACTTAGGATTTATTACAGAGTTAATTTTTTGAATGAAAGCTTTGCCTCTACACTGTCAGAGTAAAAGTAAATTGCCAGTGAACTTGCGGCAGAATACTTTGTTTTATGTGCTTAAAAGATGAAAAGTAGTTTGGGTTTTTGTCAAAAGCTAAGAATATATCTGATTTATAGAGCTTGAACAGATTTTTCGTCAAGAGAAGATAAAATAAATCTAACACGTTAATGTAAAATAATTTTCTAAAAAAAAGAAGTTTTCTATGTGTAGTTTATTTTTTTCTTTTTTTGTTTATTTGCTTGTAACTAGATAAGGACATCTCTTGATAAAAAGATAACTCCTTTTGATGGTGTGCATGTTGCTGCACCATTCGTGCTGCCAAGGTAGTACGGTTCTGCTAACAAATAAATAACTATTGTGATTTGATTGAAGACTGCTGGTCAAATTAAAGGCCTTAGAAATAGCTTCTCTAACGTGAGCATGATTTTGGTCGCTTCTGTGTAAACTCCTAGTAGTGCTGCATTAACACACCAAATCTGTGAAATCTTTTGTACAGCAATACAACATTTTGTGACATTGAGAGGACATGGCTCAGAGTTTGAGATAATTGTCTTGAGAATGTAAAAACTACTCAAGTATATACTGATAACAATTAGGAAGATAAATACACAGCACTTGAAATGACCTGTAAATGTACCTTTTTAATAAAATATAACATTATTAAATAATCATATCTGTTTCAGAAATCATATTAAAAAGTGTGAGATGGAAAATGAGATCACAACCAATGGAATAAGTAGCTGGAATGAAGAGGAGGAAGAAGAAAGTGACGATTTTGGATTTACGGAGCTGGAGCAGATCCTTCCTGGACGGAAACAAAATGGGATTCAGTCTCACAAAGACAGCATTGCCATTTTTAACGGACACACACACACTTCTACCAGTGCCTTAAAGACGCAGGATTGCTTGGTGCCCTCTGGCAATGGTGTTGCAAGTAGGTTCTCTCCAGGCCCTGTGCAGGAGGAGGGGAAGACTGAAAAAGGCATGGTTGACTTTAGAGACTGCACAACGCAGCAGTTGCAGAAAAGCAACAAAAATACAGACTTTTCGTGGAATCCACATAGGACTATGAGTAACTCATCCTCATCTTCATCTTTGCACAGTAATGCTAAAATAAATGGTGCTCACCACTCCACTGTTCAGGGGCCTTCAAGCACAAAAAGCACTTCTGTACCTACTCCTCCTAGCAAGGCAGCTTCCTTACATGTGTCCAAACCTTCAGATTGTAGTTTTATTTCTGACTTTTATTCACGTTCAAGACTGCATCATATATCAACGTGGAAGTGTGAATTGACAGAGTTTGTCAACAGTCTGCAGAGAAAAAACAGCGGTGTCTTTCCAGGAAGGGAAAAATTAAAAAAATGGAAAGCAGGCAGGTCTGCACTTAAAAGTGACACAGGTAGATACTTGTTTAAGAGGGTTTTTGTTGAGAAGGTGCCTTATATCTTTCTTTGTACATTAAATGTCTAACTGAGACTAAGTAGGTTAGTATTCACATTACAGATAGTACTCACATTGCAGTCAGGCTATCTGGAAGAGCTTGGTGATTTCGATGCACTGAAAATTAAGTGATCCAACTGCTTTTGATTTTGTTTGGGTTTTTTAACTTAAAATGTGACATAATGTGATACTCTGGTCTATATTCGATTCTTCCTTGCAGAAATAATATTCCTGACTTTACCAAGATGTGTGGACTGATCAAGGGGAAAAATAACACCATACACAAGTCTGTAGTTGCTGTGTGAAAATATAAAGCGAAAAAACAGAAGAAAAAACCTTGCTGCTTATAGTTCAGTGTGAAAATTTAGAAGATGAGTAACATTTAGAAGTGAACTAAAATCTAATTTTTTTTTGTTAGCAAGAGTTTTATATACCTTGTTAGGAACTTGTTAGGTAGAAGGTGTTAATTATGAGAAAATAAAATAGAAACTTTAAGTTGATGCATTGTTTTAGGCTCTTTGTCTACTATTAACATTCACATTTCTCTGAGAATTTTGTAAATGTAAATATCTTCTTGGTGAGAAGAAACAAAAATCTTTATAATTTAAGGTGGTAAAAACTCGATAATAGTCCTTGATGACTACTGTGAGTAGTACCAAAGTATATAAATTAGGGTTCAAGTTTTCTATTGGTGTATCTTCATACTAGGTAATGTGTCTGTTGCGACCTCAGCCAAGCCACAGAGCTGTATAATGCACGTGGATATGGATTGCTTCTTTGTGTCTGTGGCTATCCGAAATAGACCAGATCTCAAAGGTCAGTATTTAATTCTACATGTTAAGCCTTTAAAAAAAAAAAAACCCAAAACCAAACGTGCGCACTTACAAAATGAACTTTGCATGTTAATCTTTTTTTCTGGCATCTTTGATAGACCATGCAGCTTTCATATTCCTGCTTACTTTCTCAAAATCCAAAAGCAAGTGGAAAAACAAAAAATGGAATTCTCCTTGCTGTCTCCTTTCAGTATAAATAAGAAGAGAGAAGTAAAATCTGGAGTAACCATTCTCTGTAACATTGAGCATGTCTTACTGAGACTTACCATATTAGAAATCCAGAGATCAAATTCTAGTTGTACCCAAAGCGGGTTTTGGTCACTCTTTGTTTAAAAAAAAAAAAACCAAACACAAAACTAATGAGATGTCCTAATAATATTCCTGAAGTAATGTAGGGAGATTTGTTTTAACTAGAAAAGTGGAAAGGTTAAGTCTGAGAATTAATTGTCTCTTTGCCTGATTCATCTTTTTCAAGGGAAATTTGCTTCGCCTTCCATTTTCTATCTAAGCTCTTACACATCAAGTATAATAAGAGCTGCAAGATGAACACTGTCATTTAGAAGTCTGAGTTGTGCAATCATCCTTAGGGCATAGGAAGTCAGTGGAGCTCCTTAGCAAGTTTTGGTGTTTTTTTCCTATAAGTATACCATTCAGAAATGGAGATGCTAGTTTTTCTGTGCTAACGCTGAACTCTGGTGATGCACAAGTCTGAAGGCTTGGTGCAGTGGTGACCATCTGACACCCAGCTATCGTAGACCTTGGGAAAGAAGAGTAAGCTGTATATACGATTCCTTTGCTCTCTTTTGTTCAAAGGCAGGAGCAACTGTATCAAAGATACTCCTGGTACGTTTGGGTCTTTAAAACTTTATTTCCTGCCAAGTTTCAGATGCCATCACTGGAATATAAAGAACTAAGGCTTTTCTGCAAATATTTTTTCTGTTCCACAGAAGTCTGCCAGAACTTTCAGTGCATAAATTGGATTCCTTTAGAAAAATTACGTAGGTGTTAATATTACTAAAAAGTCAAAAATTTACTAAAGATTTGATTTTGTGCAGTTATTTAAACAAGTGGAACTGAGTGTGTTGGTATGTGTATACTCTTCTCATTTACTTACGCTAATAAACATGATAAAGTATTTAAAATCACTACAGTGTTTGCTGTGTCTTAAACTAATGAATCATTAGGGCATTGGTGAAGTTTCACAGCTTCCATTTATACTTGTTATTGAAGACAAACAAGTGTGGCCGTATTTTCACTCTTAAAAAGCCTTTCTTATTTACACATGACTGCAATTAAGACAGCAAATTCATAGTCACAATGGAAAGTCACTTTCATAGCTGTTTCCGCCTTTATGCTATAAGAGCATATAAGCTTGAAAGAAATTACAGAAAAAATAAAGCAGACATCTTTATGATCTTACCCTAGTTGTGCTGTTATTAAAATGTAAGCTATTATAGATGTTGACTTACAAGTACCTGCGTTTCTTCTCCACAGGAAAACCAGTAGCTGTAACTAGTAACAGAGGTGCGGGAAAGGCACCGCTGCGCCCTGGTGCAAACCCCCAGCTTGAACAGCAATATTACCAGAATAAGCTATTGAATGGCAAAGCAGGTACAGATAAGTCTGTCTGTTTGTTTGTCTGTATGTTTTTAACTTTTGTTATGGAAGACCTTTTCCTTAAAATCATTAATAAAGTACATGGTGGATAAATTTGGGGTTTTTTCATGCAGGGAATTTCAGAAAAGAAATAGCTTTGGAAAACATGGTGGTCTGTGGCCTCAGTAATAACATGCCACTGTGACTTCTTGTTAACTTTGCTCAGTACAGGTGAATTACTTCAGAGTAATTTTAGGTTTTACTCACTTTCATTGAAGTTGAGTATAAAGTATAATGTTAAGTAGTAAGAAATAAATACAGATTCCATTCTGAGTAAGTCTGTTATAGAGAAGAAGGTACAAAATAAATTTTAAAACACTACTAAAGTTTTTTTTACTATAAAATGACAGCACATGGCCAGTGAGAAACTGATTGTTCAAAGTTGGCTTTTGAATTGCATGTGTACAATATGTGTGTACAATGAGTTAATTTGGGTGGTCCTTAGGGCATTTTAGGTTTCTGGAAAGTCTGTGCAGCTTTATGAGTTCTGTCTCTCCAGTACTTTGTTTCCTGAAAACCAGAGCATCTGTCGTAGTTTGAGAATTCCTTACTTCCCTGCAGTAATTCAGAAATTGGTTACTTTCTGTGTCCTCAGGAAGTAGTATACTAATGTAAACAAAACCTACTTCTATTACCAAGTTTTATTATTATTATACTGCCTGAACTGCATTTAGTATAAGAAAAGTATATTGCTAAACATTGGCAACTTGTTTCTCTTTTTTTCTCCAACAGTCTGATTAATCAGCTAGAAACTTAGTTGGTTGGTAAAAACAAGGTTGGTAAAAAGTACATATACAAGGGACAAAGGAGAAACTCAACTTCCAAATCTAAACTGAAATTAAATAGCAGCTGTCCCTTGTATATGCACTTTTTACCAACCTTGTGGTAGCAAGTACTATTGTTGTAAAGTTTACGCCTTGGTGAGATACAAGAGGTAGAAAAAGACAGGTTGTTCTTCCATGGTTGTTTCTGAAAGGTTAGTACTTTATAAAAAAAAACCAAACAAACCTCTAATAAATTGCCATTTTTCAAAGAGATTTGGAGACAATGTATTGCAGGAGTCGATGCTATTTTATTTTTATTTTTGCTGTAGTTTAAGAACACTTTAAAACTGAGGTAGAATACATGTTTGTGAAACCCGCTGGCCTTTAACACTTTGAGGACTTTTCAGGATGCTCCAGACTTAGCTTCTGCTGTGTTGTTCGTAATGTCAGGTAGAAGTGCATTACAAGGATAGCTGTGGCTTTTATGGAGTTGGATTTTCTGTAGTATAGGTTGTGTATGAACTAATTATTGGTAGTTCAGCTTTATACAGTGACGTCATAACTGTTGTTAGGACCTTATACTGAATAAGGGTGGTACTTTATACAATCAAGTGATGTTTGGAGAGTGAGGCAGTTAAATTACAGAAGTTAAGCTGATATCCAGCACATTCTTTGCAATTCACAAACTCAGTAGTATCTCTTCTACTATATTTATTGCTTAAGGGTACAGCAGATTTCAGCCTTATTGTATAACAAACTCAGTTTCTTGCTGCAGCAGCTTTTTCTGGATATCCTCACATTCATTTCTTTTACTTCAGCATCCAGTCTCACTGGCTTGCATGCAGGCAGGCAGCTAGCTCTTTCTTTCTTGATACTTAGTCTGATTGTGCAACCTGTTGTTTTGGTGAAAGGATTTTTTCCTAACACTCTTTTTATAGTCTCTATCTCATTAGCTGCAGTTCAGAAATTTTTTTCAGTCTCTTTATTAATTTTTATCTCCATGTACAATGTTTTTATCAGCACAAAATATAACCTGTTGTTTCTGCTTGCATTCTCATAAGTACATGGCTTGTCTTCCTTTTGGGGAAAAGAAATTACAGTTAGTTATGGTCTTAGACAAAAAGATGGAATTGCAGGTTAGGCTTCTCTAACATCACAGTATCTTAGCATATGTGAAACACTTCACAGCATGTGTTTAATTATGCCATGCCAGAGGTAAATATGGTCCAGTAGGCACATGTATCGCATGGAAAAGTACTTTTTCTAAAATATAAAAAATACAGAATGCTAAGTTATGTTGTTAAACATATACTATTCTATTTGGGGACATGTTATATAAATGAAATCAGAAGGTAGTTGGGACCAGCTTTGAACATGAGCGTATTTTTACATCCATGCTTCAATGTGGAACCTACTTCATTTTTTGATGCTTCATGCTTTCCAGGCTATTCTCTGATTTTGCCTTCTCCAGGTCTTGCTTATTAGAAAAAATGTTCCAAATTAAAAAAAGAACCAAACCAAACCAAACACAAACAAACAAAACCAAAGCCTTATGAATCACTTTTGACCAAATACTGAATTCTGCTGCTTCAGCTGCTTCTTTTTTTGCAAATTACTTCTTTAGTGATACTGGTTCCCACCTTTGATCTGCATTGCTAGACAAATATCTAGTGTCAATAGAATCTTGAATCTTTTATGAAATACTTCCTTTTTCTTGTTTGAATTCATCCAAAAATGCATAACTTTTTAAATTTAAAAACTTGCTATCATTCTCACCCTAAATCTCCAAATTGGAGATAGCCTTTCCAGGTAGTAGAAATTACTTCTCTACATACGTGCCATCTTTAACATTCATGTTCTAAAGATAGAAAATTAACATATGTTAATCAGGATTCATAGTTTGGGGTCTCTTTTCCATGGCCAGGATGCCCAAGTTGTGAATGTTTTCTAGGCTTCCTTTCCCTCAACCCTGGTATCTCCCTTTTTTCATTCTAAAGAGCAGCAGATTTTAACCATCATATTAGTCACAGATTTATTCTCAGCGATTTCTTTTTCACAGACTTGGGTCCTGGCCTCTGATTTCTCCATCCGTTGCTCCACATTCACCATGTGCCTGTCTAGTTTCCCAGCTTTTGATGAGAGGTTCTCTACCTTGCCTTCCATTGAGGACAATGTGTTCTGCATTGCCCTGAATTTCACATGAAGTGGCTCCATCAGCTCATGGGGGGATCTGCTCTGCTGCGATGTGGAAAAAGTCGACGAGTCCAATGAAGATAGACAAGATGACAGCATCATCTCAGGCCAGGGCACAGGAAGGCATGGACTAAAGCAATTGTTCTTGTCATTCTTATCTTTATTTGGGGCATAATTTTGCTCTAATTTTCAGTTGCAGACATCTTAGGTAACTTACTGAGCTCATCATAAGTTAAAATATTTAAGACCTAAAAAGGTGCACAAATTTAGCAGAAATTCTGAATAAAAGCAGTTTTTTACATGAGTCAGGCTCTACTCCTGCTGTCTCCACTCACTCATTACAACACTTTCTCTGGTCTGATATGTGCACATAGCGCACCATGTTTCCTTTCAGTCAGATTGTCAGTGTGCAAGTTGCTAGTGCCATGAAATATGATTAGACGTTGTGTCACTCTGAAGAAAGCTCCCTGTTTATTATATTACAGAGGTGTATGGTATTAAATAGACTAAAGAAAACAAGCTTATAACATACATATTATATTTCATTTTAAGTAAATGGAAGCTTTTTGTCTTTAATAATACCTTGTTGGTTTGATTCTGATGAGGAGTTTGGGAGGGCATAGTAGTTTTTGCATCTAGCCATTTTTTCAGGCTGATCGATAATGTATCTTTCAAGGTTTACATACTGTGAAAACCCAAATAGAAAAGAATAGAAAATGCTTTACATGATTCCAGTATTCAGTGTCATGGAATTCTGCTTTACTACCTAGTATGCACTGGGCCTGGAGGACACTTTAAAATTTATCTAAGAACATGCAGTAAAGTTGTATAGAATTAAGGAAGGTCTGTCTCATTTTAAGTCTGGGGTTCAGTATTTATAGTTGTATCATTTTGATCCAAGATAAATTTATGGTGATACTTGAAAGAAGGTGATATATCCTAGTAAAAGAATTATTCGGAAGTAACAGCAGTTGTTCTGTCAATTAATATCCCCATAAGAGCGTTAAAGGAAATATAAGTTTCTAGGTAGTGTTTTTTAATTTAAGCTAATCATCATTCTGGTTATTTCACTTCTTAAAAATCACTTTGTGGTAGCTAGATTATTAGAAAAATAGTTTTAAGTCAGAGGTTGTAAGTATGATAAAAAGTGGATTTATATTCTGAATTTAATTTCTGTGTTCTTGTGGTAGTTGTGCTTTTTATAAAAAGGAATGTAGCTAAGTGTCCTCTTGTTCAGCCAAGCAGTTGATAAATTTTTGAGTGTCTTGCATCTGTTTGCAGGATATGGTTGTAGCAGTTAGCCTCAAGTGTTTGATCATTTTTATTGTCATTAAAGCTAACTGAGATCAGTCTTATTTTACAGTATGGAGTATTTATCATCAACAAGCTGTTGTCTATTTGGGAGGAAATAAATTTTTTCTGTAGCTTAATATTCTTCTCAGTAATATGTACAGACCTATCTGCAGAGAGAGATTCTGGGGGGGGAGGGAGGGAGGGTTGTGTCTGTTGTTTATTGTTGTTTTCTGAACCATGTTATGAATCAATATTGTTTTAAGAACCTCTTCATCAACAGGTAGCAGTATAGAAATTGTATAAAATAAAATCCATAATTTTTATTTTGTTCACATTCATTCTGTTAAACTGTTAGGAGAAATAACATTAAAAAAATACAAATATTATTTTCCAAGCAGAAATTAGAGTACCTGATAAGCTGGACTCATCAGGCTGGGAGCATCCAGATTCCACACATGTGAATGGAGCTGACTTTGATCTCACTGTTCTGTCCATGGCTGAAATAGCTTCTTGTAGTTATGAAGCCAGGTAAGTAAAAGTTACCTATCAGGTTCCTTGAAAATCTCATACAGGTAGGCATAAAACATCCAAAAGTAGCAGCTGTTAAGTCAGTTTCTTTAAATTTATTTAGAGAGGAATTCTTTTTTATGATTTCAGAAGTTGTGATTGTTAGAATTTAACACAAGATCTTCCCTATAGATGCTGCCTTTATGGGATTAAGAACACTTTTTTACTGAAGGTTTTAGTTAAAATCAGACAGTAAGTGTGATTACTAAACTTAAAAACATTTCTTGGGCAGATTATGTTGAGCATCCCCAATAGCATAGATAAAAAATTTTCAGAATATGAAACAACTTCTTATAAATATAAGGACAGTGTTGGAAATACAGTTTTCTTACCTTATGGAAATAGTACTCCAGAAATTATTCATAGAATCATGGAATGGTTTGGGTTGGAAGGGACCTTAAAGATGATCTAGCTCCAACCCCCCTGCCATGGGCAGGGACACCTCCCACTTCCTTCATTCACATTCAGAACCTTTCTCAAGCATGCTAGGATAGGCAGGCTTATATTTGTATCTTAAAAAGTTACGAGTTTGTTTATTGCGGGAGCATAATTCTGTAAGCTTGCACAGTGGAATGTAAGACCTTAGTCACTGTAGTATATGTGTGTTTTAATTTGAAACAGAAGATAGCATGTAATGCTTTCTGGAGATGTTTTCTTTGTCTTAAGCATGTTCCCAAAGGCAGGCTATCCATACTGCATGCCTGAATATTACACAGCTAATTCAAATACTCTTTTTGCAGTTATGTTTCTTACCTATTACATTACTAGCAGTTGGACTAAATTCCTTTTTATTGATAATTCATTTTTGTGGGAAAAGAGAATGACTTCATTTGGAAATACTCCATATTAATTTGTTGAAAAGTTGGCACTGTGTTTATTTGGTGTTTTTTTATTAATTCATTTTAGACAAATCGGCATAAAGAATGGGATGTTTTTTGGACAAGCAAAAAAGTTGTGTCCAAATCTTCAAGCAGTTTCATATGATTTTGATGCATACAAAGAAGTTGCACGAACAGTATATGAAATATTAGCAAGGTAACATGTGTATTTGTTTATGTGATCTTTTATGGTAAGGTTATCAAGCATATTTTACTTGGCGCAGCTAAATGCCGTTATTCGATTTTTAGTATTTTCATCTCCACGTTACTACTCTTCATCTTCAACAAGGCCATTCCTATCTGAGATCTTCCTTTTGCAGTATTTTGGTTGTTTTGAGCACTGTGCTGTTTCTGAGCATTCTCTTCTTTTAAAGCCAAATCCTGTAAACAGTAAAGATTTGACTTCCAAAGGAGTCATTGTTAAATTTTTTACTGATTACACTATGAGAAGCAGATCCCTGCTTAGTAGTGAGATTCTTCCAAGAGGTTTTTTTGAGTAACTTAAGAATGGGTTATTGGTATAACATCTATTAGAAACTATTTTCTGGTTTAAAATGCACTTGAACAAAACTGAAAATTTGTTATTGTCAATGATAAATAAGTATTCAACTCCTCCAGTTGTTCCTTTATAATCATGATGCATGTTGAAATTAGTCCTACATTAGTAACGTTACTGTAATTTACTGGTTTAGCATTTTTAATATGTAAGTGATGTGTGATTCAAAATAAGCAGGGAAATGCCACCACAAAAGGAAGACTTTATTTGCTACATATTTGTTTTAACAGATGGTGAGCTGTTGCTGGTGTTTCACCTCCTTTACTTTGTATTGATAGCTATACTCATAACATCGAAGCAGTCAGTTGTGATGAAGCACTAGTAGATATCACTGAAATCCTTACAGAGACCAGACTGACTCCTGATGAACTTGCAAATGCTATCCGCACCGAAATCAAAGCCCAGACTAAATGCACTGCTTCGGTTGGGATGGGTAAGTACCTTATTTCATTTCTGATTACAAGCAGTGCCTTATTTCATTTCTGATTACAAGCCAGTGTTAGGTGTATGAAAACTATGTAAGATACTAAAAATCTTAAGTGCTTTTGCGATATGGAATATTTCCATTTACATCATATTAGTGTAAATAAAAATGAAGAAAAATCTTCATCAGTGGAAGGTTTTAAGCAAAAATTGCTAAAATTGCTCTCTCTTCTCCTTTGTTATATGAACAATATGCTAAAATTCCATCTATGATATTCTTACATTAATTTTTATGAAATGCTACCGTATTTTTCCAGTGGAAAATTTCCATTTTTCCAAATGGAAAAACAAGCACAGATTCTGTTCCTTATTGGAGATATCAGTAAGAGTTACAGGATAGCATGATTTAGGGTAATTATTGAAAGCAAACATTTGTGTGATTTGTAATAGGTATTGTATATGAAATCACCCATCTGTAAGGACTTCCTTGATTTCTTTTCACTTAGCCACTTCCTTTCTCCTTTGTTTTTGTCCCTAATTAATACTATTGTTGAGTACCTGTAAATAAATATACTGAGTGTGTGAAATCCACTTGTGAGACAAGCTGAAATCCATTACTGTAAGCAGAATTCTTTTATTTCTGATGATATCAGAGTACAGAGACTGTAATTCCCTGGATTCCTGTTTGTGTCTTGTTTTGACTTGAAACACATTTGTAATCTCTTTTATATGCTTATTTAGGGTGTTTGTTTTTTCTATAGAAAGAGCAGGATTAGTTTTTAAAGCATTATTTTCCAATCTGATATCATAGTTCTCTTACTGATTGAAAGAGACAAACACCTATGAGCAATTTTTTTTCCTCTAATAATCAGTTTGTGTGAGATACTGGAAAATAATTTCAGTATCCTTTCTAGAAATTCATGTGGTAGGTACACAACAAGGACTTTGTCTCTTCACTCATAATTCATCGTTAAGTAAATAAATTGGAGGAAACAATTGTACTATTACATGAACGTAGAGACCTTATTTCAAAAACATGGTCTGCCAGAAACATAAATCTTGTGTAAGTGATTTATATGTTGCCCAATGGGAAAGTTGTACTAGTATAATAAAATGTAAATTTGAATAGATACTGTTATACTATTGAGATCTCCTCTCAACACTGTTGTCTGATTAGAGATAAATTAAAGAAGGACATGCTTATGCCAGTTGAATAAATTTAAGTTTTACCCCAGAGATTTTAGTGGCTAAACTGGTTTAAACAATGCTAGTGAAAGATTAAACACTAATCTATAAACATCCTGTATCTTGGCTTCTCATTTGTTAAGTGAGGTATTAGTTTTTTTCCTACTTTACTTCAGTGTTGTGGGAATAATACTTTGCAGAAGGTAAATCACTGAGATTGCATGGTATTAGAGGCTATGTTGGTATGTTTGATAGATTAGAGGATCAAAACTCTTCAGTACTCTATAGACAAAACATGGATCCCCAAAGTTAACAGGAAATTGAATGAGGAATCTGTCATTAATTGTTTCATCAATTTAACCTCTGAAGAGAAACAGTGCGCATAAAACTGTTACTGTTCTTATTGACTAAAATTTTAGAATAGACAAAAAGAATGTGAATGTAGGTGGAGAACACAGGGAGGAGAAGAGCAATAGTAACACACAGTGCTGTGAGTTGTCAATTCCTCTGACCTTTTATTAGTTTGCTTTATCTTAGAACGGGGTGTTTGGCAGTAATGAATGTGTTTCAGTATCTTTTCAGAGATCTTATTGGCTGGACATGAATAAGCCTATAAACAGGGAAGGAAAAAAAGATTAAATAGGTCTTGTTCCCACTACAGTTCATGAGAGCATATAATAATTTAATAAGGTCATTGGATTTTTTTAGTGACTACTCAGGCCCAAATATTAGCTTAATTCCAGTATTTCACATATAATATACTCAATAGAATTGTCACCTAAGTATTATTCACATTCACCACAGTGTATTTTTTTGAAGTTCTGCATTGTTAAAATATTACACTTCTAAATTTTTTATCCATTTGCACGTGTTTATGCCTCTGTAGGTGTAGAACACAACCAAGACAAATAAATTCACTGTTCTTAGTGAAGCGTCCTGCACTTATTTGATGGTTGTTTTGGTGGGTTTTTTTGTTTGGTTGGTTACCACTACAGTTACACTGCTGTAAAAGATAAAAGAATTTGACTATACTTTCTGCATTTTTTCCTTGACTGTTGAATTGCAGCATTCTTTTTGAGAAGACGGAACTTACCGCAGACATACTTTAATTTGATTTTACAGGTTCCAATATTCTGCTGGCCAGAATGGCAACTCGTAAAGCAAAACCAGATGGACAGTATCACTTAAAACCTGAAGAAGTGGATGATTTTATCAGAGGGCAACTTGTTACCAGTCTTCCAGGTACTGCTTTCTTTTAGAGGACACTAAAAGTTCAGCTACAAATCTGTGTTCTGGAATAAACAAGATTAGATGCTAATCCATGATTATGATCTGAAAAAAGAAGATACACTGATTTCTCAAAACTTCTGAAAAGAATTTCTGTGACCTTTTTGTATCTTTGAGAGGCATCCTTTTTAGTAAAGAATTTTACAGATTCACTCAGCATGATCTATGGAAGAAGCTCAGAGTTTAGTATGTTAGGCAGCCTTATATTCTTTAATCAAATTATTTAGATGAGTCATTTCAACTGAGTGCTAGCTTGCTGTATCATAATGAATTTAATAAAACGAGTAACATCAGGTACTTACCACTGAGAGAGGCAGGGTTTGCTTAGAACTATTTTTTTGTGTAAGGATCTTTAATTAATGGTATACTGCAAGCTGTGACAGAATGTGTTGATTCTTTTAAAGAACAACAACAGGTTTGTCAGATTCCAACTGGTTTTTGCCTAGCTGTCTGAGGAAATTATTGTAACAATTATTATGATTTATAATTTTCAAGTATGACAGTACTAATAATTTTATGAACTGTTTGGAAGTTTCAGCCAAATCTTAACCGAGAAGTAGAAGTTCTAATGACATAATGTATCCACGTGTTTTGTGAAGAATGATACCTTGACAGAAGAGAGTGACCCAAATGAGTACATCCTTTGAGGGACAGGCAGGCAAAATTCAACTGTTGTACATTTTGGTAATAGTTCCCAGTCATCGTATGTATAGCCACAGTACATGGTTTTTGTCCTGCATTTCTTGGTCAGATAGGAGAGAGAAGGTTATTTCAGTACCCTTCTCAGTCGTTCTCAATGGAATGATTGAGTAGGGTGCCTGTGGACAAGAAGACCTAAGAGAAAGCTTAAGGTGAGGAAAGAAGCATTTTTGGCCCACACATTTTAGGGAGGTTCTTCAAGGCATAGCGGAATTCATAGAGACATGGCAGGGAACTGGAGTTACGGTGATGGGAGTGATAGACCGGAAGGACATACTGAATACACTTGTATGAAAACAGGCTTTATTGTATTTTTTTATTGTTCCAGGAAAATACTTAAGAGTTGTAAGCTAAAGAGTTTTCTGGCATGTAACTTTGTATTATATTGTCATTCAATACTTCAGTAGTATAATGTGACACAGACATAGTGCAAGAACTGCTGGGTAAGCACACATTTATGCTTTCTATGTTAGTCATCAGCTGAGCTCAGCCTGCCTGTGTACACACATATTTAGTGTTAAATGTTCAAAATAGTATGTTTCTATGTTTAAGAAAAAAAAAAAAAGAGAAGAGAAACAAAAATTAGAGAGCAATAGATGCTGAAAAAGTGGTAGGAACAGGATACGTAGAGAGGTGCTTCCATAGCCAAACATCATTTACAGCACAGCACCATTTCTTTTTGGCTAACTTATGGGAGGTATTTTTCCTACAGAGAATTATTCATACAATACTTTGCTATGACTTGAATATTTTAAAGTTTTCAGACTTCACTTGCAAGTTCATAGTAAAAAACTTGTTAATGTTTGTGTCAATAGTACCACCTAGACAAAGAAACAGATTATGAAAGATAGAAGCTGGTTACCTGAGATTTCTAACTTTTGCTGACTTTGGTGTAGTGTAAACTCATAAGAAGGACTAATATTTTTCAGAAGTAACAGGCCACCTCTCCAAAACCCAGAAATACACTTAAGTTTATCACACTTATGGTATGTGCTGTTGCCATGGATACCTACAATTTCCACTGCTTGGTAATTCAAAGCACAAGTGATACAGGTATGCTATCACTTCTACTTGAAGTATTTTTCTACCTAGGAAGCAGTGGAACAGTAGTCAAAATATTTGTTGTTTTCTTTTAGATGAAATCACTTGTATCTGATGGCAAAACATATTACTTGCTGTACGCTCTTTTTGGACTGAGTGTTGTGGTGTTCAGAGCTATATATTCTGTAATAGGCAGTACCTTATATGTTATTCACATTTTACCCAGAAATAAAGGAAAACGCTGCAGTATAACATCTTAAACTAAATATATAATACAGATTAAAGAAATACAGGTGAAGACAGCAAAAGTTTCTGTTTGAACCATGTTTCATTGAGTGGAATTTATTTTTTTATGGTGTATATTTATTTATTAATTTGATATGACCTAGTGTAAGTTTAAAACGACAAATTGTATTTGTTCAAAAGTGACTGGCTCAGAGTTGTGTAGAGTTAACAGAACTAATTGCTTTGTTGTTAGGAGTTGGCAGGACAATGGAATCTAAGCTGGCTTCTTTGGGAATTAAAACCTGTGGAGATCTGCAATGTGCTTCAATGTCAAAACTGCAAAAAGAATTTGGTCCAAAAACAGGACAGATGCTCTACAGATTTTGTCGTGGTTTGGATGATCGACCGGTTCGTACAGAAAAAGAAAGAAAATCTGTTTCAGCAGAAATCAACTATGGAATAAGGTTTACACAGGTAAATTCAAACTTACTTTCTTTTCTGCAGTGACTTCTTTCAGCTGTAGAAGAATCTTCTCATATTCTGATTATTTTCACTTACACTTTGATCTGCTAGAGCACCGTCTTAGCCACCAAATAGAAATGAGGAAAATGAAGAAGTAGGAGACCAAACGATAAAATGGGAAGAGAGACTGCAAAAGTATTGGACTGAAAAGAAGCTTGCACAAAATTAGCTGGCTATTCTGCATTCATTATACAAGTCTGGTACAGAAAAAGAGAACTGCAGTAGGTTTGCACCTAGCATTCTCTTTCATTTAAATTCTGATTATTCAAAGATGGCAGTGCCTGAAACCATCACCAGGTGCTCCAGTACAACATTTTTATTAGACTTATTTCAAATAGTGTAGGGGTAGAGTGTTGTTGATAAAATTGTATTAGAAAATAACTTGTCTCTTTGTTGAGAACTTAAGCATTTATAGAAATCGTTGAAAAATCAGGTTGGGAGACACTGCATGATGTTGTATAGCCTAGCCTTTTGCTCAAAGCAGGGGAAGCTATGAGATCAGACCAGTTGCTCAGGACTTTATCCAGTCTGGCACTGGAGACCTCCAAGAACAAAGACTGCACAAATTCTCTGAGCAACCTGTTCCACTTGCTCGACTACACTCATAGTGGAAAAGATCTTCCTTATAAGCCCTATGCTTTTCATCTTCTAGGTGTGTGCTTAAAGTTTGACTTGCAATTCTGTGTTGGTGTTTCTAATTACTTCTCACTTTTTAAGACTTATTTCCAAAAGGACTTAGTATTTCCTACTTATTTCAGCATTAGGATAGAATCTACCTTCTCGCCTAACTTCAGCAACCTACAATGTAAACGAAACACTTAAAGTTAAGTAAGACAATTGCCTGTGAGTCAGCTTACTCTTTTCAGTTTACAACATCTGGGTTGCATTAACCCTTAATGATTTACCTTTGATATTTGAAAACTTGTAATTATCTAAACATGTTGTTGATTTTCCCCTTCAGCCTAAGGAAGCAGAAGCTTTCCTTCTGAGCCTTTCAGAAGAAATCCAACGTAGACTTGAAGCTGCTGGTATGAAGGGTAAACGATTGACCCTTAAAATTATGGTCAGAAAGGCTGGGGCACCAGTAGAGCCTGCAAAATACGGCGGTCATGGAATCTGTGATAATATTGCAAGGTAACTATGCATGGAAAAAAGAATGATCAGTAGTAGGCTTGAGCACACTTTTGCAGGATGTTGAGCACCAAAACTCGTTTACCCTCGTAAACTCGTTTACTTGTTTACGTCCTGCACTGTGACATGCATGCAGCAGCATTTTAATTTCTTTCAGTGACCAGCTGAGTTGAAATGTTCTGCTGCTGCAGACTGTTTTCTTTTTTTGGAGCTGTGTAGTGTTGTGTACTTTATTTTTGCTTGAGGGCCTTTCTGCTGTCCCTTGATAGGTTGTTGATCACATGCTGATTGTGACAGTTGGAGTCAGTTCTCAAAGAAAATTGCCTTTGTACTTATCAAGAAGCATGTCTGATCAGTACTGTTCTCCTACAAGTCTAGAGCACATGGGGACTATAGAATCATAGAATGTGTTGGGTTGGAAGGGACCTTTAAAGGTCATCTAGTCCAACGCCCCTGCAGTAAGCAGGGATGTCTTTAACTAGATCAGGTTGCTCAGAGCCTCATCAAGCCTGGCCTTGAATGTCTCCAGGGATGAGACCTCCACCATCTCTCTGGGCAACCTGGTCCAGTGTCTCACCACCCTCATTGTAAAGAACTTCTTCCTAATGTCTAATCTAAACCTGCCCTGCTCTAGTTTAAAGCCATTGCCCCTCGTCCTATCGCTGCATGCCCTTGCAAACAGCCCTTCCCCAGCTTTCCTGTAGGCCCCCTTCAGGTACTGGAAGGCCACTATGAGATCTTCCCAGATCCTTCTCTACTGCAGGCTGAATAACCCCAACTCTCTCAGCCTGTCTTGATAGCGTACATGATCTTTGTGGCCCTCCTCTGGACCTGCTCCAACAGGTCCATGTCCTTCTTGTGCTGAGGGCCCCAGAGCTGGACACAGTACTCCAGGTCGGGTCTCACAAGAGCAGAGTAGAGGGGGAGAATCATTTCTCTGGATCTGCTGGCTACAGTTCTTTTGATGCAGCCCAGGATGCGATTGGCCTTCTGGGCTGCAAGCGCACATTGTTGGCTCATGTCCAGCTTTTCATCCACCAGTACCCCAAGTCCTTTTCCGCAGGGCTGCTCTCTGTCACGTCATCCCCCAGCCTGTATTGATAATGAGGATTGTTCCAACCCAAGTGTAGGACCTTGCACTTGGCCTTGTTGAACTTCATAAGGTTTGCTCGGGCCCACCTCTCTACCTCGTCCAGGTCCCTCTGGATGACATCCTGTCCCTTTGGCCTCTCAACCACACCACTCAGCTTGATGTCATTGGGAAACTTGCTGAGGGTGCACTTGATCCCACTGACTGGGACAGTAGTTGCAGAATTACTTGCTGCAAAAGACTGAGAGGCCACTCATGATTCTGAAGATTGGAGCTGGCGTCAAACACCTTGGGCTGCAGTTGTCCGTCTTAGGACAGATGTGTTTCCTTGTGTCAAATATGTCTTTCCTGTTGTTTCACCAGTAAGGCTACAGAGATTTTTTTTGGTCCTAGAAGAGAAAAGACAATGAAGATCCAAAGTGGAGCTAAGAAAGTTGAATCTCAGAATCTCAAGGTCAGAGACTGTGCCCCATGTTTCAGATGTTGAAGAAGGCAACTTGTTCTTGTCTCTTGACCTTCACAGTTACGTTTCTTCATATAGTCATGAGTTCTTCATCAGAAGTGCCTTTGTTTTCTTGTGGATCATTATCAATGTAATAAAGTCTCTACTTGGTCTCACTGCAGCCCTGCTGATCCTCAGGGAGATGCTACCTGTGGTAGCAGGTGCCCATCCCTGGTGAAATGGGATAACCCAATTACTCTGCCTGGGTAGTCAGTTGATAGGTCACTGTCAAAGGAGTAGGGCCTTCAGCTTCCACAAGCAGTCCTGTTACTTTTACACATTATGTATTTCTGATTATTCTTCATCTCCTATTCAACTAGATGATGTTGACTAAAGATTTTTTTATGTCAAATTTATTTATACGCTTGCATACTGAAAACACAAGAATGAAATCTAGTCATAGAGCATCATGTAGTTACATACTATTTCATACAAGTTTCTCTCAGAGCCTTCTAAATACATGTTTATTCTTCAGGCAGACATTTCTGTGTCAAAGCCGTTGTTCCTTAGGCAAAGGGATGATGCTGGCTTTTGTATGAGGGTGCATTTGGCATCTTCGAAGCTAGGACTTTTCTACTGTTTCCTCCATGTCAGGTTGTTCTAATGGATGACTCCTTCCTGAACCAAAAGGTCATTTGCTCAGGGTGGCTGATAACTGAAGAGGTGGGTGTGTTCTTTCAGTAGGTTAGAGCTCAATGGTAGGACTTGCGTGCACAGGGTCTGTCTCATACTTGTGAGCTTGTGACATACAATTCAGCTGTGTTAAAAACTGAAACTACAAAATTCACCTTTCACTATCAGAAGCTCATCACCTTTTGGCATTGGTATATCAAGAAGAAAATCCAGCAGTCTATGCTTTTGTCTTTTGGCTATCCGAAATTTTTTGAGCTGAAGATTTACTCTTAACAGACACGCTTAAAATCAAATTCAACCTCTGAGATATTAATGGTATTTTACTGCATAATTTATATGAAGTCCTGATAACACAGCGTAGACCTTTGTAAAAATACTCTTCTGAAATGGTGTGTACCTTTAGACTCATCCTGCATTTCTTCCTAATATTTTGCATAGCTGCATCTGTATTGTGATACTGATATCCTTTTTCTTAAAAATGTTAAACCTGTAAAGCTCAGGGAGGTCTTCATATCATTCACAGCAGGAAGGTTTTTCTTTTTCATTTCGGCAGAACCAGACCTTTCTGGAAACAACTTGGCTATTCATGTTGATTTCTGACAGATTCAAAAGTAGAGTAAAAGTTAAGGAGACACCATCAAAGTGTTTAGTAAGTTGTTAGGATGTCACCCTGTCAGAACACCAATATGGAACTTCTTTTGTCCATCAAAGTTAAAACAGCATCGGTTACCTCTGTGAAAAGACTTTACATCACTCACATACTTTTGATTAGCCACCTGAAATTCTGTCCTTATCTGTCTCAAATGTACCATTAGAGAATCCAGATCTACCAAGCACTGTTAGTGCCCTGCTAGCTCTCAGGCGGCAATTTGTAAAACTCACAACCAAGTAATTTTGTGAGAGAGTTGTTGCAGAAAATTGCCTACAGCGTAAGATGTGGATTTGGAATGTTGTTTAAAGTTAAAGTTACTTACCATTAAGACAGGTTATTTGTAATCCACATGCACGTACCTATATCTGCTTCTCCCTCAGAGTTCATTCTGAAACTCTTGCTGTAGACATTTAACAATTGACAACTGAAATAATACTGAGCAAAGTCTTTATGAACCAAGCTTGAGTGAAGGATAGTGCATGAGTGCATTTCTATGAGTACTATAAAGTGAAACATTTTTGTATTGCTTTAATATATATATAAGTATACTACATTTGACAAATTGATGTGTGTACTGCACACTGAGAATGTTCAATTAGTAAATAATCTGAGTTTTTTCCTGTAGAACATGCTTAGTTCTAATTACCTTTGAAAAGAAACCACAGAACAACAAAAAAAAAGTGTTCAATTTCTGTATGCCAAGAAATTATGATCTGTCTTTCTTTGAAGTCCTCTCTGGAATAAATGCAGAATTGTTGTTGTCTTTAGGAATTGTGAAACAGTTTCCTTTTTAACCATACCTTTTTATTCTTTATTAGGACTGTGACCCTAGACCATGCAACAGACAGTGCAAAAGTAATTGGGAAAGAAACACTAAACATGTTTCACACAATGAAATTGAACATATCCGATATGCGAGGGGTGAGTAATGGGAAAACTGAAATTTTTTCTCTCTATCAGTCTTCTTTGTGGTCTTCCATAAATTTTCAGTTCTCCAGGGTAGACGATAACCAAACTTAAGCAAAAGTGTAGATAATACAAAGGTTATGTAAATTAGACTGTGCAATCATACTGTTTTGCATGTTTACCCTTAAAAAACATGGTTACAAAGCCATAAATATAAAAAAAAGATTTTATTGTGGTCTGGATTAATCCACAACTTAAAGCAGACTGAGGTAACAAAGTTAGACTGATCTTTTACAGTTCTGTTAGCACGTGTGAGTTTTATTTTGTCTTAGAATTTTTCTGTAAACTTTTGCACAGTTATTAGTTAAGTAGCTAATATAAATGCTGCTTGTAATGCCAATCAAAGATACAGGTCAAAGGAGTTTTTGCTCTTGACTGCAAGTCTTGGAGCCAGCAAAGTTGCCAGCCCATGGTTTCACCTTTGTTTGAAGGTGCATTGCTGGCTCTTTTGAATCATGGTTTATTTTAGAACACTCTTGCTCATTTCAGTGGTTTTGTCATAGCAATGTGAACCAATGATAAGACTATTTTGACATCAGCCATTTGTTACAACAGAGCACAGAGGCTTTCTAAAACAAACCTGCATTCATTGGTCATCTCGATGTAGAAGTAGGGTTTTGATTCACAATGTTGCCTTGCAAAGTCAGCTCTGTGGCTTAGGTTTCTTCTTGGAGTTGAGGAAGTATTTATCATCCTCTTCTTGTCTTTTTCTAGTTTCTTGTCTGTCTGTCTCCTTTGCTGTCTTTCCTGACTTCTTCGTTCTGTTTCACTTGATTTCTTTAGTTCTTATTTTACAGGATTCTTCTTTAAAGTTAGTATTCCGTGGGCGCTGCATATGTTATTTTGCAAAACAATGTACTACTTCTGACCGTGTCACTCTGTTCAGTTCCGGAGGGGCCATTCAGTTCTAGATTATGTAATAAAGTGCAGATATATCTAAGGTCCCTCGGTGGTATTCCTTTCAGCTGACTTTAGACACATCCAATGTCTATGTCTATACTGGACCTAGTCCCCTTAAGCTTTGCTTGTACATGAAGTGAGTCATGCCTTATAGTGTCCTTTTTCTCACAATGCCTAGAAAATGTCCTGAAGTGATGCACTTAGCTGTGACAACACTTGGGCAGATGAATCCACTCACTTGTCCCGTAGACTTTAACATTTAAATGCTTGTCCTAAAAGGCCAAAAAAACCAAGGCAAAGTCGTACAGTGCAACAAACACGATATTGCAAAGGCTTCTTATAAGTTCTAGAACTCAAATCTAAAAATATTTCAAAGCAAAAAGATTAAAATGCAAAGAAAACCTTTTTACAGTGATGTTTTAATATCCCATTAATTGCAACTAAGAAACTGTTAACAAACAAAATCCTTCCTATGTAATTATAGAAGACGAACTGGTGGAAATACGTACACTCGCTCCTTCATGCTTTCTGAGTCCTATATACAATTTTTGTTAAGTGTTGGGTTTTTTCTTAATAATTATGGAGGATTAGAAGTAAACTTGCACAATGTACCAGTGCATTCTTAGCTGGACACAGTTTTTGAACCCCTGTTGATTTGGTATTTAAAAGTTAATGGAAAGTGAGGGTGTCTTTCAAAATGAGGAACACCTCATCTGATAAAGACTACTTTCACCATTGAGACATTCATCCATTGAGACTTTGCAAGAGCCATGTCTAGAAGGGAAACAACATTAATTTTTCATTTGTAGACTGAAGTGATGGTTTTAGTATAGATTCTTCTCAGGAAAAACATTCCTTTCTTGTACAGGTAGCCAGATTTAATATTGGTCACTTCCTTGTCAGTACTTCTATATTCGTTAGTGTCTAAGAAATTTAGTAATAAACACATTGTTTCATGATACTGTTGACAGCACTTTTCTGTATCAAATAAGTTAAAATGTTTTTATCTTTGTAATTTCTTAGTTGTTGGATTGTGATGTATAATCCATGGATTTGTTTGGGATGCTTTTAGTGACTATGTATATTACAACGTACTTTTATTCGTTCTCTCCCCACGCACAACAGGCAGCCAATTTCAGAGAAGGCAATGCTGTTATGAAAGAATTACAGGTTTATTTATTTTTATTTTTCTTAACTTTATAAAATTAATGTATTAATGTTTTGGATTTAGGTTGGAATTCAGGTACAGCAGTTAGTTCCCATCAGTAAAACCACTTCGGCTTGCTCAACAGTACAATCTGGACACTTACCTGGTGGATCACATTCAGTTATTGATCTTTTTCATGTTCAGAAAGCAAAAAAGTGCTCAGAAGAAGAACATAAGGAAGGTGAGTAAGCTTTGTACTTCGCATGTGTGATAATGATGAGTTCTGAAAGGCTCCAACATAGATAACCTTATGGAATACAATTCGATATTATACCATTACAAATTATTTAGCATAAACTCTTTGAGAGTGGATTTGGCTGCTGCAAATTAAAATGCTGCAAATAAAACCTTGCATAGGATTATTCCAGTCATTTTGAAAAGCATATTGATGAAATAGCAAAGAAAACTGGAAATTAGCTTCACTGTATCTTGAATCTTCAGAGTATTTTTAACAATTAGATGATCATTCTGTATTTTGTTTTCATATGTCTAGTATTTGTCGCTGCTATGGATCTTGAAATATCTTCTGATTCAAGAACTTGCACTTTGCTTCCATCTCGCGGTACCCATCTTGCATCTGGTCTTAATTCTAATGTTAACAACACTGAGTCTGCTGTCAAATGGAATGGCGTACATTCTCCTGTCAGCGTAAAATCCAGGCTTAATTTGAGTATTGAGGTTCCCTCCGCTTCCCAGGTAAAATCTGAGAACCTAAAACATATGCAATATATTGGAATAATTTGGGATTGTTTGTCTCATTTGGATAGAGAAAAAAAAAGAAGTTACTTTACACTTTTTTTTTTAAGAAAAAGAGCTCTAGTAGAGTATGATGCAGAGCAAGAAACTGTTATTGATGCAAAACTATTTTGCCTTAATAACAGGATTTTTACAGAGCAGTCATTTTTAGACTGACTTTAAAAAGTTTACATTTTTGCAAAGGAAAGAAACTTAATTTTCCAGTGTCTTTTTCCCTTCCTATCATTTGCCAAAGGATTGGGATGGAACAGGAACGGAAAAGATACCAAGGATGAAGTATTAAAAAACATTACCTTCCACCTTTCAGAACCAAAGCCCAGACCCTAATAATAAAAAACATGAAATATACAGGAAAACTTCCATCAGAGAAATTAGACATATTCTATAGTTAATGGTCAGTGTTTATATGATTATGATATGATGCAGATTTGTAAATGCCCTTTTCTTATCTTGGCTCTTAAAAATTATTTCTGATTAGCTTAGTCACCGATGAGTGGCTCAAGAAAAATATTGACCAGTACTTTGTGTCATTTTCGTGAAGACAGAACTTCTAAATGTTTTCCATCCGTCTTTATGGCAGCAATATTCTTTGCCACAGATGCTAATAAACAATAATCAGGTGGTCTTCTTCACATAATTTCTTGAGTCGTATGTTCTATACGTCTTTAAATTGCACTATAAATCTGTCTTCAAGCCTTAGTCAGTGAGAAGGAACTGAACAGCAACTAGTCTTAGGCTACCTCATATACTTTTACAATGGCTGTGCTCTAAGTTTCTTTCAAAAAGAATGTCAAACTTGTATTTAGATTTAATTATTCATCTTTCTGTGTTTTTCCAAATCTTCTTCGATTGGGGCCAAGATGCACACTTAACATTTGTACAGAATATCACCTTTTAGATGAGAGGAGGACAATCTTTAAGTAAAATATTTCTGGGGGTTTTGGGTGGTTTTTTTGTGTGTTTTAAGAAAGGAAGAGCCTCGTTATTTCCACCCCATATGTTATTTAAGCAGATATCTGTTATAAGGGTCTGCTATGAGCAAGGTGCACTGAATTCTGTAGGTATCTTTGGTAAAAGTAGATTTACATGCTTTTCTATAAAAATCTGTAATTTTAATTTTTGTAATTTAAATCTGTAAAAGCATTTGTTGATATTCTGTTAACAACTTTGCCACATATTTATACATTTTTAGAAGCCAGTTATGCTTTTGTCAGAAAACTTTTTTTTCCATAGTGCAATACCCAAGCTAGCTCAGGAGCTAAAAGCAGCTTGACTGAACAATGTGAAGCTTCATATACTCAGATTCTCCTATAGGAGGAGTATGTATGAACAAGCAAAAAATGCACTAGTGGTGCCAGTAGTTCCTAAAGCTTTGGTGGCCTTATGGCTTATCTTTCCTTCTGCTTTATAAGCATATTATAATATGGAATATAATACAGAATTCGGTACAGGGACAGAGTGGTGTGAATTAGTCCCGTACTGCTGTTTGTGTACTGTGTGCTAGGAAAGGAACAGCAAGATAATTTACGCCCAGGATTTCCAGAAAACATTTATGATGGTATATAAGTAGCAAATTTGGAATGAGGGAACACAAACAGAATGTAGAGATTAGTAATACAGACAGCTTTCATCAAAACACTTCAGTTACCATAAGCCAAGTATCTTTTCATAGATGATTTATAGTTCTTGTCTGTAAATCCAGAATCTGGTCATAAACTCCAAATTTTCTTCTTAGAGGTAAAAGATAAAGTTTTCAAACAGTGCTATGAAGTCTTATTTAGCAGAACTTACAGGCCAACATTAGCATTTAGCTACATGGTTTTACTCAAATTTTACTTGTGAGAAAAATGATGCTGTAAAGCTGCTTGTCAGTTACATTCATTCTGTCACTTGTGCAGCTGTCATTGTGTACAGCAACTTCTAGGTACTGAGGGGTTATTTCAGTTGTTTCAAGTCAATAATTGATGGTAAGTACCAACTACGGCAACCAAAAATTTGAATCTAAAGCTTAATTCATTATCAAAATCTATGACAAGAGTCTGACAGTATGCAGACATACATGATACCATTAAATTAAATTAGTAACATGTATCCTAGAACTATATAAAGAAAGAAGTTAATTGCTTACTGCTCTGTACCAGATAACAATTTAGTATTCGTATCAACATGTTGCCTCTATAATTTGAACTCAGAATTTGGGTTTCCTTATCGTTAGGTAGTTGTAGAGGAAACTTTATATATGATTTGTGATGAGAACAGTGAGCATTGTGAAAAGGTAAAACTAAGCATCCATATTTACTGAACTGTCTAGTCGTAAATGATATTTTTACATTTTGCTGCTGCAGAGTGTAACTGTCAGGTTCATGTTTGCATACACAGATTAAAATGAATATTCTTTTTTCTAAAATTCAAGAACTGTAGAACTGTTTTTTGAGTAAAATACTCTGTTATCTATTCCTCAGAAAAATCTAAAAAGCTTTTATCTATTTGCAGCTAGATAAGTCTGTGCTAGAAGCTCTGCCGCCTGATCTCCGAGAACAAGTAGAGCAAATATGCGCCATTCAGCAAGGAGAGAATTACGGAGATAGCAAGAAAGAGCCAATAAATGGATGTAACACTGCACTTCTGTCACAACCAGTTGGAACAGTGCTTTTACAAATACCAGAGCTCCAAGAACCAAATACCAATACGGGAATTAACGTGATAGCCTTGCCAGCTTTCTCACAGGTAGAATGTTTGCAGGGTATCAATAAACATCAACTTTCTACCTATAGGAAGAGTTAACAGCTTTTTCTTGAGACAGCATTACTAGAATCTGTGACCAACATTATTTATGATCCTTTAATATCTTTAAAAGTCTGTGCTTTTAAATGCAACTTCATCTATCACAAACATAGTATGATAGTATTTATTAAAGCTTTATAGTCATCAGTATGCCTATGTTTTTGCTGTTCTTTAATGTAAAACCTCCTCATTTACTCTCTGCTTTGCAATCCAGTGTGTAAATAGCCTTTTTTCTGCATTGCAGCTGAGTTACACTGCACCGTCAGTCTGAAGCAGTCCTAAAATCTGTTTAGCTAGTCACAGGAGACTCACTCTGTTTAAGTGGATGTTTTGATGGTGTGAAGCCAACCTCTACTAGCTTCTTCTGTAGTTGCGATTGTTTATATCACATTCCTGGAGAAATGCAGGCATGGCTAAAGATTGTGCGTATTTCTGTAATTTTTAAATGAGTTCATATACAGCATGTCCAGGATGAGGAAAGTGCAAAGTTTTTTCTCAAAATAGGGGCCTGAAGGGGGAGCAGGTAGCAGTAACGATGCTTCTAATGATATTCTACCCTTCAGTCCAAGATGGTGCTGAACAAAATGTGGGGTTAAAAAAAAATATCAAAGATTTGGTTACCCAATGATGCATATGCATCATTTACAATAGAGAAGTATTTTTATTTTTCTATTTGCTATGCCCTTGCTCCATTGCTGTTCTCAAACGAAGTGATATCACCTAATTAGATTTATAGAGAGATATTTGTTGCTGGTTCTAAAGTATAATGCTGCTTAGCTGACAAAGAATCCAGAGAAAATTAGATAGAAATTCCTGACCTGTTTTCAGTAAATGGTAGTTAATGCATAATTGTTATTTAGAAGATGTGTAGTCTGTTCTGCTACTAAAATTTCTTCACCTTGGTTTCAAGTTCATTGGTTCAAAAACAGTTGTGTCAGTTTTTATTCCTGAACTGCGAAGTTGAGTTTCCTCTATGGAGATACTGTGCAAATAGTATATGAACTCTCCGTACCCCAGCTGTTCTAAATTATGTAGTTACATTAATTCATAGGCAAGAGTTTATCTTGGACTTGTGTGTTAAATTATGCTGTGCTTTAAAGTACAGCCCTCCACGCTTCTTTTACCACTCAGTACTCTTTTTCAGGGTAAATATTAACTGCATATGACTTTCTATGAAAATTACATTTAGTTTGTGTTTATGCTATATCTGTCTATTAATTAGGTAGTTGAGAATGGATTGTTGGGTTTTTTACATAACAACATTGCTTCTTGAAATTGTCTTAGAAATACCTAATTTACACACTCAAATGCACTGGCTTTCCTGTTTCTGTCTCCTAATGCACTTTGTGCCTCTGTTACTTGATCCAAAAATGTCAGCTTAGCAGAGCAGCCTTTTTGTTTGAAGATGTAGTTCAAGAAGAATTGACTACTTCCTATTTATTTGTCAGGGATATCCATACTATCTATTTTAGAATGCCTTTTGCTTGTACTCCAAATTTTCTCCTGAAAACCATTCATCTTTCTTTATTGGCAAAAAGAGAACTAAGATTTAAAATGTTCATTTTCTGAGTTATTAAACTTGGACCAGTTTAATACCTAGAATAATATGGTTGAATAGCTTCCTTAGGCTTGGAGAAAAAAATGCTAAAACGAGTTCATTAATACACGAGGATTTTTTTTCTCTGTTAAAGTCAAACGTGAACTTAATACAAACCCATCATCTTTGTTTCACACAATTTTTTTATTGTTAAAGTCTTTGTTGAAGTGTATATTGTATGAGTGCACACAAACACTTATGATTACTTTCTTTCAAGTGGTGCAGTGAACTAAGTAGTAAGAGGTTTCAGGTATAGAAGTATTGCAAGCCGCTCCAAATTGAGTAATTTAGCTACATCAACTCAGCAAATGTAAATGATGCCCTGCCATCTTTTTCTAGAGTAATTAGGTTTGGTTTTCAACCCTTTATTCCTTTTGTCTGAACTGTGTTTTTATGACCAGGTGCCAAGTTAATTGGCTGATAGTGATTTATTCATTAGAAAACATGTGGAAAATGTCCTTTGTTGGGTGAGTTTCTCCCGTAAAAAGGATCCTGATATGTTGCATTCATTTCCATCAGTAATCTTAAAATTTCTATTAGAAGAGTTGTATATCTCTGTAGCAGATGAATCTTGTAAAAGCATAGGATGCAAGAAGTAAAGATTACAGATGCTTAGAAATGAATGACATTTCTAGTAGTGGAGTTAATTACTGGTGCCATATTTGCACCTCGTCCTTACACTGTCTTAACATGGTATAGATGCCTTATAAGGAAATTTATACAGCACATCAAAAATACAGATAGCTGTATGCTGAAGTAATACATGAATCAATAAAATCAAGGTTCTCCATAATATGAATGTGATACAGCTAGAAGAAAGCTATGTTAGGACACTCTGCCTGTACAGTAAATTACCCAAAACACCAACTAATTAGTGTAGAATTCATATGAACTTGACTGATGGCTCTTCTAACTGAATTTTTACATGTTACACTTTCAGAGGGAAACGATAGGGGGAAATAACAAAATGATGTCCAGTTCCCCGTACTGCGTTATTTCTGCATGAATTATAAGTGGTGTATACAAAAAACAGTGTTAATTCAGGGCCTCCCAAATTCCTGACTCTTGAATGCTTAACCAGAGAACACTAACCTTTTAAAAATAGTTTTATTAAATGAAATTTATATTTTAAAAATAATTTAAGCCGCTGGACTTAATTAGCTACATTCCAATACAATGCTTTGTTCTGTGCTATGTATGCAGTCATGGAGGTCAGAGTTGTTCCCATTTCCTCCTTTAATTAGTGCATATTTTGGGTGCTGAAAAATTTATGTTGGCACTTGGAGTTGTAAAAATGGAAAAAATGTTGTAGGACCATGTTCATATTTATTATCTATATAACTTAGGCATCATATGTGTGAATAACACAGCCTGCTTTCCTGACATAACATACATATTTTTATTTTAAAAAAAGATCAAATCTCTATTGAAAATAAGAGGTAACTTTTAATATATATGCATACAGACATATAATAAATACAGTATCTCAGATAATGGTAGAAATTGTATTGTGCCCATAGAATAGTAATACTAGTTTTGAATAAATTTTTTTGGTTTGTGCACATCTCTGAATTTTACCACTGAAATGAAGGGCACTCTCCCACTGGGCAGATTTAATCCTCTAAATGATAGGTTTGCTTTTTTGAATTAGATTTTGCAGATTATGAGCTGAAAACACTGTCAAATAATATTGGGAAACTCGGAATAAAAACCTAGTCTGTCGCTAATTTGTTACTTCAGACACACAGTGAGTTAAGATAACTGTAATGCATGAAATTTTATTTTGTCCATATGAATGTGTATGGCAATTGGGAACACACCATTTCAAGCCCCTAGGAGAATTGGAAGGGACTGTGTTTTTATCAGTCGAACAAGGGGTGGACAACTGTGGAAGAAAGAAATGAAACCCTTTTGCACTAGTTCAAAATATGAGGTAGCTGGATTTGTATTTCCTGTCCTTAAAGAAGCAAGACTATTTCCAAGGTTATTTTGTTTGAGGAGCATAGCAGCTTCCAGGAAATCGAAGTGTCAAAAGAAAAGGAGGAACAAAAGTCTGATTGTCACAGCGTTTGAGTTTGGAAATTTGAAGGGAGTGTTTTCTGAGTTAGGCTTAACTGTGCTGTTAATATAGCTGTACTGTATATAAATGGGTGAATATAATGGTGAATAAAGTAGGCGAATAAGGATGGTTAGTGTATTATAGGCCCATAAATAGTAATTTTATAAAGTAATTAGGTAATATTAAATGGAAAATGCTATGGTTTTTACAAGCTAATGTACGTGAAGAAAACATACAGCATGTTTTACAGTGTTTCAGTTATATCTCGTTTATTTTTGCTTGGCATAAAATGTAAATACCTTTCTCATGTGAGTGATGTAGAGCAAAGCAAGCAGTGTTGCTTACTGGCAGAATAATCAAATGAATCTTTTGTTACTGTTCAGGTGGACCCTGAGGTTTTTGCTGCACTACCTGCTGAGTTGCAAGCAGAGCTGAAAGATGCATATGATCAAAGGCAAAAGCAATCAGAGCAGCAACCTGCTAACACTTTTGGTGAGTATATATAGCTGTACAGTAGTTTTGTATAGGAGTTGTTTACTATTCAGAGTTATGCAACCCTAAATAACAAACTGGAAAACATAACTAAAGCTTCTGTGAAGATGCTGTATTAAATCGAATTTCTGTATTTATTTTTGACAGCCTGTCAGTTACAACCAGCTGTGGTATCATTTTGCAAACAGATGCCTAGCTTTACTTAAATGGGTAATTAATTCAATTTATGGGGACTGTGCCACTAAACTTACTCGTGTCCATATGTTTGCAGAATGGAATCTAAACTTGATATGTCTTGTGATTTAAGCATTGCATCTTCAGTACTTAAGTTAGTTAAACTTAGCATTCTCATGGTTCCCTGAAACCCATAGCACTGGTACAGATTTCAGGCAATTAGAGATGTGATACATCTCACCGTATGTCTGGTAGTCAGGTGGTTTTATTCTGAGCTGATCACCCAGGTCTCCTTTTCATAATCTGTAGAAAGAAATAAGATTAATTCCCTGTGAACGTGCTTCCTCATAAAATAAGTATGAAGTATCATTGGGTTCATTGACAGTTAAGTACTGCATTATTATAATCAAACCTTGATTTCGTAGTCAGTGGACTAATGCAGATATAGTTAGCATGATGGAAGGAGAGTGATTTCCTTGGTAAATTATGATAAAAGCAGGTTTGGAGGGGGGGCTTTTCACTGCTGTTTTGCTGATAACCACTGGTGGGAAGTCTTAGCAGGCATCTAGGCAGGACAGTGCTCTGACTGAGGCAAAACAATTTGTGCAGTAGGCTTCAATTTTCACCAGCTGTTCATATTCAAGCACTGAAATGCTTGGTATTTAAAGGCTTATGAATAGTTGAGTATCTTCTGAGCACACTAATGTCTAGCGGTGCTTTTCAAATACTTAAAACATTGCCCATATCTGGAATGGCATGTGAGGGTAAAGTCACTTTATCTAGGTTACGTTCTTCAAATTGATCCATAGATTTTTATGGAAGATACAGTCCCCCTTTCAATGGAAAAGTATTACATTTTAAATGTATCAGCCACTGACTATTCCTGTGTTTTTCAGTTTCAAAAAATCCTTTCCTACACCTGAAGCATGAAACAATGAAAAATAAGAAAAAAATCAGAAAAAAAAATCCAGTCAGTCCTGTAAAAAAGAATCAGAGTCCTTTGAAAAACAAACTCGTTGGAAGCCCGGCAAAAAACATGCCGGCTACATCTGGAAGCCCACAGAAGCTAATAGATGGTTTCTTGAAACACGAAGGAACAGCTGCTCAGGTAATTTTAACACTAACAGCTTTTGGTAAAGCTGTGCGTTTCTTTAGACTTAGCCCATGTTCACAAACATGGCTTGTTTTCTTTACTGGATTCTTTTTTAGACATTTCGCTATGTATATATGTGGTGTTACCGTACTTGTCAGACTGAGCATTATCAACTTTTATTTTTGAAACAGTCGGAAGCAGTTCCATCAACTTCATATTCTTCAGGCCCATCAGCTCTGCAGGCTGAACAGCCTGGTTCATTTAGGCCACAAGCACCCAACCTAGCTGGAGCTGTTGAATTCAATGATGTAAAGACATTGTTGAAAGAATGGATTACAACTATTTCAGGTACGGCATGTCATGCTAGTGGTGATTTTGCATGCATCGCAAGGAAAACTATTTGTTTAGTAGGCTTTTTATACTTTCGTCCTTCTTCCTTCACTCTACCTTTCACTGGTTATTTTTCACACTAATCTTGAAGTCTTACTGCCTTGCAGTCTTGGAGTAACGTGGTTCTTCCTACTCAGTTGTTATTCCGTGTTTTTGCCAGCTCCTGTTTCTTGCTTAACATCATGAAAATCTACCTGCTCTCTCTTCAACCCATTCGTCAGGCCCTTGTCTTGGGCCTTGATGTTACTTGTGTGGGAGGTTTTCCTTATTTTGTCCAACATGTTAAAACCACTAGGATGAAAGCTGTTGAAAGGGAATTCCTCTTTTATGAAGGTGCCATTGTAGACAAATTAATGCAGTTTTTTTTCAAACTAACTGCTGGAAAAAATTCTAGAATAAAGTGCAAAAGTGTAACAACATTGCTAAATTGTAATTTGAATTTTAATGTTATGTCATGTCAAACAATTAGTAACACTTTAATTGGGAAATCTGACCCGTGAGATCCTTTGTACCCTGGACATTACTATTCTCCTTAGAGTTTCAAAGCAGCCATTCCATTCTAAATCCCTGTACCTGGAAGCGTTCAAGGCTGGATGGGGCTTTGAGTGACCTGGTCTAGTGGGAGGTGTCCCTGCCCGTGGCAGGGGGTTGGAACTAGATGATCTTTAAGCTTCCTTCCAACCCAGACCATCCTATGATTCTTTTCCCTTTGGTTAATATTAGCTTTGCTGCCATTTGTTCTTCCTGAATTAAAAGAAAAGGTCCACGAGACAGATATTTCGGGACCTTGCAGTCCTTCTATGTACACAACTTTTGATGTTTGGGGGGAGGTGTGGGAATACAGCCATTGTCAGATCGGTCCCTGATGCACAAGAACTGTAGAATTTCTTTCTATTATTTTCCAATTATTCTATGATTATATTTGAAGTATACTTAGAGAAAAGTTCTCTTTTTTTTTTTTTTTTTTTTATTACAGATCCTATGGAAGAAGACATTCTACAGGTTGTGAAGTATTGTACTGATCTAATAGAAGAAAAAGATTTGGAAAAGTTAGATCTGGTTGTTAAGTACATGAAAAGGTAGCTTAATTGCTAGTATTTCTGACATGTAGACAATTTTTGATAGTATTTGTGCACTAGATGCTTCAATGTGAGGCCACAAGCCCCATTAGAAATTCCATTCATGAATGAAAATTTTTAAGCTTAAATTTTATACAGAAACTGGGGAGAGGAGAAGTTGGGCTGTTAAAGTAGGTGATTTGTGAAAAATTAAGAGTAGCATTTAATAGTATTTGCTACAAAGTCTTTTGTTTCTAGACAAAGGATTCAGATTTGTCAGCATTGTCCCTCTTCTTCATCCTGTTTTCATTAATTTTTTGTGGCATCTTAGATCTTTCCGTTGTTTCATCTAATTTCATCCTGCTGCTGTACCCAGATCCTCTCTCACCTCCAACCTATTAAATCTTTTCTTATTACTTAGTTCTTGCGCTCCTCTTACTCTTCCCGTGAGTCAGGAGGCCCAAGTTCCATGTCTGACTTGCTTACCAGCTGATACTTAACTATGGACCTCAGCTTTCCATGTCTTAGATCTGGAAAATACTTATTTCACAGAATTAATCAATACCCAAAAAACTACAGCAATGTAAAAACTTCACTATGCTCTTGTATTATGGGATGTCTTTAGACCTCAGAAAATGCAAAACGCACAGTGCAGTTAACTGTTTCGTAGAAGGCTGTGTAGTAAATTCTTTATAAAACTCTTCAGAAAGGATCATGTCCTGGTCCTGGTCCCTGTATGTGAGATTAGCACCGATGGCACTGAGCCTCTCCAAAGCCTGTTAACAAGTGTAGAAGGAAGCAGGAGTTGGATGATTCGCGCTTCTCCATATGATGCTGATGTCAGGTCTTCCAACGCTGTATGTGTAGGAACCCTCTGCTCTCCTGTAATAGTGATCTACAAGGGGATTTTGAGAGTACAGAGCTGCTTTGTTTTCCTTAGTCATTTCCTTAAATTGCTTCTAGTAGCAGCTGAATGGTAGAGGTAACTCATACATCTCTGTGGACCTCCATGATTTGGTTCCATTTTTAGCAATAAACACAATATAGTGCCCCGAAAACCTATTACTTAAATGTTTTAATCACCCTTGGCATTCATGGGAAGAAAAAAGTAGCATGTATGTCTTGGGAGGAGGAAGGAAAGATCAGGATCCAGAAGCTTGCCACTTCTCATTCTTCAGTATGAGGTTGGTAGAAGGTCACCACTTTAATCGCAGGCTTAAAACCACTGCAAAATGCTAACATTTACAAGTCGGTGTGGCACCGTTCAAATTGGAAATTTCACTACTGAATGGCAGAGGAATCTGTGGCATTAGATGAGACTTGGTATATTTGAAGAGGTAGGGCTTTACCAAGCTTGAATCAAAATACCATTCGTAGTGAACTGTTGTGATCTTGTTTTCCAGTATGAAAACCAAAACTTAGTGTAAAAAGGACTGGTTCTGTAATGGTAATTTTCTCCCTCTTCCTTTTCCCCTTCAGGTTAATGCAGTCATCTGTGGAATCAGTTTGGAATATGGCATTTGACTTCATTCTTGACAATGTTCAGGTAGTTTTACAACAAACTTACGGAAGCACATTAAAAGTTATCTGAACTTGTAGTAAAGAGCTTGATGAGAGCCTGGAGCTCTCTGCTAGCTGTGCCATAAGTGCTTGTGAGGTATTTGCAAAGTGCATGATAGTAATGCCCTGAGTTTTTATAATTTCAGATTTCTTTTTAAACAACAAAGTGTTTTGTACATTTCTTTTCAGAAAGTGCCAAATTTGTCAGTATTGCATGTAAATAATTGTGTTAAAATTCTTTTATTGTAGTATAGAATCTATTTACAAAATGTTTGTTTATAAAGTTTTATGGATTTTTACAGTGAAGTGTTTACAGTTGTTTAATAAAGAACTGTATGTATATTTTTGTACGGATTCTATTTTGTGATGCTTCAGTTTGAATATAGCTAACCCCTTTTATTAAAGCCACAGCTTTGATTCATTCCACAACGTTTTACACAGTGACACTGCCTCAACATGCGTAGGAGACTGCGGCACATTCACCTGGCTGCCTTCTGTTTCTCCTCCACAGACTTTATTACAGATTTTAAGCCGAGGGAAGAATATTAGCTCATTTTCAGTTTCATCCTTCAAAGACAGAAACGAGTGTGGCCCAGCCACTTGCCGAAGCGCACACGTTGTTAGCTGTAGTTGCTCTCTGAGCTCTGTGTATTCAGATGTACCGTCACCTCTGGAGACATGTGCTGGGGGAAGAAAACAAATGGAGACTTCCAAACAGTTCCCAAAAGAGGGCCTGTGCAGGTGCTCGGGGCACTGTTTAAGCCTGTATCAGTCCTCTGCATTGGTCCTCCTCAGGACAGAGCCACCTCCCACTCTGAAAGTACCGTAGGAGTTGTGGATCCTCCAGCAGTGGAGCTGCACCGGGCAGGGTTTGGACTTGGTGAGTGCATGAGGCTCCTTCCAACCTTAACCAGGGTCAGGTAGCTGCTTAGGTATCTGTCTGTGTAACTGCAGCTGTGAGTAGGTACGTATCTGGCGAGGGAGAGGGACCTCATCTCAATCACGGTGTCTAGGTTTGCACTAGTTTCTAGTTTGCGTCTTTCAGAGCCTCTTTAGCTGCTGCTTTTGAAGCCGCCTTTTTCTTTTTTCCCCATTTAAGGGAAGTGGCATGCTAACTGTTCACACAGAGGAATATATTTGCTGAAATTCAAGCAAGTATTTTACTAATTAGGTTTCAGGTAAGCAGCTCGGTTTTTTGAGTGCTGCTCAAGACAGACTTGAAACTAGCACTTTTAATTTTTATTCTGAAAAGAAAAAGGACTCAAAGCATTACTTAACTAAGTGAGGCTATTTGTAATTATATTTTCGTTGTGCCTTAGTGATCCCTGCTTCAAGCCCTTTAATATAATATTCAATAGTTACCTGCTTCCTTAAAGCCTTTTAGCAAAGGTATTTTTAGAAGTTCCACAACAGCAACCCACAAAAATAGCATCATCCTTTTCCCAGACTTTTACCTGTGGGAAGAACATCCTTCCTCATTCAAGGAAATAATCAAGAATATGTCACAACCACAGTGTTCGACAGCTGGGTTCTTAACTTAAGAACTTCTTTTATTAGTGTAGTTTTCACCATTGCATAGTTTGCAAAAGAAAATTGTAACAATTAAATGCAGTCTGCTCACTGTGACCGGTCTATTCTAAACCGGTGACACACTCAGCCATGTGAATTTGTACCACACACCAACCATACACTGAGAAGGTCCTTTCCAGTGGCAAGTTTAAAGTCTAACAAACCAAAAAAATTCTGGTAAATTAGAATTCCATTGCCAAAGGAAATTAGTTATTAAATGTTCCTTGGTAATGGAGTCCACACGATTCCAAATTATTAAAATTCAGATTTTTCCAACAAAAAAAAAAAAAGTAATGTGACAGAAGAAATCTGATCAAACTGCTTATTGCAAGTTAAATTCTTGTAAATATTTTATATGCTAAAAATCTCAGCTACACGGAAGATCATTATCAATTTTGTCTCAGCTTGTGCTCTTGAAAAGTGTTTGTTGAGCTCCTCTCAACAGGAGCTGTGAGTTACCAGGAGACTGCCTGATGAGGGATGTGTGACACTGCCATCCTAAGCAGGGCACCACAGGGGAAGGCAGGGTAGGAGAACGCTGGGATTACAGACTGACTCCTGGTCATCATCACCAACGTCAACCAAACGCCTTTCGAACTGTCTCAGTCCCACAGTGTCAAATGCCTCAGCAGCTCAGATGCAGCATCCGAAGGCACCCCTCGCTTGCAGACAACCACTTTGCAGGTGCTTACCAGGACTCTGAGCAGCAGCTGGAGAAGAGATGCCACCTCTAAACTCCTCCCAGCAGAGCCCATCTGGGAATTGTGACTTGCTGAACACCCAGCCTGCAACTGCTGCTTTGGGAACACGGAGAGAGATGTGAGCCACCAAGATCACCATGTGCGGCACGAGGGGACGTGAAGCCAGAGGAAGAAACACCTTTGCTGAAACACACCTAAATTTACCAAGCCCAGAGAGGGAAACCTCCACCTGGCATTTCCACGCCTGTCACAGCCCATGAAGTGAAACTTTGTTTATTGAAGCAAACTGTAAAACAAATGGGCTACTATGTCCATCTCCTTTATTTGCGGCTCTGCGTTATAATGATTACAGGTCGACTTTCATGAACTGTACAAGCAGTAAAAGGTGGCCAACTATGCTTTACATCATTGTTTCACACGAAGCAAATACAGAAATATCCAATTGCCTAATTTTCTATTTAAAAAAATTTCTATAGGCACAAAGCAGAAGAATGTTGGAAAAGAGTCAAGGGAAGAGGTATGCATAAATAAAGAAGTACTTCTTACATCAAAAACGTCCCAAGAATCACAAAGTCTGCAGAAGCTTGGTTAATCAAATACTGCAGTACTGATCTCATCAGTATAAAAGTGAAAGAGCTTTAGTTCTGTAATAAAAATTCAATTTATTTTATCTTATTTTGGAGAGAGGAAGGGAAAGAGGGTAGAAGGAAGGTGTAAGAGAAGGAAGGGCAAACTTTAAAACAGCAGCCAGTATTAGGAAGGGCAGTAGGAGAGGTGAACAGGCACATTGGAACCATGGGAACATGTAAATTGACCACTGTCAAACCAGTGTAAATTTCTTGGTTTCTCATGGAAAACATTTTATCCACATATTTTCCTCCCAAACATATATCCAACACTGTCTTCAATATAGGACTTTGTTGGTAACTTTTAGAACAGGAATAGCACGTTTATTCCTGCCTCCCCGTTGCTATAAAGAGTTATCTAGATGATTTCAAACACTTTCTTCAGCTCTACTATAAGCTGCCAGTCAGACTTCTGCATTTCATCCCTGAACCAGTCCTTCAGAGCGTCGATGGACTGACGGCTGATCTGTAACACACAAGACAAAGCCTATCAGGAACGCACACGTGTGTATTAATAACGGCAGCTTTTAGTGCGCTGGGTGCAATTTCTGAAGGGCGGGCACCAGGTCTGCACAGTGGGAAAGCTCCTTCTAATCCCAGTTTTGCTACTGATCTGCTGCACAGCTCGTCTCATCTGCTTCCCTTCCTTCCTCCTCACATCCCTTACCTGGTCTTCAGACACCGCAGCAGCACAGACCATCTCGCAGCGAGGCAAGAGCCTGTGACAGGAGAGGATCTCCCCCTTCCCCCAGGGCCCGCAGCACCAGCACCAGCACCACCTCCCAGCCCCTGTCACAGGCCCTGCATCTCCCCCTGGAAAGCCCCTGTGGCTACTTGCCCCCCATTTGTGGGGACAAGCCGCCAGCACGTGGGTAGCAGGGGGCATCTTACAACATGGTAACCAAAGCCACAGGGGATGTGGAGAGCTGTGGCTTTGCTTCTGACAGCAGAAAGCTGAGCAAGAAATCAGCTTCTCCTCCAAGCCCAGTGTTCCAGAACCGGAGCAACTGAAGTATTGCTATTTATTGCACAATTTCAAAACTAGGCAAACACAATCACGCCGTAATGCCACAGCGGACTGCTACACTGCTCTGAGCACCTGCTCACACATGCGTATGCAAATAGCTCATTTAGCGTTTTACCCTCTCAGGTGCAGGAAGCCGCAAGGTATTTTTAGCTGCGGTACATCATTCCTTCAGTCCTCGAGGGGCAAAACTACGAACCTCAAAACAAGGCTACGGAGAAACTCAGCTGAACAGTGCTGCACACGAACCATGTCGAGTGGCTGTTAGTCTCCATCAGAAGGTTCCTAGTGTATGTTTTTCAGGCTTCATGCAACATTTCCTACCACTACGTCATAAGCCCTCTCCAAAAAATGCAGGTTGCTCTTACCTTACTGACGAGGATATCTGTTGCTTCAAAATGTCGTCCATACATTTTTGGTGATTCACCAGGAATAGGTTCTATTTTAACACATACTTCTTGGCCTTTCTTTGCAACCTCCACTGGCTTATGGTTTACTTCAATACTTGTAACTATTCCAATTTCAACAAACTGTAATAGAATGAAGAAGCTGTAATGCACACCCACACCACTTGTGTGAACACGCTCTTCTCTGAATTCCTGTTTCTGTATACAGACTTGCTGGTCATGAAGTACTGCGCTACGGGAGCAGCCGCCTCAGAAAACACACTGCCCTGTAAGCACATCGTACTGAAAAGCACAGCGACATCAACCCATCCCTAGCTCATCTGGGGAGCCACAGAGCCACAGCACGGTAGGGTTGGAAGGGACTTTCAGAGATCATCTAGTCCAACCTCTTGCCAGAGCAGGGTCCCCTAGAGCAGGCTGCACAGGAACGTGTCCAGGCAGGTTTTGAACATCTCCAGAGATGGAGACTCCACCACCTCTCTGGGCAGCCTGTTCCAGTGCTCTGCCACCCTCAGGGTAAAGAAGTTCCTCCTCATGTTCAGGTGGAACTTACTGTGTTCCAGTTTGTGCCCATTACTTCTTGTCCTGTCACTGGGCACCACTGGAAAGAGCCTGGCCCCATCCTCCTGACACCCACCCTTTAAGTATTTATAAGTGTTGATAAGATCCCCCCTCAGCCGTCTTTTTTCCAGACTGAAGAGACCCAAATCCCTCAGCCTTTCTTCATAAGAGAGGCGTTCCAGTCCCCTCATCATCTTGGTAGCCCTCTGCTGCACCCTCTCCAGCAGTTCCCTGTCCTTCCTGAACCGGGGAGCCCAGAACTGGACACAGTACTCCAGGTGCAGCCTCACCAAGGCAGAGTAGAGGGGGAGGATGACCTCCCTCGACCTGCTGGCCAATTTGTTACCCTTTAAAATGTCAGGACTTGACTTCCCCCCTTACCAACTAGCAGGAATGACAATTTTGCTCATTACTTCATACCACAATACAGAAATTGCAAGGCCCTGGGGCAGTCCGGAGGCTGTGCCCCATGACAGGACTCAACCCTGCTCCAGCGCAGAACAGGAAGACGGATGATTACCAGGAAAGAGACTCGATCTACCAGTCTGAATCCCATCTTCCACCAAAACTCAGTACACCAGGAAAAGGCATGCAAGCGTTTCCTGCTGCATCATCCCAGGAAGTAGCAGGTAGAATCAAACGCCCGCTGGGAAGAGGCGCTTACTTACGTTTTTGCTAGGTACACACATGGGCGTCCCCTGCTTCACCTGGCCGGCCTCCACCACTACACCCATCACTATTGGGTCACGAGAGTTGAAAATGAACTGAGGGAGTATTTTCATCTTGCAAGGAAATACTGCTATATGCCTGGAAGATGACGAAGAAAAGGCATTTTGAAATAGGTGTACACAACATTAACAGTTCTGCCTTCTCCCACACTTCTTGGGCATTTATTCCAGGAGCGTCACGTGGGGAGAAATCAAGCAGGAAAAATCCTCTTTTCCCAGTCTTGCTCGTTCTAGTCAGTACTTGACTGTCAAGAAGTACAGGGAACAATAATCGGGCACGGCTGGCATGGATTTTATTTTGACTGGCTTGGCCAATCAACTAAGACCAAGACCAAAGGAACAGTAATTTCACAGTATAATTATAGTCTCAGAAGAGCACAGGAATATAAATATTATTGCCTCAACCCATCACAGTGACTCCAAAAATTCAAGGTTTTTGTTGTAGAGTGAACAAATATATTCAAATGCTGAGGCATACAAGCTCAAATTGGGATCAATATGAAATGAAATACATTTTCATTTATTTTGTCTGTCCTTACTTCATTGAGGATCAGCCAATGACACAGATTCCAAAAATTAATTTTGGGTCCCTATAAATTCTTAAATGATTGCATATTCACGTTACTGCTGGCAGAATTAAGCCCTATACACCGGCATTGCATAAATATGAAGCAACAGAATCCAAATCCCTTTAGTTTTGTTTTCTTAACTCTGCAAGACTAACCCCATCTGTCACAAACTAGGAACAGAAGCCAAGTGCACAAAGCAAACCATGGTGAGAACACTCCATATTACATGATAGTTTTAGCTAAATCTTACAACTGCTCTCACCCTAGTGAGCCTAATCCCACGTGTAAACAAAGACTGGAGTTGTTGTCCTATCCTCTTTCTCCTTTCTTTCCTTCCCATCAGAACTACATGCTAAATAATAATACGGAAGCAAGAAGTTAAGTGTAATTTCATTTATAATAAGACAATTAAGACTTATTTGGGAAGCATCCAGAATGGGATTGCTCTTACTTACTTGAATTCCTCTTGCTTCTGCTTTTTGTAGTCTTGTCTATACTTTGTGAAGGCATCAAATAAGTGATAAATTATTTCAGCACTAAAAATTCGAACTCCTAAACTATCAGCCATTTCCTGTGCATCACGTTCAATCCTCACATCAAACGCTAGAATGACGGCGTATCTGTAAGTAAAAATAAGTCAAACAGTTTACTAGACGGCCCACAGAACCCGAGCTAAGGAGGGGGCCTCCCTGAAACACCCCCACGCGTTTATCAACATTGCTTAGCAAAGAAGTTACTTACTGTGGGTCATGCTCCAACATCACCGATGCCTTCATAACGTCTTTTTTATGGACAGGACCTATATTAATTCCTGAATACTGTTGAAGAGGAAAGCCACACAAATCAGTCACTAATCTTTCCGAGTCGAAAGGACACAGTTACCAACTACACTGTAGAAACAACAGCATCAGATACAGCACAGAAGTACTTACTGGCACTTCTGATGTTTTAAGAAATTCAAGTAATGCTTCTAAAGAGCCTAAAGTAGAAGCCTGGACATAAACACCTTTCTCTTCTAATTTGATTGCATTCAGTGTTTGCTTCAGTTCGTGTATTAGTTCATCCTTTATCCAAAAAAAAAAAAAAAAAAAGAGAGAGGAAAAAAAGCAAGTTTTAGTTCTATTGCTATTTATGGCACAAGGTACCAAGTCCTTCTGTTCACGAGCTGCTGAAAGCATGTGACAGCCACACGGGTAGGCACCAACTCACAGACTTGCAGTACAGGTCACACACTGCCCTGTGAGACACTGCTGCTTGCGTCTGGCATTGGCAGAGTCTCAACTGAACCAGACCCGAGGATTTTGCAAGAAGGCGATCGTGTAACAGAAAGCAGATGCCCATCTTGGGAATTAGTAACGTTTCTCTACAGACTATACACATTGCTCTCCCCAGCGCTTCAAGTTTCTACGGGTGAGACTGAGCGAACACACACAGCCCGCAGCATGTGGCAACAGCTTTGGTTGCCTAACTGAGGATCAGCAATAAAAGCAGACACCCCTAAAAGGTGGTGGACCCCTAAAAGCTGGAAAGGGCTCTGAACGCTCTTTAGGTCTAGGTACAAAACACAGGATACAAGACCAGCAAGGCCATCTTGCTGCTTTCAGAGAATTTAAAATAAATAAAAAAAAAAAAAAAACCAAAACAAACCACTTTTTAAGAGCCCGTGCCTTTTAAACCCAAACACTCAGTCTTTGCCTCTGCCAGATGAATGGGTGCTGCCATTTACTTTAAGCCGTCACATATCTACTACTCGTACGCTTTACATAAGTACTCCTACGTACCCAGAAACAAGGTCTCTATTTGGAGGACCTGAAAGATTTACCTCCCTTTACAGGCAAAGAGAAGTAGACAGAAGGGTAAGTAAAATTATGGTTACAAGTAAACTATCAACATATGAGTTTCCTTTTTAAACTAACTTCCTGACTTTGGAGAATAGGAGCATCTCATCTCAATTTTGGTTTTAAGATAGCCGTGTTCTTTCCTCTGCCATTTGTAAAGTTTAAGTCACAACAGAAATTTACTACAGAAGCCTTAAGTCAGCTTGGCAATTAAGACAGTTTGAAGAACTCCACTAGTAGATATTTGCCTAGTATAATTTAATTGAAATATATGCATCAATTACTGCAAGTACCAAATCACTAATTAACATATAACCAAGCTATGCTATGATACTTGTTTTCAAGCCTTATTCTACCAGCAGGCACACCCCAGCAAAATGTCAGGCAAAATCTAAGGGTCGAGATACTAAAAACATCACCACACTAACACTTCATCACACGGACGCAAGGCTACAGCACGTTACTGTAACGGTTTTTAAAACACAACCAAAAAAAGCAAGTTACTTGCATACTGAGCTCTCAACATTTGGATGAGCTTCATTCATCACCAGAGAACTCTGTTACCCTCCGTTCATGTGTCTTATTTCAACATTAGCCATCTCACCTTGAGGACTGGGACTTCATCCTCCTTATAAGCTACAAGCAACGGCAAACCAGCCAATGTTTTTTCCAAATCCTTCCCGAGAATCTTCACACCTTGAGCAGCAACGACCTCTTTGTGCTTTTCATACTGGTTCTGAAAAGGAGAACACACAATAGCAGAGAGTTCATGGAGATGCTACGCAGCAACACGAAGCAGCGCTGAGCAGCTAAAGAACTCGCCACCAGCCAGCGCAGCAGAGAGCACGACAGCGAAGTCCAGCAGCTCCCATCTTTCATCGGTGATTTTCTCTACTTTGCATTTGTATGCTTCAGTCTGCTCCTCTCCCTTCAGATACCCACCCGCACCAAGGGGGCAGGGCACGGGGAATCATCTAAAAACAGAGATGGCCAAAAAGGAATGCATTCTAGAAAAGAGCAAGCAGCATTAGGCAGCTGCTCGCTAAAAAAACCCACAAATTCAGGCCCACAGGGAAGTAAGGGGAAAATGCCGATAGCTCAACTAAAGCACTAAAGCTTGGCTGATACATCTCAAGGTTCCGTCCAGGGAAGAACTGTCTTGTTCTCCACTGGAGACCTCCCATCCAGCCTTCGCATGTACACAGTTCCATGCTTGATCTCACAGGTGCTCCTCCCCACCCAGGGGAACCTCAAAGATCTCTCCCCACCCAAGGCATCACAGAAGCAGTTATTTCTGAAGACCTTTAAATCAATGTTGGAGGGATTTTCTGGTTTGTTTCCTCATTTCTTTTGTTTAGGAGATGTCCCAGCCTTTTCCTGAAGCTGGAAGGCAGCTTCGTTCCTCAGTAAGCACTTTGTTCCTGCAGGCCTCTATTCTTTAGCCCTCCACCCCAAAATTTGGGTGTTATTTCAAGGCTGACAATTCCCCATGGACAGGCTGAATCAAAATGTATCCTCGTTGCCTGCTTCATAAAAACCAAACAGCTCCCCTAGATCCACTTCGCCAGCTAAAGGTTCCCAAATCCAGTGTCCATCATGGTGCCGGTACCCTATACCCCATCTCCCACCAAAGTGCAAAAACACATCTGAAGGTCTTGAGAGGAACCTGTGATCTGTTACGTTGCTATTCAGTCCCACAAAAAAAAACTTCAGTCTCATAAGAGTTTCACACACCAGTTTATCTTCTGCTTTAAATAAAGGGAAGCAAATAGATGGAAACGCTTTCAATTCATTCCTCACGGTACCAGAATATATTCAACAGCTTCCAACAAAGCAGAGATCATAACCTAAGCATAAACGTCAATTTTCCTTTTGCGACTCTCTAGCCATTACCAAGTTCTGACTGTAAAGCTGCGCTCCAGAGCGGGAAGCCTGACTTAAGATTCTCCAAGGCAACCGTCCTACTCCAGAGGTGATGAGACTGCCGTATGCGTAAGTGGAAAGAGTGGCTCTCGTCTTCCTATTTAAAGCAGGCCAAGAAGCCCTTGCTCAGATTCCACATCAACATCAATACTACATCCTTCAGCACCTCTGAGGCCACAGTGGTCTCACAACAGAGAATCACCATGGCAGAGAAAATGCCAACGTCAACCCAAGCCCAGCAATTATTCTTAGTACTACTTCACAAGAGTGTCTAAGTTTGCAGGAAGGAGCTAGATTGAACGCCAAGGACTACAGTGGCCTGCAGGGACACAGTTCTCCAATGAAATGAAGCACACCACAACTGTTATGGCCTTAGATTAGGACCCCGACACTAGTTTTCCACCTCTAAACCAAACATGGAAAGCTTGTCTTACTACGTTCATGTAGTCTGGTTTTCTTTGCCTTAAGCAAAACTGTGCAGAAACTTACTCCTTCCCCTTTCAACAGGAAAATCAGAGCAGCTCTTTTCATCACCTTTGAAATGTACGTTTTAATATTAATGTATGTATTAATGTATTTATAGCCTTTCGTTTCTGTGGCTCTCCTCCTTTCATGGAAAGCAATACAGGCAGGACCTCAAATTCAGTGTCTCTCCCTACTCTATCGAGACTAGGGCAGCAAAACCTCCAACAGCTCTTGAAAATGACGGAAGGCTGCAGATTCTACAGAGGTCCTGGTCATCACCACTTACCAACTACTATTAGAAACTCACTAGTTCACTTTGCTCATATCTAAGTGTATATGATTTTTGTTATTAAAAAACCACTTTGACTAATAGTATACGCTTTAACTCAGGAGTCACTGTACTAGTACACTCCAATTTCCATTTAAGATGGGTATCTCCCTCTCACATATAGCCACATGCTTGAATCCCTTATTAAAGCATACACATCTTAATCCTCACTGCAAGGCAACTCCTTGATCCCTTTTTTTTTGCCACTGTTAGAACAGACGCACCAATAGGTATAGACAAGTACATTCACGAAAACACTAGATGTGCACCATCTTCTCCTTTAAGTCATCCTCAGATACTGCTAATGTAACTGCATTCTACTACATTCTCTTTTTTTTTTTTTTCAACTTGATTATTTTTTTTCTGGTTCTAAATCTTCTCTAAGTGTCAATACACTAACCAGTTTCCATACCTTAACTCGTAGCTCCTTCATAGGAGGAGGTAGCAGAAGACCTCTAATCTGAGTTACTATAGGACCTTCTACCCCAGGAACAATGATCGTGTCTCCTTCTCTCAGGCGTCCATTAATCAGAATAACATCTATGGTAGTTCCCATGCCTGGCAGTGCTTTAACCTGAATGAACGAGAAAACAAAGTTACTCCCTGTTTAAGTACTTTAAACACACCTTTTTTTATCAGGAAGAAGGGGGCAGGGAAGGGAGAAATTTCTAGATGAATTTAAAAGAACAGCTGCTGAATTACCTCCATGACTTGAGCTCTCAGCTCCTGACACTCAGCCAGTCTCTTGGTCAGCATAGTTTGCGTTAGCTCAACGAGAAGAGCTATCAGACTTCCCATGCCATCCCCTGTGTGAGCAGAGGTAGGTACAAGAGAAACAAAAGTGCGGGGATCCTTATTCTCATAAAACAAGGCAGCGTTCAAGCCCTGCAATCAGGATTAATAGTTATACAGGGAAAAAAAAAACACCATACATACGCATCAGTATTAACAATAACATTCAACCCCAGTTGATTACTACTGTATTTTTTAAATCCCGGTTTTAAACAAAAAAAAAAAAAAAAAACATTGTTACTGACAGTATGCTCTGGAACACGAAGCCTCAACCCACTCTTGGAAGCAGTATGGGATAACTCTACAATGCTAATTACCACATCTAGCTTCTAGACAGCATTCTATGTCGCCAACAGAAGTTCCCAGAACTGATGTGATTCATGCCCTGCCAGCAGCCAAGGGAACAAGAGACAGATGGGATTCTCTCAGGCGATTCCCAAAGAGAGAAAGAATAGGGACAGAAAACTTAATCTGCTATTCACGACTCCACTGACCACACACAGCAATTAGCTGCTACTTTTCTCCAAACTAGCACTCTAAGGATAGAGCAGTTAAAAGAGATTAATTTAACAACAACAAAGTTTGGTTTATGAGGGGTAAACACCGATGTGTCAGAAGAGATGAGGCAGTTCTCTTGATATTTCAAGTTGTTTTGTGGAAAGAAAAAAACCAAACAAAACCACCCACCACACACACAAACCACACCACCCACCCACCATCTTTACTATCACTTTTGTTAACCAAAGAACCTTGAATATTCCAACCTACCTGTTTTGCAAATTCCACTATGATAGCTTTTGCACGTTCTTCAAATTCATCTTTTGTATTCTTCTTCTGCTTCTTTAAAGTGACAGCTACATCTGTATCTGGACTTTTTTTCCAGTCGTATAACCTATCGATCTTGAAAATACGGTAATATGTCATCTTACACAGCTTACTACAGGGCATCTTTATGCTTATGCCACATCATCCAAGAGAAATATTTTACCAGCCAATGTAGCTAGCCACCTATTTGCTCCAGTAATCAAATGAAATCTTTTTATTTGCTTTAGCTGCTATATTTATCTCTGTTTATGTATTTACCCAATGTTGGCCAGTATTTCATGATAGCAATATTACTTCAGGTTTTAAAAATTCAAGCTATAATAATCTAGGTTCATTTAGGAAAAGTTTATATACATTAATTACATCAAGTTATACAGAAGCTACATTGAGGTAAAGAAACTTATCAGTAAGGTCTCTGAGAAAAACTGACAGATTGTTCTGCAAAACTCCTATAAAGCCATTGTGGTAACAAGGACACGAAAAACGCAACAGAGAGGATCTAAGAACCCCCGCTTCAGACTTTACACAAAAAATTCAAGTTCATGGAAGAAAGCAGAAAATTGTCAGATGTCAAATACCCTATTAGGGTAGAAAACCACACTATTAGAGTGAAAAGCTATCTTACCTTGTTGAGAGCTACTATAAAAGGGCATTTCTTAGATTTCAACAGATTTATTGATTCAATTGTCTGTGGCTCCAAACCATGCATGATGTCAACTACGAGTATAGCAATATCACAAAGTGAGCTTCCTCTATTTCTTAGATTGCTGTGGCATTAAAAGAGAAAAAAATAAGTAAAAATCAATCATGTAGCAACAGAACTTTAATAAAAACACCAAATACAGTGTCACAACATTTGACCAACAAAAAGCTAAAGCTGATCAAGTAATTACTTTTCCCTCAAAAATGTAAGCTATATAAAAAAAATATTCCAATCACACTGTGTAAATTCCATTTAACAGCATATGTTAGAGTATATGTAAGCAAAAATAATAAAATATTATTATCCTAAGAGTTTTCCAATTATTATATATTTATACAAGTTAAGATATGTTCTGATTTTTTTTTCAGAGTAGGAATTGAGAAGGTTACAGTGGAACACAGGAGTGCAAAATCTGAACAAGATATTTCATTATACAATACTACATAAACACTAAGATAACCGACATCTTTGGTGCCAAACAAAACCTGTCTAGACGATGAAGAGCTGTAAATGGTGTGATACCAAGGAAGTGATCAGAACGTGACCTAGTGCCCTAAGACCTGGCATTTCAATGCTTGCAGAGATTTCTGTTTAAGAATGTCACATCAGAGTCTTAATCCTTCTGTTTGGGGATTCCACCCAAGCACTACCTCAGTGAATACAGATGCGCATACCAGGTTTTAAACTTAAAAACCGATTTAGTGGCTTGCCTGTGTGAGGCTGGTGTTCCTAGACAGCACATGAGCTCTGCTAAGAATCAGCTGACTTGTGCAATTAGCAACTTCCAGTCTTATGAACTCAGTTATCTTAACTGGGACAGTATGAACTGGAGGCCAGAACATAAGCTTTCATTTTTTATAGCAGAGTACTTCGGTCACCTGAAATCCTCACTTTTTCTTCTCCAGCTACCTTCCTGCTTCCATCTTTCCTCTTACACTAACTAGTGAGAAAAAAAAAGTTATTCACATGCTTTTTCAGATACTCATAGCTCAATTGGCATAAAGACAGAAAATTAATCTGATACAAAAGGCCAGCAATCAACCAGATATAAAAAGCACCTGCAAAGTAAGCAAATCCACTTATTCCTCTACTTTAGGTTTTGGGTTGCTGTTTGGGTTTTTTTTTTTTTTAAGGAGAAGCAGCACAAAGGATTAGGCAAAGACCTATCACTTTGTTAAAAATATATCCAGATGCTTTAGCCATCACTTCTGGGAAGTACTATATTGTGAGAAAACATTACCTGAAAGACTCATGTCCTGGAGTGTCGATTATCAGCATGCCTGGAATTTTTATGTTCTCTCTGTCAAACTGACATTCCAAAATATTAGCCATCTCGTAAAGATTACACAAGAAGAAAAATAAAAAACCTCTAAGAGCTGGCAGCCTTCACTTCAAAAATCCAGATACATATTATAAGAAATGCCGGTACCCTCCATTAACCAAATCAGTCAAAGCTCATTTCAATATAAAAAAAAAAAAATGCATCACATTCCCCTAGGTATCAAGTGGCCATAAGTTCAGCTAGAATTTGTAAGACAAGGCAGAAAAAAATAGGAAAAAAGAGGAAAAAATAGTTCATACTAGTGAGATTTATCATCCCTGTCTGGAACATTTCCTCTTCTCCACTGACTTTATTTTTAATAAATATAGTAAAACCTTGGAAAAAGCTATCGCTACCAAGTTTTTTCAGTCAGATGCTGCTGCAAGCAAAACTGGATATAGTATCCAAAACAAGAAACATAGAACAGTTATTATTTCTGCAACACAAGAAAATTAACCACCAAGGAACTGACCCAATTTCAGTGCACACAGTAAAAAGGTAAATTTTTAAACAGAAAACATACTCAGTACGTTTCGAAAGTCTCAATTTACAATCAAAACATTGACAAATAAGCATTTTATGTACATATGTGCACTGTCCAGAACAGAGTATTTGTGTATTTTTTTGAAGAAGTGGCAATGCATTAGCTGAAACCAAATGTGTATTAACTAAAATTAAAAATGAGACAGCCTCCCCCCTTGGGGAGGGGAAGAGATTAGGAATTAAAAAACAATCAACCCCAATACTAGAGATGGGGGGGAAAGTTCATCTGCTCATGTCGGGAAATCTACCTTAACTAGTTTACATTCTACATTTTTTTTTTTTTAAGAACAGTCTTTGAAGTGCTCTAACTTACATTTTTCACCATCTTCGTTTGCTCATTAATAGCTTCAAGAGGGACATTAGTCGCACCAATCTGCTGAGTGATACCACCAGCTTCACTGTCCTGTACATGAGTATGGCGGAGCTAAAGACAAAAAAAGACCAGAAATACTTACATGTAAGAGACCACAGTAATCTCTTTGAGTACACTTTAATTCTTTCTATTTTCAACCAAAACCCCCACATGCATAAACAAGACGCACAAGGAGTGCCTGCACATTCTGCATCTTACCTTATCTAAAATTTTGGTCTTGCCTGTGTCTACATGCCCCAGGACACAGATAACTGGTGCTCTAAGCTTTTCAGTGTTCATATTTTTGCTGTTTTCAGCTCGTCGTTTCTATGAAAAAGGCACATAAAATTTGGTAAGTGTAAACCGTAAAAACACAGCTCGCGTCTTGACTTGATTACATACATAAAACATAGTTCAGACTACGTTATTTAGACTTAAATTTTCAAAGCAATTCAAGGTCTGTAATCCCTCTTTCGGCAAATCAAAAATTTACAACAGTTAAGGGGGGGGTTGTTTGGTTTTGGTTACAGTCTAGTAGGCTAAGTTATTATACCCACTAACATGTAGGTTTGTTGATGACTCTGAAGAAGCATCTTGGGTAAGGAAACATTAGCAGCCACAAAAAAAAGCGTTGAACAGTTTGGAAATACATCTTTTAAAAATCTGAAGTATCTATCTGTAAAGGATAACACCATCTTTCTCCGGAAGAGGTGGAGGGGAACAACACTGAAGTGCACATTCTTTGTGATCAAGTGGCCTAAAACCAAATACTTCAGCTTCAGGCAAAAACAGGTCTTTTTTCTTAATTAACACAATTTCTGGGCCTGCCTAAATATTAGTTATGACACAGCCATCATTCTGACAAATATGGTTAAAAGGCCTTTCAATGAACAGAACATTAAGTTGTTTCTTATGCAACGCAAGAGTCCAGCTGTTCAAATAGAACTGTATCTTAATACCTCAATTCTCCGTTTAGCTTTGTCATAAGCACGCTCTTCCTTCGTACGGTCATCATCAGAGTCGTACTCAGAATCAGAGCTCATTTCCTTGCCGGGCTTTTTTTCCACAGATTGTTTTCCAATAGCCTGGGAGTCTGCTTCTCGCTCATCTGAAGTCTTTTCATCCTCATCTTCACTCCCTTCACTATCTTCAGATTCTTCACTTTCTTCTTCCTCTTCCTCATCCTCTTCTTCCTCCTCCTCTTCCTCCTCTACTTCATTTTGTTCTTTGACTTCAATGTGGACAGGTTTGCTCTCTGTCAAAAAAAAAAAAAAAACAAAATCTAAAGTAAAAATTCCGTATTAAATTCACACTTGTGAGGGACAGGGCAACAAAAAACCAAGAGAAACTACTACAGAAGAGGGAGGACTGAGAGTAGGTTCCATTCAAGAAGTGCTAGACGAGATTATTCTTCAGCTTTCAATACAAAATAAAAAAAGCATTTCACATTCAGAGCTGCTGACTTGTGTTTAGAATCTGTGCAAGCAGAGTGAGTTTGGGGAGAGGAATGATATTATCAGCGCACTTATGCTTGACATCATTTGCAAATATTTAGATAAAGTGATATTCTTTAAAGCTCTGTGTGCTTCATAAAGGAGTGAATGTACTAACACCTTTAAACGGAAAGCCAAAAACGCTCCAAATTCACCACAATATGGATTTGGTGTATTACTGATCAGGAATGCACTTTTAAGCAGAAGTAACAATCAGAAAAAAATGGTCTCTTCTACATCTTAACACTTCTTCTACACCTTAAGGTTTTCCTACACTGTTCAGAGAAGATTAATATTTTTCAGAGGAATTCTTCAGTAAACAAACAAACAGAACTACCAAAAAGTAATTTTCTTTCTTTGAAAGCTTCCCATTTATCATACTTGCAAAATCACACAAGACAAGCTAATGGACACTTTAAAGCCATGCACTCTCTTCTTCACAGAGCTGCTAGGAGGCTCGCTGCTCTTAGTTATGTTTCCTTGCTACTCTGGAAGTCTCTCAGCTTAGTAATACACTAAATCTAATTCCCAGGAAGGCTCTTTTTCTGGATCACATTGGCAGGTCCTTCAGATCCAAGCTGCAAGAAGTGGGATGTGACATTCTTCCCAGGACAGTGGCAACAGACTGAAACAGACTTTCAAGAAGGCAGGCAGCCTTTAGTACTCCAAGCAGAATAATCCAGCACCACAGGAAAACACACTTGTGCTGAAATAAAATTCACGCTGCTGTACCTACATGTAATAAAGCATTACACTTGAAAGGACAGGTGCTGGAAGTATAGGGCTGAGCAAGTAAAAAAATACTTGATGAATAGCCTTTGATCTTAAGAAACAATGAAGTCATCACAGAAGCGCTAAGAACAGTAATCAACTCCTGTTCAGGAGGACTCACAGCAATAGGGCTTCCTCCACCACTGCAGGAAAACACCTGAAAAGTTATCCCTGCATTCTTGCGCAGCTCTTAACTTCCCCAGAAACATTGCTGTTGGCTGCAGACAGAATATGGGCTTTGGCATATACACACAGCAATGTGAATGTTCTGGCAATTCTTCCCTTTCCTTACACATCTCCCTCCCAAAGAAGCAGATAAAGTATCTAGAAGTTACTATAATGCACACACATTAACCTTCACCCTGTCTTAGTCCACCACTTCTTTGAGAACTTGTTCAAAGGTACTCCCCTAGGTGTTGGCCAGATTTGTGTAGTAAAACTGTTACGGCTTTGTAATGGGTACCAGACAAATACAGTATCAGGTAAAAAGTTTCCCTAAACTCCCAGAGGTGGTTTAAGCACATATTAAAAGGAGAAGATTTTTCCTCCCATGAAAACGAACAAGAAAAAAATCCAACTGATTTATTTTAGGCGATAACCGCACATATGAGTATTTCTAAAGGGTCTTGTTGAACTGCATTAGTGCAGGTTCTGAAAGCTCTGCCTTTCTTATCACACTTGCCTCACAATTCATCTAATGGGGCAGAGGGAGAATCCAAATACAATATTGTTTTCTACAGTGCCTGGTTTCAACTGGGATAGAGTTAGTTTTCTTTCTAGTAGCTGCTGCGTTTTGGATTTGGTATGAGAAGAATGCTGAGGAATGCTGATAACACACATTGTTTTGATTGTTGCTAGGTGATATTTACATTAGTCAAGGACTTTTTTGGCTTCCCATAGAAGCTGAGAGGGAGCATAGACAGGACAAGCTGGCAAAAAGAAATATTCCATACCATAGACATCATGCTGTATATAAATGGGGGTTGGCCAGGGGGCAGGGATCCAGAATCACTGCTCCAGAAAGGCTGGGAACTGGCCGGGCAACCAATCCACAGGTGGTGAGAGAATCTTGTGTTGTATTAGTTTACTTTGTGTGTTCTTTTACCATTATTATTACTACTACTGTTATTTCCTCAACCCATGAGTTTGGGGATTTTTCCCTTTCCTTTCCTCCTTCTTCTCCCTACCCTACTGGGGGGTACAGGACAGGGAGAGGAGATGCACTGGGGAGTGAGTGAGCAGTTGCGTGATCCTAGTTGCCAGCTGGGATTAAAAGACAACATAGAGAAGACTCAGTCCAAAGAAACCTCTGAATCAGAATGAGTATGTTTGGTATTTACATGCCCACCTTTCTCTCCATCTTCATCACTAACCATAGCTTCCCAGTCATCCAAACCCCCATCTTCTGTTTCTTCTTCTTCCTCCTTTTCTTCTGAAACTGAGAAATTCAACATTAAAGGAAAAGAAACAGCCCAACAACATAGGACGTTTTTAGATGCCGCTTCCTTTGACATACTGACAACTGCAATTTACAAGTTTGATGCTACCATAGCTCTACCAGATTATCTCCATGTTCCCCAAACAGAAAATGTTGCATACTTAAGAAATAATCTTCAGTTCTGTCCACAAAATCTTATAGTGCTAGCATCTTTGCCCAGCAAAACATATTTTTGGAAGACATAGCTAAACTACTCATCTAGTTCCTGTCTGCATATCATGCAAGTGCCTGCATAATGCATGCCACGCAAACCTCTACCACAGCCACGTTCCTTGAAAGGAGCTGCCCAATTAACAGTTAGACATGTGTAACAAAGTGACAGAGAAGAAAACAAGTTACAGTATTAATTTTAATTAGTGTGAAAATATCAAATTGTCTACGAAAAGTGCTATTTTAGGACTCCAGGTGCCTTTACATAATTATATCATGGATTTCAGAAGTATTAAATACCTTCATTCCAGCAGAAATTCAGTCAGATATATGAAGAGACTGCAGCTCTCAATAACAGATAAATGGAAAAATGCAAACTCTTAACCCTCTCCAAAAGAGGCATCTCTTTTGAGCTCTTTGAAATGAAGTGTATGTTCCAGATTGCTAGAATATTAGCTGGGAACTGATGTTCTACAAGTGAGCCCTTCTCTGTTGTAGCAATGGAATTGCTCCTTCAAGAGATAAGTCAAACTAGAATTAGAGTGCACATGCAGCTTTGTTCTCAAAAAGCTGGAAATTTTGTCAGTATTTGTCTTGACTTAAGAATAAGGGTAAAAACTGAAACAGTTCAGGCTGAGGAAGAAGTCCAGTAAAATGTGATTTTGCCAAAAGAAGTACTGTGTGTAGGCAAAAATGAGGGCAACAATCACTTTGTATGCCGATACTCCGTTTCACAAGCTAACCTGCATCCACTGCATGCAGCACTTGTGAAAGCAAAACATTTGGAATCAAGACTACAATCGCTGTGAATACTGTGGCATCAATATTAGAGGCAGCATTTTTGCTCCCTGTCCCCACCTAACCACTGACAAAACAGCCTTTTAGAAAGCAAAGAAAAGTCAAGGGAGCTAATCATAAGGCACTGACTGTACTTATTTGAGACAGTTGCCTAAGCCAACCGAACACTGGAGTCACCCAGAATAAGGGACCTTTACAGTCTCATTCTGAAGCTTCGTGCCCTTTTATTCCATAAAATTCCATCAGTTCCTCCCTTAGGAAAAGAAAAAAACCCAGCAACTACCTCAAGAAAGGATGTCCACTCAGCCCCCGCCCAACAAGGTATGATACCTACCATGCAGTACTGCCACACAGCCTTATTATGTGTTTTAAATTTATTAGCATTTCTACTAACCTGGCTCTACTGGAAGAGGAATCTCTTCTTTTACTGGTGTTTCCAGTTCTACAGCATCTTCAGCTGGGGAAGTTACCTCCACACTTTCTGAAATTGCACGGAAGAAAACTGGTTGTTACGTTGTTCCAAAGTGCAAACCAACTCAGTTACACACACAGCTTCACATTTAAGACCTATTTTTAAGTTGCGCTGTTACAAGTAGAACGAAATCTGAATTTATTTAATACCAAGCTAACTGAACTCCCGCTTACTAAGCTAAAACAAAATTAGAGCATGTGGCTTATTTGAAAGACATTTGGCTTTCTAAGCAGTTAAAACAGATTTATGTGATAGGTCAGTTATTGGCTAAGAGGATTACCATTGCTCTTGAACATTAAAAAACCCTCACTTTCTTTAAAAGACAACAGAAAATGAATACTAATGAACTACCCATTCTTGCTCTGCTCTTCCATATTAAAAAAAAATAAATCACTGATACAATTCAGATAAGCAATGTTCTCAGTTCTTTACACACGCTCTGTAGGTGATTTGTAGCCACATAACTCTCATTGTCAAATGTAAAAAAAAAACCCAACCCAGCTAAATAATAAAAGAAACCTGATGCAAGGGGTTTTTGTTTTGTTTAAACTAAGGAATAGTCTTGAGAAGAGCCACAGTAATACCCCCACAGACAAACCACAAAGCACAAAACTAAGAAATTCTGACACACTCACTCTTTGTCTGAACAATGCAATAAACTTTAAATTTTCAAAAATGTAAGCTCTCTGAACTACTCATGCCCTGGAAACTGACAACTGGCTTTATATACAAGGAAATAAATAAACGAAAAAACTGTCTCCAACTTAAAAGTACTAAAACCAGGATCAATCCCCTTTCATCCTGGGACATCAACTTAGACTTAATTACTAGTCATTATTACTTACACTACACAGTATTTAACCTACATACGCACACAAAGCATTCAGTCTCACATTGGTAAATGGCCTTTACATTCTGTACATCTCCAGCATTTAGAAATTCTACCCAGGTTAGGAAAAAAATAGCAGTCAAGTAAATTGCAAAACAAAGGATTATGTGAGCAGTCTTCAAAACAACTTCAGGATCCAAATGCATCAGCACTTGCATGTGGGGGCAGGGGCGTCAAAAGAACCTCAGAAGCACCCTGAAGCGCAATTACTTCAGGATTAGCTGATTTATTCCACAAACACTTCCGGAAATGTGACTAATCTATTAAGTATCCCTGTATGCAAACCACACCTTCTTTATTTTCCGTCTGCTGCTGCTTCTTTTTCTTTTTGTCTTCATATATTGGCCTCTTCTTTGGCACAGAGTCTTTGGATGGCACTTCAACACCTGCAAAAAAAAAAATGTTAGAAAGAAAATCCACGTGATTAATTACTAAACAGGATTCTAATTAACAGAAATGACTGAAGAGAAGTGGCTTTTGTGTGTTTAACATTTTACATTTGTGTATGTTTAAACATTTTACTAGCTACAGAGATTCTTACCCTTACACATCCACCTACCAGCAAAGTGTCAGATAGTTTTCTCTACAAATACAAAAAGAAGGATACTCAGCACCCAGGAATTAATTTATTTCCTTAGCCACAAACAAGTTACCAGGAATAAATCAGGACATGGGCTTACAATACATTGGGTACCTTTACTTCATTGCAATGGAAAGAGGATGTATTTGCCAGGAAAGCAGAAGAGCTCCTATATATCCTTTTCCTAAAGCAAACACAAGAGGATAATATACTGTTGCCGTGGACTAGCTAACTTGAGGCAAAACAATGCGCTTGCTTAAGCCAGCGCATCAATTAATTCAAGAGGATCCGGATCACTGGTCTTAGAAGACCTGCGGCACAACCCATCTGCTTTTCCTGGCCTTTGGACTAAGCAATGGAAATAAGTGATTTTTCCTAGGTTTTGTAACTGACACCTTTAAACCACAAGTAAAATCTATTAAAAAGTTGGATATTTAAAGCGTAAGATGAAAATATACAGACATTACACATACTTAAAAAAAAAAAAAAAGAGGGTGGGGGCACACACGCTGCCTCCCCTGACAACAGAGCAGTTTTAAATGGAATTACTCTGTATTTGCTCTCCTAGCTCCAGATAGAAAAAACAAACACAGAGCAGTAAGGGGCATGAATTATTTTTATTATTATTATTTTAAACTTTACTGCTTACCCTGAGCTTGGAGTAGTTTAAGAGTAGCCTCCGCTCTGGCTCTGGCTTCTCGTTGAGCTTTTGTTAAAAGTTTTCCCTCCTTCTTCAAACGCTCCTTCCTCTCTTTTTCCTTCTGTTTTTTTCTTTCTTTCCTCTCTTGCTCTAACCTTTCCTAGGAAAAGGTTAAAAAACACGCAGAAATTTTAAAGCATGCTTTACACAAAAGCTGGTCAAGTGCACACTCTATTGATGAGAAACATATTAAGGATTAATCCACCAACTGCACCAGCAAGGGTACTGGTTAAGATCACCCCTCTCCCTTATTCTGTCTTCAGAGCAAAATACATGTTACCTCCTCTTTGCGCTTCGCTTCTAGTTCCTCCAGTCTTCTTATGCGTTCTTCCTCCTCTCTTTTTGCCCTTTCCTCCTCCTCTTTCATTTTAGCCAAGGCTTCTTGCATAGCTTTAACTGTGGCTTTACTGGGACCCTTTTTCTTTTCTTTCTCTTTTTCTTCTTTCTCACCCTTCTTTTTTTTCTTGTCTTTTTTCTTTTTGTCCCCCTCATTGTCATCAGCTATAGAAAGAAGAGGCATACATTCAAAGACCCCAGAAATTTTAAAGATATTCTAAATGCAACTGTTTCAAATGTGATAAATAACACCAAGCAAGGAACAGTTTGACTAGCTACTACATAAGCACTTCATAATGAAAAAAAAAAAACTGTCTCTTAAGTTAAAGTCAGGGCCTGAAGTCTTCAAGTAGCAGAGTAACTGGGAAGTGGAAAAGTATGTTTGTAATACAGAACTGTAAGTATATATTGTAATGAGAATTCGCCATCTGGCTTTTGTTTTCCCATGTACCTGAACAAACTACAGGCCAGAAAAAACAGCCACGCGTGAGCCAACACAGAGAGGCAGACAAGGCAACCAAATGTCTAGTGATCCTCACTGCCTGCCAGCTCTTTGGACTTCTTATAAAAGCTACAGTGTTTAAATTACAGTTTTAGAAACCGCTTTACAAACCCTCTGTTCCTGCAGGAGGCTCTCCTTTTTCCCCAGGGCCAGAGGTTGCCGTGACTTCAGGAGAAGCCTTCTCTTCAGCTTTTTTTGGAGCTTCCTTCGGCTTTGCTAGTTCTTTACCACCACTTTCTAATTCTTCCTTCTCTTTCTGCTTCCTCAATTTGGCTTTTTCTTCCTCACGTTTTTTCCTTTCACGTTCTTTTTTTTCTGCCTTCTTCTGAGCCACTGTTTTTACTTTGAATGAAGGTTCTTCTTCATCATCCCCACTTTCAGCAGCGGGAGTGGACTTTGGTTTTTGGCTTTTCTTTTGTCCTTTTCTAGATTGGGAGACCTCATCTGATTCATCACCACTCCCACCTGTAGATGCTGCACGCTCTTTGCTTTTCTTAATGTTAGTTTCATCTTCTTCTGACAGATCGTGCTTTTTATTTGACCTCTGAGTTTTCCCTTTGCTTTTCTTAAGCTGTGTCTCATGATCATCATCATCACTGCCAGAAAGCATGTCTTGTTTTGCTTTCTGAGTTTTCTTAGATTTTTTATCTTTATCTTCCACTTCGTCACTGTCATAGTCATTTTCCTGATTGGCTTTTTTACTCTTTCCTTTCCTTTTTTTATCTTGTTTTGATAAGCTTTCTTCATTGTCATTTTCAACCTGGTAATTAAACAATTCAATAATTAGACATGAAAAATTACTTGCTATTGTGAGCTAAGAAGTAGCATTGAGAGATGTCAAGAAAAGCTTCTCTTATTGAAGACAAATTTTGAAAGCAATAACTACTCCTGCTGAGTGTACTACACCTCGGCCCACAATCACAATTTATTCTGATTGAATTTAAATAATTATCAGCATGAAGACACGCCTTCTGGCAAAAGCTTTCACAATTGAATTTACTATGAAATTATGATCACATACAATTAAAAATACATGCTAGCCACATGTTTCATATAGGATCTCCAACTGCACTGCACCACTAGCATTTTTCCTGGGACAGAGGTGCCTTGTATTTCAATTATTTCCTATAAAATAGCCCACCTCCCTCTCAGTGTTCACCTTTCCTGTAGAAGGTTCCCTGTCAACTTTCCCTCCTTGCGCCTCTATTGACAGTTCTTCCAGCTCCTTCAGGATATCATCTTCACTAAAAAAATAAAGAAGTTATGGTACTTAAGTAACTGAGGTTTTCTATAATGGAATGAAATAAGACATATAGGGGGGAAAAAAGCTTACTCAAAATCCTGTTTCTTCTTCTCTTTTTTCTTTTTGCCTTTGGATTTCTGAGACTCTTGCTCCTTTGCAGCTCCTGCACCTTCTATCTCAGCAGCAAGGGCATCAATATCAATATCATCTTTTGCACTAAAATGCAGAAGGAAAGCAGGGTTATCAAGAGTTCAACCACTGAGTTCAAGTTAAGTAGAAGCCATCTGCATAAAACAACCAAAAGCTTCAAAATGTAAAATCAATCACAAAACATAAGCAATGCTGGGGAAAAAACACATTTAATAAACCATTATGCACTATTACCTTATTCCACCCAGAAGGACAAAAAGGAAAAACCTTCACTTGTGTCATCTACCTTGAAAGCAGGTGGAACAATAAAACCTGTTCAGTTCTTGCAACACTGACTCCCAAGTGTTTAGATGTGAGATTTGATAAAACTTCTTGGAAGAATGTAACTAGACTGTTTCATTTTCATAGAATCATTCAGGTTGGAAAAGACCCTTGGGATCATCGAGTCCAACCATCAACCCCACTCTACAAAGTTCTCCCCTACACCATATCCCCTAACACCACACCTAAACAAGTCTTAAACACATTCAGGGATGGTGACTCCGCCACCTCCCTGGGCAGCCTATTCCAGTGTCTCACCACTCTTTCTGTGAAGAATTTTTTCCTAATGTCCAGCCTAAACCTACCCTGTTGCAGCTTTAACCCATTCCCTCTTGTTCTATCGCTAATTATCTGTGAGAGGAGACCAGCACCAACCTCTCTACAATGTCCTTTCAAGTAGCTGTAGAGAGTGATGAGGTCTCCCCTCAGCCTCCTCTTCCTCAAACTAAACAGTCCCAGCTCCTTCAATCACTCCTCATAAGATTTATTCTGCAGGCCCTTCACCAGCTTCGTTGCCCTCCTCTGCACTCGCTCCAGCACCTCAATCTCTCTCTCGTATTGAGGTGGCCAAAACTGGACACAATACTCAAGGTGTGGCCTCACCAGTGCTGAGTACAGGGGGACAATCACCTCCCTACTTCTGCTGGTCACACTATTTCTAATACAAGCCAGGATGCCATTGGCTTTCTTGGCCACCTGGGCACACTGCTGGCTCACGTTCAGCTGCTTGTCAATTAGAACCCCCAGGTCCTTTTCTGCCAGGCAGCTCTCCTGTAGCAATGCATGGTGTTGTTATGGCCCAAGTGCAGGACCTGGCACTTGGCCTTGTTGAAGCTCATTCCATTAGCGTTGGCCCATCAATCCAATCTATCCAAGTCTCTCTGTAGAGCCTCCCTGTCCTCATGCAGATCAACACTCCTGCTTAACTTGGTGTCATCCGTGAACTTACTGATGATACACTCTATGTCCTTATCAAGATCATCAATAAAGATGTTAAACAGAAATAGTCCCAACACTGAGCCCTGAGGAACACCACTTGTGACTGGTCGCCAGCTGGATTTAACTCCATTGAACTTTGTTCCTCAGAAAAATAAATTGTTTAGCCCTTCAATAACAGTAGGTTTCACTGATAGAAAAGCAGCCCCCACAATGAAAGTGTAAAAATGGAGCACAAATAGAAGAAATTTTGCAATTTAGTAACCAGGAAATTCCAAGGCAAAAGAAGTTTCACTAGGCATCTGAAATACGCATCCTTCCTCATTAGATCTCATTATATCAGGTTTCTGTTTCAAAAGTATTTTCTTCTCTTGCTACAAATAAGCTCTCATCTGCAACTAAGCAGAAGTGGCTTTTTTCCTGTCGTTTATCGACAGTGGTAATTCAGATGCACTTTTTTTCTTGACTCGTACCACAAGAATTGAGCAAAGACTCTAGGTGGAAAAACCTCCGGACACTAATCATGCTCACAATACAATTGTAAGAAAGGAGACTTACCTATTCCCCACTTCACACTTAGAACTTTGGTACTCAGACCAAAACTGGTCTATTAAAGTAGCAAATATTAGGATGCTACTTTTATCACAGCTTGCAGTTTCAAAAACCATTTAATCAATATGCTATTAATACCTCACCTAACTCCTTCTTAGATACGTGGGCAGAAAACCATTCTTTGTTTCCCCAATTTCACTATCTCAATTACTACCACCCACTTAGTACAGATCAGCCAGACATAGGCTGACCCACCAAATACCAGAATCTATATACAGAAAATAAGGGAAATAAATTTCTTCCAAATTCAGGACCTCCAAGGTATCAGCCAATTCTAAACTACCAGAGATTCAGCCTTGACAATTTACAAACCCAGAACATTAATAAAAAAAAAAATCAAGTACTTCATTATTCCTTTAAAAATTCTGAAATAATTCTAAGTTGCGTTTCCCTTTGCAAAAGGAGAGCACTAAGACAATCATTTGACAAGTTTAACTGAATGCTGACATTCACAAACCCATTTCATCCCAAATATTGTGTATAAGCAAGTCACCAAATGCTGTCTATATGTGAGAATAGCACAAGTAAGAACATATTTCCTTTTTTTAAAAAAAAAAAAACAAGATTATTTGTATTTTTAAGATCTTAAATTTTCTTCTATATAGACTGAACAAACCAAGTAAAAAGTAGCAAAGTGAAGCACCTCACTGCACAGCATCTTTTTTACCAGAAACACTTACTTTCAGTCAAGAGAAGAAAAAAACATGCCTTGAATATACCTAGTAGTACTTCTTATGTGCTGACATGGTAAGTAATACATTTTTCAAAGTAATGTAACTCTTTAACAGTTAATGCAAGATTTCTAAACCAATCCCCACCTCTCTCAAGAGGAAAGAATAAACTTTTGGGCCATTGCCACCTTAAGAATAGCTGACTTGCTGCTTCAGCAATTTAGGAGCTGTTTTTATAAGCAGTTTAACTGGCTGTGCACCAGGGGTAGCATAGACAGCTGAAATAAAAATGTCAGCAATCATCTCTACACCTAGAGTTAAAGCCCAAATAGCAGGCTATTTTACATCTAGCCCTACACATAGGCCCTCAGGCTTCGTTTTGCACTAAGTGCAGCATATCAGTTTATTAAGCATACTTGCTTACCTCCTTCTACTCTAAGAGTTAATGGAGGAGATTGAGTCAAATACAGGCTTGAAATAGTTTGAAGAGACCAAAATACAAGCTCCACTAGTACTTCTTCCATGGCTGTACTGCTCCCACTACTACAGGATCTTAACCATATGGTTGTACAGACATTAAAGAGCCAAGCCTTTAAACAGCTTATAGTTTACATGGATATCCTCAAGGCTGACTTTTCACATTGCAACTTTGCAGTAAGTTATGCCCAAACATAAAACACATGGGATTTTATGCTACTAGCAAAGAGGATGCTTATGGTACCTTATGTTTTCCAGGATACAGGCTTTAAGGGGGGGGGGGATATCTTTCAAATAAAACACTGAAAAAAATTAATTCACAGACATTAAGCTTCAACACCCACCAGCAAGAAGAGTTTAGGAATAATAATGAGGACTGTTCAGCTGTCACAACAGTGGCATAAATATAGTACAAGAACCATTCCAACCTTGGCTTCCACTGCTGTCAATGGTTTCTGAGAAATCTGTATTTTTCACATTTCCATTTACTAAGAAGTGACACATCAGGCATCAGGCTTCAAACATTTGAGCCTCAATGAAGGTAAAATTAAGTCTGCATGCACTTATATATACACACCAATATATATAGTTATAATTCTTCCTAAGAACTGTACAGCAAGAATGTCATTGGAAAGCCAAAGAATTCAAATATTGGCTTCCCTTACTAAGAGTTTATTGCCATAATGACCTTGAACTTCCTTACCTTTTAAAACTCCAATAATATTCCACTCAGATTTCACAATAAAAGTTGAAAAGAAGATTGAGAAGGTGCCCACCCCTCTTTTCCTGGGAGATTCTCATGTCACAAGAACGCACTGCATTTAGATACATAGCAAGAGAGATTCTTTCCTATTGGCATTGGAAGACACGCCTAGGAAAATTTTTCCTGTAAACTTTTTTAAGCAGTCCCCAAACACGTGTTTCAGAAACTCAAACACTCTTGCAGGAACCACCTCCTCCAAGACCTCCAGAAGGTCTCCAGCCATCCTCTCTTGCCCCTCCACTCAGCCTTTGCACAGGTCCTAACCCCAACCCTAAGAGTGCCATATCGAGGAACCTGAAAGCACACCAGTATGTTCAGTTTTCAATTCTGACCTCGAATTGCTTTCACATGAAGACTTCATATATAGACTTCACAGCCTCACTACCTCAAGCCATTCAAGCTCATAATGCTTTGGACTCAAAGGAGGCTTGCTCTTGATCATGTTCACACACTGAGATAACCCCATGTTTCCCCAGCAGAAGAGGCTCAAGGAGGTCTGGAAAGCTTGGAACTGAAAGCAAAGTGCTACTGCACTCCTGAGAAGGGGTTATTTCCCTGATTTTCTTTTGTCTGTTTCAGAAGTGAAGCCTGATCCACCTTTCTTATTCATGTATTTTTGATTCCAACCTCTATGTTTGTTGCCAGATATGAAAAGAGTTCTGATACTGCTAACAGAGCATTTCAATGCAGTAAACTACAGCAAGAGTTAGGTGTGTATACTTTACTCACAAACTACATAAGCACTTTCCAAAACATTAAATGGCTGCAGACACTCCTCCATGGAGGTCTGTGCCTAACACGGGGCAAAACTATGCAGTGCGAGAAGACACAGCAGCCAGACTAATTAAAGGAGATGGTAGTAATCATAACAACTAGAGAGATATCACCATATTTCATATACCAATAAAAATTATTTTTCTTTAGAATTACATCACTGATTAAAAAAAAAAAGTGTTCTACATTTCCCCTATGCAATCTCACTGCCTTTTGCCATTTAAGTGGGATTACAGCAATGTAAGTCTTCAAAATATTCCAAAGCATTTTAAAATAAGCACATAGAAACATTCACACACTTTATACTGAAAAATATTGACCTTACGGCCCTAGAAATGACAGTAAGAAATCACCTGTTACCCAAAAGGGTTGCGGTACAAATTGTCTGCATAGACTACTGAAAATCTGCATTACACAGGGAAAGCCAGTTATGAATAGGCTCCTGAATATTCACTGAGTCACTAGTTAAATGCTGTGCTAGCACACCATTCTCTACCAAATCAGGTTCAAATATACCCAGATGATCCCAAGTAAGTGTTTGGAGATTTTTAAATCAGCCATGGGCAACAAAGGAAATTCAACAACATCTCTCATGCAATCAAAGCATCAAATCAGGCCAGTAACAGAAAGCGACACTCCAAAATCCAACTTAAGCTACTTGTGTTACATGTTAAGCAAAACCTGTGACAAATAAAGCTAACAATCCCAAATCCTGCCTATAAAAGAAAGTATGAAACTTTTCCATTGTGAAGATTAAAGCAGAGTTAGAAAATAAATGAAGAGCTGTCACCTACCGCTGCTCAGTCAGATGTAAAACGATGGCCAGTAGCTCTCCTACTTATAAGATCCCACACAGTTGCAAGCTATTGAGTCAGAAAAGTGGAAAAACCCCGTGACCTGATAACTGCATGGTCTGTAGAAAAAACATTGCAGTGTTTGTCTTGCTAGTACAGCAAGGAAACAGCATTTAAGATTAAAGCCCCAGTAAAACAAAACAAACCCCTCAGCCATTACATAGCATCTGCTGAAAAAATACTAAAACAGCACTACCTTAAGCTGTTGGGTTTGTGGGTTTTTTTGGGGAGGAGAGACAATGTTTTTTAAAAACATGAGAAACATGCACAGTTTTGGAGCAAGTTCTTTTTCTGATGCAATGGCCTGCAACAGTCAGAACCTAGAAATTCCCTACGAAAGCCACCATGAGGCCAGAGTTCATCCTAACACAAGCTTTGATTTACAGATGGTCAAGTTTATGTTAATCCTAGGTTCCACATACTAGGGTTTGCTTTAGTCTTTTAAGGGCATGCTTTGCCATTTTGCTTACAAAAACAGTGAAGTTTCATGGTTTCTAAAACTTGTGCACAATTAGAGAGATGTATTTTTGAAGTTGCAGTCTGAGATAGTACAGGGGTTAATTAGCACACATCTCACCAAAACAGAAGTTGTCATGCTCCAAAACAAAATTTAAACTTACAATTCTGAAATAAGACAAAAACCATGAGAGCTTCCTAATAAAAGTGTTTCAGAACAGTTACAAGTACATTTTAATTATCATCACTTCTCTCTTACATGGAAGGTTAAAAAAATTACTCCAAGTACTGGCATAGTAAATATATACCTCGCTAAGGATTTTCATGGCATGAAGCTTCCACAGTAACGACAGTTACTGCAATGCAATATAATCTCTGTAACAGACAAATCTAGGCACAGAAACTTGAAAGACTTCCTGGTCATTGCCCTGGAAAACAAGGCTAAACGTGGGGAAGACAAGACTGCAGCTACCGAAATAAGAGTCGGCAGACTTTTAGCATTTTTCTTTGCTCAGTGAACTTCTGCAGCTGAAACGCGTAACTGCCCTTCCTTGTCAAACAAGCTCCTCCAGCTTTCCGTGCAGGTTCTAGTGAAGGACAGCCTTGCAAGCCAACTGACACCAGCAGCATTTCACATACACTCTCTGATAACAGACAAACATATTGTATTAGCAAGACCACCAGCAAACCTGTTTTCCTCATGCTCTTTCCTAAGACCACACACAATTATGACTTTGGGTACACTTACTACAGTACTTACAATACACATCCCCCAACACAGGGCAAAACTTCATTATGAACAGGCACCATGCATCTGCGTGTGACAGAGATGGCATCCTGACTAGGCAGCAGTAAGATAAAGAGCAAAGGCAACTATCAATCCATACATGAACTGAAAGAGTGGAGCAATGGGATTAATTAGCAGTATACAAAGGAGCTGAGTTGCCGTCATTTGTATCAATTTACCTCTACTGAAATTAGTTAAAACCGCAGAAATTAAATAGAAGAATTCAGCTTAAAATGAGAAGAAGCCCTTAACTACTGGAAATCCAACATCCAGCTTTGCAAACAAAGTCAACAGGATAACACTCTCCCACTGAAACTAAAGCTAAAGGGTACACGCAGACTCAAAGATTACAAGTACTTTTTGATCCACTGCACTGACACAAATATGATTACTAAAGCTTGCCTTCACCTTGCAGCTGAGATAACAAGCCAAGTCAAATGATGCTAAAATTATTTTAGTTAGAAATGGGTTTAAGCTGTCTCTGTAAAGATGAAGTTCAAACATCAGAAAACACAGTACAATTAAAAATAAACTAAAAAAACATTCATGTACATGGGACAGAAGAGTCAGTAAGTCAACACAGCAAGAAAGTTGCATCACTACTGTGAGCTCACTACCCGCATTCCTACATAATCAGAAGACTAATTTTTGCTGAGGCAACTTTGGAGATATTTCATCATTTACATGACACCAGCTCTTCTAACCACCTTCAAAAGGAACATCACTGTCATTAAGTCATTTTGGTTTGCTTAAAAAAAAAAAAAAAAAAAAGCCCTTGAACTTCAAAAAGACTGAAAAGAAGCTGAACCATCTGTTCCCATCTATTTGGTTTTGCAATAGTTTTAGACCAAGTAAAACTAATACTTTTCACACAGGTCTTTACCAACACTCCCCTAAAGCACCTTACCCATCCTCTGTATATGTGTGTTGTAAGTCCAGTAATAAGGATAAATTTCTAAACACAAACTTATCCAAAATTAGCAAGTTACCAATGCTGATGGCATATTTGTAGCTGGGTTTACTTCTAAGTATTGAGATAAATTGGTGTTTTCTCTTCCAAAAAGAGTTCCTTTAGAGCAACTGGTTTAAAATGCTACAGAACATTTGGAAGTACGCTTTGGAAGTAATTATTTAATTGTTCAAAACCACACACCACCAGCTTGTTCTTTAAGTGGGTTATGAAATTGGAAATGCAAGCATCTGCTCGCTCAGCAAAGCCATTCAAAACATGAAAAGAGAGCTGTGGCCTTTTTCGCATTCTTACCTATCAAAGAACATGAACACCACAAACTTCTTTTTAGAGGAGAAGCAGCCACCTTGTCCTCCTGCTGAAAATATTTAAATTACGTATGCCTGAGACAGTTTGAAATTCAGGAAAGAACGAACTGCACTCCTTCCTCAGCCTCAGAAGCAAAGCAGTGTCCAGGTGAGCACCAGCTATGTGACCCACCACTGCAGCTGACAGTACTTTAAAAAAATAAATAAAAATCACAGCCCCAGAAGGCAGCCACCCTCCCCTCACCTTTTCCTCAAACTATGGGGCAGGGGAGGGGAGAAGTGACTTCCTTCCCCATTCCTAGCCATGCTTTCCCTTCTTACAGCTCGGGCAATCTTGTGGCCACAGGTCCTTGCAAAAAAACCCCTTTTTTGGCATTAGATGAAATCACACAGCTGAGCGCACACAAGCATTGGCTCCAGTGCAATGGAAGCAGTTACAGCATGCAGCTGGGGACAAGAAGAGGAAGACCACAAGGTTTGAAATGTCTGAGAGCTCAACTGAATTAAGCGTAATGCAAAACTACACCTTACCTATTTTTCCCAAGTAAGATGAAGGAAGCTGGTGAAGCTACCTAATTACATGAGACAGCAAGGAAGTAAAATTTGACTAAAAGAGTAATTGCATTTTATTCAGGCTCCCAAGACAATGATTCCATTTTTAATATTAAAGAGTCATGCCTTCTCTTTCAAGTTTGACTGGGGAAGAGAAGAGTGGAGTAACTATCAGCTAAGCAAAACCTTCTAAAAAAAGACATAGGAAACAACTTTTAACCCCAACAGATCCTAGAAAATACAGAAAGTGTCCTTTACACATCCCAGATTTAAAAAAAAAATAAATAGAAATGAAAAAAGCTCACCACAACCTAAAATTCCCATTCAAACAAAGATATAGCAAAGCTTCAAGACAAAAAAAAAGAACTCTGCTGTTGTGGCTAGTAGTTGACAACACAGAGCTCTTGAAGAAAGCAGTTCTTCAAGGTTCAGTTTAAGCGTTTACATCGCAAGATAACAAGATGACTAACAGCATGGAATATGAAACGCTAAATAAAGAACTAGCATGTGGTCTTCCCTGAACTAGCTTTTTGGGGTTTTGTTTGTTTAGAAAGAGTGCAAAGATGACAGAAATTACCTCCAAGTCCAGCATTTCACAACTTCCATATTCTATATATCCCTCATTGTATAAAATCAAAATACACCACAAAAATACTATTTAGAATACTTCATGAAATACACTTTAGACTGTCTATAATCCTGAAGATCAAAGGATGCCCACCTACATTAACTGTAATTAAAACCAATACTTCATCTAACCGCATGTATCTAAAGAAATGTATTTCCGTGTTAGATGGCAGGTTCACGTTTATAATCTCTACTACATTATTGTAAAAGAAAAAAAAAAAAGACATATGGGACGAACAAGTCATCAATGTTGCAAACACCAGGATCATCAAAACACACATCTTCTGTAAGATACCAACTGCTTTCAGACAAGAACACCTACCAGAATGCACTGTACTTTTTTAGCAAGCCAAAATAATGACTGAATTAATAATGTGCACACATAATTTTGTGTGCAGAAAAATTATTTCCTCTACCAGTCCAGAGGATTATTTTTGTGGCGACAGTCAGGAGGAGGAAGAGAAATATTATGCAAGCATTAAAAGTTACTAAATTGGGGGTTTTGTCCAGAACTGTAACCTTTACTCCTAGGCATCTTTTAAGTGATGAACAGCACAGAATAAGTGTACAGCATCACATGGGAGCCCAGTCAGAAAAACACGACACTGTTAATGCAATTAAAACCAGCAAAGGTATGTAGAGCTGTCAGCTTGTCCGGCTTTATATTATGAGTGTCATCAACAACAACGGCAAAGTTTAACTTACCGTAAACCTCTCTATTTTGAGTGAAGCTTTCCAGAGATCTTGAGAGAACTGAAAGAACAGTTTCTACAATTCCTGACGGCTTGCAATGTACTATTTTCACACATTTCATAAACAGTAGTTATACTTAAGGTTTAGGTGCCTTCATGAAGGTAACAGATGAAGAGAATCAAGATTTCAACAAGAAAAGCTGCTTCTAACAATCTTAGTGCACTGTAGTACTTCTTGGTTTATGCTGTCATTACCACAAATATCTGAAGATCCTTACAGTCTTTTTATAATGATGCTTTGCTTAAAAAAAAATATCCAACAAAACGTATAAAAATAGTTTTCTTATAAATATGAAATGCCTGTGTTAAGAACTACAGGTTTTGGGGGAACATAAATATACATTTGCATAGAACAGGCCAATACATTTCAATAATAGAGAAATTATTTTGCATTATTTTACTCCATCTTTCAGTACAAACTCCTGGCATCTTCCAGGTGATATTTGCAAAACAAGGATTTCAAGGGTTTATCAGCTCTTGTCCTTGATAGAGGTGCAGAAAGCTTTGCTTATGAAAATATTTTGAGAAGCAGATAGAGACAGTTATTGTAAATTCTCTGGTGTGCAGAATGTGTCTGAACTACAGGTGTTTGTAGGCTTTCTAGCCTTCACAGAACTTTCTTACACAACATGAAGAAGATTTTACTTAACATACTAATGAAAGAGCCAAATCGAATGACTAGTAGACAATGCCAGCAATCTAATTTGCAGAAGAGAAAGCAATATATAGCATCAGCAACATCACTGTAATCTTACTTTAGCAGCAGTGTTCACTCTTGGCTGCAGAATCACAGCTGGCACCTGTAACTTCTAAAGCAATATGTATGAATTATCAGAGTGGTATGCCTAGGCAATATTTCACAAATATTAAAGGGCACAAGAATAAACACACCTAAAGACTGCCTACTGGAAGCTAAGGAAAACTACTAAGAGAAGAAAATGACTTAAAGCTGGGAAAACAGGAAAAACACATGAAAAGCTAACACCATCAGGGGAAAGATCCATATTCCAGGCAGGAAATAATCTGTAACATAAAGCATATAGCACACTTACTTGGAAATCTACAGCAGCAGTTAAGGCTTGATTTCAAAGCAGAGTTTGTAGTTTACAACAGCCTTTCTTCCCACACATTGAAAAAAAAAAAAAAAGTTCTACACTAAATTCTCAAAGACAGCAGGGGAGAACCTTGATGTACCTTCTGGCATTACAGCTCTGTCCAAGAACCAAAGCATAGCACATCACCCCCAGGAGGAGCTAGACTAGACATCAGAACACCCACACCTCCATTAGGAAAGCCTGGAAATTCAGATACTTCGTATTTCTATTGAAATGTTTGCTATCAAGTTTCATTTGAAAGAGAGCTATCAACACAACCATAAAAATTCCAAAGAGAAAACAATCAAAGGAAGTTCTATATGGCTTAGGAGCTATTTATGACCCAAGACGCTCTCCACCTTTACAAAGCACCTCTCTAACACACTGCACTGAGTTTTTCCTACAGTGACCATATATCTGACCATTACAGGTAAGTATGTTCCCCATAGACAGATGCACAGTGATCAAGTGTCACGAGTCAGTGAGCGTTCCAGAGGAATAACACAGAGATACTAGTATAGTAGAAATAGATTTGTAGGTATATTTTTTCAGGTAGCAATCCATACTCAAAACAGGCTACAGTCCTCCATTCCCATTCTTTCCCTGCTCATCATATCTATCATCTCACTCATGGATTTCTCCCTGTGTACTTAACACCCTTCTCCCACGACAAAATTCATCCTCACCCTCATTTACCAGCACACTCCCCAGCCACATATCAATACTCATCAGTATGACCTCTACTGCACTCAGCAGAAACAAGGGAGGGAGAAACAACAGAAGCTAAAGCTAGGGGGCGAGGGGAGAAAAGCAGAGTAAAGATGACTTGTACCTCCTGTAACTTGCCTCAGTATGTCAGTAGACAAGCAGAAAATCTCCCTCCTGTCGCATCAATTCTCAAACCAATATTCACAACACAGACATACCACCTGCACCTTCCCACGTGCTTCCTCTGCGTTGCAAGTTATGCCCTTGAGCTGCTGCATGCTTTGGGAGCAGCAGCCAAAAGGGACATAACGGATTGTATCTGTAACATAGTTGTTGAGGAAGGGAAGAGAGGAAAAGGAGGAAACAAGTAACACTGCATAGCAGACAACTGAAGATGCAGGAGAGAAAACTGACTGGAAGCCTCTGATTCCACAGTGCCATTCCTCTCTCACTGTACTGGGAACAGAAAGGGGACTGATGAGGGATGCTGAAGTCCATCTTCAAGCTACAGATTCAAATATGTGATGCAGCCTCTCCCTCGAGGGAACCTGACATTCACGGAGGTGTCAGATAGAACCAACACCAGATACCCTCTGCAGATAAAGTCTATTCCAAAACATCACTGGTCTTCCAGGTCCCTCTTCACTCCCTTCCCCTCAAACTCTCTGCTATAAAATATACCCAGTCTAACTGTCCTGTCACAGAATCACAGAATGGCAGGGATTGGAAGGGACGTCTGGAGATCATCTAGTCCAACCCCCTGCCAGAGCAGGGTCACCTACAGTAGGTTGCACAGGAACACGTCCAGGCAGGTTTTAAATGTCTCCAGAGATGGAGACTCCACCACCTCTCTGGGCAGCCTGTTCCAGTGCTCTGCCGCCCTCACAGTAAATAAGTTTTTCCTCATGTTGAGATGGAATTTACTGTGTTCCAGTTTGTGCCCGTTGCCCCTTGTCCTGTGACTGGCCACCACCAAAAAGAGTCTGGCCCCACCCTCTTGACACCCGCCCTACTTCTCAAATACATATCCATTTAAATTCTTCTTCCACATCATCCCTCCCCATTGCCATACAATCGTGTAGCCCAGTAACACAGTATTGTCACTGCCAGTAGCAGTCCATAAGCTCTGTACTGCATTTGCAAGGCCACAGGACTAAAGCCCATCAGGCTTACTTTGGCTGAACTTTTCTTGACCTGCCTGCAACTTTTACTTGATTTAGCTGTGACAGCAATTTCTCTAACTGACCAGGTGGCCTGTGCCTAATTGGTTCTACTTTTGTTTACCCAGGCATGCTGCAACCATAGTTTCATATAGATAGCAGGTGCTCTGTATAGAAGGGGATATTCACAACTCTACAACAATGATGCAGTGTAGGGAAGTACAGGCCTGGTATGACAGCAGAGGCCTTGAGAAGTGGAGACACAGGACTCAGCAGAGAGGACTGCAGGCATGGGATGAACAGAGATGGCTTGTACAGGACTTGGCACTGGACAGCCCACAACTCACCAGCAGCCAGCTAAGAGAAATGCAGACCTGGACAAAACTGGTTTTACGAGTAAACAAACAAGAAAGAAATAGTATCTAATATATAGTCACTTTCACATATTTGGATGTAACAAGGAGTTGCAAATCAGTGAAGAGGAAAAGCATATAAGCATGTTAGCAAGCATATAAAAATGGTCTCAAGTGGATCCTAGACCAAGGAAGATGAAACCATCAACATGAACGATCATATTCCTCCTTGTGAAGGACACCTGATGCTGACAACTCACTGTAACAGCCAGGATGAAGCCACTGACCTTAGCACTCAGAGCAGCAGAAAGATGGTAAGTATAACCACTTTAACAGCATTATTGCTCTTTCTTTTTTTGTAACAATTAGAATCTGGATTAGTAATCACTAGGCTTGTGAGATTTCAATTATTCTAACAATAAATTCTTGGCCTCCCTTAAGGTATGCTTCCTTTTTTTAGCCATAAATGAGATTTTGCACACAGCACCCAATAGAGACCCATGCTCAGTAATTTACAGACACAGAAATACATGCGGCAATACACAAAGAGAACACGGTATCCAGAAGGCACCAAGACTCTCAAAGTGTCCCCTGTACACCAGCCGCTGTCACTGGAAGCGCCCCGAGCAGCAGTGCTTCAGTACCAAAGGCTTCTGCGTGATTTTGGCATCTACCACACCAGATACAAAGATGAGCGCTAGGCCTTCTTTCCTCTAGAGCACAAAGATCCAACCCATCTCTCTGCTTTCTGAAATCACACTTGACTCATCTCCTCGACAGAGCTGCTCCCAAGATATACCTGTGAAACACAGTCCATGAAACAAGCTGATAACAACACACACTACAAAGCAGAATACACAGTGTGGCAAAAGGTGCGAGGAAAAATAGTCAGACAAGCAAAACGCCTCACTAGCAAAATACTCATTACACAGAAAGAACCAGAGAAACTAAAACAGTTTACACCCTAATCTGGTAAAGGGTACATTAACATCAACATCTTCATGCACTACACATCTAGGTAGTAAAAACGCCTAGAGAGGAAATAATATTTTGTGAAAAATCCTTCATAGGGAGTGCTTTCATAAGAGAAACACTTTATGACTCAAAAAGGATGTATCAAATGAGCACTCTAGATAAGGGAAAGTTGTAGTTTCTAGTTCATACACATTTAAGATGTCAGTTTTCATTTAACTCCTTGTCAGTATTAACAACTAAAAACACTCTCCAAGTTGATTGTATCTTTGTATTTATTATTTTATAGTGACAGGTAACAATATGTTCTGTCCTGTTAGTGTACAGGTGCACAACATTATTCGGTCAGTGTTCCATATGGTTAACATAGCTGCCATTATAAGAACCCCTTACACAGAAAAAAAGTTCACAGACGGGGCAGTATCCAAGATAATATGCTCATAACCACCAAAGTGATCCTCCTACCCTTCGATCGCTAAAGTGTCTAATATCTGCATTTATTAAACGTGCACAAATCTCTAAATCATAGCACGGTCTACAGCATTGCCTCCCATTAAAAAAAGAAACCCCAAAAGAATCCCAAAACCACTTCAGGCGCTGCGACTGAACCAAGCGGCTATTTTCAGCTGACAGTCGAGATCCGCACTCACAACCAGCGGCCGCCTGTCACTGCCCGTTCCCGGACAACCTTCCCGAGAGCCCGGGCCAGGCTGAGGGAAGCGCGTTTCAGAGGCAGCGCAACGACGGCGGCAGCAACGCAACCACTCCAGCGCCGATGGCCAAATTTCCCCTGCCACAGCCGGCCTCAGGGACCGCCGGCCTCAGGGACCGCCGGCCTCAGGGACCGCCGGCCTCAGGGACCGCCGGCCTCCCCCTCCACACCGTCGCCCGCGGGACACCCAGCCGCCCTCTTCTCGGGCCTCCGCCACCGGCCGGGCCCACACACACAGCCGGTGCCGTTGCCCCGGGCGAGAGGCACGACCGGGCCTGCCGCCACGCCGCCGCCGCCCGGCCAAGGGCCGCCGGGCCGGATCCACCGAGCCCCGCCTGCCCGCCACCTCCGACGAGGCCGCGATGCCCCGGCAGGGCCTGACTCAGCGCCGCCGCACCGGCGCTCGCCACTGCTGTCAGCGGCCCAGGGAGGGCGGCGAGGAGACGGGGAGGAGGAGGTGGCCACCTTTACCTGTCCTCGCTCTTGTTCTTCTGCTTCTTGCCCATGGCGGCGACCTCGGCGCTCGTCGCCCACCTCGGCACTGCCCGCCCGCCCGCGCGCAGCCCGGCGCATATGGCAAAGCCGCCCCCACGGCCCGCCCGGCCCCGCCCCCGCCTTCCCGGCCTGCACCGCGCCCGCACGCCACGAGCGGCGGCCCGGGCAGCGCCTCCCCCCTCTAGCGCCCCCTGCCGACCCGGAGGGGGGAAACAGGCGGCCCTGCGCGGGGCGGGGCGGGGAAGCGGAGGGAGGGCCCGCGGCGGCCGCCTCGCCGGGGACACGGAGGGATCTAATTCGGCTGCAGGGAGGGAGATTCCCCTTTTGCGGGGAGTTTTGGCCCCGCTCCAGTAATTCCTTCCGCGGGCAGAGCACGCCTCACCGTTCTTTTCAGCCTCAGTATCGCCACCTCCACCTCGCTTCGCTCCACCAAAATCCTCCCTTCTTCCCTCCGCCTTCACACGGCTACAGCTCCTTATCAGCCTCGCCCACGCCGGCTCCCGCCGGACGGCGGAGAAGGAAAGAGTTTTATCTTCCCGCCCCACCTTCCCCATCAGCGTACTTCCGTAGCGGGGAGACAGATTTCCAGGAAACAAGAAAGCAGAACACTTCTCTTTTTAAAAAAAAACAGACTTTAATATCCCATTATTTAAATCCGCGGATCTTCTAGCGCGCTTCCAAGAAGAGCAAAGAGACGACAAGCCCCCGCTACTCCAACACAGCCGTCTTCTCAACGAGACTGCCGGAACGGTCCGGCCGAGCCGCGCCGCCGCCCGCCAGCCCCGCCTACCCTCGCCGAGGCGCCCTTACCTCACGGCATCTCTCGAGGGGCCGGGCCCGGCCCAGCCCCGCACCTCCCGGCCGTTACTCCCCCGCCGCGCCCCGACTCCCTGCGGGGGCTCGGCCTTCACACGCCCAACCCCGAGAAGAAGCTTCCCCCCCCCACAAGAAACGCGGCGGGCGGCCCTCACAGCTCCCGCCGACAGCCGTTACAGCCGTTGCGCACCCGCCCCGCAGCGGCGGCACGCCGAGGTGAGGTGAGGGGCGGGGTAGGGCACGCCCCCCTCTCGCGGCCAAGCCCCGCCCCGAGCGCGGTTGCTAGGGAGACGGGTGGGCGGTGCGTTCCGGCAGGGGTAGTCGCGGCGGGGCGGAGCTCTGCGTGCGTGCGCGCGCACGCGCGCGGGGGCACGTGGTGGCGGCCCCGCCCCGGCTCTCGCGAGAGGCTGGCGGGGCGGCAGTCGGAGCCGGCGGCGGCGGTGGAGGAGGAGGATGGAGGAGGAGGAGGGTGTGAGTGGCCGTGCTGTGTTGGGGCTTCGGTCGTTTTGGGGGCGGCGCGGCCGGTACCGTGGCCGGGGGAGGGTGAGGTTTTCCTTGGAGAGCTCGTCTGGATCTGGGTGGGTACGCGCGCGCGGGCGGGCGGGCGACCGACCGACCGACCGACCGTTGTCTGTAACGGCCCGGTGGAGGCGCGCGGCGCCTGCGCGGTGTCCCACAGCCGGCGTCGCCCCCCGGCCCCGTTGCGGGTGGTCTCCAGTGGGCGGTGCCGGCCCGGTCCCCGGCGCGCCTCCCTGGTGGGGCGGGCAGGACCCGCGGCCCCATCAGCGGTGCGGAGCCACCCGGGAGCGGGCCGTGGGCGTAGGGCGCCCGCTGCGTAGGAAACGTTTGTTGGCACCCTGGCTCCCCCGGCTCGGGGAGCCCACTGGGACCTCGGGCTGTAGCGGAGACTCGCTGGGGTTGACTTTACGTTTTGCTCCCTGTTTGCTTGGAGGATGAGCCTCCCTATGCCCCAGCTGAGGAGTGTTCCGTCCCGCTCCTGAAGACCTCATGGCCTCTGGTCCGCGGTAGCAAGGTTCTTATTTCCTCTGGAAATACAAGGGGGATAGAAAACGCTAAATGGAGAGACTTTCCAGTTAGCAGCTTCGGGGAGAGGGACTCCAGAGAAGGTGCCGCAGGTCAGAGCAAGCGTGGCTGTGACACGTGTGGAGAGTGGCAGCAGGCTCAGCACTGCTGATGTTGCATTGCACTTGGAGTGCTGCCGTGGTGTTGGTGTTTTGCCCATCACTACTTAAAATGCTTTCTTGCCTCTCTGTGCAAGGTGTTTACCAGTGCCGTTGGATTTGTAGTTTGGCTGTTCTGAAATACAGCCAAGAGTACTGTGGAGTTCGAATTCAGCACATCAAATCTGTGGCCTGCAGGTTGAGAATCTGGTTAGGGTGACTGTGCACTATCCCTGTTTCAAAACTGTCACTTTTTATAGTGATAGTTTTTAGTAGTGTTAATTTATTGAGGAGAACAATCAATTTTGTTGCCACAGCTCTTCATGCACCCCAGTCTTAGTATTTTGTGCCTTATGGAGTGTTAGGGCAGGGGGAATGTAACAGAATATTATTTTAGTTTTGTTTTTTCATACAGCAATTAGGTAGTGGTTGTCGGGTTTTTTAAATCCTTTCCCTGGCTGCCATATGGTGGTGTTTGCAATAGCAGTTTTCTTGTACTAATTGAAGCAGTGTATTGGCCTAAAGCATTTGCTCTTTAGTGCCTTTTAGCTGAGGAGAGGAGTGTTAATTCAGATTTAAATATGTTAATATGCATCAGGTACTTAAAGTAATTGCGTTTAAACTACTGGTGGAAAGTTATATACTGAGCATAGCTTACACTTACTCTGAGCCATCTTACAGCTTGGAGCTTTCTGATTGCATCATCTACTTTCAGAATATTTATCAAATGTATATGGATCTGCCTCAGGATTAGTGTTCCTTTGGAACTGGTGAATTTTACGTCTTCATATTGACAAGTAATTTCAGGTTCCTGTGCACTTTCAACAGCTACCTTTGGGATTGAGAGAATAGGACTTGACTGGTATCTTTGTTGCCATCTGTGTTCATTGTGAAAGTATTCTACAAAGGGTGTTGCAATCTAGAAAAGAACTATCTACTGCTATCTTCAAATTGCATAGCATTTTGTTTCTCTACAGTGTGAACTGCAAGTAAGAGAGGTTAGGCTTTTTAATTAAGTGTTTGTATAAATGTTAATTCCATGTATCACTATTTCCACAGCTTTGAAGAGATCACTTTATAGGTAAAAATGGCTGCTGATACCTCTGTTGAAATACTTCAAAAAGTTCTGGAGAATGAAATACTTCAGACTACCAAGGTTGTGGAAGAACATCTGGATGCTGAAATGCAGAAGCTGGACCAAATGGATGAAGATGAATTGGAACGCCTTAAACAAAGGAGGCTTGAGGCACTAAAAAAGGCCCAGCAGCAGAAACAAGTAATTCCTGTAGTTATATAGACTCTTGATGTGGATAGCGTAACAGACTTTTTGGTAATCCTAGGGAAACTGTGTATGTGAACCAAGTATTTTGGGGTTGTTTGGGGTTTTTTTCTTCTTCCTCACCTTTCTGTACTTATTCATTTTAAATTGTCCAGGAAAGCAGGTTTCTGTCCACGTGTGCATGCTTTGTGTTTTTTAACAGGAGGAGAGAAGAACCTCTATGATTAGGACAGGATAAAGAGTCTTGTACAAAGATTTGAGTGTGTCTGTATTCACTCAACATTGCTGTCTGGAAGCATAAGCCTTATAGGCATCCTAATTGTAAGCCTTTAGGCTCCTTAAGCTTCTGAATTATGAAGATTGTTACTTATGGCATGTAAGTGATGCATACTCTTCTCTTAAGATATTTTGTAGAAGAATGATACAGGGTCTTTCCTTGTTCCTAGGGTGAATCATTTGACCCACTCCTCCTAACCCAATGAAATGTCTTTGTATGACTGCTCATTTCTTCTTGCAGGAAAGAAATTCTGCTTTTGTCCCTGATACCTCATGCTAAATTGTGGTCCTTGTGTTCCCCAAAAAGTCTCTTTGAACATTGTTCTCACCAAAATTTTGGTAACATACAGTGTGAGACCTGAATTATAAGTAGGGAAGCCATAGGTTTCTTAACTTCCTCCATCGAAGCAAACCTAAACAAAGAAGTAGACTGGGTTGGGCGTGAGGTGGCTGGGTTGAACAGAGATGCTCTGGCTGTGGTGGAACCCATAGAGGCTAACGCCGTGCTTTGAAACGGGAATGCAGTAAAATGTCATGGCACGGTTGGGATGCTGGAGGACAGGCAGTGTTAGCAGCTTTGACTCTCTGTAGACACAGAAGCAGAGAAGGTGGCACACCATTTGTTTGTTTTCAGAAGTTCAGTTTATATTTGATTCTAGTGTTTTCCTTTTTCAGAAGTCATAACGCTTAGATGTTCTTGGATGTGACATGTGGTAGTTTTCATGCAAAAACTTGTTCGTGTCAGTTGATCTTAAGTCACTGTTCTCATGCATTTTCAAATGCAAATTTAAAGTAGGGTAGTACTCAGTAAAAGGAGAAAGATGCCACACTATTCTGGAATAGGATTATGCAGAGGGAAATTAATGCATACCCACTGTTGAAGGGTAAGTCAGGTCTTGATTTGCATCATGATGACTTCTCCATGTGCTCATACGTCTATGCATTTTTAATGTGTACAATGTTCAGGAAATTCTTTGTTCTATCCTATTGTAGCTAATTTAGCTTACAGGATATTTTTGGTTTGCCTAGAAACCTTTTTTTTCTTTTTCTTTTCACTCTGCTAAGACGAACAGCAAGATCAGGAGCAGTAATTTATGTAAAATCTTTCTGCCGCACTAGAAATTAAAGGTTTTTGTCAGGTTCTGTCATACTGTACTACTTCTAATCATTTAGCTTAGTCTGTACTTGTTTTAATACACCTACAATACTGAAAGTTAATTATAATGCTTGGCTTAACTGCCTTTGAAAATCTAGATTATCTTTTTTCTAAACCGTAGTTGCACACTTAAACAGGCAGTTTTTGAAGTTGCCTGTAAATTTTAGCTTGTGAAATTCCGTTTCCCCATACATTTTGTGACTAATGGTATGCATGTGTTTTCTGAATGGTTTTCTGGAAGCTGGCTCATATTAAGATACCTTCAGAGTATATTTGATAGATAAACATCATCTGCTGCAGGTGAGTTAGTAGGCTTTTTTCTCCCTGATTTTTTCATAGAGGGAAAAATTAGAAGAAATCTATTTTAATACATACAATGACTTGAGTCAGTTTTAGACGAGTCCTTTGAGTGTATGAAAACATTTTAGAGAGAGTATTCCAGGCTGTCGATTAGCAGTTTTCAAATCCTGAGTATTTTCTGTTGTTGGTGTTCTCTTTGAACTAGTCTAGTCTTACTGAGAGGCTGCACTGCAGAAATTTATGCAGCTCTGTATAAGATTTGTATTTCCAAATAAGTAAGGTAGCCTTACTGCTCAACCACCTACCTGTTGTTGAGAAAGAGACAATCCAAAAGTATTGTCTAGCCTAGTGGCATTTGCATATATTCAAAACAGAACTAAAGGGGGGGAAACAATTTTTTTTTCTCCTTTTATTACTGTATGGAATGGGCTTTCACTGCAGGCCCCCTCTTTTATTTTTCTTAAAAGCTGTAGAGCTTGCATGACAGGTGCAGGACTAACAAACTCCATACTAATTATTTCCTTTTATGTTTTCCAAAAGGAGTGGCTTTCAAAAGGACACGGAGAATACAGAGAAATCCCAAGTGAGAGAGACTTTTTCCAAGAAGTCAAAGAAAGTAAAAATGTGGTTTGCCATTTCTATAGAGATACAACGTTCAGGTATAGTAAATAAGCTGTGCTCAAGAAACCTTTTGTTTATAGATGTCTACAGAAACAGATGTGTTCTTTTCTTTCAAATCCCAGAAATAAATAAGCATTTTTAGAGGTATTGTATTTCCTTCATTTTCCAAATCTTCTCAATATTTGATTTTTTTTTAAATAATTTTTTTTCCATTCCAGTTAATCTGAACATGATTTGACAACAATTAATACTCTCTTACGTAGTTGATTAGAGTATAAATGTATAACTTCTTTGACAGTATTTGAGAGAGTGCTATGTTTCATTATTGATTTAGTTTGAGGGAGCCAGCTCTGTAAATGTAGTGACCATACAGGAGCAGCATTTCAAAAAGATCACTTTCGTTATTCCAGACAGATACTGCAGACAGTTCTGGCAAACAACAATAAAACTAAAAACTTGCTTAGGCATCTTCAGAATTGAACTTTTTATTTTGAAAGGATCTGTGGATACCAGTTGCAGCTGCTTTCCCTTTGTGCCGGTGTGATTATGTCACTTTTTTCGGGTGTGAGAGACCTAGATCTGAGAATATGTTCTGCCTCAGAGTAGGAACCTAAAATAAGATCTCACACTTCCTTGGAGGAATTTCAGAAGTTCTGGGTTGTAGGCTGTTCCTCAGTGGGTCTGTCTTAAGGTCTTTTGTTAAAATGCAGTTGCAAAGTAGAGTAGTTTGTTGAAGGGGAAGACAGTTGTCCTGGTTTTGGTTGGTTGGTTGTTTTTTCCTCCCAGGGTGTTATGTTTTCTCTAACTTATAGAATATAAACTGAAACAGCCTCAATGTGAGAAATTGAAAGAGATCAAAGCTGGATTATGCAGTGAGGTATCTGCATCTTGCATTTTCGAAGTTAAATGTTTAAGTTTCAGAAGTATCTGCAACGTTTGTATTTGGCTAGCTTTTACTCGAAGTTAAAAGACTGTCTCTGCAAATAAAGTAGCTTAGAACAGGTTTGAGTTGTTTGGTTCTTGTTTCTTGAACCAACAAAGTCTGTAGACTCAGACAGGAGAAAGAAGTTTAGAGAAAGTTCTTTGTGAAATGCATTGTGCTGGCAACCAGCTTGAAGCTAGTGTGTCAGGTTTACCAAGGACAATATCGAATTGCTTTGATCCTTGCCCACTGCAGCTTTTTGATTTGTTCAGCTCTCCTCTTGAATTAAAGGACAGTCACATCACAGAGTTCGTGCAGCTAAGCCAAACCACTTAAAGAAGACAGTCCAGAAAGCTGAGATTGTAGGTGAAAAGTCCACAAATCTCTGCCATCTGACAAGTATTTTGAGCAGCTCACGTTACTGTCCCTTAGCTGAGAAACAGTAATTGTATGCTTACTCCTATTCCATTGCAACAAAAAAGTGAAATATTTTTGCCTTTAACCCTACTGAAGCAGTCTGTGGAAATAACTTTTTTTTTTTTTTCCCCTGTAGTGAGTTACCGCATCTTGATTTTGGTGGTAATGACTGAAAAAAAACAAAACCCTGTTACGTGTTGAGAGTACTTGGGATGTGAATGTTAGTTATAGGGAAATTTTTCCAGCTGACAGACAGTGAAGCTAGAGCAGGAAGAATAGAAGTGAGAGAGAAATTTCATCAATAAATGCAGGCCTCAAGAAATGAGAGGGACTTTCAGGTGTATATGGTAGTAATTAGGAAGAAATTAGAGCAATGGATGGTGTAATTACACAATAAAGTAGCTCCAAGCTGTTACTCTGCTAGTCATTAAATCCAGCTGCCTTTGAAACACAGTTTCTCTTGAAACTAAATTCTTAATTGCAAAGGTCATATCTGAGGAATTAATATGATAGAACTAGCTCTACTGTTCCTTTGAAACTTTCTCTAAAATACATTTCTTCAGCGTATTGATTCTAATACTTCATATATTTGGGGTTTTTTTTCACAGGTGCCAAATAATGGATAAACATTTGACTGTATTGGCAAAAAAACATGTTGAGACAAAATTCTTGAAATTAAATGCTGAAAAATCTCCTTTCTTGTGCGAGAGACTGCGCATCAAAGTAATCCCCACTCTAGCACTAGTAAAAGATGGAAAAACACAAGACTATGTTGTGGGCTTTACTGATCTCGGCAACACTGACGACTTCACTACAGAGACCTTAGAATGGAGATTAGGCTGTGCAGACGTAATTAATTACAGGTAATTAATTGTTTTGTGATTGTTTTATTTTCAGATACAGTGCAAGGAGAACATGCTTGCAGACAGGAGAATCCGTAAAAGTTTGTAACTTTGACTGCTATGTCGGATGCTTAAAACACACCAGAGTTTAATCCAGTTATTTAATCTGTGTACTTTGGCAAGGGAAAGAGGAGAGTATCTTTTTGGCAAAGTATTGAGGCATTATAACGAGTGTTACATTGTCCTCTTTGTACAGTGATAAAAATAAGCAGAGTTCTTGCCATGAGGTGTATAGAGTAGCTACACTGCTTTGATAGGGCTTCTCAGAATCACACATCTAATGCAGTCCTTTCTAAATGAGCTGTAGATGCTTAGATGTCACAGTTGCAATGCAGTAAAGTTTGAGCATTTTTAATCGCTTCAGAGAAAACTCAGCAAGTCATCCTTAAACTGCATCATATTACATGCACAAATGTGTTGTGTTTTTTTCAATGAACAGTACAGGAAGTGAAAATAAGTTACAGAAGTGCAAATAAATTATTTTTGTAGCAGTACAATATAATCATCATAAATCCCACATTTAAGACTACAGGATAGAAGGCAGTAGAAGATAACTGTCACCACAATAGCCTAACTTTACAGGAGAATCATTTATCAGAACTTTCTGCTTTGCTTTCCAGTGTGGCTAAAACGTTGCCTTTATCTTTTTAGGTTCATTTTGCTCTTTTGTTTTGAAAGTCTTTGGCTTTTTTTTTTTCATTATTTTAAACTTCATTATCTGATTTTATTTCAATGTTTAATTTCCAAATTTTGGCAAGAAGTATTGTTGTGTCTTAAAGGCAAAGAAACTACTGTTCAATTTAGCTTAGTAGCTGTTGAACTTCAGATGAAATGACTGAAATGAAAATTTAAAATTCAAAACAAGTGGTAATACCCACTTTCCAGCTCAGTAACAAGCAAATATGCAAAGGAGTCAAAGGCAGCTTGGATATATATTCTAGACATTAACAGCTTTTTATGGGAGAAATATTTCAGTGGAGTTGTACCAAGCTGTATTGAATTTGCCAAATGTTAGTACATTGGCTTATGGCATAATTTTACTTTCTACTTGAGTCTACTAGTACTGTATATTCTGCTCTTAGGTCCTTGTGGAGTGGGGACGTTGTTTCATTCTCTGTTCATTTTACCAGATCCTGAGTTTGGTACCCTGGCTTTGCAAAGTGAGCCACAATATCTGCACAGCTCAGGAGATCCATTCCAGGAAACATCCATTTGTGTACAAGTGTTGCATTTCTGTCCTACTCTGAATGTAATGTCCCGCTCTCTAGAGTTCCTGAAAAGGAAATAGTCCTCCTCAGAGTCTAGAAACTGTTCTTTACCTTCAACCTGTGGGATAGTAGGTGGTGAAGGGATATATTGTATTTAGGGGAAAAACTCTTCAGGTCACATTGTTTGACCAAAATCAGGATTCAAGTGGTGTATTGACTTACTACTGACATGTAATTAACTAGCAATCAGTCAACTGTACATTTAGGATCAGTATCAGCAAAATGTTATTTACAACATGTTAATGTCTACAAATTTCTAAACACCCTTCTATAGCTAACTCCAGAAGGTTCTACTTGCTCACTTGCTCACCGACACTTAGATGTAAACCCCTCACAGGTCATGTGAGTGAAAGCACGCACACCATTTTCTGAGCAAGGGGAGGATCTCCTACAGCGCACCCCTGCTGTAGAAGATGTGGGTGCTCCAGTTTTATGTGAACGCCTGCTGTTCCCAGCAACCCATGGACCCACACGCTGGTGAGAAAGCTCCCACAGGGCCGTACGTGCACACTCAGGCATGAGTCCCCCATAGTCCACTGGCTGGAGTGCAGTGTCCCATGGGGAAGCTGGTCTGTCTGGCCTAGGCAGAGGTAGTACAAGGTGACTTCTGGCAACACAAAACCCAGTTTTGACTCCAACGTCCCTGTTCCAAAATTTTAGCTTCTTTCATACTTCTGGCTCCTCATTTGTTTTGAAAAGTCTCTCTGTAATTCCCTAGTTACTGTTTAATCTGACAGATGGTTTTCTTTAGCATGATCAGTTTGCAGCAAAAGCCCTTTCAGACAGTTTTTCTCTAGAGCTCCACTCACAGGTGCTGTTTACACTCACGCTCCTGTCTTAACTGCAGTTATCCAGGCCATATTTTCTAGGATGTGCTATGCTGGGAGCACCGCAATGCTACTTAGGGTGGCTTTAGGGAATAGGGGTTGTGTTCTCTTCTGGAGAAGCAAGTAATTAAAGGTGCTACTCAACGGTCTGCATGAATATGGCTTTAACCAACGTGTCTTACTCTTTTTCTCTAGTGGAAACTTGATGGACCCACCTTTTCAAAGTCAAAAGAAATATGGAACAAGCTTTACAAAGTTGGATAAGAAGACCATCAGAGGAAAGAAATATGATTCAGATTCTGATGATGACTAGAAGAACAGCTAAATGTATTTGTAAATCATCTTTTGTTTATGCTTGGTACATTTCTAAGAATGTTTTTTATAAAGCTTACTGCTTTTCATTACATCTGCACATAATGCTCATTTTTCTATACAGTTTTATACAACTCAGTCATAGCAGAAAAAAGCTTAAATATTTTTTTTTCCTCTTTTGGAAGTCATTTGTACTTCAAAAATCTGAGTCCCTCTAACTAAATAATGTGGCAAATGATGAACTTTGTCTTAAGTGTAAATTTATGAAGTGTTTGGAAGTAACTGTTAGAAACAACTGTACCAAGTCAGACCAAAGGTCCCTCTGGCCCAGCATCCAGTCTCAGTGGCCAAAAGCAGATGCACAAGGAAGAGTAAAAACAGGGTAAGCAGATAGCAGTGCTTCCCCAGAATATACTTTAAGAAATCTCAGACTTGGGGAACTCTGTATCTGAGAGCGTTTGCTGGTTAAAATTGTAGAAGAAAAATCTCTTTAAATCCTCATAGTATCCTAGCATCTACATTATATAGCAAGGATTCCACAGTTTAACTGTGTTGTGTGAAGAACTACTTCCTATTGTTTTCCTTGAATCTGAAAGTTCCTTTTTTTTCTAATTTTCTTAATTAAAGGTGATGATAGACACTTTTTAAAAATATTTTTCCGTATCAGTTCCTCTTCTAATAGTCTTTTCAAGTTTATTACTTATATTATCAGTAAAGCACCACCAAATGATTAGTAAAGGAATAGTGCATTTTAACAAATGATTGCTTATCTTATGGTGCCATATCATGATATTGAATAACTTAATTACATTGCACTATAAGTTGTAAAAACAGTCATAACTTCTGTGAATTCTGAAATAGATGGCCAAGAGAAATGCACTTTTACCATCTAAGTATGCTGCATGTTAAAGCTGACACAGCGGGTAATAGCACATAGCAACAAGCATACTGAAAACAGCCTTGTTTGCAGATTTGTATAATTCTGTGGTTTTGAATGTGTGGATTTTATAGCAGATGCTTTGTACAAGAGAGTAGAATAGAGAAAAGTATTTGGGAGAAACCTTGATCTGTTAATTTTAGATATAGTGCCGCATACTGTGTACTGTTCTTAAGTAATGGACAGAATTTTCAAGGGAGATCTTCCTTGGATCACAGTGTAAAATTTCTGTCTAGGTGAAGAGTTGATGAGTTCTCTTTTCGTTTTCAAAAAAAATAGTTTGCTGTGTCCTGAAGGACTCTTTTGAGGTAGTACTTTGAATCCAGTTGTCCCAAAAAGCAGTGAAGTGGGTCTTGTCAATCTTGCTGCCTTGTAGCGGAGAACACTTGTGATTGGGCCAGCCCAGCAATATATCTCTAAGTTTAAAAAAATTATATTTTATTTCTGTTCATGTACATTGAAATAAAATTATTTTAATTCTAATGTTGACTTTTGCATCCTTTCAAATAAGGTGGTCTAGGTGTTGTGGGTTACTTTCTTCTTTTGATAAGGTCCATCAGAAAGTTGCACGTGCTCTTTCTAGATTTCTGGCTTACAGTTCTGTCTAACATTAAGACATCATTTTGAGAAGACAATCAGCTTAAGATGTACACAGCTGCCCACTAATCTACTAGAAGCATAAAGTAAACTTGCTTCAAGTTGATCTCCTTTTTAATGCACAAACTCTCCAAATGCACTAGAAAGTGCTTTTTTTGTTGTTTGTTTTTCATCTGGTTGCATGAGATTAGGAAACCAGTGTTCCAACAGCATTTTTACAAGTGCCTTAGCAGGACTCATCTCTGAGTCCTAATTATGTTCAATAGGCTGGGGAAATATAAAATCACGTCTAACGTAGTTGCGTGCTATGTGGAAACACACGTGGGCTTGTCAGGATTCCAGCATGGTGCATTGTTAGAAGTTACTCAGTTCCGTGTGTGAATAACCTCATTACAAACTCAATGCAAATCCTAGTCAGAGTCTGTGCTGTCATGTCACTTTAAGCTGCTGATTTTTTTCTAGGTTAATCTTCAGCTGGAGCTCTTCCTTTATCTAGTTTGTAATACGGCCACATGCACTCCAGTGCTGATAGGAGTTTGCAGTAATGTGTGGTTTGCGTACAAGGGGAAGCTGAGACTGTACTAATAGGTTTAAGTTTATCTTGAAGTAACAGCCCCATAGATCTGTCTGCTTCAAGTCTTCACTTTTATATCTGCTTTCTGCATTTTCTGTCTTGAATGAATATTAAAACTCATTGAACGCTCCTCTTGGTAAGATCTCCATTCTTAATCTGCATATTACTTTGAGATGAACAATCCAAATCCAAGAATTTTATTTTCACTGAAACCTTAAAATTCTCTCAGAACTGGAAAATTCTTCTAGTTTGAGTAGTGAGAAACAAATTATTCTTCTATGGTAAAGCTCAGTCATTTTGTAGCACAGATTAAATAATGAAGTGTCCATGACAGACCTTCGGTGAGCAAGCTAGAAATGTATAAACGGTACAGAGAACACCAACTGAAAGAAATGTCAGCTGTACAGTCTTGAAAAGCACAAAGCTTAACTTTGTCAATAGCAGTCTAGTGGCAATGTGGCTCATAGATGAGGAGATGATGATGATATGCAATGTCTAAAAAGGACACAGGTTGTATGTAATTAATTCCTTAAAGCAGATAGATCATATGTGTAAGGCCATGACTAAATAAGGTTCCTGACCCTAGACTAATCACAAAATGGTACCTGGTCTGGCACGTGTTAGCCATGAAAGTGTATTACACAATAAAGAGATGAGAAACATTCATGCAGAGCTTTTGAAGTTATGGGGCTTATGTGTGAACTCAGCGTGTAACTTTAGTAATGATTAGCGCTTAGGTCTGCGCTTGATGCTTGCATGAAGTAATCACTAAAGAAGTGCATGGAGACAATAACAGCCAAACAAGATCTGTATTGTTCAGCTCTCAATGCTGAATTATTTGGACTTGACTGGGCCCTCTTTGATTGCTGATTGATCCCGCGTTATGCTTGTGATGATCTGCCTAAGAAATCCACCTATAATTTAAGTGCTGAGTTGAGCTTTGGGATTTGGGAATTGTGAAGAAGTCTGGTCCCTGAAAGAGATTGAGAAGGTTGAGGTTGAGAAACAAACTCTGGAGAGGGCAACAACTGAGGAGCTGCTGTCAGACCCTATTAGCAGGTTGGATTACCTGCAATTGTAATAGGGGTCACTGAGGGAGGCCGACTCGAAAGGTGAATTGATGCCTTCCAGTCCTCTGTTCCAAGTAATCCACATCATTGTGCTATTTCCTGTTTAGAAATCCTATGAGGAGTACTTTCCTACAGAAGTTTCTGTGGGAAGTTGGGCTTTGAACAGTACAGTTTCTAAAATGAGCCCTTTGTCTTCCATTTAAGAGTAAAGCTGGTGTCCTCAAACCAGTGTGAGGGATGATCTTTATTTTGTCTCTCATGTACACGCGCACACGTGGACAAGCACCAGCTGATGAAGAGATAATCTGTTTTTTGTACTCATTGCATATTCAATAGCTGTGTATTCCACTTCTTTATGGGAAAATTCTGTCAGTAGTGGGCTTATCTGTCTGTCTCTTTAGAACAGCTCTATGCGACAGTTTGAGAGTGAGGGTTACACTCCAGAATTTAAGGAAAGCCTGTCTAGGAATCAGAAGTGGAGGGTACTTGATGTTACTGTAGAATATTTTGGAGCTGTAGAATATCTGAGGGGGATGTTGCCCCTAAGCCCCCTTTACAGGATAAATAGATAGATAGGTTCCACCACATTTGAGAAAATTACTGCTCTGAAGAAACTGCTCCAATTGCCACTGTGATCTTTTGTTCTTGGATCATGCTTTGGAGCTTTCAGTGTTAAGCCTGACAAATATGTTTGTGGTCATCCAAGACATTCCAGTCTCCCAGATGCTCCTTGTTATCTGTCCCCCTGGAGAGCACCATTTTGTATTGGGAACATATGCCGCTACCTTTTTCATCAGTTTAAGCTAGCACATCAAACTGGCGATAGTAGTACATAAAAGACCAGAGCATCACCAAAAAAAAATCTTGTTCACATTTGGTTGGTTAATTTTAAGTGCATGTACACTGAGAGATATTTGATGCTTGTTGATAAAAGGGGGTAGTTAAGAAAATTTGCTTTTAGAGATCCAACGAGGTGCATAATCTAAGGCTAAGTTTTTTGGATTAGCTGTTTGAGCTGTGGCTTGAGCTGCTTAAAGTGGACCACCACTGATGCAAGAGCCATGTAGCTGTGTCAGCTCAGTGTTCAATCTCTGTTAACATACTTTCCCTTTTTTGAACACAGCCTGTTCATACATCATCTGCCTGGTATGATTTCAACATGTGACTCTTATAAAAAAGGTTTAAAAATTAACATATCTGTTTGACAAATCATGCAATCTTCAGTAAGCACTGGCTTTTCCCAAGACGACATTGTATGAAAATCAGGTGATCGTAATACACAAAACCACATTAATTCCCTTCCTGATCTTCTTCCTCCTTGCTAACTATTTCTGTTGTTAGTGTGCTGCCCTAGAAAAAAAGTCTGAAACTGTTTCCTTTTTGGTTTCTAAAATGTTGACAGGCCTCAATGCTTTGTATTGTGAATTCCAGGCACACAGAAATGCTCTTAATAGTTATCATGATTAATGGATAAAGTTAATTAAGTATTAATGGGTGTTAGTTTGACATCCCTGTGCGTCATGAATGTACTATCCCCATTTTGTACGTGGGAAACCAAAACAAGACTAGCTCAACTGAGGGACCTAGGAACATCAAGAATTAGGTGCTCCAGTATCTAATTTCAGTCTCTTCCTGGAATCTGGAATTTGGGTTTAGTTGTGTCGGTTTCCTCTCCAGCAGGTGGTGCCCTGGGGCAGGATCCAATGCATCCAGAAGGCTGTTGAGTGCTGCCCAAGTGAGTGACTAGAAAATGTTTTACCCAAGTGTGCCATTCCTCTCCACCCTCCCTTCTGAAGCTTTGTACAGCACGGTGTCAGGCTTGTGGGACTGGAAAAAGGGAGCAAGAGAAAATGTGACTTTGTAACATAGGGATCTGAGAGGAGGAGATAAGGTTCTCCTCCCTATTGCCAGTACTTTGTGTATTTTCTACAGTTACTACTAAATATTACGTTGATTTTTCTTTTGTTCCCCACCGTCTCCCTGTTCAATATGAAACACAAAGGCAGTCTCAGGAACATAAAGCTGATGCAACTGTGTCCCTACAGGGGCTATAGGGCCGTTTTGTTGTCTTCCCCCCGACTTTCCCTTTGGCTCTGGTATGCTCTGCTGTGCAGTAACACAACCTCAAGAATGAACACATCCAATCTTGGTGGGGGGCGTACGTGCTTTACACAAAAGGGAGATTAGTGTAGGTTTCTGCCTTCATGAGGTTATCGTCCAAGATTGGTCTTGCTTCTGCCATGGCTGGTTTAAACAAGGTGGGCATCGCAGCCACTTTTTGTGAGTAAATGCATGAGCGTGCGCTGTAAACTCCCACTCATACAGAGATTTTGTCACTGGGATGCTGAGTCCAGTGCCCAGACTTCGGGACCAAGCTCCTCCAGCTGGGCCACTTTAGACTCAAACAGGAACAGAATTATGTCTCAGCCAAGTACTTGGATCGCAGTTTTGGAGCATGACGGTGCCTTGGTTCATGTTTTATGAGCATAAACCCTCTCCTGGCTCAAACTTCAAATGACTCACTTTAGGTGATAGATCTCTTTTGAAGCTGAGATGTGTACTGAGGTCTCGTAAGATCTAGTCAAGTGACCTCTTTGCTAGAACACCTTTTCTACAGTAAAATTCAAAGTCTTGTTTTAAAGAACAGAAGGAAAAATACCTTTTTTCCCCCCAGATAACTTCTGGTCTTAGTTATCTTACATGATGGCTAGAGAGGTGCTTTGTGCACAGCAGGATGTCATTTCAGTGCCCGCCTGCATTTTTCAAAAAGGCAAGGTAAAGGAAGATATTGGGGCCCTCAGCACCCGTTCACTTCTGAGCACAGTGAAAACCGAGAGCCTCCTGTCTTACAAGTTTGAAGACTTTTGCTATCATTACTTACAGGTATACTAGGTGTAGAAAAGAAAATCTATGGAAATGTAATAATTAAACTGTCTGTATCCCTTTAAAAGTTGGGAAAAACAACTCTAGAGGACTTGTTTGAGGTGATGCTACAGATGCATCTTTAACTGGCCAGTTAGTGGTAGGCATCCATGACATGTGTCAGCTGTGGTGCCCTATAAAGCAGTTATAAAGCCTGTGAATACCTGGTGTTACATATAATTACATCCCAGACAAAAGGAACAACCTGAGAAATGCATCTGCCTGCCGATGTTATGAAACCAGAGTTGAAACTCACAACAGAGACAGTAATTAGTATGGGTATTGTTCCAGGTAATTTCAGATAGCGTTCCCACCGCCCAGTGAAATGTGATGATATCACCCTTGACCTGAAGGAGGACAGTATGTGCCATACATAATGCTTTTCAAAATGATGCTCCATTTTGATCACATCTCTATTAAGTGGAATGAAAAAAAAATTTCACCCTGGTAGATCACTTGGCATTAGGGAAAAAAAAAAATCAAACGTGAAAATCTGTGAGTAGGAAAGAACTGGTGATATTGGACCATGGTGTGCTTTAGATCTCCTGTACACTCCTTTTGAGCTTATGTAAAACAGGTGGAAAATGCCATTCTGTCAGGTAGCATTTTGTGTTCACTCCGTACTCCCTTTAGCTCAGTGTAACTAATGGTGTCAGCAGAAGACCATGGGGAAGCCATGTCTGCGGTCGCCGACTGCAGCTTATTGCCAGGATGCCCCCGTGAACACCAGGAAGCTTTCCTGCTTCTTAAGAAAATGTAGATATCATTTGGTAAGTGAACTTCTCCTCTTTCCTTGACCTTCCATCCCCTCCCTCACAATCACACACTGTGCTGACCAAAATCCAGCAGTAGGGAAATACGTACTGACATCCTTTATGTTTAAAAATTAGACAACAGCAAAATGGGCTTAAAATTATAGTGTGGGATTTTTTTTATTTATAACCTTTGTGTCCTTTTTATTTAATATTAATATAATAATTATGTTGTATTTCCATGGCTTTCATATATTTTCCCTACTATCAGCCATGAGAGCTAGAAACTTGCTGTCCTTTTAGAGTCTCGCAGTATCATATGAATCCAAAACCTTGTGCTTCTAAACAAAATGCCAAGAATAATAAAGAAAAATATAAAAAGAGGTACAGTGGTGTTATGAGAGAAGGTAACATTTTTCAGGGACATCACTCCAGCACATTTCTGGATATCTGTTTATGAAGTTCCCACCATTTGTAAAGAGCTGCTTTAATCATATACGGAAAGATGCCTTCTAACTCATCCTCTCTTCAGCCTATCAAAAGTAGCATCATATCACAGCTGTGTACACATCCCTTCTGTCGGGTCATGGGCTGTCAGAGGTAACTGACACTTGACGTCATTTTTCCAAAGTAAATCTAGCATAGAAATCAAAAATGGTGCTGTAGCAGTGTCAGATGCAGCCCACTCTCATGAAGTGGTTCACCTGAATACAGTGCTCTGGGTTTACAGTCCCACGGAGATCTTTGAGCAGAAGACCGTGTTTTCTAACGTCCTGCAGGTCCTTTTAGGTGGTGGTGCCTTGGACAAGGCCTCTGGCTCAGAGCCCTGCCCGGTTCAATGTGTGTCAGCACGACCTTGTTTCCGTACATGCTGCCTGCTTTCAGCACTCACTCTAAAAGGCAGCTGGTAAATTTTGTGAGGATAAAGAGTTTTTTAGCAAGAAAAAGTTCCATTCGTAATGCTGCTGAAAAAATATCCTCTTCTTTGGCCTTATACTGGAAATCATGTGAATACAAGGAACCTGCCCCAGGGACTTCAGAGCAGCAGCACAGATAAGAATAATTTTACTTATAACATCCACCATTCGATGAGTAAATAAAAAGCAATGCAATGCAGAGCAGGCATTAAGAATTCATGTGACAGCACTGTGAAATGTAGAAAATCTGTGATTACGTGAGTAATAAATGAGAAAGAAAATATACAGCAAAGACAGACAGTGTGTAAATTCAAAACTTGACCTTAAGGACCATCAGCAAATGGCCAACACATTAGAAGAAAAATCTTAACGAAGGTCAGAGGCTACTTTTCAAAAAAATGTCCTAAATCATCAGCATGTTCATCAGCATGAACACAGGTTCAGTGGGAAAGGAACACTGGTTTATTATCACTAACATGGTACTGTTTTTATAAAAGCTAACTGGATGTTAATATTAAATTATTTTCACCTACTTAACACTTCTCTTTCTAATAGAGATTATCTTGTTCTATAGAAGGCAGATGAATATGTCTACTGGGTTTGTTGCCATTCAGCTGTGCACTCTGACTTTTTCCCAGCTGATTTCTTCTGGCTGTCCTCCTCTCCAGCATTTCTTTGGTCACTATTATTTCCTTTTGAAAGGATTAAAGCCACACTGTACATGTGATGTCTGTATTTTCTACCTGTTATTTCCAAAGAAACCATATAGATTCTTACCTTGCACTATTTCAAACGTTACTTTTTACTATTTAAAATGTTAAACCCCAGTAAAAGAATGATTGATAGTCAGTCTAGTCTGAGACACCACCATAAGATGTCAGGTTTGAAAATGAAGGATGAATGCCTAGCCTTGTTGTAATCTTTGGGAAGATGTTTTATTATTTCCATGTTTCACCCAAATAAATTAATTTTTTTACTTAAGACTCGCCTTAACTCATATCCCAGCCCTCCTGTAACAACAGGGCTAAGTTCTCCAGTGAAGCTTCCCTCCTTCATACTGTTTCAGGATCTAAGTGTGTGTAGTTTATTGGTTTTTAACGTAACAAGGCCTGCTTGATAATCTCCTGTGCTTTACAGACTAACAACCATCATTTGGTTTTGAACCCAGTGATTAATATTTGGCCAAAACAGTGTTTCCTACCCATCGTGTCTCAAGCCCAAAAGAGAGCAATGGGAATAGATGGATCTGTGGTATATGAAATAATGAAGAGAGAGCTATTGGAAGAAAATCTTGCTTTCCTAGCGTCCACGCGTGCTGGGCAGAGTCTGGGGAAGAGAAAAAATGTGGGGAAGGGGATAGCCTTAGAGGTCATTGGCCTCCCAGACCATCTTTCAGTCTCCAGGCAACTCAGATGTTTTGCATACTTGAAAAGCGTCTCAGCCGCACGATGCAAATCTTTCAGAGACCCTCTGTGTGCCCCCGCTGGCTTCAGGTGCTGAGAGCAGTTCCCTTCCTCCTCGTTTCAGCTGTAGCATCCCATCTCCTCAAACCTGAAAGTCAAACCCTGCCTCTGCTCTCAAAGTGTTCAGGTCACCCTCCTGCATTTTGACTTGCTGTAAGCAATAAAGCAGCGAGATGCTTTTCTTTAATTGTCCTTTTTGGAATTCATATGAAAGTATGGTACTCAGTTAAAAGCTTGCCAATCTGGAATCACTGAGGAAAAAAGACAAAAACCCTTCCAGAAATGTGTCCAGACTGATCTGAGATGCAAAGCAAGGAGAGCACTAGACAGGGATCTGATTTTTGCCTGGCCTCTGCCACTGATTCACTCCAATGCTTTCTGCAAGTCATTTACTGTGCATCAGTGTGCTCACTGATTGAGGAAAACCAGTATTTATTTCCTTTCACAGAGTTGTCCTGAGTCTTACTAACCACTGCTTGTGCAAATCCTTGGATGAAAGGAATCGTAAGAGTTCTAAGCTCTTAATATATATTGCTTAGTGTATTTTAAAACAAATGTCATCGCACTAGGTAGGAATTAACATTCCAAAGCCCATAGGGTGGGTACCTTTTCATACACATATATATAAAAGTCATGAAGTGACCTGCCTCAGAGGAAGGCCGACTGAAGACAGGTGAGTCTGAATTCGCTCACAGAATATTTATTTAGAGCCAGGAACCTTGATTTTGTTTTGATTTAGCATTATGTCAATATTGTGATTGCTACGCTGTTTCTACCTAAGGCCTCTGATGATGTTTGTGATGGGAGGGGGAAAAAAAAAGGCTGGTAACTTAAAACTTCATAATCTAGCAATTTTCTGTGTGTGGAAACAGCTACAGCCTGTAGCTTTTGATGGGGCCCCATATGGATTTGTCATTGAATTCATAGGTATTGGGTCAACTATATGGATCTGGGCTTGTGAATACTCCGTGTTAATGTTAGAGCTCACACTGAGCTACTGCACGTACCCAGCTCCATCCCTGGGCATTTGCTGGCCTGAATAAGCTCACTTGGGAAAAGGGAGTCTTTCCAACGACACCGGTGGAGTCCTTGTGTTTGTGCATCCATACAGCCTGGTTTGCAGTAGAAATGCAGGCTAGAGAAAAGGTCACACTTTATTAAAATCAATAAGGCATTTTCCAGTGTTAATAGCATTGCGTGATGATTGCCTACAAGACTCGGGGCATGTTTGGTGTTTGAAACCCTCTTGGGGAAAAAACCCCCCACCGTATTGGTAAGCTATAAAAACGGCTCATTTTAAATGCATTCACCAGCAAGGCAAGTACAGTCAATGTTTTTTTCCAGTTGATAGCTACTCTCTGACGACATTTGGGGATTTTACTAATAAGCACAAGAGACGCATTTATTACTAAAGTATTTATCTGCCATTATCACACACAGGAATTAATGCAGAACTATTATTTCACCAGCAAAATCTTTGCCCTGCATGCTCTTAGCAGAGAATTAAGGGTCATATTGCTCGATTTCTGAAAACTCATTTTTCCAAAAGCCAAGCAAAAATCCCATTGCCTTTTGAACAGAGAGGCAAAGGATGCGAGCACTCTGCAGCCCATTAGACTTCAAACACATACATATTTAAAGCAAATGTACTGTACATTCTTGTCGTAAAGACATGCTACAGGTGTTCAGGAGGGGCTGTGTGAGCAAGTGATATAAAGTGACAGGGGCTGAAAAAGGTCCCAGGCTGCCGACAGGAACCCCTCTGCTCCCAAGCTTCCCAGGCTCGGCCCTTCCTTCTTGATGTGATGGTGTAGTGGCACACGAGATGGAGGAGACATTCAGCAGCAGGAGAAGCCTGTATGCCCCAAACAAGGAGGAAAGAAGGAGCAGATGGGGCTCCCATCACTTGCTTCTCCTGCCACCACCACTCTCTGAAGCTGGCGGCTGCATCCGTGCTGGGGGTGTGGGAGGGACCATGCTGTGGAGAGGGTGGCTCTGCTTCCCAACCTGTCTTCAGCTAATGCCATCCCTGTCCAGTGCCTCCGGGTGGGAGCTTTTGGCACGCAAATTTTGCTATAGGTCTGTTGAAAATCAGCACTGATTTCTTCACGTTTTGCAAACCACTGCATTTCCAGGTCTCCCGGGGCAGCTGAGGAGAGCCATCGCCATGATTCCCGCACTGCTCTTGCTGGGCCTTACAGCCCTTGTCGGTGAGTCGAGGTTTGGGTTTGGTTTGCTGTCAGAAGTCCTCCCGGGAACTGTTTGCAGATGGACTGCTGAGAGGAGGCATGTGGTCAGGCCCGAGGTGCCCTTTCTGCAGGGCACTGTAAAACCCCATGTGGCTGAAGGTCCTTGGCCACTGTATGAGGCTGCTTGCCACCCACCTGCGTCCTTTAAATAAGCATGTCTGGAGTACGGGACTGACACCAAAAGGGAGTCACAGACACACCTCCTCTTGATTTTCCCAGCTAGCCTTATCCGATCTCTCAGCCTACTCAGAAATGGTCTCACAAATGCCGCAGGCTGTTTTGTGGAGGTTATTCATTCCTCAGTTACTGAGGAAGCAGGGTAATTGTCCCAGGCTGAGGCAAGCACTCTCCTGAATTAATTCCTCACAAAGTTACGGAGGGATACAAGAGACATTCCCAGCCTGGATGCTTAGGTACTGCCAGCTATCATCTGAGGGGTCCTGGAGAATGAGAAAAAGGGTCTGAAATAAAGGCAGAGGCTGTGGTTCCCCTCTCCCACACCAGCCTTTAGATGTAATGAGGCAGACATCTATTCATCTAAATTGTCATTAGCTTCATTTGCTTCAACCTATTCAGTTAGAAAAGAACAAATTTCTGTTCTCTAGCTTTCATTGATAACACTACTGATGGAGAACAGTGACAGCAATACAAGCATGGCCAGTACAAGGTGATGTGGATTATGGGTCTGGATGAATCCCTCATGCTTGACTTGTAGTCACTTGCAGCGTGCTGTATGCTATTGCTCTGAGCTCTTACGTGTTCCAACACCTCCATTTAATTTTTCAGCTCCATCCATGAGTTACAGTTGCTATGGTGATGTAAGTGCTCTTCAAGCCCCCACAATCTCCTGTACAGCTGTAAGAGCCCCCGACTGTGGTAGGTATTGCTCATTGCTTGATTTGTCAACCTGTTTGTACCTGACAGAGAGACGCTTCGCCTTCCATTAAATATGGTGCAACCATTCAATTAGCCAAAAGGGAGAATGGCAGGTGCTCTGAAACCTCCAGATCTGGTGGGAAGCGGGTGGACAAACCTCAGGTCCCACAGCCAGGATCCTCAGCCTCTAAGCAAAGGGAAACGGCACAACCCCTCTTCTGTTGAAACGATTTCTTCATCACCCAGGCATTTAGCATCAGCATCCTCTCAAAAACCTGGGGCCTGTCTGCTCGAAGGGGAAGATGCGCAGAGCCAGGTCCTGAGTGCTGGTGTGTCGGCTGAGCTGGCCAGCGGTGACCTGCTAGAGACACATTTTGCAGGGCGAGGCTCCCAGGTGTGTAGTCATCCTACCTCTGGGTGACCCACTTTTGGTAACTCCTTCCCATTTCCCTCTTTCTTGCCTTGTGTTATTGCCCCACGTGTCACTGCACAGCTGACTACATCATGTTCAGACTTCCCAGACCTTCAGGGACTTTGCCGTGTACCTTGGATGTAGATGCCTCTGGGGCACCTGACTACGGGTGTCCAAGCATGGATCTGAATTCACTTGCTTGTTTTCAAGCTGTTCCAAAATTACTCAAAAAAACCCCTCACCTTGCTATACACAGACTAACAATGTAGCTGTTACTGCACTTTGGCTGGTCAATAGTGATGCGTCTCTCAGTTTTTTCAAATGCATTTTGAAATTATCCGGCTCCAGAGACGCATTTCCAGCAGTGTAGCAGCAGAATGGGACCATGAACATGTGGTCCCACCTCCCTCATCGTCCTCGGGTGCTGGCACGGCAGCTCCCTAGCCATGGTCAGAGCCAGCAGGGCTGTGCTCCCTCCTCAAGCGCCACTGCCTGACCCGGTGTAGTTGCATTTTCTTCAAAACCGGAGTTACTCCTTTGACACACCTGCTCAAGGGGAAAGTGAGGGGTTTGGACGGGAGGATGTGTAAGTCTACTTTTCCGCAGGACTTGCCATGGTACGTAGGACTGCTGAGGCAGACGTCATACGCCTGAGGAAATACGAGATGCCGATTAAGAGAGTAGCCAGAAACCTGTGCTTGGACCCGGCACTCATTGCTGCCATCATCTCGCAGGAGAGCCGCGTCGGCCTGCTCCTGGACAACGGCTGGGACCAGGGTCGGCAGAAGTACGGCTTGATGCAGGTACATCGGGACAATAAGTATGAGTATCAGAGCAGCAATATGTAGTGTATATCCCAGGGCTTTACCTTAACAAATGACTGGTCTGTGTTCAAGACAGCACTTAAACATGTTCCTTCTACATCAAAGGTTGTGCTTAAGTGTTATCCTGAATAGGTCACTTCCAGGAGCCACAGCCTGGGCATACAAAGAAGAGGGGGAAGCTACAGATGTGGCTGCGCTCAGAGGGAAACCCATTTTCTTGCCTGACTTTTCTAGATTGGCAGGGAGCAATACCAACCTTTCGGAATGTGGGATAGCGAAGATCACATAAATCAGTGCTCAGCTGTCCTGGTTCTTGCAATTAATGAAGTACGGGCAAGACATCCTACCTGGACCTGGGACCAGCAGCTGAGAGGTACGCGATGGGCTGTATACCAGAAAGGGACACGCTCGAGGTTACATCTAGAAGCAAAGAGGGACAGTTGCATTACCTGCACTGGCAAGACATGAATAGCTGAGATTCTTAAACCAGAAAAAAGTAACAGCATGCTTTTGCTTTTCCCTGTTAGCGCTTTGGTTTGCAATTTGCATCGCAATGTGCACATTGAAGCACTTCCGTAGTGGTGTGGGTTCAGTGTGGTATCCTGCACGCTGGTCTGTTACTGCATCTTTTTTATTGGCATTTAAATATCCCAATAAGATTTCTGATAATATTTTATCAATACCAGGTGATGATTTGTTGTTTGCATTACATTAAGGCGGAGGCCCCTGAGTGATGGAAGTGCTGTGCATTTGTTGGTGTCACTTTTAAGGGAAAAAGAGCATCAGTCTGGCAGATTTTACAGCATCTCTTACCAAAAAAAAACCCCAAACCTCAGAGTTTTCTAGTTTAAAAGAGGCAACCCAAAACAGCAGGCCGGCAAGAGATCTAAATATAGATGCAGTCTCCCAGCTCAAAACACTGTCCACAGGGCCCTCATGTTTCTGCCTGCAGAAGAGAGACCGGTGGGACACCAAGTTCCTTGGTAGCTTTTCTGCAGTAGGAAACAGCGGGAAACCAGCCCAGCAGGGAAGCTGCCACCGCAGCACGGAGGCACCCCATGTAGGGCTGGGTGAAGGTGTCGGGCACAGCCTCACCAGGTTGCCCCTTGACTTCAGTGACAAACGTCCACAGATGGCCACTGCATGGAGCAGCTGGGCTACCGCTGGTGAATGGCTGGATCCAGGACCTTCTCAAATTCCCTGGAGAAGGCATTGTGCTCAGTGAATGTGAATAGGTCTCAAGTTACCCTCTTTTCTGTTTATGCGACAAGTGAAATGGCTGTCAGGTGGATAAATAAGGTAGAAACCGAACAAAGGCCACTGGGAAAGTGAGGCACCACACCACAACAGGCTTATCGTGGCAGGCTGTTAAAGTTGATTGTGTCAAGGAAGCTTGGGATCCAGGTTTGCTTGCAGTCCCTGTTATCTGCCTGCTGGTTTGTTCACCCTATGTTATTTCTTGCTCTCCCATCCTTGCCTTTCTTGATTATACTCTTTTCTGGGACCAGTGTGCCATTCCCACCTACATTTAGAGAGAGTCATGAGTTCCCTCACTATAGATTCAAGGATTTTGCAAAATCAGTCACTTTTCAACAATAACACACAATTAGCAATTTCCCAAGCAGTTGTGTAGGTTTGGTGAGATGCATGGACCTTTTGTCTAGGAATTTTGACTTTTAAGTCTCTATTTCTTACTTATAAGCCCATAAAAACTCCTTCTTAACTCTTTCCAGGGGGAATCTGCACCTACCGTGCAAAAATGGGCAACTACCAGGTCTACGAGGAAGACCCATGCGACAGAGACAACTACTACGCCAACAGCGTGATTAGGCGAGCCCAGTACTTTAAGAGGCATGGGTTCTAGGTCGTAAACCCACCCCACCACCGAGCCTCTCCTCTACATAGACTAGCCCAGTAGTGATCATAGTATCCAGAGCAGTTCCTCAGGTCTCCTGGCAGGACCGATGCTGGTGGCAATGGCAACAGCACCTTGCTCGCTCCAGCAAACCCCAACTCCACACTCGCTGGTGGGCAAGCTCAGCACTGCCTTCCAGGGGAGTGGCAGGCATAAGAAACCACGAGCTTGGAGCCTTTGAAAGGCAGGCAGGGCCAGACCAGCGATGTTTAAGTGCTGGGTGAGGAAGGTGCCTCCTCTCATTCAGAGCTGAACCCAGGGCTGTTCGTGCGTCCCTCAGGTGCGGGCGTGCAAGCAGCTCTCCATGGGCATCGGCTGTGCTCTTCCCATCTCCTCCATCCACCCTCTTTCCCTCTCCCTGGCCAACAAAGGGGAGAAGCCCCCGAATTGAAATCTTCCTTCCCCTTGATTGTGCTAGCTAGTGGACAACGAAGAGACTTCTCGACGAGCCTCTGCCATCTGCATGTTTGTGCACTAGATGTGTATTTTCATGGCCAGCTTTGCAGGGGCAATGCTAAACACGCTTCTATTAATCTCCCGAGCCCTGAAGCCCATGGATGTAGTGGGGCTGGACACCTCTTCAGGGTGAAAAGCAGCCTCACATAGGGGAAATCCTCTATATGGGAAGTACTGCAAGTGCCCCAGCAGGCATGCAAAACACCTTTCCGCTAGAGAGCAGCCCTCTCAGCAGGAGCCAGCCCTGTGTGTACCTGCCCTAGGGGCTGTATCACAACAGTAGTGCTGGTAAAAAAAAATCCACAACCTTTCCTGCTTTAGCTTTGGCACCTTTATGCTGGGTTTCCTCCAAGTGTGAAAGCATCTCAGCATCTGTCGCTCTGCCAGGAATCCAACTTCTAATTAGGAGTGAATTAGCTCTGGGTTTATAAGCTCTGTTTGAAAGTGTTCGTCAATGTGGATGGGTCTGGGTGCAAATTTAGGTTTACTGAGAATAAGAGAGAAAATAAAGATAAATGTTGAATCCCAATCTTTTCTTTTTTTTTTTTTTTTTTCATGGGGCCCAGTGGGCAGCAACCTGCAACTTGAGTAAATAACCCCATTCAGTACTCTTGGAGTGGGTCTAAAACTCAGTTTGCGAACAGGGAGAGGAAAATGGTGCTGCAGACTGGGGTGGGTGGGAAGACCTGGGCTGGGAGGCAGGGCGTGAGGCAGCCCGAGCCCGGCCTCTCACCCCATACCTGTGAGCAGGGGAATAAGGACGTTCACGTTTAGCCTTTTGAATAACCACTTTGGAGGCATCAGGGCACCTTTGTGCCAGCTTTCACCGCTGCCGATGCAGAAGCGATGTGCCCGGCGGTCCCTGCCTGGCAGCACGGGGCTGCAGCGCGGTGTGCCCGGGCTGCCAGGTAGCGTGAGAGCTCCTTTGGAGACGGCTTTGGCAAGTGGAGCAATTTTAATGCTGTGCTCTTTGTCTTGCCAGTCACTCCTCTGCTTACTGTTGCGTCAAGGACTGTGCGTGACTAACGTGTTTGCCAGCAAACTCATTTTATCATCTCTGGAGACCAGAGGGAGCTCTAGGACATCTCTAATGCTACTGTTTTGGGTTTTTTTAAGATTACAGAAAACAGTTCAGTGTTGAGCAACCAGAGTTATTAAACTGTATATTATTTAGTCTTTAGTGAATTCTGCACTACACTAAGATAATTTTAGTAAAATCATTACTTTGTAACACAAACTTGTGAAACGCATCATATGGTTTAATCCCCTCTACTTGAAATAGCTTATGTAAAATTCATAGGTTGAAGTCTTTGGTGCATTATGTTATGTAAACCTCCATGTTATACAAACCTCTTATGTAAAACCTATGAATGCATTTTTGGTAAATCAGTATAAACTTCAAATAGGGCAGGCAATCTCATTGCTGCCTATGTGCATAATGCTGTTTTTTGAGTTTGGAGGGTGAACAGGAGTGGAGCTTTCTTTGCTTCCTTTCATGTCACCCTTAATTGCTGTCAGCAGGCTCCCTGTCACCACTAGTGATGTTGCCAACCCTGCAGATCCGTGAGCTCCTCAGGACTCCAGTTTCTCCATGCATTACCTGTGAAGCTGCTGCTTCACGTTATGGTAGCAACACCCAAGGGCCTGCAGACCTGCCTGCTGGCTCATACAGCAGTGCCGCAAACAATTAAGTAATTTTTAAGTCAATTTAAAAGTCCTGATTATGGGAATTGCATATTTTGTGGCAAATATTATTCTAGGGTGTCAGCACTTTGTAGCGAGTAAGGAAAATCTCTGCAGAAAATGCGTTGAAATGTAATTGCTTGATAAATTGGCAGGAAGGAGTAAATAATTAAGGAAAGTTTAACACTGGCACACTGCCTTAAGATTTGAGCAAAAGCTTTCCTGATGAACAGTGAGTTCAGGTCGCTTTTCCCCTCTGATCTTTTTCTGGTCACCCCTGTCCATGTTACAGGAAGTTAGTTGTCTGGCTGATGTAGACAGGGCAGCCATGGTCGCGCTCTTGGTCACCCCTTTGACCGGTGGCCTATTAAAAAAAATCCCAGTCAGATTGGAAGACAAGTGTTCTAATACCAAGTAACATACCAGAAAAAGCAGAAGGACAGGTGTATTGGGTCTGGCTGAGATGGAGTTAATTTTCCCCATAGCAGCTCTCATAGACAGTGCTGGGCTTTCGTACTGGTAGCTAGAAAGGCGTTGGTGACACACCAGTGGTTTGGCTGCTGCTGAGCAGTGCCAGCACAGCATTGAGGGTATCTCTCCAACATTCCCACCTCACCAGTAGGCTGGGGGTGGGCAAGATCTTGGGAGGAACGGGACATGTCCAGGACAGCTGACCCAAACTGGCCAAAGGGACATTCCGTACCATAGGTTGTCTGCACAGCAATAAAAGCTAAGGGAAAGGGGGAGGGGGAGGGACCATTCATTACGACGACATCTGTCTTCCAGAGCAACCACTACGTGTCCAGAAGCTCTGCTTCCCATGAAGTGGCTGGGCATTGCCCACTGTTGGGAAGTAGAGAATAAATCTTTTGTTTTCCTTTGCTTCCAAGCACAGCCTTTGCTTTTGCTTTATTAAACTGTCATTATCTTGACCCATGAGGTTCTCTTCCATCTTATTATCTCCCCGCCTTGTCCTGGGGTGAGGGGAGTGATAGAGCAGCTTGGCAGGCACCTGGCATTCAGCCAAGGTCAACCCACCAGAACAGGTAAGGAAAGAGAAAAGCCAAATTGGAGGGGAAAGAAAGGTCCAGGGAATCAGAGACCAGGGCGCCTGGCTGCAACACCAAGGAAGATGCTAGGGTGAAGGATTGAATGGTTGCTTCTTGAGAACCTGGGGGACAATGAAGCAGCAAGAAACAGTCAGGAGGGCTCTGTCAGCCTGGCTGGGCAGGGAAATACTACCTCAGACCAACCAAGTCCTTATCTCAATAGGTAAAAGTGGCCAAGAGAGAAGCTGTGGTTGTGCCATATCATAAGCTCAATAAGGCAGCAATCAGAAGTGCCCTCATTTATGAAGGGCCTTAAGATAAGTACAAAAAGCACTGGTTATCAGCAGCTTGTGGCCACACTGGTGAGACATTTCAAGTGGAGCCTCACAAGTCTGTCCTACACCAGTTTCTCTCAAACTTGTGGTCAGAAAATGAATGGTGAACTATCAAGTGCTATCAAGCCATGGGTGATGGCCATACCGAGAGGGAACACGAGCACTTCCACTTGTGGTTAGAAACTATGAAAACTTGTTAGGAATAAAAGTACTGAAATAAAGTAAACACGGGTACAAAAAACTCTAGGAGCTAAAGCAGGAGCATAAATAGGGGAGGAGTGGGTGGGTGACCATCCTGCAGAAAGGGCTGGGGGGGGGCGGGCAGTGGGACCTGAGCGAGTCAATGCCAGGACAGGAGGAAGGAAGAGAAAAACAGCGGAGGGGAAATCCCATTTAGGGATTTATCTTTGTTATAGCACTGTGTATGAAGCATTTGGTGTAATTCTCCTCCCAGCTGTTCAGCTGTCAGCATCAGTGAGGCTCGGATACAGTCTGTCACACCAACAAAAACGTGCTCAGGAGGATCGCAACTCAAAGAGAAGGTACAGCCTATAGGAAGCAAAGAATTAGATTTTCTTTTTTTTCCAGAAAAGAGAAAGAGGACACAGTTACAATTTGCTTATATGCAAAAGAAATGGAGGGCAATGCTTCATGTCCTTCCCTTCTCCTTGAGGGTAAGGCAGGTAGCATCGAGTTCGGCAGCAGGTTTGTGTTGGATACTTCAAAAAACTTTCAGGGTAATGAAACAATGCAACATTCACTGGGCGTTTTAAAGAACAAATGAGACCAACATGTCAAAATAGCTGTATGTCATGCTACTGTACAGCGGGGAAACGCAATAGGTGTTGGTTAAGGATATTTCCAGGCTAACATCGCTGCATCAGAATCAGCAAATCGAAAAGACAACAAATTGCAGACAGGGAAGAAAAATCTTCTCTGTTGGGGTCCTATGCTTTGTCATTACAACCCATGTCAGTACTGGGAAATGTATTTAAACGTGCTTCTTACAGTAAACAGCAAATGCGAGGGGGCAAGCTTTCTCTCTCATCGACTTGTTAAGCTGCCGGCCGTATGGGCTGATCCCTTCACGGCTCAGGCAGGGATCTGTCTAAAGTCTGGGGCTGCAATGACCAGCTTCCACAGACACCAGGCACAGGGAGCAATTATACAACCTGTTTCAGCAGTGACCGAAGCAGTCGGAAACCACTGCCAAAAACATGTTCCCATGGGCCAGAGCCGTAAGCCACGTGGGCAAACAGACTGCTCTGGTGACTGACTCTGAACACTGGAGTTGGGTCAGTTTGAGCCACACGTCCATGTCTCTCTCTCCGAGACGTGCAGAAAACAAAGGGAAATGTCACCACAGCAATGCAGTGCAGAATAACTGCGTTTGTTCTGCTTTGTTACCCATTAAAAAAAAGTGGGCTGGGATTTCCTAGCCAGCAACCTGTTCCCAGAACAGTGCTTCTCTGGTAGTTGCCTTGGGGACACTCAGGACTACACCCCGAAATGGTAGGCTCATCTGATAAAAACCTCACATTTCATCCAGGCCAGAAAGGGCAACACTGGCTTCCCTTTAATCTGGAGGTGTCAGACAAATATGAGAAATGCCGTGTGGGTAATACTGGTGGTCAGTCACCCCTGAAATCCGCCTCCAGCAGCAGCAGGAGGGGATGCTGCCTGAGGAGGACACATGAGCATGGCTGCTTTCTGCAGTCTGTTTTCCTCCTGTGCCCCCAGCATCCCCAGCTGTTTTAAGAGGAGTGGCAGGAGGCACGTCCACCCTTTGTATGGCACTGTTGTCCATGAATCCATCCAGTCGCTTTGGGAATGTGCTGGTGCTGGCAGCCTCCATGGCAGCAAAGCCATGGCCATAGGTTCCTTGGTAATGCTGGTTTGAATCTTTATAAAATCCTATTTGGACACCCAGCAATACTTCACCCACTGACCTTTATCCATGTACTCACTGACACTGTCCCTGAAGACGATCAGGAACCATGGCAGGATTGCCCCTTATGGGAGCTGGGCTGACCATCTCCCAGCTGACAAGGTTTATCTATCGCCTCAGTGACCTCAGTGACTTTAACACTCACTCATATTGCTCAGGACAGGCAGCAGCCTGTGGTCCCAAGGACCCCTCTGGAGCTGGTCCTGCAGTCGGGGGTGACACTGGCCACCCACCACCACGCTGGCCCTGATGCCGCCTGTCAGCAGAGCCCTTGCCCAGGCTGCCTGCTCTGCTGGGCACAGCTCAGTGACCCCAGGCTGTCCCATCCGGGGTGGACTCGCTGTCAGGGAGGCTTTCTGTTTGCTCCAGTACTTACTTACTATTTATACTGAATTAATCTTGCTCCTATCAACTGTCGCAGGGTGGGAACCTCCCCACAGCCTCCACAGTAAAGACTGGCACAAAGGCTACAAAGGCTTTGTCACCCCTGAGTGCCCCTTTCACACCTTTCTCACCAAGCAGCCCTAACCTTCCCCTAGCTGCTTTTGATGTATTTGAAGACCTTTTGCTAACAGTTTGATCATCCCTTGAAAGTCACTTTCCAAACCCTTTTTCAGATCTTTTCCTTGTTTACATGTGACCTCCTGTGTTTTATATCAATTTATCACCAATTCGCATACGGACAAGTTTTCCATTTCCTGCAGAGCAGCCTGATCCCTTGGCAGTCACCTAAATTTTCCTTTGGGGGGGCACCATTTTGGTTTTTTCTTGAGTTATTGTTGTCCCAAATCTGGGTTCTTTACCCGGTGTGCAAGCCAATAACACACAGAGCAGAGGTATTTCCAAGTTTACTCCATTAATGCACAGAAATGAGGTGCTCGTCCCAAGGGAGCACACCTTAGTTTCAAAAATTTCACTTTTTGTACACTGATTGTTACATGTTCTAACAATTAATACGTATTCACTGTTATTCTTTTTAATGATTGGTTGAGATTTCTTTGCTTCCTATGTAAATTAGTGCGCGGACTGTCTTCTTCCATTGTTCTCTTTTGAGTAGGGGGTATCATTGGGTAGGTGGTCAACGAGTCAGTGGTCACGCTCCCCCCCTGCCGAAATTACCTTTTACCTACTTCTCCTCTAATCTTGGCAGTTCCGGGTAGTTTTCTCGATTTGCTGACCAGGCCTACAGTTCATCTTTCTCTTGACAGAAATATCCTGCTTATTAACAAAGCTACATTGCCTAGTAGTTAGTTCCTTAATTTAATCGTATATAAATCATGTCTAGTTACTATTTCTTTATAAATGATCAAGTAGGGTTGGGGCTGTACAGAGGACTTTCAGCAGCAACAGCAGGTGCCCTTGATTGCTTCTTTTACACGTTACATTTCATTTGTCTTGTTAATATCAATTTTACTACAACATTGTGGCATTCTTTTAGTGTGGGCTTCTAACATGGTATTTTTTGAACAGCATCCAGGATGCTCGCAGGCTTCTTTGGTCTGGGGCTGCTCCTTTTTCCTGGAGACTTCTTGTCTTCCTTGAAACTGTGTACTCCCATATTGGATGCACGTGGCTTGCTTTTTCCCATTTCAGTGTTAAAAAGGATCGTGTTGTGGGATTGCAACCTCAGAGCAGTGTCCCACTAAAACTCAAATGAAGCCCTTGCACTGGTCCCTAGTACTTGTTTTTGTGGGTTCCTATACCGGCTCTTCCCAGAAGCAGTGATTTATTGCCACCAAAAATTCTGCTTCTGCGTCTCATCCTGATAAGGTGCTGATCCAGCATATACACAGGCTCCCACTCGTACCACTGTCCTGTATTTGCTGCTTCTCTGGTCTCACTGACCACTCTCACTTTGTCCTCATAAAGGATCAATTGTACAGTCTTTGGCACTTTTATCAATAGCAGCTGGGATTTCCACCCACAGGTTTTTAGGGTGCTTCTCTTTTCCTGTAATATCTTTATGCTGTTACACTTTTATCCTTCACATATGGCATCACTCTTCCACCTCTACATCCTACTCTGTCATTCCTATAAGGCTGGCAGTGCTGTATCTCATTGGTTTCCCAGCCTCCACCAAGTCTCTGAGGTGCCTGCTGTCTTGGGTTGTAGTTTGGCCCCAGGCATTTGGGTCCTTCTGGCTTGTTTTTGAAGCCTCTAGCAACGGTGCAGAAGCACTTTTAAGTTTGCCCTCACTTCAGTGCTTAATATTGCATGTGCCAAACCCTTGCCACAGCATTCTCTCTATTTTGTCTTTCTTATTTATTGTTGGTCATGTTGTGTATTCCCCTCCTGATCTTTTTCAGAGGTAAACTGAATGTCAGTCATGCCCACAATGTAGATCACACCAGTTCAGATCAGGTAGGTCCTCTGCATCTCTCAGCTTTCCCTTGCTTCTAGTGGAAATGCTCCTCTACAAGCTTTTTAATTTCCAGTGCCACAGTCTGGCTGCGTTACAGCTCGGGTGCAGCCTACACCTTCTAGGCTGTTCCTCTTGTCCATGAAGTTTCACCAGCTCTTCACACGCCTCATCTGCAAGCCCTTCCATCTCTTCACGAGGCCACGGTGCAGCCTCTGGACAAGGGACCTGCCCCAGTGTTGGAGCTCCCAGCACCCAGAGCATCCTGCCTCCTTCCCGCTGGCTGGGTAACCTCCCACAGTTAAATGGACTCAATTGCTTTGGGAAGCTTATATCAGCCTAGTTTCTGCCCTGAAGGCGTAAGTAGGATCACTCATTTCTTACTCTACCCTTATTAAGCTAATTAGCAAAACCCACACAGTGAGAACACAGCTGACTTGAGACTCTCTTGTGCCTTCACCCCATGAGCTGCTCTGCTGCAGCCCTCCGCCTTCCAAAAACTCTTCATTTACAAAAACTGGAAAGGTTTTTTGCTGGAAGACAGGCAAGGAGAAAATTACTCCCATTTCTGTCCTTTAAATCAGGTTTTATTTTATGACTTCCCCACCTATTCAGCCACACCTCAGTTGGTTCAGGTCAAGGAACTGACAAAAGTTCAAGGAGGGGTTTGAATATGTACACAATTACGGAACTCAGGGATATAAATTCCTGTCATAATAATAACAATCCTGGCAGCATATTTTTTTGTACCTTTTCCTTAGGAACAGAGACAATCTCTAACAAGACGTGGCTGCACGCTTGAGCCACAAGGGCCATACAGGGGACCATGTTCACCCACAGATGTCTTCCCTGCAGCTTTTAATTGCCGGAGGCTGTCCTTCCCTCCTGCCAGACACACGAGAGAAGAGCAAAGAGTAGCTGGTTCCAATCTGACCCAGTGCCCTGCAGCCTGGCTTCTGGGTAAGCCAGAATTGTCTCTCTCATGTGACTGCTGTGATCAATGAAGAGCCGCCTACTTGTAGTTCACCAATACTATTTATTGACTGGATCATCGTGGCCCCTGCTATATGTACTATAGGTAGGTGTCATGCACTTACCACGTACCCAAGCTATTTCAGCAGCAGGACTGTCAGGTTGGTCTATACGGAGGCTGAAGAGCCATCTGGGCTGTTGTGGCCCAAGGTTGATGGCCAACAGTTCAAAGTCTTGCTGGTGGCCAGCTACTAGGGGCACCCCCTAGGGACTGATCCTGCAGCTAGTACTGCTCAGTGTCCTCAGTACCAACGTGGGACAGAGAGCACTCCCAGCAAGTTCACAGGTGCTTGGTGGGACAGGGCTGCCCATCAGAGGAATGTGGACAGTCTGGATGAGAATCTCATGAAATCTCAAGTGCTGCCAAGTCCCTCACCTGGGATGGAAAAGCACCAGTACATGCTGGAGACCAGCCAATTTGAAAGCAGCTCTGCAGAGAAAGCCCTGGGGGTCCCGGTGGACAACAAGTTGACCAAGTTGACAAGTGGGTGATGCAAGTTGACAAGTGGGTGATGCACCCTTGCAGCAAAGGCGGCTAACAGCCTCCTGGGCTGCATTAGGAAAAGTAACACCAGCAGGTCCAGGGAAATGATGCCTCTCATCTACTTGGCACTTGTGCTGAGTTTTGGGCTCCCCAGTATAAAACGGCCCCTGCCCTGCTGTAGGCCAGTGTGGGCCACCAAGCTGGAGCACAACTTATACAAGCAGAGGCTGAAGGAACTAGGTCTGCTCAGGCTGGAGGAGACAAGGCTTTTGGGAGACATTTCCAGGTACCTCTGTGGAGCTTATAGAGAAGATGGAGTCATACTTTTCTCAGAGGTGCACAGCAAGAGGGTCAGAAGCAACAGCCACGTCACAAAAAGGCAAATTTGGACCTGATAAAAGAAAAGGCGTTTTTCACAAAAAAATGGTGGGTGGTTAAGCACTGTACCAGGTTGCACAGGGAGGCTGCAGAATCTCCAACCTCAGAGCTGTTCAAAACGTGACAGTGCAAGGCCCTGGGAAAGCCGATCTAGCTTCAAAGTTGGTACTGCTTTGAACAAGGGGTTGGACCACACACCTCCAGAGGTCCTCTCCAACCTCAGTCACTCCGTGCTTCTGTGGCTCTGTGGAGATGCAGCCAGAGGGGAGAATGGAAAATACAGATGTAATCTTCTCAGCACACGTGGTGAGAGACAATGAAGTGTGGCGGCGTGCTCCAACCGCCAGCCTTACCTTTATCTCCCGTGACCCTGCCCAAGCGATAACCACATGGGAGCTGGTGTTTAACAGTTGATTATCAGCACCTAAATGCTAATAGAGCCACCTCCCCCCCCCCCCCCCCCGCAACAGCTGCTGTACGAAACTGCAAAATAACAGCTACTTTGCAAGCAGCTGCACACCGATGGATGGCGGCATAGATGTCAAAGCAGTTCCTTTGAAGAAAGAGGATAAAGAAAAGTTTGCTTTCACTTGGGAGGGAATAAATACACCTTTAACAGACTCCCACAGGGGTATAAACGTTCACCCACAATTTTTCATGCTGCACTTGCCAACCTTTTACAGACAGTCTCACTCCCCCAACATGTGAAACTGTACCAATATGCAGATGATATTCTGATTGGAGGAACTTTCCCCAAGACAGTGGGGAAAGCAGCAGCAGCAGCAGTGTGGCAAGCACTAAAGAAAGAAGAAATTGAGATTCCACCTGGAAAATGCCAGGGACCAAGCAAAGAAGTAAAATTTGTAGGTACTTGTTGGATGGCAGGCAATGCTGTGATTCCTCCAGATACCTTAAGAAAAAATCAGAGAGCTGCAAATGCCCTAGTCAAGAAAGGCATTCCAACAATTAATGGGAACTTTAGGATACTGGAGGAAGCATGTACCTGGATTTTCTATTATTTCCCGTCCATTATACTCACTCTTATGGAAAGGCAAATCCTGGGAATGGAAATTAGAATACAATGAGGTGGTGAGAACTCTAATTGAAGAATTAAAACCATACTGGGCGTTGGGACCAGTGCACATATACAATACTGTTATAACCAAATGGGGTTTCGCAGGGACATGCTGCTTACTGTAACCTGTTCCAAACTGGTCCCGATGGGCCAAAAAGACCTTTATTGTTTAGCTCAACCACATTTAAAGAAACAGAACAACAATACTCTGCATAGGAAAAAGGACTTTTATCTTTAGTCTGAGCAGTTAAAAAAGTTGAGAAAATACATCAGGCACAACCTATGCAAACTAGAGGACCATTTAATTTACTAGAAGTAATCCTAAAGCGGACTACTCCCCCAGAAGGAGTTGCACAAAAACCCACAGTCAGAAAATGGTGTGCCTACCTAACAGGAGTTGCAGAAAATACGCAATCAACTGAAGGACACACTAAGGTCTCCAGATTGCAGATGCCCATAAACACCCATTCTGGATGCACTGCCCCTCACTGAGGGTACACCAACAGAAAACATTCGGTCTATGGACGCTTCGGCAAAAAGGGTAAACGGTAAATGGCAGTATAAGGGCGTTGCATTAGATATTACCACCAGCAAACAAGTAATAGAATTAGTGTACGATGGATTTTTCCTTCTTTTTAATGGGGTAACCTGTTCGGAGTCTCCCCACTGAAACAAGTCTGTATTTTCTTTTACAGCACCCCGCAGGATGGCAAATGGAAATGCTGTGTTCATGTCACTATTTCAAACCCCCACAATGCTGCTTACACCCATTGTGGTCTTCTGTGTTGGCATTGGGAACTAAACGATGGCTTTTATCAAATATACTGTCTCGGTGGGAAAGAATTAATGAAAGAGACCAAAATAATGTTTCTCTAGCTCTGAGTTGTATCCAAGCTCAGCTGTGGACACAATCTATAGTAGCAGCAATTATAAGAGAAGGTGAAGAGGCCACCTTACCCACTGGAATTCGAAAAGTAATCTGAGATAATGCAACTGAATTTGAAAGGGATTTCCAGTCCTGGTGGTATTTAGTCATTTTTACTTATGACCCCATGAACAATAAGGCTACACCTTTTGTCCAAACAATACATAATGCTTTGGTATACACCATATACCAAATCATTGCACTAGGATTAAATCACAATGGAGCTATACTCTATCCATTGGAACACAGAGTATGGGCCCAACAAAACAGAAACAAATGGCAGACTGTTGATGTTAACGCATGCATTGTATGAGAATAACAAGAATTTATTTGTAAGACTAACACCGACAAAGCCCAAGACATCTGTCTTGACACTGAACAAAACGTTTGTCATTATGAAATACATCTTGATGAAATTCCTGGAACCATACTTGTATATATTGGGAAAAGGTGTGTTTGTATGAAAACCCTTTGTGATTTTGTATTTGTAGACAACATTACTGTAGATAAAAGCAATCACTCAAATATTTGTGTTTGTAACTTTACTAAAGTTATGGGATGAGACTTCAATTATTCAGTTCCTGTTACATCTTATTATCTGTTACAATCTAATTGTACATTGAGTCAAGATTTATTGCCTACCACCATCCGAATGAATCTCACATCGGTGAAGAAAGTACTACAACATGACGACCTGTGTCAGCTGCTAGAATGAATCCAAAACCATGGACACAAAACTCTAATCACCATTCAGCATGATACAAAAGAGATACACCATGTCTTGGAAAGAATGAAGAAAGATGGAGAACACCATTGGTGGGAAACTCTTCTTGGATGGTGTCCTGGTTTGAGGTTAAACAGAACCAACTTTCTGTTCAGTAATTTTACTTTTCTTTTTAGCTAAGCCTCTTCTAACTAACTAAACTCTCTGAAATTACAGCATATTGTACAGAAACTGTTTGCTTTCAGACCTGATTATGCCAAGGAATGGTATGCAGAGGGGCTCTTGGTTGTACTTATTGCTATAATCAAGGTCAGCTCACTTTGTTGTTTGCCCTGTTGGAGGGTTGGAAGCGGAAAAGCGTAGAGGGGTCACACCTGTGGGGAGGAGGGGACAGGACAGGTGACACAAAACTGACAAACAGGCTATTCCATCCCATCTGCCCCATGCTCAGTATAAAAGCTGAGGGATCAAAGGGTCAGCCCTCTTTTCTTCAATGGCCGGTGTCCAAGGAGGAGTCGGTCTCTTCGTCTGCCTTTGATCCCTATCCGAGCATTCCTGCATCCAGATCTGGAATCCAGCTCCTGTCCATTGCTGGATCCAGTCTGGGACTTTCCCTGTGACTGCTGGTGATGCGATCGTCATCCTGTGAGCTTTATATGGTTTTGTATATACTGTATATATTTCATTTTTTTTTTATTACTTTATTAATATTTTCATTAAAGTAGTTTAGTTTTTCTTCTAAACTCATGAACGGAGCGAGAAGTGGGGGAGAGCACCTGTCATTCGTCTCAGTGGCCAATCCGGCCCAAACCACAACAGATGGTCACCGACAGCAACAGGAGTTTTCAGTCTCATGCTTCACCCAATTGTGATTAATATGTCTATTGCTTAATAATACATTGTATAGACAGGTTTGGTACATGATAAAACTAATAACCCAACTCCAACCATCCAAAACATACAAGCTAATACATAGCAAATGGCAATACTTCACTACCTACTTACTGTGGACCTGTAAGCGCATACGTTACCAATATAGTATTTATGGCACACAGGCAAGAGGTGACCGCACCACCACTCTGTGAGAATAAGATGAATTGACTGTAGCCACGGGGTGGAGTGTGATGGTGTGCTCCACCGCCAGCCCGACCTTTATCTCCCATAACCTTGCCCAGGTGATAAGCACCCGTGGTGGTCATAATGGGTGCACGCACTCGTGATGGCTGCATGCAGCTCAACGTGGTTTCAGGGATAAACACAACAACACAATAGCCAAGGGCTAACTTGAGCAACGTGCCCGCCTCACCACAACACTGGTACTGTGGCCAATATGCAAATATGACTATAAGTCAATCATCTTACCTCCATAAACAGTGAATAGCCCAAGAGTCCTTGGAGCTCTCCTGCACGGCAGCGGGCTGCACGCCAGGATCTTCCCTTAGAGTAGGGAAGCCTCTCACGGTTACTTCTCAAGATTTGGAGATTCTTTGCTGCAACAGATCCTTGATAAGTGACTAATAGTATGCTAAATTTGGAAAATTTAGCTAAGTGATATAAAAGGTTGATTGTGCATATATAATCCTCTAGACATAAACTGTTGATCACGTCTGGGACTAGGATTGGATTCAGCTGCACCTAGACTCCTCTTTGAGCAGTTTAGAAAGCAAGGTGTCCTTTCTGAACCTTGACTCAATGGGAGGGTCTCCCTGACAGCTCTGTCTGACCCTCTTCTCTATGCCATTAATAACCAAGCGTGCCTTGCCATCGAATCTTGTTAAAACACTGTCACTTTTACTATCAAACATCTTTAAATCCCTGTTTTATATCAATGAATGTATTGCTGCTTCTCTCTACGACTGAAGTGCATCACTCCATCCACGACATGAAGGAGCTGCTTGCACAGATGCGGCACAGGTTGCTGCACAGAGGAGCTCCCCGCATCGGCTCTGGGATCACCAACATGGTTTTAGGCATCAGTCATTCAAGGGCTGGGCAAGGGATAGCCAGCAAAACAGCGACGCCAGCACCCCAGGTAAAATGCTCCTGGACTGAAACTGCTCACCTAGCACATTAAGTGGCACTTTGACACCTGTAGCCTTTCTTCCCGCAAAGCTGGGCTTTGCTTTTAGAGGTAAAGTAGCATTTTAAGAAGGTTGTTTTGGGTCACCCCATTCCTCTGCCTGCAGACTACCGGTGAGAATAAACTGCGAGAGCAGAGGAGAGCAGAGCGGCTGCGAAAGCCAGCACTGCGGTCCCACCAGAGAAGCACGAGCCCTGTGGGAGAGGTGAAATCGTGGGGCCTCAGGGGGCCCTGGGAGAAGACAGAGAGAGGGCACAGAGACAAGTTCAGTTAATCCAGTGAGCACAGCAACTCTGGTTAATAACTGGCTCAGAGTTATTTGCCTTGCTCCAGCTAAAAGTGGGTGGAAATCCTCACTCCACTCTACAGTATCAGGTTCTCCTTCCGTGACATTTCCAAGAGATAATGTTAAAATATCAATCTTCTCAAGCAAATATGCCAGGTTTACAAGGCACTCCTCTGCCCAGGTATTAAATAACAAAGGTAAATCTGGAGGAGCAGCATTCCACTCTTCTCTTCACAGCCAACCTTGTGCAGCGGATCCATCTTCTGAAGATGCTGTCAGCGGTGGGACGAGACCCCACGCATCCACGCCATCGAAGGAAATGGGGGCTTGCAAAGAAGGGCATTCGCTGAACAAGTCAGCCCCACCACTAATAAAGCTGTGCCTAACAAACCCTCCTGTGCTTTGCTTTCTGCCCCCTGTGCACCCTTTGGAGACTGATCACAGCCTTCAAAGACACCAGCCAGACTCCCCCACCCACAGCAGGCAATACTTTCCCCCACTGTGGTATTTTTGGCATATGAGGTGGCGGGGAAAGGGTTGTGACTGTGCAGAAACATGAGCAAAGGGAGGGAGAGGCCTCTTGAGGGCAGGCAAGGAGCTTGGTGGACAGAGGCAAGGGGCTCCAAGACCCTCTGACTTGGGCAACTGCAGGTAAGTAACCCCTTGCTAACGTGACACCAGTGTCCCTAGCAGTGTCTGTCTCCAGGTGGCAAACGCAGTTTCAGTGATTGGAAACACCTGGCTCATTACAGTCCCTCTACTCACAAGCAGGCGTATGCCAGAAACCTCTCCCCTTCACAGCAGCGAGAAATGTCGAGACAAAGGGTTGCGTGAATCCTTTCAGAGATGTGTTGGGCTCGTTAAAAGCTATTACAAAATGAAAAAAAGAAAAAAAAAAGCTGAACCAACATGGCATAATTTTTTTCTGCTGACAAGCAATGTTGGCAGAGCACGCTGTCATGGGCACGTCCTCCGAAGCAGGGGGAGATGGGCCACTATCGTGGACACTCAGAAGAGTGCTAGCCCAGGCGGTAGGGCTGCAAGACCCTCCATGCCACATACCTGAGGGTCAGTCCCTCCCCTTTTTTCTTGAGCAGTAGGAACATAGCCCCAGCTGCCAGGACAGGACTGAGACAAACACCTCCGCAACACCTGGATGCTGGGTCTTTACTTAGCCTTCGCAACGGCTCCCTCCAGGAACAGGGTGTGAAATATCAATTGTAGGTGGAGAAACACCCAGATAAAAATAAGGTGCTCTTTTTTCTCTTTGGAAATCCGGGAAATGCCACTCCCGAGAACATACTTGCCACCATGCCAATGTCTATAGTGCAACAGGTTCTGTTTACATGAGAAAAAAACAGTACTATTAAGTCTTGCAGAACCACAGCCCAATACATTTCATCTCAGCGTCAGATTACAACCGAACGGAAGGTAGCTTGCCTATATATTAAACTTCCCCGGACCTCAGTTCTGTGCCAGAAGCTGAGCTATCGACAAGTAGGTAAGATACCACCACTCAGGGTGCAAGCTCTTCTCATTCCCTTCAGCAATACCACCTCCTTGGCGGCCCAGGGGCCACAGCTTTTTGCTGCGTGAGATTTCTGCTTGAATAAGGAGACCAAGATTTGTCTTGTAGTTCTGGATTTAGGTCACCTAAATTTAGATGGCTCTCATCCATGCGTGAACCTATCTCCCTAGGCTCCCCTCACAGCCAGTGAGGGAAAATGGGTGCTCCCAGAGCACAACTCACCCTAAAGCAGACAGCCACAATGATTTAGACAGCTTGCATCTTGAAAGTGACAATTTCCGAGTATAAAGAAAGTCTCAGGAGATTCAGGAAAGCTGTCCAGGTGTGGTGAAGGTGGTTTGTATATGGAATATGGGCAGGGACTATGGGCATTCATGGTGGGAGAGCAGCAGCACAGGGCACTGAACATGACTAATTTTATTTTTTCTGAATTAAATATTGAGGTTTGAGATTTGGAGGAAGTTATAAAGATGTCATAGAAGACGTGCACTTGAAAAACCAGCAGAAAAGAGAGGTTACAAGTCTCTTGTGAATGGCCGTAGCCTGGTTCGTGCCAGAGCAGGAGAGCTGCCACTGGGAGCTCTTATAAAAAAAGACACGACTCCGTTTGTGTATGGCTTTGCCTACCCAACCGAGAGAAATACCCCATCAGCTCAGAAAGAGTTTCTTTGTGCTTATTCAGCGAGCAGTGAGACATGTTCACGTCTTCATGCATGCCAATGCTGATCGATTTTCCAGGCTGTTCTGTGTGCTCGGGAAGAACCACCCCAATGTATCCGATGCTCGTGCTGCTGGGCCTTGCTGCCCTCCTGGGTAAGTCCGGCATCCCTCGCTGCCTTGCTCCAAGCAGCTGGGAAGCAGGAGGCCTTGATGCACCTTCTCGCCCCCCTCCCCCCCCGAAAATCTTGGTTGCCACTAGACCCTATTGGAAGAGAGAGTGCTTGGGTCCCCCTTGTGTGTCTTGGAGAAGGAGGGGTGGCCTCTGAGGGATGGGTGGGCTCCGGGTGCAGGGTGCAGGGCAGGACCTCGCCTCCTCTCCATCACAAGGAGTGACAGAGGCAGCCCCGCAGCCCGTCCTCTCCGGGCTGCAGCCTCCCCTTGGGTTTTCCTTGCAGTCACAAAAAGGTTTTTACAGCTTGAGCCTTCCCGTGTTGCCTCTGCAGGTGCCTCCCAGGGCCGCACGGATTGCTACGGCAGTGTAAACAGAATTAAAACCCCTGGGGCTTCATGCAAAACGGCAAAGCCGGAGCGTTTAACCTACTGCGGTGAGTGTCCCTCTGCTGCCAGACGGCTCCGTTATCCCAAATCTTTCGCATTTCCAAAGTGTTGAATGCACACTAGCTGCTGAGCCTGGATAATATCCCTATAGGCGATCATCTACCTCCCCCCAGAGGTGAGGCAAACAAAATTTTGATGTAATTCTGTCTGTATTAAAAGGAGAGAGGTGAGAGACAATTCTGAGTTTAAAAGCTATTAAGCAAATATCCTTACTTTTGATTTTAACTACAGGAGTTAAGGCTTCACAAAAGATAGCTGAAGTGGACCTAAAAGCTATGGATAAATATAAACCACTCATTAAGAAAGTTGGTGAAAAATTGTGTGTTGAACCAGCCCTGATCGCTGGCATCATCTCCCGGGAATCTCACGCTGGCAAAATACTGAAGAATGGCTGGGGCGACAATGGAAATGGATTTGGTTTAATGCAGGTATTTGCTGACACTCCACTAAAACCCAGTACACAAAGAGCATATAAATAAAATAAGCCCCCTACACATATCGTCCATTACAGCAGGGAAATGACTTCTTTTTGTTGTTTTTGATATTTCTAGGTTGACAAAAGATCACATAGACCTGTGGGAAAATGGAACAGCGAAGCTCATCTTATGCAGGGCACAAACATACTTATCTCGATGATAAAGACAATACAGAAGAAGTTCCCATCCTGGACAAAGGATCAACAGCTGAAAGGTAAGGTACAGGCCACAGGCTTTGTCCAGGAGAGAAGAAAAACTTTAGCACGAGAACATACTGAATTAGTTACCCTGTTCCTCAAAAACCACATTTCTAACAGGCTGTCACTTAGCTTTTCATCCCTCTTTTATTTCACCAGCAAAAGACAAGCTTTGTCAATTCTGTGTCGTTTCTGCCTTTCCTCAGCATAGCAGCCCCGCTGAATTTCCACCACCATGTGGCAAATATTTATACGCCTGACGTCTAGTCTATATAAGAGCTGAGCTTTCCTTATGTGACCATGAGGAATCTCCTACAGCCATATAGGTTAACAAACAGCTCCGTGGTTTACTTGAATGGGGCCAGCAGTTCACTCCATATCTCTGTTCGCAAAGGAGTCGAGGTGTTTGCTATACACCTAGTCGAGGTGTACAATATGATGTTATCCCATTCTATTCTACTTAATTCTGAACAAGCTCAGTGTAAATGGAGGGTGTGTGCTGGGCCAGATAAATGGTACAAGTTCATCAAGCTGCAAATATCTGTGAACACAAAACCTGAGGTATCTTTCCAATGTTTTGGTGGATTCAGGAATAACTGTAAGCTGCTTGCAGACCCCCACTTCAGTCAGAGAAGCTCCAGTAATGCTACCTACTCCCCTTCCAAAGTCCCTATAGAACCATAGAATGGTTTGGGTTGGAAGGGACCTTAAAGATCATCTAGTTCCAACCCCCCTGCCATGGGCAGGGACACCTCCCACTAGACCAGGCTGCTCAAAGCCCCAGTGGGCTTGATCCACCGTGATTTGATCCACTTTGTGCTGTGGCTCATGGGGGTATAACATAACTGGCCCAAGGAAAACACAAAGCGGTCAAAAAAGCTTTCGACACCAGTAAAAGCAGAACACATAAGGCTGGAATTTCCCCCCCTGCCACTGCCTTTTTTTTTTTTTTTTTAAGTCTGTCTGACTTCTTTCGGTGTTTTATTTCAGGTGGGATTTCTGCCTACAACGCTGGTCCCAGGAATGTCCAAAGCTATGACAGAATGGACATTGGCACCACCCACGATGACTACTCCAACGACGTGGTTGCGCGAGCCCAGTATTACAAGAAACACGGATACTAGACTCAGGAATCTCTACTGAGTAACTTCCTTACCATCACCTGCATGACTCCCCTGAGGGAGCCAAGACACAGAGCCGCTGTACCCTGCAAACCCACACAGATGCGAACGTACAGGAATGATTTACATGAATAAGAATTTGCAGACTAAAGCCCCTAATTTTTAAAACAATATTCAGTAAGACAAAGGTCATGCAGTTTCTTTACAAGCAATATGGTTTGGATTTTACAAAGGGAATATTCCCAAATTCTTAATATTTTTTTCTGCTATCTATGTTACAAGTTATCTCTGAGTTACAAGGACTATCTTGTTTTGCTATTGATAGTTTGCTGCCTTCCAGATCTTAAAACACATTTCTGCCAAAATCTGTCATTCTCTTAAGAAACGAAAAGGCAAAATACTTCCTTGGGTATTAGCATCATGATTTATTTTTTCAAAGCTGCTTGATATTTACATTATGCTATGGAGTAGTTATTTTTTTCTGCATGCTAATTTTTCATATAAATGCATAGAATAGAGCTGGATGCTTTCAGTCATATAGAAATAAGCAAAGAGAAATTGAATAAAAACGTTATTAGCAAACGAAGCAGGACTCCAATGTACTCGTATTGTCACGTGTGTTAGCAAAGGTTGGATATGTACAATGTTAATTTTAGGCAGATAGAGAAACTGAGAAGGGAACATGATGAAACACAAGTTTGTGCTTCATACAAATGTTTTGCCTCTCTGCTGCTTGTAGAAGAGCAACGCTCAGGAAAACAGCAGTCTTTGAGTTTGGCATATTTTGGTGCTCCTATTCCTTCTACACCTGGAATTGAACTACTGTGGGGATGGGAGGGCGAAAAGGCAAGGAAAGGAGAGGGACAGATGCCTGCAGAACTGAGTGACACTCATTCTCCAGAGCCAACGGGAGAGTTGGGTTTGGTCTGGCAGCAAGCAGTGCAAGCCATGCTTGTCCCACCAGCATCTGCTTGTGTGCTGAGAGGACCTCCTTTATTCTTCCATGACGAGCACACCTTCTGGGGCTGGGAGTAACTGTATGCCAAAATAATTAGAAAAAACACTGGCTGCAAGCATCTTAAACGGATAGAAAAATGCAATCCAAAGCCATTAACAGTGCACAGAGTTATGATACACATCCTCCCAGGAGCAATTAGAGACCACGCTGAAAACATCCAGGATGGATTTAAACAGGGGAAATAGTACCCAGCCAACCTGTTTGCATCCTGTGATGAGATGACTGGCTTTATAGAAAAGGAGAGAGAGGTGGATATGGTATACCTTCACTTAGCAAGGTCTTTGCGCCAGCCTGCCATAGCTGGACTGGCGAGACACATACTGGATAGGCAGGTAGAAAATTGTCTCAAAACAAAGTGTGGTGGTCAGTGTCACAGGGTCCAGCGGGTGGCTAGTTGCTAGTGGCATCCCCTAGGGACGAATCCTGATCCTGCAGCCAGTACTGCTTCATGTCTTCAGCAGCAATTCGGTACTAGGGACAGAGAGTGCTCCCAGCCAGTTTACAGGTGATACCAAATGGCTGGTCCTGGAGAGGCTGGAGAAACGGGCTGATGGTAACGCCATCCATGATGAACAATTAACACAAAAGCAAAGCACTACATCTGGGACAGAATAACCCCATGCCCCAGTACGGGCTGGGAGGCAACTGTCTAGAAAGTATGATTTGCAAAAAGGGGATCTGGGGGTCCTGGTGGACACCATGGGCCCTCACGGGCCCTCATGGAGATGTAGACTAAAAGCACCCTGAGCTGCATTAGCAAAACTCTAGCCAGCAGGGAGGAGAGAGATCAATTCCCTCTCCTTCGTGCGTGCGAGACCACTCCTGGAGAACTGTATCCAGTTCGGGGCTCCCTGATACAAGAGGGACACTGTCACCCTGGAGAGAGTGCAGCAGAGGTCACCAAGCTGGTCAAGGGTGGTGTCCCATGCCCAGGATACCACCAGGCTTGGTGTTCTGGGCACAGGACACACGAGGAGAGGCTGAGGGAGCTGGGTCCTCTCAGCCTGGAGAAGAGTCAGCTTTGGGGTGACCATGCTGTCTGGGCTCTGACTGCACTGACAGGCTCTGCAGCCTCTTCCCCCTCCCTCCCAAGGGTATGGCTGCCTGCACTGAAGGTCAGCTCTGATATTGCACTATGAGGAGCCTCATCTGTTCTCCACTCCTATGCACCTTCTGCCTGCTGGCTCAGGAGCTGTGTTTAAGCTCACAACCTTGCCCTGGGTCCTCACCTGAGCTGCACTGAAAGTCAGCCTGCACCTGGCTTTGTAACCTACTGATCCTGATTTGGCCTTGCTGACTTTTCCTTCCTGGCTTGCTCTTGAACCTGTCTTGTAACTACAGACTTGTCCTAGCAGGTCACCTCAACCTGGAAAGATCTTGCTTGCCATCACCACAGCCCACGTGGTGCTGTGAGCAGTTTGCATGGGAAGGTAGGCTGGGAGGTGTCTGCCTCGATACCACCCTGGAGAAGTGGCTGTCCGACAGCATATGCTTGGAAACCCAGGTGATTCACTTGATTTTTTTTAAATGCTGGCTACACAAACCACCCAGAGGTAAAAAATGCTTATCACTATTTAACTCTTAGATCGACCCCATTAGTCCTGCAGATTGATTCTGATCAATCACTTCTGCAAACACCTCATGCCACTAGTTCCAAGGACCAGCACAGAGCGATGTCCCTGTCCCAGGGGTCACCAACTCACAGGCTCCATTAGCTGGAATGCACCTTGCTGACACTTCAGCTACAGCTGATATGAAATCACTTGTGTTCAACACACACGTTTTACAGCTACTTTCTCTTGTGTTACCTTGTACCAAATTGCTTAGCAGTACATCTGAAGCCAAGCTCTCAGCACTGGCAATGCCCATATTAGCTCCCACCAAGCCCATACAGCCAGTGTGAGGTGAGGTAAGGGCCATTGTGCATTTCAATACCGTTAAACATGAGCACCTTGGTATTTCCTACCTCCTGGCAGTTGATGTTGCAGAGTTTTCCAGTAGTCATATAATAAATACATGTAAGAAACGTTCTGCCTTTTTGTTTTTATTCAGAAAAAAAACCTCCAAAGCTTTGTAATTTGCCTTAGCAAAGATCTAATTGGCTTAATATGTATCTTCACAAGGTCCTCCTTAGGAACACACAGAGATGGCCGCAAACCTCACAGCAGATGTTCACTGCAGATATGTGGATGGGTGGCAACCTTCTCCCCATCCATGCCACCAAGGTGGGCTGTGCTCCACACACCAGGATTTGCCTCCCACAGCTACAGAGGGGATTTAGTTTCCAACATCCACCATCTCCTGCCCTCCGGCCCAGGGACCAACACTGCTGGAGTCCCTAGCCCAGGGCCAGAGCAAGGCAGCGGGGTGGGAGATGGGAGTGGGGAGGGCAGAAGTGTCCTGCCGTGGTGCAAAGGCAACCACCACACTAGGATGCACAACATAGTGTACCCTCCGCAAGACATGTGACGTCTTCATGCTAATCAGCACCAGAAAACCTCAGCTAAGGACTGTGTTCGGTTTGGGTGGCCAGCAAAGATGGAGACCAACTGGAGAACCTAAAAACTGCAGCAACAACCATGATCAGAAGTGAAGAAAATATTACCTGAAGAGACTGCAGAACTGGGATGGCTTAGACAAGAAAAAACATGCTAAGGACAGGTATGTGTTTCTAGAACTACGCACTAGAACTACGCAACAGCCAGCCAGGAAAGGAAAAGAAGTAAACAGGTTTGCCATGTCCATGTGGACAGAGTAAAGCAGGTATACATACATAAATGCAAAAATACAGGAAATTTTACATTTTAGGCTTTCATTTTTATTCAGCAATGAATACAAAGCACCTAAGTATGGCTCTTTAGTATTTATCTTATAACCAGAACAGCCTTTGCTGTACTTAGGTGAGATCATGAACAAGACTTCCAAAATACTTGAGAATTTATCTAAATTAGAAGGGCCAAAGACCAACTAGAACTTAATCTGGCTACTGCCGTAAAAGACAATAAAAAAGGTTTATATAAATACATTAGCAACAAAATGAGGGACAAGGAGAATCAATCTCCATCTTTTATTGGATGCGGGGGAAAACATAGTGACCAAGGATGAGGAAAACGCTGAGGCACTTAATACTTTCTTTGCCTCAGTCTTTAATAGTAAGACCAGTTGTTCTCTGGGTACCCAGCCCCCTGAGCTAGAAGACAGGGATGGGAGCAGAATGAAGCCCTCATCATCCAAGAGGAAATGGTTAGCAAGCTACTACATCACTTAGACACAAACAAGTCTATGGGACCAGATGGGATCCACCCAAGCGTAGTGAGGAAGCTGGAGGAAGTGCTCACCAAGCCACCTCCCATCATTTATCGGCAGTCTTGGCTAACCGGGGAAGTCCCAGTTGACTGCAAGTTAGCAAATGTCACACCCATCTACAAAAAGGGCTGGAAGGAGAATCTGGGGAATTACAGACCTGTCAGTCTGACCTTGGTGTTGGGGAAGGCTATGGAGCAGATCATCTTGAGCAGCACGTACAGGACAACCAGGCTATCAGGCCCTGTCAGCATGGGTTTATGGAAGGCAGGTCATGCTTGACTAACCTGATCTCCTTCTATGACAAGGTGACCCGCTAAGTGGATGAGGGAAAGGCTGTGGATGTTGTCTACCTAAACTTTAGTTAAGCCTTTGACGTTTCCCACAGCATTCTCCTGGAGAAACTGGCTGCTCGTGGCTTGGATGGGCGTACACTCTGTTGGGGTTGTTTAGCCTGGAGAAAAGGAGGCTGAGGGGAGACCTTATCGCTCTCTACAACTACCTGAAAGGAGGTTGTAGCGAGGTGGGGTTCGGTCTCTTCTTCCCAGTAACAAGCAATAGGACGAGAGTAAATGGCCTCAAGTTGCGCCAGGGCAAGTTTAGATTGGATAGTAGGAAAAATTTCTTCACCAAAAGGGTTACCAAACATTGGAACAGGTTCTCCAGGGAAGTGCTGGAGTCACCATCCCTGGAGGTATTTAAAAGACATGTAGATGTGGTGCTTAGGGACATGCTTTAGTGGTGGACTTGGTAGTGTTAGGTTAATAGTTGGACTTGATGATCTTAAAGGTCCCTTCCAAACAAAAAGATTCTGATTCTGCTCTTTCTTTCAGGCAAGAAAGGATCATCCTGACAGATGATCAACAAGTTAAATTATTCCTTCAGTCTTGTATATCCCCATTACCTTCAGATTATGCTCCTGCCTTCAGTGCAGTTGCACTGAGGGAAGAAGCACTGCCCCCCAGCACTGCAGTGGGCAACCCAAAGCCCCTGGCGCTGGCTCATGGCACTCCATGGTGAGGTCAACACAAGACACCAAGTTTCATGGCAGAACCACACTCTGACAGGCTTTTTGCAGCATTTCTGAAAGACGAAGAAAAACAAGGATGAGCTAGATCTGAATTGGAGGTTGCTGAATGCCTCAACTACCAGCAAGTATAAGGGGAATCCAGGATATAAACCACAATTTGGGGCACTTTTGAGGCTGCCCAAAGCCACCACCTGTACCCCTGACACAGCAGGAGAGATTGTAATGCAGTGTGGCTTACATACCGCCTCCTCAGTGACAAGCGAGCGATGGGACAAGCAAGAGATGCTGCAAAGAGCACTGGCAAAAGCCATAACTGGTTCTCCATCCCCGGAGACCTGAGCCTGCAGCAGCTCCCAAGCTCTCGCTGGAGCCTGCAAGCTGGAGCCTGCTTGACATCGCACAGATGACAGACAAGGTTGTTGTTACGAACCATCACATGCACATGCCGTTCTCTCTCAGTAGGCTGAATACAGGTTTGTTGAGGAAAACACTTCCCCAGAACATGTGAGACTCCATGCATGCATATATGATTAAATAATCATTTCTGGATAGGGCTCCAGAAAACACAGGAGATCCACCTGTATGCCTTAACTACTGTGATGTAGAAGCAAACTACTACATCCTTTATGATTTTCACCCAGCAATAATAAAGCACAGGCCATTTGGAGATTGCTGCTTCATGAATCACGTTCAGTGCTGTTTTGAATTTTCAGTATCTTTTTATGTCACTCCTGTACGAGCCATATCTGTTTTATTTTCCTTCCTCTCAGAGGTACTTCCCGGTGTTTCAACCTTTGAACTCACTCATAATCGTGAACACAAAGAGCTCCGTGCATGGGCTGCTGTGACTTTTTGCAGCCGGTTCTTGATGTGAGGTGTCAACATACAGGAAAAATTTTAGAGAACTGAATCTTTCAACACTATGACACAGGATGAATTCCCCGGCTTAAAATGTGAAAGAGATGATGAAAGAGCAAAACAGCATTTGACCTTCACAAAATATAAAGTGGGAGAGACGCATGTCTGGATGGATTAGTAGTGACGGGGTCTGACATCCAGTGGCTTTTTTCCTTACTGCTGAGCAGCTACAGTGGCTTTGATCCACACTGCCTGCTAATTTGGGTCTGTGCCTTCACCTTTGTTGTCACTGTACAAGAGGGGAGAGCAACAGGGACCTGGCATGTTCTCTGCATATCCAAATTCTCAGTGGTTGCAGCTCTGCGTCGTGTTATTGTTGCTGCGTCTTTGCCTGCAAAAACTTTATTACAACACAAAAGTGCAGGGTCCTGTTTCCCCATTGTCAGCACGTTATTGCTCCCAACAATTGAAGGGGGGCAGTTGTTTTTAGACAAGGCTCCTCCTAGTTGCAGACTGTTAGCAACAAGGTTTTAAATTAAATTAAAAGGTATTTCATTTTTAAAATCATAATTGTGTTCATGCTGTTGAGCAGAAACCCTGTTGTGTTTGGGTGGACGCCTAAGAAGTTGTCAGGCGTTCCCGTTTCCTGTAATACCCGTGGCATGTGGGAAGTGCACTGAGTCAGTTGCTCCAAAGTGCCGCCAGCAGATAAAAAGCCTGTTCGTCTCTAGGAAGTCCGGCGAGAAGGTGAGGAGACATCCTGCAGCAAACATGTCAGGTCTGTGATGTTTGTCTAATATTCTTGTAAATAATTCATTGTACCAAAATCTGTTTTCCATTAACTGCTGGGCTCGGGTTAGCATTGGTCCTCTTGGCTGCTGTTTGTGTGTTTTCCCTTCTGCAACGGTGTGTTTAGGCAACAGAAAAACACAGACAAATTGCAAGTCTGATAAATTGTAATGGATGTAATCGAAGGATGTTTCTCTTTGATTTTTCCTCTTGACAGTAGCTATGGAAAAGCAAGCTGGAGCCAACAAGTAATGTAGGATTTCTTTTGACTCTCATAGATTTATTTTTTTTAATAGAAAAACTGCCTTTTAGAGATGCCTTTCTCCATTGGCTATGCGGGCAGCCCAAGTCACAAGCTTTGACTAGACAGCAAAGTTCTAGGCAAGCTAAAATTCGGGGAGATGAAGTGTGTGCAAAGCACCAGTTCACCCCACAAAGCTACACTGTGACTTTATGCTAGCATGATCTAGAGGTAATCCTTTCCAGAGCGTACGATACCATGACTGCATCTGCTAGTGCAAATGCCTGCACTAGCATCAAAATGATGCCATGGGTTTCAGTCACGGACGCGAAAACATTTTAACAGTATGTGTCACACACTGCGCTGGCCTGACATTTCATTGTAAATATTGCTCTTTAGGCTGTTTGGAACATTATGGGAATATACTGAATGTTGACACGACTGGAGCTTCAGAAGCAACCGCGAGACCGGAAGGTCTGAGCTATGCAGGTAGGCACTAATTCAGCTGTCCATCTCCCCCTACATCCACACACAAGCTCATCCCTGTTACGGATCCTGGTCTCTGGCTGTCACTCATTGCCAAGCAAGCAGATTTTTCCACAACCAACAAAGATCCTACTTGGGTATTTATGTTGGGAATGGAGTTGCCTTTGAGATGTTCTAAGGAATATTCAAGATCGTCACAGAGAAAATGTAAGGTTTCCTGGGTTCCTCCCAGCCCCTGCCATCAAGCCTGCTTTTCTCTCTCTTTTAAGAGAGTTTTCCTCATGACCTAAGTTTCTGAACATTTCCCCATTACAGTCCTAAATTGAAAGAAACTAAATCTGGGACTAATCCACCCAAAGTCTTAGATTTATAAAACGACGATCTGCCTTTTAGTTTGCACACTAGAGAACTAACTGCCCTCTGTATTTGGAAAAAAAAGTATTTTATATCATCTGTGTATTGATTTCTAGGGCACTTACCCTTCAGCAAAACTGGTCAATTCTATCATTGCTTCTCCCAAAACGGATTAAGAAGGATTCAAAATGTCAGCTCAGTCACAATAACTGATAGAACAACTTGTTTCTGATTTTAAAAACGAAAGGAAAAGTCATGGATGTTGTGTTGTAGGAGTTCCTGCCTCAGAGAAGATAGCAGAAAAAGATTTGAAGAACATGGCGAAATACAAAGCCAAGATTACAAAAGTTGGCAACAGCAAGTGTGTTGATCCAGCTGTGATTGCTGGGATTATCTCTCGAGAGTCGCACGCTGGGACAGTGCTGGAGAATGGCTGGGGTGACCATGGAAATGCATTTGGCTTAATGCAGGTACGGTCAACCTTCTTAAAAACACAAACCTCATCCTTCTTCTGAAGCAGAAAGTCAGAAGAGCAGCAGGGGACCCGCTGAAAGGCTAAAACTGCCTAAAACTTTTCTGCCAAGTCTTTGGCCAGACTAAACCTGACACTGACCTGGCTGCCAACTCCCAGTACCGGGGAAGGACCCTGATGAGTGTCAGGGCATGAGCTTTTGCACCACGAAACCGCTGCTTGCTTCCCAACACTCTGTTGGGAATGAAGAGATTAATCATTCCTATTCATACTTTAGATAATAGATCATGGTTTTAAAAGCATTTTTTTAACTAAGCACAGAGGCCTGTAGGCTGCAGCTACATACAATCAGGTTAACTGCCCTACATGTACCATAGGGGCCTGGCTAGTGGGGAATCTTGCTTCAGTATTCATGCCTACATTCACGCCTCACTTGTTTGCCAAGTTGTATGCTTATCCGTAGAATCCCTAAACATTTCCTGTACACATTGGGATCCGCTTTTCTAACAGCTCCAGCCCCCTCAGGCTTGCCCTTTACTACCCCATAGTTAAAAGATGGAGGAAGGAGAAAGAGAAAGAGAGAGAAAGGAGGAGAACTGTGCCAGAGATCTAGGGGAGGTCCGTAGAGGAAACGGGGATTTTCCCACCCTTGATGCAGTGGGGGAGGAGAGAAACCTTGCAGCTGGAAAAGCTTAAGCAGCAGTAAGCCTGCCTTCTTCACCCTGTCAGCTTTACAACAGCAGCTGAGCTGTTTTAAGGCTCTGATAGACAAGGAGGTGGGGCAGGCATTCCCCTTCAGTGCCCTGACAATCGGCTATTCAGGTGTCTGCTGGCTTCGTCTGCACCTTGAGCTAGGCTTGCTTGTTCTCTGTACAATTACAAAAGAGGTAAATCACGAGATTAAAGATCAAAATGAATACAAGCAGCCTGTAAGCAATGAAGAGCTCTGGATAAATAGTGGCATTTCTGATGTGCTGATATTGCTGTTTCGCTTTCAGGTTGACAAACGGTACCATAAGATTGTGGGGTCATGGGACAGTGAAGAGCACTTAGTACAAGGCACAGAGATTTTATGTGATATGATAAAGACAATCCAGAAGAAATTCCCAACTTGGACAAAGGAACAGCAGCTCAAAGGTAGAGTTTTGTCAGCTGCAAAACACTTCACATGTACAAAAGTCAAGCGCAAAAATGCTGTAAAACCAAGCACTTCAGAAAATGAAGTTCATTTTATTGAGGTGTGGAATAATATTCAATACTCACTAAAAGGAACAGAGGCATAAGATTTGGTTAGCTTTCTAGCAGGCTTTTGGAAAACTTGGCAAACACCATGACATTTTTCAATTGCAAGGAGGAAGGGTGGTTCTTTCCCCTCCTCTCCCCATTTCATTTGTTTTGTGTTTCTATACCCACCTACAAAAAGCTACTATCCTGGGAACTCTGAAGAAGGAACACATTAATTCTGAAAACATATGGTTCTCTCTGGAGGAAACGTGGTTATATCCTTGAGCACTGATTACAGCTGAAGCAGTCGTGATGTCTGGGTCCCTGTATTCCAACTACAATACAAATATGTCTGAGGTTATCAATGCAGGCAGGCGTGAAAGAATATGCACAAAAGGAAACAGTCATACAACTGAAGATGCTAACATTAGTAAAATACAGCAAGGGGACAATGATCACCAAGCCTGGATATAAAGGAGGAAGTTATGATTTCTTCACAAAGTTAAAACACAAAAGGAGCACCTCAGTGACAAAAATAGCTGGAAATGGTAATACTACAGCCAAAAATACTGGTGAAAAGAGAGCTACAAACTAAAGCAATGCATTTAAGTTGTGATTTTTGTTTGTTTTCTTATTTACTGACAAAGTATCATCTCTGTTTATGTGTTTCTTTCACCCTCATTTCAGGTGGGATCTCAGCCTATAATGCGGGACCCAGGAACGTCCAGACCTACGACAGAATGGATATTGGCACAACACACAATGACTACGCCAATGATGTGGTTGCAAGAGCCAAGTTTTATAAGAGAAATGGATACTGAGATACTTGAGTAATTATTAGATTTGAGTCACTGATTGCATACTTTGCTTCTAATTAAAAAAATCCTGGATTTCTCCCCCAGAAACAGTAAGAATGGGGGAGGGCAATGAAGCCAGAAACAAGTGCAAGCTTTCAATTATTTTTTTTTCACGTACGCTAGAAAAATCATTTTAAATGACAACACTGCTAATAATCCAAACTGTAACCTATCTTTTGCCATTTATTTATCTCACTTCATTGGAAGATTCAAGCAGAGTTTTCACCTATGCCTGCAGTTTTTCAAGGAGCAGACTGATGCTGCAAGAAAGTTATAACACTGCTTAAGAAGATTTTATCTACCTTAGATTTTATGTCAATATATGTGTCTATCAGCAGTACAAAATTGGTTGTAACAATTTGCAATTTTGGAACTGAATATTTGGAATAAATATTTTACATATTTAATCTACCACAAGAGTCTATCACAGTGTATCATATCCTTTCAGAATAATTGCTCTTAACTTTGGTAATGTGACTCCAAGGTGTCTGTTTCTTGTGATCGGAGGGAAAATACTAAGCGATCTGTAACTTTTTTTGCCCTTTATACTACTTCACTTTAGCTTTTACAGTTGTAAACAATCTGTAAAACTCAAGCTGCTGTAGTTAATACTTCTATTGAAGCTACGTATTAGCTTCAATGCAGGTCTGGAGTAAGAATATGCACATTACATCATGTTTTTAAAATGGCATGTAGTTTATAAAATCTGATGAAGTTTATGCACAATGAACAGATTCTTTTAATCGACCATATGGTAAAGCTTTTGGGGAGCCTTAGCTTCAGAGTTGTTGTGTTCATTCAGCCATTTCAAGACACAAGGGTGGAAAGTAAGTGTTTTAGAGTGGCTGAAAAAAAAAAATACTCAAGCATTATCACTAGGGGCTAAAGGAGAAATAATAAAGAGCATGAGGGGATTGTTCATCTGTTTGCTTGTTTATTTTAAATATGGCACATTTTTTATAGCTAGTATTTTGTGCCTGTGGTTAAAAATATCCTGATGCTACTATTAGAATTCTATTGATCTACTCACACTACAGTATTAATTACCAAATCTGAAACAGTAAGTGAACCTGCAACAGAGCAATGGCACAGAACTAGAAATTTATTCTTAAAAAAGTGTATTTCCACATTGCTACTGCATATTGCACCAAAGATTTGTTTGAATGTACTTTAAATGCTACAGCAGGTAGACACAGCAAATGGTTCCTATCCAAAAAAGCAAGCTCAGTGTGAGCCAGCTGCGTGCCCAAGCAGCAAAGGCAGCTAAGGGTACCCTGGGCTGTACGAACAGAAGCACAGCTTGACCAAGGGAAGGGACTGCAAGCACTTGTTAGACTGCATTTAGAGTGGAGTCCAGTTTTGGGCCCCCTGACAGAGGAAAGACCAATTAAGTAGAGAGAAGTCAGCAGAGAGCCACGCAGGTGGTTGGGGCTGGAGTACTTGCCCATGAGAAGGGCAGCTTCAGGTGGACCTAACAGCAGCCCCACAGTACCTACCTGTGAGGGATAATTGAGGAGATGGAGCCAGGCTGGCTCCTCACACTAGCACAAGGTGGGAAGAGAAGTGTCAACAGGCATAAGCTGAAAAAAGAGGTTCAGACTGGATACAAGACTGTATCCTGCATATAACCTTTTCCCCATGAGGACAGCCAGGCAGCAGAGGAGGCTGCCCAGAAAGGCTAAGCTGTCCGTGTCCTCAGAGGTTTTCAAGACCTGACTGGACAAAGTCCTGAACAACTTGGCCTGATGACCTCAGCGCAGGCCCTACATTAAGCAGGAGGCTGGACGAGAGACCTGCAGGTACCTCTCAACCAGAACTTTGCTATCATCTTAAGTCAGCCTGTTTGTTCCCTGCACAAAAAGGTAGCATCTCTTACCTGTGCTTCATGAAGATTTACATGAAGCATTTCCAGCCTTTGACACTGTCCCGCATGACATCTTGGTCTCCAAGCTGATAAAATATGGGTTTGATGGATGGACAATTCAGTGGATAAAGAACTGGCTTGACGGCCGCACCCAAAGAGTGGCTGTCAATGGGTCCATGTCCAAGTGGAGGCCAGTGACAAGTGGAGTCCTTCAAGGATCAGTACTGGGATCGGTCTTGTTTAACATCTTCGTCAGCGACATGGACAGTGGCATAGAGTGCACCCTCAGCAAGTTTGCCGACAACACCAAGCTCTGTGGGGCGGCTGACACACTGGAGGGAAGGGATGCCATCCAGACGGACCTTGACAGGCTGGAGAGCTGGGCCTATGCCAACCTCATGAAGTTCAACAAGACCAAGTGCAAGGTCCTCCATCTGGGTCAGGGCAATCCCAAGCACCGATAAAGGCTGGGCAGTGACTGGCTTGAGAGCAGCCCTGAAGAAAAGGACTTGGGGGTACTGGTGGACGAGAGGCTCAACATGAGCCCGTCAGGGTGCACCAGCAGCCCAGAAAGCCAATCTTATCCTGGGCTGCATCAGGAGAAGCGTGGCCAGCAGGTCGAGGGAGGTGATTCTCCCCCTCTACTCCACTCTCATGGGACCCCACCTGGAGTACTGTGTCCAGTTCTGGAGCCCCTACTACGACAAAGATATGGATGTGCTGGAACGTGTCCAGAGAAGGACCACGAGGATGATCAGAGGGCTGGAACACCTCTCCTATGAGGACAGACTGAGAGAGTTGGTGTTCAGTCTGGAGAAAAGAAGGCTCCGAGGAGACCTTATAGTGGCCTACCAGTATCTTAAGGGGGCCTACAAGAAAGCTGGTGAGGGACTTTTTAGGATGTTGGGTAATGGTAGGACTAGAGGGAATGGATTAAAACTAGAGATGGGTCGATTCAGACTGGGCGTTAGGAAGAAGTTCTTCACCATGAGGGTGGTGAGACACTGGAAGAGGTTGCCCAGAGAGGTGGTGGAAGCCCCATCCCTGGAAGTTTTTAAGGCCACGCTGGATGGGGCTCTGAGCAACCTGACCTAGTGGGAGATGTCCCTGCCCATGGCAGGGGGGCTGGAACTAGACGATCTTTAAGGTCCCTTCCAACCCAAACCATTCTATGATTCAATGCTCCATTAATGAAAGGATGTGAATACACACTGTGCACCCTGTTGGTTCAGGTTTTAGACCTGAGAGCAAATCTCTAGAGAACGTATGCTTATACAGAGAAGGTTTGGGATAGCAGATTGACTGACAGTTGAGACCTTGGAGGAAATACCATTTCAGAAACACCCAAACTTACACATATTAAAAATTTTAAGAAAATATAATTTCCTTTTTCATTAACACTGCCAGCTTGTCAATTAAAGACAGTAAGGATCTCTGGTAGCTAAATCTTACCCAGAAATAACAGGTACTATCTAAAACATTTTCCCTTCTCTGTACTTGGGAAGCAGTTATTAGCTCTGCTCTAACTTAGGTAGTTTATCACACGCTTTTTAAGTTGTGCACAGTACCATGCAAGCTTGTTCATTGACACATTCTTTCCAGTTCACACTGCAGTACTTTTGAAGGTTGTAGCATCTGTATAGCGTAATGAATAGAAGATCCATATTCATACATATACTGAGTATGACAGGACTGGCAGCACTCCCTCTGTTGGAGATTCACCAGGCTGCAGCACTGTGGACACAAATCCCAAACGCACTTGGTAAGCCTGAGCGATCCTGGCGTTGGTGCTCTGGGCCACTAATCCCAATACAAGGCTTACATTTGCTATCCCACAGCAACAAGACCCCTTTGCCCTAGTACTTGTGACATGTCTTTTAAGCATGTCCTGTATACCTTGGATGCACTACACATCCTTCAAAAGGGATGACATTTCAGCTTTACTAAGCATGTCCCTGAGGGAACATGTTCAACACCACAGTTATAACACACTGCCGTGGAAGATGGCATGCAGATGCTGGAAGGAAGGTGACAGGGAAGAAACGAAACATTCATTTATCTGCTTCTTTTTCCTTGTCATTCTGTATACTTCAGACCAACACTAGTATTTCCAACTATAGCCTTTAACTTGTTGAGAAATTGAGGTTTTTCAGCTCAGTTTTGCATTTCTGCCTTCAGCCTGCCAGTAGGAGCCATTGCACTCTTCAATGACACTACCATAGCCTATCCTTCTTTTTCTTCTGCACACTGCCTCCAGCTTTTATGTCCCTCTTACTGATTTGTCTATTCCTTTGAACTCCTACTAGTGTTTACTCTTCTCTGGAAGCATGCAGAAAGGATAAACATTCATTTTCAGCGGCTGCATCCCTCTGATCTTCTCACAACATGCAGTCATTAAGATTAACTCCTTTACAGCGTGTCTCATGTGGGAGAGGCTCATAGTGTAGTAAACTATGGAATTTATGCTTGCTGGAATGAAAACTACTTCATCACTTGATACAGCAGTGGCTTTCTAACTTTGGCCACAATTCTTAAAACTGCAAATAAAAAATATACAGTGCTATTTAAGATCCTTCAGTAAAAGGTGTTATTTTATAAGCTTGCATTCCACAATTACTAACTTGCACCAAAGAAGTATGGTTCAGGGTCTCCAGATTTCTAAAGTTTGCAATTTTAGAACAGGAAAAGCATCAACTTTCACCCAGACTGCAGCTCTTAGGCTATTACTATTAAACGTTTAGGATCAAGAAATACATATGAAGTGAGATAACACGTTTCCTGAAAAACTAATTATACAATCTACCAAGATGTGAATCACTCCTCTTACTCCCAAACGGGGAGTTCAGGTACTTCTTAAGCACATTTCCCGAAAGACAAATTACACAACCTACCAAGGTGTGAAGCACCCCTTCTGTAACTCCCAAATAGGGAGTTCAGGTACTTTTTAAGCTACGGAGGAGGCCAGATGACAGACTCTTTGCTAAGGAACAAGTGTGAGATCTGGATGACCAAGCTAAGTCACCCACAAACACCTGCCTCAAACAAGTGTCACCCTCAGCAGATAGCCAGTCAATTCTCAGGTAAAGAGAGGGCTTTTAAATTCCACTTCCTTCGCGCAGTAAAGATGAAATCATGCACCACCATTGTAAGCCTTTACTGTTAGCTGGGAAATGTCCTCACCATCATTACTTAGATCCACTCTAAAACAAAGTCAAATAAGCAGAAAAGTAAGTAAAGTTCTTTAATAGCTAGCCATGAACTGCAATAATCTAGCCACGAAATTAAAACACAAGGACAGAAAGCCTATCATTCATTTAACATTTCAGGCAAACATTACCAACACTGAATTTTATATCTGTACACGTGTAGTCCTTCTTTAAGCATCAGTGCCACATCCACCGCTCACACCAGACAGGGTAACTAAGCTTACATTTCATATACAAACTCTTAACTTGGGAGTCAAATTATTTATTTTATAAAATATAAATCCAACCAGCACACCTTATGATTTAATTTCTTTCTGCTCCACAGGTTTCAGACGCCGTTTAATGACAAGCTCTCCCTTGCTCGTAAGAAAGGTGTCTGACATTTCCTCTTCTGTTGGCAACCCATAAGGTAGTTTCAGTGGCTGTATTCTACAGGCAAAAGAGTTTGCTTAGTGAAGTCCTATGACTGGAAGAGTGTTACGTTAAGTGTTCCAAATTAAACAAACTGTTAACAAACCTTATCAGATGTTTAACAACTTTCAGTTTGGAATTCACAGAGGGGATATTTTTGTGCAGTCTTGGCTGATGCGCCTACATAAAGAATAGAACAGGTTTTACAAATGCATTGCCAAACCCCAAATCTCTCTTCACTGAACTTTTCACACTACCAGTAAAAACATAAACCATATTTGCAAAGATAAGATTTAGAGAAATAAGTTTTGCATCAAGAACACACATAAAAATATAAAATCAAAACTTGATCAAGCTCTTGATTCCAGTAAAAGGACAATTTCAGCTTTATTCCCACTACATTACCAATATATTCTAATTTCTTCCAACTGTTAAAAATACTATAGGTAGAAATATATGTAGATGTATAGATGTTTAGGGGTAAGACTGCTTGCTTCAGTTAGATCTTAAATTGATCAAGCAAACATTGTTTCTCTGTAACATTACACTTACTAGACAAATTTTTGCACAATGTGCAGTTGGCCTGATGCAGTTGACATCTTTGACAGAAACTCTGTTTGAAAATATATCATCCCCTTGGGATTTGGAAGCCTTTTCGTTAACAAATCAGTCTTATTTACTTACCTGCAATATCTGAATAATATGACCTACAGAGAATACTGAATTCAATGAATTTACAAATCTATTTTCATTATTTTAGCAGAATTCTCAAGGTAAGGTTCTCTTCAGGCATGCATAGCAGTACCATACAGTAATATTCTGAATTCCCACTAAATGAGCATTTAACATTAACATTCTTCTCTGCTCTTAAACTCATCATCGATTTCTCAATTACATGTATAGCAGCTGTAAAGCAATCCGAATTTTGTGACTGCAAAATTGAGGTCCTTAAAAAAAAGCCACCACCTAAATTCTACCCTATGTTTCTACATTTCTGGTGTACACAATAAATATAAAGAACAACAATCATACTTTTACGAGTCCAAGATCACGTATTATCTTCTTTTCCCAATATGGGCGACCAACTACACATTTTATTCTAGTAACAACATGGATTTTGTGGGGCTGCTCAGGGTCACCTCCATACTTTTCATGATCTCCAGGCCGTGGCTGAAATACCTAAAATAAGAAGTTCACAAAAACAGAGGGTATTTTCCTAAATATCTGGATTACTACTATAGCTCATAAAATAACTCTCTAAAACATCCTTCAACTTTGGCAAAAATTCTTACATGTTTAACTAGCTTTCTTTTCAGAAAGTCAAAGCACCAACAAGTGACCTCAAATTTAGCTTTTATAACATTAAGCCAAACTTATTTTTATAACAATTTTCACTCTTCAGTTTGGCCATATAACTGCATAGAAATACATGGACAATACTATACCAGCACAGCACTTAATTCACATGTATCTCGTTGAAGAACCTCTGCTTAGCCTCTGAATGGTAAGCTTTTCCAGAAGCTTTAATAATGATTTTAAGGCAAAGACTAGATGGTATCTTGCAAAAAGATAAACTAAAAATGTAAATGTAAAAATGTACAATGTAAGTCAAACTTCCCATCTCTTTCATTTTAGTTATTTATTGAATAGAATACATCAGTGGAAGGGACCTACAATGATGATATAGTCCCACTGCCTGAGCAGTTCATGGCTGACCAGAAGTTAAAGCACGTTGTTAAGGGTATTGTCCAAATGCCTCTTGAACACTGACAGGCATGGGGCATCAACCACCTCTTCAGGAAGCCTGTTCCAGTGTTTGGCCACCCTCTCAGTACGGAAATGCTCATAATGTCTGGTCTAAACCTCCCCTGGTGCGCCCTTGAACCATTCCCATGCATCCTGTCACTGGATACCAGGGAAAAGAGATCAGCACCTCCCTCTCCTCTTCCCCTTCTCAATAAGGTGTAGAGAGCAATGAGATCCCCCCCCAGCCCCCTTCTCTTCAAAACAAACAAGTCCAGAGTCCTTAGCTGCTCATAGTCATTCCTTCCAGCCCTTTTACCAGCTTTGTTGCCCTCCTCTGGATGTACTCAAGGACCTTCACGTTCTTAAACTGTGGGGCCCAGAACTGCACACAGTACTCAAGGTAAGGCTGCACCAACACAGAATACAGTGAGATAATCGCCTCTTTTGAGCGGCTGGTGATGCTGTGTTTGATGCACTCCAGGATGTGGTTTGCCCTCTTGGCTGCCAGGGCACACTGCTGACTCCTACTGAGCCTCCTGCCAACCAGCACCCCCACATCCCTTTCTGCAGGGCTGCTCTCCAGCCACTCCTCTCCCCGTTTATACTTGTGCCCGGCATTACTCTGTCCTAGGTGCAGAATCTGGCATTTGTTCTTGTTAAATTTCATGCAATTGATGATTACCCAATGCTCCAATCTGTCTAGATCCCTCTGCAAAGCCTCTTGCTCCTCGAGAGTTGACAGCACCTCCCAGTTTGGTATCACCAGTAAACTTGCTAATGGTGCACTCAACTCCTGCATCCAGATCACTGACAAAAGATATCGAACAGAACTGGCCCTGGGACTGAGCCCTGAGGAACACCACTGGTGACCAGTCACCAGTGAGATGTAGCCCTGGGGATTCACTACAACCCTTTGGGCCCTGCCCTTCAGCCAGTTCTTCATCCAGTGCACTGTGAACCTGCTTATCTCTAGAAATCTCTCATACCACAGAAAGCACAGACTTAAGCAGGCTAATACCTATTTTTCAGTTTCTCAACTACTGAAGCACATACCGAGTCCGGAATTCTTGACCTGGTAAAGAGACAACGAACCCACGCTGTGGACGCCATCCCCTCCATCCTCTTCCCCAGCATCTGCAAAGAGAGCAGGACATCACTGGTCAGGTCTTGCCTTCTCTTCAGACTTGCAAACAGATTACACAGGCACCCAAACTCAGACCAGGTGACAACATATCCCACGCTTACTACATCTCCCAGCGGTTGAAGAATAGACTGTGCTGACACACACGCTTCAAACTGGAAGAGGGTAGATTTAGATTAGATATAACGAAGAAATTTTTCAGTATGAAGGTGGTGAGACACTGGAACAGGTTGCCCAGAGAAGCTGTGGATGCCCCATCCCTGGAAGTGTCCAAGGCCAGGCTGGATGGGGCTTTGAGCAGTCTGGTCTAGTGGGAGGTGTCCCTGCCCATGGCAGGGTGTTTGGAACTAGATGATCTTTAAGGTCCCTTCCAACCCAAACCATTCTATGGTTCTACGACACTGGGCGCCCTCAGGCTCCTCGGCCTTTCCAACGGCCGCGCTCTCCTCTCAGGGGAGGCACCGGCCGGGCGCCGCGGCGATTGCGCCCGGGGTGAGGGGTACGAAGCTGGCAGCAGGGCCCCTCGCTCCCGCCGGTAACCGCCCCGCTCTCTCCTTCCCCCTCTCAGCAGCGGCTCCGAGGCGCCGGCAGGGCCGTTCCCCGCCGCCCCTCGCCGCTTCACCGGCAGAAGCGGCCCCCCTACTGCCGCCGCATCCCGAACTAAACCCCGGCCGCAGCCATCACCTTCCAAGCGGCGGCTGGGCCCGCTATGGCCGCCATCTCGGTGCGCAGCCTTCCGGCCGGGCACCAGCGCCACGGCACTTCAGTTCCGCGCCGCCGGAAGGAAAAGAGTGAGGCACAGCCCCCTTCCCTCCTCCTCCTCCTCCTCAGCTTCAGTTTCTATTCCCGTTCCCCCCTCCCCGTTTCCCCCCCCGCGGCGCCTATGTCGCGGGCGGGGAGCGATGGCACCGCCGCGCTGGAGCGAGCCGGGGCGGACACAGTGAAGCGGGCGGTGGAGCTGGATCTGGCGTCTCGGTTCCAGGAGTCGCTGGTGTGTTACCAGGAGGGCATCGACCTCCTGCTACAGGTGGTGAAAGGTACCGGGCGAGGCGGGGCGGGGGGAGGGGATGCGGTTTGTCAGCCGTTTACTGCAGCCGTTGAGGCGGTTGGTTGTTAAACGCCCCCCGGCTCTGTGGGAGGCCGCCAGCCGGGGATGGTTTTGAGGAGAGAGGAGCCGTGTTTGGTGCCGAGGGCCGGCCCCGGTCCCTCGTCGCCTCACCGGGAGGGAGAGGGAGAGCTGGCGGTGTCCCCTCGGGAAGACGGGAGGCTATGGCAGGGCTCAGGTGCTCCCCCCCTGCCTGGAGGAGAACCGGCCTGTGCGCTTTTGATTCACAGCCACGAAAGATGAAGCAAAAAAGCAGCGTTTCCGACAGAAAATATCCGAGTACATGACCAGAGCTGAAGATATTAAAAAGCACATTGAAAAAGAGAAACAAGGTATGGATCTGGTTGTACCCGTTTGCATTTAAATACCTGTCGTCATGTGAACATTTTACAGGCAAGGTGGTTAAGACAGGAATCATAGAATGGTTTGGGTTGGAAGGGACCTTAAGGTCATCTAGTTCTAACCCCCTGCCATGGGCAGGGACACCTCCCACTAGACCAGGCTGCTCAAAGCCCCATCCAGCCTGGCCTTGGACACTTCCAGGGATGGGGCATCCACAACTTCTCTGGGCAACCTGGGCCAGTGTCTCACCACCTTCACAGTAAAGAATTTCTTCATAACATCTAATCTAAATCTCCTCTCTTTCAGTTTAAAAGGGTTACCCCTCATCCTATCGCTACACTCCCTCATAAAGAGTCCCTTCCCATCTTTCCTGTAGGCCCCCTTCAGGTATTGGAAGGCCGTTATAAGGTCTCCCTGTAGCCTTCTCTTCTCCAGGCTGAACAACCCCAACTCTCTCAGCCTGTCCTCATAGGAGAGGCGCTCCAGCCCTCTGGTCATCTTTGTGGCCCTCTGCTGGACCTGTTCCAACAGGTCCATGCCCTTCCTGTGCTGAGGACTCCAAAGCTGGACACAGTACTCCAGGTGGGGTCTCACCAGAGCAGAGTAGAGGGGCAGAATCACCTCGCTCAACCTGCCGGCCATGCTTCTTTTGATGCAGCCCAGGATGCAGCTGGCTTTCTGGGCTGCAAGCGCACATTGCCAGCTCCTGTTGAGCTTCTCATCCATGAACACCCACAAGTCCTTCTCAGCAGGGCTGCTCTCAGTCGATTCTCCGCCCAGCCTGTATTTGTGCCTGGGATTGCCATGACCCAGGTGCAGGACCTTGCACTTGGCCTGGTTGAACTTCACGAAGTTGGCATGGGCCCACCTCTCAAGCCTGTCAAGGTCCCTCTGGATGGCATCCCTTCCCTCCAACGTGTCAACCGCACCACACAGCTTGGTGTCATCGGCAAACTGTCATGATCTTCACTAAAAAAGAGACTTCTTTCTTTTTTAGATGGCAAATACCATAAGCAAATCAGGATAGAGGAAAATGCTACAGGTTTCAGTTACGAAAAGCTTTTCCAAGAGTACCTTACTGAGATTGTTTCTGAAGTTTGGGTGGAGGACCCATACATTAGGCATGTTCATCAGGTAAGTAGATATTCAGTGTAGCTGATACACGTGTAACTACTAAAAAAATTCTAGGTTACTAAATTAAATAAAACTTTTACAGTTGTATAACTTCCTACGATTCTGCGAGATGCTAGTTAAGGGGCCGTGCAAAGTGAAAACAATCCACCTCCTCACTTCCTATGATGAAGTAAGTATCTAGATTTTGGTTTCTGTTTCCCCATACTCAGGTGATACCACATGCAAATATATATATATATATATTTAGTTTTAAATATAGATTTGTTCTTACTTACCAGTACTTGTTAGACTGAAGCTCTGATGCCTTCAGCAGAAAACACAGATTAAGAGAAAAATAAAAATGTGATAGTTGAACATAAGTAACTTTATAAGTTCAGAGTTTTGTGGTAACTCTAACAAATTCTTGGTAAGCAGAATCTTAAATGGAAAAGATATTTTTGTGAAAGTTTTGTTGTGGAAAATGTCATCAGAACCAAAGCGTCTATTGAGATATGGGTTTCTTTCTCTTCCAACAGCTGTATATAGTTGTCATTCTAGAGGCTTTGATGAGCTAAAACCTCTGAAACTATCACTGCATTTATTTTGTCTCAAATAGCAATTCATATGTAGTTTCAAAGGGCTGAGAGGGAGCTCCTCCTCCACAATCCTTAGCAAGTGTATCTGTAGTCTGTCTGCCCTTTATCCTGTCTTTGAAACAGCAAATCTGCCTTCATCCAAGTTACTTTCTTTTGGTTTAAGTTATTACTAAAAAGGTTTTGATGGTGAGTTTAGGAAGAGGTGACCAGAAGTAGAATATATGGTTAAAAAAACCCCCCACCATGTTATTTTTACTTTTAACAGGGTAGTGGGAGGAATCAGCAGATAAGTGGCTTGGAAGAAATACAACAATCATTGAGGAATTATGGAGTAACACTGAATATTGCATTCTCATCTTCAATACATGATCGAGAAATAAGGTGGGTAATATAAAAAATCAGTGAATGACTTATTTGAAGTCAAACTACTTAACCCTAACTTTTGAGACAATTTCTAATTACAGCTGTTGTTAACAAAGTGGAAGGCAGTGGCCCTCACTGGATAAAATCAGCCTTCCATAGTTTCATGTGTGCTAACTGTGAATATAATAGTAGATGTCTCTTTACACAGAACGGTGTCTTCCATGGTTCATACAGGTATCGCCTACACTAGGAAATAATTGTGATTGAAACAAGGAGCTTGTGCGTCATGTGGATATAACTATTTTTTTTTATTCAACATACTCATAGTATTCAAATTTGTGAATTTTTGAAACAGATTTAACAATGGATGGATGATTAAGATTGGAAGGGGTCTTGACTATTTTAAGAAACCACAGGTAAGAATGCTTTGACCTCTTTAATTAATTTATACTGTAGAAGAGCTCGTTCTGTGTTCACCATGTCAATTCTCTTTATTTCTGCAGGGTCGTTTCAGCATTGGATACTGTGACTTTGACTTGCGACCTTGTCATGAAACAACAGTGGATGTCTTTCATACTAAACATACAAAGAAAATGTGATCAGATATGACTGTTTTTAATGAGTGTTTTTATAAGCATAAAAATGTAAGACTGGAAGATGCTGCTTGAGTCCAGCTGTCCACCCTCAGAAGCAATTCTTCTAAGTACTTAATCTAACACAGCTTTTTATTATCTATAGATTTAAGAATATTTGAGGCTTTTCAGTCTGAGAAAACACAACTGTACAATTCCTCCATTGTACTTCTCCCGTAATCTTAATTAGTACCATCCATGTCTAGATTTGATCTTGATTTCATAACAGACCCTCAATACTGTCTCTCAAAGGCCTCTTTACTGTCATTTCTATTTTTACTATTAATTTTGTCCTGAGGAAATTTTTGGTTTTATATCTTTAATTGACCACCTCACATAGATTTGAGGCTGGGCTGCCACATGTCCTCTTTTATAAGCAGCCTTATTTATTTCCTTTAATTCCTGGATTCTAATCATGACTACTGTTCTGCTGTGTTTTGGTCAATCCTGTAATACCTGATTTCACAGACTTTAATAGTAACCCCAAATCTAACATTCCATTTTCCAAGCTCCTTGTTTATAAACATTGTAGTGTTCAGTATACAGACATTTCAGGATCATCTTATGTGTCTCTGTGTGATGGATTTTGGGATGGAAAGGATGCAAACAGCTATATTCTTTTCCCTGACAGTCCTATCTGTTCTTTTATTCCATGATGTATGGTCACATACCTGATTTCCACCCTTTGCAACCAGGTGTGGAAAGGTTGTATGATCCTCTCCCAGTTTTTTTCCCTGACTTGCAAGTTTAACGTCCTTCCAGCTAGTCATGCCAGTCTCAACTGCAGTAAGCTATTTCCTTGCTACTAAGATCATCCACTAAAAAAATAATAATTGATTTTTAAATTCTTCCAGACGCTGGATACCCTGAAACTTTCTTGTTGATAATGATTCTAAGGAATATGCTAATTGGAAAAAAGACAAAGTTTTTTCTTGTCTTTCTTTCATCCTTTGGAAACCGGAAAGTATCACCTGAGCTGCTGTTTCTTTTTCTTCTTATACAAAAGTTCTTGATCACTGTCAGCAAGAATGCAGCAAAACCGTATATTCTGATACGAAGAATAGACAGGCCTCTTTTGCAGATCCCATCAAAATCTTTTCAGCCTCAGGACTGATAGGTGCCTTACACTTTCTGCATCTTGTAATACAATATGCCTGCATATAGTAGCATCATGTTTATTGCTAGAACTTTCTCTCCTATGTTTCTTTTTCCTGATAGCTGGCGTATTGCATTATGATTTTCTTTAATTTGCTTTATTCTTTTTTCACCTTCTGTCATCTAATGCTGCTATTCTTTTGCCTCTAATGCAACAAATCTATTCCACAGCTGTCAAGAAGAAACAGACCTGGTCTTTGCCTTGTTCTCTGGGTCACAATTTGCCAGTGATAAAAAAAGTTTTATCCTTTTGCATAATAATGTCAACAGCTTTTCAGTGTTACATCAGCAAGAAGAATAACATATGTGCCACAGAAGCTGTACGCTACCAGTCGATCCCCACAAACATTCTGTGGAAGCTCCCTGGCTTGCTGCTGTGATACTAGGTTTCTAGTCACTGTTGTCAATTTTATTCAGTTGTGTATAATATATTCCTATTTCTAATGGAAATAAAGGTTATTTTTTATTATTTGTAGTTTTAGTCATCTGCTTGAATTCTTCTCTGCACTACATGGGGTAATTCAAGGAAGCTGGGTAATACCTTATAGATTAGCCATGTCTGGGAGAAGGTTCACTGTAAATACAGTGAGTTTCCCAAATGTGAAGCTTTGTATCTTTTAACCTAGTCCAGCAACTTCAAACACACAGGGGCAAAATGAAAAGCCACCTTAAATATTTTAGATCAACTTTAAATTTTAGTATTTTATTATCAGGTCATCACCTGGATTGTGCAGCCAGGACTGTCCCTCCTGGCATCATCTGCGGAGATGAGCTTAAGCCACCATCCCGTCTGGAGCCAGCTGAGTGTCGTTCAGTCCTACAGTGTGACTGCGAGTCCTAGCTGAGGGTTGGATTCACCCCGACTAGCTCTCCTTAGCTAAAGGTAGGTCGCTTCTGCCCTGTGATTTCCTCCTGCTGAGTGCTATCTTTTAAAAATGACAGTGTGCAAGTAACATAGTAACACCTCATAGGCCATTGCAGGCCTCACTTGTTAAGAAATATTTGCTGGTAATGGTCTTGTCTGCACGATTTAAATAGCAAAGGACTGAAGTATTCACGAAAGGATATATTGCCTAGCGCTTCCTAATCTGACTGTCTAAAGCCTCCTTATTTGAAGAATTTCAGTCGCTGCTTACCACAACCTGCTTATCTGACAGTTTGGTGAAGAATGAGTTGTATAACCTTGCAGTATATAAACTCTAACTGCCTCATTGGACATATAGTTCTTATAAGCAAAGGCAGTCTCTCTGCTGCTCTCTGGTCTCTCCTACAGCAATGAACTGCTGATGTTGTGACATGATCAAAATTGCATTCCAGTTATTCTGTGACAGAATTTGGTGCCGTGGCTTGGATTCACGTGTCCTGCTTCGCCTGGGAGGACCACAGACTGATGCCTGCCGAAACCCCCTTGGTGCCACTCAGATAGGTAGGCGACCTTTTGAAATCCTTACTGGAGCTTCAGCTGAGGGTTGTCTGTATGGACAAGGATGCTGGAAGTCAGAATGTCCTTACAGACCTAATCATAAGTCTTTTAGGTCCAGCAGCATTCAGTCACCCTAACTTTGTACCTAACTCTTCCTTCATGCCACATCCTCTGAAATAGGATTAGGACAGCCTCAAGGACATAGACATTATTGCTCCTTTACTTTCTTTAGGCCAGACTGGACCTTATTTATCTTGCCCTATTAACAGCAAGATCGTTTCTTGCCTAATTGATACTGGTGTTTCTCAATCCACTTTATGTCCTTCTGATTTTCCTGCAGTTCCCTTATCTTCAGAAGTAGTAAACGCTGTTGGTATTTCAGGACAACACACATGTCATTCGGGAACAAGCCCTTTGTCTGTAACTATCCATCTCATTTCTGGATACTATGCTTCCCTTTGAAGTCTACCACCCCAGTTAACCTTCTGGAAAAACTCTCATTGGGCTATATATTGTGCCCTGAATGGAATTTACCTTGATGTGCTCACACCTCAACAGGGTGAATTTATGGCTTTTTTGCTTGATGAACCTCCCACTTTAAATTTAAGTAACTCTACTACTCAAGGGCAGTTTGGTGAAGAAATAGTTGTATAACATAAAGGTATATAAACTCTGTAACTGCCTTCTTTGTGCAAAGTTCGCATCAGGGGAGTTTGTCACTGCTGCGCTGGGTTCTCTCCTATAGCAATAAACTACTTCTGTTCTGACCTGACCGAAATTGCATTCTGCTTATTCAGCAACAACAGTGAAATGTATCTTGAACCTTTCTTTCTTAATGTTACTTTATATTGAGCTACTATTTTTAACATGAAAACTGTCATTTTCAGTTCACTGTTGCCTTTCATTAGCGAATTTTCTCCTAGGTAGTAACATAAGGAACCTCTTTCTCCTACATCTGTATTTGCAAGTGTCTTTCCTAATGTAGAAATAGTCCCACTTTTAGCTTAGATACCAGTACCTATGGCAGCAGCGACTCCCAGCTTTGTGCCAGGCAGTGCAGGTACAAAGGAGGCACATATGGCCTCTGTCCTGGTTAGCCTCTCCTGCCCTCATCACATAAACCCCCACAATGAACTTCCTAATCCTTCCCCTGCTTTTGTGCATCCATGGACAAAAGCCCTAATCCAGGGTGGAGCTGCATGACTGATTCACTACACAGTGGTGATTTTAGCTTACTACCATGTTTGTACAGCAGAGGCAGAGGGTCACCAGCACTCTGCAAAAAAGGTCTTTCAACCAGAAACCAGGGGGAGATCCCTCTCCACAGAGCTCCAGGGCTGAGATCTGGCCTTTGAGCTACTATCTTCAAGGAGCGGGATGCAGCCCAGGGGATGCAGGGCAGCAGCACAGTGGCATCTACCCTATCCCATCTGTAGTACCTTCTCTGCTACAGAGCCAGTTTGGGGTGCCTCCATCATATTCCCTTGTGTAAGCAGCACTGATGTCTGTCAGCTCGGAGTGATACAGGGCTGCAGCCTATTGCAGTGGCTTACACCCTTACATGACTAATAAGAGAAATATTCAGCTTGTAGAAATCAATGTTTTAATTTTGTTTTCAATAAATTAAAGAGCAGCAGGAGTTTAACTTACTTTTTCAAAATGCAAGTCACATTAACATTATCATATTCTCACATAGCAGATTCCACCTGCTCTGCAACTCAGCATCTTGTGGACACACTCTTAGTAATGTTGCCGTTAGCGTAGTGGTTTCATTTGGGCAAAACTTGCTGCCAGTAAGGCTCTTCACCAGTTCACTGCACACTGCTGGTGGCAGCCACTGCTCCGGCAGATCAATGTTACAGACTTCAATCCTTCCATGTTTTATATCCATATCTACTTTAACATCAAGAACAGAATCTTTATAGACTATGTTAAAACAAGTGCTAATGCTGAACTTGGGTGTCTTTCCATATACCCATTCCCAGGTTTGTAGTTCTTTAGTTTTATTATTAATTCCAGGAAGCACAGTCTCATCAGCTGGATTTATTAAGGTGATGTGATGATCTGTTTGGTGTTGTGTAGCATATTCTTCAGCAATGGCATCCAGGAGCATCTCACAAGTTAAACTAGGATCCTCTTCAAAGAGATTTTTCACTGAGGCGGGCACGCTAGGAGTAGCATTGCTTTTTATCCCTTTATAAGGACTTTTTAGCACAGAAGATAAAACAAACTTATCTGCATTACAGAGTAAGGTACAGTGGTGATAAGCAGTTGTCCGTCCCAGCTTTGCAGCAGTACCTGAGATTTTGTAATGTCTATCTAGCAAGATGTCGTACCTGTCAGTGACGTGTACATCTAACTGGGGGCGCAAGGCTTTCAGTGCCTTCACAACTAGTTTCAGGTTTTCCATTCGTTCGTATTTTTTTCTGGATGTAAAGAAAGTCAAATTGATATTGCCTAAGTCATGGTAAACTGTCCCTCCTCCACTTCTCCTCCTGGCTAGTTTTATATTTTTTTGCCGCAATAGCCTGAGGTTGCATTCCTGCCAGGGATTCTGATGTCTCCCTATTACCACAGCAGGGGAATTTCTCCAGAGGAAAAGGACCTGCCGGTTCTCTAAATTCATGTGGTCGTGGATCCAGTCTTCCACAGCTAGATTTTGGTAAACATCATCAGAAGCAGACTGGATAATGAGGCTTCCGCTAGTTGTGCTCCTGAAGCCAACTTTTGGAGTCCTGAGGATGCAGGATAGCTGAAGGCAGTTCTTTAATGATGCCTGGAGTACCATGTTTTTAATAACTGGACAGTAGATGGAAGGAACACTTGATCTGGTAAAGTTGAATGTGGCAAGTGCGCAACCTGCTGTTGTGACAGGAATGAAAATTGCTAGTGGCAGTCATGATACAGTCACGCTCTTCCCAAAGCAGCAATGCTCCCCAGGTGGTGTGAGTGACAAGGCACGTTTCTCCTCCTGAAGCTAGCGATGCCGTTCAAGTTCAAACCCTGACGAGTGCTTAACATAAGAGCTGGGGTTGTCAGAGCGACTTCTCCTCGCAGTCCTTGATGCCTAAAAGACCAAAGGAAGAAACGGAATTAAACTGTGTATTTTCCCCTGGCTCAGTACAGTCACGCTAATACAATTTTACTTCGTGTATTTTGCTAGGCTTAGTTTTAGCGATCCAGGTTTTTTTACGTTGTTCTGAGAAGAAAAAGAAGGCGCAAAAGTTCACGAACTTGTGGGCTCGGTGAGGAGCCGGCCAGGCGCGGGGCTCGCTGCCGCAGCGCCCGCAGCGCCCTAACGAAAGGCCGGCCGAGCCCCGCGGACTCACCGCAGCCGCTGCCGCCGTTCCGAGGCGCCGTTCCGCTGCGGGCGCAGGCGTTCCTTCCACGGTCACTCACCCCCCGCCCGGGGCAGCAGCCCCGTCCCCGCGCCCCGCAGCCGCCGGTAACTCAGGGAGGGATGAGGCGGCGCCGGCGCCTTCCGCTTCCCGCGGTCAGAGGTGCCGGGGGCGGCCCCCGGTATGTGAGTTTGTCGGGGAGGGGAGGAGAAGATAGATCGGACCTCTGATGGCGCGGGGCTGGAAGCCGTGTTTTCCCAAGTCTGGGTTCGTTACCGGGGGTGCAAAGAGCCGGTCCACACACCGAGGCGAGATATTTGTTTGTTTCGTTTCTGCGCAGAGGTGGGTGCTAGGTGGTTCATCCACAAAGCTGGCATGCCTTGGCTTATACCTCGTAAGCTGTTATATTTTACAAAAACCCACTAACTGGCATACTGTACTTATCTCACGATTTCACAATAAGCTCCTGTTTGCTACTTGTACTCTCGCTTCAAATTAAAGGTATAGTACACACGTAAATTACTACGCGTGCTCAATTGGGTCTCATTTAGGAGGCGTGTAGTTTAAGATTTGGAGGTGTGGTTTTCACGTTAGAATGAGCTGAGTTCACCTAAAGGACACGTACTTTTTATGTTCAACACTTTGCAACAACCAGCAAAGCTTGCAGTTTTAACAGAATACCACAGTTTTCCCGAGTTAGGTTCCTTGTGTCTTTTTTTTGCTATCTACAGGCCAATTCAACACACTTGTTTTCTTTGATTGCCCAAGGTCTTTTCTTCCTTAGCAGCATCTTCTCTGCTTTGCCTTCACCAAGGAGAGCGGGTGGCAGCATGGTGAGGAGCCACTGCTGACACCGCGGCCAGGGGTCTCAAAAGATAAATAAAGGACGACTCAGAAACGTGGAAATCGCCTTCACCTGAAAACACTTCATGTGTTAGATACACGTAACACATAGCAACAGCTCCTCACCGTTGCTTGCTGTGAAACCTCTTTTTCTCATCCCTATTTAAACAATCGGGTTCTCCCCTGCTTAAAAAAAATAATTTTAAATCATCAAGATGATAGAAATATTTTCAAGACAATCAATTTTAATAGCTCTGTAGTTTAAAGTCATTTGCCATCAAGATATTTGCATCTGCTGAGTTCTACCTCAATACCAATTAAGTTATGCAGCTAGAAGGTTTGCTATAATTCCTTCTGTCGATGGCTGATGAAAACAAAAATCTCCTCTTCTTACAGGCTTGATCTGAATAAAATGAGATATTGGTATTTGCATTATCTCAGTACTGTCATTGGCTAAGTTTTTAGAAACTGGAGCTTCTGTACAGGCAATCTACTACAAACGTAATGGTGCTGTGGTTTCTTCTCAGCTTGTCTATATGGTAAGAAGTGCTTCTCTCTTCTTTTGAGGTTGAATTCATTCTTCCATTCAGTTAACTGTTTGAGGTTTCTTTGGGGTTTCTTTTGGCTTTAGCAGGAATTGAAATTTCATTTCAGACACCTTCAAACACTTATCTACACTACTGAAAGGCTTTTTTTTTATTTTCAAAAAAGACTTTTTAAACTTAATTCTTGAAGAAAGTTTATAAACCTTGAGTAGATTTAAAAAATACTTAAAAATCATCAGAGATTGGCTAAGTTCTGTTAAAAAGTTGCTTTGGCAATACAAGATGACCTCTAAGCTCCCCAATTATTATTGTTAAACACAGCAATATTTTCTTATATTACCAATCAGTTTCGTGGCTTTTTCAGATTAAAACTTGTCTCAAACAATAACGGTGCAGCTGGGGGAGGCTGAGAAGGAGCAAGAATGATCAGTTGCTGTGTAATGTGCAGCTGAGTAAGTTAAGTCTCTTTAGCCTGGTAAAATAAAATAAAATGAAAACAACAAAAACCCAACCAAACAAAAAAACCCACCACAACAAACTAACCCTCAAAACAAACCTCCTATGGGAAGAGATTGTAAAATGGTAAGTGATATTAAAGAAAGTAGGTTGGTGTTGGTCTTCACTGCCTCTCCCAACATGATAACTGAAGCATTGGACCATGTCATAAAAAGGCATGTGCACAACGGATAAAACGTATGATTCTTTATGCAAGACCCAGCTGTGCAGTTCCTCACCACAGGATGTTCTGGATGGTAGAAGCTCTTGTGAGTTCAAAGGGAGACTGAACAAGTTAACACAAATGCACAGAGGCTTGTCAAATACATAGAAACTATCCATGCCATTCATGAAGACACAGAAACTAAATGTTGATAGCATAATTCAGTAACAAGCTGGAAATGGACAAAGACTAGATAATTAAAGATGTACTGCATGCAGCAGATTGTCTTCAGATTTGCATTGATTTAAGCCATTCTTAAAGTCTACCAGACCTTAGCTATAACTCTTCTTCAGGTGCTGTATTAACAGGTCTGTATTTAAATTTACACTATGGGCCAATGCTCAGCACTACTAGTTGAAGTTTTTATCCACAGTAGCATTTATATGGGCAAATATGTGCTATATACCTCTCGCTGGTGTACATGTATTTATCAAGGATACATTGGATGCTTTTATTTCTCATTCCTCCTCAATATTGGAGTGTGAAGGCACAAAGGAATTACAAAGAAAAAGGATGGGACAGTGGGTTGTGATACTTCACATAGACTATTCCTCTTGAAGAGGAACGGTTAGTGGTAATTTTTCTTCTCTCTAGTTCTAGGAAGAGGTGGCTTAGGAAGAAACACCAAATAGAAATTTAGGTGAAACAGTGAAATTATTTCAGGGTGCAATTTGGGTTTGGATACGACGTGTTCATATGTTTGCTTTACCAATAAAGAAAACTGTTTATGATGGGGCCTGAATTGCCTTTACCTCCTGATTGAAGAAACAGTACTAGAATAGCTATATTCCCTGAAAGGTGAAGGAGAAAAGAAGGTGGATAAAGAGTGAAAGGCTTCAGAGATTAACAGTGTGAGTTTGGGGTTGTTTCCTACTGAAGAACTGGATCATTGAGAGCAAGACAGTTCTTTACCGAACTCTTAAAAGAAATATGTGGGTCTAGCAGGGCAAGCAAAAAGTAACAAACCATCACCAGATGTGTGCTGGTGGCCATCAGTAGGAGAAACAGAATCTAAAAGGAGCCTGATGTGATGTGTCCCAGCGCTTGGCATGTTGTATTGTCACATTAAAAAAAAAAAAAAAAAAAAAAAAATTTAAGCAGTTTGAAATGGGCATAACTTGTTGCTAAACTAGACTGGTGATAACTGTTCACTGGGGTGAACTATTCTGTAATGCACAGGATAAGAAGCACATGGTATTTGTCTGTAAAAATGTTTATTTAGTGTTCCAAATATTGGAAAATCAATTTTTGAGGCAGTTGGCAGAATGCAAAAGTGAACCTGGGCACTTTAAGGGTGATCGGAGGAAGTGAAATGTATCTTGTGGGACTCCTAATGTTGCTAAAACCCAAAAATGCTGGACCAATTTGTTTCCATTTTGGAGATTTGCAATATGTCGTTTTGCCACGGGGTGTCACTAAAAAGATACTGGGAGCTGTTAGACCCTGTTTTTCCAACTTGAAAACTGTGGGCCTAACCAAGGCAATTCTGTTCCTTTAATTAGAACCAGAACTTGCTAGAAATGTAAAGTCTGCAGAATACTAGGTGGACAGGTAAAAAAGTCATGGGTCTGTTTCTGATGTGCTGAAGGATATAATAGACATGCAACAGTAAATACCTCTCTTGAAAAGTAGCTATTGTTGAAGACAAATACAGCAAGATAATTAGACAGAATGTTTCTAATTCTGTCAATAAGCAAAAAGTATGAATTTATAAACAGGATTATGTTACATTATAAGCCAGCAGAAGATCATGACAGAGAAAATCAGAATATAGAGTCAGTCCTTGGTAGGATCCAGCAAAAACTGCCTTAAGGATACTTATTCCAGTATTTCTCTCAGAAATGCAGCTCTGGATTCAGTCTCTGCGTGCAGTAACCCCAAATCTAACCAATGTTAATTTTCACAGAGCTGTGAGCAGCAGCCTAAAGAGGACATTACTTTCCTCATCTGGTCTATCAGGAGCTGAATTATGCATGAAGATGTGGCTGGGGCAAGAGGGAAGAAGGCAGCTCGTGTTAGCAGAGAAGAGGTTGAACAAAGTCATAACAACACCTCCGTCTTCTTCCCTGCAGACCCAACTAAGACCTTTCTAGACTTGACTTTAAATATCCAGCTTGACAACTGACTTCCACAGTAAGAGGTACTCTGGTCACCTCAGCTCTGCTGTTCCCATCATAAATCTTGACCTTTTAAAAGTCTTTAGAAACTTAACATTCTCCCAACTCATTTTAGAGAGATTTTCCCCCATTTTCTGTCAGTCCTTAGAACAAAGACCTCCTGGTAACGATTGGAGGTCTTTGTTTTTCATGGGCCACTAAGTAAGCCAGACTTACCCTGTTGTTGTAGCTTCAGGTGTGATGGCTCAGCTACCCGATAAGCAATTCTGCATTCATATTGTACTGTATTCAAATCGCTGTCAATGTAAACTGCTTGAATTTCCCATCAGACAGCTCAGTGACTAATAATGAGGTTAAAATTATTATTTGGATTTCTCTGCTGGAAACACAGGAAAGGGGCAAGTCTACCAAATTAACATCAACACAAGAAAACATCTCTGCCATGTTATGTTGGCTAACAGGACTAGTGTCCCTCTGACTCCTTAAACAGGCCATGCATTCTGTGACAGAAACACATCCTTGATGCCTTCCCTAGCCCCAACAATCAATGTAATTTGGAACAAAATATAATGTTTCTATATTTGGCGTAATTTGTCCCATATTTCCAGGTGTGGTATCTGATAACTTTCTCAATGGATAAAGCGTACACACCATGTTTATTTCTGTCTTCACTTAGTCTAGTGAGGATGCATTATGTAGGAAACTGCAGGTTTTGGAGGGTGAGGTTAATGTAGGAGAGGTAGTACAAAGCTATACGAATGCCATATTCTCTGTGGATCTATATAATAACCTTTCTGGATGCAATTTTTCAAATTTCTTATGTCTCAACTACTACTGTATAAATCATGTATCTGCAAAATACATGATTTGATTATTTTTGCCTTTGAAAACAATCCTTCCTATGAGTTTCATTCTTTCTTTGATCAACAAAGCTTTGTTTGTACACAAAAAGAAAAGCAACTGCTCTGCAAAACATTAACCAGCATTAACATACAAGAGAGAACTCACCATACGTCACTTAGAGAAAACCATAGACATACCAGAACAAAACCAATTAAAATATATAATTTCATTCCTAAAATTATTTTTTAATGAAGAATAATTTTGGTAAAGTTATGAAAGCCTGAAATGCTATCTTTTCACATCTTGTTTGGAGATAAACATGATAAAGCAGAGTCTTCTCTGATGACTTCCACCCTACCAAAATCAGAAAGTAAGACTTATAAGAAATCCAGGATGAGAAGAAAAAGACTTGTTTATCTTGCTCTTTTCTGGAAGTTAAAATCTTCTAGCTTCTTCTCTCTCTTTGGATGAGGATCATATTTCAGAGTTATTACTTACTCTAATCTCCAAAAAAGTGATCTCTATCCATGAGTGCTTAATAGTGGCAGCTTTCCAAAAAAACCTGTCTCCAGAATATAAAATCTGTGCTAATGCCTAACAGGGAAGAGAGTACAGTTTCTTGGGTTTCTCAGCTTGACTTTGTGACTACCTAGAGCAGCCTCTTTCAAAGACTGTCTATATCCATGCCAGACGTGAGCAGGGAATAGCAGTCACAGGATTCACATGCCTCCTTATCCTTTTCACATCACTTTCTTCAAAGGCACTAGTCTTTTCATCCCAGTCTGTGCTATTCCAAGACAAGATGTGCAGCTAGAGGTGCTGTAAATAAGAACTCCTATTCTGGGGTACAAGAAAATATAAGAAGTCACTTCTTCCATATGGTTTTGTTAGTAGAATTTAAAAAAAAAATCATAATTAGCCTTGTAATACCTTGATGTTTTAACTTCACAATGTTTGTGAACCAGTTAATATGTTAGTTCTATCATTAAAAAACAGGAATGAATTCAGACTAGGGCTTATCGTATGTGTGAAGCTAATGCTTGATGCGGTCAAGAAACAAGTGTAATGTTAAAGGTAATGTTTATTCTGGGCAATAAAACTGGCATATATATCTCACAAATACATATGCAAATTAGGTGGATTTTGGATTGAAGATATGGTTTAATTAAAGGAAGGCTATTTTCACAAGATTAAGTCTTTCTTATCTAACACTTGTTTTGTTCTTGTCAAGCCAGAGAGATTGTATGGCATTTGTTGGAGTTTTCATCTGTAAAAGCATCTCCTTGGCTATTAGTTTCCGAAAGAGATGAACTCAGTTAGAGTAAAAGTGTTCAGCGAAGCTTCCTGAGCTCACTGTCTGTCCCGGCTGATCAGCTGTGGCAGTTTTAGAATACCCGTCTTCTCTCCTGGGGCTGGACTTGACAAGGCACTTGGCTTTGTCTCTGAAACCTTCTGACCTGTAAGCATTGCTCCTGCTGCCATTCCCTGTCTTTCTCTGAGGCTTTCTGATTAATCGGGGCGAGGTCTATGCTACATGTGTGCAGGTGGGTCCAGGGAGGTTTGAATAAAAGGTAGTTAAGGGCGCTTTAAAACTGAGGAATTCCACTCAAACCAACAATGTGATGTGTTATTGCATAGGTCAGAGTATGACAATCTGTGATATTCACCCACCTCCCTGTTTCTATCCCCAAATAACTATGAAGAATCAAACTCTTATTTGAGGAAGTCACCCTTTTATCTGTAGAGGTCTGGAGAGAACATTATGTCACTTGAGGAGAAGCTTGGCTGAAGTTCACACACACACACCCCCACAACAAAAAAGCCATTCAAAAAGATATATCAGCAACCAATCACTCAATATTCATTTGTACTTAAACCCAAAATGAAATATGAGCACCTTTTCTTGATTTTGGTAATGTTTATGGAGAAACTATGCTATAAGTCCTAAACCTGATACCTGAAAGTTTAATTTTCATAGATAAGCGTTACTCAGAAACCTCCCAAGATGAAAGCAAGTAGAGAAATAATTAAAATTTCTATGAAGGCAGTGCTCACAAATATTTCATAGAATCACAGAATGGTTCAGGCTGGAAGGGACCTTAAAGATCATCTAGTTCCAGCCCCCCTGCCATGGGCAGGGACACCTCCCACTAGACCAGCTCTTGGTCTAGTGGGACCATCCAGACCTGGCCTTGGACACTTCCAGGGATGGGGCATCCACAACTTCCCTGGGCAACCTGTTCCAGTGTCTCACCAGCCTCATAGTGAAAAATTTCTTCCTGATATCCAATCCGTTTATATCAGAATTAATGGAAAAAGGGGGATTACTGATAATTTTGTACAATATTTTACAGTGCATCTTTTTTTTTTTTTTAAATTATTTTTTAGGATTATTTCTAACCTCTCATTTGGTTTTGCCTCTAGCATTTCAGTCATACGCACCTATAAGGACAACAGGTGTTATGATCACCTTGGAAAGCAAGATTAAAGAGAATAAAAGTACTGAGAGACTTGCATGCTTGCTACACAGAACTCTTCAGGTAGGCTGGTGCGTACTGTGCCAGAAGCTGGTACGTCCATTGCGGCCGCTTGGCTTCTCTCCTGCAGCCCACGGAACTGGGTAAGGGCAATGTTGTGGGAATGTAATAGTTATGGATACCTTTTCCTTCAGGGAGAGAGACGGAGTCGGGGTTTCTAGGGCTCTTCACTACCACCCAGACCAGCTAAGGCTTTCACTCAGCTCCCTGTGGGAAGATGAACCATCTGCTGCCTCAACCGTGCACCCGCTGGTGGAGAGCTTCGCCTCACCGCGGCCTGCTGACGGCGAGGCCGGCGGGCCGCCCCCAGGGCTGAGGAGATGGTCCCCAGGGCGGAGATCCAGGGCTGAGGATAAGGCCTCCAGGGAGGTGGGGGCGCTCCCCGGGACAGGCAAACGACAGCGCAGGGCCGTCCCTGCCCGCCTCCAGCCTCCCTCAGCCCCGCGGCCGTTGCCGGGCGCCCAGGGAACGCGGCGGGAGGCAGCCGGAGGAGCGGGAGCTGCCCGTCGGGCCGGGGCGGACAGCGGGCGCGGGGGCGGCAGCAGCCGCAGGTGCCTCACCTGGGCCCGGCAGCCGCCATCAGCTCCCCGCGCTCCCCAGGGCCGCCGGAGGCGGGGAGCGGAGAGTCGCCCCGAGGTAGAGACCGGCAGGACTCGGCTCAGCTCGGCTCCAGGCCCGGCTGTTCCGTGAGCCTGGTGTCAGTGCGGGATGGGGAAAGGGGAGGTGTGTGTGCTTGGAACTCAAGCATTTCAGTGATTTTTGTCCCGCTGAACTCATTTTTGTCCCCCTGTACTTGGCACTGGTGAGGCAGCACCTCAAATAGTGTGTTCAGTTTTGGGCCCCTCACCACAAAACAGACATTGAGGTGCTGGAGCAGGTCCAGAGAAGGGCAACGAAGCTGGTGAGGGGTCTGGAGCACAAGTCTCATGAGGAGCGGCTGAGGGAGCTGGGGTTGCTTAGCCTGGAGAAGAGGCAGCTGAGGGGACACTTATTGCTCTCTGCAACTACCTGAAAGGAGGTTGTAGCCAGGTGGGGGTCGGTCTCTTCTCCCGAGTAACAGGCGATAGGACAAGAGGAAACAGCCTCAAGTTGCACCAGGGGAGGTTCAGATTGAATATTAGGAAAAATTTCTTCACAGAAAGAGTTACCAAACATTGGAACAAGCTGCCTGGGGAAGTGGTTGAATCACCATCTCTGGAGGTACTTAAAAGATGTGTAGATGTGGTGCTGAGGGACATGGCTGAGTGGTGGTTTTGGCAGTGTTAGGTTAGTGGTTGGGCTCAATGATCTGAAAGGTCCCTTCCAATATAAATGATTCTATCATTCTGTAGTTTGGGCGACTTAGTCCAAAAAGTTTACTAACTCTGAATTCCCTTTGTCATGCTGCAAGTGTCTTTAGTGCTGTGTGAAGCTTAGAGTGGTCCTAATGTGAAGTTTCATCCCAGTGGTAAGGGGGCTGCGTTATCGCGGTTTGGAGGATGGTGGTGAAATGTGTAGCTAAGTCTTAACGCTTTATGGCAAGCATAAATAATAGTTATTGTAGGATATATAAATATTATCATTTTTGAAAAAGTTCTTTTTCACAAGTTGAGTAAAAGTAATATTGTGAGTGAGCAAATACTATGTATTCTATCTGCAAATTTGAGTCCTCAATGCTCAGTGAGGTACTGAAGGTACCGATAGCTTGCAAATTACTCTGATCTGCTCTGTTCCCTTTCTGGAAAGACTAGGGCAATGCATCTAACTGGAGAAAGTTGCGAGTGCCTCTTTCAGAGAGAATGGAATATTAGGATGGGATTCACCTTATCTAATTTGGCATGTCAACAGTGATGATGACTATAATAGAGACATCCAAGCTGTCTTTATTGTCAGAGGTACTCCTAGGGCATGATTAATTTTAGGATGAATGCCTAAAATTGATCACAGGAATCACTTTTTAGAAATATTTCTTCATAGACAGCCAAAATTAAGTCAGCTTACTCCTAAGCAAAACTATTACTTATGCTGGTGCTTAAAAACACCTTGAGGCTGATGGTCAAACTGATAATTGGTGGCTGAGATTTGATTCAGATGAAGTTGAATGTGGTAGGGAAACAACTCATTGCACTAGCTGCCCTAAATTTCCTTGAAACTCTTGAATCTGAGCACGGAGAGAAACTGTTGTGGTCATGCTGGTGGTGATAACTTCCTGCTGGCAGCTAATTGAATGTTTATATTCAGTTGTTAGACCTGTGGGCTACTTCCTGTATTGTAACAAGAGCAGACTGTCAGGCACTGAATAGCACTATGAGGCACTGGTGTGTTTGCCACTCAACCAGTCTCACTGTGGCTCGCTCATCTTTTCATCGAGGGACTCATTCCAGCGACCCTACTTCATCATAGTTATTCTGAGAAAGCTGGCAGAGAGTGCTCTGTCTTTCTCTTCCTTCTTGTATTTCAAAGTGCTTGTGAAGAAACATAAATGGCAGTACTGTGAGTTGGTGATAACTAGTTCCGTATCCCTATGTTCAGCTGAATTGAACAGAATTTGAACATTTACAAGGGTTTCTGGCCTTGCTTCATATTTGAGAGGATGCTGATAGATGGAGATAATTCATAAGTTATGTCCTTGTTTCTTATTATTGTATATTCCCTCTATTTTGATACAGCTAAAATACAAAAAGATGCTTTTCTGCATCCTTTTGTGCCTAGGAAGTTAAATGCTAGCGTTCTTCTCCCCAGTTTATATTGCTGCAACAAGCTGTCATGAGCTAGAGCAGAATGTGATGACATGACAGGAGTGAAGGTTGTTTGTTCTTTATGATTTTTGATGGCTATGAGTATTGTTCAGTAGTGTAGTATTGGATTTTGAGTCTATAAAGCCTGAAGTGATCAGTAGTTTTGTCTTGCTTGCAGACCACTTTCATCATGTAGCATTGTGAGCACAACTGTAATTAGCTAAGGTGCTCAAATTATAATTGATGTCTCTATAGAATAGAGTAAATCGCTAAAATTTTATTTTCCATGAAAAACCCTTAATTTTGTGGTCTGAATATGGTGTCTCTGAGTGCTTGACAGAACTTTCTTGGTCATTCAAGAGAAGATGAGGGGGGAAAATCATAGAATCATTTACGCTGGAAAAGACCCTTACGATATGATCCAGGTTGGCTGTATGGAGCAACAGAACCACTTTTGGTGTAGTCAGTTACTTGAGGCTTGAGGGCGTAGACCTGACTCAGACTTCAATGTTGTCATTTAAATGTTGTTTGTACATTCAGAAGCAGAGTAGCCTCCTTGCCCTTCATTAGCACTCCTGTTCCCACCATGTGAAGTCCAGTAATAGCAGAGCTGGATTCTCTCCAAATTTTATAAATTAATAAAGGTGCAGGAAAACATAAAAATAAAATTACAATGAAAATAAATTCACAGCTTTTTCACTGACTCTCCTAATATATTTGTATACCCATTGAACAGAAGTGGCAAAATTAACTGCTACGGAATGTCACAGGACAGAGCTCACCCAGAAAACTTTTTGTCATATAGCACCTTTCAGGTCTTCCTAAATAACTCAAAATGTATTTCTGTGCACTGTTAGTAGAACCTGAAGGAAACTCTCTGACTATTAGAATCAAGTGAATCTCACAGAATTCAGTATCCAGCGATACTGAGTTCTCATGCATTACAGGATCAGCCTGTGCAAACAATGGAGTTGCTGCATCACACTGTATCCATATCTTGATTAGGCTGGGATTTTAGAAATCTGAGGGCTCAGAAAATTGAAAAGCTGTGTGAGGCAGTAATGCTCCTATAGACTGAGATGTTACAATAAGTTGATAGTGCCAAAATAGGTAGCAACTTCTGCAACTTCTTGTTGCTTACAAAAAGGCCGTATAATTATTTTTTGTTAAACAGACAATATTGTTTCAGGAAGATTATTAAACTTATACTGATTATTGATGAAATAGTATAAATACTTGATCTGCTACGTTTCTGCTGGCCTTTGTGAAGTATGTGTGAAGGATATGGGCCAGACTCAAAGTGGATGATTGAAGGGCATTCCTAAGATCTAACAGAACCGTAGTGAGTAAGGTTGGAAACTTGAAATCAGGCCTGGAGAGACATTTCCTCTCACAGTACTATGGGAGAATAACTGTAGTGGCAGCCCAGCTTCAGACAGTTTTTAGCATAAACATTAAGGATCAGATTCTCCATTGTCCATAACCCTTAAAAATTAATCTTTTCAAAATGGTGCTGGTAGTGTGCATATTCTTTATTTGTGAATAACATACACTGATTTTATTTAAAGCATACATTACTTCTTATCATGAAATACTCCCTGCAAATCCTTGAAGATGAACTAAAATACTTTCTTCGTCCTTGTCCTCATAGATTGAAGACCTGAAGAAGATAAACATGAGCTAAGGCAACATGTCATACAACTGCTTGATAAGAAGCAAATGGTTGAAAGTCAAGTGGATAGGTTCACCTGTAAAAATTATCATCTGTGTAAAGAACTTGCTGCAATTGGCAAACTATTGGAGCAGCTGGAAAAAGACTTGCTGTTGAATACTGCTGATAAGGAGCTTAAGGAAGCAAAGGTATCTACTTATTAGAATTAATACTGTGCAGTGATATTTTAATGTTGTTAGCTAATATTATGGGGAACTGTTTTGTGGGGGGGTTGACCTTTTGGTGTGAATTTCTAGCTTTCACCTCTGCTGGGAAGTATATATGCTGGGATGAAGGAGGAGTACGTTCTGGTCACTGTGGTATTTTTCAAGTGTGGAATGGTTCAAGGATTAAAATCATGCTTGCAGTTAGAAAGAATATAAATTCAGTGCAAATTGCTTCTGATTTCACAGCATAATGGAAAATTGCATTCTATGCACGTGCAATTACGTGATTTAGTAGTAGTCATCAGATGGGAGAAAGCATATTCTTTGTTTGCCATTAGTGTAACTACATACTTATTTTTTTAGCCCATAGGTCTAGTCAAACTGTCCCTATTTTCAAAAGTTTCTTGGTAAGATGGTTCTGGGAAAAGGTATCTCATACTTCCTTTTTCATTTACTCACCTGAGAGTAATTCAACTGTTACTGTTTTTCCTGATCCTGGACTGCATCTGAAGATAAAACTTTTAACTGATTCCCTTCTAGATAAAGTTTATTGTTTCTAAGTAGTATGTTTTCAACCTGGTCAAACTAGAAAAGGTGTACAAAATGTGCTTTTGGACTAGAACAATTGAGCTAAAGTGCTAGATTTGCACTAATGATTATAAAAAATTAATGTATCTTTTGCTCTCAATTTTTTTATGGTAGATTCAAATTCGACACCAGCAGAACAAGATAAAGAATCTAGAACACACAGTGAAAAAACTAAAATCTGTGAGTTAAATGTGTATCCTTAATATATATGTAGCTATGAAATCAGGTCATTTCCACATGAAATTAATCCTTGTACAAGTGAATTTCACTTGCTTTGTTTTCACTGATAACAGACAAGTTATAGAATGGAAAAACATGTCCATTTTAATTTGTCGTTCTCTGCCTCTAGATGGATGGGCATCTGTTTCTGTTTTGCAACTAGCCTGTAATGATTCGGCTTTTGAGGATCTTAATAAGTTTTTTGACAGAATTGCACATAACTGTTTTGAATACCTTGTGAATCGCTTGCAAAACAGAAGGAAGGAACATTTTTCCTTTAAAATTCTTATCTTAATATTCTGTTTTCCTTAATGCGTTACGATACTATTGGCATATTTTGAAATGTATACAATGTTGTAATTGTAGAAATATTTGCCAGTGGTAAATCTAATCTAAATCAACATTTGAATTTATTAGGTGGACTCATTCACTTGCTTCCAATATAAATTGATAGGGAATGTTTTTATGTGTTCAAGATAATAATTTCTTACTGTAATTTAAAGATTTGTCTCAAATTTCAAGGAGGGGGTGTGGGGTTTTTTCTTTCCTGTGTAAAATATTTGAGCTTATAACACAATCCTGCAAAGAATCCCCTCTAGAAAAAAAAAAAACTCTGACCACGTAGAGCTTACTGCTCAATTACCTCGGAAAGATCTTGATCCTTCAGCCAGAAAGTTTGGGATTTGAGAGCTAGATTCACTGATAGATTTAGATGATTAATTTATGAATTTTCAGGGCATTAAAGACCTAATTCTGCACGTGTCTTAATAAAAATGATAAATGTGCAGAGTTTAGTATTCCCTAGGAGCTTAAACTTTCATGAGTCCAGGTACTTCCAACAGATAGATTGTAACAGAGAGAGATTTGGTGTGCAGTTTTGAACTGGAATTTCAATTCATCTCCAGAATCTGTTTTAGGCCCTTACATTTTCTGGATTGCAGCTATACTCATAGAATCATAGAATGGTTTGGGTTGAAAGGGACCTTAAAGATCATCTAGTTCCAACCCCCCTGCCATGGGCAGGGACATCTCCCACTAGACCAGGCTGCTCAAAGCCCCATCCAGTCTGACCTTGAACGCTCCCAGGGATGGGGCATCCACAGCTTCTCTGGGCAACCTCTTCTAGTGTCTCACCACCCTGACAGTAAAGAATTTCTTCCTAATATCTAATCTAAATTTCTCCTCTTCCTGTTTAAAACCATTACCCCTCATCCTATCGCTACACTCCCTGATAAAGAGTCCTTCTCCATCTCTCCTATAGGCCCCCTTTAGGTACTGAAAGGCTGCTATAAGGTCTCCCTGGAGCCTTCTCATTTGACATTACTTTATTCCATTTCAAAAATTCACCTTTCATGGATCTTAAGCAAACATAGTGGCATAATTTCTTTCATATTTAAAAAATCATTTGATATTCCAATACAAATCTACTTAATTGTTCTTAGTTTTGAATGGATATATCCCAAGTTAATTAGCATTTAGCTTTTATGTTCTTTTCTGTCCTGTTAGATATGTTTTAGATGGACATTTAGACATATTCTGCAATATAACAAAGGTGAGAAAATACAGATATTCAGAAGTTACTTTAAAGAGTTAAATAGATATTTATTTTAGTTAGATATCTGCATCATCTTCATTTTGAAGAGTGTGTTTATCTATTTTACACCAAAGTATTATTCATTACAAAAGTTCTATTTCGGTGAATGAATTCTATCTTTTTTGCACATGCAGGTTATTTTACAAACGGAAGCTGAAATAAAGCAAGGGAAGTCACCTTCAAGGCTTGACATCTTTATTAAGACATTGGAAGAGGACAGAGAATACTATAAAAGTGAGACTGAGAATTTGCTGAAGGTATTTAGAAACGCATTTTCAAGTCCTCAGTGAATTTCTACTTGTGGCAGCATGTCAAAAAAAATTTCATCCATTCAGGTGAGCTTGGAAAACACTTTGGAAGAAGAGGAATGCATTTTTAAAAATACTGGTTTATCTTATGCTTAATTACCAAAGCCATAATTATCAGAAAGAAAAACAATTGATTATAAACAGAGGGATGCATAAGGTGGGAATGGGCAAATAATGTGAGCTCAACTGCTGCTTTACATTGTTTGCATGTATATCACTTTAAATTTAAGTAATTTAAGTAATTATTAACATGATTGTCAGTACCATTTATGAGAGACATTTGCTACTCAAATAAATGTGTATTTTAGAAAATAGTATGTATATCTGATCTCTGATACTAAGAAATATATATGTACAGTCTTGACTGTCCAGAGGTTAGTAGGTTGAAGTCTTATTAAATCTTTTCTAGACATTTCCAAAACAGATATAATAATTTACATTGTTTTGTTTCTCTACTTTAACCTTATACCACCTTATTCTTTAAGGGAGTGAGTTCTGACACAGAATTTTTGAAAGTATTGAGAGAACGTGAAGAACTTAAGTCAACACTGAAAAAACTTGAGCGCCGTGTGGCAGAAATTCAGGGTAACTTCAAAGTTTTAACAGCTGAGAGAGACAAAATCGTCAGTCTTTATGAACAGGTAATTTTATTTATATTTGTACGATTAATTAAAATATCATGATGTGCAAGAAAAAAATCCCATTTTTGTTTTTGTGTAAAAAAAGAAAAAAAAATTGCAAAGCATTTTTTAAAAAAAATAGAAAAAAGTTATTGAAATTCTGCGATTGGAATCCGTCAGTTAAATACAAGTTTGTAAGTGCTGTCCTGAATTAAGAATGCTTTCCTGAATCATAGAATATATACACAAATCAGTACTTCGTCTTTGATATTGCACAGTTTCTGGGATGCTTTGCATTACCAGCCACATGCCACAGTAATATATTATCTATTCCATATTTCTTTTGTGCTGCTTTTTTAAAAAAACAGGCCCAGGAAGAGATTTCCCGACTTCGTCAGGAAGTTATCAAATGCCTCAGAACTCGTAGAAGTACTGTGACAGCTCAAGCTATGTTAAGACGTGTGGAGACAGAAAGGGATACAGCACTGTCAGATTACCGAAGGATGACTACAGAACGTGATAGCCTTAGAGAGCAGTTAAAGGTTTGATTCCACACACCCCCAGGCTATTTTAACGTGAAAACTACTTAGTAGTGTAAATTAAAAGTTGCTAAAGATTTCTGTTCTAATCCTGAGAGTTAATTGCATTACATGTCTGTGGTGAGTTGAGACTTGTTCTATATGGGGTTTTTTGTTGTTGTTATTTGATACAGATTTCCCAAGAGACTGCATTTAATGAAAAGGCTCATTTGGAACAGAGAATTGAAGAGCTAGAAACTACTATTAAAAATGTAAGGGGGAAATAATTATTTATGGAATTGTGAATGTAATACAGGTGATGTTCATGGTTAATCCTGCAGGACTAACCTGACTGCTTTCTATCAGGAAAAAATAGGCTGAAAGTAGTGGATGTTATTTACCAAGACTGTAGAAAGGCTTTTGACACTGTTGCCCACAGTGTTCTTGTATGCAGGTTTGGATGTTACGGTCTGGAGAGGTGGGCAGCTAGATGGGGAAAATTTCATTGGATGTCAGTCTTATCAGGTAGCAGTTAATAATGCTTGTCCCGGAGAGTGTTGACATGGAGCACCACGGGTGTTTGTTCTGAGGCCTGTCCTGCTCAACATCTTTACCAGTGCCCTGGAGGAGATAACAGAACCTATGCTCATAAAGTTTGCAGATGACACAAAATTAGGGAAAATTGTTGATCTCCTCAAAAGCATGGCTGTCATCCACAAGGACCAGGTAGGAAGAATGGACAACAGAAACCTTATAAAGTCCAACAAGGATGAAGGCCAAATTCTGAATTTGCATAATCCAGCAGTGTGCCATGGTGTCAAAGAAGGCTGAGAGTGAAGAGGACACATCCAGTAGCTCAAGAGAAGTGATTGTCCCCCTTTACTGAGCACTCATTAGACCACATCTGGAATACTGCATCCAGTTTTGCCACCATGGTACAAGAAAGGCATTGCCGAATTGGAGTGGGTTTAATGGAGAGCTCCTGCAATACTTGGGGCTGAAACATTTCCTCTATGAGAGGAGGCTGGTAGAACAGGGCTTGTTCCATCTGGAGTAGAGGTGGCTTAAGGGGGACCTAAGTCCTGCCTGCCAATACTAATCAAGAAGTCAGAAACAGGCTTTTCACAGCAGTGTGTGGTGGAAGGATGAGCAACAATGGGCATCAGTTGAAATGAAAAGGGTTCAGGCTGAATACATGGAAATACTTATTTCCCATGAGGACAGTCGAGCAGTCTCCAACCTTGGAGATTTTTCAAGACTGGACAAAGCCCTGAGAAACCTGACCTCAGAGCTGGCCCTGGTTTGAGCAGGAGTTTAGACTAGAGACCTCTTGGAGTCCATTCCAATGTGAATTATCTTATGATTCTATATTATTAAGACCTGATGCTCCAAAGCCAAATGGCATTCTACTCTTCTGGCAAGTCCTATTTAATACGGTTTAAGCATCTTGTGTGTGCAATTGTTTGCTAATTGCATGTGGCGCTAAAATAGAAAATTTAAACATTAATAAAATGAATATAAATCTTAAATATATTTACAGTCTTGGTGAAACTTGATTTTTAAATGGATTAACACTGATTTCTGTAGTGTATCTTTCTTCTAGACCTTTTGGTTATCAATTCTGGTTAATTTTCCTTTTCCTCTTCAGCCTTTTAAATCCTACAAAGCTTATAAGTATAGTTCCAAGGATTATAATATTAAATTGAGTGCATCTCTGATGAAGAAAACACTGTAGGCTTAAATAGCTCTGAGTACTCCAAGTAGTAAACTAGCTTTAATTACATGCGTGACATATGATGTGTAGTGAATATTGAGAATAGTCCTGTTTTAGGTACATCATCTTATTTCTTCAGTTCATTTGGTACCCTTTGAGGGCAATACATCAATATGAAATTTATGGCATTAGTATTGAAAAAGTTACTGCGTACCAGAGGCTTACTGACTTGCCCTGTAGAGGTCTGATCTTTGATTATAGTAACACAGAAATTAGTACTGAAAGAATCAGTGAATGAGGAGAGGGATGAGGTGAGAATTTTTTACCTTAAAAGAGCTGTTTCAAATAATTTAGAAAGGACAGTGCTTTGAATGTTAAGTGTGAGCATTTTAATAAAGACACACATCTTTCTTTAAAATAGAGATTTCAAACTAGCTTTGCTGGAATTTGTGCAAGAGGTTTTGGACCTGTTCTTTGTTCTAGGTACAGACCTAAAGGCCTCATGGTGGTAACTTGGTCATATAGTGCTTTATGCAAGTGTTTTAGAGTGATTTCTCTATGCAGTTCTTCGCATAGCTATATATATAACTTACTAGAGGCCTAAAGCCATCATTGGTAGTGTTGTATCCCAAACTGGGATTTCTCCCTTCATACGCTCATAATAATGTTTTCTGTTATGTTATTCTGCACTGAAAACTTTTAATGTTGACCAATGCCAAACATTTTTGCCCTTGGGCATAATTACCAACCTAAAATTTACATTAATAAATGAAAATATTCCCAGAGATCTGAAAGACAGGAAATTGATTGTCCTTCAAAGGAAGTGAATATCACATTTTAGCTCTTTGCCAATTACCTTTAGTAGACCCGGAGTCAGGCCCTGAGTAAATGACATACTTGGACATTTCTCCTTCAGTAAAGATTTGTGCTAAAAACAGAGTAGAATTTGAATTAAAAGGAGAAATTCTATGTGTAAATCAGCTTTTTTCAGCTTTTAATGTTTAATTATAGTTAGATAGTGAACGGTTAGAACAGATGTCCAAAGTGGCGCTAATGAAAGATGCCATTGATTCTCTGGAAACTGAGATGAAAAGATTGGCAAGAAGAGCACTGGACTCTGAAAATGAGCTGAGACGACAGGAAGCTGAATATGCTTCACTTGGGTAAGTAAAAGTATATAATTGCATTATTTTGACAAGTAACATCAACCTGTGTTTGTTGGTTTTCATAACTGTTATTTAGCTCAAAGGGAAAGGAATTTATGATGGTTGTTCTTATGAGCCATCCTTCTTTGTGGAATGAAATTGTTTTCCTCATCGCTTATTTATATGTAAATGTTCTTGGCTTGTTGATATTATGATATGCTGAAAACCATCTTCAGTGAAAAAGTAAAATTCACTCTGATTTTGAGTTAGGAGTTTTCTGTTAGAAGCTGCGGGGATTGATGTTTTTTGGTAAATTGCGTATGATTTAAATTTTTTTTTTTTTCATTTTTTATTGGTTCTATAGAGGCAAGCAAACACACCTAAGCTAATGAATGTGACATGTAGTTAGTTTCAGACATCCTTTCCCTAGTCTCGGAGCTTTTTCATGAGAAGAAATAAAACTGAAGCCTTGCATAGGGTTTATGGCCTGCTGCTCAACTGGAGTTCTTACCCATGTTCAGAAGCATGTAGTAAGACCAGACTCAATCGAAGCCTTTAGGGAAGAAAGCATAGGTCAGTGAGTGCAAGATAAAAATGGATAATTTACTGACTGTAGGGAAAGATCAAGCACGTGTGAATAGAGATAAGGGGGACTAGATCACAGCGTGAACTAGGCTACAGGGTGAACAGACTGCAAGGGAAGATACTGTGACTTTTTCCTCTTGCATTTCCTTAAATATAATTCAGTTAGGCAAACAGTCTCCTAAACCTATGTGTCCTTACAAGTGACTGGTGTCGTTGACACGTGGATGTAGTAGTTTTTTTATTGGATTTTGATTGGTGAGAATGCTGGGTGCTAGTGTGCAATATTATGCTGGCCCAGAATACCTTTCTAAGGATACTGTTATTTCTAAAATAACATGAACTCCTTTACAAAGCCAGTCCTGAGTTATTTCTGCTTTGTTGTCAGATTTAGGAATACAGTGAAAATAGAGTTGTTGAAGATTAGTTGCTGCTACTAAAATATCTTTTCCTTTTCCCTCCGAACCAGGCTGATAGTTCTCTTCAGTTTCTTCTACAGTTTGAGAATCATTAATATTACTACATGATTTGAATGTATGACTTGCGTATAACTTGGCAGGTCAAGTGTTCCAGTGTATGTCCCAAGTGCTAATTTTTATTTTAATATTTTTTGAGAAGTTTTTATGTCCACCTGTTGTAAAGAATTCTTCTTACTTTTCTATGATTCTTTATAGAAGCATTCAGACTTTAATATCCAGAGTTAAGGTTTACATTAATAAAATATCCCAAATAGTCTAAAACATACAGAAAAATCACACTTTTTCTTAACTTTTGCAATTTTAGTGACATTTCAAAAAGGAAAAAAAGTCATTTATAGACTAAATTCTCCTGTTTAATGTTTCTTCTTTTCCAGTTTATTGAATAAAAAAACAGAACAGAGTCTTTCAGAGACTCAGCAAAGCCTTGTTAAGAAAAGATATGAAATGCAACTTACCCATAAGAAAATTATGCTTTTGGATGAAAAAATTGGTGAGTGACAGATACAGTTTTTGTAACAAAATTCAATAGGCTAATTGTTATATTACTACTTTTTTCTTTTTTTTTGCTTATGAGTTGAAAGAAAAAATATTGAATGCAAATAAATATACTCTTGACAGTTTTAAAATTCCAAGTGCAAAACTTCTGTTTTATTTCATTAAAGGAAGGTTTTTGCATTTTAAAATTATGTAATAAAGCTCTTGCAAGTAAGTTTCAGTGTCAGTACATACCGCCAGCTGAACAATGTATGTTGGTAACAATGTGCAGTTGTCTGAGCATATCAGTTATATTTATGATCCACTAAAGTGGGAGTACCACCTCTTAGCATCATATGATGATGTAATCAGGAAAACATCCTTTAGAATATATATCCTATATTGTATGTTGCAGCTTTTTTATATTATGGGAGTAAACGAGGTGGATAGAGGAATTATTATTCCTGTAGTGCCAAGGAATACGTTCTCACTTCCAAAATTACAACAGTATTGTGTTAGGAGTCTTTAATTATTTTCTATAGATGCAGTTGACATAATCTGTTCTCAAATGCAGTGCTGAATTTTCGAAGGGAAAAATAAAGCTAACCTATAGCTAATGACATTTAATGTTAAATCTGCCTTATGCTATTAAAATATCTTGTTTTCTGTTACTTCCAAATTTCAAACCCTGGTTATTTGGATTTAAACATTTCATTCAAGATGAACACTTCGTTCAAATGAATAACCATTTCATTCAAAATGAACTTAATTTTTCTTAATGCTTTGGCTAAGGTGTTTAAGCCACTTGTGAGAAGGCTAGAGAAAACCATGTTTTGTCCACGTTAAAATCCACATACTTTGTTTTAAATGTCCAATACCCCTGGTACCATAATGTACGGACTTAATGTTTGATAGGCATGTTAGTCTATGTGTTGTTGCATGCTTTTGATCATTGGGTTTTCCAAGTTTTTTGTTACCTTCTCTTTTCTGCAAAATAATGTAAACTTGGCAAAGTGTCTCTTAGGTCATATTTTGTGCATCCAAAATAATCAGATATCATTTTCAGTTGGTCTTTGTGCCTCCATTCCTTCTCTGTAAAATGGTGATAACACCCTTGCTTAGAATCACAGAATGATTGAGGCTGGAAGGTACTTCTGAAGGTTATCTTGTCAAACCTCCCTTCTCAAGAAGGGATACCTAAAGCCAGCTGCTCAGGACCATACCTAGATGGCTTTTGAATATCTCCAAGGAAGGAGACTACATAACCTCCCTGGGCAACCTGTTCCAGTGCTCGGTCACGCAGCAAAAAAAAGAATGTTTCCTAATGTATGGAGAGAACCTCCTGTGTAACAAGTTGTGCCCATTGCCTCTGGTCCTGTCACTTGGCACCACTGAAAAGAGCCTAGATCTGTTCTCCTTGCACCCTTCCTTCAGGTATTTATATAGACTTATAAGTTCCCCCCTTGAGCCTTCTCTTCTCCAGGCTCTCAGCTTTTTCTCATAGGATGCTCCAGTCTCTCAATCATCTTCATGGCCCTTCATTGCACTCTCTCTAGTATTGCACTCTTTCTAGTATGTCCATGTCTCTCTTGTACTGGGGAAATGAGAACTGGACCCAGCACTCCAGATATGTCTCATCAGAGCCGAGTAGAGGGGAAGGATCACTTCCCCCGACCAGCTGGCAATATTTCTCCTAATGTAAGCCAGCACGCTGCTGCCTTCTTTGCAGCAAGGGTGCATTGGTAGCTCATGTTCAACTTGGTGTCCACCAGGACCCCCAGCTTTCCTGCCAACATGCTTTCCAGCTGGTGGCCCCCAGTGTGTACTGGTGCCTGGGTTTGTTCATCCCCAGGTGCAGGCCTTTGCACTTCCCTTTGTTGAACTTCATGAGATTCCTGTCAGCCCCTTTCTCCAGCCTGTCAAAGTCCCTCTGGATGGTAGCATGACTCTCTGGCGTATCAGCCACTCCTCCCAGTTTTGTATCATCAGCAAAATTCCTGAGAGTATGCTCTGCCCTGTTATCCAGATCATCAATGATGATGTAAAACAGCACTAGACCCAGTATTAACCCCTTGGGACACACTGGCCTTCAACTAGGCTTTGTGCCACTCATCACCATGCTCTGGGCCTGGCTGTTCAGGCAGTTTTCAATCCATCTTACTCCTCATCCAGACCATATGTCAACAGCTCATCTATGAGTATCTTATGAGAGTGTCAAAGGCCTTGTGGAACTCAAGGTGGACAACATCCACTGCTCTCCTCTCATCTACCAAGCCAGTCAAGCATGACTTCCCCTGGGTGAAGCCATGCTCACTACTACTGATGACTTTCTTGTCCTTAATGTGCCCGGAAATGATTTCCAGGATTAGTTGCTACATCAGAATTTTCTTTAGAGACAGGTTTGAACACTGTCTTAGCAGATTCCAGAGCTGTACATACAAAAATATGGGGTTGAAATTTGAGTGCCTTTCATCGTATGTTTTGAAATGGGGAGAAGTTCTGTGGAAAAAAATAGAATGTGAATATATGCTATGATGTCCCTGAAAGACTGAGCTACAGATCTTTTTACTTCAGATGCTTTATCTCCTGGAAGTGGTTAATAAATCTCACTCAATAAGCACCATTACACTGGTATTTAAAGAGTAATTTGCAGCCCGCATGTTTTTTATGAGATGTAAGGTTCACTGTGAGAAGGGTTTCTGAGTTTCTCCTCTGTGAATGCAATGTGTGTAGATCATATAAGAACTGATTCTCTGACCATTTAAAGGTAAATGTAGTGTGTAACACCTTATTAGCTGAACGAAGACAGGGAGAGACATCTTTTAGAATTTGATTTTGTAGTGAGTGGATTGCTTTTTTTTATTATTATCTTTGCAATTTTTAAGTGGTGTTGAATTTTATAAATTTATTATTCCTAATCATTTTTACATAAAGTTAAATAAATAAAAAAATTATTTCAGAAAAACTGGATGATACCAATCTCTCTTATTTCATCAGTCATTACACACTGTCGCCTACATATTGCTTCTGTCTATTGTAATTCTGTTTAAGCCTTTATTGTTATAATACCTGAGAGTTATTTTTAATGATATAAACATTTGCTGTTTAAAGATAGATTTGTTTTGAGCCAAGTAATTTGAAGTCTTGATCTAAGGAAGAATGCAGTGCTATAAATATTAGTCGGATTATTTGTTTTGAAAAGGTACATACTTCAGTGTTTTCTTTCTTGTTTTTGCCATGTTCTTTTATGCTTTAGAAGTGTATCAAAAGAATTTTTATTTCAAATGGGTTTAATTTATAAAAATGAGACCTTTCTGATTGTGTCCAGATAACTTTTCAAGACAAAGTCTTGCACAACAAGAGGAGATCTGTGCTTTGAAAGAAACAATTGCCCAACTTCATAAAGAAAACGCAACTTTGCAAGACTGTCTGCAAGAAGGAAGAGAGAAGATTGCTACTTTTGAGGAAAGCCTGGCAATTAAAGTATGTTTTAACATGTAAATAGTCACAAAAATAAATAGGGAAAGAATCTGTTGGGTCATCACACCTATCTTATGTTGGTGTCTGCTACAGTGCTCAGTGCTGACCTAGTTCTGCTCCAGTTTCAAGGCAACAATAAAACTCCTGTTGACTTCAACAGCGGTAGTTTTGAGCAGTGTTGAGCATCTCATGTTTGGCCTTTTGTACAGTTTATACTTACCAAGAGAGCAGACTTTAAGTACTTTCCTGAAGTGGAAGAGAGCAAATTAGCCAATAAAATATTTTGTTTATCATAAAATTTAGCCTAAATTCTTCCTTGGGCTCCAATGATGTTAGCGATGCAGGGTGCCAAATAGTTTTGCCTTTGTTGTCATTGAAAAAGCATCTGAATTATATTCTTTTCACCTTAAATTACTAGTTTACCTAAGAAAATTACATCAATTCATTGCCCAGTGTGATTTCAAACCATATAATGAAGCTGCTTAGTTTTTAGTTCTGAAACTTTGTTGTTCGCTTCAGCTTAAGTCATCTGAATATTGATTTAGGATGAACTAAGGAAGGTACTTTTTAACTGTTGTGATCATTAATTCAAGAATTTGCACTGATTTTTAACAAAATCTTAAAGAAAATATATTGCAGCACAAGCTATAATCATCTTGCCATAAGCACTAACTTTGCATTTTAAAAACTGTAAATCGTAAAATGGTGTCCATTTTAGAGAAGAGATGGCTATCTCTCACCTCTTGTGTCTCCAGTGGAAGACATTTCCTTAGGCTATCCATACTTCATTATTAAGAAGTATCCAAATATAAGGGAGTAAAGTGATACACTTTGTGGAAATACAGTGACAGAATTCTTGTTTTATCCATTACAAACTACCAGACTCTGGTAGTTTATTCATTGTAGAAAAGCTGTAATAACTTATCTAATAAACAGAAGACATCATTTGGTTTGGGGAGTGTGAGACAAATGCTACTTTTAGAATGACAAAGAATTAAAAATTTTAATTAAAGTTTTATGTTCTGCAGAAGACACTAATATTTGTTTTTTTATTTGCCAAATTAGATTATCAGAATTTTCAGCTCTAAACAGTATAGGCTGAAACTTGGAAAACCACAATCCATTTTGCATTAAATAGTTAAATTAATCAGCTAGCTGAATAAAAGAAAAATATGGATAATCTTTTTTTTTTTTTTTCCATTTACACTGAGGAGTGGGAAGAGGTTTATTTTAATTTTGTATTTCTTTTCAAGGAGAATGTAATTTCAGATTTCAAGATTCTGATTTCTGAGATGGAGCATTCCACAAAGTAAGGATAAAATGTCGAGAATATTATTAAATTTTTAGTAATTTGTAGCACTAATTCAAAAATTGAATCATAGGATGTGCTAGCGGATAAATATTTCTTTACTCTATTAAATATTAAAATGTTACAGCTCTGTTTCATGACTTACAAACTTAACCAGTTGAAAAGCTATCATTTGTATTTGGTTGGGCAGTATTGTCATACCTGAAGTATTTTTTATTTGCTGCATAGAAAATCTTCTGAAGCACTCTGTATCTATGAGAAAGATATCACCAGTTTGCATCAACAGCTACAAGAAACCAACAAAGAACTTGCACAGACTAACAAGAACAGAGAATCATTAGCTCAGGAGAATGACAGATTACAAGAGCATCTTTCTAATATTAAGCAAGAAAATCAGGTATATTTGTACAGAGAACCATTGACTAAAAAGGAAAACTGTATATTTTTCAAGTAGTGCATAGAATTGTTGGGCCCTTACCTGCAGTAAATCTACAAACTATTTTTTAAGCTCATTTTTCAAACTCTGATTTATCCCTTATTGCTCAGCCCACTTGTATGAGGAAGACCACCTATTCTTATGTAATGGTTTGGATGTTTATCTTGAGGAACAGCTAATGAATGTTTTTTTTTTTCCTGATCTTTACGTAAAAACACTGTGGCAGTTGTAACTATTGCTTACATGGAAAAGTACTATAAAGGAGGCAGCGAGTATTTCTTATATTGTGCTGTGACTGGCCCAGAGCACTTACAAGCTTATGAATTTGACTTGCTAATAATTTAACACAGCACACCTTTTAATAAGGTTCAAAACTATTAAAGTGGGTTTTGGATAGAAGATGCCAGCAATATTTGGTTATAAATTACATTATCTACTGTGTTATTTATCACACATAACGTTCACGCATTTCCAAGCAGCTAGAAATTAAGCTTAACACCTGCAGTAGTTCATCACTGTGTAATGTTCGGGGTTTTTTCTTCTTTTTGTTCAACCTCTTGCCTTCATTTAGGTTTTCTGATACTTGCTCTTTCTTATCTGCACTTATTCTACTGCTTAGGATATCTTTGTCTTTGAAAATACTTTCTGCTCACTTGGCTTTCTCTTCCTCTAGAAGCACTACCAAATTTTGAAGGAGCAGGTTAACTTCATGTGACTTTAGCTATATAAAAATTTGAAGTTATTAAGGCTCCCTTTTAAGTGAAGAAGACTATTCCAGAAGGAGATTCATCCCATCCCAGTTTTTAAAGTGATTCATTTTATCTGCCTCTCTCCCTTCATTATAGAGGAAGCATAGCTAAATAATTTAGGTTGGGTGCCTAATTCTGTGCTGTGAAAATTATGTGAGACAGCTCCCATGCTAAATAACTCTTCTCTCAAACACATTAATCTTTTCTCTTTAGCACCTTCCTTGACTATGCTAGAAAAGTCAAGGTCCTAGTAGCTTTACCCACCACAGGTAGGTAGTGAGTGCCACTAGAAATGTGGATTGCTGAGATTACTCCAGGCAACCGCTATTCTTTGTCTTCTTTCAGAATCACAGCTGATACTGATGCGGTCCTCCTGTTGCTTCCAGCTACCTTCAAAAGCTTCGTGGTTTTCTTTGCAATGCCTGGATGCTTGTAGAAGCGGATAGAAACAAAAAGTTTTAGCCCTACAGGATCAACTACTTTTTAATGGGCTTGCATCTATAATATGTAATGGTTCCTCTAGGTTCTTCCATTAATTTAGGTGGTACTTAAAGTGTTTAAAGTAGCATTCCCTTTTCTTCAGTTGAGTTTACTGAAAAAGTTCACAGAACCTTTCTCAGCAATTCACAGCCTTTTCATAATAGGAACAGGAGTTTCTCCATAGCCTACTTTCCCCCATCCCACACGTACTGGTTCTTGCAGCTTTGTGTTCTCATAGTAATTTTGTAAGGAAGGAGGAGTTTCTGAACAGGGCAGTTCAAGACAGCCTTTCTGCAGGATTTTTCTTCACTCTGTTCTGTTTCTTAAGCAATAGTTGCCAGAACTGGGTGCAGCCTCCTAATACATGTGGCTTTTTTCCCCCTGATTAGGAGATAACCACTTAAGGCAAATATTTTTGACATATGCAAAATTTTATTCATAGAAATATACATGGTTTAAATTGTATATAGCCTTTAAATAACTTGTTAATAAAGCCATAGGCGCTAGATGCACGCTAATTCTATTTTTTTGTAAGGGTACAAACAGTACACTTTAACCTCACGAAACAAATCTTTCTTCATAGGTACTATATAAAAAGCTAGCAAAGTACCAGAATGAGCTTGATGATATGAAGTTGAAAGCCCAGGACTCAAACACAGATATTGTCAGGCTGAAGGGTGTACTGAAGTCTAAAGTGGGTATATGGTTTAAACCTGTTAATAAAAGCTGTTGTTTTAACTAAAAATGAAATTTTAACCATACTTCTATGGAAGCATTTCTTCCTAGCTGAAACTTACTTGCGTTCTACTAACATGTTTTTAATAGTTCGAGCAGGTTTTCTTAGCTGTTTTTGCAGTACACAAGCAAGGAAGTTTATTTCACTGTGTTTTTATATGTGTATATATATATACATACACACACCTGTGTGTGTTTATTAAGCTTAAGAACTTGGACAGTGAATAATACAGAGACTTGGGCTTCTCTTTATTAACATATGGGATTAGTAGTAAAAAATATTTCTGCAATATATTGCTATACCTCATATTTGTAATGTTAATTTATCCATTTTTAACAGATACCTTTTGAGCATTAAAATGCAGCCATCTTGCTTCCTGAGAACTCTCTCAATGTTTTGGCTAAATGGCAAAGCTTTCAATGGAAAGAGAACATCCAATACCATGTCATACCTGTAGATATATATCTATAGATACCCTATTTTGTGAAGCTAATTTTAAATTATTAAACAAACAAGCTTTATTTGTTAGGAGAGAGAGAACTGCGAGCTTTTGGAGAATTACCACAAAGCATGTGAGCGAGGAGAAAGCTGGGAAGCAAAATGCCATCAAGCAGAAGCAGATTGTAGCTCTATTAGACGGGCACTGATCAGTGCGGAGCCTTAGAACTACAGGTTGAAAGAGAAAATAGTGTCCCTTGAAACAGAGATGGAGCAAGTAAGTTGAAATTGTTCTTTTCGTAGTTCATATTTTTAGACATACTTGCTACAATGAACTGTGTGGAGTTTGAATTGATTTAATAACAACTAGAATTCCATTTGTCACTCTTGGGAAAAAAAAATCTTAAAAAAAAATAATAGCATATTTCAAGGAAAAAAGTTATAAAATGCTGTCATGTTTGGAATGACTGAAGGTATAATGTCACACACAACCCCACAGCATACCTGATACATACCCAGTGCTTTGTCACCTGTCACGTTCCTGTCCCTGTTTTTCTTGCTTCCAGCTTTTCAACCTTCTTTCCGCTGCTTTAGGTGTCCCAGAGATCCTCTTCCCCCTTGGAAAATCTGAAGAACTTAAAGGGACATGCATGGCTTTTAAAATACATTACGAACACATAAACTTATCTTCTGGTTTGGGGGTTGTTACCATTTTTTTGCAGATCATGTCTGTGTCATGAGTATCACACAGGCTACTGAGGACTACCTGTGCACATTAGATACTCAGGAGAAACTGAGCGGCTGCTATTCAGGGAATGGATGAGAACACAAGAGTAGCAAAACAGCATGGGAAGATTGCGTGGCAGATTTTGATACTTTTTGAATATAATAAAACTGGTACATGGTCCTAGTTTATCCAGCCAGCCTCAAATGGGTAGAGATTTCATCCTGCTAATTCCTTCCCACACGCCTGCTATTAAGTATCGCAATGAACAGGCCTCTTCATGAAAACTGTGTCGACAAATTGAGTCAGAATTCCAGATGGATATCACGTTCAGGTTTACAGCAGTTACATGTAAGGCACATATCTAAAACACAAAAGCTTTTACTAAAAAAAATCTTAAGATGCTTAGCAGTGCCCTGTGTTCCTTGTGCTTTTTTTAGGCAAGACAGAGCTAGAATCAATGTGACATGTTCCCCCTACAGTTATCTCTTTTGGTCTCATTCCTAAGAAATCCTTCAAAGAAGTCACAGTGCTTCATCTCTCCCTTTACTTTTGCTAACAACCTCTCAGACTCATTCTGCCACCTACTGAAAATTAAGTAGTTAGAAGTGACCAGAAATACAGGGCAGGTGTCACAGGGCAAAGTACAGGCATTTGTCAAAAAGGGAAAACCTAGGCTATGTTAATTTAAAATATAAAAAATGCTGAATGCCTGTATTCATAACTGCCACTGCTGGCTTGTGGACTTCTCTTTAGTGTGAATTCTGTCATCTCTTAGTCATGCCTGAGTTTATGGGTGACAGCAGTATAAACATGAGTGACAGTATCTCAGCATTCACTGATCATCTACAGGCAAGAGTACATTCTACTGGTAAAATAAGAGGGTCTAATCTGAAAATGGAATGGAGCCCATGGCAGAATTTTGAACCTTATTAGCTCTGCAGAAGGAGTAGAATTCTAGAAATAGAGTTTAAAATGTCAGTAGCTGATTTTGCTGTCAGAAGCAAGAACTGTTCTCTTCTACTTTTTATATATGGGAGTTATTTAAAGAAATAACTTTAAAGTTTATTCTAGAATAAATGACTGCTGCCTCTTAAAATTCACCACAATTACATGGACATACTTTTGTATGATTTTGGAAGCAGTTTTAAATTTTCTTTTCAATAGGGTTTTGATTATCTGGTATTCCTTTACTGTAATATTTAACAACAGAAGCAGCATACAAGTCTCAGACTTCTGCCTTACGCAAGTCTCTTGTGAAAATGGAGAGCTTCAAAAATACATCATGAGAGAGTCTCTATACTTGCAAATCTCACATCTACACATGAACTTTGCATTGAACTAGACGCAGTCAAAGAACAATTAAATAAATCAGCAGTTAACTTACACAGCAGAGAAGTTGGAAAGGGTATGTGAAATATATTAGAACAATAAGTTTATGTTACCATTATACTTAAAGGATCTAAATCTACTTTGGGATGTAGAATGACCAAAGAAATCCCTGTTGATGATTAGCGTTTCAATTTTTTAAATGATTAATTTGGCATTCCTTAGGGGCTTATTCCTCAGGCGTGGATGCTGTATACTATGTGAAAAGCTCACTGCTTTGCAAGGTTTTACTGTGAATATTCACAAGTCAAGAATTAAAATTACTGGTTGTTTTCTTGAAAAATGTCTTGGATTTACATCTGGTCACTAAGTAAGCAGAATAGCTGGAGTAGTTTATTAGTAAAGAAACTTGACATGGACTTAAATATGCTTGACTTTTAGGAAGTATCAATATCTCTTTAATAATCTCTCCTTAATTTCCCTTGAAAATAAATTTCTGTTGACCTTGATTTTTATGAAACCTACAAAATTAATGTTTGACAGGCAAATCTTTAAAACCTCAGCTTGGATAAACTCTGAAAAATTGTTCATACATACTCAGATTATTCAGATATTTTCAGTATGATTCTATCACTGTCCTGTCCATTCTCTGCTCCAGCTGAGATAATTTCTTGTTTTTTACAGGCTTCCAGCATTCTCTTTTGACTTTATGCTATTTCCGTATGCCATGGGTAAAGCTGCTGTTTGACAGTTGGGTATTTGATCCAGCCAAATGTGTGTGAAGTCTTTTGTATGCTTGTGGAATCCTCTAAGATGCTTTTGATAGGGAAGATTTCCAGCATAAGACATTTCTCTGAAGCTTTTGTGAGATCTAATACAACTAAGACTTCCTGGATCCTTCTGTGAGATTGTCAGTGAAGGGACTTGCTGGGACTGTGGAAAGTAGCAACAGTTTCAGTAGAGAAAAATGCAGAAATTCAGTTGGAGAGTTGGAAAAAAGTCTGAGGTTGGGATTTTCACTATTTTTTTTTCATACCTTTCAACCAGTCGTCTTTCATCAGCCGTGTATAACCTTCAGATAGGGTTCTTATTTCACATCATAGTATTCCAATGCAGAAGTCTGCATAACTAGATTGCAGCATATGTATATTCAGAAGTGGAAATTAAATCTGATGCTGAATAATACTGTTCTTTCAGTGTTTCTAATACTGTTTATTTTCCTATAATTTGTGCTGTCTACAGTTTCCAATATTCTTTTGTTCTGAAATACAGAAGTAGAATATTAAAACTGTTTATAGGCAAAGGAACTAGATTTTTGATTGTCAGTTTGTAGAAAGTTGGATCTTTCAGACTGAAGATACCTTTTAGTTTAGTTTGTTAAAACCAAATAATCTGAGTTTTGCTTTAGAAAGTGAAAAAAGCTTTTTTTCTTTTGTATGTGTGTGTGGTCTTTTTCTTTTTCGCCTGTGACCTTAGTTCTCTCAGTATCTGATTTGAACACACAAATGGTTATCCTCTGAAAATTCTGAAGAATGTGCTGGAGAGGTGGGGTGTTTGGTGAGATGTCTCAGTTCATAGATTTACTATGACCTTTGGGTGAGCATTATTGTGCTTAATGTAAACTAGGTTTGAGTAAAATACAGATAAAAGTGTTTGCAGTACCCCTAATAGACTGTTAGACATACTAAAATACATATATGAAAAGATGAAGAAAAATAGCACCTATCTTGCTTACACTAAGATTAAAACAGGCAGGTTTTTGTGTCTCTCTAGCTGATTCCATACGGATTTTCCTGACTCATCATCTCTGGGTTTGTTTTTTAGTGTATGGGGGTTTTTTGTTTGTTTGTTTTGATTTTTTTTCCCTCTGTTTCTGTAGTTATGTCTTGGGTACATCCATTGTTCCTTTTTCAGGTTCCCCCAAGATGCATAGATGCTTAATCTCATTTTGGATTTTATTCATTTTCCCTTTCCCCCAGATTTATTCTTGATGCTTCTTTAAGTAAAATCAGTGTAATCTCACTCTGCTGGAGATCCAGATATTGGTTTGTTACACCAGGTGTCATTTCCTGCACGCAAACAGGATGCTTCTTGCCTCAACAAAATGTAGAACTTCTTTCCTCTTTTTAATGATTCTGTCTCCAGTCTGTATCCCCGTTGATCTGTATATTTCATAGCATTTTGTCATTTCTACCAAGTACATTTATATTCTGATATATACATTGGGTGAATTTATAAATCTGACACAGGATTTTGACTGAAGGTAAATGTAACACTAATCATCACCAGAGTGAGAGCAAATTTTGGGTTTACATCCCAGACTTCCTTTTTTCTTTTTCTCTCTCTCTCTCTTTTTTTTTTTAAGTTACCATAATAGATAAATAAAACTTTAAAATCTTTGTTTAGCTGCAGAGCAAGTGTGAGTCATCCCATTCTGAAATAGAGCTGCTGAGAAAACAACTGGTAAATGAAAGAGCATCTATGAAGAACCTGGAATCTTTGCTTGTGTACAGTCGTGAGAGAGAATTTCAGTCACAGATAGCAAAGGAAGAAAAAGACTCTGAAATTCAGTTTCTCAAGGAACAGCTTTCTTTAGCAGAAAATAAACTGTGAGTAAATGACCAGCAGAATATTGCAGGTTTCTTCATTCTTCACAAATATACACACAGATGTTTTTATATCTAGATGCATTTTCAAATGGCCAATGTACCTTGGTTTCTTTACCAGCAGAAGATACCAAAAACCGGCTTCTGATTCCCCAGCTATATCCTAATAGTCTTTTCTGTGTAGTGTTGTATTTTACTCCAAAAAATATTCTTCATCTCAATGGCATGGTATAGCTGCCTTTTTAATTTTGGATAATTGTATTTGGTAACATACTTGGAGGATTATAGTTAATATCTTATTAAACTGTATGGACTTTACAGCACTATCCAGAGTCAAGATTTTACTCAGCTCAGAAATAGAGCAGCTCAGCTAGAGTTGGAACTGGATGTCGCCAAAAGACAGCTGGGGACTGAGCGCTTTGAAAGGCAAGTACATGTTTTTGTATTGTGCTTCCTGTATCTAATTGGAGTGAAAAGCAATATAGTGTTAAGATTTAGACTAATCACTAGGATAAACAACAAAGTTTCGCTTTGCTCTGCTGTACGTCTCCTGTGTGTTTGGAGGCTATTCGTGTCACTGAATTCAGTCTGTGTAGCTGTTACACAAGCTGTCTAAATTTGTTGTCTAGGTTCCCTTTATAGCCAATGGAACGAGACAGTGAGATAAACTGCCGTCTAGAATTCCCTGGTTTAGGATGGGATGGATCATTTCCTGAAGATGATTATCTGTCTTCACTCATTCATAGTGATGCTTGTCTTGATCTATAGTGAGAGTCCAGGTGACTAGCTGGCTAGACAAGTGATTTATAGACTACTAGTTCTGCAATATGAAGGGCTAACTTTTGGCTACGCTTGTACTAGTGACCTAAACCAGGTCAGAGCATTGACTTGAGAGGTCCACACAGCTGTATACTTGTCCATACAGTTTAATTGTTAGTACACACTCTGGAATGATTTTAGCCCTGTACCAGCCTGCCTTCTCCCAGATACTGCTTGGGGCACAGAAGGTACTAGGGATGGTTCCCAAACAGCAGTATGGCCAAAGTAATTTTTTTTTTTTTTGGTGGGAAGAGCATTTAATAATACATACAAGCTGTTTCATATGATTTGGCCACAGTACCAGAGAGTGGTCCCTGGCCTGCTTCAGGAGTTACTTTATCTACGTAGTCTCAGTGTCTTAAATAGTTTTCTTATCTGTGAAACAGCAGTACTTCTCTATTTCATGGATGTATGGAGGATAAAATATTACCATTATGACCATGTCAGGCATTATTTTGGGTATGTAAAAGAGATCACAAAGCAGAGTGATGTGATTATAGCACAGGTTTGAGAATCAGGTGTCTTCTTTAATTGTAGTTGTTGACACTCTGTTCTCTCATAGGTAAGGATGAGGGTTTTGGAGAGGGCATCTCTATACCTGATGTTAGGTCTTTTAAAGATGGATTTCTTAAATGTCTCAGTGCATGTTTCAATTTCAAATTGGATTCTCCTTTACCCTGAACTCATGGCAAAAACTGCTAAACTGGGTTGGGTCAGATGTGCAAGTCAGTTTAAAAGGTGGCATCAGTTGTGCTCCTTCAGCTGAATAGAACGAGCCAGACCGTATGCTAATACAGGATTACCTTTGTTTTAAAAGAAACTCGATCTTCTTCAGACTGTTGTTTCTCTGCTCCCCCTGTGTGAGTGCATCCGTCTCATGGCGTATGGGTGCTCCCTGGTAGGGACTGCAAATGTTTCTTCTTGAAGTGTTCATTGGCAGAAAGTTGAATCAGCCTCCATACTTATTCTCTTCTCCTAGTTAAGGATAATTTGTTGCTCATGTGGTTGTTTATAGCGGCAATAATATTAACACTTAGCTTACAGATGGTTAGCAGAACGGATATTAGAGTGAGCCTGTCTGAGGCAAAGACCAACAGTTTTCATTCTTGAAGAGAATTTCTCTTCTACTTCAAGAGAATTACGAACATAATTATCTGAATTGTTTTGGAACAATGGAACAAAGCTAGGTTCCGTTATGCAATTTGTAAGTCAGTTGCAAAAACAATAAGCAGAAATCTTAGATAGCAAACACTGAAATGTTCTTGTATAAAAATCTGAGGCTGACATTAGATTTAGTTGTCTTTGAAAGGCTAGAGCTTTTTTCATAAAATCAAAACAGTGTCCCTTCAATATCCCACAAAGGTTACAAAAATTTTATTTCTTTTATGTTTTTCCTCAGAAAGTCATGCTTTACAAGAGCAGGTATCTATCTCTCTTGTTTGCAGGGAAAGCGATTAAAGCCCCAAGCTGGCTTCTTACAGCCAATCTGTTTTTCTGGTAGTGGCAAGTGAAAACCAGAAAATTAGCCAGAGAGGAAAAATACTATCATTAAAGTTGGTATCATGATAGTATATAATGGAAGCAGCAGATGTCAGTACTGACTGTTTTTTTTCTGTTGTCAGTTTAAACAAGTGGGTAGATGATATCCTTGTTCTAACGCTGACTTAGCTAGTCATATTGATTTACTGTCCTGACGCAGAATGAAATAATGCCTGAAATTAGGAGACGGAAGTGCCAACGCTGTCGGGCCCTGAATGAGCACTAACACAGTGATACTAGGAGACTTAATCAATCTGTCTGGGTTTTTCTTCACCTTTCAGAAAACGCACCTCCCTATCTCACCCACACTCCTGACATGTGGAAACAACAGATTTGATTTATTGTCCTGCTCTGGCTCTGGTGACCAAGCACAGGGACTGACTATCAGACACCCCTGGACAACCCCACTCACATGACTTGCGTATCTTTTTATCTCTTTCTGTTTCCTGACCTTCCTTTTTGCTGCCCTTGTACCTCCCTTTCTCTGCCACAGTCTCTTCCCAAATAAAAAACTTGTCCATGGTTACTTTTCCCTGTTGGTCACAGCTTTGCTACATTCATACCTAAACTTGGTATTCTACAGGGCAATGTTACCTGTGAGAGCTGCAAGCAGCTGCACTCTGACTTCCCACCACTGTCAGCACCATCTTGACCATTAAAGACATAGTAAAGGCATAATAAAGTCCTTAAAAGCAATAATGCTAGTAAGACTAGCAGTCAATGTAGATAAGTCTGGTTCCATAGCCTTTACAGTGCATATGAAACCTCCCCAGGCACAAGGTTGTGGGACATTGGTAGCTACGTGGAAGATTGTTACCATCTCACTGGGCTCCTGCTGCTAGAGTGAGCCCTTTTCTTGCCTGTAGATTCAGATCCGTGAGCTGGTGGATCTGAATCTGATCCGTCTCCTGCAGGTTTTGGTGATCTGCTTCAGTGTTCCGCTTCATAGGTGGGTCTGTGGTAACGGCTAAGTCACACTGGAGTCAGTTTCAGTTCAATACCACATGGGCAGTCCTGGTTATACCTTCATTTGCAAGGTTTTGGGCAACTTGGAGTACTTTTTTCCAGCCTGGCTCAGTGCCATCCTCCCAATACACTCATTCATTTATAATGAACCATTATCCAAGTTTTACTGGAGTTCTATATTGAAACTCAAGGGTTGTTGTAGCCACACTTCCTAGTAGTTTTCCAGTCCAACACAGACTAGATCTTCCTCATGTAAACAATTGTCATCCTGAAACCAGGATCACAGATGAGTATGTACCTCCAGAATTTTCCAGTGTTTAATCCAATCCCATGTACTTCCTCCCCGTACCCCCAGATGCAAGAGTTAACGGATTGATCCAGTACTCAGGCCTCCACCCCTTGCAGTCAAAATGACTACACTACCATTTTAGAACTTTCCTACTGGAGAGTCCAGCACCTCTTAAATAGCCATCGGTTTCAGGGCACTTCAGCTAGACTCTAGTCCCCTGGCCTTGCCAACTCAAACAGCACAAGAATACCACAAGCAACACTGGTCTCACATTAATGTCATTGCTGATTTTAGTGATTGTCCTTATGTTGCAGACTTGTGAATAACCTTCAAATTAAGCTCTTCCTCCCTAGAGATTTTTACAATTATTAGAGTTTAACCCGTAGCAACCATGGCTAGCTTCTGTCTTTTATGGAAAATAAAGACAATGGATATGTAAAACTAAATCTGAGTGAGTAATTAAAAAACAGTCACTAAACTGTCTTTCAGAGAAGTATATGATGAACATCATGTCTCATTTTAAAATAAAATTAAAAAAAGCTAACAATCTTAAAAAGAAAACAAATCATGACTATGAGATAATTTTGATGATTTTTGAAAAATGTTTAGTCTCACTGTAAAATAACATTTATTTAGGGAACGTGCTGTACAGGAGCTTCGGTGCCAGAATCGTACAATCTCGTATCAGTTAAGCTCTACATTAAGAACATCATCACATGAACATTCCCATCATTGACCTCCTGATTGGTCTCTGGACTGGTCCCTGGAAGGATAAGTGGTTCAACAACATTTAAGTTCCAAACACTGAGGGGAAAAAAAATAAAATAAAAGCATGAACTCCTGATATTTCTGGTTGAAATATTGACTGAATTCCATGGAATTACATTGCTCCAAGAAAAGTTACGAGAAGATTCAGGACCACAATCTTTTGATAATACTCCTTTCGTTTTGTTTTATTGAGCTGTATCAAAACTATGATGTGGTTAATAGCAACTACTTGCACTGGGATGCTATAGTCATAATTTTTAAAACAGTAATAGAAATAATGCTACAGAAAATCTGTGCTTGACTTGCCACCACTTTGTGCAGGTGTAGATGTAAATATTTTTTAATATAAAAAAAAATTAATATTTTTTAATAAAAGCTCTTAACTATCCAGCCTTTCTTTTAGTAATTTTCAGAATAGCTTTTACTCTCTCTATATGCATTTTTTACAAGAAACATCAATGCATTCTAAAAGTCTTCAAACAGCTGTAACCCTGAGGAGGAGCAAGCCCAGCTTTCCTTTTAACAATCAGTGAAATGGAGCCTCCACAATACGTGTCTAGTCCCCTGTCAGTTCAGTTTCAGTCTCAGCTTAGTTTCATATTTGGTAGCTGCATGCTTGTTACATCACGCATTTTTGGTAGCTTGATGACAGCATGCATTAAAAAAAAAATTCCAGTTGAGGAGGAAAAGGTCTCAGTTCATGACCTGCAGGAAATCATTTCTGCTTTTGAGATGGTTATGTACGTCCACGGTGAATTTTGCTAATACTTTGTTAACTGAGATTATTACCTTTGGCACTTGATTAATCTTTGTTATCAAAGGCTCCTGTAAGTACATGGGTCCTAAGCATGCAAAATAAGTTTCCGTGGGTCAGTGAGCTGGTTCTGGTGCCCTTAGTAATGCCAATAGGAAAACACAGCTGTGCAACACAGTGATGTTGTAGCTATTGCCAGTACCTGATAGCAAGTACAGGGAGTCTTCATTCCTCTGATAGAACCGTATCTACTCCTCCTTAGTCTTGAGTACAGCGTAGCTCTTAAATTTGTTGAAATAAGAACTGTATCATTTGGAACAGTTTAATTTACATTTAATTACCATAACACTTTCTTCTATTTTTGATACAGTATAAAGAAGAGGGATCAATCCATGTAGTCACCACACTGATACTAATGATTATGGTGCTTTTTGTATTTGTATCACTCCCTTTTCAGGGTGATAGAATTCCTTTCTAATTAGTAAACTTCTGGCTAAATACCAAATCAAGACTAATCTACAAAGTAGATTATGAATTCAACTCCTTTCTTGTTTGCTTTCTGGGTTTTGTGGGGTTTTTTGGTTTGTTTTTGGTTTTTGGTTGTTTTTTTTTTTTTTGCTCTTGGCTGGCCTTAAGTGGCATGATCTGCTTTGGTACATTCCTAGGGAACAATGAGTTTAAATAAGGACTAAAAAGGAAATATGTGAGCCAGGTATAAATACTTTGTTTGCTTAAAATCTTCAGCTTCAGCAGCTGGTTTAAGCTAAATCTTTCTCAATTAAATCAATGTAGCTTTTGAATGCAAATGAACTCAGTTGTTTTTCTGCTTAATTGTTTTCCATTTTTGAGTGTTCAAGATACTAATATAATTCATAACTTTTTTCCTCATCCAGCTCTTTTACTTTTTTGGCTAAGTGAGAAGAACTAAGGTTGCTCCAGACCTACTTACTTATTTATTTTTACTAAATGATTTGGTATTGTTTTCATTAAAAAAAAACCCCCGACCTGTGCAATAAAAACTGAAACTTTGTCAGTCTGTGCTATGTTTTAAAAGCTTAACTGGAAAGAATTCATCAGGTTTGTAATAAGGCTCTCCTGAGATAAAGCAGAGATCTGAATTTGTATCTATCTGTGTAATTGATTTACATTTGATTTACCTATGCCTGGGTGAGTACTCTCATGTCCAGAATACTGTAAAATATGTAAAATATGGTCTGAGAGTAAAAGCAAGAATATTAATGCAAATATTTGTGTGTAATCATCAGCAGAATCACAGAATTAAGACTTTTGAAATAGATATGTGGGGAATTGATGAACATGACCTAGGTGTAAGTTCCTGTTGGATTTAAAACAGAATATGACTTGAAATAGTCCCCCAGGAGGTGAAATGTCATTTTTCAATTGCTTGAAGACAAGTTACGAGGGATTGAAAAAGATACTGGAGAAACAGCTACTCACTGTAGAGTGAGGTAGAGAGTCTACTCTCACTGTAGAGTGAGGTAGAGAGGCTTCTTCCCCAGCTAACGTCTGACTCTGCAGTATATGAAGTATAATGAGATAGCAGTGCTGGAATCACCATTAATTACCCTTCTTCCTCTACGGTGTTTTGGTGCTATTTTAGCAGACAGACTGTGAGGGGAGATGAGGCAGTCGGGCACCTTTTTATTTTATTGAGAATGTGATATCAGAAGTAAATTGGACAGTAACTTTTTCTTATTCCATCTTTGTCTCTGTCTTTATTGCACCAGACTCCCTGTTTCAGTAAAGTGAAAAGGATGTGCCTTGTAGTTTGTCTTGCAGACCTAGCGGGAAGGACATTTTCTGTCTGATTTTCTTAAGTGATAGGAGTCCAAAGCTTGCCTCTCACTTCAAAGCACATTATAGCACTTTTGCACAATAAAACCTAATCCTTCAAATGACCTGGATTGACTGTTGAAGAGACTGGGAAGCCTCCTCAAAGTGCTTTCAGAATCAAAACCTTAAAATTTTGCGCATGGAAACATCAGAAAGTATTGCTGTATTCACTGAACATGAAACAAATTAGATTTCTTTTTCTTTCTAGGAATTCTTGTTTCAAGGACTTACAACGTTATATTCACAATGGCTTGTGAAAACTCTGCACACCATCTGGAGAGTTAAAGTTTAACACTCAATTTAATTATGATTTTTTCCCTGCTGAAATGCTAAATTTCATTAAATCTATTTCATAAATGCTTGCACAGGTTTTTCATCACTCTTGTTCAGTGGGAAGAAATCAGTCTAGATAGCTTCCTCTCCCAGCTCTTGCATTATTGTGTGAGATGGCCCATCTAAGTAAACAGAAAAAAAACACAAGCTCCATCAACTGTAACTGACAGTGTGCTTTTATTTTAAAAGTGTGTGTAATTTTAAAAGGTTATTGATATAACTGAAAAAAAAGAGAAAGAAAAGAACAATATGAAACTTGACTGGGGGAAAAAGTGTCTATATTCAGGTGTTATGATTTGGATGTATTTTTGCTGAACTATGAGAGTATTATGCTTGAGAGAATGCTGTGCCATCTCAAGACAGGAAGAGTTTGGTGGGTTTTTTTTCCCCTTCAGACCTGACTGACTTAATAATTTGGATAAATAAGATAGTAATGCCAGCAGATACCAGTGTTTTGATATCCATCTATGAAGATATGTATTTTTTTGTATGTTTCCATACATACTGGAGGTGTGTTCAACTTCTAAGAGTTTTCTTAAAACTGCACGAATTTTCTACTTAAGAGTTCTTTAATATGAGTGAGTACTCTTTAGTGATAATTATTGGCACTTAAACTTGCTCAGAATTTCTGCACTTTATGTCATAACATTTTTCTAAGTTCTATATTCTCACACTTTAAATGCAAGAGAAAATGTAAAATTCTCTCCTATAAATCATCTGGCAAATCTATATTTCTGCATTTGGAAATAGAGAAGTAATTCCTGTCTAATTCATTAAATTATCCACTTTCTCCATAGATTCATCCTTCTTGCTATCTTCATAAAAGAATTTTTAAAAAGGTCTCCAGTTTCTTTTTGAAAGCAAAGGCACGTTGGTCGTGATAATGTTTAAACGTACATCTTGCATGTATGTTCCTTCGTATTAATTTTGTGATAACCTGACTACTAAACATTAACGTTCATCTCTTAGTAATGATTAAAGACAGTATAACCCATATGAATGCTCCTAACTGCCTTTTAAAAGCTGTTGATATGAGCTGTAGATATGAATCTATGCCGCTTTTTAGGAATGGGTAAAACAGGTAAAAAGCCTGTAGAAGTATTTTGATGAATAATGTAAAAAAAAAAAAAAAAAAAATAGCTGTAACATAAATTCTAGGATAATCTTCCATAAGAGTAACAATATTTTTCAGCACAGGTGACTTGATTTTAATTTGTAGGTCCTGATTCTTTGTTCTTTATTTGGGGGACAGCCACAGAAGTCATTTCAGCAATCACCAGTGTTAGTGGGACTACTAGCAAGTAATAAAGACTGTAGGATCAGACATAACGATATTAACCATTTCCACATTATGCAGTTATTAAAAGGCATATTGTACGCTTTTCCCAGATGACAGATGATCATATCATCATCCCAGAAGATGAAGTAGTGATTTGGTCTTTTGCAATCATACTGATTTTTTTGAAGATTATCACAAAAAAGAGAGTAAAGTAGATAAGACTGAGTTCTTTCTGTGAGTGGGATATACTGTGCAGAGGCCCATGTCCTAAGATGTAATTGCTTGGTTGCAATAATGATAGCTTTTCCATAGAAGATCACAAAGAAGTAACAAGGGACTCCCTACAAAGTAAAAGTGCAAGATTCTTGAGAAATTTGGACTTTAAAGTTCTTAAGTAGAGAGGATTAAGGGAATATGAGATTATAAATATCAAGATGTAATAAACTTGCTTTTTGTAGAGTACTCTGATAAAGTAGACGACTTCATTATTAGGGTTAGCCTTCGTGTAGAAAATGTTACGGAAATGAGAACCTTGTTTTTCTGCAGGCAAATTGCAAAGGGATCATCAGCTCATGGACGGGACCAAAGGAACTTTTGTCAATGGTGATGGGACATAGACTTCAAGTGACTTCTGACAGCAATAGATTACAATATAATTATCAAGGTGAAGAAAAAAAAATCATTCAAGTGAGTATATTCAGAAAGCACTATCACTGCAGTGGCAACTCCCATACATCCGACCTAATGCAAAGTCACAAACTGAAAGACAGAAAAAAATGAAAGAATTAATTGAATTTGCTTAAGATTCCAAATAATACCTTTCAGTTTAACAAAAAGCCTGCTTGTTGGCAATGTCTGTAGTAATAGCCCAAGAGGACTCAAACAGTGTTTGTTGGTTGGGAATTGTATGTACTGCTCCAGTAGTATATTCTAAAAGCCTTCAGACCGTTGCTGAATAGGAAACTTTGCTTCATCCTTAAGTAAAGATAGATAACAAGCTCAGAGTATTTAGAGTTCTTTACTTTTGGTTGCAAACTCCCTAATCTGTAACACACCTTAACTTTTTCCAAACCCAGGAAGTACTCTTGAATATGCTCAAACTGAAATGTGTTACACATTTTGTGAATCTATTTCTTCATAATGTGGGTTACTCATGGTAGGGTGATTTTCTTGTTATTGCTTCACTACAGTATTTTGGTTGTAAAGAAACATACACCAAAAATCTATTTATCATTTGCTTGCATTTGTGACACTTATTTGCAACTGTGAACAATGCTATACTTGATTTTTATACATTTTTAAATTGCCTTTTACCACAATATTTTTACATAAGCAAACCTGAAAATACAATTTGTGGTTTTATATGAAATAAGAGCACGTTAAACTTGTTCTCAGTTACTCTGTGATGATCTAAAATTATCTCTTCTGTAATAGAAAGTATCCTATAGCATTTTAAAAGGTATTCATGCTCTCCGCAGCAATATTTTTCTAATTTCTAGCCACTGGTTATGGAGCTGTTTCCAACTGATTTTGCTTACTCATGGCAATGCATACTGTCACCATTAATCAGTAGAAGGTATTTTACTTGAGCATAACTGGTTTACAGCATTTGTAGAAGAAAGAATTCAGTGCCTCTGGTATGCTCCCTCCTTAGTCTCTTCATCCTAGTAGAAACTAGAGCTACTATGTATGTCCATTACAGGTATAGTCCCACCAAGGAGGAAGAATTATGTGTTGCTGGGTAGAAGCATTTCACTGCTTTTTGTAAAATCTCTACAAGCAACCTTTCAGCAGCACTTGGAACCATGCATCTGTGTGATTTATCCTGCTGTTTCCACTCAAAGAAAGACAGATCTTTTTTTTTTTTTCCTTTCAGTCACTAATAAAGCTTGAACTTCAGCAACATGTAAGCAGAGTTAAGATTCTGCTGTCAGTGTTAAAGCAAGTGGTTTTAGTCTTTGACCAGCAATAATGCTCATGGTGTGGGGTACTCTTTGGCAGTACTACAGCTGAGTTTTTATTTAATCCTCCTGCTTTCCTGTGAGACCACCTAATCCCATTGGTATCTGTATAGGCTGTAGAGTATTAGAGAACCACATGGCTACCAGCATCTGATATACTTTAGCTGCTCTGTTACTCGCTTGCTTTTGTGTATTTATTTAATATGACTTTGATATTAGCAGATCTTAAATGATACTATAGAATGCATATAAAGTAAGTATATATGGAATATTTAAGTAGTTAATTTGCATTAGCTCCTCTTTCCACATCTTCATGATTTCAGGATGAATAGCCTTGCAACAAGGAATACAAGTTGCTTTACTGATACAGACTGGAGCGTCTGTAAAGAAGTGTGATCTTTTAATAAAAGAAGCAGGAAGGTTTTTTTAATGTATCTTGCACTCTCAGTGATCTTCCCTCTGATCCACTGAACCTTCACATTAATTTCCAGCAGAGGGAGTATGTGAAATAACGATGAATGAATCATACATAGCTGTTGTATTAACTAACATACACAGTTATCTGAACACATGGAAAGATATTTCACAGTTTTACGTTTTGGATGCTTTACATGCAGAAGAAACATAGCTTGATAAGATGGATAAAATTTTATTGTGACTTCACATGGATTGACTATGTCAAAACATATATGCCTATTTCGTGACAAGGATCAGAAGTTTTACTAATAAACTTTGAAAAAATACAAAGTTTGCTTATAATTAAAACATTATCTGTAAGACATGGCCTGAAATGATGTTTCCATCCAATAGATTTTTTTGACCTGACTCCCTAATACATTGCAATTTGATTTTTCTCTAGGGTCTCCCACATTTGACTTCTATTAAAATCCATGAAGCAGTTTAATAACTTATTTCAACAGATGCAAAAGTCCAAGCTTAAAGTTTCCTAGCTTGTGCTTCTCATCTAACTGTCCTTTCAGCGCTTTTATTTCCTGAGGTGGGAGAAGAACAAACTTTTTTTTTATCTTGAATGCAGCCTACACCCTAAGCAATTATATCGAGTACACAAAGCAGAAAACTTCTTTGTTGTCAGAACTGCAGTGCAACCTAGCAGGTGAACAATGTGCTTCTCAGATTTGCTTTACACAACAGTATGTCTTTCACGCACACAGTCATATTTTATAAAATTACTCTTGCCAGAATAGCATACACATTTTATAAGCAATGCTACTTAACAGAAATAAAACCTGTAATTGTATTTCTTTTTTGACCCACAGTGGCTGCTCCAGAATTAACGTTGAAATGATTTCTCATTCTGAGACAGACTGCACCAGTTCTCCATTTTCATTTCTGCTCCCCTTACCACTACTGTAAGAATCAAGCAAGCTCCACAGTATTTTTCATTCTAACATTTTTACCTTGGACTGCATGGCAACATAGTGTGGTATTTCTTCCTTTTTTTCAGGCAACACCTATGTTTTCTGTGCAAAACTGTCCTCAGGCTCACTGACTACACCAGGGACAAAGATGCTATGTGCTGAAACAAGAACTCACAAGTTGGAGAGAAATTTATTGAAAACAGATAGATGCCGAAGCAGGAAACCATTCCGTTGACGTTATTTTTGTCAATTCTTCTGGCCAGTTCCTCCAGCCTTCCTTCCTCACCACTTGCACAGAACCTAAGCTTCAAATACACTATTTGAATATCCAAATGTACAACTGTTCACAGCTGCAAGCAACTGCAGGTAGAGCCTTTCACTCCGATACCGCCATAAGGTGACCTTTGCTGATTTTTAGATTTGGGTCTGATCTGCTTTTAGCAGATGTACCTCCTGACTGCAGCGACATGCCACAATTACCCCACCAGCTCCTACAGTCTTTAACTCGCTTGAGAAAAAACCAAAAACCCTGTACCTGGAGATGGCCAGTTGCTACCTCAAACCACTAAGGGTAGGGGGGAAGGCAAACCCCAGGCAGAAGGCTCTGGTGGTGAAATAGCTCTTTCACAGCTGCCAGCCTGCTTCGCTTCGCTTTGCTTCCCTTCTCCTCAGCCCCCTTGTACCTCAGGGACCCGGTCGGGGCCTACCCCGCCCGCTCCCCGGGCAGCGCTGCCGCCTTCGCCTCGCCTTTGGCCCCGCGGCTGCGGGCGGGTCCCGCGGCGCAGGTGGCGGCCGGCCAGCGCCGGGCGGGTAGAAGGAGGAGGAGGGAGTGAGGCAGGGCTGCGGTGCAGGTGCCTGTAGGTCAGCGGCTCGGGCGCGGCGCCCTCGGATGGGCTGCTGCCGCCTGACTCACTCCCCGCCGCCTCCCGGGCGCTGCCAGCCGTGGGCGCCGCTCTCCAGCCGCCTGCGGGCTGCCGGTGTCCCGGCCGGCGGCGGAGGGCTGCCGCCTACCTCCCCGGACGGGACCCAGGTGAGTGAAGGCAGCGCGTAAGTAAGTCTCTGCGGAGCCGCTCTCCCGCCTTACCGGCAGGCGAGGAAACCCACCGGGAAGTGGCGGCAGGTGCTCAAAGATGGACGCTGCGGGGGGCGGCCTCCATCCCTGCAGGCCCTTTGGCTGCGGGCTTGGGCGAGGAGCGGGGCGCCCTCTGGGGTCTCCCTTCCCTTCAGCCCGCTGCCCGCCTTCGCCTCAATGCGCCCGCCAGCATTTCGCCGCTCGCCTCAGCCCGTCGGGGCGAGGGCAGCCCCCGCACGCCGGCTCCCTGTCGCCAGGCGCCGGGCCGAGGTGGAGCTGTGGCGGCCACCGCCGCCGTCGGGGGCGGGCGGGGAGGCTGGGCCGCCGCGGCGGTGCCCGCCCGCCGGGACAGCGGGGGGGCTCGGTTCACGGCTGCGTTCTCCGGAGCCTGTTTTTTTTCTGAGAGTATAGTGAAGGGGGACGCTCAATCTGAACTCAAACAGGCGTTTAATTTAGGAGTGAAGGCACACAGTGGGAAGACACGGGGGCTGGTGGTTTCCACGTACACAAAAAAGCTCCCTTCGCAATGGGCGTTTCAGGGTTTGTCAAAGGTGTGAATAAGATGGAGGTGAACAGGCTTGCGTTCCCACCGGCTGCACACCGCTCGGGCATCAGAGAACCACAGCATGGCAGGGGTTGGAAAGGGCCTCGAGATCATCTGGTCCAACCCCCCTGCCAGAGCAGGGTCACCTACAGCAGGATGGACAGGAACGTGTCAAAAACCCAGGTGGGTTTTGAATGTCTCCAGAGAAGGATAAGTTCAGCTCGCAGGCATGTTTTCTTACCCCAAAAGGCTGTGGCTTTCCCTCTCCATTCCTCAGGTGTCTCGCAAAATGCTAACTGATCCTATGGCCTGGAATTATCCTCGAACATTGTGACTTCTTCCCCTCTTAATTGTATTTTTGGACATGAGACTTGAAATGACATGAGTCAGTTTTTCTTATTACTATATTAGCTTCTACTGACAAACTTTACTGTCAATAGTATGTTTTGTGTACTGAATTTTGAGTGCCACTGATAGATCTTAGGTCACTGTATGGGAATCCCTTAAACTAAAAAAGCTTTAAGAGCGCAATTAAATTTATTTTAGTTGTGAAGACATCATTCTGCCAGTTTTGCCACACAATTAACTGAAAAAAATGCACATATTTAATACCATTATAAGCCATTATAATTATTTCCATATTTTCACGCTAGTTAAAACCTACATTTTTTTCTATAGTTCTATAGTTTAATTGTATTTATTTGCATAAAATCATGCATGCCTTAGCTTTATATACATACAGATACCAAAGCAATATAAATATCAGCTAGAAGTGTGCAGTGGGATATACATTACATCCTTTGTCTGAAAGGAAATTGTTATTCCAGGTTGACGCACACAAGATCTTCCAGAAGTTTTTCCTCTTCTACTGTTTTTCCCTTATAAATCTGACATACCATAATTAGCTCCCATAAATCTTTCTTCAGTTGGATGTCATGTTCTCTACTCAGCACTGTATATTCTCCTGTATTTGTCGTCATTAAAAAGTTCATTTGCTTTATCACTCACATATCATTAGCCTCCAAAAATAGTAACCGTGCATCAAAGCCTGTTTGATACTGATGCAAGGCTGGATATCATTTTTGCATCGGAGTAGTTTCTTATTCCTCTTATCGCTGTGCCAATAAACACTGGGGCACCAGTCCTTTTTCCGTGCAACATGATATGGATTGTTTTTATGTAAATTTTAAGTGGAAGTGAGCTCTCATCAGCAGTTTCTACAGGGCAAAGATTAGATTACAGAAGGAAAAAATGTAACATTATTACTGCCTCTTGCCTTGTAGCTCTTTAATCATTGAAAGAGGGCAGTTCCATGGTAGGAGTTGGCTTATCGTTAAAGGAAAGGGAGCAGGTGCATTTAGCTTGATCTGGTGATGAAGTAGGAACTTCCTGTGGTTGTAGTGATGGGTAGTTAATTTGTCTATGTACAGTCGTCAGAGTTTATAGACAGTAGAAGGTCTTGTTTCTTTGCTTTCACAGTGACCTCGTGAGCTTTACTTCTACCGTGTTTTTAATTAAAAATGTTTTCTTTAGCATGAAGTATGCTTGTGGATATATATAGTCTGATTCTTCTCTTGGAGGAAAAAAAAATGTAACCTGGGCAGTAACTTTGCAGCAGTAGTGTTGCTTCTAAGGTAGTGTGCAGGAACATGAGTGTCTTTTGCCTCCACTGAGCTCCCCAGAGAAAAGGGCTCTGCTCACATGTGACCCGTAGCTGTACTGACATCATAGAATGGTTTGGGTTGGAAAGGACCTTAAAGATCATCTAGTTCCAACCCCCCTGCCATGGGCAGGGACACCTCCCACTAGACCAGACTGCTCAAAGCCCCATCCAGCCTGGCCTTGGACACTTCCAGGGATGGGGCATCCACAGCTTCTCTGGGCAACCTGTTCCAGTGTCTCACCACCCTCATAGTGAAGAATTTCCTCCTGATATCTAATCTAAATCTCCCCTCCTTCAGTTTGAAACCGTTACCTCTTGTCCTATTACTACACTCCCTGATAAAGAGTCCCTCCCCATCTCTCCTGTAGGCCCCCTTTAGGTACTGTCAGGCTGCTCTAAGGTCTCCCCAGAGCCTTCTCTTCTCCAGGCTGAACAACCCCAACTCTCTCAGCCTGTCCTCATAGCATAGATGCTCCAGCCCTCTAATCATCGGAGGGATAGCACATCCTCTGCTATCCCTTGGTGCAGGACACTTACAGCTGTAAGTTACTTGGCTGGCACATTCAGTGTTTATCACCATGATGGAAGAGTACCAAAGAGGAGGAAAGAAAGAGCTCTGTAATAGCAGGGACTGGCACTGAACTGTTACTAAGGAACTGAAAATATGATTAAAGTATGGAAATGTATTAGGCAAATATTTATTGCAGTAGCAAAGCTACATTTCAGATTCAGCAGGACTAAAGTGAAATCGTCAATGTCTAATGACACAGAGATAAGTTCTCCCTGTGTTTGTGTGAAAATGTAATAAATGGCCATTGCCTTGTAGATCACCTGGCGATTCCACTCTTGGTTTCAGACGCACATTGCCACCACAACCAGTCTCTGACTGGGGCACTGTAGCTAAACCATGCTGTGGATAGGGACCCTGCAGAGCACTCGCTGTGCAGAAAGAAAAGGTGTCTCCTAAGTCTGTTTTTACTAGTGTCACAGATCTCTTGTCCTGTGCCCTGCACAGCTGGAGTGCATCAGTTCTCTCGCCCTCTGAAGTCTTGCTTCTTAACAGCAAGCTCTGGCTTTGGCTCATGAGATGTAGTATATATCCAGCAATACGCACTCAATTTATGTTTTTAGATGCCTAGAAGTGCCTTTCTGAGACTGTAGGTGCTGATGCACTGAATGTGTCTGGTTTGTATCAGTCCAAAATACTAAAAAACATCCATTTGAACATGGAAATCTTTGTTGGAAGGCAGCATAACGAAGGCTGTACGTGCCAGGATTGTAACACACTCGTAGAAAAAGCTACTTAATTTCCCAGCTTTGCATACTTTGAAAGAGAGTTAACAATCACAGGAGAGATGGAAATTCAATCATAAACCACTAAAATGTAATGTACCCAAGGTATTAAATATACAGTCTTCTCCTGCTGAGAGATTTATGGTTCTGTATTATTAAAGAGAAAAGAGAGGCTATGCAAAAAGGTCAGGGAAGGAGACTGTTTCGTTACCCATTTTGTTATAGTGAAATGTTGGTTTGTGGACAAAACTGCCCCTTAAGGAAGGTGGCTTTATCTGTACTGAAGCATTTCTGTGGGTTGCTACTCATCCTAAAGTCAGCAGAACTGCCTTAAAATGATGTTTCTCCATCCTTCATCTTTGGGTTTGATAAGGTCAAGTCCTCTCAGGTTATGTTTTTGAGTAGCACACATCCCTCCCCAGAGCCTTCTCAGGGTAGTACTGCAGCCTCTTTCGCTCCATCACCCCATGTGAAGATGGTTCATTAAATGTGTGTGATCTCATATAGTCATTAATGGAAAAAAATTTCTAATTCAGTGTCAAACTAGATTAACGTTTTGCAGGTGGATGTGGATAAAACAAAGTGTAAAACAACATAAGGGTGGTCTTTGGCTGCTCTGAAATACATTTAAAATGGAAGGCTTTAAAATTAAATATAAAAGTGAACGATGCAATCGGTACAGTAATTCTGGAGTACTTTAATTTTTGGTGTCTATAAAGTGTGAACATTGTACTTTGTAGAATTCTGAGTGTAAAATGCCTACATTTGTTTGATGAGTTATAACAGGACGAAACTAAATATCTTGGCAGCTCAAAAACAAGCAATTAGGTCTGTCGGCACCTGGGAAAATACAGACAGCAGTCTGGGAGTATAGCATAAATGTATTAGTAGATGTTTCTGCAAAAACAATCAGCTGCATTGTTTTTAATGAAGCTGAGACTTAAATAATCATTGCCTTGATTTCAAGGGTAGCATTTTATTATGTTCATACCCCTTGCAAGTCCTTCTGCTCCTGGTGCCCATATTCTGTGTAGCCTCCTCTGGAGCCAACATAATTCCTCTGGCAGGAGTCACTTATCCAGTAGTTGTAGGAATTTAACTAACAGAAAACTGTCTTGGAGCCCTTTAAACAGCAGATGGTGTATCTCCCTTTGTAGAGCATGTTTGAAACATACCTTGGGAGCAAGTTTCACTGTATGCATCATTGATGCCTTAAATTCTGACAATTTTTGAAGTAATTCAAGAGGAAAATTGAATCAATGACTTGGAGAAATATGCGCCAAAACAGGTATAAGAGAGACAATAGGATTTTTTAGCAATTTGTCACCATTGACTCTTCATGACCTTGAAAGAGCCTAGTGAAGTATAATTACATGAGTATTTACTTAGGGCAAACAGTTTTTTAGCCTATGTGTCGATGTTCAAAGAGAATGAGATAAAATAGGACACATTTCTGTGGTATTTCTTCCAGTACATTTTGTTTCCCAGAATTCTCAGGCCCGTGGTTCTCAGTGCTCTCAGCTGCTTCAGAGCAGATTTCGTCGGTCAGCCCCAGGAGTATGGGAAACCCACACATGTACAAGGTGGTATGTACTTTTGGTGGTTTTCTTATGAAAAACCACTTTCTGTTGCTAAGCTAAGACAGAATTAGCTTTAAAAAGAATCCTCCAAGGAAAATGTTTTGACTGTACTGAAGTACAGCGTTTTCTTTTATGGATAGACTTACAGTTTTAGGTATGATGTGCAAGTCTGAATTTACAAGGGAGATAAACTCTTGAGAGCACACAAAGTTATAAAAAGTGCCTCAGCACACTAAAGTCCCCATAAACAGTTTATTATATTCTATGTATAAAAATACACAATAGGTCTGCTTTTTTAAGCAGCAAAATAGTTTGATTTTTTTTAAAAAGTCAATTTATTTTGAATGTTGTTGTTTAATATTGGCTCCCTGGAAAGCTAAAAACTCAGTGTGCTTTTTTTTTTTTTTTTTATCTGTAGCACATGAATGTACTGGGCAGGGGAGGCAAATTGCGGTTTTACCCCTTTATCGTGAAGTGATAAACGAGATGTGAAGGTTACCCAGTTTCTCTTTTTCCATGTCATTCTTCTTTTATCACATCAGCTTTGGCAACTCTGCTATTTAAAGAAAAATAGAATAACAAAAGAACAGCGTCATCTTCTAACTCATTGTCTAATACAATGCTATCAGCTGTCTGTATTTTAGAATTATGGGTTTTATTTGATTCTACACTTGATTAGATTTCTTCTTAATGGAAAATATTCTACAACTGAAGAAAGAAGCTATAAATACAATATATATAACATGGAGCTTAAAGAAGGACTCGGATATGGAGATAAAAGGGCGCTGCATGCCATCAAAATTAGTAACTCCTGAAATTTTAACAGTCGTGACAATCTTTCCTTAATACTAGAATCGGTATCACTAAGCTTTTTGCAGAAGCTGGGCAGGGGTTTGGGCAGAAGAAGGGGCTTCAGTCCATCAGCTGACCATGGAAAGAAGGAGGAGAGACATAGGTATGTGGACAAATTGGAGGTTAAGGAGATACAGACACACTGTCTGTCCTTCTAACCACTTCCACTCCTAGAAGAAGAAGGAACTGCTAACTTCTGTAGTTGCGGACCTTCTGGGTTGGTCTAGTGTTTAATACATCACCACTGAGTTGACAGTTTCATAGCTGGGAACGCTTTGCAAAACATCTATATGGCTTAGGTCTCTGCTTATAAGACTACAGCACGGAGAGATTGCGAATTTGCATCACTTCGTGTGCTGCTCTGCAGCAAAAAGGCATACAAGTCTGATCTCATCAGAGATCAGTTTTTTACTTAATGATATGTTAGCTTAAAAAATTACTGTACAGAAAAGCATCGGGAGTGGAAGAAAATTGATGTCACTGCTTAGTGGTACTTAGTGTACAGAAGTAGAACACGAATGAAGTATGTATAGGAGTAGCTGGTGAGAATTCTCCATTTGGCCCCACAGAACTTTAGATCTGGTTTCCATCCCTGTCTTCTGTGCTGTAGGCTGGTCGTGTAGTGTATTCGGGCGTGCTCTCTGTTATTTGGAAGTAAGCACTCATGCATTCACCACAGAGTCGTCTGTTCTTCCCAGACCTGCTGATAGCAAAGTCTTTGTCAGAGAACATCAGAGCAGGCAAAACCGGGGAGATCTTTGGGGCTGGAAGTCACAGAGAAAAGATGACAAAAGATTGTCCCCCCAAACCTTTTATTTAATGTTTCTCTTGAGGGTGGGAGTGTTGAGGGTTTTATCAAGTGATAAACAATGTAATTTTAATAAATTTAAATCAAAATCAAAACTTTGCAGGGGTAGTGTGGTGTTCAGAAAGACTATAGGTGGCAGCATCATAATAAAATAGAGTTTACTTGATGCCTTTAGCCAAAGAGATCAGTTCTTAGTTACTTCAACAGTGTGTCATGAACAAATATACAAAAGAGTGTAAATCAAAAAGGGCAGATGAGAAACTTGTTGGAGTTGATCACTGTTTGAGCAAACAGTTGAAATAGGTCAATCAGTCTCTTAAATCTGTGTGTCCTCAGTTTTGTGAGCATGAATAAACACGCAGACACGCAGAGATCCTGCTTCTCGGTATCTTGCTTGATCTGTTCAGGCCAGCAGCGGTAACTGGCTATTGCTATACTGGCACGTAATCCAAGCATGAACAAGAAAGTGCTATCCCCATCAGCAGTATTCTCCCAGGATTTTGAAAAGGAGCTTTTGAAGAAAGGCAAGTTAGTGTATTTCAGTGAAGTGTTCTGAATTTTCCTTGGTGGCTTTGAGACACTGAAGGTAGGTGGACTCTAAAGACTAATTGTTTTTCAGAGAGGAGTGCTCAATGGTTTATGAAAATGGAGCCTATTTCAGGTGTCTTAAATTTGGCTTCCAAACATGAATACACCCAAGTTAATTTTGAAAAGTAGACGGCCCTTGCTACAATAAGGAGGATAACATTTTTTTTACTTCTGTCCCTCCTACTTACCATTAAGGTTTATGGGAACAGTTAATGTGGCATATTATCTTGTGTCAGTGCTATCGTTTTCTCCTAGTGCGCTAATTGCTTTGTAGCAGAAATGAGAAAAAAAAATTTTCACAGCCCAGGGGGAACTGTCAGACCCATTTGGCAGGGCACATATTCACTTTCTTTCTTGTCCAGATGCATCCCCCCAAAACCACTCAGCCCCAGATTATCAAAGTGAAGTCATAGACTGTATCTGTTTCTTGTTCCTCACCAACCTGCTTTATAAGAAGATACAGTCTACTGTCCAGTTTACTACTCTCAAATATTCACTTCAAATACGTACTTATCTCAAAGGTTATTTGATTGAAAATAATGGAAGCTACAGTAGACAATATGTATGATGTTTTTATCTTATAGCCTAGCCCTTTTTCACATCTTTCTGTGAGATGAAAGTAGGAAGAAAGTATGCTGCAGACTGTAAAGTGAGCTTTTCTAATTGCTGCTGAACCAGCTGCTGAAGAGTGCTGTGATTCTTTACTAGTTTATTTTTTTAAAGTGAAGTGATAACTGTATATTGGGGTTTTAAATTGATTGTGCAGATTACAGAGTTCTGGATAACATGCATCAGTGAAAGGATGCTGGGTAAAAAAGTAAAGTGGCATTGTGAAAATTATTTGTTCTTTCCAATGACTTCAGGTTCCCTTTTTTAATTACTTCCACAAAACCCCTTTGTCCGAATGCCAAACTGCTGTGAATTAAACTACTTAACTTCTTCTGCCTGTCTTGTGCTTCACGCTACCAGGCAATGTTGAAATTTGCCTCAGCAGCTTCCACAGGACTTCCATTTATTTGCTCAGAGATAGACTTGAAGCAAGATCTCAAAGCTGAAATATGCAGGTGATATTTTTTATTTACCCAGGAGAGGAGGAAAATGCTTGTAGTATTACTTCTGTATTTATTTCTTTCGTAAGCCAGCAAACTGGATTAGAGACATTGTACTTGTGTGCCGAGGGATAACAGAGGCATCTCTCTTACACGGAGGCTCTTAACATTTTCAGGGATATAATTCCAGTCAACTGCAATAGGATTGAGGCACCTAACCTGAAAATCCCACTGTACATCTTATCGGTTAATGATTCGTATTCATTGCAAGAGGTGATGGCTCCCATCTCTATCTTTAAGCATATAATGGCTCTGAAAACTTGACTCCCTAGAACTATATATCTAAACAGTGGATGCTTGGAGTGAGTACTTCTGAACTTCTGAGCACCAGGGGTGCCATGTCTGGATCAGAGCTCTGTCTGGGTGGTAGCTGTATGTGTGTTATTTTCACCCTCTTTCCTTGTTCACATGCCTTGGTTTCAAGGAACGAAAATTTGGTTCTGTGAGCCAAGAGGCAGCTGTCATGCACCTTGGACATGTCCCAGGTCTGAATAGAATCATAGAATCGCCTAGGTTGGAAGGGACCTTTCAGATCATCTAGTCCAACCATCAACCTAACTCTGACAAATAATTTTGTGTAACTGGACAGGGAAGATGCATCTGTTCTACTGAACAGAGCAGGGAACGTTCCTGAGTCAGGCACTGAGCATCTATCCTCCCGGGTTGTTAGAACAGCCCTGGATGCCGTCCTTGTTAGGTAGGCTGGTGATGGTTTTCAACAAGCAGTGTGCATGTAGTCACCCTCTTTCAAGGACCATGAGAGTTTAGCAGTCTGATTTCAAGCGGTTGGCTCCAGTGCCATGGAATGGTCCTAAGAGCATTTAATTTACAAGAACAGATGCGCCCTGAGTCATACTGGAGAGGCTCCTAAATATGGGCTAGGCTGTATCAACCATTACAGGCAAAGTGACTTTGTCTTTACCCAGAGAGATGTCAGTAAGTGAGGGTTTAGTTGTATTGGTGGGGAGAGAAAATCACCTCTTGCATTTTGATGATTTATTTATTTTTTTTAAGGCACAGTTCTATTTTCTGTGCCAACCTGTGGTGCATTTTTGTAGCACAGTGTGAGCGATTTGTGTTTGATCCCACAGTGAGAGAGAGCACTTCCAGTCCGTAGGGCAGGAGAGGTCATTTATGTGTTGCTGTGAAAGGCTGTGGGAGCGAATGCCGAGCTTCTCACAGTCACAGCTGACACTTACCACTTCTGAGTTAGAGGTAAGGTCAGTGGGCAGCAGGGTGCTGATAAGGGTAGGAATTCCCTGGAATAAATGAGTATTCACCCAGTTAACGCTTATTACTGTCTTATTCTTCCCTGTAGGATTATAGCCCCTAACCCAAAGATGATCTTGCACAATGCTGTTCCAACAGCTGCTGTAAGCAGAAGACATTCTGGGTATAATTGGGCTCTGTACACTGATGACTGATCATAGGAATCTGATAAATTCTTATGACAGGATTTGTGGCTTTGAGGTTCACTGTAGAAGCCAGATTGTGCCTTATTTGCTGTTAAGGCTTAATAGAATTGCCCATTGATTTCTCTGCAGCCAGGTCCCCCAAGGGATTTATTCATTCAGGGATTAAAATTGTTCCACGGTTGTCTGATTTCTTTAAAGCTCATGTGTTACTCTTAATTGGAGACAGTGACCTCAAAAAATAGCCAAAACCTTCCATTATCCTTATCTGGAAGAAAAAGGTATACAAAAAAAGTTCATATTCTAGCTAATGAAGGCTTTTATACCTCTGCTTTTGTACCTCCCTGCTTCTGCTTGCTTGAGTCAAAAATGAGTTGAAATATCGGTCTCATGAATTTGTTTGGAGTGGAAGGAAGCCAAGAATTATTTTAACAAATGTTTTAGCTTGACACTGAGTATGGAGGCTTAGTTTGCCAAGCTGGAAAAGTGAATAACTAGGCAGTTTTTGTGAGGCTTATATAGGGTGTGGGTCATCTTAAATGTCAGTTCCAATCTGTGTTAGATATTTGTAGAGGAGCATATATTGTGAATGAATTGACACGTTCTCCTCAGAAGTTTCATGCTTCTCTGAAACAACTCATTGGTTTTAAGAAACCGTGGCACATACTGCAATCAGCTGAGAAGCCTCAGAGAGTTCAGGAAATCTGCTCTTCTATCTGCTGGACAGAATTTCACAGGTACCTGCTTCCCCTGTACACGTGTCCGGAGGAGTGTGGGTGCCGTGATGGTGTGAAGGTAATGTATTTGGTAAGATGGGCTGCAGAATACAGCGAGGAGCTTTACCAGCTTCTGTGAAAGATTGATGGAGTTCAGCGCTGGAAAAGGGGACCTTCTTGCAGCTCCTGTGAGTGTTGGGTCTGGTTGGTGTGGTGCGTAGCTGTCCTCCTGTCTGTGGCCTCTGTGTTGTAGAACAGGCTCACCAGCTTCTTTTGACAGGTTTGCCGTTATTAATTCTTGCGACAGCTGTGAAAGAAATCAACAAAACTTGCCTAAAAGTGTATCTGCTGCTGCTTCTTATACTTTTGCAGAGGCACTTGAGAACACAGAGTAGCATGTATAAATAAAATCATACTTGGGCAAGACAGAACAAGGAACTGCTGCAAGGTCAGAATTGGGGTTGTGATCCTGGATTCCCTTGAGTTCAGGCTGTCAAAACTTAGGTCAAAACCAGGCAATTTTTAATAAGTTTTAGCTAATGTTAGTTTGGTGATGAAGCCAGATCCAATCCTGATAATAAAAAAAAAAAAAAAAACCAACCCAAACCTTGATTCCATGGATGAAGTAGCATTCAACTAAGAGGAGGGAGGCTTCTCTAAGCATCGGTCCCTACTTTGTTCCCACCACTGGTGAGGTGGTTCTCTGTCATTCTCACTCTCTCTCAGACTTTCTGCTGCCTTTCCTGTATTGTTTTTCCTAGAGAGTTTCTCCTTCCGTCCTTCCTTCCGTCCCTCCTTCCCTTTCCCACAGACACATCTCTGCCATACAAGTATCTGAGTTTGTGATAGCAATCTTAAGGGGCATTCCTTTGACCCACAACATCAGTTGCTTCTTTGGACTTGCCATGCATATATAGATGATGGTTCTGCTGCTCTTGTTATCTTCTTGGATAAAGAAGCTCTGTTGCTTTTTACACTTGCTCTGAATTATAGCCATTGCTTCAGTAATGCTTAAGTCAATCACAACAATAACTTGAGTTACAAATTTTCCTGTTGCTTTTTTAGCCTGAAATTTAACGGTGGGAGATGATAGGAGAAAGACAGAGACATTTTTTCCTAGAAGGAAGTTGAAATCATGGGTGTGTAATAATTTAGTACTGCATATCTGGTATTCCAGGATCCCCAAGTGGGCTTCAACCCTTGAACAGGCAAGGCTCAATTCTAAGGAAGTTCACAGGTTTTATGGGACTGAAGGTTGGTCCATTTCAGAGATATCTGAACCGAGTAAACGGTCTGGCTCCTCTGACGTTGGCAGTGAGTCTGCAGTATATAGAAGGATAATGCTAGCTGACCTGCTGTTTTGACAAAATTATGCTCTTTCAGCTGTTTACCATCTCTTGTGTAACTCAGCACTGTTAGCACAAGCGTCCAAGGGTTTATATTTGGACTCTGATGGAGTGCTTTAAGGAAATGATATCTGCTCTAGAGTAAAGAGGTTGTTTCCACAACCTTTCTCATGGTGAGAGGATTTTTTTAGTAAAGGCTGGTCCTGTGAAGTTGACGCCAAATGACTCTGTGAGCAGACAGCACCGTAAATCGTTTGTTGTGTATACACAAAAGATTTTTGGTTGGTTTTCTTCAAGCTTTGCAGAAAACTTCTGTGCAACTCTTGCAATGAGCCTGATGTAGCAAGCTTTTTAGTCAAAGCAAAATAAATAAATGGGTTTACTGGCAATTAGACTGTAACCTTTAAGTGTAATTTTGTAATTTTTATTCATGTTGCTTCAACTATCTGGTTTAATAACCAGCTCAGCTGCTTTGCAGTCTTACTCTGAATGAAAGCCACAAGATGTAGCTCAATCACAACAATAATTTGGGTTGTAACAGAGGACCGTGTGTGCAAATAGGTATGTCTCAGTATGAACCTTCCTGTTGGATTCATGGGGACTCTGGATCTGTGGATGATGGTGGTAGGAGCCTCCAGCAGGGGCTTCCTGGCTCTGTCTCCACAAAAGGAATTTGCAAGTTCTTTTTCCAGCCACATCTGCTCCTACAGCACTAAATTTTGTCAGCGGTATCTCCACAATATAAAGCCTCATTTCCTATTACCTTTTCTTATCTGAATAGTTGTTATTTTAATGGCCACTATTTCTGAAGCATAAGGCAAAAAAAAATGACCAACATACAGTTTTTGTTGTAATATTTATAAATGATTACACCATTTTATTTTCTCCATCTGCTCTTCAGGATGGAATTGGGCTGGAATTTACAATAGCACTCAGCATCATCCTAACTATTTACTTTGCTCTCAAATCTGGACTAAAGCTGAGAGCTCATATTAGCTCAGACCCAAGAGTTTGCTGTGGTGTCATTTACGCTATTACATTCCACAACAGGGCTGTACAGTGGGTAGTGACCTGGAGACAGTATCTGCTGTAATAGGTTAGGGTAAGGAAACAAAAGCTGTTTGCTAGCGTAGGTGAGAGAGCTGCTGTGACAGGAGCATGCAAGTGGTCTACTTACATGAAAAGATTAATAATAAAAATGAACTTCAAATTTTAACTAGTCTTCCTGGTGTTTCTTATTAAACTCTCAGCCACTTTGCTTATGAAAAGCAGATTGTCAAACACCAGGGGAAACCAGTTTCTAAATGTTTCAATTAATTGTGTTGGATGTGTAATGCCTGATAACGTGCCGTGTGTTACACCAGAACTCCCTGACAGCTTTGTGCAGACTGTTTGAAAAGAGCGTTATTTACTTTCCTGAGTCAAAGCACAAACTTGAGTGTGACAGAACCGAGGTTCGTTGTGCAGCCATAACCTGCCTCTTGCATGTGGGGTGGAATTCGGTCACAAGCTATTCATCCTTTTGCCCTTCCACTCAAAGGGTCTAAAAGTTACACCACCTGCCAAAGTTACAAGCAACTAAATATGATGAAGGAAGTTAATACAAGTATCGCTTTTATCTCATCTCTAATAAAATATCACTGGCTTACAGTGAAAGCCTGAAGGGAAGTTAATCAAGAAATAAAGATATTGTGTGCTGCATAAATCAGTGCTGATTTAATGTAGCTGTAAAAGTGAAGGTGTAAATTGTTTGCACACAACTGTCAATTCCAAGACTTTCAAAACCAACTAAAATAGAGAGAAAATTACTTTTTCTGGTCTTATTTGTCATTGGAGAAATAAAAGGTACTTAAGCTCTATTTTTTTAAAGTCACTGTAGAATTTAAGAATTTATTCCAGATTATGAAAGTAGTTTGCTCTCTGCTGTATGATTATCAAATCACACAATATTTAGTAACAAGACCACGCCCAACTTATTTTAGAACAGACTATTAAAAAAATACCCTGTAGATAGAATAATAGGGAAACAAAAGATGTATTTTAAAAGAAGAAGGAGCTTTTCTGCTCCTGTTTTGATGTTCAGATGGCTTTTTGAGTATGTTAAGGCTTTATTGCCTCTGTTTTCTTTCTCTTCCCTTTTCTTTTTGATGTCACACTTTCTTGCCTCTAGTGAAGCCCAGGGAGACCTTGCACCAGGAATGAGCCAGAGAAACAGACCACGTGCAGAGAGCTGTCAGACTCACAGGTGGAATAAACTGAAATTTGTGGCAGGGACAGGAGAGTAAGAAAAGGAGATTATTATAAGTAACTGTATTTGTAATAATTTTTCATCCTGCTACTTCAGAGGTTACGTACAGCAACAGTGCAGATAGTGCCTGCTGCTTTTGCTTTGTTTGGCTTCATGCCTGGCAGTTCAGCACGCAGGTACCCAGCAGCCAGTCCGCATGGGCTCAGCTCCATGTCAGCCTCAGCGCTGCCTCTTGCCCCGATGACAACTGGAAGGAAATGGAGAGGGATGGTCATTCTGTGGGGGTCGTTTGGGGTACACAGAGGAGCAGGAGCTCCAGGGGTTGCCGTTTGGGCCATTAGAGTAATGTAGTAGACACACGTGGGAGGAGGCTGGTGTCACTGTGCATTGTGTGGAGATCCCAGTCATTTCATTGCTTATGCTTATTCTTTCTCTGGATGTTGTCCTTCAACAGTAATAGAAATTTTATGAGTAGTTATACGACGGTAAAGATTGTCAAACCTCGCCTAGAGTGGATGCAATTGTGTCATCGTAAATGTGTTCAGAACATACTCATATACACAAAGAGAAATGAGCTATACTGGTACTTTGTACCTAAACACTGTGTACTGATAGCTGCATAGCAGGCCGTTGTTTCTTTAGCTTGCATGCCCCAACCCACCAGTGTATGTCTTGGGTACTATACTGTATTGTATATATTATAATGGGTTGGCTGTAATGTGACTGGGTGTGTTTGCATCAACTTCAGCCGAGGTGGAACAATAGCTGTGAACATGCAAAGACATGGAACACAGTGCAATCTAGACAAGCCCTCTGTGTACTGAAGATCCTGATGAACCCCTATTGTTCTTATTCCTTATTGCTCTTGTTATCCGGGGGTGAACATGGCCCCGACCTAAATAACCTTGCTATAAAATGTGAAAGCTGTTTATCCCTATAGCAAAGGGGAAAAGAATAAACCTCCTTTATTCCCCATCTCACCACTCCTCTCCCCAGAAGATCCTCTCTTGGTTACCATGGATATGCAGACTGGTAGTACAGTCTTCCTGTCCTTTATTCCATACACCTACTAGCATCTGTACCAGTGCAGCTTTCAAATATAGACCTGGCTTGTGCTGGCTAGATCTGGTGGTGTTTTACACATTGTTTTTGGCTGGTTGTTCTACCTTCTCAAGCAGATGTAACGTTTCATAACTTGTCACTGAATTTTTTATCCTTCCATTCATGATGGTGACAACCAGAAACCTGATTGTCATTTCTTTATGAACCACTAACATGAAGCACATAAAGCGGCTTGGGAATTTCAAGAGATCTGTTTCTCAGCACCACTCCTTTGAACACTGGGTGGTGTACCAAGTATCAGATTACACGAAGACCTGGAGCAGGTGGGTCAGTGCAATACAGTTCAGTAGTGAAGGAATTTCCATTGCAAAAGAATTTATACGTCTTGTTCTTCAGTTGCCATCAAGTCTAATTGCACTTGATTTGGCACTCACTGGGTAATTAGGGAATCTTTCTTTTGGCCTCAATGGGCATTGGATCAAAGCTGCTGAGACCAAGGACACTGAACAGCTGGGACAGGTTTATTAGTTTCGTAACTGAGGTGGGAAGGTCTGGAGAAGTAGAACCAGGTCTGTTGTATCAGCATTTATCTAAATGTTAAGAGATCTAAATGCTGCAGACCTCACACTGTTCCCACTTACTTCACCACGTGAGGCAAACCTGAGAGCAGGCAGGCTATTTGGATGTCAGCTGAGCCACCAAAAATGCAAGAGAAACAGAAAAAGACAAGTGTATATGCAAATTTAAGCATTGAATGATGAGTTCTCAAGCTTTTGTTCACTTAGACTCTTTGGATAAATTGTTGGTCTTTTGTGGCATTCAGATATGAAATGAAATGAATATTTTTTCATGAAAGGAATGGGTTTTTTCGGTCTTTAAAATACCTTTAAGGGAGAGCAACAACAATAATGAGAGGATTAGCAAATGTGTTTGTTAAGAGTGTTGCTGTGGCTATGATTTGTCCAGAGCCATGCAAGATCTTCTCAAGTATGAATAGCACCAGGCTTTTTACTGCTCATATTATTTAATTGTATTCTTGTAGCATTCAAAGGACTCAGCCAGCACAAGGAGCTGTTGTGCTTGGAACTGTGCAAACACTCAAGAGATGGAATCGTCTCTAAAAAATTCTGAGTTTAAAGTAACAAGATGGGTAAAACATGCACATTACTTTGCTGTAAGGCATTTAGGTTGGCTGATAGCAAGACTTTTTGGCACCTTTCCCTTCCTCTCCTCCCTCTCTGCTGCCTCTATCCTCTTCCTCACACCCTTCCCAGCCAGCTGCTGCTGCAGTTTCTCAGGCCCCTGTCCTGGCCACCAGAGCTCTGGGATGGCCAGCGGTGGCTTGCCTTTCCCTCTCCCCTGGAGTGCTGCTGCCCGGCAGGTGCTGGGTACCAAGCAGGGCATGGGCATGGTACCCATGTTCACATCCGTTATTTCACCGGAGTCCCTGTACGTTGTCACTGAAAAAAGCAAGATGGTACCCAAAGCCCCTGGAAAATGATTCAAAGGACCTAAATCAAGTTTTTGTTTCTTTTGGAAGGGCACGTGCAATTCTCTGCCGTTAGCCGCTGCACAACATGATGTCTTCTCTTTGTACGAGGCCACACAATGCCAACTGCTGGGGCTGCACGTCCTGCTTCCAGGTGATAGCCACAACACAGACCACTTTCCATCATCGAGACAATGTGGTTCAGTTCCTCTTGGTGCTTGTCTTTTGCTCTGGCGTTGTGCTTTGTTCCCTCTTACAACTCTTCTCCTGCGGTAATGGCTCTCAAAGGCCCAAGAAGGAGAAAATTCTTGTTGGTGGAGTGGGGCCTTATCCAGACCTGCCTGTCTGCCTGCCATACTATTTTGGATGTCAAGTAGACCACAAGAATGAATCAATGCTGTGAGATTGAAAAGCAAGTGTATCGTTTCGCTGTTTGGACCAGCAGATGGCAAGTGTAGAGGAAAAAAAATCAATCTAAGAGCCAATCCAGAGAACAGACATTAAATAAAGCCATCTGGCAAACATACGAGGGGAAGGAAGAAGATTAGACCAAGTTCTGCTTTAAATATATGCTCACAACCAAGAGGAAGTTGCTGGGAACTCATGCCATGGGAGAGCAGGCTTTGACCCTCTAAGAAATTCTGTGGAGTGTCCAAACCTTTGGCAACGTTGAAGACTTAGAAGAAAGACCCTAAGTTGCCAAGCAGAGAGAGCCTAAGCAGCAGCAGCATTTCTGCCTGTGTGAGACCCTGGTTATACTCCACATAGAATAGTGAATACAGGACTGCTTGGTCCCCCACGATGGGATTGAGAAGACCACATCTAAGGACCTGCTTTGTAGAAAAGAACTAAAATGAAGAGCAAGGAGTAAGCAAAGAGGGTGATCTAATATATCCCAAATTCTGAAAGACATTGATAGATCTGTTTTTATGCCAATGCCATGGCCGTTTGTTACTTTGCCCTACTACATTTATTCCCAGAGAAGAGAGATGTATATGGTTTTGCACTCAGGCTTTTAAGTTTTGAAAGAGAAGCATAATTCATTGAAAAGGGAAATTATATTCTACATAAGTGCTCAGCCTTTCTTTTGGAAGCTTGCTCTCAGGGAATGTGATTTCAGAGACCAGAAGTCTAGCAGATGTTATTACTATTTCTGTTTTACAGGTCAGTGCTTTGGTTTTTTATATTCTGAGAAATGCACACAGCTGCTAGCCTGCCTTTTACATTATAAGAACAAGTCGATTCTGTATCTTATTCTTAACTCATACATGTGCCGCCTTTTTTTTTTTTTCCTGGTAAAATGGGGGGACTGTGGCACATCTTGAAAATTCAAGTTCTCTAGTAACCGACGGTTTTGTTGGCCAACAGCGTCGTCTTCTTATTCACATAAAGAGCAATGGTGGATTGTTTTTCGACGAATTTTAGTCTTGGTGTCCAGGCCTGTGACATTAAACAGAACAAATAATCTCACCCACTTGCACTTAACTGCAATAAAAGGAAAAAATTTGGTAATGTCGTTTTTAATGCCTCTGTTGATAATAAGGTTCACATCGGTGATGATGTAGTAGCTATGTTTTGTGCATTGTTGGTTTCAGACATGTGGAAAATGGTTGCCAACTCTTACTGAACGCATTTTTCAAGTATCTGCTTCCTTTCTGGCTCATCTGTGTTGTTCCTGATTAGTTATTGTATCTGAGAAAGTTGTCTTTAGTTTCCCTCAGCATCTAATAGCCAGACTAACAAAAAGGCAGTATTTCTGTCCCTCTGCTCAGATGAATAATTCATTGCCCTGTACTTTTTGTGTAAAGTAAATTTAAACTGTTTCTTTTGTAAAGATTCTTTACAAGAGAGTGGCGGACACACAGAAATTCATTTACTGCCTTGGGGCACATCATTATCTTTTTACTGAGAGGGAAGTAACAGTTTATTTCTGTGAAATTTTGGTTAAAGGATTTGCTATATCTAGCGTTGGAGGGGATGGTGTCCTTTAACTGGGGAAGCCGGAGTTTGGCAGGTTTTCAGCGCTGTTCTGCTGCTGTTCTCCCCAGCTCAGATGAACAATGGGCTGGAGGGATGCTGGCAGCGTTGCTTGGTTACAATTCATCAGCGTGAATCAATGCTTCACGCAGCTCCTTCTGCGTCTGAACAACCAGGAGACTTCTCGGTACTGTATTACTGATGTATGCGGAGATGTGACCGGATTACGGACTATCTCAATTACTGTAAAACTATACCTTTGCTGAGAGATTTGGACTTCAGCATTTGACTTTCGGTGCTTGAAGTCAGGCAATTTTGAACTGTCTGTTTTACATGGCTTTACAAATACATAGCTGAGTAAAGCAAATTTTTAGCAATGTATTTTGTTACAAGGTGTGTTTGATGAGTTTGGTACCTTAGCATCCTTCTGTATTCATCAGGAAGATTAAATCCTTCATTAAGTATCTTACCCTGGAATAAAGACGTGCCTTGCTGAAACCTGCCCGCAGGCAAAGTGAAGCATATAAGAGGAACTGCTGCCTTTCTCATACTCAGTGCGTTTGGCCAGATCTTGAGCTGGCATAAAATAAAACTGGTGGAGTTATGCCAGTTTAGGCAATAGAAGATGTGACAGGTTATTTTTAACACTCTGGAATGGCTTTTCTGTACCCCACCCAGATCCATTTTACTACATGCCTGTTCTTGCTCTTCAAGACATGACCAGAGGAAATGTTAAGAGGGAAGAAAGGCGCCCAGTTTGGGCTCTCCCTTGAATCAGCACTTCCAGCAGCATTGTTCCTGTCTACATCCTTTTCCTCACTCTTATATAAAACTGATCTATTGTTCTGCAGTTCTCACTGTTTTATTGCCTGTTCCTGCTCTGTTCCATCTACCACTCACACTCCCTCTTCTTTAAAGTAGAAGTTTAAAACTTCCCATGAGTCTTCACAGTGTTTTGATTATGCTTGAAAACACCTAAAAAAATGAATGGCTGTATGATAATTGGCAACTTTGCCAAGAGTGTCAGTGGCAAATCATTGACTGAGCTATTTGCTCATCTGTGGACAGGAGATCACTGGATTCTGGCACCTACCCGAAGCACTGTCTTCATCATTAAGTGTCTCCTGTGGCTGTCTACCCATGTGACAGGCCTGGTAAATGTCATTCAGTCTGTCTACAGAAAAATACAGAAGTGTTTTTCTCATTTTCCTCCTCCTCTTTCACATCTGAAATTCTTGTCCCTGAAAGGCTTTCCCTTCTGCCTTTCTCTTTCAGGCTCAGCAATTCTCCATTTCTTCTCAAATCTTCATGCTCGTGTCTTTAAATTTCTCTTTGCCTTTATTAAGGGCCTCGTTATTGAAAGCTTGTATTTGCCATACTTCTCCTTTTGCCAAGCTTTCTCTGTTTCCTGCTATTTAGTGTCGCATTGCTGTGTTACTGAACATTAAGGCCATTTGGAAGAATTTGTAGGAAAAAATGCCCTGAAGTGACATCCACTCCATTTGGTTTGCAAAAGAAGAACCTAGAGTAAAAAATGAATCTAGCGCTATCTAAAATACAAATATTTCCATGCGTAGGTTCTCTGCATCATTCTGCCTTCTGGTGATGGTATCTTTAGGATGGCCTTTCATAAAGAAAATTGTTTCAGAATACCTGCACTACTTAAAATACAGTTGTACTGCACAGAGCTATGATTTCTGGCTTGCACTCAGTATTCTCTTACATGGTCAACTTTTATTTAGCAGCAGGTGAGTACATATTTAAAATCTTAAATTTTCAGTTTGCTTCCTCCAAATGTTGCTTGGTTATCTATGAAGATTTTTTTTATTGTGACTCTCTTTAAGGCTTGGATTAATTCAGCTTTGCTGCTCCCCAGGTTATGATATCCATAACTATTTTGTTTGGAAATTTAAGTGCTTTTGGGATAGAACTTAAAACTGAGCTCTTCCTATTTCTCTAAAAAGATGAGAGAAGGGAAATGACCAGAAGAATGATAATTTTCTTATCAACGTGATGGGCTTTGGCTCTTGTTCAGAAAGGTACTTGAAGCACTGTAATACTCATTGGCTTTTGGGCAGTTGTAATTGTTGCAGGGATAGACTGATTCCCTGGGTAAATACAGACATTTGTGGAGGAGAGAGAGATTTGAAGCATAGCCTAAGAGACCACTGCCTGACTCTGAGCCTGTGTTGAACACAGCTTTTTGGACTGCTGAATGTGGCTGTACGTAATAATGAAAGGAGAGCCTTTCTGGGGATATGCTACACCCATCAGCAGCAAACGTTAGGTGTGCCATTGCAGAGCTGAGATGGTCTGGCGTTTCTGCAAAGGCGCTTGTGTACGTTTCCCTGCTGTTAAAACATTGCTTTGTGTTTAACAGATAAAAAGCTATCGTAAGTTGTGGAGTAATTCCCTTTTAAAATCATAGCTGGACTTCTCTAGACACGACAGGCCAGCCTTCCTGTGCCCGAGACCCCTCCTCTGCCCACATGGTGGCTGGGTGGTAGGTAATACCCGCTGCAAATCTCTCGTGCAGAGAGTGTGCCCTACAAAGATGATACTGCAGCTGCTGCCCTGGATGGGCAGCAGGACGGATGTTCCTCAGAGTCGGTAGAGAGCAAACAAGCGTCTTTTCACATAAATCTGCTCTGTGCAAGAAGTTTATATTATGCTGCATCCGAGGAGTCATTATTTCCTCTCACTATGTAGGAAAGGAATAAACATATATTTCCTTTCACTAAACTAGGGCCAGTGTAGCCCATGCAAGGGACCCAGAGACACTTTAGCTCTTCAGGACTAATTCAGCTCTTATTTTCGTCTTTTAGGGAATGCATACTGATGAGGCTGAAGCTAAATAGAGTAATTAATACAGTGGCATGGCAGTAACTTAAAATATTTAAAAGGTCAGAAAATTCAGAGTTCTTGTGTCATCATTAATGTTCCTGATTTGCTTCTCTTCAGTTTTTTATGTTATGAATTTGGCTTTAGAATATGCTTTGTAGCACACGTCTGGGATAATCTTAATGACTTGATTTTTATATGTGTAATATTCTGCCACTGCATTTGTTAGTGCTGTGGCTGTGTGTGCGGTGGATGGTTTCTTCCACTTTATCTAATGACCAGGTTTGAAATACAAAGATCTTATTTCAAGGTTAAAAACTTTGTAGTTTCACTGGCACAAAACCCAGAAAACTCACCCTCCATTTTTACACCTGCACTTCCCGTTTTCACAGCAGATGCCTTTTTGGCATAAAAATAGCTCAGCTGCTGTCCCTCTGTCCTGGGGAGTGCTACCCGGTGGCCTTTGCAAAGCCAGGAGTAACTTTTTGGCACGTCCCTGCCTTTCCAGGAAGGACCCAGCTAAGCTTCCTGAGCAACATCAGCCTCCACTAAGAATTCAGGTCAGGATCTCCCTGCTTGTTTCCTAGCAACTGGGGGATACTGGTGCTTTCTCCTCTGACCGACTCCTTTGGCGTTAGATACAGGGATCACTTGATGAAGGGATCGGGGCAGTGCTAATAACTCCCACTTTGGGAAGGCAGAGCGTAGCCTGGTGCTGGGTAACTGATGAGACATAGTGTGCACTGCCCAAGTCGAACCGAATTGAGACAGTGCATGCAAACTTGAAGTGCCTCTGCTGTTTTTTGGTGCCGCTTAAATGTCTGGCGAGGTGACAGATCCCTTTTGAAACACCAGTAGTCTTTTGTGTTACACTGAATCTCGCAAACAGGAACGTACGCAGGTAAGCAGCTGAAGAAAGTTTGTGTGTGAGGTGCTTTAAAGGTTGTTTTCCTACAGGTGTAATGCGTACGCAGATGCACAGCATTCAGTTGTGGGAGTATTGATCTGCCTTTGTACTTATTAAAGTTATGTCGGATGGTAAGTAAAAAAGTTAAGTGGAAAGATAGAACTGTCTTCCCTTGTTCCTTGTGATGTCTGTTTACAAAGTGCTGAAAACAACCTTCAAACTTCTCTAGTTAATTTATCATAGAATTGGGTAATGAAAAATCCTTAAGTGAGCAAGAGTTGTCGGTTGCCACGCTCTCGCTGCAACTGGCTCCTTGTAGCACATTTACAAAATGGAAAACAGCAAGTCTCTCTATGTATTGTTTACAGAGGCCAGCAATCATTGCCTCTGGTTGGTAACACAATGGGATTTGTTACTGCTTTTTGTTTTCCTTTCACAGATTACAAGTAGAAACCCTTCGACAAATGTAAAAATTAAAGCGATGTGCCGTTCGGGGGAAAAAAAAAAATTAGGAAAAATGAATTGTCTTCTTTGCGCTGTAGCCTCTCTTCTCTACTCACAGATAGCAGAGATGGTAGGATTTAAACCAGAATATATTCATATCTAGTGCTGCTACAGGGCTGGCACGACAGTTTCTGAAGGACCACTCCTCACAGAAAATACAGTTTTCGTATTTTGAAAAACGTGGAAATGAATATCTCCAGGTGCATATAAGCTATTTAACTTGGCTTTTTCTGAAGTCTATAAACAGTACATTCCAGCTCTTCAGTGATATGATTTGGCACAGCTCCAATTAACTTCAGCAGAGGCCCGCCAAGTGACATCAGCCAAAGATCTGGCTGCAAATCTCTAGGACAGGTACACTGTAAGCATGTTTGTAGGGGTTTTTTTTGCACAGGAGTACTGTAGTGGTGCATTTTGAATAGGGGCATAAAAGACCAGATTGGTTTTTAAGCCATATATTTTAATTATCTCTAATATGAAGCTGTTTAATTTGAGTGCTGACTCTAAGGCATTCAGGAGCTGATTTCTTCAGAGAGACTGAGTAAGTGCAGTTTCAATTGATATTTTCCACACTTGGTATTCAGAAAAACAATTCCCAGAGTCTCACATTGCATACCTGATACAGCGGCCGCTTTTCAAAGTGTGCATGTCTAATTTGGTATCCCAAGCTTTTTGTCTGCATCATACATATGGGAGAGCTTATACATCCATTCCTAGGACCCACAGTGTATGTGTCCATGTAAGAAGAGAGAAAAAAATCCATACCTGGGCAGGATCTTTGTGCAGTTCAGGATGTTATTTATTACAAAAGGCTCTCCGAAGTGTGTAACTTCACACTACTGTGTGTTTAGGTTGATGTAGAAAGAGAAGGAGAAATACCTGTTTGAGAAGGTGCTTCACATTTCATTTAATTGTTCCAGTTTCAAGGTCAACAACTTTCAGGAGACAGTTAACAGCAGAAACCTCTTTTTTCACTTTGATCTAGCTGTTTTAGTAAAGCAGCACCCTCAGAGCGTGGGACCCGAGAGATTAAGTCATTCAGCACTCCCTCATCTTTCTCCTCTTCACAAAGCCTTGTGGTGTCCTCTTAGTAATGCTTTTCTGCCAGAGCTGGGAGCTCTGCTAGACGTCTCATTCCCTGCCCATTGCCGTGACTCACAAATATTTTTTAAATTTTAGGAGGCCCCTAGGCAAAGAGGGTCAGATTTTCCTCAAGCTTGAGCTGGTACATTTGCCAACTGCATGTAAAAGCCTAAATATTTTCCCATTACACCTACACCAGAGGCACTCACTCTGCAGATACACAGATGGCTGGGCCCTTGTGAGTCCAGCCAAGGGAACGTATGCTGAGGTTTCAGGGTTTGAAAAGAAGCTGGAATGTGTTCTGTAGTCTGGTATTGGCAGCCAGAATCAGCAATCTGGGTGGCTGGGCGTAGGAAAGAGCCAAGTCTGGGGGGGTTATTGGAACATAGGACTTGCACAGAATGGCGTTTCTTGATAGCAAACACCTCAGACGTGTCCTTGGACTCTGCAGTAGAGGGTGGGCTAGAGGTGGAAGGTAAATGCTTTCTTCCCCGCCTGTCTGCCAACCTGTGCAAGTCTAGCTGGGAGCTGGGGAGCTTAAATACAAGAGTGAGCTTTGTGTCATCTAGCTATAGAGACTGCCTGGGATCCAGTGTCCGCTTCTGGGCATCTGTCTGCCAGAAGAGGTGAGCTCGGAGTGGGATGGGTGAAGAGAAGGGTTAGATGGCCAGGAGAATGGAGAGCTTATCTCTGGGAGGAAATCAAGGTGCTGTGGCTTCTTTGGCTTCACAAGTGAAGGCTGAAAGAGGAGGTGGCCATCTTCTCTAAAGAGGCAGGAGAGAAAAGCTGCCTCAAGGAAAGGACCACATTGGCACAAAAATAAACAGGTATAGACTGACCATTTAGTTGGGGAATTTCTAACCATCAGAGGTACAAAGTTCTGGAATAGCATTTCAGTCAAAGGGATGTTTGAAATTTATTTTGAAAACTATTCAGTCTGGAGTGTTTGCCAGCAGCAACAGGGGACTGAATGTTCAAGAAGTCCCCTCTGGTAGTATGTTCCCAAGTTTTATCCTGACACACCTATGTGAAGCTCAAAGATGTGGTGTACCAAAACATGCCCTTTCTCAGGAGACTGTACTGTATCAGAGAACTGAAAAAGGCCCAGCAATGCATGGAGCCGCTGCACTGGGAAGGGCTGATAGGTGGGATGCGTCTGATAGTGATAGGACTTGCAAAAACACAGAGCTAAAGAGCTTTTGTGGGCAAAACAATTGATCACTAAACTATGTAAGACACTGATGGGTGCTGAGCATCTCTTCTGTTACTTTGGACCTGCCCAAGGAATCAGAAAAAGCCAGGAAGTGCTAGGACCCTTCACAGGTGCCATGAGACTGGCCGTTTTGGACATGAGTTTGGATTTATAGCTGTAACTAGCTCTGTATACACAGATTTTTTTCACCTGCCTCCCTGGGAAAGTAAATGAAAGCAGTTTGAGGTGGGGAGTTTCCCCACCAGGAGTGGCCAGGGCAGAGTGTGGGATGGCCCTAGAGGCTGTGCCATGCCTGAGAGACAGGTTGCCCCTGAATGAAACCACTTCAGTGGTTTACTCTGCACCACCTGCCTTGGTTGGGATCACGGCAGACCCACAGGAGGTGGGAGGAAAACCTACCACAAGCAACTTTTGCTCGCACAGTTTTGCCTTCTGGGCTTTGATTAGGAATGCTTCCCTGCCACCCTCTCTCCCAATGGTGTCCCTTTCACTCTCCGTGGGGAGGTTGCGTGCCTCTCTGCTCCTCTTCCTACGTCTGAAAGATCGTACTCTTAAGTTAGATTTTTCTAGCATCTGAATGCCAATGCCATTTAATTTATGAATGCTACAGTACATTTTGTTGTGCTCGTTTAAATCAGGCAGAACTCAAGTATTGTACAGTCACGTGTAAAGGTGATGGCAGATGAGAGCTCTTTATGTCATGCTGGATTTCTGCAGCTCATGCGCTATCTGCCAAATTGCAGGCAGGAAATTTTTGAATTAATGACAAATATTTCCCAACAGTAGTTAGTTAAGTGCCTACACATGTTAAATTAACCATAATAATCTTGTTATAGTCATAAATTAATAACCTGCATCTCATCAGGCTTTGAGTATTGAAGTAAAACATTCATGGTGTATTCAAAGACGGGAGCCTGGGGACAAAAGGGATGAGTCCCCAGATGGATCTTTTCCTTTCTACTCCTTTTAAACATCATTTTCAGGTTCCTGTGTAGCCTTAGGGGCTTACTTGGCACACGGGGTAGGACAGTGGGGTTGGGAATGCAAAGCACCTAACCATGAGCTGCTAGGTAACCCTGGCTTCCTTCTCTCCTCCGCAGAGAGATGTCTCCTCGGAGTTAGGTGATTTAGACCTATTAATATCTGAATATCTTTTCTCCATTGCCTAGAGAGAGATACAGCCGGGAACAAATGTGTGCGTGAGAGCTTTCTGCCAAAGGGATATTGAAACAGTGAGGGGTTTCACAAGGAAGGTGCTCAGAGGAGGACAGGGAGAATTTGTGCCCCAGTGGCAGAAGTGAGAAGAGACTGAGAGCAAGTGGTGATGGGGGAAAGGGGGACATTTCTCTCAGTGTATTCCTCACCAGTTGCCCATGGGACCTCTTCCAAGGGAGATCCAGGGAGTGCAATCCAGTTCCCTTTGCCTCCTGCTTTCCACTACACCACGGGGAGCTGGGCCCTGGACCAGAGAGGGCACCTGCGTCTGTGCCATTGGCTGCAGTGGAGCTGGACCAAGGACAGGCCTGGAGCTGAGCACTGCTTCTGCATGACAGACTCACTCTGATCCCTATTCTGAGAGATACTTCTTGAAGGACATCATGAAAAGCATTTAATCTCTCCATGCTCTTGTACCCATCTGTAAAATGCAGGTGCCAACAATTCTTTTCCCCTTTTGGAGAGCCTTTTTGAGTTATAGGCTGGTTGTCATCCCAACATTGTACTGGTTCAGCATAAATTCATCGTAGTAGGCTTTGTAGTGGTAAGAACGGAAACAACTGTACCTTTGTAGTATGGTTTCTTGAAATGCCGTGATGTTCTCCAGAAAGTCCCATGTGACTTGAGGTCAAGGACAGATCTGAATCTCAGGTCTTTCAGAGAGCCACAAAAGCTGGGCAGCTGCCTCTTCCACTCTATTTTCTTCTCTCCACGTCCAAGTAAACTGGCAGCATCATAACATCAGTGTCATTCTCCAAACAACAGCTGGCTTCCACCAGGCCAGTAATGCTCCCCCATTGCAGTATGCATCCCACCATGTGCTCTCTGCAGGACTTCACTTCTCAGTCCCTCCCTTCTCCTCCTGACTCTCCCTCATATCCTGAACTGTCCGTACGCTCTAATGGGCAGCCTAAAGGCTCATCAGGCCTGTGCCTGGGCTACGGGTGTACTGGCTGCTCAGCTGGATAGCAAGTGGAACCGGTGACTGCTTTGCTGCAGTGGGGACTCTGCATGATCACCAATTTTTACAAAACTGGGTGGAGCTTCATAGCTTTAGGATGCATCTCTCCGTTGAACTCAGCTGAAAAGGACCAACGTCTTCAAAAGCAGTGGGGAAACAGGGGGAAATGGAGCAGGATAGACAGTGCAGTCACGTACATGTTATTTCCTTAGGAAATTAAACCTAAGGAGTAGCAGTATCGTACAGTGATGTTTGTCACCCATCCTCCTGCACCGGTTTAAGATGAAAGCACTGTCAGGGCTGGATCCATCTGCTTTGCAGATGAGAGAGGATGCACAACTGGTATGACACTGTAACTGGTAGTGTATTCTTCTGTTGCTCTGGATAGATAAGGAGCAGGAGCCCTCCCAGTGACTACGTCCCTTACAGTTACAAGCACTGTCAGGGAACGTTCGAGCTTTTCAGTGCTGTCCTTTCTTGTATTTTCTCCAGTCCCCTCTCCTCATTTTGTTCTGCCTGTGACATTTTTGCATATAATCTTCTGAATATATGAGCACACATGCTCACTGTTACTTGTCCTGGACAAATTGGCACATGCAAATGCTTTCTACTTCCTAGTCCGAGGGAACAAGTGGGCTTCTGCTGGTGGTGTAGGGCACACTGGAGACTTGGCACTGGACTTCTGACAAGGCAGCAGTAAAATCTATTAAGCTGCATTCAGGGGTATTGACTTCCAAAAGTCTGCAAGTCTGAAGTGGCAACTGGAGGTGAAATGTGTGGAGTGACTCGCCAGAGGTTATTTTCACTGAGGTTATTGCTGCAGGGAAGGAGCGAAGGGGAAAATGAGAATCTGAGCAAGCGGCAGTTATTTCCATTTGCTCATATCCTTGTTTTGGAGCACGGAGTGTGGTTTGGAGCACAGACCTGCAAGTATACGGGGAGAGAAGAGCTACAGGAAAATACCTCCTCTCTTTCAAACACAAAATAACAAATATGTCCTGAATGGGTAGTAAGAATGAAAAGCTTGCAAGTACATGTCATGAGGGAGTAAATGACAAAAAATTAGGGCTCTTACATTTGTGAAATCCTGACTGTGTTTTTCTTATAGACTGTGGAGGAAGGTTCCGAGCAAAGATGAAAGGACTCAGCAATGTTGTTTATTGTGGCGTGGTCAGAAAGTAACCTTCCAGCCTGTTCACATAAGGAATTATTTGGGTTAGGAAGACTGTCCAACTTAACTGGCCTCCTACCTGAAACCCCTGCGGCAGTCATGTGTTGCTGTGACCTTGCATTAAAAATCTCATGCTCTTTTTTTCTGGAAGTGATCTGAGCGTTACTTGGCTGGAGGAAAGAGAAAGGAGCCCGTGGCTCATCTCTCTCCCATCTGGGCTCAAGAAAATAATTACTAACTGAAAGCCGAGAGGGACTAAATTGGGAAGGTCAAAAGAGACTAAATAAGGTCCTTCCCAATTAAAAGCCTGCCATGTGTACCACTTCAGAGCAAGCCTTGTACAACAGTTAGACAAGAGGCCGTTGAGCTTTGCATTTGGCCTGTGGGGTTTAATGCAACAGGAATGTGGAATGTGTTTACAAGGTAGCAGTTATTGCTGAAATATGCGAGCACTGTTCCCCGGGGAAATTTTAGAGGACTGAGATTGCTCTGACAGTGGCTGTACCTCTTGGACAGTCTGTGTGAATGCTGGGGAAGAAACTGGCCTCTGAGTCTGCAGTCAGAGCGCTGCAGACGGAATGCAGGGGAAGATGCTCCTGTTCCCCAACGCCTCCCACTGCCCTCCCGCCGCTCCAGCTGGATCTCGCTCCGTCCTCGCCACTCCTTCATGCTAGGATGACCCAGGAGGGGGACCGGTCCTTGGGCTGGAGACATGGCTTCTTGTTATCCCTGCATCCGAGGTGACTCCAGGTTAGCACACAGCTGCAGCCAGTTCAGCAGAGCGGTGTGGGCTGAAATGGGGCGAAGCCAAGGGAGTGCTGAGGACTGAGGGCCCCTGATGGCACCTTCCCATGAGCAGCTCCTGGAAATCAACCTGCTTCTGTTCTGGCTAGTCTCAGCTGGTAGGCTGGTATATCTCTGCCTGGAAGGGCTCAGCCTTCTCTTAGAATATTTAATTCATTCTCTTTGCATTCCCTACTCTCTTTCTTTTTTTTTCTCTCTACTTTAAATATTTGATATTAAAACTGTTCTGCACGTGGTTCATAGATGATCCCAATCATTATTTCATCCTTCCAGCACAGGAATTTCCGAGGAACCCAGTAATGCCCAGCTTAGTCTCTTTATTTAATGCACTTTCCTCATTACTTGTGTTTGGCCAAACCGGACTGTATTTTTCGTCAAGCTAATGGCAAAATATTTGGAAGTAGGCCTGGCATATAGCTATATTCTGTGTTCAGATGAACCTGACATTTGAAAAGATTTGTCATTAACTTTTAAAGAAACTTAATAAAACTGTTGAAATGACACTGCTGACTATACCACTCATTATGCAGCTGAGAGTAAATACTGCATGCAGTATATATGGGTTCAGAATGGATGAAAATTGGGCCATATTCAGCTCTGATGTTAGCAATTACCTTCATTGTCTGGTTAACTTGGCCCGCTGAGTTTTCTTCTGAGTAGCAGATAAAGCTAAATAAGGATCTTGTTCTGGGTAGTGTTAAGCACTTTCTGCATCTTGAACTCCCATTAACCTCTGCACTGCACAAGAACACCCTTACATTAGCTTAATTGATGGGGCAGCCGATGTAAGTGCGCCATTCCTCAGGGCTTGCTGTGATTCCAGGTGTGTCTTATTCTCTCATTGACACAAAGTAAGAGTGTGTGTGTATGTATATAGACAATTTACTGTATTTATGATTCCAAAAAGCAAGGAAAGATCAATGAAAGCCTGTTATGTTTGAATTTAAAGGCATTGAGACCTTATAACAAAGTTGATTTTTCTACTCATTCTGAATACCAAAAGACCTTGTATAATTATTTTTGTGAAATAGCTTGAGGAGTGTTCCCAGTGCTGAATTCAAGAATAATTGCAACTGTGACACGTAGAATCAAATGTAATTTTGTTCTAACTAAACCAAGACATTTTACTTTCTTTTCTATTGCTTTTCAAGGAGAGGCATGGTGAATTTTTAATACTTTACTGACCCTTGACTCTGAGTGACATTAGCCTGCAATTGTACAGAAAACATGAACTGCTTCAGAACGTTATTAGCCAAACTAGGCTATGTGAACACTTGATATTATTTAAGTTAAAAATACAGATTGTGGTTTTATCAGTAAAGATGGCTGATAACAAGCCTAAAACTCTGGTATTATGTCAAGCTGTTTGTGCTCCTAAATATAGCAGAGGATCTCTGGTAGGGAGCTGGCCAGGGGAGGTCTTGTGTCTTTGTGTAAAGCAGCTATGCCTTTATTATCCTTGTGTGCTGAGAAAGAAGGAGAGCCAGGGTGGCTTTATTACTCTAACAAGTCCTCTAATAGTAATGCTTTCTGTGTTGGTGGAATAGATCTCCTGGCTCCTCTATTAAATCACAAAAAAACAGAGAACTGAAAGCAAGAAGGAAGGGGTTACTCCATAGGAATAAGACATTTCACATGAGTTTGCTTTATTATTTTGCCAATGTAAGTTCCTCCCCCCTCCCTTTTAATTCTTTTATATGGTTGTTTGGTTTGCTTTGTTGTTGGGGGGGGTTTTTTATTTAAAGAAAGCATACGAGCTAAGGCTTTTCCCATGAACAAAATATGACTGTTGACAAGGTGTATAGCCCTGAGTTAATATCAGGGAAGCACAGTTCCCTTCATCCTTCCAGGGGACAGCCTATTCCCTGTGCTACGCAGGACATCAGGCTGGGCAATCCCAGTGGTGCCTTCTGACCTCTTATGTTTGTGTGTTCTGTTGCAGTGCGCTTTTTTAAAGAAACAAAAAGCTCGCTTTTCAAAAGCAGTTTGGGAGGCATGTTTATTTTATGAAGTGTTTCTCATTTCTCACAGAAACAATGGGGGAAGGAAGGTCTATCAGTTCTTGAAAAAAACAGGTAGAGAGAGCAGTGTTTTCCTTGCCTGTACCTTAGAAACCCTTAGAAATGCCTTGTGTTTGTAATAGAGAAAGGAATGTGCTGTTGGCCAGGGCATGGCAGAAGGGCTGGTGAGGATCAGACTCAAGAATCTGCAGAGTCTTTGGAATAACAGGGACAGATGCACCAGGGAGGAGTTTAGGTGAAGGAAAATGCATACTGCCCAACAGCAGTGAAGAGAGGCAAGTAAAGACAACTGAACACCCAGAAAACCCATTGAAAGGCTTGGGAAGGGGCACCTGCTGCCTCTTCTGTTTTCCCTGTCTCAGCCTGTGAAGTCCAACATGCTGGTCATGGCAAGTCTCGCCCTGTCAGCACAAAGGCTTGGAAGGGGAGCCCATGCAGCGAGCTGTATCCTGTCTCCCTCTCCCATCTTCCTTTTAGCAGGTGTTTTATTACTTGAGATCCCTTGATGTCTCTTCAGTCAGTGATCACAGGGACATCGGGCACCACCTTATCCAACAGGGGATTTGGGTGAGAGATGTGAGTACTGCCAAGGAAAGGGCTGGTGCAGAGAGATAATGGTGTGTCAGTAGTTATACGTAGCTGGTCCCCGTGCCACAGCTTGCTATTCCTCTACCTCCACCGATGTTGGAGGTGGAGGAATAGCAAACTCTGGCACAAGGAACAGCATTGGAAGAGATTATGTGTTGGTACAACTGACTTTTGTTAGTCATTTCCAAGAGAAAGGGCGAATCACTCACATCTAGCTCTATTCCTTTTGGCAGCGACTGGGAAGAGGATGGGAGGATCCCTAAAAGGCAGAGTTTTAGAGAGCAGGACATTGCCTTTGTGTGCAGGCTGGGTGCTCTCACCTGGATGCCAGCCTAGGGCTCGCATAGCGAGGGAGAGGATGCTGGCAGCAAAGCTACTCGCAGCCAGCCTTGCTCGGAGCATGAGGGGTAGCACACAGGCTCTCACCACACCGTCATGGTTGTGCAATATACAGATTTCCTAATAACATGAGAGCGTGCTACAAGGGTAGCAGTAGCTGGAGAAGAATGTCAGCCACAAGCAAAGAAACAAAACCTTTTATTAACCAATAATACAGATAAGAAAAGATGAGGAAAGTGTGCCAGGTTCAGTGTGAGACTGATGAAGATGGATAGGGAGATATCATGGTTTAGACAGCAAATAATTTGTGAAAATACTACGTTTTGAAGATGATGTCCCCATGGACATCAGTCAGCATAAACAAGTTGGTGCTAACAGCATCTGCACTAAATTATTAAACCAAAGGAGAACACATGAAGTTAGAGACTTTGCAAAGTAATACATTTACTGATTCAAAACATTTGAAAAAAATGGAAGGACAGGATTGTCTGCCCAACTTAGAAAACAAAAAGCAAAGTTGTATACAAAAAAAGTGACAGGGTGTTTTTTTTCTTGGATTGGCATGAAGTTTATCTTAGATATTTTATATAGATTTGGTAGAGGAAAACAGTTTTCTCAGAAAATATGTCTTCTCTAGGTAAATTATTTTTAATAATTCAAAAAGGATGGAGACATAGCTAGGATACGTACAGATCCTGTATAGGTGCTGACATGGTAGACAGCCAGGGTGGCCCTTCAGTCACAGTGCTGGGACTCCAGATAAAGCTGTATGTATGTAAACATATATTCAGGTGCATTTGTTCATTTGAGTTAAAAGTTGGAGGCTGAATTAGAAGTGAAATCGATACTCCTTTGATACAAAGAGAGGTCTGGAGCAGGAAGATGTATGGCTTTGGAAATGGTGTTGCAGTTGTTATCAAATTCTCCTGTCCCTTCATGTGAGCTTTTTGGATGTGTTTATACAAACTAATTGAATTCCCAGAGACCTGCATCTCACTCACATGGACAATCCTCATACCTGGGTTCATATGTACCATGCTAGCTCAGTGGGAGCACTTCACTGTGCTTCCTAGACCTCCCGTTGCAAAAGGGGGAGTAGAGAGGAGAGGTTTGTCTTAGTAACATAAGCTCAAGATGATGGATGACTTCTGGAAAGGATTTTATAATTGGACATGCTGTGAGAGATTTGGCTAGGCTCAAGCGTTGTCACTTGGGAGCACTGAAAGTGGTTTGAGAGCTCGAAAATGGGGGTGATGTTGGGATTTCTATTAGTAGAAGTTCTGAGCAGAGAGGCATGTTGAACAGCAGCGTTTCTTTTGCTTTTTGAATAACACTTCATCCCAAGCTCATTCCCCAGCTCCCTTACACTTCCTTCTGCCGCACCCGGTTGCACAATGTCTTCAGCACGCAGTCTCCCCTAGTTACAGGGACAAACTTTTGCTTGGGATGCAGGTGATCACAACACGCTTTTGGACCTGCACTGTGCCAAGGCGTGGTGTCCTGGGGCCGTGTCCAGGTGGCGCTTTCACTAATGCCCGTGCCGGAGAGCTGGAGCGTCTCCAGAGGTGTGAAAGCTCTGGTGATGTGCTGCTGGCAGGGGATCAGTGTGGGTGCCCTGGGCGTGCTCCCTCTGGAAACTTTGAGCTGTCCCTTTTCTGCAGTCCATGTGACAGGAGAAGGGGCTGCATGGCCCATGGATGGTGCCTTCATTTCAGGTATGAGCCCTCAGAGAGGGGGTGGATGAGGAAAAGCTGCCCTCAGTCTTCACCCCTGGTATTTAGGATGGTTTTGGTTCTCTTACTACCTCAGCTATAAGAGTCTTTCTAAGTATTTGGGTTTTCTTTATATCCCCTGAATTCCTGCATTTCCTTTCCCAAATCCACAAGGCCGTGTAATACCAGTAGGAATTTCAGTGCATATCATGATATTGGAGAGAGAAAAGGGCAGGTCTTCCTCTCAAGTGAAATAATTTCCCTGAATTCAGATTTTTTAAAAATCACTTAAATCCTGGTGTTTCTTTGTCACTAGAAATAGAATATTCTTATACAACACAGGAATAAAAGGTGTAAATTGGTGTTGTTCAGTTCAGCTATGATTTTCTTGGATACACACTTTTGAATGTACTGACATTTGGGAAGGAAAGGAAGGGAAATAAACACCCATTGTGTTGCCGTATTCCCTCTCTATTCTCTGCACTGACATAGTCTCAGCTGTATTTCTTGTGTCTTAGCTCCTCTGGAAAAGGCATGGGCAGGAAGAAGGAAAGTGGAAAAAGTCTCTGCTGGGAAAAGTCCAATATACAAAAAATACTGTTATAAGCTCGGGTAATATTTAGCAATTTATCATCAGACATTTTTGGCTTATAAAATCTCATAATAAATTGATAAACCAGATATCTCTAGTATTCTGCTGTGAAAAGAATCACACATAAAATGCAAAGGAAAAGAAAAAAAAGAGGAAAAGAGTACAACTGCCGGCGGTGTGGTAAATCTTGCCCTCACTAACAGAGGAGAAGCAGCGATACAGACTGCTCCTCTAGGATGCGAATCCTGCTGAGTCTTCAGATCACAGGCTGGTTTAACTGAGTGATGGAATTCAGCAGATCCTTAGGGAAACTGGAAATGAGGAAGCTCAGCGGCCCCGCTCTGCAGCCGAGCCTCCAGATCCAAGTGTAACCGCACACTGAATAGCACCCATGCCGGTGGGCGCCAATTCAAAGCTGCTGGATTTTGTCAGTGTTTCTTGCACAGCTGTTGAACTTGTAGGCTTTCGAAGATTCTAAGCAAAGCTTTGAGGAAGATAAAATTTAGCTCCAGTATAAACAATCAAATCTCTGTTTATGCCAGGGAAGTGACAGGCAGCTGTAGTCATACCAAGGGTAAACTTTGGCCTCTGGTTTTTTTTTGCTTCTGCTCTTAAGTATCATTTTTTAATCAAATCTTTCCTACGATGAATGTATTATTACTGGAGGTTTTTATTACAAATGTTGAGGAAAAAGCTTGAAAGATTGAAAACCTGCTTAAAGATATGGTTAAAATACATTATAGTAAAGGAAAAAAAGGGAGATACAGATAGAACAGTTCTCCGAGTTTATATTATTTGGGAAAGAAAATAGGGTTATCTCATGGTGGGTGATGAGCAGGTGAAAACCAGTGTTTCTCTAACAGCGTTAGGCAAAGGAAGCATTTAAAAGGAGAAACAACTTTCCCCCATGTCAATAAAAGTATCTTTGTAAAATTTAAAGGTATAAATGAATGTGATGGCCTACAGCTAGGTTTGGTAAGACCCTAAGCAGTACAGCGCCTTGCTTGGAGAGCAGTACAGAGGGATCTCTGGATCTCTGAGTATTGCATGCTCAGCAGGGGCCAGTATCTCTTTGTCCTGTGTTGGGATATTGCTCCAGTGGAAACTGTCACTCAGCAAAACACTCAGGCATGTGTCTAAGTCTCAGCTTCAGTATTTGCTTAAAATCAAGATTTGCTAAAAACTGATCTGTTGACGTTCGAGCGCATTTCTGAAAATCCAGACACCAGTGTGCCATCTGCCAAGTGTTTTGTGGCTCCTTCCAGTCCTTTCTACCCCCTGCTGACCCCCCCCCCACTCATCCCCCCCCCCCCCCCCCGCCATCCTCAAGTTAAGGAAGTGGCTGCCTGTTTGTCTCTTGGCACAAACAAATCTTCCCTTGGTAATAGCAGCCATAAAACTCCTCCTGCACCCTTGGCACTGGGCAGGCAGGCGCACCTTGTGGTCCTCGTCACAGCGCGTGTTTGCACAACATAGCGATAGTGGCGAGGGCTGCCACCACTTCCTTCTCCTCCTCCTTCTCCTCCTGCTCTGCATCAGCCAGCGTGGGCCCAGGAGAGTCACATCAAACCCTAGGTTCAGGCTGGAAACTCGCCTTTTGAACTGAAAAACTGAGGTACCTCCACTCACAAGCTCTGGGCAGTGAAAGGTCCACACAGTTCCCCAGTCCTTGTAATTGCACGCCAAGTTGAGATGCAGCAATATTTATAAAAGCCTTACAGTCCCCCCACTGCGAAAACAATATCACTCATCTCACCCAAACTTCTAGGATTTACTTACCATGTTTACTGTTTAAAATAACCACATCCCTGCTGGGGCCATCAGAGCCTCCAGGCTCCTGCCCAGGAGGCAGGGGCTGCTGGTGCTCGTGCCCAGTGTCTCCTCCACCCTGGGCACCTCTGGCCCACACCTCAGGTCGCTTTCTGCTTCACTTCAAAGTCGTCCTACCTGGATGACCTTGGTCCCTGCACACCCCCTGGATCTCTTCAGCAGCTCTCCCACAGCAAAGCAGCCAGCTCTTCCCCCAGGTGACACTGGAGAGCCGTCCAGGGATGTCCAGCAGCGGTGGTGGAGCCTGGCCAATGACCTGGCTCCTTCTCACAAGCCAGCTCTCCTGCCCTGTGCTGCACCCTTGCAAGAGATGTCCCCAAAAGCACAGTGGTAGCAGGCTGCCTTCCCCAGATCTTGGACACTTTTTGGAAAGACACAGTAATTCTTAAAATAACCTTAGGAAACAGCAAAAACATGGCAAACCTGAAGAGCGGCTGCGTGAGGTCAGAAGGGAAGCGAGGACCTTGCTTCAAGACTCATGGCTGGCAAGGAAAGAGCTCATTGGCATTCAGTCTTTTTCTGTTTCTCCTAAGTGAGGAGATGCATGCTGCACCTCCGTCACGTATTACTGGCCCAAATGTTTGGCACACCCAGTGGAAACACTCTTCATGTCCTCAGATGTCACACATCAGTCACAGAAATCTTCTCTGACATTATGGTGGAGCTAACCTTTATATAAATCTTTTTTATTCTCTACCAAATTGGCTGCTAAGGTTTGAGATGGGACAACAACACGTTTCTGGATTGTCAGAAATATAATATATTATCTGCTTGGATTTTGCCAGAGGGAATGTGTTTATACTTGCCTGCATGTTTCAAACTAACATTTCCATTATGTGGGTGTTTATTCCCTGGTGGCTTTGCTATTCAGAACTGGCAAAGTGTGGCATATAAACATTCAGATTAAAAAAAATACACCCTCACCTGAGTGCAGCTGGATGCAGCAGAGCTGTGCCAGTGAGCCACAGCTGGGGATCTGACTTATGGCATCTATAATTTGTGTAGAGGCTGTAGGATCCCACCCTGGATGCGTATAGTTTATAGATGCTACAGGGCATGCATATAGCAGCTGAGGCTTTAAAGGTATTGATTTGCACTCCTGCCATTGCTGTTGCAACGCCCTGAGCCTGTTTAATGATTCACTAGATGTGTCACAGATGTGGCGTTACTTGTACATGTTACCCAAATACTGTAATAATCACAAAGACATTTTGTCTGTGGTCCTGAATAGGCGCAGAGAGAGAGAGACAAAGAAGCCCGCCTCCTCTGATGCATGCTTTTAGAAGCACTTGAGAATCTCATCAAACTCAGTTTTCAGTCAGGAGAGGCCAGTTGGTTAACTAAACCATAATGTACTATTGTCCTATGAAAGTGGAAAAATTCTATGGAATTTATTATACCTTAGACTAATAACCTTCATCCTATGGGATATTTTTATATTTTATGTATATTTATATGTATACTACATATTTTTACATATATATTGTCTATGTATTTATATACAAAAGCATACACATAATATTTTATATTTTTCCATTTTAGTAACTTGTATGTATGTAGGTATACATATATATAGTGAAGTACTGTTACTTTGTTGATATGACTGACACTTTTTTTACCTCCTTTAGTGACTGCCACATGAATTCTTCAAGGATAATGGACCCTAAGGTGCGAGAGACTGAAGGAGATGGAGAGGACAATTCAGGTAGAATCGCTCCTTTCCCCAGTGAATGAAAAGTGCTGTGACTTCTTGAGCTTCAATGCCTCAGCTCTATCACAGAAGCGAATCCGTTTGTTTAGAGAATGCGTTCTCCCTTTCTCTCCTCCTGTCTCCAAGAGCTGTTATTTTTTTGACATTTTCAGAGGCTTGAAATAAGAGTTTTCTAGCATTTTGGGACGAAGTTAACTTTTTTACCCAACAATGATAAGTGAAACGCTGACAGGGATGCCTCACAGTGCAGTCATGCCAACTTACGTGGGACAGGCACAAGTTGTTGGGATGTCTTGTGCAAAACTCTGATTTCATTTCAGGTAGTTTCCCTCACGGAGCTTGCGGCTGATCCTAATTCAGGTCATTCCTTACTGAGCAGACTAGCATTGCTTTTCAAGATTATTGCTTGACTTCTTGTTTAATACTTTGTGATCCATTGAGTCTCATAATTATCATTCAAAATATTCTGGGATGTATTATAAAACCGACATTATAAAAGCATTAGCCTCCCGACACTGCACATTCCACCTAAGTAAGCCTTTTCTACATTTAAATTGGTTTTGGTAACAACATTGTCCTTATCTTCACTATTTAGCTGCTGAACAAAGGCAGTGGGTTTCCAAGTTGTAATTTCTTCTCCATATTCCAGGCTGTTAATACCAAAGTTTTTCTTCACAGCCTAATTATCTTAAGAGGCATGTAGAAACTCTATTAGGAAAGATCCTACACCGAAGGTTATTTCTTATGTGTCATAAACATTGCAATCCATTCTCCAAGATAATAGTAATTTCATGCTATCAATATAGTCTTAAAATACATTAATGCAAGAGCAGACTGTGTTGCCTCTTCCAGAAAAAAATCCACTTATGAAGAATTTATAAGGGAATTATTATTGTTCCAAAAACTTGCAAATGCTGCTGGTTGCATCTTCTTTATGTTTCTTCATTTAGGAAAGAAAAAATCAAAGTTCAAATCTTTCAAAAAGTTTTTTGGTAAAAAGAAAAGGAAAGAAACACCTTCTTCTGGGAGCAGCAGTCTGAAGCTATGCCAGTCAACGAGCGATGTCACAGCCTCACACGACATCCACGTTAATTATGATTCTGAAGATGAACTCGAGTAAGTTTTTGGACTGCGCCTGGTAAACAAATACAGAACTGCTGCCATGTTTATAGATTAAAGACACCCCAAAATTGCCTCCTTTTCTTGTTCAGAATGCTGCATTCTCAAACAGTTGGCTTCTTCAGGAAAATACAAATTAAAATGGCTGATGCAAGGCAAATCAGAAGGGAACTGGATGGGGCACAGAAAGAAAAAATAAATAAAAATGCTTTCATTTAATCATCAATAAGCCTTGGGTTATCGTTTCAAAAGAATGTAATTCCCATCTTCAAAAATGAATTAGGTACTTATCTTATATCTTACCATAATTGTCTTATGCCTTTAAGATATATCTCCTAAGGTTTGTTAAACCATTTATGACAGTTTTTGAAAGCAAGGAAGGGATAAGGGGGTGACTGCAACTGCAATCAACAGGAATCAGAAGCCGTGAAGCCTTTATTTCACCTGTATACATGGGATTCATCTGACCAAGGGACAAATGTTTGCATCTAAGTTAGTCACCAGCTGCCTTTTATAATCAGCAGAGAGAAGTCAACATTACTAAGAAAGCTCGTACCATTCTTGTGTAGACATCTGAAGTTGTTCAGATGAACCAGACTCTAGAAGCATCTATTTCTAGAGAACTGGGGTGACCAGTTTCAATGTAGATACCTGTGTTTTAACGTCCGAAGTTAGATCAGATGAATCCCAGCCTGTGTATCTGTCTGCCTCTGAAAATCCTGTCTTTGTTCAGGCACTGCCAAAAATGTTACCCACTACTGAGAGGTAGCTGTGAGAAACCCAGTCTAAAGTTCCAATGTGTTCCTGGATGGAGAGATTTACTGAAGAGCCCTTCAGTTACCTAAAAAGCAAGTCCTTGCATTGGTAGATGTGCCTCTCAGAACAAGCTTCCTGGTCCTCAGGCGAGGAGATGCTGCTGTGCCCAGGAATGGGAAAGGCAAACCATCCCGGCCATTTAAAACGATATTATACAATGCGGCCACCAGGCAGCGCCAAACAACTAAAAGAAATTATTAAGAATTTTATTTTTTTTGGTCTTTTGTGGCATTGGCAACAGTAACGTTAGTCCAGCTTGAAGCCCCAGGAGTTCTGGGCTGGCAGCACCAGTTCTAACAGTAGGCTATGGCGTTGTTGTTCGACAACATATATTTAAGACATGGATGCTCAGATTTTTCTCTCCCTCGTGCATGGGTCATGTCCGAGTGAGTATGATCTTTGTCTGGTTTGGCCATGTTCCTGTGCCGTTACTTGCAGGGCTGTTACATTATTGTTTCTTAATATGTGTTCAGACAGACAAAGACCACGAAATTCCTTGAAAGGAAGGAAAATTAATTCGAGCACTCATAATCTGAGGAGGCATCTAGGGTATCTCCTCTACACATCTGGGAGGTATGCGTTTGCTTGAAAGAGAACGCAAAGGTAGCGGGCTGGGATAAATGTGCACGTGTAGCAGCGCTGCTTATCCAGCTGCCCTTGCAGTCTTTGTAAAATGCTGGTGAGTTGAGCAGCCGTCGCAGCGCTGACTGGCACTTACTTTGCAAATTGCTATAGATCTATCTGACCTTGGATGCATTGCAGAGATCACATTTTCACTTAGATAAATTGTTCTTCTAATGCCTCTAATGCATTAAGCAGGAGCAGCAGGCTTTCCTTCCTTCTGCAGCAGGAATACAGATCAACTTTTTCCTGCTATTGTTTTATCAAACATATTTATAGCAGCCATTACAAGGAAAATGTTACTTTCTGCCATGTTTGTTTATGTTCCTGAATGTCTCTATGACAGTAACTAAGGTACAAAAATACACAGTTCTTCTCCTTTTTTCTTTCTTTTTTTTTTTTTTTTCTCTAGGGTGCCTGCTCAATTAACTTGATAGTTATATGAGCCTGAACAGTTGTGTACTCTGGTTTGCCATTTCGTAGCTGTCTTGTTTAAAAAAATTAAAAGAAGGCAATCCTGGAAGAAATGCCATGTGAACGCATTTCTGGTCCCTGCTCTGTTAGGCTATGAGCTAAGCTGTGAGCACAAGAGACCTCCTAGCAGCTAGCTCTCTGTCCGTGGGTCTCCTGTACCATTCCCATGAGGAAAAAGGGTGTTTGTGCCCCACATGTAACATTTGCAAAAGACGTTACATACCACATTGCCTCTAAAGTAGGAAACAGAATATGAGAGAAGCTACCCACAGAGCATCTCCTGCTTCCTCTCACCAGCCCACAACGAGCTGTCCATGAAAAAATGCGTCCCCCAGGCTCATAAGGGAGAATCCCAGGGATCCTTATATAGAGCGCAGGACCTTGAAAGCATCTTATAAGGATTTATGCAAATGATTCTATGTGAGAACTACATTGCTTGGAATATATTTCTTAATGACCTACATGGCAGAGATACATTAAATGCTGTACCACAGCCTTTAATAGTAAAAGGTACTTATTCTTCCTCTGATAATGGTCAGTCATTTGCCAGACACATTGTTACATTAGGAAGAAGTCAGTCCTTCTCAGGTACAGGCTCATTTATGTGAACTCCCGTCATTTTGCACCTGGGCATGCCTGTGCCACTGTCACACCACCCAGCTGCTGGCTTCCAGCTAAGGGGCAGTAGCTTTTCCATAAGATATAACTCAATTGCCAGGGTTAAACTCTCTTTAACCTTGATTCAGTTTGTTAACATGACAGATAATAGCATTTACAAATTTTTGTTTGATTTTTAAAGGTGTTACCTAGATTAGCCTGTATGACTGTATTGTGTTCATGTCGAAGTCTGGAATCTCATGTGTATTGTGTGCTGCGCGTACGTGTCTTCCACTCCACATTCAACAGACCACCTGAGTTAAGAGTAATGGGACTGGCAAAAAAGTCTGTATGTTTTCACTCGTCTCTTGTGTTATTCCAGGACACATAAAGGCATTATGGGAAGCAGAGCTTTGTCACATGATAGCATTTTCATCCCTGAGACTGGGCAAGAGCCTGCAAGGCCAGTAAGAGTGTTTTCTCAAGAAAACATTTCTGATCGGATTAGAGCTTTACAGGTAATTTATGCAACATAATTTTCTCAAATGCAAGAGACAGAATGTCTTTCCAGGCTTGATTTTTTGGGATAATATTTGTGGTTGAACATTTGATTAGTAAGTAATATCTGTCTGCAGCTTACATTAAATATCACGTTTAATTAGATGGCAGCATCATATCTTGGTTCTACTTAAATGATAGTTGAAAAATGGATAGGTTGTTTGGCTCCCTAAGAGAACGTCTAAAGTGAGATCTCCCGTGCTCTGGATCATTCAGTTGTGAAGTTAAAATAAAAGTAACTCATTGACCTGAGCTAAAAATGTACTGGGGAAACCTCCATTGCTATCACATACTAATATATTTTATGCCACGCTGAAGTTGAAGCTCCAGCCTACCATGAAACTGGGACCTCCGCCTCCATTTGGACTTCACGCAAAGCGAACAGAGGATGCTGGGACCAGTTCTGAAGATGATGGATTACCCAGGAGCCCTCCAGAAATGTCTTTGCTCCATGAAAACTTATATTCAGGCACAACAACAAGAGTGAGTAATTCTGGTGTTGACAAAAACCAATGTTTAATGACTTGTTTTACCTATGTGTGGAAGGCAGAACGAATTATTTGGTTTGCTATATGTATCACTACTTTATGCCTGAAATACCTTACTCGAAATGGGAAAATGCTATCTCTCTGTATCAACAGCTACTTAGAGTCTTTGTTCCTGTTAAAATATAAATATCATGCCAGAAAAGGCAGAACTAGGAAGGAGAGGACGTGTTTGTGCGCATGCATGGGGATGCTGGGTTTTTTTTAAGGACTACAGAGAGCTGCCAGGCATTAAAAAAAAAAAAAAGCTGAAAAATCTGTATTCTCCCTTGAATGTGCTGATAAGAGAGCTCTCTTTAATGTTTTTCTAGGCTGTCATCAGAAAAAGAAACATAAAAGAATTTGAAACTGTTTTTTTCTTTTTAAATGATAGTTTTGTTATACATTATTTCATTCTTTATCTGCTTGTCTTACACTTTATGTTTGCAGCGTCCTTGCTAATCCTTAAGACTATAGAGAAAAACAACTTACATTGTCAGTATCTGTGTGCACTATGTGTAGATGGTTTCTGCGAATATATCCACCTCGTTTGTCATCTTTTACTGAATCTCTTCCTCATTCCATCCCACAGTTCTCTGACTCTCACAAGCACCTTAGCTCTTTGAGTTTAGCTGGAACAGGCAGTGAAGAAGAAGAACAGGTAACTTCTGCCAAATGTATTAAGGGCCAAGCAATTATGCATAGTAGTCTTTTAAAGAAATGTACGGCATAAATATTACTTTGTTGCCCATCTGCTGCAAAAAACCCCTTGTGTGTACATAATTGCATGCCTACCTGTTTGCTTTGCTTTTTGAATTCCTGTCCTTCTAATGTAAAGTTATGATTATTTATCAACGTAATTCTGACGCCAAGTAATCTCCCGTTGATAATAATTAAGCCCTCTAGAATAGCTTATATCCTTTAGCAAACTTTACAGATGTGATTTAATCTCCAAACACGGCCAAGCAGGTTTAGACACTGAAACAGTATCCCTTTTTTTTAAAGACAGGAAATTGCAGCAAGGGCTGCTTGGGTTACATGCTTAGGATAAGGGAGGAAGCTTGTTGAGGAGCCGTAAACAAAACCTAGATCCTCGGAAATCTGCCTGTCCCCTTGCTTTTAAGTCCAAGGTTACCTCGCACTGATACAGAAAGTGTTTGCTTGATGATAGCGGCTGACATTGCTGCTTAGGGGTCTGAGGTTCAGCCTTCAGTCGGATTCTGGCCACGTGAGCTCACGCAAGCTGTGAATTTTGCTGAAGTGATGTTTTCAGGACTTGAGTACAGGCAAACAGACGGCTTTCTTCAATCAGCAGACAGCCATTCTGGCTGATTAAAGGGCGGTTTTGAAAGGCTCTGAAGAGTCCCTTTTAGTTGTCCGCAGCTGGAGTCGTGGTGGAAACAACACAGGGGGTAAAGGGAAGAGCGTTTCCTAGAAATAGGAGGAGGGGTGGTAGGGAATTGCAGAAAGGAAATAGAGAAGCTAGTCCTGAGCTGACTATTCCTTGGTAATTATGCAAAATGTATTTCAAGGCCAGCTGCAGCAGGGCTTAGCAAAGATTTCTGGCCACACTTGTTAGATTCCACATGAAGCTGTTTGAAAAACTGCTTATATGCAGTGAAAATTTAATATTTTTAAAGAAAAACAACAGAATGCATCAAGAAGCTATTTCTTGAAAATTGATATAAGCTCACTGTAAATTTGTCCAGTCCAGATGCATGTTTGCTAAAGGAGGATTTATGGCTCCCTGTTGTTCCATTAACATCACTCTCTGACTCACTCACTGACTCCCGAGACGTGGTGGTGACTATGCGGTTGCTCAGCTTTTTCCACATGTCCCACCATTTCACTCAGAGCTCTCTTCATCCCAGTCCAGTCTCAGAGCGCAGCCAGAAAGTCGCCCCATCTGACAGCTTTCCTCCCAAACCACAGGATCTACTACCTGGCATTTCGGAGAGATTAGCCCCGCTTCTAGAAGTCAGAGGAGACCAGCTCACAGGCCTGAGGAGTTTTGCATAATGCAGCCCTGAGGTTTTGGGTGACACCTTGCTGTGTCTTGGAAGCTTTCCTGGCTGGCAGAAGGGAGAAAGGGATCACGACTGTCCCATCTGGGCTTTGGGGATGGGGCTCCCTCATGGCCCTCCACCTTGTGCCACCCAGCACGACCAACTGAAGGACAGCTGAGTCATGTGCATGCGAGATTTGGAGAAGGGGGTCTGCCAGCCATCCCCTCCTCCTGCAGGCTTCAACAGAGCCAGGCTTCGTGGGACAGGCAACTTCTGCAGCTGGCTCAGAGCTGGCGTTCACCCAGGCTGCTGAAATTTAAGTAACAAACCAGATTCTTGATTTTCCAGCGTAGTGGCCAACACTGAGCACTGCCAACGAGAAGACATGCAAAGTTCTCGAGGAAAAGCAGAAGCCAGAAGAAAGGCAGGCAAATAATGATGTGCCTTGAAAGAGAACATGTGCTGCATCTTTATCATGGAGCTGAAATGTCAATGTATTCACTGTTAGGTACTAACGTATAATGCAGCCACGTATCGTTTGTTGTACATTAGTCATGTTTGAGTACCAGACTGCAGATATCGTAGAGTGAAAATTAATGAGAGCATCCATTATTCAGCATGGCTGAGCTACTTTTCTTTTCTTAAATAGAAACCATGGTCGGAAGCTGTGGATCCAGCCTCCGCTAAAATCAATGGGAGTTTTCCCCTGGCCATTGAGGAAGCCATAGCAGGGCCCTCGCTACACTACAGAGTAACTTTTGGCTGCAGTGCATAATGCAGAATTCTACTTGCAGAAAACGCTGATGCTTTTCCCCCTCCCTAAATAAAACAAACACTGTCCTTCTCCCCCCTTCTCCCATCCAAGCACCTCAGTAAAATGTCACTTCCAGAGAGAGAAGAAAGAAGAAGAAAAGAGGAAAGAAGAAGAAAGCCTGCAGAAGAAAGCATGACAAAGAAGGAAAGCTCCTCTAATGAAACAAACCAGAATTTCAAGCCTACAAAGGGAGTGCTGTCACGAGTCGTCAGAGGTCATGTTAATGCCATGACAGATAGTTTGGAAATATCTTTTTGCCTGTTTGCAAAAACTGAATCTGAGAGGAAGGGAGAACCCTTTTTAGAGTAATTTTTCGTAAATTTTTCAGTCTCCTTTTTGCATCAGCCCTGACCCTAGAGTAGTTTTCAGTGAAGTGCACAGGCAAGCTGGATTCCAGCTTTATGAAAGTACTGCATCCCTTGGAGCATTCAGGAGTTGTTTCTGGATGGGTTGTTGGCCTCTAGTAGGAATTGTCCATTGTTTCCTTCCCCAGAATAATCTACAAATGAAATTTTACATTTCAGGTAAACTCCCTAGTTATTTTGCAGATACAAATAAATGAGGAGAAAACGCAAGCTGACTTAAGTCTCAATGCGACTGATGTTCAATTCTTTTGTCTTTAGGAGGGTGTTGCAGAGTTGGAAGGGACCTGATGATGTATAGGGAGCTATAGGAACCTAGACACAGATGCTGGAGGACAGACCCAGAAAGAAAACTGGCCCTTTAGGTTCTGTAACTGAGTACTCTTCATAAATCTGTCTTCTAAACTATGCTGGCCAGGTATTTGTGTGCTTTAGGTCTTCTAGTTACATGTGACTTGGTCCTTCCCTCTGGACAGTATAGCATGATACTTAAGCAGCTAAAAATGCAGAATTGCTAACACCAGTACTCCACGTGCAACATTAGGAAATGCAATGTATTTTAAAGAGACATCAAAAAGAAAAAGAGGCAACCTTAAAATGCCAGTAAACATGGGCCCCTATTTGTAGAATTGTTATTTTCATGTCTTTGTTTCTTTGTTTGATTCTCTATTTGGGGATTATTATTTTTTTCAGGTTACATTGAGTCCTTCTTCTAGATCTCACTCTACAGACGGCCAGCTGTTCTCTAGGCATGGAAGTGCTAAAACTGGAGCTCACCAGATATCTGACAGTGCCATCTTGCCTGCAGCCGATTTTGACACTCCACCTGAGCTTTCCTCTTGCTTGGATAATTCTGCTGCTAGACACAAGCTTTTAATAAAACCCCGGAATCAGAGATCCAGTAAAATGAGAAGATTTTCTCAGGTACTTGTGAAAATAAACAGTGTCACCTTTGATGCAAAACCAGGAAGTTCTTATTGGACTTTGTATTTGAAACTCAGATATGAGTAAGAGAAGTCAGATTGCGGCATGGTTATTTCATTGGGTTTTAATAGCTGCTATTTGATGAGGCTATGTATCTGGAGTAGACACTAAGAACAGATGAAATATTATGAGGTCATTTGTTAACTCTTGATGAAGCAGTTTATGTAACAATTTATTCTTAAATTTATTGCACAGTACAATTTAGTATCTTGTTTGTGATGCAGAAGTTGGGGCTGACTGATTAATTTCTTCCTTAAAAATTTTTTTGGGGAGTTATGATCAACTGGAGTACTTTTCCTAGTCTGAAAGATCCTGTAAAATCTTGAGTCTTTGAGAGAGTATTGATAGAGGAGCTGTTTTAACTTTCCAAATATGATTTGGCTTATATTTTCAAAAAGTACAGAAAGAATAAGTCGTGACCTATTAATTGGAGCCAAATTCTGTACAAAATGACTGCTCTGAATTCAACTCTCTCCCTTCCCTGAAACTTGTAAACCCTTTATGTGCACTACACAGACTTAAAATAAGTCTCCACAGGGGGAAAAAAAAGTGTATACTATTAAAAAACATATTAAAAATTGTATGCCATTAAAAAAGAATTTTTTAAACATCCTTTTAAAACACCACTCATCCGATTCTTTGTCATGTCTTATGAAGGGCATAGATTAATTTTTCTTCTTTCTCTTCTTTCTTTAGAACTAAAGTTTGCAACTGTTACTACAGGATTGGCACTTTATTGTTTGTGGTTTATTTCAATGTTTTAAATACATTAAAGCCATTAAATTGGCTTGCTTAACACCAGGAATGTTATTCCCTCTGTCTCTAAATATTACTTAAGTGATATTCTGTAGTTTCCAAAATCTGTGAGTGATCTTTGGGCTCGGTAGAGCACCACTGCACACAACACAATACTGAGGCCAATATTTAGAAAAGTATGTAAAGCAATAACTCACTGATAATACCTCCTCTTCCATTGTAACATCATTACCAAAATACAATTGCTTTGTCCAGTCTGCACTATGAGCTGCCAGATGACTGAAGCCTCCTGGTTTTCTGTGGAGGGTGCTCACATCTTTCGATAATGCAGTTCTTAATATTCTCCTGCCTGACTCTGCCTGTGCACCTTGCTTCTGGCTGACTGATGTCTTCTGCTTTTATGTTCCTGTGTATTTGGGTTGTGAATGCAGGTGGCATTGCAGCTCTGTCTTTGCAATTGCACTTGCAAAACAGTAAGTTGGAAGAACCCTAAAAGTATCTTCAGAGTGCAAGTTTTGCATTCTTAGAATTAGGGCCTACATCCAAAATATGTATTTACCAGACAAACAACAGTGAATCAGTGAGCTAATACAGGCACCATATGTAAAGTCTTATTCAGCAGCTTAATAACGTGCTTTCAAATAAACCTGTATATTTAGCCAGTCCTTACCTGAAGCTTAATCACAAGACCTCACAGGTAACTACATATGGATTTATAAACTTTTATCAAATAGTCTAACTCTTGAAAGAAAAAGAAGACTTTTACACAAAGGAGGCAGGGCTGTAATGCTGTATGGCAGGGGGATTAGATAGAAGACTGCCATATGGGGGTAGATCTCAGCTGGCATAGAGCGTCATAATCGGATGGACTTGTTATGTTTTTGCTCTTCCTTCTATGTACCCTTCCCTCTTCAGAGTCATGCAGGATGGGTTGTTTTATTTTTAATGCTAGTATGCAGTAGCAAAATACAAAGGGACAGATTTTTCTCTTTCAAGTGCTGCTTTTTGCCCAAGAGCAACACAACATATCCAGTATGCTCTGGGGAATCAAGTGCCAAGGACAGTCCAATGGCCATTGTTTTGATGAACTTCCCATCTACAAAGGCATGAAAGCACTAGTTGTGCAGAAGGAAGTGTCACTGATTGCTTTTATATTGGTTAAATACATTATTCCAGGATCTGCTTAGCTAAAAAAGCATCCAGTATGTAGGTTAAGAAAACAGCGAGCTCAGCATTGGAGGCAAGTATTGCCTTCCTCTCTAAGATCTTGGTTGTAAATGCAATGATGAATAAGGAAAAAGTAAATCTGTACACGGTGATGGAGCTTTCTGACTTACTTTCTTGCAGAGGACCCAGTCTGAATCTCTGACTGATTTGAGCTGTACCCCAGAAGAAGAAGAAGAAGAGGATGATGAAAAGGAGATGCAGACAGACTTGCCAGATGCTGTATTCAAACCCAGCAACCAAGAACTGCCATGCGGCACAGCTGCAGCGCAGGATGCGGCTTCCTGGCCAAAGCCCAGAATGCCTGAGGACCTTTCCCCTGCTTTGAGACCAGCGATGACTCAGCCTGCTTCTGAGTCTGCTGTTGCACAGGAAGCCCTGCTACCAGAGAATAAACCCGAGGGCTGCCAACCAGCACTGGAAATGACGTGTGTGAAGTCTGAGTCCTCATTGCCGTTAGAAGGCAAAGACTCCACAACTTCTTCCTACTCTGGTCCAGACAGAGAAGTGCAAAAGCAAGAAGATTCCTCAGAAACACCGGTTCTGTTGTCTGGGGAAGTAAGCGATGTGTCGATCAATATTTTCAATCAAGAAAATAAGGAGCTTCCTACTGTGTTTTCAGTAAATAAAATACCATCTGAAGAAGATATTTCAATTAGTAGGAGTAGTACTGTTTGCTTGGAAGGGTCAGAAGAAAATATACAAAAGGACGATCAGATACCTGTGGAAATGCCCTGTAATAAAGAGGCAAAGAAAGAGATTGCTCTATTGTCAGAGTCCAGCAAGCAATTTTCCATAGGTGCTTTCCAGCCCACAGACTCGTTCCATGTTTCATATCCTGCTTCCTCAGTGCAGATGGGATCATCTGCTTCCTGCTCTCTAGAGAAAACAAAGACGGCACAAGAGGCAGCTGCTTCTGGTAAGGAGAACAGTCAGTCACTGGTCCACAAGGAGGAACTTTTGGTGAAGAAAGCTGAAAAAGCAGCCAGTGAACTAAATGCCTTGAGAAAGTTTTCTGTTTCCTCTGCACGGGAGAGACCAAGGACTAGAAGCCTACACTTCCCAGAAAGATCAGAGTTGGAAAGCCCATTAAATACCGGATTCTTCCTGTCCAAAGAAAAGGTTTCCTCAAGAAATGAGAAGTGGAAAGGAGACTCACAGAAGGGATCAGATGTGGAGGAGGAAAAAAGCAGCAACAAAAAGCAGACTTTGCTGCCAGAGTCTGACTCTGAGAACACAGGCCAACCTACAGAAATTTTGGCTGACTGCGTTTCTCTAGCTGTCGATGCAGTGCCGGTGCCAAGCGGTTCTTCAGTGGTATCTCAGAATCAGCCAAGCTGGGAAGATAAAAGTCCTTTTCAAGTGAAACTTAGATCCACCTCACTGTCCTTGAAATATAGAGACAACTCGTCACCAGAATCAAAAGGGATTAAAAGATACAGTGCAGAGTTTAATTTAGAAAACGAGGGGTTGACTGCCTTTCTAAAAGGTGGTAAGGCACAGATCAAAAAAACGGCCGATACAAATATTGGTGATTCTTTAGATGAAAAGATCAAACCCAAAGCGAAGTCCTCTGAACAGCTTAGTAGCAAACCTCCATTGCCTAAAAAGCCAGCCTTGCAAAACATAACCATTCCAAATGCTACTGCAAGCAAGGAGAAGCAGGACAAAGCTATTCACTCTCCTGAATCCCGAAATGAAGAGAGGGACTTGGACAAAAAGTCGAATCCTTGTAAAGTGCCTGGTAAGACTCCCAATAATTTATAAAGTTACCTTAACTCGCAAGGAATGACCTTTACCTGTGAGAGAGCGTGAGGCAGCCCTGGGCCCTGTCGTGTCAGTCACAACACTGGTGAGCACAAGCTGACGGCTCTGCCTTCAGTGGTGCTGCTCCCTGATTCTCCCTTGCTGAAAAGATTATCAGAAGGACAGCAGGGAAGAAGCGGCAGACAGAATAAGACGGTTTTGCCTGTGATTTTTGCATTTCAGGGCACTGAATGAATGTTCAGTGACACTCAAAAACCAAAGCGCATTAGCAAGTATTGTGAAACAGAAACATCAAGCCACTAAGAGTCCCCATTTAGAGCTGCTGTATGGCAATTCAAAAGCCAGGAGCGCACATTAAGTGGAGTGCCCTGTGTGGGATGAGTGACTCAGACCTCTAGCCCTTCTTTTTCACCATAGCGTTGAGGCAGAAATACTAGTAATTGCCTGGCATGCTCAACAAGCCATTTATTTATTGTTTCCTCTGAGCTTTGCTTATTCATTTATCCATCTTTATCATTACTCATTCCTTGTTTAAAAACAAAAATTAACTACCCTGCCGCTTCCTGGAGTTTAAAGCCAACAGAGACTGTAAGATCATGTCTACTGCAGATTGTTAAATTTCACCGTGTTGTCTGTATTATATAATTGGGTTAGAGTTTAAAAAAAAAAAAATCAGTCCTCTGGAGACTAATACATTGTGTGCTACAGGCAGAGAACAGAAAGGACGGGAAGTGGCACCACTGTCTGAGGTCTTTGCAACGACAGTAAACACGTTAGGTGAAGTACGCTCAAGCAATTCTAGGAGGAGACCTCTGCTCTTCGCTTCAGAGAACAGCCAAAAGGGGAAAAAAACCTTTAAGTCTTCTGATATGTGGGAGAAACTTCTTCCCTATCTCGAATCTGTCTGGTCATGAGTTTGATGTTAAGAATGTAAGGAGGAGATGCTGGCCAAGCAAATGCAAAGGTTTATTTGTGCCATTGCAGAGCTCCCCTCCATGGTTGGTATTCTCCAGTTGGGGTCAGTCTCTGAGCTTCAGAGTGGGGGAACACCAAGCCAAAAGAAGACCTCAGGATGCAGCAGGCCACTTGTCCTGTAGGGTGACAAAAGCCTCTTCCTGGCCCTAGAGACTACCTGCTGATGCCCTGAGTGACAGCAGGTTCCAGTTATCTGCTGCAGTATCGCAGATATTTTTGCAGGGCTCTGGCCACATTTACAGTTTTCTGCTCTCCCAGCAGCCATAAAGGAGGGGACTCATTGCTTCCACAGACAGATGAGGGTCCCACAGCCATCCAGCCAGAGCCTCCCCGTGAACGAGGTGCTCTCCCTTCATATAATCCCAATGCTCCCTTTAAAGGCATTTTCCCCTCTGCCCTGCCCTGAGGAGTAGTTGATTATTTGTAGTGACGCCAAATCTCTGATCGGTTGAGATTTTGGGGAGAGTCATCCCAGGAACAAGCAAGGAGAAGACCTAGCACGGTAGGGTTGGTCCTGCAAAGGGTAGAGGAAAGCAGCGGGAGTACCAGTGCTGCTGCACACAGCCTTTCTTCCCCTCCCTCTTGCTGAGTCCCAGGGTGCCTGCAGTGGCAGTGGGGCAGGAGGCAGTGAGTGCTCGAGGAGGGAGAAGGGGAAGAAATGGAGCCAAGGAGCACATTTCTCCTCCAGGCTTCTCCTCTGGCTCTTCAACCCTGGTGTGAAGGAGATTCCTGCCCCCATCCTCTGCAGAAGACAGCCTCAGGACTGTCCTCTGCAAAATAGGGTCTGTGGGTGAGAGCTGTGCCCCGGTTCCCCTGGCAGGGGTGCAGACACCTGGAGTTTGAACCTGGGGCTGCAGGTCAAGGAGACCTGTTTTGGATGTGTTCCTCTCCACCTGACGGTATTACACCAAGTCTGTATGGCCTCAGGCAGTTTAACATCGTGGTTCAGATTGGTCTGCAATAGTAATTAGTCTTCCTTCTCTACTGCACAGCTGATCTTGTATCAACTTAAGCAATGGTTATGCTTGGGTTTCCATGTATTTTCAGCTTTGAGTCACTTGGTAATGGGTTTTGATATGTGGGCATGGCAGGACTCAGAAAGTGTTCATTTCTACATACAAAGCAGTCAGCTCCAAACTGACCTTAGGTCCTTCCTACCCCGCTGCAGCCCTTTCTCCTTAGACATCTGACCAAGCACCTCCTTGTGCTGAGTTACCACTTCAGCCTGAGCTAGCTGCCTGAAGTCGTGGGTGAACGAGGTGTGCCCACCTCTTCTGGTTGCCCTGGCACCAGACCAGCCTCGGTGGGGTGATGTGCACAGTGACCCCAGAAGTGATGCCCCTCTCCAAGATGTAGCAGAGCCATGGGACGCAATGAGGGCTTAGCGAGGCAATACCCCTGCCCAAACGCCATTTTAAGCTCTTTGAAATATTTGCCTCAGCCCAGTGAGTCGGGAGCGTGTCTTTGCAACCACCAGCAGCAGAAATCTGACAAGCACTATCAGCACGGCCCTTTGTGGATCGAGTGGCTTGCCCGCTGTCTCTGGCCTCCTGATCTGCTGGGACACCCACTTCTTGTTTTTTCGTCCAACCACTCTTAATGCAGGCACCCAGCCCTCTCCTAGTCCTTGAGCCCTTTGGAAGAGCTGTGGTCACCATCAGCACTTTATGCTGTCAGGGAGGTTCTTCCCACTGCGTGTTAGGAAATCCCTGTGCTGAACAAGAAGACAAGGTGTGAAATGCTGATGTAAGGGGCTGCAGTTCCCTTCTTATGTACACTCATCTCAAAAAAAGTCAATTTGCTGTGTCATGGGGTGAACAGGAGCAATTTGGTTCATTCAGTCCAGTTTTTAGCTTTTCAGCACTCCTGGTACCAAAGGCCACGGGAGGGCTGGTGGGATGCTGGCTTATCACCCCAGGCAAAAGCAGTGCTCCTGCTCTCCAGAGTTTTCTGGGGAACTAGTGGGGGATTTCTTGTCCTCTGTTGGGCTGCAAGGTGGCTCTTTAATGGCTGTGTGAAATTAGTCACCTCAGGAGGAGTAATTTTTAAGTTTCTGGAACTAAAGGCACAAGTCTTTGCAAGAACAGAAAGGTTAAGCGGTGTTGTTTGGGATTGATACACTTTGCTATAAATCCTGTAAAGGGCAGAAAATTAACATATGCAAAGAGGTTATTACGAGAGCAAAACCATAAGCAGTACCTGTGTGAATGTGCGTATTAGGATATATAAAAATCAGCAGCTGAGGAGCTGCAGTGGGGAGACGTGCTTTAACAGAGAAAAGGAGCTCAGGTAATGGCAATGAATGGAACAGGGAATGGAATTGGTGTGTATTCTAGCAAATACAGGCCCTGAAATGACAAGAAAAACATTTCTCTCTACATAAAAAAGACGTTGCTTTAATGCTGTCCTGGCTACAGCTGAAAAGAAAGATGTCGTTTTATTTTTTCCCTTCTAAAAGAAGTTGCTTTTTCAGTTGTGTCAGGCTATTTTGCAATATGGCTGTTTTCCAGCAGCGAAATAGACTTTGATGCAAACATAGCAGTTTCTTGTGTCAAAAAGACTCTCCTGGTACCGGTGGTATAGATCCAACCAAAAGCCAAATCCCTCACAGAGCAGCTTAGAGAAGAAAGAAATGTCAAAAAAATACTTAGCCGAATCTTTTAGAATAGCTTCATCTGAAATTAAGGAATTGGGTGTGTGCACTGACACAAATGCACGTAGTGCTTTAATAAACAAAGGGAAATATGTAGGCCAGGATATACTAAACGCCATACGCGTTTGTAAAGCCTTTCTTAAAATAACTGGTGTTTTATACATGAGCAAAGATACAACAGTGTGGAATTAAATATGCATGCATAAGCAATGTTATAAAACAATGACACTGTTGTATACGGGGGGTGTTATCTCCCTGTGTAAAGTTGTTTGGATTCGTTTTGAGTATGTTTGCTTTTAAAATACGCAGGGAATCCACAAGTTAGCTTTGCTTGCTGTTAAAGGTATGACTTTCAAAAGGCTCTAATATTCTGCCTCTGACCTTTCGCCTGCACAGATGTATGGCAAGAGTACCCACTCTTTGCAGCCCTTGTGGGCATAAGATGTTCATTTTCAGGTACAAGATTTAAATGTTATAAAGAGCCTCTGCTATATTTTGTGCGCACAAAGGCTTTTAGATTTAAAGGAAACCGGTACAATATCTCAGGCCATCTCTAAAAAAAAATCAATCCCTAAATCTCAGAGTAATATTTCAATATGTCTTTGCTGTGGTTATCCATATAAGCAGCACATACACCCCCAGATACAGTTGAATACACCGAGTGTCTCTGTCTGTCAATAGACAGAAATAGGTGTGTATTTCTCTTTCACTTTCTATGTGTGTGTATAAACCAATGCACAATAACAAGTCAATCATAGATCTCCTTTTGTACATAAAGATTAATGTTTTTTCTTCATCTTATTGTTCACACAACCAGTTTGACACATTAAAGGATAATATCCAGCTATCAATGAGAAGTGTACACATTCATTTCCACAATATTTAGGCAGAATAAATTTCATCTATAAGATCAGAGCTTTAGTCTGAGGAAAAAAAAAAAAAAAAAAAGCTGCTTTAGGAAGATACTGAAGGAAACAGATACCTGCATTTAATGGGGCTGCAGCAGGGGAATTTCCCCCCCTTAGGGACCACTGGGCAGCCAGCCCTGCCGCTGTCAGGGCCAGCGGAGAAGAGCTGGGGTGATCCTGATCTGCGGGAGGGAATCGAGCAGGTGGCTGTGGTTCACTTGGCTTCAGGGCTTATCTTTGGTGCTCAGTCTGGATGCTGTGGAAATGGTGAAGAGCACAGGCGGAGCGGCTGGTCTTGCGAATGTCCACGTGTGTTTGGTGGCTGTGGGAAGGAGGTGAAGGGAGGGCTTCAGCAGCCTCTGGGTGGGGTTTCAAGTGGCAGCAGAAGACTTCGGCAGCCTACATTAAATGCTAGCTTTAACACATGGTGACATTATGCACAGAGCAGCTTGACAAGTTCTGACCTGGTATCTTCCCATTGTTGGTGACTTATCCCAAGGAGAAGAGGCTTGCTTGTCTTTCAAAAAGCCTCAGGCCAAGCCAGCTCCAAGGAAACCAGGGAAAGATGCAATCACGAGGTTAAAACTGAGTGAACAAGAGACAAATCGCTGCCAGCAATATCCTTTATTAGCTTATGAAGTTATTAAGTAACGAGCTGAATAGCATATTGTTTAAAATAACACGTTGTAGTAAGAACTGAAGAATATGACTCAGATTTTAGTTTTATTCATAAAATCTCATGAGTATAACACAGAAGTGAGAGGCTCAGCCCTGCCTCACCGGAGGAGAAGTGAAACACGGGGCGTTTGCGGTGGCTGTGGCCTGTCGAACTTGCACAGCTTCTGACGGAGGATGCCACTGCTTGCATTTCGTACTATGTTGTCTCCCTAAAAGTGGCATTTACCAGCTGGGAACTGTTGTGCTAGCTGCTGTACATGTGACATGCAGCAGAAGCAGGAATTAGATTGTGCTTTTGAATACTTTTGGTTCCACTCTGGCTAGCTGCTTCCTTAAAAGCTGTGCTTTGCCACGTGATGAACCGTGAAAGCATGCAGACTGCCTCATCACCGGATGAGATAAGATAGGGAGGGCTTATTTGAGGTGATCAGACAGTCACTAAACTGAGGAAGAAGATGTGCAAGCAGCACTTCTTTTGTGAGTCACTTCCCGAGAAAGATTTTGGCCTCTTAGTTCCCCTCAGGGTACCAAGAGCTTCATGGAGAGTCTCAGATCACCTTAAACTGCCAACTTACTTCACCATATTGTCTCATGGATTACTTCACCACCTTTCATCCTTCTGGCTGGAACAACAGTGCACGTATATTGCCAAGAAATCTTCTCTAGTTGGAGATGGGAGGATGTAAAGGACCTCTGGGCAATGGGAAGGATAATAAATAGTGAATACACCTCTCCTAGCCCTTACAGTAATTCTGGCTGACAGATGAGGTAGCAAATCCTGCAGGGGTTGCATTTGATGGTTTTTTGCTGAAGAGAAGGCATTTCCCCTGCCTGCCTGGCTTTCTGCAGCAAGGAGTCTCACAGGAACAAGGGCAGAATGTAATTGCTTAAAGAAAGAAGAAAGCCCCTCCCAGAAGCAAATCAGCTCTTGATCCTCTGTAGGTGATACTACTCTGCTGTCCTAAGTCAGGCCCGTACAGATACATATAACATCTTTAAAGATGATGATAAAGAGCTTTTATTCCCTACTATCATAGGGGCATTCTGATACCATCTCTTAACGGGATGATACTTGGCTCTAATTTGACTGCCTTCAAATTGGCATGACTAGGTTGTCTGGCATCTCATCAGGGAGAACTGTCTGAAGAGCCAAAGTGCTCAATGCCTTTGTTAAGAGTATCTGCCTTATGAACAACATTGTTATAATAGCGGCCTCCAGGCATATCACTGCAGGACTGGGAACCCTGTTGTGCTAGGCATTGCACATCGAAATAACAGAAAGATAAATCCTAAATCCATGAAGATGACAGGGAAACAGGAGCACAGGTAGCAATAAGATCATTACGTGTAGCGCAGTAAATAGAGCCTGGGCATAGCAGTCATTTTGTTGGTATTGATTGTGTGGGGGAGCAGAGGAAGAGCGGTGTGTGGTTCAGTTCGTGTTTACAGAAAGCTCCTGTGGTGTGACAGGGGAAATGGGACAAAACACAAGGGGTGACTTTGAATCACAGAGACTAAGAAGTACATCACTAGAAGCGTCAAGGTAGAAGCCAGGTTCCCAGTATCATGGAAAAGCTGGCGGGTGGATTGAAAAGGTCCTTCAGGGTAAAGATGTTGGTGTTTGTGAGTGCCGAGACATTACAGACAGCGAAGGAAGGTAAAAAGGTGATGGAAAAGGATGTGTGTGGTGGTGTGTCTGTAGCTGTACAGTCAGAAAAGAAGCAGTCCAGTCTTCTCAGGGCTGAGAAGAGGCCTGCACATGGAGGGAAGGGGGATGTGTGATGGGATGGATTTACAGGATGAGTCTGGCAGGGCATAGGGAGGCTTCAATGGGGAAACATCTTCATAATACTGAGCCTATCTTTGGATCGTTATTCATCACAGGATGCTAGGAAAACGAGTTGACTAATTCACATAGAAGGTAACTAAAGTGAAAAACTACTTTATGTACTGCATGAGGGATCCTCACCTCTGAGGAAGACTAGACATCGCCATCACCTTCAGTAGTGGCAATCAGTCTGTGTATCACAGCAGTGCTTTGGGAACTGATGAAGCGCAGCACCTGGCTTTACTGGGCAATGCACTAACAGGCCCTGCCCAAATTGCTCATGACCTAAAAAGGTGCAGATGGGTTCAAGGACATGGCCTACAAGCGAAAGAGAGCATGTGGTGGCAGATGCATTAGCAGGCATCACAGCAATTCAACTGTGTGGGTTTACTGATGATGATCCTAATGAATTTTGTCCTGAGATACTCAGGGAAGACAGGCTAGCAGTCCTTGAGCTGCTGGTGGTGATCTTGGCAAACTGTGGAAGATAAAGTGACACTTCTTGAAAAGAGAGGTGAGATAGAGAAGAGAGAGAGGGAGAAAGGGTGTTATGTAGCACTTAATATGAGATACTGAAAGGAATAATTGAGCTATTTCTAAATGTCTACAAGATAACAAAGATATAAGTTCCAACCATGTCTTGGTCAAGAGCAGTCAAATCAAATGATAACTGGTAGCACAGGGAATTGCTATAAATATCATGACATTCCTATAAATATAGTCGTGGTGAGGCTATTCGTTGGGTTGATGCAAAGCTACTGAGTGCCAACTAATGATTCACTGTCATATTAGATGGTGGTCATCTTAGGTCTGACGCTATTCAGTATATTTAGGGACATGGGTAACAGAATTAAGTGTGTGCTTATTACATTTGCAGGTATTACCAAGCTGGAAAGCCTGTGGGCACACTGGAGGACAGTAACAGAAATCAGGGTTATCTTTACAAGTGGAAACATAGTTTGAAAAGAATGTTTTCATTACAGACAAGTAGAAAGTTGTTATGTGTGCAAAAATAATCCGATGCATAGATAAAAATGGGGGGTAGAAGAGGAGATGTAACACGATCTGGAGCTCACAAACTAAATACAAAACAGGAATAAAATAATTCTGCAAGAAACTCATCATACTGACTGATGTGCACAGGAGACCATCTCGGGTGAAGTGGGCTAGTCCTTCCACTTCAGCTGATGCTAGCACCATTTCACCTCAAGTGCTATGTGCCAGTTTTGCGCACCAGATTTTGAGGATTTGGACCAAATTAGGACAATTCCTACAAAAGCAAGAGTGACCTAGAGAATGTGACTAATCAGAAAGGTTTTAAAAATGGGGAAAACATGGTCTAAGTCTTCAAATGCATAAAAGGCTGCCACAAGGAGGCTATGAGTAGTCTGATTGTGTCCATAGTGTATAGGGGAAGAAGTTAGGGATTTAAATTAGAGCAAGGAAGATGTAACTTACCCAATAGGGAAAAAATCATGTAGTAAAAGAAGAGACAAGCCATAGGATATGTTGTCTAGGAAGACTGAGGTCTGTCACATCTTCGGAGGATTAGATATATATTTGTCAGGAAACAGTTGATGTGAAATTGATCTTGCAGCTGCTCTTGCCTAGATGGCATCTTGAGATCTCTCCCAGTCTCATTCTCTATCATCCTGTAAAATGAGACAAAAATGAAGCAAGGGCAGCCAGCGAAGGGAAGAAGATTATGGGAGGAACAGCTGTTGGCATGGAAGGACGGGGCATAGGTGGGATGCAGAGAATTGTAGTAACTTGCCATGCAAGAGGGAGGGAAGCTCCTTCAGTGTCCAGGAGCCCTGCTTTACTGTGCTCCGTTTGCACAGCTGGACTTTCTGGCTTGTTTTTTCAGAGGTTTGCCTGCAAGATCACGTGAGGTGAATGTGAAGGGAAATGCAGGCATCAGCTGGCAAAATGTCTTGCTTTGGCCTTAAAACAAAACTTGTGTTTTCTCTTTTTGTGGTTTTTAGCTGACATAGGCTTTACAATGTTTTCTTGCTCAAATAACTAGTCTGCCTCTGGTGAGGTACAACAGTGACTTGAGAAAATCCCTGAGCAAAGAAAGTTTGTGGGCTTTCATAATGTGCCTGAGTTTGCAGACTCCAGCTCTTGGGAGAGCATCATCCCTTTCATCTCCCATGCCTTCACAAGGCATTTCAAACATGCTTTCGGACACGTTGGCCTGCTTTCCTGATCAGGGCCACATTCCTCTAAACTAGCCTCCAGCCTTCCAGAAACGCATCTGACAGCTGCACAAGGTCCTGTGGATGGGTGGCTCAGCCCTGTGCCGGCGCAGTACCTGAGCCCAGAGGGACTCCGGGGCTGACTAGATAACAGACTTTTCCTAGGGACAGGACCATGCAGGATTTGAGGATGAGAAGCTTAACTTCTGCTCTGAAATAACCTTCCATAAATTTGGGTACATTAGTGGCCAGAAACAGCTGGGAAAGGTTAAATCATCTTTCCTTATGGCTCTAATATGGTTCTAAGGGTGTTACTACTGTTCTTGTTCCTCTTTTAAACCACACAGAGCCTCCACATCATTAGTTGGAAAACTGAATTTTGGGTGCAGCATGAGCCAACGAAGAAGTGGAGAACCTGAGTGCTGGAGCCAACAATGGAGCTAAGGCTCTTCTCTTGATCCATTTCTGCGCAGTGTATAGACAGGATTTCCCTTCACAGAGTATTTGAATCGAGGGTATTTCACTTCCCCATACCTCTGGATACTGCTTGTCCCTGGGTAGCAGTTGTGAGGACAGCAGGGTAGCACTTTTGACCCTTTACTCTAGGAACAGCGGGTGGTTTTTTTTTCTTATCTCATTGACATCTCAGTTTTGGTGGAGCATGATGAAAGTCACCAGCCCCGACGGAGAGCACGGTCAGCATCAGCAGGGATAAGTCAAAGTAAACCTCATGTCAAAAGATGGTTAATTAACCCTGTGGTTTTCGCAGTGTTCCTGTGTGTTCGGACGCTGCAGACTGTTGTGCTCAGTCACCCACAGCACCTGAGGCACCAAGGGGCTGTGCGAGGGGGGCTGCTCCTAAAGGGGTGGAAGGAAGGCAGGAACCAGAGTAAGGCATCGGCTGCTGCTGCGTGGGCATGGGACAAGCGGGAGCTGAGGGCAGCCACAGCCCAAGGGTTGGGAGTTGCCTTTGCCACACCATGGTCCAGCTGTGTCCAGCTTTGAATCAGCTGCTGCTTGTCCCTAAGAGGCCACGAAGCAGATGGGAGGAGGGAGCAGGAGGGGGGACATTGGAAAATGGGTAGATTAATGAAACTTGATTCATGTTTCTGCACCTCCCTCACATGAGGGCAGTGACACTGCGGCTCCAGCCAAACAAAGATGCGAAGGGTTTTTCATCAGTAGAACAGTAACTTAAGACAGTGAGCACAGGAAGATTGCTCTCTGGGGACCAAAGTAAACAGAATTCCTATTTACCCAGGCTGGTCACATATCCTGGGACCAATCAACACATCGAGCAAGTGTGAGCTGAAGCTAATTACGACTCTTTTTCATATAACCATGTACATAAATAATCTGTCAACAGAGAGAAGTGTGCCTTCACCCATGGCTGCTGGAGAGTCTGGAAGAGATCCTGACAGTCCTGCAGAGCCTGCCTGGATTTCCATCGCAAGGCAAAAGCAGAGAGGTGTGCAGCAGGAGCAGGAACTCGACAGAGAAAAACTTGTGGCTCCAGATGTTAAGTCAGATACAGAGAAACAGAATAAAGAGAAGGAACGAACAGAGGTACTTAGAATAGAAATCTGTGATGCTTTCCTATCACCTTCCTGTAGTATTCTTTGGATCTACTGCTATATTACCAGTCATACTGTAATGATTACAGATACTTAATGAGTATACTCATAAGTAACAAAGGCTCTTGGAAATGTGTTACGGATTCAGAGTCCTCTGATTGTTCAGGTATGTAATTTTATATCTCCAAGAAATCCTGGAACTATGCGAGGTGTGTAAAATGTCTTGGATGCCCAATACATACTTGCCAGATCTAATGCGTGTGTTGCATGCTAAAATACTCCCAAAGAGGTGCCAAACTGTACAGTCTCCGATCTCTCGCAATACAGAGACTATACACTCTCTTTAACTATCCTTCTAAGCACAGCATTTCATTGACCATCCTATACATCCTGGCTGATTTAACACTGAATGAACAGCTCGGTCCCAGAAGCTCCTAGGTAACAATTTTTAGAGCCTTGAGAAGTGAAACAGAATAAAAATAACTTTTGCACTTACAGACAGTGCCAAGATATAAATTCTGGTTCTGCGTATATGGGTAACTCAGATGCCCATGTGGTGCCGTGAATATGGGCTGATGCTGCCTCTTCAGAGATCCCATGCAAAAGAGGGAGATACATGTAGCAAATGATCTTCCCCGATGACAAAGCCATGCTAGCAGAAGTGCTTGGCATTAATCCAGAATGCTAACAAGGCTTCCCTGGTCCTGGGCTAGCTCACGGAGGCAGCAGCGCGTGAGGGCTGCCTGTATCGCCCCCTGCACAGTTAAGAACCCTGCACTGATGCAGGAGTGTGTGTGTGTCCTCTACCAGCAGAGCATTCCCAGCGCAAATGGCCTACTTTCTTGCCTCAGATGGTACTGTTAGAAACCCATAGAGCTGTATTATATCCTGGAATAAAAGAAGATCTCTAGGTGATGAAAAATAGCAGCAGTTAGATTAACAAGAAATAATACCTAATAAAATGTCTAGAGAAGATATGAACTGCAATAATGCTTAACAGTGTCATAGCACTTAAAATACCAAGGGTTTAAATGATCCCAAAATACAGTTTCTGTGTCAGAATAGGAAACTCCAGCTTTTAGCTGGCAATGTTCCCTAAAATTCATGCCGTGCATTTTATTTCCCTATATCAGCTAACAGAGGAACATGCCAAGCCGCTCCTGACTGCAGCGTGTGAGGCTTGGTGCCACTGTACTACTCCCACTTTCTCCTTCTCCCACGTGGCACCAGGCACTATCACTTCAGGGTAGTTTTTGATACTGGCAAAAAAATCCATAGGAGGATGTGTTTGATTTCTTTTTTTATGGAAAATCCTTTTACCATCAACCGTACAAAAATACAGTGCCCTAACCCACAAAATTTGGGAGGTGGAAGGGAAATAGGAGTGAACAAAGCTGTTTCCAAATCCTATATCCTAAATGTTATCCCAATGTTAGTAGACGTGTGCAAAGGGCTTGGAATACATTTGGCATTGAAGACTATAATAACCTACTCATAGATACCATTATGAATGACAGATACGGAGGGATTGTTTTAATTTGTAAAGTTGAGTATCATGGACGCTAACATGAAAACACTGGAGCTTTCTGAACAGGTATCGGCTCAAGTGAGAGGGCTGGGACCAATGTGTGATGAGTACGTGTGGTCTTTGCACTGTGACAGGCACCACATCCACTCCCTTTGCTCCTGTCCTTCTAAACTGGTCTCATTCTCTCTGCATTACTTGGATTTTATCCCTCTCTATGCCTAGGGGTCAGTGAAGCAGCAGTGGAGCAAACCTTCACACTTGGCACCTAAAGCCACTTCTGAAGAACAGAGGAAAGAGATAAAGTCCGAAGTAAAGGAGCCGCTGCTGAGAACCAATTCACTGTCACATTATGTCCCTGGTATGAAATAAAATGCTTAAAATGTAGCTTGTTGTCTCACAGCCTTGTCAGAATAAATCCTGCTTGAGTGTACTGGAAAAGGAGTGGGGGCTAGATCCTAATCTCTTCCCCAGCCTCATATCAGCATGGCAAACTGTTTTCTTGGCACTCACCTCTGGGGTTTTGTTTCGTGCCATATTCTTTTGACCACCTTGATTACAGAGCAGTCAAAACTCATGTTGAAAGAAATGTGAATCGAGAGCACTAGGCCGTTTCACAGGACGGGGTCCCAAATGCACTATCCCAGTGTAAATTGTAAAATGCATGCAACATTATTTTCAATAGCATTCAATTTTAATGTGGCTTCCTCAACAAGCTGGAATGATGTGATCACAAACCGTCTGCCCATCACTCTTCCCACAATAACTTTGAATGTCTTTGTTAAATTAAAATTTGAAAGAAGGGCAGAAGTTCGGAAGGTAATAAAATTCCTGTAAGTTGGGGGCTGGGAGGAATTCACAAATGAATGCTCTTGCTAATGAAAAGACTCTCTTCTTTGGCCTGGTGTTAACACAGGGCACAGCAAGGGATCCAGGTCATCATGTTGGTTTTGGTAAGTTTAGGGACCAAAAGATACTATTCGTGAGAAAAACACTCTATTCTTTTGAGCACGGAATGGTTATTGCCTTGGGACCATAGTGCAGAAGAAGCTTCCATGTGAAATGTAAGGATTTTCTACTGTAGGGCAAGGCATGGGAAGTTTTTAATGAAAGAGGCAGGCTGTACGGCTGCACAGCAAGCGAACGTAAAATGTTCATGTGTTTTATTCTCAGTAGCTCCGTCACCAGCACCTGTGGATAAAGAGGAAATAAGCCACTTTAAGAAAGCTAGTAATGCTGCTCCGGATCAGCCATCGTGGATGGAACTGGCCAAAAAGAAATCTCAAGCTTGGAGTGATATGCCACAGATTATAAAATAGAACGATGCAAACAAATAGCATCTTTCACAATTAAGTCAACTACTTACCTGAACTTCTACAGACCAGCTAATCACAGGGAAGAATCTCTTCATACAGGAGAAGGGTTTTATTACACAGCTGTGGAGAAAGTGTGCAATAGGTGCAGCCAAAAAGTTTACCTTCAACTTTGTAGCAATCAGGATTGCAATGGCAATGGATTACTGAAATTATGCTAAGGACATACTTACACTTTGGAAAATAAAACTTTTACCTTATGTATTTCCTGTGTTTTCTGCTTTTAATGACGTTTGCATCGAAACGGGATCTTTGCTATACTTTACTGAACTTTTGTTGCTGGAAACTTCCCTTTGTTATGGTTCTGTTTACACTTATAAATTGTACACTAACAACATTCTGTTGATGTGTTTCACTGGAATCGCCTGACATTCTTTTTATCGAAGCTGTTTGGAGCATGGAGGTGTTCATGAATAGGGGCTGGGGAGTACTCCATTAAAATGCATTGCTTGAGCTGCGTGTTTGCCTAGCTGAGCCAAGTGGTCCAGTTTCAGGGCTTAGGTTACATTTCATGAAGCACAAATATGCACGTTTATGCCTGACCGTGAATAAAAATTCCTCAGTTCCTTCCGTGAGCAGCCTTGGTTGCACAGTGTTTGCAAGCAGGCGGGCAGTAAGGAAACTGAACTGCAGTTGGAAGCTCATCAATGCGTTCACAGTTACTTTCCTACTGGAATTTATCTGATTGCGACTGGTTTTATGTGAAATCATCGTTCTCAATTAGGAGGACAGTATGGGATAGGTTGATAGGACAATATGAATTTAGTTAAAAAATAAGAATTTAAATGTTTTTAGCTAGAGTACAAACTGAAATGCTGGGAAAAACTGTGAATTTCATTGTGGTGTCAACTTCACATATCGCCCCCTACATAATCTTAATTATTCTCATGAAAAAAATAGTGATGTATAGTATCTCTGTACTTTACTGCCTTTATATAAAATTCTCATGCTCATCGGCCTGCATCTCCTGCAGCACTTTGGGACTCCTGCTCTTGAAGTCTCCTGGGCTCTTCACTTTCACCTGTTTAACGAGACTGACAAGAGAAATTATTCTGCTTATTGACCAAAATCATTCTGAATGTATTGTAAGACCTCCCTGTGAGTTAAAGAAGCTGACAACAAACCCCGTTAGCTAATTTCTTTGAAACTAAATGCCCCACTGCTAAGACAAACATTTCACTTGGTGTACGTATACATGTGCAAAGTACTGCCTTAGCACTGCACTCCCTCGGTTTATTTATGTATATATTTGTGATTTTTGTTTTTCTTGTTGCATTAACATTCTTTTTGCAAAAACTTAGGGAGACTTTAGGAAACACAGGATTTCCTAACACCTGCATTTGCAGTTTCCAAATCCTGTTTTCTCTAAGGAGGGAGGGAGGAAACTCCCTCGGTAATGACAGTTGCATTTTGTAATGAATAAAGAAAGAAGGCGTTGGAGCATGTGAATATCCAAGACACTGATCACAGTTTTCAGGCAGGTCGTCAAAAACAGGAGGAGGAAAAACAAGTTTTATATTATTTGTCAAAGCCTTTGGATAAAGCCGGTCAGCCACCATCGCTGCTGAGGGCCTCATGCAGCCGCCGGACAGACGAGCTCCAGCCCATCTCAGGTCCCCACGCAAACTGGTTTCTGCCAACTGGCCCAGGGTTTTCTCCTTTATGCAGATCACAAAAGGAGCGTGGCTGCCCCTGCTGAAATGAGAAGTGGCAAGACAGCTCCCTGGTAAGCAGATCCACAACAGAAATAGTAACTTAATTACAGGACATGCAACCTTGGGCTCAATTGCCCGAAGGCTGGTTGTGCAACCAACTTTCAGGTTGCTGCCCCATGAGCAAGCAAGAACTCTCCTTAATCTCAAGTGATTTTTTGGGGGTATTCAAATCGTACTCTAGGACCTACAGTAGAAATAGGTACATTTTTCAGATACAATAAAAAACATCTTAACTCCCTCTCTCTCCAAAACACCCTTTCTGTAATAAACAACTCAATAGCATAAAGTGTAATTTTAAGCTATTACCTTTTGTAGCAATCATGAAAAAAAACCCCCAGTTTCTGTATTAAAGGAATATAATATATAAAAAAAGACCAAATTTGTTTTCTCTAATTTTTGCCACTCCATGCAAAGAGCACAGTGTTTTCAGGAAATGTAGTTAAAGGTACGGTCTGTCTCCATCCAATTCTTTCCCATTTTAAAATTATTAAAACCATGTTGAATCATGACTGACTTCTGGAGCATGACCTGCGCAGCTGTGTGGGGAAGAGTAGAAATCTCTTTGACTATCTCCTGTTTTCATAGACGGATGCTCAGGAATAACGGAGATGGAAGGCGGAGGTGTCATGGCAAGACCTGCAGAATCTCAAGGAGAACAAGCCCTGTGTCCCCCCCCTTGCAGACACGTCAAGGAGAGGAGGGGAGGAGGGACCAGCTCTTCACCAAGTGCAGCCTAATTCCTCGTGCAGTATTTGGGATCTGAATTTGGGAGCATGCTGAGGTGGGAAGCACGGGGCAGACGTCAGCCTGTGTTTTGACATCGACTGCAAGGTGGTCCAGATATTGCTGCCTTAGGGTTTCCATTCACTTTTGGTTTTTAGCACCAAGTGGGTGTGAATGACCACCATGAGCGGTAGCAGCTGGCTTTGTGGAGCCTTTTGAGCCCGTGAGCAACCTTCACCTGACCTCCAAGGGAATGGGGCTGCGGCCCCACAGGCTGCTCAGACCTACGTGAAATGAACTCAGGATCTTGACCAATTCTGCTGTAATTAGGGAGGAATTTTAAGTATCTCAAAATATGCTTCGGAGATGTGGTAACATGATGTTCTTCTCTTCACGATTGCCAAGGGAGGTTGTTGACACCAAAGGTTTAGATGACTTCAAAAACCTGCTAGACAAATCAGTGGAAGACAAAAATCCACCAAGTGCTGCTCACCATGAAAGCCAGGCCCTTGGCCTGGGAGATTGTGAAAGGCTTTGGGAGGCCGTGTGACTGATGGACTTGTCATATTCTTCCTATTCTCCCTCCTATTCATGTCATATTCACTTTATATTCTCCTACCGCTGCCAGTGGCCCAGGCCTTTGTGCAAGAGAAGACACTTGGCTACCTAGACCTCTGATCTGATTGACTAAGGGGAATTTTTATTTTCTCATGGCGTTGGTCTGTACCCAGATTTCTTCATTCTAAGTCAAAGGGTCATGCAAGTAGGTCTTGCAATAGCTGTCTTGTCAACAGGTAGGCAGAAAATAGTTTTAGAGCCCATGTATTCTTCCTTGGACAAATGGCTCATTTGTGGCAATGGGAAGATGCAAATACAAATATATTTTCCTTCTCTGGATGAACAGTGATTTATGTTTCACGCTCGATACCACCCGAAGAACCTTTCACATCTGATCAGCTTTCCTAAGGATGCCAGATGTACTTTTCCAGCAGAGAAGCAATATGACTGACTCAGGCTGATCCATTTTGCTCAGGCAGCTGCAATATATAGTGTTGGGGTATAACAGCTAACAGTGAAGTAAAATGCAAAAATTCACCCTTTGTTCGTGATTCATGCACATAAACTAAGAGAGTCTGAATTACAGTCAAAGAACAACAACAAAATGGACTTGAAAAATAGAAGAGTTTCTTCCAGAAGTGCTGCGTGATACATCTTTGGCTTTCCGTTTAACGAGCAAGGTGTCGGTCCGCGAGCAGTTGTCCTTCCCAGCGGTGAAGGACCACGCACAATGCCAATGAAATTGTGTATCAGGCATCTTTCAGCACAAAAACTCTAGGTTTGATGACTTACACAGTTTACTAGTTGGATTATCCTAATTAGCTACCTCCCAGTGCTTAGTGATTTTAAGTAAAAAGTGACAACTAAATTATTTTTAATGTACAGCAAAGTGCAATTAATTTTTAAGGCCAAAATATCCCTCTGGCCTTTACTTTGATATGGTGTTTTGCACTGTGTTGCCTTTGACAGTAAAAACGTTTATTAAATCTGTTGTATATTTTTTTTCCAAGATGAAGAGGGATATAAAATCTTGTTGCCAGTGAAAATATCCAACAGCAGCGTAGCAAGCAGCTTGCTGTAATTTTGCAATGCCATTAATTCCCTCTTAGTCTCGAGGAACATCATAATAAACTTGCCAAAATGTTTGCTTTGTATACATGATCAGCACTCTGCTGTGGGTAACAAAGGTTTAATTACAGGATTTTGTGTTTGCGGTTAGAAGATAACTTTTGTACTGTTATAGAGTCCAAAAAGAAAAGAAAAAAAAAAAAAGCCATTTGTGAGCACTGGGCAGTGCTACATGTCTCATAAAACCCCAGGGGGGAATGTAACCCTGTGTGCTTCAGCACAGAGTGACTGCAAAGGGATTAACTCTTGTAGGAGAAGGCACTTCAGTTCCAAGTGGGCACAGGTCTCAGACTCACGTATTCCTGATGTTCGCCAAGGCGCTCAACAGGCGACAGGAAGCGTTGAGGTTTTTATAGCCTGGGATGTGTTATTGTCTGACTTTTAACACAATAAATACCGTTTGAAGATTTTTATGGATTATTACTCCCAGTTCTCTGCCTCATGTTACTCTCTGAAGCTGGGGACTGCTGGGACACGTATTCACACAGTTCATTCAGCTCTTCTTCCTTTGCAGTATCTTGCAGCACCTTTGCTTCATCTGCAGATTCTAATTCTCTACGTACACTGGCTGCATTCCCAAAAGAAAACCTCTCTAGCTCATCTAAGGCAGCTTAAATGGAGGTCATTCAGAAAAATGTTGAACTATCTCCCTCTCTGGGATCCCAAATTGCTCTCTTAAGAACTGTTAGGAATGCAGCTAAGAGACTGTAAGATTTTACCGAAGCAAAGTCATGGAGGACAATTTTCACAGAATCACAGAATGGTTTGGGTTGAAAGGAACCTTAAAGACCATCTAGTTCCAACCCCCTGCCATGGGCAGGGACACCTACTAGACCAGGCTGCTCAAAGCCCCATCCAGCCTGGCCTTGGACACTTCCAGGGATGGGGCATCCACAACTTCCCTAGGCAACCTGTTCCGGTGTCTCACCACCCTCATAGTAAAGAATTTCTTCCTAATACCTAATCTAAATTCCCCCTCTTTCAGTTTAAAACCATTACCCCTCATCCGATCATTACACTCCCTGATAAAGAGTCCTTCCCCATCTCTCCTATAGGTCCCCTTTGGGTACTGGCAGGCTGCTCTAAGGTCTCCCCAGAGCCTTCTCTTCTCCAGGCTGAACAACCCCAGCTCTCTCAGCCTGTTTTCCTTCCTTCCATCTCACACACCTTCACATTGAGTACTTTCATTGTTGATTTCTTTTTCCTTTGTTTATTTACTTATTTGCATATGAAATGGTATATGTTGCAGGTTCCTAATTCCACTGAGGCCTATTCAAGGATGCTGAGCCAAGTACCGTGGTATCTGAGGACCTCTTAACTCATTTTACCCAAATATGGTTTGATTTCTAAAGTTTAGAATTGACATGTAATTTATTACCCTGCCTTTGAAAGTCAACTCTGCCTGAGAAACATTTCAATAAAAAAAGAAAAAAGAAAGAAATCTCTGTTCACTGTCTACTGGAAAATGGCACTTTGCACCAGTGGGTCCTGTGATGATTACCAGCATGTGGCTTCCACACTGTCACTTGTCACCTGTGCCAGCAGCTCAGGGATGACAAGGCAACTGGGCCACCCGTCTCTTGGGCCAGATCTTGGAAAAGCATGGCCCCATCAGAGACAGCGAGGAGGCAGAGGAATCTGGCAAGACCCTCCTATTGCCAGCCACCACCCGTGCTGCCCTTCCCAACCAGCAGCTGGTATCAGACCACGTTGAGGTGAGGCAGCGATATTCACTTGTCTCTGGGCTCCAACTCCAGGCTCAGGACTGCTGTGCGAGTGACAGCCCAAGGTGCTATAAAGATTTCAGCACCGTGTCAGAAACTGGAGGTCTCTGAACCGCAGAGTCAAGTTTGTCCCAAAGTCATGCTCTGGTGATCATGTCTCCCAAAGAAATCCTATTCCCATACGATTTTTATTCCTTCTCCCCCCGAAGGTAACTACTTTATCAATAAACCCCTCCAAACCACTGCCTACATCAAAGAACCAAGCAGAACTGTCTGGAAAGAGCAGAGGAAAACACCCAGAGTTGTGACAAGAGAAGAATTCAGTTAATAACCCTTCAAGAAAATAAAAGCCACCTTTCTCAGCAGAAATAACAGAGACTCCTTAATAAGCTGTTGGCTCATCCTGTCTGCACTCAGCACAGGAGATAATTTTGATGGGCAGGCTGCCTGAAGACAAGGCAGAAGAATAAGGCCCTGAGCCTGTCCAGGCAAAACAGACATCATCTTCCCCATCTGGCCACTCCTTTAAACAAGGGTTGACTTCTTTTAACTCCTTTGCCTCTTCCTGCAGCACTTGCCCCGAGTACGCAAAAGGGATTGCTTTTTGCTTACCGAGCCTTTTGTTTGGTTCATGCCTTTATTTTGAACCACAAAATAAAAGACTCCTAAGTACAAGGAGTCACTCCCCACATCCCGGCCTCGTGGCATTGCAAAGCTCACCCATATGCTCTTTCAAATCCCCGGGCTACCTGGTGGTTCAATGGTGGTTTGAAGCAAATCCAGCTCCAGCGCTCACAGGATCTGCTGGGAAACACAAGGATAAAGAAGTTGGAGCTAGAGATAACAGAGGCGACCTTTCCTGCTCAGCAGGGAATCCTTACTGCCCGGTTTCAGTGCTGCTTCTTCATCCTCCTCTGTGACTTTTGGTTTGTTTTCCTGGTGTGCAGAAGCAGCCCGCAGTGGGCTGCCGGCCGCCGAAGGGTGGCTGCATTTCTTCAACATCCCATCCAGCTACTGAGCTCAGTCCGTCAGTGGAGAGCAGGACACGAGCAGCCTGGGGCAGCGGGTTGCACGTCATTTTTGATGGTGGATTGTGCTGTCAGCTGCTCTCCAGAGAGACACTGAGCTTTTGAATTGCCTTTTCACACCACAATCTCCCCTATCATTGTTAAGGATGTAATTTATCTTACCTTGTGATCATGGACAGAGATCAGGGGAGGCAGATTTTACTGTGACCTACTTCCCTAAAGCAGGATGGGAAGGAGGGGTTTGCTTTGGCTTGGGAAAGAGGCAGTGCTTGCTGTCAGAGCCCATTCATGTGGGCTTACATTTCATGTGGGGAAAGCAGAGGGCGGTTATTCGAACAGGGAAATTTGTGCTGGTTTCCCAGTTTGCTTTTACCCCATTGCACAAACAGCTCCTCAAATCTACCTACCAAAATAAGCCCTACCCTCACCAGCTCCTCTTTGACACGACCCCCGGCACAGCGCTGTAAAATAGCGATGCCCAGATTGACTCTTAGAAGTTACGCCAAGGATACTGGAGGAGAAGAGGTGTTTTCCTTGGCTGCTTTTAATGTAACTGATGGACAAAAAGGGAGCCTCTTAACTGTACACATGTCTCAGAAATTGGCTCCAGTAATTTGGAATCCTTGTTAGCAAGTAACAGATGAGTTTCGGAGAGGGCAGAAGGACACAAGTTTAATTTCTTGCGTAACGTTATTAAAATACAACTGAAGTATAAAGTTGAAATTAAGAGAGAAAAAAAACCCTCCATCTTGCCTAAATAAAATAACCTTTGAATTTTATTCTTCTCTTATATATAAGCTAATAAGTTCTAATTTTTAAAATATTTGATTTTAGAAGCAAATGCTTGCTCCCAGGACAAAGACATTCTTCCTCCTCATTTAGTGGGTGATTACTCCTACTTCTGGCCCTGAATTCTGCCTTCCCTTCAAGTAACTTAATACAATATGGAGCTTTTACACTTGGTCACAGAAACTGTTTTGATTAAACTGGACTCTGGTGTGTGACAAACCAGTGTCCGTCTCCTCCTCTGCAGCCTGTCAGTTTTACTCACTTAAAACAACCTCCAGGTCTTGCCTGGTGCTGAGGACATCCCCAACACATTCAGCAACTTCAGTCCAGGCTCTGACCATTCATTTTAGGGGAACTTTTCTATTTACACAACAAAATAACTGAGGTCGGAGCCGGCCCCTCTTCCCTATCAGCAAGTGATGGTGCAGAAATGCTGCAGGAGGAACCCTTTCCCGATGTGGTCTAGGCAGATGTTTTTATTACGTGCCTCTGGCTGCTTTTCCAAATCCTATTTTACTTTTTTTCAGCCTTGTTAGGAATTGCTTAGAGGAACCCCATGAAGACACCCTGCCCTGCTCCCAGGTCCCACACAAGGGGTGCAAACATGGGCCTGTTGCCCAGTGCGTGGGTCCTGCTGCCTTCTGATGGGCAGCGTGCGGGAGCAGGAGCCGGTAGACGCCTTCCCCTGGCTGTGGCACCACGCACAGGCCTCCAGCTGACCCCAAGTTTTACCCTTCATAGACACAGGGCTCCCTTCAACTGACTCAATATAATTGTATATATTGATTAATGAGTGAATTAAGCTATTGAATTCTGGCTCCCTGACCCCTCCAAGGTACAGCCACTGAACTGTTACGCTTTTAATCATATTCTGCTCGGTTGCATGCAGAAGTTCACGCTGGTGTTTGCCGTGCTTGGGGACCTACTTCGGAGTGGCGTATTTTGATTACTGCAGCGAGATGTAGCTACTTGCTTGTTTCTGACTAATACATTTTATGAATCTTCCCTGCTGTTAATAAACATAGTAGTGTTTAATTATTGAGACATTTCATAAAAATGTTTTTGAGAGGAAGACAAATTTTATGTTCTGACTAAATAATTAAACACTATGCAAATGTTCACAACCCCAGCATTCTTGTTATGCAAAACAATACTCGGATGATGGCCTTGTTTGCACACTAAGTTAGTATTGTTGTGATTGTTGGGCTGTGATTAGCAGCAGATATGGTATTACTGGGATTTAAAAATACAAACAGGTTCTGATGAAATAGGACGAGCGTGAGGGTAAGGCTGAGAGCCAGGCTGCAGCCACACTCTGTGGAGGAGAAGGTGGGTCAATTTCCCCCAAGAACCACCTGCCATCCCAGTTGTGCTCCCTGGGGAGCAAGGCCAGCCCTGGGCTCACCCTCCTGCGGCTGGCAACCTCACCTCAATGGAGGGGGAAGAAGCAGGGCTGTAGGCTGTGACACAGTCTGCAGCGTGGGGGAGAGGGGGAGGAAAGCCATTGCTTTCCACACAAGCCCACTTCACCTGTGCCCAATGTGATGCTCTCCACCTTGTCCTTGAATTTTCCTCTCTGGTGGTCAGGGACAAAACCCGGCCCTTTTTGGTTTTAGAGTTTAATTATTCATAAACACGCTTGCCTTGAGACAAGTCATCCTGAGGCCTGACTTTGAACATGTCAGTACACTCTGTAACCTAGGGCTAAGGTGTAATCACCTTAAAAACCAAAGGACGCTGCATGTGTCAGTCTTGTAATTAGTTACAGCTCTGTTTCTCTCGGGATAGGAAAAACATTAACAGTAAGCATGTCATGCAACATGCTAGTGATACAGCTATTGCAGTCATCAAACTCATCATCACTGACATGTTACAAACTTCAGAAAGAGTTTATTAATTGCTCAGTGTGCTCCAGCTGCCACCGGTGCTTACTGGCTTTGACTGGTGTCTGCTCCTGACCCCTGTCCCATTCACTCTCACTACCTGCGCGTTTGGTGGGTGGAATTAGCATTTGCCCATGCGCTTGCACAGCACGTGGGATCACACTGGGAGCTGTCATCCTGAAAAGTACTTTTTGGGAATAAAATACAATATCAATATATTGCTCTTCAACTGCTTTTTTCCCTTTGTGTGCCAGGAGAGTAATCTGCATGCAACTGAGAGGAGGCTGCACACCTAGTTTGCATGTGGAAATGGGAATCTAGAGCTTCTTTTGAATCTGTGAAGAAAGGAACACACCACTTCATTTAAAAATGTGTGTCCTCGGTGTCCTTCCTGGGGGATGGAGCTATCTGATAGTCCCAGAGCTCTTATATTATTACTGTCATTTTTGTTGCCTGTTGGAGCTGCGGCAGCGCCTAGCCTGTTGCTACTTACACGTTATTGCAGATACAAGGGAAGGGCTCCCGTCTGACTGAGGTTCATTTCTCTTTTTCCTAAAACCTTGGTCTAAAAAGTCCTAAGACGTGGGAAATTGCACTCATTATTTCTAAACACCATGAAGAATGCTCCTGTCTTGTCTATGTTTTCCTTGCTATCTACCATCCTCCCACTGCTGCTTGGATAACTATAGGTTTGCTTTGTGGGGAGGAGATGGGATTCTAAATTGGCAGAAAGATAACACTCAAATGAAAGAAACATCACTAAAGCCTTTAAGGCTGGTCAGGATGACTTAATACAGCCTGGATCCCTGCTGCGATAGGGCGAAGCATGAGATCTTTTCATTACAGCAGAGCAACAGCTCTGCTAGTTTAAATGGAGAGCAGCTTTGGTAATTATTTTCAGTGCTGCAGTGTTCACATGGTCACAGAGATTGTCTTGACACTTGTCATGTCTCAGGGGAATACAAGTTAAGGTTAATGATATGTACTATAGGTAATTTGAGCAAGGGGGTATAAAGATACCATTCTCTTATTCCTTCTTTCTCCCCAACCCTGTCCCAAATCAGCTGCTGACAGAATCACTTTGTCACATACCTTGTGTTGAAATGCAAGCTCTCATCCTCCATGGAGTGGACTTGTGCCCCCTTGTCCGTGGCCCTGCTGTGTAATGACATGCACAGTGAATACGCTTCTTAGGGTAAAATTTAGAAAGGACCAGTTGATGGGGAGACCATAAATCCCCTTACCAATGATTAGGGATGCACCTAGGATTTGCACTTTTTACCTGTATCTAACGGGATGGGGCTGGACATGATTAGAAGGACACAAATTGCAAGGTCATGTTTTGTCAAGGCACTCAGGAATCTGTTTCTTCTTCCCTTCATCCCGGTGTGAGCTAGTTTAACAATTTCTGGTTATTCTTCACAATTTTAGCAGAGGATTATGAAGGCAAAGTAGTTGTGGAAGACAGGAGAGTGGCACAGGATGAGAGCAGGAGGTGCTAGGGTAAGGAAGGTACAAGACCGAGGGCTATGCCTCTTTGCTCGTTGAGGCGATGCTGACTTGAGCATTGGTAGGCCACAGTCGATGACTACAGTTAGTGCAAATGCTCACCCAACCATCATCTTGAGCATCAGATTCCACATATAGTTTTGGATGGGAATTAGTTTACCAAGAATGAATGCAAAGGGCCATACAGCTAGTGTAACTGATGGAGAGGCAGTCTGCTCCATCCTTGTAAACCACCTCATCTATTAACTTGTTGCTACAAACCCCCCTGTTCATCTTTTGCTGGGAGAAGGAATTGTCATCCCCTGCCCTGTGCTGTCTCTACTGGCAGAAAATGGGCCCCAAATTCATCCTTCAGCTAGTGCTCCCCCTCTATGAAGAAAAATGTCAGGTTGGCCCAAGAAAGCACAGGAAGCTTTCCCCCTGCACCTCCATCTACAGAGCCCTGGCTGTGGCATGGCTCTTTGCAGGTTATTGACCTCCATCAGAAACAGAGAGTAAAGTGAAGGGATGTGGCAGCAATCGCTTTATTCCAGTTTGGTCTACACAAGGTGTCCAGATCTGCCCTTCAGTGGAAGAAGGAGACACCCACTGACCAGATATCTCCTGGGTGACGGGGCAAGAGTAGGAGGGAGTTACCAGCCCCAGAGCTGGGTCTTAGCCAACAGCTGGGTGCCTGGGTTTGACTCTTCATGTCTGGTCCTAACGAAGTGGATTGAACCATGTCCTGCACAACCCTGCCTTCCTGTGGGAAGCAGGATTAAAGATGAAGAGCTGGGCTGGACTAGACGAGAAGAGAGGTGAGACAAAGAAAATGACACAAAGACTAACATGCAGCCAGCCCACTCTTTGGCAGGGGAGCCCGTGCCAGAAGTCTGGAGTATAAAGTTTTAGTCTGTGTTTCTTGGCAGTGAGAAATTTAGATTTGCATTGTTTTTGCAGATTTTAGCTCAGGTTTTACAAATCTCCACATCTTTGGAGAATATGCCAGAGCCTGAACTGCACATTACTCAAGTGGTTATTTGGGCATTTGTAGTGGGTGGAGCTAGAAAGTCTTTATAATTTGTAGCAATCCTGCACAACATAAATTACAGAGTTATACAGGAGTCATGGTCCCTCTCAAAGCTTCATCTACCAAAGAGACAATGTATCAGATTTCGAGACCCTTCCTTCTAAAACATTGTATATTTTTCCCTAGGTAAATTGACCTGGATTCTTTCCATGTGCTGTCTGGACCTGTATTTATTTTTGCTAGGAAAGGGTCCCTTCAGAAACCTATACTTGCTGAGGGCCTGATTCAGACCTTCCTTTGACTGCAGCTTCCCTGCCATCGGTAGACCAACCACCAGGTTGCCCCAAGGTAAGTGAAAGGAGACATCTTCTCAGTGTATTTTGCTTACAATGAAGATGTCCAGTTCACAAAGTCTAGGTCCCAAAACTTCCCTGAAAAATTTTCCATCTTTTAAAATTAGGAGAGAGAGAGTACCGTGAAGCAAGCATGTGGAAAATGATCTGGCAATCCAAATCCTTAATTCTTAACATGATTTCCTTTTGCTTGGACTATCTCTTGAATAGTAAATGTATCTGGCTGTTCTTTACCCAGGCATTGGACCTCAGCTACCGTCAGCAATATTGGCACAATATGAACGTCATGGTTTCCAGGTTTATGTTTATGTAATAGTAGGAATGCTTTTAAAAGCCTCTGCCTTTAGGAGGAGATGAATAAATGCAAATGTTCATCACCTCTGAGCATACGGCAGAGGCATTTGTGGCTCAGACAGAACCTCCACAGTGAGTGAAATGACGGTGATGTGGGGGTGAGGGTAGCGAAACTTGAGTTTGCAGATGGAGCTCTGTTCCTACCTCCCCAAGAGACTTCTTGGACAGATTAGTTGCTCTCCCACCTCAGTTTTTATCTTGTTAAAGTGGACCAGTACATCTAGCAGCTTTGTGTATAAAATAAGCTTACAGTACTAGAAAACAAAAACTGTCTTTTGCTAGCTCAGCCACTGAAGCATTCGTTTGTTTCGGTTTGTGCCTGTAAAGCTGTAATGAGATCTGAATTTGTATGAGCATCAAACCTGTCTGTGAGATGGGAAAACCTTCAGTATTGTTACGTACGCATCATTTTACCTAGTCACAGGGAGGAGATAGGAAAGCTTCCCTTCCCTTCCTTTCCCTCCCCTCCCCTCCCTTTCCCGTTAGCCTGGTCTCCTACTGCTGCACCATAACTTGAAGCCTGGCTCCTCAACACACCAGGTGCAAGAAGGTGGTTGAAGGGGACTTGAAAAAGGCAAAACCGGGGTGAAATGGAGGTAGAAGCACTGAAAGTCCCAAGGTGTTTGCTTCTTAAAACAAGCAAAGGTGTCCCTTGTTAAAAAACAAGGTTAGTGGCAGGCTGGGAATAAATCCCGTCCCCAAGACAGGATTCAATTGTCAGTCAGGAGACACAGACAATTTTCAGATTGCCATTTTTCAGTCGAGCAACCGTGAAGGCTTTTGCTGCCACTGCCAAGCACCTTTACCTTTTTTGCATCTTTCCTGGTGCCTGGGAAAGCCAGAACATGGCACAGTGAAACACAAGGACAACAACGCTGTCATGCTTCTGAATGAGTCAGGAAAAGGGTCTGGATAAAACGAGCTCCAAATCTGATGAATGGCAACAACCGTGCAGCCCTATAGAAGTCAGCAGCTCAGGTACACCAGAAACAACCACTGCAGCATACGTGCAATTACAGTGGGTCTGGAGCACCTTTTGCCACTTTTCCTTTACTCTGACATTTAGGTAATACCTTAGTAAAAATTTCCCAGCATGAAATCTTCTCTCTGTCGAAATATGATTATGCATTTCTCTCTCGTGTTTTTTTTTTTTTTGTTGTTTTTTCTTTCCCCCCCCCCTTCTGGTATAGAATAGCAAGCTCCTTGGTCTTTTATTTTTCAGCAACCAAAGCTGGAAAAATAAGGATTTAAACTTCCCATATTTTTAAAACAATTTCTTCCCCCCAAGCCTCCCCCATTATGGTTGTAATAGCATTTGCACCTTAACACTTGCATTTAAACACTAGTGTTTGGAAGTGCTTAATCTTTTCCAATTTCAAACTGATACTCCAGTTGAACAGCAGTGGCTGTAGGATGAAAGACTAACTTGGCAGGAAGAAAGAACTCGGAAATTTGCTGGCATTAAATCTTGTTCAGGCCCAAAAGGGAGCTGACCCCTCATCAGAAGTAAGCAACATTTTAGTGTATCAGCCAAACAGCCCCAACTCCTTTTCTCTGGCAACTGCAGCATTTTGCTTCCCTGGGTGCTTTTTCCATGCTTCAAGCAGAGGAATATGCCAAGAGACATTTGATTATTGCTATAGTAGGTCAGATGAGGGCAATGTTGATTTTTTTTTTCCTGTCTTGACCTTTGCTGTCTTTCTTAGGAAACTAACTTCAGGGGAAGATGTCAGAGGAACTGAGAAACAACCATATTACAATTACTCTATTGTTTGTGGAAGTTAATAGTTAATTGGGTACTGTCAAGGTCCAGTCAGTAAACCTTCCTAATGCAAACGTTCAATCAGTGAAAGGACAAAAAATAGGAAGGCTCAGACAGTCCTCGTGAAATAACTATCATTAAACTCATCTTGTAACAGAGTCTTTTCTTCACCAGACTAAGCTCTCCTGACAAAAGGACTTTTATGTGAAAATGTCTCCGGCAGGTTTTTTTTCCAGCACAGAAATGCAAAAATTCATATCCCTAAGCAACACTAATCTATTAGAGGCAAACAATGGTGGCTCTAATGTTTTCAGCTTGTTGAAATCTCTACAAAAATTTCTGCCGTAGATGTGTGTGTGCACGTGAGGATGTGCATGCACAAGTTTTTGTTTGAAAGTTATTATGCTGAATTTGTTTTTGAATAAAAAGTCCACTTCGTTCCACTTCTTTATAAAAGGGAGGATTGAGGCACACATTTACATAATAAATTCTCACCACTCAATGAATAAAATCACAGAACAGCCCGGGTGTCAAGACCTTGCAAACTACTCCTGAGCTTCTTTTTTGGCGCTCTGCCTGAGTTGCCACCAGCCCGTCTTTGCAAGCTTTGAGAAAGCCAGCAAAATCACTGAGGGCTCCTGTGTATGTGCAAAAATGTGCTACTGTAAATGTGCAAAAATCCTGTAACATGTTTACACGTTGGTTAAAAAAAATAAATCTATGGAGACTTGTTACGTGTCACTCTTCAGACAGGATAACTAGTAAGACTTTTGCAGTTTTTGAAGTTCTAGTGGAGAACTATCCCATTATATCTAGCATAAGAACCTTAACTGGGAGTAAAAATGTGTACTGTAGACTTTGTCTAAATTAGGTGAAAGACAAGAAAAAAAAAAGGGGAAGCAATGAAGTCAATTAAAAGGATTGAACACTGCTAACCAATTTAGCACTACATGGTAAGAGCATGGCTTTTGCAAGGTAGGTAGGATCCTCCTAACCTGAGGGTGCTATTTTATTTTAATGGGAGCTTTCAGACCCCAAAACATGCATTAAATTCCTTCCTGGAACACATGAAACGAACCACTGAAGATAGGGGATTACTTACAGAACAGAAACATCCTGAATAATGAACCCACAGAATAAAGCTGCCACTGACTTTCTTTCACCAGTCGCACGACACAGCGGTAACGACCCCCTGGAGGAAAGCGAGTTCATTTTCACACCTCCAAAGCCGCGTAGAGCCTCTGGGTCAGCACGTGTTGCAACGTGAACCTTCTCAGAGCCACGCTTGTGAAGGGCACAACAGACAGAGGGTTCATTTAACTGGTGTGAAAGCAACAAGCTGCTCTTTTAATTCGAACAGCTCTTGATGCAAGCTCTAGGAGATGATTAGCACAGTATGAACTCAAAGGTAAAATTCATGATTGTGACTTCTCATCGCTGGTGAACAAACACACCTCACAGGGCACCACTACACGTCATTCGCCTGGCACTGACAGCCAGTGTGCGAAGCCTTCTCCTGAGCTCAACGTCCTCTCTGGAGTGCAGAGGCACCCTCATACAGCAGGCCAGGGGCTTCACCCTACAGTAACCAGAGATGGACCTCCTACAGCCGACCACGGTGCACCAAGTAACCAAGTGCTAGGGCAACTAAGCCTTCCTTAGGATTCTTCCAGAACAGCGAATCCCAAAACACACAGCCAAAAAACAGGACACAGTGTGCAAAGAGGAGCGCTGAAAAGCCGCCCCTTCTGCGATTCCCGCCGTGGCTACTAAGAGAGGCCTCGCGAGACCTCGCCTTTTATAGTCGCGGCCGAAGAGAGCGACAGGCCGCCCAGCCAATGAGCGGCGCTCCCCGACGCGGTGGCGCCCATTGGCAGCCGGCGGGGGGGGAACGGGAGCCTGGCCGCTGGGCGGGGTTTCCGCGCGAGTGGGCGGGGCGGAGCTCCGGGGCGGTTCCATACGGAGTGGGGCGGGCAGGGGTGGGGGGGCGGTTGCGCGAGCCGGTTGCGTCGCTGACGAGGGGCGGGCGGGCGAGGGTGAGCCCCAGCGCGAGCCGACACAGTCGCTCCGCCGCCGCGCGCCCGCCGCCCCGCGGCTCCCCCTGCTGGAGCGCCGCGCACAGGTGAGGGGGGGTAGTGGTCGCCCCCGGGTCCCAGCTCCCCCCCCGGGTCCCAGCTCCCCCCCCGGGTCCCAGCTCCGCCCCCGGGTCCCAACTCCCCCCCCTTACTCTCCCCTGCGCGTCCTGGGCTCGGCGGAGGGAGGGCAGGCGGGAGGCTGCGGGGGGACGTCCTGCTGCCCCACCCGCACGCAGGCACCCTTCTGCGCTCGCATGCACCTGCCCGGCGGCGGTGGGTGTAAGGGAGGGCTTGCTGCCGTTCCCCTCTCCCTTCGCCCCGTGGGTCTGGGGGGTCCGGGGCAGAGCGGCGCTGCTCTCCCTCCTTCTCTGGCTGGGGAGCGCTGCTGCCCCTTCTCCCTCTGTCCACCCTTCCTCCTCCTCCCTGCGTGCCGGGGGTTCGGCAGAGTTTGGTGTTTCCTGTCCTTTTTCCTTCCCACCCCCCCCTCCCCCTCACAACCTCCCTCCGATGCACCGGGCGCCGCGCCGCTCCCCAGACCGCCGTTCTCCTTCCCCTCCCTCGGAGCTGGTGTGTTATTTCCCCCGCCTCGGGGTTTTTTTTTTTGTTGGTGTTGGTTTTTTGGTTTGTGGTTTTTTTTTTTTTTTTTTTTTTTTTTTTTTTCCCCCGCTTCCCTGACTAAATAGCCTCGACCGCGGCGGAGAAACACCGGGGAAGGTCCGGACTTACTCGGGACGGTTTCCAGGGCGGGAGGGAGCGGGTCGCCCTCCCGCTTCCCCGGGCTTGAAGGGGACTGGGCTGCGAAATGGCAGGGCGCCGGCGAGCCTGAGGTAACGGCCGTTAACGGCCGCCGGTGACGGGGTTTGCTGAAGCGTTTCGGTGGTAAATTATTGAGCGAACCTAAAGTGACCACCTGGGGTGTGCGTGTGTGTTAAATAATTTAGGTGCGTCTACGCACGGGTTTCTGCTGTTTTAACACTCCGCGTTTTTAAAAGCGGGGAAGGCTTCTGGTTCACGCGTGGCCTTGATGTGTGCGGTTTGGTGTAGTGAAGCGCTTGGATAAATCATCCAAGTAGTGCTGAGCTGCTGGTGCCTGCGCTGAGGGGAACGGGTACAACACCAGAAGAGAAGGATAAAAGCAGAACCGACCAACTCAAAGACCATGATAATTATTGATTTGACACAATGTTGTGCATGCTTACTGCTAATTGAATCATGTTGCTGCTGTGTTGTTTTTTTTTTCCAAATTATTATTATTTTTTATTTCTGAATTCTTTCAGGCTGTATTTTTTTGTGGAATCAAATAGCACAGTGAGAAGCCCTGATCACAACATCCTGATTTTATTGCAGCAAACATTAAAATGATGCCCACATTTTCTGGCAAGGCAAGCAGTCCACTTTCCTTGCATTATCAAATGATATTTCTACTTTCCTGGCTGACCTCTCTTGTTTGCATGTCGGACCAGCTGTCTGTTGCCCCCAGTGGGATAGTCTGTCTAGTTTGCAGCCTTGTCCTTCATGCACACCTGAGCTGCTCTGGAGAGACCTGGCTGCTGCTAAAATAATGGTAAAGGTAGATTATAGTTTAGACATCCTTGCTTCATGACTGCTTAAACCGTGTTAAACTGTTAGTGTCATTGACCTTATTGATATCCTAGTCAGTTATTCTGGTAGTCTGGTAATCACCTGAACTTCCTAAATCCATGTAGACAGGCCTTACAAAACCTTGGGGTTTTGAGATCTTTGCCTCTCCTTGCTGTTAAAGTTCACTCAGACTTTTATCTTCTCACCTAATTACTATTGCCTACCCTTCTGGCTTTTATTATGTCCATCTCCTATTTAAAGTGCTGATGCTGATGATATTTCCTGACATGCGATGCTCTCTCTGTGTTAGATTTCTATAGGTCTCTCAGTTGTCTTTATCTTTCATTGTGTTGAATTCAGATTTTTCATATCGTAAGGCCTTTCACGGTTCTTTCTATTCCTGCTTGTTATTTTGTTTCTTACTGAATTTTACCATCCACTTTGTCTGCTTCCCATGTACTTGCATTTGTTTCCTTCCTCATAGGACGTGATTTCTGAGTTAACGTTTAAAGCCAAAAACCTATCTGTGCTGAAAGTTCCTCAAAACAGAGCATGTTACTAGCATTATATGTGAGGTAATCCTAGTCCGAAATTAAATGCTTTGTGTGACTTGATTGTTGTGACCAAGTTTTGAATGCAAGAGGGTGTATTTCTGCAACATTGTTGCTCTCTTCCGTTCATTTGTTAACCGTGCCTGTTGGTTACGTTTTGTTTTGCAAGCTCTTCGGTAAAGGTAGTGTGTTCTGCGATACAAGCTTGGGAAGAGGGATTTGACTGTAATCTCTTGGTACTGTAATAACAAAAGGTATTTTTCCTCTGTTGTTCTAAATGCACCCAGGCAAGCGTGTGACTGAGATTGCTTCCAAGGAAAATTCAAAGCAAGTTATTTATTGCTGGGTAGCATACTTGTATCAAACGTAGTTTATAGTGGGGAAAATCTGGCAGTGCCTTAAAAGAATGTCAAATGTTAATGTTTGAGCTACTGTAAAGGATGATTTAGTGCTTTAGAAACAAATCTCCCCTCTGCCCCTGTGCCCCCCCCCTTTTTAAAATCGGTTGATTTATTCTCTTGCTCAGTTAGGACAGCACGGTTAGATGGTAGCTGTGTTTGGCCAGTTGAGGATTTCTAATCCCAGGATATGGAACCTTCATCTGGGATAAAACTGAACTGTAGGTAACTTCTGTGTTTCATCCTCGTGCCTGTGTAGTGGAGGTAGAGGAGTGATATGGTCATATCGTGGCATTTTGTGGGGCTTTTGGGTTGTTGCCAGTTGGTATAGATTGAACATCTGTGCATGTGTGACTGTAGTCTGTGCTTTAGCTGCAGCCAACCTAGGAAAAAAAAAATGGTTGCGGATGGATCAAATACTCTTGCACTGAGCAGAGAAAGTTGAGTGATGCAGGTTTGTAAATGCTGTTTAAAGCTCTGGTCTGTCGGTTTGCTGCAGGTGGTTCTGCTGCTGCTGTTACATTAGGCCTCACTGATTTCAGAGGGGTTTTGTTGAAGTGTGTACTTACGAGTGGGGCCTTGAGTTGCTAGCTTCTTGAAAACAACTTTTGTATCAGTTCATTATCTGCCAGGTAACACATGATCTTGCCTTGAGTTTATGATAAAATTGTGATGTTGGTGATGTGTATGTTTGTCCTTTAATGATCAAATTCATGTGAAATACAGCTCCTCCAGATGTGAGTGGTTTTAACAGAAAAAGGACAAATTAATCTAACAAGTTTTATTCTCTGAGCCTAGACTGAGGCAGTGCGAGGGAGGTCCATGTAAGCCACACCAATGAGCATATAGTAGTATTTCTTTAATGTATTTTGGTATGTGGGGGACTGTTATAAATTATATTTTTGGCATTAACTGTTAAAATTTTGTTTCCTTTAAACAGGAGTAGAAGAATAAAGAGAAGTTTAATTTATGAGAACTGTAAGAAAACTTACATCACTTTGGAATGGATTGATTTATGATACCTCTGATATGTGAGTGCTACATTTTGTGTCACTACTGGCCAACTGCTGCTGGTGGACTTCAGCTGATTTCATTGCAGCAAGCCCAACAGATAGGTCCTCATCGCTAATAGAACATAAACAAGTGTGATGCTGAAATGAGATGAGGCTCCGAAATGGAACTGTGGCCACCGTGTTAGTTTTCATCACTACTTTCCTCAGTTTGTCCTGGTATACTGCATGGCAAAATGGGAAAGGTAAGTAAAAGGCTACAAAACCAAACTGACCTTCATGTGGTGGTGTGTCAGAGGAATGAATAGTACAGGCATGCGCACTGCTGCTGTATGTTAGCAGTCTGTAAGCTGCTTGTTGACTAGCTCTGCTCCAGAAGGTATTGCCTTGGTGAGAAATAAACACTTGCCAATAGGTTCAGAAAAATTAACTTAGAATGATCCTGTTTTAAAAAGAAAAAAAAAAAAAATATACCTGAAGAAAACCAAATGCTACTGTTGGAGGAAGGGGTTGGTCCAGGCTGAAGAGTTGTGTTTTGGGTCTTTTTTTTCCTGGTTTATAGTTGTAGGGAAAACATATGGTCTCTGTTTTTTGTTGTTTGGTTTTTTTCCTGTTTTTTTTTTTCTTTTATTTTCTACCCCCCCTTGTAAAATATGGCCAATGGACCTGGCTGGAGAATGTTATTTTTGGTGCTGCTTTCTGTCTTCCCCGATGATTCAGTGATAGCAGCGGCAAACTGCCAATCAACATCATTGAAAGACTTGTCTTGCTGTCTTTGAATGAAATGTAAAATATGTCTTGTCAGAGTATGATATAAGAAATAAAGTAACATGAGTAAATTGACCAGATAATGGGAAATGCATCTATTATCATAACATAAGCAATCTCATGAAATAATCAGGTAACTATTATGTGTAACAGACTTTTACCTTTTTATTTATCTTTGTTGATCCTATTGCACTCCATGTGAACCTTGGAAAATTCAGTTTTTCTGAGGGTCAGGATTGTTTAGTGTAAGTAAGATATTTTGGTTTTGTCCTTCAGTAAAGCAAATAAACTTGTTCAGCAATGGTTTCTAGAAGAAGAAAGGTTTTTTTGTTTTGGTTTGTTTTTTCTTTATAAACATCTGATCTCTTGAAAAATAGTAGACTATGTCCTTCAAAGATCAAGTCATTTTAAAAGTCAGATTGGTACATGGTTTGTTCTGACTGTTCTGCTGACAATATTATCTTCAGTTGTGCCTTGGGTCTAATAAGAGGAAGCAGAGGTTTTCCAGGAATACCGTCTGTTGTAGCACAGCCAACTTGTAACCCTTATTTAAGCATAAAAGAAGCAGATGAGTTCTGTGGCACATTGAATTTGTTTTTTCCCCATTGGGCACTTGTAGGAGAAGCAGATGCTTTGTGGTGTTATCTCTGCTCTAGCAGTTGGTTGGTAGGCTAGCCTTCTGAATGTAAGCAGCAGGAAAAATGTCAGGTTCTCAAGGTTGTGGTAATATATAGAACTTTTACTGGGACAACAAAAGTGTAGATGTACCAAAGACTGACAGGAAAAGGATATCTGAATAGTACTATAAATAGTATTCTCTTCATTTTGACTAATACCACATCCTCTGGTTACATTTTATGTTACTGATTAATTTCTTGCTGAAGAACCTCACAAGAATTTTGCTTTCACTTCAGCAAAACTGTCTGTCTATGAAATTCTTTCTCATGCTTTTTTCTTTCTTACTTGACATGTGATTTGCAAGTCTTGTTCTCTTTTGTCAAAGTGTAACACAAAGAAAAGTCTCCATTAAAAGAAACTAACAAAAACCTGCTATTTGGAGAGTACTAGTATATATGGCACTTGGTGACAATTTAGACTTTTGTTGGTCAGACTGCTCTAGTTTTTATACTTTTTTTTCCCATTTGAATGCTTAGAATCAATACGTTCTTAATGTTGGTATAAAAGTTCTGCATTTATCCTCTTCCAGATCTTGCTGTTGAGCATGAAGATGGTAATTTCTTAAATAAAAATCAGTGTAACAAGACATCACTAATGGGTTAATTGTAAATCATGGTTATGAAACTACAGTCTAGATAACTTGCTCTTAAGGTGCTGCTTCAAGAGAAATTTATACATAGAATATTGTTTTTAAAATTTTATTTTAGTTTTTAACTTACGTTTAGCACTTTATTAATTTGTACAGGTTGTATAAAACCAAAACAGATTTGAGTTCATTTAGTACCGTGTTTTCAATCAGACATTTCTGCACTAGTGGAATAGGTTCAGAAACTGATGGTATACATTTATTAAGAATTTCTTTCCAGCTTGGTATCATTTTGTGTTTGTTTAGTAAGCCTTGTGGGATGGTGTCTTAATTCATTGATAACACTTTCATTACAAATTTGTGAGTGGCTCTATTAGAAGCAAATAGTGCCTGCTGTTCCCATTCACTGAAAGGCTATGGGGTGTCATACTCTAATCATCGTCTTTTGTTATTCATTGCATTTATGTGGCATGCACTAAATTTCTGTAGATATTTGTCAGTCTTCAGATGACAAAGTAAATATACACTTGGAAAGAAAATACCATTTACATTTTTTAAAGGAAAAAGCAAACCCCCAAATTGCTAGCTTCTCAGTGATAGCTAAAACAAATATTGCTTTTTAAAAGCAGAAGCCTAGTGCCTTGTTTATAGTGACCCTAATCCAGTCTTCAAGTGATTCATTTTAATTGAGGAACTAAGATCTTGGATAATTGTTACTTAAAATGCAGAATCACTTGTAGAATAGCAATAAGACTGGAATGATGTGATATTTTTGTAGATCATGTCTTCCTCTAGTAAATATACCTAGTCCTAGTTTATTCAGGATAGGATTTAGACACTTTGAAGTGATACAGACTTTGGTACTAGTTTAAAGTGCAAAAATTTATCTCTGCAGAATGTTTGTTTACAAACTTTAAGGATATGCTGAAAAGTTGTCAGAAGTTGAAGGAAATACTGTGTCTGAAGTGCCATCACAGCATGGCTTTATCTTACCCAGTGGTCTGATTATGCAAATAACCTTTCATGGGGCAGATGTTGTTGTTTGGATGAGATGGCCAATGAGAGGGTTTTGCTTTTGAAGTTAACTGTGTTTGAAGAAGTTTGACAGAAATACCTCTGGTCGTTCAAAATTAGGCCAAGATCTTTGTCACTTTCTGGACTCCATGCAATGTCTAGAAGCACTGGAGTTGTAAGGAAGCAGTACAAGCCCTGAATATACCTGGGAAAGACCTCTCCTGTGGGATTCACGAAAAAGAGTTGTAAGACTGCTTTCTAGGAGTTAAAAATGTGGTATGGTTAGCACGAATGAAGTAGATTTTGGAAATCAAATCTTATCAAAATGCTGATTACTTTGGTGCACAAAAGGACCACTTTTAAAGGATCTGCAGTCATTTCACATTCATTTAGTCAGTTCGCTGTAAGATGTCCTTGAATTCCTCCTGAGACTATGCTCTTATGCAAGTGGTAACTTTATGCTTAACACCATCTCTTTGGACTGAATTGTGCTTTCTGGTACTAGTGACCTGCTCAGCATCATAGGTCTTCACCTCCACAGAAATGGAGTGGTATGTTTGGTTTTTTTTATCCTAAAGGCACTGCTTTTAAGAAGATCTAACCAGTTCAAAACAGTACTGCGTACCTATTACACCAGTCACAAAAATTACATCAAAGCTGTTGTGTGATATGTAGAGAATGTAGTCTTGATGCTTTGATCTTTAATGTGACTAGTGGTCTGAGTACGTAATGTTCCAGGAAGAGCATTATGCTCCATAATGCTCAAGAACCTCCTCTTCTTGGGTCAACAAACTTCCTGATACCTGTCACCAGCATGGAAATTGGGAAGGAAGGTAAATAATTTTACTGAATTAGGGCAGGTGTGGTAGGATGACATTCCTCAGCAAAGCATTCATCAACCTCATCACTTGCTTCTTGTGTTAAATTCCTACTCTGATCCTGCTGCCTTTGATTAAAATAAAAACAAACCAAAAAACAACCCAACAACCCCCACCCCCCCAAAAAAATGCAGAGCAGTCTTTTGTTTAAAGTATGTGTGCTTTGTTCTTAGTGAAAGACAGTAGTTGGCAGTGTCTTGTGTCACTTCTAGAAGGCATTTGGCTACTTGAAGTAGTGAGGACCTGTATGGAATATGTATTGTGAAACTCTGATGCAACTTAACCCTTCAGGATTGTCTAAGCTATGCAGTTTTCAGAGCAATCTGAAACTAGTAGTGTATGTTCTCTATTTCCCATGTAAAACATGTTCTTCTTTAAGGATGAAGGATTAGTTGAAAAAGTTTTTGATTTTCAGTTCATCCAACGGTGGCGTTGTAACTGTAGGATCTCCTCACTGTATGAGGACGGCTTATTTTGGTACAGTGATTTAAATTCACATGGGAAGACCTCTAAGAGGACTTTTGAGATATTTAACCAGCTTCTTAGTGTGCTGAATATTCACTCATACTTAAGTAGTGATGGTTGGAGCTACTGTTTTGTTTTAGGCATGACCTTTTCTCTCATTTGGAGAGAAAATGGCCTGGGCTGTAAAATAAACCTGTTGTCGTCTTTCTCCTCTGGCTGTTTTCATAAAATTAGAATTAGCGCACTATTTCTCATGCACAATAATTGTAAGTGCTGAAAAATATCTAAACTTAACAGCAAGCATAAAAAAACTTAACTGAGACTAAAACAAAAAGCATCAGCCAATGGTGGAAAATTTTGGAGCAAGAACCAGGAATATTAATCCCCAGAGGGAGAAGAGTCCTACAGAACCATGGAGGAAACAGGGCAAGATATATTTATTTATTTCCTTGGCGGTGGTTATGCAAATATTCTCTTTAAAAATAGATCAGAAATCTGAGAGATACATGTTAGTGTTTTGCAACCGTAACCAACCTTACTTTATGCTTTGATCCTAAGAGAAGCTGTTATTCGAGTAAACGCTGATTACCATCTGCACCTTCCAGTTTTCAGAGTTATGTGCTGATTTCCCACTGATGTGGATTTAGACTGACCAACCAAAAAAGTTAAATGTACTACAAACTGGGAAGAGTGGAGGTAGGGAAAGGGAAGGGATGGGATGCTGAAGTAGAAAGTGCATGTAACAATTTATGCCAGTTTGTTTGGAGAAGAGAGGTCTTTTTTTCCTTTCTGTTAACAGGTCTGTTGCAGATCTTCCAGTAGCTAAAATTAAAGGAAATAGGAGTTTCCTTTTTCTTTTTAACACCAGCACGTGAACATTACTCTGGTCTTTATTTAAAATACACTTCAAGGTTGGTTTCTAAAACTGAAAAAAAATGGCATATAGCCTATTGATATTAAAAATAGGAGTTGAATTTCATTAAAGGAAATCAGGAATGTAGGTTTGGAATGGTTACTGAGAGTCCTGTGCAGGTAGTGAACACACTGTCCCAGGTGAATTGAACAGAATATGTATATCCCCCAGCTGTTCAGGTGGACAGCGTTTAGGTCTGCAGTGTCTTTTTGTCTTGTTTTGTGCCTGTTGCAGGAGAACTTCTCTGACACCAGTGATTTTGGTGAGAGTGGCAAGAATCACAGTCAAAGGGGTTTTTGCAGCACTGCCTTGTCCCCTTGCTTTTTTTCTGTAACCAGCTAGCTAGGTTAGCTTGATGGTTTATGTGATTCTAAAATTTGGTTGCTACCAGAGCATTTAATGTGATCAGACTCAGCCAACATCTTGAGGTACTGCTTCTGATTGTGGCCCAGTCCTTAGTGTTGTGGAAAGGCAATACTTCTGCTCAGTGTGGCTTCTCTTAATACTTCTTCAGCCTGAGTCTGCTGTGCTTGCATGAATCCTCCAAAATGCTGTTTGATGCTCCTGTGCAAAGACTATCACGTGAGTAATTTAGCCAACCCTGGAAAGAAAGTTGCATCTGACACAGCTGCTCATACCCTACTGTAAGAGATGTACCTACTAAGAAACCTTTGCAGTGGATTGTAAACCAGTGTGTATTTATCTTCTTGCTAATAACTGTCTTCCTAGAGTAGTTACAATAGATACATGGTCACATTCTTAACAGTGAGGAAGAGGGGCTTTGCAATGAACTGTCCTAGTTTTGGTGGTGGTTGATATCTTCCTTAGTGAACCTGGGTGATGAGAGGGAGAGATGTCTTACTAAATTTCAAACAGTACCATGCTGTGACGAGCAGTGAAGGTAGGCAGAGATTGAAGTTTAAAATAATTTATGCAAATTGGAGACCTAGTCAGGAAGCAGGAGGTGAATGAAGGGTTGAAGGTATGTGAAAGTCCCCCAGACAAAACATAGGGTGCAGTAAAGCAGAAAAAAATCAAATGTATACATAAAGAATGGGGAAGAAATTTGATGTTGGGATTCTAGTTAGTAATGGCATTTTATTGTAAATCATGTTATTGCAGAAAACAAAAGAAATTAAACAGAAAAGGGGTGCTAAGAAGTAAAGTAGTATGAATTCTACCCCAGCAAGACACAGAAAATCTCGCTGCTCGGCACTGTGTCCACTTCTGAATGGTGCACTGCAAAGAAAAGGTTCATTAGGTGAGGTTCAAAGGAGCAACAAGTGATTAAAGATCTAGAAAATCTAAATTTTAAGGGAAGGTCAGCATCCTGACATTCTTTAGCTTAAAGGAAAGGTGTGAGAAGCGAGACAGGAAAATAACTTTCAAATACTTTAAAGGTTCTTACTGAAAAAAAAAAAAAGGAACACAATCAGTTGTTTGTGGCCATAGTGAATAACAAGATATAAGGGACTCAAACTGAAAGGGAGATCAAGGTTAGGTAGTGGGAAAAAAAATTTGTAATGGGAAGTACAGTTACATACTGAAGTAGGTCGTTCGGAGGGGTGAAGAATTGCCATGAACAAGTTAAACCAGTGATGGCAAGTCAAAGATCAATACCATGTTTGGTACCAATAGAGATTTGGGCTAGCGCAAAAGGAGTGAGTTACACTGTTTTTTAAAGTCAATATGACACTCCCAAAATAAGTCTCAGGGAAGACCTACAGCTGGCAACAATGTTCTAACTTTGAACTAGCTATCTTGCTGAAATTAGTTTTGAGCGGAGAGTTGGACCAGATGACCCCTAGAAGTCCCTTCTAACCTGAGTTATAATGGGTATTCTTGACCTTTGCCAAGTTTCTCTTCTTGTGCCAAGAGCAGTATGATGGTGCATTTCATTACTAAATTACTAAATAATATTGATGTTTGCATTAGATATGTGAGAGTTGCCCTCTATTATCATAAAATTTGATCCCTTAAAATACATAAAGAGTTTGCTTGTATTTTATCAGATTCACTTAACCTTTTATTGTTAATGTCTACAGCCATTTCTCTAGCTAGGAACCATGAAAATACTGTGTTAGAAAAAATCCCCCAAAGTGACTTGTTTTTATTTTCAAGTGTGACTTTTTTCTTCGTTTTTCTTTCTTCACCCCCACTGTTTAGAGTAGCATCTTATTGAGTAACCTTATTCCTGCTGTGTAATCATGACTATATTTGGTGCCTCAATAACAAAAAAGCTTTTTCCATTATTGATACAGTCTTGAGGATTAGAATTCTCTAAGTTGTTTCTTTTTAGGATGACACACTGGCAAGTCTACAATTTAGTTTTGTTTATAATTTTTTGTTTTCCTGAACGTGTCAGAAAATGAATGGAAAGTGGTTTCCTTGCCCACAGTGCAAGGCTTTATTCCATATAGTCTCTGCCTAAAAAGCAATTACTCTAGACAATCTTCTCGAGCTGTGCTTCCAGCTGCTTTTCTGGTTGTCTCCTTGGCTTTCATGCAGCTTTCTGTCTATTCCTGTAGATGCTTCCCACAGACATGCCACCCATCTATCTAACAGTAAACAACAGAAAACCTGTTTTAGCTTGCAGCAGTATTTAATTTTACTATCTTAAACTCAAAAATAATTTTAAAGTTTCCTGTGCTTATCATGCATAAATGTTGCTATTGTAGCCCACAGATACATCATGGTCTTACATATCAACACTGTGAATATGTGTGTTTTCTCAGACAGTTCAGAATTGGGTTGAACTAAATCTTTTTTCCATTACAAATCACTACTAAAGTAGTTCTGCAAATAAACAGCGCTCATACTTAGTTGCACAGCCCTAGAGACAAGCTTTAGAGGTACTGTTGCAGAAAGACTTGAATAAAACAAATGTGATCCCATCACATTTGACTTACAAGGTTGTTAATTTGCGGTGATGTGCAAGGATTGTGAAGCTTTGATCCTGAGTTGTTTGCAAGGAGGACAAGTTAGAAAGAATATGTTCTCAGAAGCAGAGCTTGTTCAACACAGTTGTCAAGGCACTAAAAAACCACCTCAGCAACCTCAGCCCACTAGCACGTATGGAAATAATAATCAACATTCTGCAATGCTTGAATTTTGTGCCTAAGCTAATAAGAATTTCTAAAAGTTTCATCTCTTAGTCTTATTAATTGTGAGGTGGTGGCACTCTTCTGACTGGTTATCTTTTGATAGATTAATTTTATTCTAATGTATTAAAATGTTAAACATTTGGCTGTGGATCTACTGTTACTAATCTAATTTTAATTTAGGAAGCTAGCTTTTCTTGCTGTAGTTCCTGGTGCGTATGTTTTGTTGGTTTCTGAGGGGAGGGAAAGCAATGGTGTAAAGTAAGAGCATCTTGATTTACATGTACAGAAATCCAGAGTTACTGACAGTTCTGTGGTAGAAACAAATCATGTTAAAGTTTTCAGGAGCTTTCAGGTTGTAAGAACTGAATGGTTACTTTTTCTTTCTGTGTCATGGTTCTACTTTCCTGTGTGCTTTGTTTCCTTGCCACATATGTCTGTAGCTGATTGAATCCATCTGAGAATATACAGCATATTAGCTCTCAAAATCTGAGCCCTGAATGTTCAACAGAGTGTGAGCATATAGTATAATGATTATTGGAGAAGATTTTAGATACAAACACCTCGATTTTCCTGGACATGACTTCTTTTTCTTCATGGAAATCTTGCCTGGGCAGAAATCCTTCAGATGCAGAGCCTGTTATCCCCGGATGGGTGGGTGCACAGACATCCTGTTGCTGACCAGGTTACTGCATGACCAGAAATCCCAAATGTGTATACAGAGATTAAGTGTGCACAATAAGTGACACACCTTTGGGAAGTTTTATGTAAGTGCATATTTGTGATAAGTAGTTGTTGAGCAAGTGCACAATAGTCCACATGCTTTTGGGATGTCTGAGAGGAATCAACCACTCAGTTACTGCCCGGTTGGTTGGCATACGTGCTGCGAGTCACTTTCTGGAGGATGTATAGAGGTGCATGTGTTGAAGAGTTTGTTTGCTTGGAAGTGTCAGGGTTAAAGATTTTCACTTTGCACAAGTGTATCTGTTGATCAGGGAGGCCGTAGATAGAAATAGGGGAGACCATTCTGAAACTCCCGTGTGGCAGAATAACTGTTTTCTCTTCTGATGTAAATGGGACACACACATTCGTAGGTAGAGATGACCTTTTTAGGTCGGGGCTCATTTTCCCTTGTTCTCTTCCTCCACACTGCTTTACTGAGAAAGCAATTATATACAATAAATGTGCAATTTTATATTATACGGAGACACTGAAAAAGAGGCTAATGGTTTGCCCTGTATTTGTAATACATTGCTTTAAATCTAACTGTATTTAACTCAGTTTGATAAAGTTTTTAACTTGGAATGAGCTATAACTGAATGGAAGACTTCTTTCTCTTGTATTTTGAGGATCCAGAGATGAATTGTGTTGGGTTTTGTGGTATTTTAGCTATGCATAGATGGCAGCAATCAAAGGTTTGAGTTGGGTGAAGTTGAGAGTTTGTCCTCATGCAGGAAAAAAAAATGATGCTAGGACATTCACAATATGTTCATATATTTGGTACTAATGGCTTTAAATTGTTCTCTGGCACAGTCATATTGATAAACTAATGACACAGGTAATGAACATAGGATGGAATGTAGGTGGTTAACTTTTTTCAAAAGTTGAAATGTCACTGCGGCTTCTTTTGGCTTAAGACATGCTGCTGTATCCTCTTTTTCCCTCTGTCACTCCTTTGTAATTTTTTTTTTTTTTGGTCTGTCCTCCTCACTTGGTTCAAATTCTGTGTTGTCAGTAACACTGTATTTCTGCAATATTCCTCTAAGTTTGGAGGAAATGGGCTGTTAGGACCAGGACAGAGCCTCCATCCACTTGGCCCCATGGAGGGAAGGGCGGGCTGGAGCTCAGCAGCTGTGTTGGGCTTTGCTAGCTGTGCAGCCACTGCTTGTGTTCCTACTGACCACATGACAGGTGCAGAGCTCTGTGCTGCAGCGCTGCTGTCTTTTGCCTAGCTAGTGGTTAAAGGCAAATGCTGTTAATGCGTGGAAAAAATATGTGTATGGGAAGACATACATAGGGGACAGCGTGAGGAGTTGTGTGCCAAGGGTCAAACACTGGTTCTGCTGCCTGGGTTTGCAGTGGCAGAGGAATGGAGGGTCCTGGGGGTGCGAATGGGAGTCTTGGGGAAGGGCTGGGGCCACTGGGATAGAAGTCCCTGTAAGTGAGAAGGCGTGGAAACAGCTGTAGGAAGACAAATCTGTGAAACTTGTGTGGATGCAGTATCTACATCAGGGTTTGGGTGTTCCCTCCCCACCCCACAGTCTTGGCTCTCTCTAGGCATACAAGATTACCAGAGTGCCAGGTGAGAGAGCTGTTTTATTTAAAACTCAAGCAGACATTTACACATAAATTGTATATATTAGTTCTTGATTGTTCATGATACTGCTGGTTTAGTGGAACAAACTGCTTGTGATTGTGTTCATGGGTGTATTTTTGTATTTGGTGCTTTTTTGAATTAGTAGAGAATAGCCTTCTGGGTCTGGCAAGAATCTGTGCTTAAGCTGTTTGCTTTTATCTGTATCTGGTCTTGTGGTGCCTCTTACTGTTTGTAGGTTTACTGTCATCATTAAATCTGCCATAGAACAAAAAGTCATTTATGGCTACTTTGCTATGTTGTTTATTGAGATGTTATAGATGCATTTTTAAAATGGAAATTAAATGTGGAAGTCTGATTGTTAAGCTAAAAGGCGTGTTGCCATTTGTGGTATTTAAGTGAAACTGTGGAGTTGGTGGCTGATGCAGTTGACCCGACCCTTCATTCTCAAAAAAAGCTTTATAGCAGATTGATTTATATACTGCAATATAGTGGCATAAAAGTAATGGAAATGTCTATCCTATGGCTGTATTGATTTGCATCTTTCAAAAGTAAAAATGGAATTTTACATATTTTACATACAATTTTTGTAATGCAGACAGTTTTTTGAACAATCTTTAGCAAAAACTGAAGCCTTTCCTGTAAGGGAAAATCAAAACATACTTTATTTCAATTCATCTTAATAAAGATGTGGTTTTATAGCCACATGATGCTTCTTGAATATCTTCTTCTGTGGGAATAATTCCTGTGCTGTATTAGTTCTTCCACAGACTCTTTGCTTCCTTGTTACAGAAAGGATCAATATGAAAGTTATAATTCTACTCAGAAGCCTTAACCCATTTGAAATACAAATGGAACCACATTTCCCTGTGGCATTGTAGCATCACAAACTAATGTTCAATAATATTGACAAAAAGTAGTGTAACGGGAAAATAATTAAAAATGTATTATTAACACGGTGATTTGGGAGAGTTAAACCAAAACATTAATTTTCTGCACTGAGTATTTTGGAGATACTACTTCTCACAAAAAAAAAAATATTTTGGCTTCTTACACCGTGTGGCACATTCCAATGGCCTTAGTCAAGTCTAACTAGAAACGAAGTAGTGCCTTCTTTAACCTTGTGAAAACGTTTGTTACTGCTTCTAGGCCATTCTTTTCCTGTTTATGGCTTTGTTTGCCATGATTGAAATTCTGATCTGTTAAAGTATATTATTTGTTCTGTCATTTGCATATGACATAAACAGGTCTGTTCATCCTCTCCCCCTCCTTGATTTTTTAACCTTTTACTCATTTTCTTTTTATTCATATGAAAGTTGTCTGTGAAACGATGACAAAACAAATATGATACGTAGACCATGTTAGAGTTAAGATTAAACATAGTTTCAGGTGTCCAGCTAGAGTTGAATTTTGAATTGGTGTAATGCCATAATTACAAGCTTGAGATACACTAGTGCTCACAATTGCATATTGATTAGCATGATGGTCGTCTCTTAAACCATACCTGATTCTGTGGTTTTTTTTCAAATGCAGACCTATGCATGTGTCTGCTTTTCCTAACTAGTATTAAAGTCTGCCATCAATATTCTCTAAATTATGGTTATTATTTAACCATATTTAACTTCTGGGTGTTTCCAGAATGAAAAGAACTAAACTTGCACTTTATTCTCAATTTTGAACCAAAAATTTTGTATTTTATCCTTCGAATGATCAAGTCCCTCAACATTAGGCATTATGAAAGGCGCTGTCTGGCTTTGGTTCCAGCTGTTAATGTTGTGTTAATGTTTGTTAACATTGTGTTATGTCAGCAACACAGTTTACTGGTGTACCAAGAAGTGGAGAAGGGAAAAATGCAAGTTGATTTCAGATCAGTTAGTTTTTTGAATTTTCTTATGTGTGTACATCATGACTACAAGGAATAAGGTGTGTAATCTTTGATTAAAAGTTTACCTCTTTAATCTTAAAATATAGCTATAACTGTAGCTGTTAAAGCAGGAAGTTGGTGTGAGGGCATCAGATACGTAAAAGATATTAAAAATGTGTAGAATACAGGTTCAGTTGATGACTGGCTACTTGCAAGATGTGAGTGACGTGATTAGAGAAAGCTTGAATGATTACCAAATTGATTTGGAAAATCGGTTTACTGTTTGTGCACCCTAGTTTGGATAAATAAACATTTTCAACAAAAACGTTTTTACTATGAACTTTTATGGAAACTTGTTTTCTCTTTCAAATCCCTTTTCCAGTTTTAACTTACCAAATCAATAACAAGGAGAATCAAAGACCCTATTTTCATGAATTCTCTTATGGCAGAGAACGTTATTTTAGTAAATTGAATTAGAAATTCAGTAGCTTATAAAAAGGTGGTATGCAGGGAAATATTTTTCATTAAAAAAAAAAAAAAGAAAAAAAACCTCTCCAGTAATTTGAGACCACTACATAGTATAATATTTTGATTTGATATCTTAATATAGGTATGTGTGCTTGTTTGTAGAAAGTAGATGAAAATACTGTCTGATTGAGATCTGAGGAGAAACACGAGATCTCACAGATGACTTGTAGTCAAATTGACTGTAAGGGGTTGAATTACCTAAAGGGTAATTACATTTGTTTACACTGTCAGCAAATCTGTATTTCAGGTGAAGAGGTTGTCTATTGTTCTTTTTTAACAGATGTGAAAGAATTGTTTTACCAGGGTTAGATTTTGGTATATTTAATACTGAAACTATGATACCACACAGATGCTGATAGCTACATTATGAAGCCACAGTCCGCTAGGATCAGCAAAAGTGGTTACGTATTCTTTCATATGTCTAGTTAGAAATTAGCATAATTAGCTATTACGTACTTCTAAGAAGATATTCTTGTTTATTGGTAGCAGTGAAGTGTGTATATATATTATATATACAGAAACACATATAAGCTAAGTGAGGAAACAAACAATAAATGGATGCAATATGTATGCTTAATACAGGCATTTCTGCAGAAATGTACAATGGATTGGTTTATTTTAATATGATAAAAAAATACAATGGGAATGCTTTCTTTCAGCTCATGTACTTTAGTCCTTCAGTGTTGCCAATAATGCAGGCTAGATATCAACCTATCCTGTATCTTAAAAATAAAGTGTGTTTCAGTGCTATGATTGTAATGCTTGCCTAAACTGGAGCTTCATGCTTGCTTGAGCAATAGTAGATCTTCTGCATAAGATTTTAGTCAGAGTTGTAGCGTGGCTTTTTAATCGACAGTTAGTTTGAAAAAATGATCATGACATAATGATCTTTGTACAATTTGTCACTAGAAATTGTGTTCCTGTTTTTGAGGTAATAGTGTGATGTTATTGTTGACCATTTCCTAGTTTCTTTTACATAGTTGTACACTTTGAGTCTTGTGCAAGGCAAGTAAGAAATATCCAAGTGGAGGGGTTTGAAGGTTGAAGGTAATTTTTTCTGACGCTGTAAAGAGCTGATGTCCAAATTACATGAATTCAATGGATTGCATACTCAGCTGAGCTCTTTTTTTATTAATTTCTTAAACTGAACTCTTTGTGCTATGTATGTCTACACAGAAGTTGTGATAATTTTCCTTGTACAGCTTTGCTTTTTAAGAATGGAATCTGTGAAGCTTTTATTTATTTCTTAGTGTTTCTATTCAGGGCTGCAGATGTGTTAAATGCTGATTGCTTATTGTGGAGCTGATTTAGCATATGATTTCAGTGACCTTTTTATATCACTTTCCCTTTTAAAGAAGAAATTCCAGCAGAGTTGACAGTGCTTCTTAGCCCTGGGAATAAAATAAAAACCAAATAGGTGGAAACTAAAAAGCCCTGAGGACTATATTCATCTGTAGAGTCCCAGGCAATGTTGTGTCCTAGGCAAAGAAGTGTGAATGCTAGTTAAGTTAACAGATCAGGACAAAGAAATTGCAAATGTGAGATTTCTTTATTTTTTTTTTCCCCCGTCACTGTAACTTGCTGTTCTTTGTTTTAGAAGAAGACCTTCAGCTCAAGTGCTGCCAATAACTCTTCTCAAACAAATCATGTGTTTAATTATCCTTATTGTCTGAAGCCAATGCACAGACAGAACACCATATGCTTCTGTTGACTTGACCTCCTTAGTTGTGGGTGTCTGGATTTTCTGATATATTATTCTTTTTATTCCTTGTGTCCAAAGGAACATTCAGACCCCCTGTGAGCCCTCATCAGCGGAGATTTGAGAGTGGTGTGATAATGGGTTTTATAACTGTATAGGAAACTTTCTAAATTGTGGCCTTTCTGTATTGAACAATTTGTATATAGAGATGAAGAAGAGCAATTGCATCCGGAGACATCTTAAGCTGTTCCTGGCTGCTCTGTCCAGCTCTTAAAATACTCCTTAAGTAAATGATTCATTAGTCGTCACAATTCTACTTTGGCTTCTTTGACTTTCTGATTGCTTAGGATTGTTTTTCCTCTAGGAAAATGTTTTATTCTGTAGCTTTTTAGAAAAAAAAATCAAAAACCAAACACAAAACCAACAAACCAAACCTGCCTGATGTACTACTACATGCTTCCTTTTGGATTGGTAAACTGCAGCATTTTACTGTATTTATATTAAAGATATAAAAAATGGGAGATGAAGTGGGTTCTCAGAGTCCAGTCTGTTTAGTACTTCCATTTTTCTGCTTTGTTTGTATATGTGGAATCTCTGATAAAGCAGGGGGGGTTACTTTTTCAAAGATTGTTTATAAGTAAATGGATTCTGAAATTTACATTTCAAAATAGGAAGGTTTTATTAGTTGATATTACAAAGGATCATATTCAGATTGCTTAAAATTTAGTGAAAACAACTTCAGCTCCTGCTGCAAAAGAATGTTTAAACAAAAGTACCTGGACTGAGATTGGATCAAGCCCTGAAAGTTTCAAAGCAAACACTCAGACTTGTGCTAATGCATTAGAATTGGAGAGAACAAAAAACATTTTTTGTTTATACAGATACTTGAAGTGCAAAATGTGAAAAAGTTGCAATGAAAAACTAAGAAATTATTATTCTTGGGTTATTTTTTAAAAATAATTTTTTTAAAAATAAACCTGCAGAACCTTCACTTAAAAATAAACTGTTTTCACAGTGAAAGCTACTTGAATAAGCAATTTAAAAAAATATTTCTAGTCCTAATAAGTATATTTCTGTGTGGAAAACAAGGGCAATAAACAGTAATTCTACTGGATTGTTTTGGTAGATTGAAATACCGGATTGCTGAAATGACCTGTCAATTTGAGTAACAAGATTAAGGAGGAAAGAATGACTTGCCCACTTGTTTTCCTAAATCTTGATACAAGACCTTTTTTGTTTCTTTCATGAAGCAGAAAATGTTTTGTCATGATTAGTTGGATGTATTTTTCATATATAAATAATTATCTTACTTTACTGTCTTTAATTCCACAGAATAATATACTTATAAAACAATTGCGTATTCTCTAATCCCTTCAAAATAATAAAATAGCTTTATGAATAGGCATAGCTACAAACTCTGTAACTAAAAAGGCCCACAGGATCACGTGTACAAAGAGGACTGATAAAAAATTGACCTTGAGCAGTTTTCTTAAGAGCTTTTATTTATAGCATGCCTGTTGTTAGCATTTACAGTATACAGCTTTATTCTGTATTTGCATGGTTGATTACTTTTCTGCTTCAGATTTTATAACTCATTATAACTTGCTTATCAAAGGTTTTAATTTCACTTAAGGGCAAGGAAGCTAATTAGCTTATGGGGAGTAGTCATCCATGTTAATGTATTGTAACATTTCAAGGACACTGTATACCAGTTTTTAGGCAGTTTTGAGACAAAATCAGAATCTGATTTGTAAGCACACTTGAGATCTAATTTTGGGGGGCAATTTTTGTTAAGACCTTCTTTACTCTTCACTATTTGACATTGCTGGTTATAAATATGATTTGTGCCAACGTACAGGTTTTGCCACTTGATGATTACCTCAGCTTGTTACAATGTTTTGCTGTTTTTTATAAGCCTAAATGTCACAGGTGGATTCTGGAACATCTTTAATATCTCTTTTGTGCGGACAGAGCTTTTTGGCCATGCCTGTATGATTGGTTTGACAATTCCTCTGGTCACTTCTCCTCGGTCAGACATCTGAGAATGCAGTGCTTGATTTGTGCCTCGTGAATATCTTCTGAGCTTTGGAGTCACTTCCAAAGGGCAATGGAAGCAATGTTTGTATTTCCTCAGTAAATGCCACTATGTATTTCTTGTCTGGGCATCTTTATGTGTATGCTGGATGATTGTACAGTGCAGTGAGAGCAGGATTTTGTATCACAGTATTGGGTAATTGTATTTACAGTTAACATTTTGCAAAACCCACACAAAATAAGAAATCTAGGCTTTGTCAGTTTTAAGATGAAGTTGAAAATTACTTAAGTACTAGTGTATTAAGAATTTCTTTTGGTTTACTAGAGGAATTTGGTCTTTCTTTTTTTGATTGACAGTGGAAATAATTTAGTCTGCTACATATTAGCGTAGCAGGATTTTAATTTAAAAGGATAACTGTGTTTGATCAGGTGATACTACAAAATACTAGCTTGTAAGGTACTTGAGTATTATGGATCAAGCACGGTCTGAAAAATACACGTTGCATACATCTCTGTGGGAGTGAAGTGCAGGTCAGTGCAGGTATTGTCCTGATTTACTGGGTACTTGATACCACAATTTCATGGATCACATAAAGCATCTGAACTGATCTGGGGGGAAGTGATGAACTTATTTTTTCACCTTATGTAGCTGAACAAAGAAATGTTCTTGTAAAAACTATGCCAGGTTTAATTGGCTGGCATGTTGACAAATCCCTAATTCATTGAAGGGTAACCTGCTCTTGCCACACCCACTGACTATGTAAAACTCAGCATGGAAGCTCTCAGTCCATTAAGACCTCTATTTTTATCAACCTGTGAATTGACCAACATCCTTGATGCAAGTGTAATGAATTAATACATGATGCTTGTTACTGTCTCTGACCTGTGGCATGATGGTAACTACTGTGGGGTTTTTACAATGGGAGTAAATGAGTTGTATAATAACTGATCACAAAAGTACCTGAATAAGCACTTACTACAGTGTATTTTCACAGATGTCAATGTTTATTTAATGCCATTTTAATAACTCTTCAACAGAGTATGCACAAAAATGAGACATTTGCTGTGGAACCTGTAACTGGTAGCACAAATGGCTTCAGCTGAAGCCCCCTTTTTCTTTTTCTTTTTTTTTTTTTTTTTGAGAAGGTTCAGGCTGTGTTGGTTTTGAGTGAGGATCTAAGGAGAGGGAACCCTGGGTTTGGAAGTAGAAAACTGAAAGGGTTGTCACTAGGATGGGCCATAAACTTAACTAGTACATTGATTAATTTAGTGCTGTTGCCAGTGAGATGCTGTTCATTTGAATAATGATTTTAATATCTCCCTCTTGGATAAAGGAAAGGTCCTGCCACATCAGGTATCTGTTCCTGCTCTTACTCATTTTATTAATTGAATGTTTGTGTGTGATGCTATGTTGCCGGAGCCTTTTGTCTGCGTGTCAGACAGCAGTCAATTCTTCCTGTTCCTATTTAGTGTACAAAGGGGGTGAGAGGTTTCAAGAGTTCTCACTTGGATAAGAGCAGGAGATATAAATCAGGCCTACAATGTGGTAAAGCTAAGTCCTCTGTACTTGTCTTGCTCTTAGTTGAGCTGAGTTTATGCGCAAAATGCTTTTGTAAATTCAAACTACAGCATATTTTCTTGTTCCTTTACTTTGCCCTTTTTTATCCTAAGGGAAGGCTCTTTGCTCTTAAAAAATCATGGATTGAAGTACTTAGATCAGACTAGTAGTAGAAGACTCAAAACTAAGAAACTAGATGTGTGCTAAAATGTTCAGAAGCTCCATGTTGAGCTTAAGAAATTGTCATCTGGTTTAAAATTTAGCTTATGAGCTGTCTAAATTTGGAGCAAAAATCAAATAATGTAATTGAGGCTGCCTGTGGCTAAGAGGAGAATGGACTGAGTTTGTAACTTAGGCTAATGGTGTCTCTTTGGAATGATGGTTGGTTTTTTTTTTATCAGTAGTTTAGTGGGAGAACCGTAAATAACCCAGAGAAGGAAGAGTAGGCTGAGAGTTGAGATTCCGTCTCTGGTCAAAAACTTGCAAACCTTCACAGTTTAATTTGAATTTTTAATTTTCAAAATACTGCATCAACTTTTCAAGTGAGCTTGTCTAAATTCTAGGTTCTGCATATTTAGGAGGATATCTTGCAACATGGGGAAAAAAGTTGAGAAAACAAACTGAGTTAACATAATGCTAACTTTTCAAGAAGTACACAACATCAAGCCAGCTAAAATATTTAGGTTTTAGCTTCTGGAGTTTTGCTGAAACTACTCAAGTTTGAGAAAATTATGAAGAATTAATGCTTTCAGTTTTCAAGTCATTTCTTAACAAAATATTTTCATTTGAAGTAGGAGGGCTAGTTATTTTTATTTGATCTTTTTGGCTTCCAGAACGAAGTATGGAAAAGCATCACCTTCTTGTTTCAATGTAAAATAGCGTATTATTCTTAAATAAAAATATGACTGTATGCTGAAACTATTGGAGACCAGATATGTTTGATATTGGCTACAGCTGCTATTAGAGGGATGTTTTATTTGTCAGAGAACAGATATTTTTGGGGTTCTTCCATCAGCTGTATAAGGCCAATAACTTTCTGAATTCCTTCCTCTAGTTTCTTAAATTACTCTAGGTTTCAGCATAAGAAGAAAGGTCATTTATAATACTGTAGAAACAGAAACTTTTTTCATGATGGTGACCACTGATCTCTGTGACTGTTTTCCTTACGGTTTTAGGCTCAGTATTTTCCTTTTTACTGTAAAAGCAATGAAAAAAGTGATTTGATACTTTTCGACAAAAAAAATCAATTCAATTTCTTTAGGTTTTAGAGAAACCTTTGAACAACAAAACACTAAATGGTCAAATGTGTTTTGAAAATATTGCCTACACTATTGACTTTTTTGTATATACAATGCTTACCAAACTTGAGGTATGTCAAAGTTTAAATCAAAGTAGATCCTTAAACTTAATCTTGTAGGCTCATTCCCAAGTACTTAAAGAGTCAAGAATGCTAAAAAATCAAATTAGAGTATATATAAACTGATGCCTTAAGGGACACTTACTCCTCTAAAGTCTGGGGCTGAAGTGGTGACCGCTATTGGTGGTACTGTAAGACCCTAAGAAATATTTTCTCCTTTGCCAAGTGCCTTTCAGTATGAGATGAAATTTGATGTTGCTGGGTTTTTTGTCTAAGTTATAAGTATCTGAGCAGTTGATCAATGCTTTGAAGTACTGCAAGTATGTTAAAGATACAAAGTTAGAAATTTAAATTTAATTTGTTTTGTTTCAAAGTACAGGCAGTCATATTATAAAACAAGTTCCAGAAGGCCAAATTACACATTAGTCTGAAATACATAAAAAGTGCTAGCCGTGGTAGTGTTAGAGATGTAAATGTTTTAAATTACTTAAGTTCTTGCAAAGAATGTTTTTTACTTTATTTTGTGTAAATAACATGAAAAAATACTCATAGGGTAGTTGACTTAAAATATAATTATATTTTTAATGTTAGCATTTTCTAGTTTTACTTGACCGAATAATATTGTGACTTAACAAAAAAAAATTCAGTCGTACATTTTTGAAGGATGGGTTTCAAGGGTTTACTTATCTTTTAGAGCAGCCTCCTTAACCTAGGTATCTGGTTGAAGCAACTGTGAGAAGCTGACTACTTTGAACCAGTCAACTAGTATTTCTTAAAGGAATTCAGATTTTTGAGGTCTCAAGTACCATAAATGCAATACCAGTACTGTTCACTGGGAGCCTCAGGACTAACTTCTTTGTAGTACTTCTACTGGGAAAAAATTTACAATGCTACAGTTGTGAAACTATATTCTTTTCTCAAAAATTGCTATGATAACTTATGAAAATAAGTTTCCTTCTACATGCAGAATTTTAAATCTCTTTAGAAAGAAATTAACTAATTACCTCTTTTATTTTTGATATATTAATTGTAAATTAAAGGTGTTATAACAGCTGCCTCCTCTGGAAGTGTCATCTCTGTAGTAAGGGATTTTTATTGGTAGTTCTTAATATGAAACTACAGTTTTCATTTCTTCATGTGATAAAACTGCCTTTTCAGTTGGGCTTTAAGTTTCTTGTGGTTTTATGACAGATTTTTAATTTGTTGTGGAGTTACAAGGGTCCCGTAGCTCCTATTTTTGTATTACCTACCTGAATTAGGGAGGCAGAAAAACCTTAATCTCTGCTTAAAAGCTGAGTTTAGCAATAAGATATTTCTGATTTTGCATTATGGAGTTTGCTAGGTGGAGGTGGCAGGCGACTACTGCAGTTCTTCCCTCTTTGATGTATTCCTAAGTAAATTATTCGCCCTAGGCCTCTGCTGTTCCTTAGAGCACCAGAATCATTGGAGTACTGTGTGTGATGTGCTGCTGTCTTGTACTAAGTGTAGGAAGAGAAATGGTCTCTGATAAGAATTTGTATAAGTCAAGAGAGGAAGACCTGAATTCATCCTACTTGAGGTGCTGGAGTCTGAACCAAGTGTTCCATAGGGTTCTCGCCATTTTCCCAGGAGAAATACAGACTCTGCCACAGAGAGGTTTAGACATTTCGAAGTAGGAAGAACAGAAGTATCAAACTTTGTCTGCTATCTTTTACCATGAAGAAAGACAAGAAGGGAGACCTGGTGCTCCAGGCTGCTTCTGAGGCTATCCACTGCTATAGAAGCCCTCAATAAAACCTTGCAGGTCCTTTTGTGGCTCACCTGTTCTTCCCTGTTTAGACAGAAATTAACAGGGATCTATAGAACCTGCTATCACCCATTCATTTTGGGGAGGGAATATCACTCTCATACTTGAGTGTGGCTTCCATACTAGTACAATTCTATATTCATTTAGCTGTTAAAATGTTTTATAACCTTACTGTAACTAGTAGACATTGTTCCAAGCAATCTTTGATTTCTTTGGGTTATCATTGGCAAGTAGGAATGCCCTTCATGCCAGAAACTCCACAAAATTTTCCTGGCCTTCTCAATACTGCTGACTAAAGCACCAAGTCCTGTTTCAAATAGCAGTCTGGATTCAGTTGTCAGTGTTTAGTGTGCCTAGTGTTGTATTGTGGGCCAGCATTTGTGTTCTGGGTTTGTTGGCACAAAAGGAACAACCATTTGGCTTTAATGAAAAAAGGAAAATAAGGCTGGCAAGGGAAATGTTTTTAAGAGGTAGTGAACTGTTTTTATTTTTCTGTCTTCAAAACAGAGGGCATTTTAGCTAATCATGTTTTCTAAACATAATCAGAACAGTACATCCCAACTACATAAAAAGAAAATAAATGTAAATGGAAAGAAGTTGGAGGAAATGCAGCATTATTAACAAGGGAAAGTTGACTGTAATTCCTTTTTTACCCCATGTGTTACTGTAATGTAGCAACAGGAGGAGATTCAAATTGCTTGCAAAACTTTTGTTTCCCTACCATTGCAGTACTGAAAGGCTAAGAATTCATAGGTAAATAACAAAAAAAATATGTCTATGGATGACAGCTGTGTGGTTGGAATATTGATTACACGGTTTAAAATCACTTAAAATGCTCCAATCCATGTCTGTAGATTGGCTGAAGGAGAGTGATGATGGTGAGCAGGAGATTCAAGGAAATGACCAATAGGAAGAAGGAAAGATGCAGAAACCAGGGATACTTATTTTGCTGGCTGGCAAGGGCATAGGCAACATAACCGCAAATGAGTTTTGATGTTTCCCTCTCCCTTTCAAAGAATACACATATGTATTTACATTAGCAGGATTTTGATCAAAATTTTTGTTCTTGCAGGCACTGACAATACCATGAGTTAAAACTTGGCTTTGAAATTAGTATGTCTGCAATGTTGTCAAATTCTACTCATTCTTACAAAGAGGGCTTTCAAAAGGCATAACCTGTGCTTTTGTAAGGCACCACTCATATGATGCTTCTTAAAAGAAAGGAATTGTGGGCATCTGTTCCAAGAAAAGATTCAGAATTGCCTTGTAGTGCTGAGTAATGGGGACTCAAAGGCTGCCCCTGTCTGCAGCTAAGGTGAGGGGCATACCCCCCTCGATCCCTGCTTTGCATCAGTGCCTGGTGCAGCTTGCTCTTCTCTCTGAATGCTGTGTAAATGCTAAGGTGCCGAACTCAGGTGGGATTGTGCTGGGTTGTGCAAACTTGATTGGATTTCAGATGCTGCATAGCTGAGCAGTCCCTGACCCTTGTTGGATCTGTCTGTAAGTGTTTGTTTCCAAAAATAACTAGGATCATCTTTTTTTCTCTCTAGAAAAGTTGATTGCATATCAACGGGAATTTCACGCTTTGAAGGAACGTCTTCGTATAGCTGAACATCGCACTCTGCAGCGCTCTTCTGAGCTGAATGCTATCTTGGAGCAGTTCAGGCGTGCAGTAGCAGAAACAAATGGGAGTAAGAATGCAATGAATAATTTTTCAGGTACATACTGTGATTGAGCTATTTTTTGTTATAACTCTGCACTACTAATGTATCTTCTTATTACTATAGAATAAGAAATTAATACCAAGAAAGCCAAATAAAACTGTTCAGCAGTGCAAATAAAGAATGTGTAAGATGGTCTATCTGGTGGGGATTTTTTTTGTTTTTTGTTTTTTCCAATTTCTATTCTTAATGATCCCTTGCTCTTCATTCTCATGTCTTTAGGGACTGAATACTTATTCCACACATAGCTCCAAAAGTTTGGAACTTCTGGTTACTTATTTAACATACTGAATGTATTTTCACAATAATTTACATCACTTTTAAAATAGAATTTGAGGGGAAAGGTGAGCAAACAGAAGAAATGGATGAACTTGAAGCAATTAAAATATCTTTAAAAGTCAACTGGAAGATGTAAAACCTTAAGTGCTCATGTACTGGTTATGATTTGTAAAATGTACAAATAACGTCCTTTTTAATAACTAGCAATTAAATGGTAAATTGGTAAAATCTTTTTTTACCTGTTTTGGAGGCTCAAGTTTACTGACAGCTGTGTTTGTCAATATTTGAGAATGCCTTTGCACTACTCACCAGATTATTGAAATTAACTTTTAAAATCACACTATTACTGCTTTAGTCACTCTGTTTTTTCTAGTTGGAAAATGAATACTAAATAAATACAAACTTTCTGGTGAGAGGCCTGATTTGGTAGGTTGCAGAAATTTCACTGCATTGGCCTAATGAGGAAAAGAGTTTTGCAAATCAAAAAAATTGAATCAAGCTTTTTGAATCTGTTGTCTACTTGCATTTTTGCAATGGGTTACTATTTTCTATAATTTCTTTTGGGGGGGGGGGTGGTTATTATAATTATGGGCCCTCAGTGCTAATATTAATGATGAATTGCTCTGACACTAATGGCCTATCCAACCTGATCTCCATAGTTCCCTGAATCTTCGGGAATGGTGTGGATAAAGGTTACATTTAATATAGACCGTGACTCTTGTCTTCCTCTTCTGTGTGTATGTTTTTGCTGTTAAAGTGAACAACAATAGAGGAAGTCAAGTAATTTTTGATACTGGATTTATTATTAAGTTATTACCACATTTATTTCTAAAAATGAGTTAGCTTGCTTATAGACAACATAGCTATAGGGAGTTAGTCTCTTCTGTTGCAGATGAAGTTACTAATTCACATTGTCAACATTCTACTGTATCTGGAACCCAACTGGGACATTATCTTTTTTCCATATGGAGCCATGAGGGGTAGTCAACTGAAGTCTGAATTCCTGAGCTTTTGTGCCGAGAATTTTGTATTAGATTATTTTTTTTATCGTTTAATGTACTTAATACATTAATGTACATTATGTACATAATACTCCGTAGTGTTTGCTATCTTTGAAACTCAAAGAATTCCAGATTGTTTTATGTAGAAGATTATTCATTCATACAAAGAGTTGTCACACTTTGGCAGAATTTTTAGTCCAGCTTTGGCAGTTGAAGCTAAAGGAAATGTTAACAGGAGAAGTAAAATGTGTCTGTACTGGAATCTATCAAAATAAGTATCTCTATAACATCTATTTACAAAGCTTTTTTCAATATTCTTAGTGGTTAGGAATTTAATTTTGCCAAAAAATAAACATTTAAAAAAACACAATCAAACCAAAACCCATAACAAAACCCTTCTATCTGTGTAGAAGCTCCACTCAGAATCTGAGAGGAATGACATTTATGGCATTACTTTTCTCACTTCTTCATGATTCAATTTTATCTTCAAAACCTTGAGTACAGTTTTTTTTACTTAAGTTGATATTATAAAGCCCATAATTTTTGAAAGGTCCATATGCTATCATATTTGTTGTTTGAAATAAGAGTTGTTTTCACACTTGATGTAAGAAAATCAGCATGCACAGCAGGGGAATTTAAAAACTGTTATTTGCACCTTTGAGAGCCACCTGGACATCCTGAGAGGCAGTTTCTAGAAAGAACAAGAATTATTTTAAGTATACGGTAATGGACTAAATTAAATTCATGTTAGCATTTATTTTATTGCAGAAATACTGAAAATCTCAATTGTATATTTAATCCTATTTTTGTTTTGTATCTGTATGTGCAGTGTATTCCAATATGTAGTTTGTAGCTTTGAAAAGTTATTTGCAGTAGCATCACTATGTGGTGATAAGCTCTGTAAGTGTAAGTAAAAAAAATAATCTGGGTAAACAAGCCTCCCATTTTGATTCATTGGGGGGGGAACCCCAAGGAAAAACCACCCCAAACCCCTAAATAAAAGGGGCATTCTTTACTTCTGTGATTACGCACTAAGTCTTATGTGATCAGGTAAGTATTAACTATATCTGTAGCAAGGTTACTGGGTAGAAAATAATCTTTGCCATCATTTATTTAAAAAATTAAAATGAGCAAATATGTCCTTTATACATGAGATATAATGCTTCGGTGAAATGCATCGTTTGTTCTGTTTTTCAGTTAGGACCAAGCTTGGAATTTTGTACTTTTTATCACGACATATTATTTTTCTCCATTACTGATTTCATGTATGTTTATAGATGAGACACTGAAATTGTTAAAAGAGCTAACAAGTAGAAAATCTCTTCAAGTGCCAAATATCTATTACCACTTGCCTCATTTGTTGAAAAATGAAGGAAGCCTTCAACCTTCTGTGCAGGTTGGCCTTGGAAGGACAGGAGGTATGCTCATGTGATGCTTATTTTATATTTGATATCTGTAGAACTTTCTAGTTTTAGTAATATAATTTACTGCATTGCTTCGTAGATCAAGGACATATCATTTAGCCTGTGTGATATTGATATCTCTTAAAATTCGCACTGAACACAAGATGAAAGGAGTTTGGCTTCAGCTTTGCTCTTTTCTGCGTAATCTCAGTCATACCCCATGCCATGTTAAGGTACACATTAAGAAGCATTATTTTTTCTAACTAAGTAAAAGGGAACAAAGCTCAAACATTACAGATTCTAAACTGCTAATGGACATATCCCTTTGGCTTTTCAGATTTGTGGGGCAACCATGCATGGATATAATTAGTTTAGCGTTGATATGGATATAATTAGTTTAGAGTTTCTGGTTTTTTTGAACAATATATTTCAAAGTATAACTTAAAGCTGGGAGAACTAGGATAATCAGATATTATTGCATCAATAAAATTTGGACATTTGTTGAAGGGGGGAAAAATATCAGTGTTGTGCTGCAGTACTGTTGACTCCCTCTTTTCTTAACCACAAATTCTGAGTTTTGGTCATTAGGATAGCTCCATGGAATTCCACTCTTGGAGCTCTAGAAAACAAATAGCACAAAGCCCAACCAAGCTGATAGACCTCAAAGCATGTGTGTGTCTCTCTAAGCTTGAAGGCTCCACCAATGAATCCTGGTTTCTCTGTGTGCCATCTGACTTGAATGGTTTGTGTCATTCTCCATTAGGCCTCTCACTATAATTTTCTCCCCCTCCTTGCTTTTGAAAGAAGCATTTGTTATTCCTGGCCTATAATTTTTTTTTTTTTTGTTATTTCAGTAAGTTTGCCCCTTTTTTTAGCAGAAGACATGCTTATGTGACAAATATGTGGACTCAACCTTTAGTGTTATTTTTCTGACTAAACACCATTTATTTCAATGTTGTTATTCACGAAGAAAAAGGCTCATATTCCTTTTATTGTTTTACGTGAACGCTGTATTATATCCCACTGGGAATATATGACAGAAGTTTGAAATTACAAAATTGAAATTGGAATCAGGTTTAATTAAAAAGAGGGAGGAAATTCTGAGTTAAAATTATTTTTCCCATCTTCCCCTTTCCTTGTTGCTGTGCTTTTTGAGTGTTTGTTTTAAAAATTCAGAGCTTCTTAATGTGTAGTTGCTAGGCAAAACAGGCTCTATAAGGAAAGATGAACAACCTTTTTAAATAGTTGTTTGATTTTATATATTTATGATGTGGTAAATCATTTCACACAGATGGCTTAGAACGCCGATGTTGACTTCATGAAGTCTGCTTTATCATTTTACTGTGTTCCTGTTGCTATCTGCTGTGTTCCTAGTAGGTAGCCAGCCCCTGGTACAGGGTGGGGTGCAAAAGAAAAGACTAAGAAAGGATTTCCAGGATTGCCTGGAAATCTGTCCTGATAGCCTGGACTTGTTTTTCTAGAAGAACCCAGATCAGGTGCAAGGAAAGTAATAGAGTTGTTTTTTCAGCAGTGTCATTTTAAAAGATGATTTCTGAGAAGTTAAATACTTGGGTTGTGAGGAATGGTTATGCCAATTTGAAATTAAAACCAAGTTAGGGAGTTTAATCACTCTATAAGCCCTGGTGCACCTTATCAGATTAATACCATGGTTGTTGATTATTACCTATGCAATAGTCTGACATGTCTAGGATTACTTTTTTTTTTCGTTTGCTGTGAGCGTTGGTGGTGATTTATGTTAATCATGCTCCTGATGATGGGTGGTATATTTTTAAACTATTTTAAATTACTGTTAACTCCATCTTTTAACTATTTGCATTTTTTAAGCAATGCTTTATTGTTAGATAGAAATAAAAAAAAAAATCTTATCTTGTGTATGAAATCACTGAAAGTGCATTTCTGGTGTGTTTGATTTCAGTTTCCATTGTAATGGGAATACCTACGGTGAAAAGAAAAGTCAAGTCTTACCTTACAGAAACTCTCCACTCTCTTATTGATAAGCTATCCCCTGAAGAAAAACTGGATTGTGTTATGGTTGTCTTTATAGGAGAGGTAATCAAATATTTTTATACAGTTTCTAACCTGCCTTTAATTTCAAGTACCACTCCTTTCAGGAATTCAAGGAAATCGAGATGTAGACAGATTCCATAAAAAGGAGACAGTGTCAGTCTTGTGCTTCTCAGAGAAATGATCCTGAAGAGCCTAGCTTTTTCTATTTCTCAAGGGAATAGTGAACATGGATTCAGTGGACTGGTTATTTTGCAGATCGTTTGATGCTTATACCTAGTGACAGAGATGTGCTAATTACTTTATTCCTTCAACATCAAAATAAGGGCTAAGGTGCTCTGGGGTTGTAGCAAGGCTTCTTCCCATTCTCTTCATGCTACTGCTTAGTCCTTGCTCAAATGAGTGCTGCAGTTTGAGATGTTAGGCACAGATTGTTACTGATTTTATTTTCTGGACAGGGTGGATATTGTAAGTTCATACCTTTTTAGTGGATTGATTCAAACACTGTTCAGTTGGACAGTTTGATTGCTTTGTTCATGACTTAGTGGAAATCAAATTAGGAAAATGACCTCTGCTCAACTCCAGTGCAGTTTAAGTACAGCAAGAAATGGGTGTAGTGTGAGGTTAGGTAATTTTGTTAATAAGCTTAAAATTATCTGAGTTTTGTCTATAGCTTGTACCAACAAAAAAAAGTGCAAGACACTACAAAAATGTTTTTGTGAGAGAATTAACAAAAATGGTATTTTAAAAAGATTTTCATATTTTCTTGCTGACTTTATTTGAGAAATCAAGTTGACAGTGTTTAAGAAGTATTGCTGGAAGCCAGTGGTGGACTGTAATCTGTTTGTGCTAAGCACCCTAAAAAGCTTTTAATCCTGCTATTTTATTTTTTTTTTTTAGCAGATCAGTCTCATTCCGTTCTTGTAAAGTTGACTTTTTTACTAGAAAACAAGTTGAAAATTAAGGCTAATGTCTGCCTTCAAACAGCACGAACAGTGTAAATAGATGAGCTGGTAAACACAGATGCATTATGGTTGTTAAACAGAGATCTGCATATTTATTTACTGCATGGATATTTCTCAATAATGTAATTATACACAGTAAACTTCCATACTGGAAGTTCAAGGAATTTTAAAATATCTCAGCTGATGTGATATCTAATCTTGACAGTAAACTGCAATTGTCCCACTAACTGACACGTGTCTGTATTCTCCAATTTGTTAAAATAACTGTATTGCAGAATAATTTGCAGGTATTCAATAGGATGACTAATAAATAGGCATGATTCATTATACCTCTATACTTAAAAATCTTTTTATTCCCCTTTACTATGTAGCTAGTTTATAGACTTATCAGATGACTTGAAGCACGCGATTCCAATCTCATAAACCTGTTCTGCATGAGAACTTGCTTTCAGAATAAACTATAGGCTGTAGATTTAAGAAGCTGTGAACTTCAGATTAAAATGATTGTCTAGTATTTTTATTTAATAGGGTTTGTAATTAACATAGGAAACATGGTCTTGAAGTACTTTACATCATCATAGTGAAACAACAGACATATATATTTTCACATACACTACTGAATATGAGAGAAATTAACGTACTTTTCTGGTATCTAAACAATTTTATTATTTTCCTGTGAGGAGATCTCATTTACCATGAAGAAAATGCATCTTAGGCTTGCTCTAAATATATCACAAATTATTGTCAGTCCACTTCATTAATCAGTGACTGCACTTAGTACAATCTTTTGTACAAACAGTAAACAGCGTATATTGGAAAGACCTTGATTTGACCAAAAATATCAGGAAGACAAATAATTTCAGTAAGAATCAGACGACACTACAGGCATGCAAAAGCATCTTGCTGATTCTGTTCACTACTGATTGCGTCTGACCAGGCAATAATTGACCAGCCATTTGTTCTTTGAGCACTAGTCCATATGTTACACTTTCTTGCATATTGCGTATTCAGATCTTACTCTGTTGTTTCACGTGCATACAATTCACTTCAGGCTAGAGAAACCTGCATATCTTGACTATCTTTTACTGTCACCATGTCATCTCTTTATGAAAACAGTTGTTGCTAAATTAAAAGATGTTGATCTTCAATAGTGTTTTCTCTGTTCTTCTTCTGTGGAGAATCTTTTTTTCTGTTTTATTTCTTTGGAAAAGTGTCTGTACTGGTTGGGTCAGTGTGACACAAGCACCCAGCAAGGCACCATCCTGTGGGCTGGCATGAGCAAAGCCTTAGCAAATTAAGCACTGAGTGCAAATACTGGGTCAAACCTTGCTGAACCTCTTTTGGATGTATTAACATTGGAGTGCAATATGGAAGACTTCTCCAGCAAAATAAATGAGCCTGTATTTTCACCTCTTCTTGCTGTGGGCCTGAATTATAGATCTCTCTGATCAACAAATCTCTTGATAGAAAACAAAGGAGTATTTTGTGCCTCTTGGTCTCAACACAGATGTATTAGTATCATCCTGGCTACAGAGATGTTCCATTCTTTCTGCTAATTGTTGAAAACTTGAGAGCCTCCCTTTCCTGGAGCTGTGTTGGAGAGTGTATTCCTAGTCCTCAAAAGATCTCGAGTTGGAGACGGACCAATAGATCTTAGCATATACATATGTATGTATGTAATATATATATTTTAAAAAAATCAAAGCTAGAAAAGGCTGTTGTGCCAAATAATACATTATCTTCACACGGTAATTCTAAAAGCCTACACAGATGATAGCCTTTATTTTGGACATCTCATCAAAACTGATCAGAATGAACACAGCTTCTGGATATACTGCTGACTCTTATATCTGGAAGGGTAGTTTGGCCTGTCAGTGAGAATTTGAGCTATTTAAGCTGCTATTGCAATCCCCGCTTCTTTGGCACCTAAGCTTTGGCACCCAGAGAGTATGGACTGCTGATACTGGGAACCATCATGGCATTTTACAATCTTCTTCATGGCAGTGACTAGCAAAGCTTTTATATGGGATTAAACCAGTGATTAAAAATCTTTCTTAGGTCTCAGAGAAGATCTTTGACAGGATTTGAAAACTTCCATGTACCTGAGACAAATTTAGTATCCCAGCACAAAGACAAAATTCAGGGTTCTGCTCTTTTCTTAAGATTGACTGTAATCCTTCTCTATCTGTAAGATACCTTCTGAGAGGCACCTGGGCCACAGTATCTATCTGATGCTTCTAGTAAGGGAGCATCACTGTTAGTGGACGGAATTGTGTCTGACTCTTTGGTAATGTCTAGTGTATTTATGAGATGGAGAGTAACGATGATAATCTTATTTCAGAAGCATTGTAGCAGATGACTTCATACCTGGATGATTGACTGAATTGACACTTTAAGTTTTGGACAGCACTATCAAATTTTGCTATTGTGGTCTGCCTTGGCCTAAAGATTTGGAGGACAGACGGAATTTTTCCTTATTATAAGTAACACATATCATAGAAGGGTGCTTTTGACTGTACACAGCAACTATCTTCTGAAAAACAATCTAGACCTTTTCAACAATTTACAGCCTTACCCAAGGAGAAGACAGTTTCTGCAGGTTGCCAGGCCACATATACTACTTTCTTTCAAAGTCTACAAACCAGGCTTCATCTGTAATATGCACAAAACTAGTAGAATGCTGTATGACACTAACATACCTTGCATCTGAATGTCCTGTTTTGAATAGTCCCTTGATATTTTTGTTCTGGCTGGCTGCCTTAAAAGCTAAACTTGTTCTCTGATGTGGTGCTGTGGTTCGCAGCACAATCTATATGGCTGACATGCAGGACACAAGGGTAGGGAGAAACGAGAGTGGAGTGATACAAGAGTGTACTTGTATTCCTGCTGTTGCTGCCAAAGGCTCTGCATTGCGAAACCCTGTCCTGAACTGAATCAGGTTAATCATGGAAATGATTGGAGAGAGAAAGATATCTCTTACCTGTGTGATAGAGTGGGGACTTCCAGTAAGAGAGGGATGAAGTCATTAGCTCATGTAGGACACAGAGGGTACAATTGTGCTTAATGTAACGTTAGTGGGCTATGTTATGACAGTATTCTGCATTCCTGCTTTTTGCTTTGCCTCTTGTTCTTATATTCCATGTATATACATGTTCCCTGAACTTGCTGCCTCAGACACTGTATTCCTGAAAATAATTTTTTTTCAGATGCATTTGTTGACCTGTAACAGATGCTGCCTTTTTCCCTACGTTTTATTTATATCCATACACTATTGCAACCACTGGAAGCCACTGCTGCACTTTTATGCCTTAGGGCTTTTTCTTCACTGCATAAATATACAAAAATAGGTCCAAATGCCACTTTAGTGGCTCCGTTTTCCTATGTGAATTTCAATGTCTTGTATACAGATAATTATATTCATATGTACTTTCACCATTTCAAGGCAAAATATATACTTGCTTTGCCTTTTCTGGAGGCTGTTCAATTTTGCATTGTTGTTATTTAAAATACACTGTAAAGTTATTCCACCCCCATTCTACAGGAATTCTACATAAAAGATCAAATAAAATTGTAGAAATTAGCGAGCAATGAAATGACCATGCTTTGCAGATTAGCATGATTGTTTCCCTGGGATTTTTTCTTTGTTTGGAAGATGTTCTTGAATAAGTTAAGACTGACTTAGATTTCATTTAAGAATTAAGACCTGGATAATCTAACAGCCTAGGTAAACCGCATTGTTTAGAATGTACTATACAGTTAATGTCTGAATTTCCCCCTTTTTTCCCTGCAGCTTCTCTTCTTGAATTTGTAGTATTTTGATATTCTGCATCTTAATTTCCTTCCCTTGTGGGGAAAAAAAAATAATCTTTGGAATTTTAGTGCCATCTTTGCTTCTATTTGCACTTCTCTTCCTAAAACTGACTCTGTTTGACAACTGAAATATAAATTTAATCCAAACAGAAGTTTGGTCTGTTAAGGCAAGATCTGAGATTCAGAGAATCACTGAAATTAGAAGGGACCTCTAGAAGATCATTTAGTTCAACCCTCCTGCTCAAAGCAGAGTCAGCTGGTGAAAACTTGTACATTTTGCAGAGCATTTCAATATGCAACTTGAAAATTATAACTTTTAAAAAAGCTAAGGTTGCAAGTCAAATTTCCAGAACAAGAAAATGCTACAATTACATTGCTTGTGCGCTGCATCAAGGCATTGCATCATGTTTTTCTTTGTTGTGATTTTGGTTTTGGTTTTTTTCACCCCCTTTGGAGAATCTAATGTGAAAATGAAGGTTTTTCACTAGCCAGGTGCCAGTGTTGATGCATATAGTCTAAGTTTTCATGGCAGCCGTAGCACTTTATATTGACATAATCCAGTGTTTAGCACTTCTGATCATACCAAGTGGACAAGTCATGGGAATTAAGTAACAGTAGTGCTTAGTGGCAAACTAAGAAAAACTTAATTTGTAATGTATCCAGTATCACTAGATAAGTTGTTGCAGGAGGGGTGAGACACAAAATAAAAGCTGGGGCAGGAATCTCACTTTTCCAATGGGATGTAGATGTCTGAACTTCAAGGCTATTTTTGTTTCTTCTAGCAGTGCCATGTCTTCTTGGTAATGCTAGAGTACAAGACCATGTCCTGCATGGTCTGATGCAAAGTGCATGTGTGCTTGCTCTGCCTGTATGTCAGCCTGGCTCCAGCCCTGTTTGGACACATTTAGATTTTACATACGTGGATAGAATCAATTCTCAGTTTCACATGGTGATACAGATGCAATCTAGGTGTTGCTAAATAAAATTGAGGCAAAATCTAAAACAAAGACAATATTTTTTCACTTGGTATGTAGCTAAATTGTGGACCTTGTTACTACTGGATATTGTGAAATACAAGTGAGTAGATGGGTTTTGAAGTGAATCAGGCAAATTCACAAAGACCAGATGCAGGAAGAGCTATTGGATATAATGGTATGGATACCAGTCAGGCCTAGGAATTATAAACTGTTGATTAGTGAGAAATGGGAGGTATATGAAGGGAAAGAAGGTTCGTTCTGTACATACCCTGTTTATTGCACTGTACACTGCACTAGAGCAGCCCCACCTTGAGTACTGTGTGCAGTTTTGGGTGCCTCAATATAAGAAGGACATCAAACTATTAGACCGTGTCCAGAGGAAGGTGACCAATATAGTGAAAGGTCTTGAAGTCAAAATTTATGAGGAGCAGCTGAGGTCACTTGGCTTGTTCAGCTTGGAGAAGAGAAGGCTGAGGGATGATCTCATTGCAGTCTACATCTTCCTCAAGGCAGGCAGTGGAGGTGGGGTGCTAATCTCTCTCTGGTGACTGTCAATAGGACATGAGGAAGTGGAATGAAGCTGCATCAGGGGAAGTTCAGGTTGGACATTAGGAAAAAGTTCTTCACAGGGAGGGTTGTCAGTCACTGGAACAGGCTCCCTAGGGCAGCAGTCATGGCACCAAACCTGTCAGAGTTCAAGGAGCATCTGGACAAGCCCCTTAGTCACATGGCTTGGTTTTACACAGTCCTGCAAGGAGGAGGGAGGTGGACTTGATGACGCTTGTTGGGTCCCTTTCAACTCAAGATACTCTGTGATTGCATCTTTTTTTTTTTTTTTTTTTCTTCTATGCATCTGCTACTGACTAAGACAGTAGATAGACCTTCAGTCTAAAATGCCATGGTTTTCCTTACATTTTGAGAAACAGTCCACCTTCTGTCATTCTTGAAGGTATGGAGTGGGTACGATTTAACAGTACAAAAGAGTTGATTCTTAAAACTAGAAATATTCAGTTGGCTAGCTTTTAATAGGAACTTTCTAACATCTTGTTTTGTCTGCTACCTAATACATTCTACTACTTTGCTATGCACACGCTCACTCATAAAAATCAATAAAATCAATAAAAAAGATTGGAAAGTTCATTGCTGCTCTGGTTCTTTGTGTGCTTGTTATGAGTAACAGTGTTTGTTCAGACAAACCTTAGAATAATTGCAAATTTGAAATGTAGCCTCACCTAACCTAGAGAAGGTACTTTAGAGGATTGTAGGGCAGCATCTTACAAAACCTGAGGAAATTTAAAAATTTATTTCACTGACATTCTGAAACTTTAGTTTGTTCCACAATGGACTCTCAGTTTTCTTTTAGAGAGATATTCATCAAAGCACTCTATGTGTGTCTCATCAAAATTGCTGATGCAAGGAGTTAAACCTTAGATGTTCCCATGTTCACAGGCTTATGAAACTCTATAGATCTCATAAGGTAAAGTCTTCTTTTCTTGCTGAAAGTTTAGACAGGCTTAAGGGGATACTGGTGAGGTATCTTGAAGAAGAGTCTACTGAGGAATATTAAATACAGAAAATCACATCTGTCTCAGGAAGTAACCTGAACCAAAGGTAGTCAGAGCATGGATGGTCACAGGAGGGAGTACTGTGTATGCTTATCCTGTTCTTATTCTTTGCTATGTATCTGTTTATGGCTGCCACTGCTGGAAGCCAGATGCTGGGTGAAGCTCAATCTTTGATCTGATCTGGTATGAATGAAAAAAAGGAGGATGTCTTGCTGCAAGTGTTTCTTGCTTTCTCTCAGAGATTGGTAATTTCATATGATTAGGAAGAAAGGACAGGCAGAAAGATCTGAACTGCTGATTATTGGAAAAAACACCCCTACATATGCCTTTCATTAGTTACCAGAGATCCACCAGACAGGACAAACTTGTTTGTAAGGCTCTGTATGATTCATTGATAAGATGCATCTTTGTAGCTGGCACTGTTAACTCTTTGGCTGTGGCCTATCACAGTTTTGCATTTAATTGCTTCAAAATTATTAGTTCTAAAATGTTCTTTTTTTGCTTCTTTTTCTTGGGTCTTGGCTCCTAGGGATTATTTAATCTTCAACCTGAATAGTTTTACTAAGGAAGAATTCTGGCTTTGTTACTGCCTTCTGATTTGGTAGCTGTGGTCTTACAGGTTGTGCTGCTTTGCTTGGGATCACCAGTGACATATACTTTCAATAGTTGCAGGGAGCACTGATACCATGAAACAGAATTTAAGTTCATTGTAGCTGCATCCACCTGCTTCAGGGTGGGGCCCTCCATGGGCTGCAGGTGGATATCTGTTCCACTGTTAGCCTCCATGGGCTGCAGGGGGAGAGTCTGCCTCATCATGGTCTTCACCATGGGCTGCAGGGGAATTTCTGCTCCCACACCTGGAGTACCTTCTCCCTCCTCTTCTTCATTGACCTTAGTGTCTGCAGAGTGGTGTCTCTCATGTATTCTCACTCTTCTCTTTGGCTGCAGTTGCTGTTGCACAGCAACTTTTTCTCCTTAAATATATTATCTCAGAGGCACTATCACTGTTGCTGATTGTCTCGGCCATGGCCAGTGGTGGGTCCATCTTGGAGCCAGCTGGCTTTGGCTCTATCGAATGTGGGGGAAACTTCCTGCAGCTTTCCACAGAAGCCACCCCTGCCTCCTCCCTGCCCACCAGAAAAAAACCAAACAACCTTTCCACTTGAGCACAATACAAGAAAAAATGGTAGGATCAATTTTTTAATGCATTTGCTCATGTGAAAAATGGCACAAAATCTTTTAATCTCAGTGGGGGTTTTTTCATTCTAAAAGTGGCATCTCCTTTTGCACTATGCTGATGCAGTGATTGTTGATTCATAAGGAAGATTACCTACTAAGCCAGCAGTGGTATTTGCTGTGTCTTGTGTTCAGTGCAGCTAGACCAGACCGTCTTGACTTTGTGTGACAGCAACACAGAATACAATATGAGATTGGAAGTATACAGGCTACATCTCTTTAATATGAAGCTATTGTGATTGCATAGCACTTATGAAGAAAATATGTATAAGAAAACTTAGGACAAATGCTTTCTACTCACATGTCCTTGTAGTATTTAGAATCTGCTTTTGGAAGAAACCCACTGTTGTGTTTTTTGGAAAAGTGTGCATCACTGGCATTATGTTGGATTTTATAAAAATAAATCTTTAAAAATAGGAATGGTGATTTTTTTAAGATCAAAGGGTAAAGCACCTTTTTCAAACAAGATCAGTGGTTCTATAGAAATGCTTGGGAGGGATTTATACTTTGTGTGTATAATCCTTTAATGGTAATCTGCATTACAAATTCATCAGAAAAAGTATGAACTGTTCCCTTGTTTCCAGCATTTCAAAAGCAGCTATTTCTGCAGAATCCTCATGAGCCACCAGAGTCTGAGTTGATTTATAGAGTGTAAATTTTCTTTTGAAGACTGATAAATAGCATGTCAAGTTATTAGATTAGTAAGTATAACTAAGATTAGGATTTTCAGTCACCTTTATGAATTCACAAACTCTCTTTTCCTGGAATGCATGTTTACGACCAAGTGAATAGGTTGAGTAATCGCCAGTTCTGGCAAGTTAGGTGATCTAGACTTTTCCAGAATGTCACAATTTATATTTTAACCAACAAGTAATTTTTGGAAACTGTGTATCTTTTGAGAACTGTGTGATTTATCGCATTGATAGTCCTTCAAGTTTAATCTCCAATTCAATAAAGCAACCCTAGTCAGGAAAACACCATGTTCATTGCTGTCTGTGGTTGGGGCGTTCACACTTTAAATGCAGAGTTTAGGAGATATATTTTTGAAAGAAGAGTGTGTTCAATGTGCTGTTTTCCAGAAAACTTTCCTTGGTAATACTTTAACATATGTTTTCATTATTATCTAACAATAATATGAAGTTTTTCCTCCACAAACACTCAGTGATCATTTTGTCATTAAGAGCATGAGAAGTCGCAAGAAAAAATACCAACAGCTGGATTAGAACTATCTGTTAAAAGCAGGTACAAGGTAGATATTATTCCCTTCTGTTTACAAAAAAAAAAAATTGTTTATTCTCCCATTAGACATAAAATATAGTTATGTGTATGATGTGTTCCTATATTACTTAAATATTTTACATGCTGAAATTGCTTTTCAAGTACAGCTATTTCCAATGCTTATTTTACTGGGTTCTTTTCAAGTGTAGCTCCAAAACTGTTAAGTATGTTATTTTTCATGTTTGTTTTTTTCCAGACTGATCTTGATTATGTTAACAGTGTTGTTGCAAGCCTGGAAAAAGAGTAAGTTGTAGTTTTAATGGGGGACTTCCTAGCTTATTGGTGGGTTTGCTTTTTTGTTTTTTCCTAAATCAGTATTCTGGAAATATGAGATCAGGCGTCTCATGCATTCTTTGGGGTTTGGATTTTCAAACAACAAAGTAATAGATGACAAATTGAGGGGCAGTGATTCAGTCAGTTAAATTGTAAAACAATGAATGAGATCAAATTATTTGGTACAACATAGACAGTTGGGATTTATTGAACATGAATGGAAATTTTACATCTATGTTAGGGCTTTGTATTCCATATGTTCAGAGAGAACTGAGGTGTGGGGGGGATCACTAGGTTCTGAAAAAAGAAAGGCAAAAGAAGTGTTTAGAATCTAGTTAGAATTCTGAATTACTGGCCAAGAGGCTATACTGCTCTGAAGACTACACTAAGGAAAACAATATTTTTTTATATACTACTTTTATTTAACATGGCTCGTTTGAGTAAGTCATTTTTGTAACCACACATAACTGTACCAACAGAAAAGCAAGGAGAAAGTCTACAGAACTCAGAATCTTTCATGTGACTTTAGGATGTTTCTATTTACAGGTTTTCTACAGAGATCAGTTCTGGCTTGGTGGAAGTAATAGCCCCTCCTGCAACTTACTATCCTGACTTGACAAACTTGAAAGAGACATTTGGAGACTCAAAAGAGAGAGTGAGGTTAGTTTATTCCCCCAGATCTTTTCCCATCTCCTCCCACACCTACACTTCTGTTGTTTATGAAATGGCAAATGGGATGTGAATTCTTGAAATGTTTCCTTACTGTAATTCTTGAAAGTGTGGGGATGCTAAAAGTGCTCTGTGAATCCATCTCATTCCTATCTGCATGCTGTTCTGTGCATGATCAGAGCCTAATGCCATGCTTGGTTGAATTCATTTACTATTACATTTTGGGAGAACTGATACTTGATACACTTTTGTTGCTGTAGGTAGACTTTTTTGTTTACTGTTTTTCTTCCTGAAATACAGTGTAAAACCCAGTAATTCTGTCTGAATTACCATTTAAAGTGCACATGTGTTTTTAGTGAAATGTCAGGTAGTTTTCAGAAAATCAGATGCAAGTTAAACCAGTTTTATGGCTGTATTAAAGCATAAGGCAAAAGATTTGTTCCTTTTTTTCAGACAGAGGATTTCCTGAGGGAACAATGCCAAAAGCAGCTGTCCTGACATTTCATTAATATGCGTCATTCTACATAGTGAGATTTACTTTGCATTGCCAGCGTGTATTGAAATAATTTTTTTCATAATCCTTAAACTTTTAATTTAATTTCAGATGGAGAACAAAACAAAACTTGGATTATTGTTTTCTTATGATGTATGCCCAGAAAAAGGGGGTTTATTACATTCAGGTAAATTTCTCTTCTTTGTTTTGACACAAGTTTTCAAATGAATCTCCAGAAATTATACTGTTGGACACATCAGAAGGACCTATACAGAAAAGAGATAACTTGATTCCATAGTTGAAGGAGGGCATTAAGTATGGAGGCTGTGGTATATGAGGAAGTTGTGGGGGACACTCTGAAGTAGAAAGCTCTCCTGGAAGCTGCACAGCCAATAACATGAGACAGTCATTTTGAAACGAGGCAGTCACACAAATATTAGTGGCAGCACAAGAAGGAGAGCATGAATGCACTGGGAGAAAGGACAGAAGAAGCAGGATCCTTAAAGCAGTGGTCTGTACTTAGTATGACTTAAAGGGACACATCTTGGCAATTCTGCTGCCCGGACTAGATGGCTAGTTTGGACCATGCACCTGTTCTTCTATTGGACAGCTAAAGCCAGGTGAAATGAATCCCATCTCTGCAGACAATGTGTCTCTTAGTTTCTTATCTCAGAGGAGAAATTCTTTCAGTGCTGTTAGGTATGTGAGTAAACAGAGTCACATTTCTGTAGAAATGATGCAGATATTCTACTTGTTCTACTGATGATGTCACTTAGTCTAACATTTTGTGGATGATTTTCCTCTGAAGAGAGAAGCTAGAAAAGCAAAGTTTTGAAGTAGTAAGTTGAGATACTTTTGTGGATTCTTACTACAGAAAGATTCTGGATTAGTTCTCCACAAATAGACAGACTGTCATCCCTACAATAGTTATTCTTGGCTATAGCATCTAGTTTTTAAAGCAGCGCTTGCATTAGAAATATGTGGCTATGTATTAGCAATATATTGTACATCAGTATTTCCTAGCTGTACTTTTTCCTATTGCTTTGCTGGTTCTTTTTTTTTTATTATTTATGTTGATATCACTGCTACCTTCCTCTAGCTTGAAGATGACATCGTTGTCAAGCAGAATTATTTCAGCACAATAAAAAATTTTGCACTTCAGCTCGCTTCTGAAGATTGGATGATTCTAGAATTTTCTCAGCTGGGTTTCATTGGTAAGAAAATGTTCAGTTTAGAACACATTCATCCTCAGAGTCTGTGAATTAATAGTGGTCTGATTTCAAAGCTATCTTCTTTGTACTGGAAATGAACCAAGAAGTAGAAATTAATTGGCTTTTGTAGGAGCTCTGGTTTAATTCATGGGTTTGATTTTTTCAGTTGTTTCATATACTCTTATATGACTGAGGCAAACTCAAACTGTTGGAAAAGAGGGCATTTTTAAAACTGAAAGTTAATTAATTTATAGAAATACTAACAGTCAAACTGCAAGCAATGACTTATGTTGAATTTAGCTGCCATTAAAACAGAAATGTCATTATAAGACAACTGACGGAAGTAAAAGAACAAAGCATGATCACTAACTCTACCTAAAACAACTTCATTGATGTTTGTGCCAAAATTTCTAAGAATCAGCAGGCATCTGTTTGTCTTGGTTACAAAGCTTGTTCTATCTCTACCTTTCTATTCCATCGAGGAGAAGTTACGACAGTCTGCTCCTTCTTAGGTGTAGTTGGAGTCTACTATCTATCATTTGCAATGAACAACAGTGAGAGAAGCTAATGCAGCATCCCGGGCTGTTGTGGATTGACTATGAGTTGTTGTTGAAATTACTTCATAGCTATTTGCTCTTACACTAATAGGTTTTTATTGAGAGGTACTAGACTTAACAGAAAAGCAATTAAAAAGATGCCTTGAAGGGATTTTTACAAACTAAAAGTTATTTCATCACTGCAGTGATGTGTCATGATCTGTTTAAAAGTGAGAAGCTGGAGATATGCAAGGAAAAATGAAAACCGAAGTCAGACTGTGGAGATTCCTGTATGTAGACAACGCAAATTATTCCAATGCAAAGGCTCTAAGTTGAACTCAGAACAGGAAGAAAATCCTACATGTAACAGATAAAGCTCAGTCATGAGTTCTGTCATTCTCTTGGAAATTCTTGTTCTCTTGTTTAAGTAAAAACATCTACTTTGCAGAGAAAGGCTTCAGTTTTAGCTCAGTGACCCATAATGGTTGCAAACAGTGGAGATTCATCTAGATTGAGGAACGGAGGAGGTTGGCACTGTGTGAATGGCAAGTGCTATCTTGTTTCCAGCTCAGCATCAGGTGTGCTGCTGAGGCAATAGCTCCCCTGACTTTCAGGGTCTTGGAGATTCACCGAGTAGAAAGGAAAATAGTAGTTATCTCCTAAACATGCTATGCTAGGGTACAAAATGGTCCTTTGTGTGTTTGCCTGTCAGTCTAACCTACAGAAACAATGGAGAAGAGATGAAATGGGCAGAGGGAATTCTTATCTATCTGGCCACACACATAACTGATCTGCTTGGTTGCCTTGGGCTACCAGCAAAGATGCACTGTTGCTGAAATAGTTATGGCACTGGTTTTGTGGCCTCAGAAGTGAAAGGGAGGAACAGGAAACAGAGCTGCCTATCATCGAGAAATAAGCATTTAAAGAATTTATTGGAGCTTTTGCCCTAAATAGACTTGTCTCTTCTGTTGGGGAACCCCTTGCAGCTCTCTGTGATTCTCTGGCTGCAGAGACTGGTTGATTACCAGCATCTGATTAGGCTTTGTTTCTACTTTTGAACAGTTAAACTGAAATTGTGGGCTTAGTTGCGTTTAGAGTTTTAGCTCCAGTTCTAATTGCACTTTAAATGTAAATTCTGTATGAAGTTTCTGGGCTATAGAAGTAATTTACATTCATTCTACATTTGCTTAATTAAATAGTAAAGAGTACTCACTTACACATTGCAGTTTTGTAAGACTGACATGTCAAAATGGGTGTAAAACCAAATTACAGTTTAGGGCATGCACTGTCTACTGCATGCAGATGTATTTCAGATCACTTACTACTTGTGTATTTGTGTATTTCACACCCCTTTCTGTTCTCAGTGCTGCTATAGAGGGCATAGTGTCTATACCAGAAGGGGTAGGTATATCTTTCTTAATCCTGAGATTTGGCTTAATCATCTGCCAACTGTTTAAAAATATTTTAAAGTTGTTTTTCTATCCTGTCTATATACTTTTTTTTTTCAGTGTAGGCTCTGAAAATACTTACAGTTAAATTTAGTTGTTAGCTCCTGCTGCTTGCATCCCTGTTCTTTGTTCCTTGTATCATATTTGCTTGTTTCCTTTTAATTAGATGATATACGTAGAATTTCAGATGCATTTAGCTATGGCTACACATCTTAATGTTGCTTTTCTACCTAGAAAATTAAATTAGATTTTTTTTCTCCCAATTTAACTACTTATCGTGCTTTTATGTTTTGAAAGAAAAATTAGTATTTATGAAAGTGACTAAAACTTCTGACTTTGAGACACATTGGTGTGCTATAACCATATATTACATAGAGATTTTATGCAGGTAATCTAGATTTGCCTCATCTCTACTATCCCTTTGTGGATCTTGATGCAGACTGATACTATGGTAATTTGGTAATGCGGATAGCTATGGAGAAGAGCAAAAGTTAGTTGTAACTGAGGATGAGTTTTACGTGTAGATGTCCAAGAGAGAAAGTAGAGCGCTGAATTGCCTAGATGCTACTGATTTAGAAATAATCTCTAAAAAAGAGAGGTGTGGCTGATTCGCTGTAAGCTATTGGAAACCTTGATCAGCTTGCAAGTTCTGCTAGGTAAAAATGTTTTGTGTCATAGTGTATTTCTGAACTGAAAATCTAATTTATGCAAGTACTACATGAGGAAGTGATAAATGCAGCTATTTAGGCTGACAGCAGGATTACAGAATCCTGTCACCTCTGCCACAAAGCAGAAGTTGCTTTCTTTGGGGTTTTTTGATACTGAAAGCACAGTCTGAAGTGCTGTCAAGTATCTAATAAATAATGGGTGAGATGTATGCTGTTTCTCTAAGAAGCTCTGTGGCAGGAGATGCATCTTTTGCTCTTCTGGATTCTGGTTTGCATTGCGGTCCCTGACACAACATGTGAAAGTCCTACTAGCTTTTTAGGGGAAATATTGATTTGTCTTCAAACTGCCTGTGAGCTGAAGTGTTTTCCAGAGGATCTACAACACTCTGTGCTGTGGCTATGATGTCAGCTGTCACTAACTTTTAATGGAGCAGCGTGAAATGAGCCTTTTGGTTGTCTTACACAGTTCCTCTGAATCTTACTGTGCCCTGATGTTTTAAGGCCTGTTATTCTGATTATTTTAAGTTGTTCTGATTACAGTTTTGCTCAAGCTGTCCACATAGTTGAAGCTTGGGGAAGAGTAGATCAAGTGAAATATTTGAGATTTAAATAACTTCAAAGAGGTTCTGGTTTTAATGCCAGTAATTTGCATATCATTAACAGGGAAAATATTGAACTACTTCAACTATAGTTAGAATATGTGCTTGCAGGTATAAAATTATTATTGCTGTAGACTGCATACATTTAACATGATGCTTATGCAGAAACATGCAAATGAATGATTTAGATATTTGCAGTTCAGAGAACTATAGAAAACAAAGTTTTTCATTTTGTGTGTATGTTGTACTTGCCATCAAAGTACTGAGAGGGCAGAGTAGTTCACTAAGGATAACATTTAAACAGGCTGAAAATCAGATTCTTGGCAGGGCACAATAAATAGAAGGAGATATTCCACAATATTTATTTTCTTTTCAGTTCTGGCTTTCACTTTTCTCAATATAGATAAATAATATGGAGAAAGTCTTCCACATTTTGTAAATCTCTAGGAATTTATGGACCAAGATTTTACTTTTGAGTCTTAATTTTTTTCGATTTTGAAGTTTCTTTCCAAGGATAGGTTGTATGCACACAGAATCTGAAACCTCTGAAATTTTGTCAGCAGTGTCTCCTTGATTTATGTCTCTTCTCATGCACTGTACCAACTGCATGAGCACGGTGCAAGATGAGCCATTGCTTCAATTCTTTCACATTGTCTTTGGTTTGATGCAGTGTGTGTTGACTGCAGTTCTTGCTGAGGTCTCTTTGGCTTGATGATTTTTGACTGCATGTTGGGGATGGCCAGTGGGCAATCTGTAGGCTGGATTTGGATGGCATTTCAGTGACTCCATGGCTTACAGCATTTTCCTCACCTGCAGCTGCATGGGAGGCCACAGGACTGCAGGACCTTGGAAAATGCTGCTGCTTGTTCTTGGGCTATGGCTATGCCCCAGGGAAGCCAGGCTCTTGCTGCTACCCTCACTCATTCAGAGGGGCTGGGGTGTCAAATCTGTGGAGTAGGAGATGTACTGGGCTGCTTTCCATCACAAGAAGTAGCTGTGGACAGTCAGGGGTCTAGAGCTTGGAAGACCTGTTTCACCAGGTGCTTCACTGCAGAGGCCTGTTTTTTGAGCTGTTGGAGGAAGAATGTTCTAGGGGAGGAAAGGGGGACTTTGATCCATGGCAGTACTGCTGTGATGTCCTGAAACAGAAGTGATAGATGAGGGATGCTGTGTTATACTGAAGGGCAAGGAGCTAGGGGAAGGCTGTGCCAAACTGGGTGTGGAAGGTGGTGACAGCATTTCAGCAAGTGCTATGTAGATGTCTGTCCTTGGTTACTGAAGCGAGAACACGGCTTGTCTCAAGAGCAGGGTGTTGCCTGTTCATCTTAGCTCCAGTGATCATTATGAATTACAGTGAGAAGGCTTTCCCAGTGCTGTTGAACCCTTCCATGGTGTTGGGCAATATAATGTAGAAAATTGGGTCTGTGAGTAATGTTGGGTCTGAAGACACTAGCATAGGTACAGCCAGCTGATGCTTACCTACCATATGCTGACTAGTTGCAGTTGGATGCGTCAGAGGTTTTTTTCTTTGTTTTTCTTTGTTTTTTTTTTCTTCCTGGTATGGCCTGTGACTTTATCATGTTAGCTGGATTATTCCCGAAGTCAGAGGTGGTTGACTGCATGGTTGATAGTAGTATGCCAGTCTAGGCCCAGAAGAAAGTGTATCTGCACCTGGACAAGTTTGCCATATGGAAGTAAATAATTTGTTTGTTGATATCCTGTTTCTATTTTAGGTATAATTAGAATAACTTAAATTAGGGAAAAGAGTAAATTCCTACTTTTACCTTCAGTCTTGTTCTCTGCTTATTTAATTGTAAGTAAGGTCCTGTACTTTAACATTCAGGTTATAAGTGACATGGTCTGTGAGTGTCTTTTCACTGTGGATGACAACTGAAGACTGTAATCCTTGTGCTCTTCAGAAGATGAGCTAGTCAAAGGAAAAATTGTACGGTGTGGTCCTTGGGTAGAAGAAAAGGATTCCAAAGCAGCATGACTGTGCGTGCCTACTGGAAGAGGATATACTGCCTCTTCAGTCAGACTGCTTCCATTGAGATTGGAGCAATAACGTGGGGATGGTTTTGTCTTCCAAGTCACGTGGTATTGTGCATCTCTCTTGCCACTTGGAAAGGTCCACTTCCTATGGAAGCAGGTGTGACTGACAGACTACCTCAGCAGGTGTCATCTAGAAATGATGGTTTCAGTTCCATAAACATCCCAGAATCATCTGATTAGTCCCATTTTTGAGCTGATGTTAGATTAGGGTTTCTCATGTTTTTCTTTTCTCCTGCCCCATGCTATTGAAAGCAGTAGGCAGAGATGAATCACCAGGAAAATTGTGAGCCCATTTATTTGGAAATGTGACAAGCTGAAGGAGCTGTTATTGTGCATGAATGTTTTACACAACATTATACAACTAAAATGATTGTTTTCTACCCATTTTAAAATATTTACTTCCACAAATAATGTTAAACAATATGACAATATAGTGTGTAAATAGTATCAATATACTAACAAAAATCATAATATCTTTCTTATGTCTTTAAAGAAATAAGCTTTGCAGTTTTCCCGTCTTTAGTGGAGCTTCAAATTTTAGTTAGAGTATTTTCAAGTGGAGATGCCTATTTGAGGACTGCATTGCAACAAGCACTTACAAGTAATGTCAATGTTTTTGTTTTATAAGCAGCCAAATTCAAGGATTTTGTAAGGGATATCTTTGATTTAGCAATGTCAGACCAGTTAATGTCTTACCATGTTTACTTCTCCAACCTACTGTGTGAATGATATGCTTTATGAATATAGCATCATTCCAACAGATTAAATAATTGGAACTTTTGTCAGATGCTTCTTCCGTGTTTATTGCACTGCATAATGATGTTGCCTCACTCAGACCCCCCCAAACTCATCTCAGAATTCCAAAATAAGTATTATTTCATTGTCTGTGTTCTTATCCAATTTCATGCAAGTCATAAGGGAATGAGATTGCATCAGACCTGTTTTCTGGAAAGAATGATGCCCTTTAGGTGATCTCCTAAGTATGTATCCTCTTTTTGAGAAAATAAAGGGTCTTGCAATTCAAGATACTGGCGTTCTCAGAGCAAATCTCCATATGTAAGAGTCTGATACCTGGCAATGTCAGAGCACACATAACAGGGCCCCTGCTTTCCCTTAAAAATATCATTGTTGTTAATGTATGTAAGCTAACAACATGACGTTCTATATCTACTCTGAGATATTCTATATCTCAGAGTATCAGTAGAGAAATTTTCCATCCCTGTTACAACAGGAATTTGAACTCCCAGCCCTTTGGTGGTTTGGTTTCGTGTTTTTATTTTGTTTTTTTTTAATGCTACCTTGTGATAATCTTCTATGAATTACAAAATTCAGTGAGCCTCAAAAGAAAGAGAAGTAACTGAATGTCTGTCTCTAAGTGATAGTCCACATGTACATTCATGGTGGAAATGTATGTTCCAAATCAGTTTAGATAACTTCTTATCTTTTGTGTAGTACTGGTTCAGGGTGATACTTCATTTGTATCCTCTCTTCTGTTTTATATAAACATGAACATCCTCCTTAATGGCTAAATAAGGTAGGCTCCTTGCACCGTTTCATTTCCACTCAGCCACCTGGTCAAGTAGCATGCTATTCTGCTGATAAAGTTTTGTATGAAGCTTAAAAACTGCTCCCTATTTGTTTGTCATCCAGACTAGTCTATACAGCTCCTTAGTGGCCTTTCCCAAAGAATTTTGTCCTCTTGTAGGTGAGAACCAAATCCCATTTTCTGATGAGTGTGGGAAGTGCTTTTGCCACCTCAGAGAGGAAGCTGTTTTTAATGTCTACTCCAACTATTCTTCCTAAATGTTGAGGGATAAAATATTAGGACCTCTACTACTTGTGGAACTTATTTTAAAAGCCTATGAAGGCCTCATAGATTACAAGTGGGGAAAAAACATTTCACATGTTTAAGTGCTGCGTGTTAGCGTGTTGTACAGAATTCCGAAGTGTGGACAGACAGAAAGCATTGAAGAAGAGCTTCTATTGGACTCTGATCTATTAATGCACGTGTGCCCTAAGAGCCCACCCCTATCTAAATCAGCACTGCCCACATCTCAACACCATCTGCAGAACTGAATCACTTCAGCTGATGTCCTCCTGAGAGATGCATTGTCATGTAATGTCTTTCTCCCTTGCCTCCTCCATTGCAGCCTAGCAAAGTACAGGCAGACTTCATCTGCAAACCGGATGATGTTTTCTGAATCTGCCCTCAAATCTGGAACTGCCTTTGTGAGTTTAATTGGCACTCAATCCCAATCAATAAGCACTGTCTTCAGCCTTGAACTGCCCCACTCCCAGTTATGTGTTGCTTGTGGCAGCAGTGTCTTCATACAAGGCACCTTTCTTAAGTGCTGTGTTCAGTTTAAAAAAATAGCCCTGTGTATTGACCACCATTCTCTTCAGACACCTGTACTGGCAGTGAAATGTATTCCACGACCACGTAAATAGTTGCTCTCGTTGATATTAAATAGACTTCAACAGCACCAAGTTTCCTTCTTTTGCCAAGGTCTCCTTTAAGCCTCCCAGTTTGCAGGGTTCCCAAGAATCGTGTAGCACGGTGCCACCCAGAAGTCTATCTGTACTTGACCAAACAGTATGCTTTCTTGGAAGCCCCAAAGTCATGGTAGTACTTGGCAAAGAAGTTCTACATTTTTTTGTTTGTGGGAGGGACTTAGACTTTCTACTAAGCAGCTGACTGCTTTGAGTGTGGCTAGTTGGAAATGCCCTCAGTATGAGTTTGCTGATGGTCTATGCATTTCAGAAAAAACTCTGGTTGCTGGTATGTGATGTGTCCTTTTTTTTTTTTTTTTATTAAGTTATATTTTCTCTGGTTATGTTCTAGTAGCTTCCTTCTTCCTTTTTGATTCTCTATACAGAAGGATCTGGAGTTAGTGGTAGGTGTTCCATCTCTGCTTTTTTTTCAGCAAAAGCTGAAATTGTGTGACTGGGCAGATAATGCTTGTAACAACTCCTTGTCTCAGATGCTTGAAGCTTAGAGGTGGCATGGAGAATAATAGACATGAATCCATAACTTTTCTATTTTTGCAGGCTGACAATTTCTGTTCTTAAGGAAAGTGTGTTGTAGTATACATTGAATGTTTTGATAGCACCAAGATATATTATAATGAGTTCTTATCTGAATAGTTGTTTTATTTAGTTTTTCATAGCTGAAAGATATGGAGATTTTGACGCTGAGATTTCAAGTTGTTCACTGCTAACATTTCTTGTCTTGGCACAAACTTATCAGCTATTGTCTCACTGATTTCAAAAGACAATGTTATCTTTAATCTAAAATAACTCCAGTTATTCTTCATATCATCACAGGTAAAATGTTCCAGTCTCCAGATATCACTCTTATTGTAGAGTTCATATTTATGTTTTATAAGGAGAAACCTATTGATTGGCTCCTGGACCATATCCTCTGGGTGAAAGTGTGTAACCCTGAGAAAGATGCTGTAAGTTTGTTTTTATTATAAAGCTTCTGAAATGTTTTTCATGGTGGTGAATGAGTTGGTTTTGGTGAGTTGGAGGCTAGCATACTGTGTATTATGGTTACTGCATGTCCTGAAAGAGTCTTTCTTCCTACCAAGATTTTAATCTCAAAAAGGACTTCAGAGAGACAATTCTGAGAGGCATTGTAACTGTTATTGCTTCAGATTTTGGAGATGGATGCAGTAGGATGAAAACCAAAAGTCTAGTTAGTTTCTGTGTGTAACAGTCCTAAAATAAACTAATCCACCTAACCCCTGCTGAGGCTCTGCAGAATGCCACTGCTTGGATAGCAGTCATAGAGAAGGTTCCGAACAGGGAATAAACTTTGGATTTTTGGTCCTTCATTTCTCAAGTAGCACCCTTGCTGAAAGACTGAATAAACAGGTTCTGTGCAAGAACCTTGAACAGTATTATATTTGCACAGCAGTCTTGGTAGATTTCTGGAATGAAAACAAGAACAACTGGATAAATAGGTCTGGGTTCTTGTTGAGTCTTTTTGGTCCATGTAACATCACATACTTGCAGTAAAAACTCAGCAACCTTGTGTTGGTTTTACTAATGTGATTTTTTTTTTTCTTTAACCTCCATCCCTTCCCCCGCCCCCATTTCAGAAACATTGTGATCGACAGAAATCTAACCTACGGATACGCTTCAGGCCTTCTCTTTTCCAGCATGTTGGCCTCCACTCCTCTCTAGCAGGGAAGATCCAGAAACTCACAGTTAGTAGCTAAAATTTTCCTTCCTTTCCAGAGCAGGCTAATTAAATAGAAAACTTGGTAGCATTTGTGAAGACAGGCATTTTCTTGTTGTCTGTCATTTTCAGGCATGTTGTATATTATTCCAGTTGGAATGAAATCTGATTTAAACTGGTTAACTACCAAGTATAAGAAGTGCTAATCTCAGCCTATTTTTGTGGATTTTTGCTAGGGGATATTTTTTCTAATTTTTTTTACTTTAATGGCATGTTCATCTTATTAATCAGTACAAGTTCTGATACACTCAAAAATGAGTGATGCATTCATTTTCCACTTCATGCAAGTGTTTATTTTAAGTGTAAATACTTGAGAAAGGAATGTAATAAAACAGGTTATCTGACCAGCATGATGTTTGTCTGTCTTTCAATTAGGATAAAGACTTTCTGAAACCATTACTGCATAAAATCCACGTGAATCCACCTGCAGAGGTTTCGACATCTTTAAAAGTCTACCAGGGGCATACGCTAGAAAAAACCTACGTAGGGGAAGATTTTTTCTGGGCTGTCACACCAGTTGCTGGGGATTATATTCTATTTAAATTTGACAAGCCAGTCAATGTAGAAAGGTTAGTAATTATTTGCCTTTGATCTCATATCTAAAGCTGCTTGTTTGCTAAGAATGCTTGGAGATAGAATTTGGGGCTGTCATTATGACCTAAAATGAAATGACATAGCATCTTTGGAGTTCAGCTGAAACTATGATCATTAGTGTCTTCCCTCTAGTTCTTTTACTACTGTAATTTTTGTCTTGCTTTTTTTTAATTTATTTTATTTAATCTGGGGCCTTTTTGATAAATGCAATTCAAAAACAGTGCTTCTCTGGCAGTTCATAATAGAATTTAAAAGAAGCCACTTTGATTCTATTTGCATTTGGTTGGCCTGCTTCTAATTACAGAGCAATTGTACAGCATGGTATGTGGTACAGTATGTTGTGCCCTGCAGCCTCGGTCCCTTGATTGTCCAGATCAGAAATCTTGCTGGAACATATCACGATGTCCCCAGACCTGAAAGCTGGGAACTATGAAGGGTAATGTTTTTTAGATGTAGCTTTAGGGCTTGAAAAAAGTCACCATGCTAAGAATTCAACTTGACCTTTTTTAAAAAATTAAAATTTAACCAAAAAAAAAAAAGGAGGGCGGGGTGCCCTTGAAATACAAATATCTGTGATTTGTTAGATGAAAGGTGACTTCTTTTTAGCTGTTAGATTAAATAAGGATAATAGAGTTTGCGCTTCAGAGTGTAGTCATCCTTTAGTTTTATTGAGACTCACTTGCTGCTTTGCTTTTTACTATCTTGACAATGTAGTAGTCCAAAACTTATAAAATAAATTGCTTATTTAGTGTTTAAGTGCTGCTATGTTAGTGGATTCCTTTTCTCCTTTCTTCACATACCTTACGTGTTCTTTTGAGACCAGTACCTATAGTCTGGTAGAGCAAAGTTTCTTTGGATCAGTTTGGATGCTTTTCTTGTGAAGCAGCCCTTTTTGCAGTCCTGAACTGAATCCAATTAGTCAACTTCTGTGTCTTAGTAGATAATCAAAGGCTAAGTCTTCACCTTGGCTTAGTGCAACAGTGAGGATCAGTAGTTTCCTTGTTACTGTGTTGTTCCAAAATAGTCTGACCTATGAAACTCAAGTTTGTCACTTGAGATGTCAAATTACTCTTTCAGTTGATTGCTATGCTTTAAAAGACTTTCCTGGTTAGCTTTCCAAGATGCATGTGTTGAGGAATATGACTGCCATACGTCCTTGGTTTAAAGGCAGAATGTTTTTTATCCTGTGCCAAGAGTTTAAAAAATTGCATATTTTTCAACTCAGATGTATGAATTCATTAATTTCTTTTTGATCAATTTTTCCTTTTCAAAGTTATGAAGTAAACGTCACCCCAATTTGTGTGTTTGTTTTGGGGTGTTTTTTTTTTTAAATTATATGTATTTACATTATGAATAGGGTAACTGTAGGCAGCAAATGTAGATCTTGGGTGGGCTAGGATGAGTCAAATGCATAATGGCAATTTTGGAAAGCATTGCTAGCAAGTGTCATAGGTCGGCACAGTTATTTAAAAAATGACATGCAGAGGTCTGAAGAAAACTTTTTTTAGGTATGTATTACCTTAATGGTGGGGGAACGATAAGTACTAATTATCTGTGCGAAAAGTGGGAAGATAGTGTTTGCTATTGTGCCCTGGAAAATTGTAGCTAGGCCCAAGGTAGTTACGTCTACCTGCTGTGTTAAGAACAGTCCCAGCAGTAGAGGATGATAGGATTATTTTGTTGTTGTTATTTCTATTCATTGAAGAAATGCATTTTAGTTTGAGAAAAAAGGGAACATCTTGTATTCTGCTGCTTCCCCAAAGGAAGTCCACCAATTAAATGATGCTACCCGTTCAGACTCAAGTTTAATATTGTTTGAGCTATCATTGTATGATATAGCTATTTCAAAGTTTATTATGATTTTAGCTTCTATTGACACAGTGTCCTCAAAAATGCAGTATTTTGCCTTTCTGAAGTCAGTGACTGATTAGGGCTACAGATGATATAATTTCAAATTGTCTGGGACTTGTTTTTGTTTGTCTACTTAACTTCAACAGCAGCAGATTTTGGTAGGTGAAGGGCAAGTGGAGCAATGATGTTTCCTGACATTTCAAGGATGCTTGCTGAGGCAGTCAAAAATAAAGTTGTGACTTGAGGGTTGAAACATAGAAAAGGGAAAATGGACCAATGGCCCAAGCATTGACATGACTTACCTGGTGGGGTTATGTATCTGATTGTGGGAATTAAGCTTAGAAAATACACTTCTGAAAGCCATCTTGTGTTTGTGAAGGGATGCAACAGGGTTTTCTTTTTTTTTTTTTTTTGAGTAATAGAAAAGCTCTTTGAATTTACAGAAAATTTTGTCTGCCAAGTCAGTTTGAGGTGTAGCTGCTTAATAACTCCTGTAATAAATTCTTGATAAACAAGTTTTTTAATGGAAATATTGACTGCAGCTCTGAATGAATGGCAGGTCTGTTACACTGTGACAGAGCACTGACTTGTTCCTATAGTTTATTTTTCCATGCCAAGCATTTTGCTGAACTGAATTTCAATTTTCTGCTGAGTATAGCAGTTCAGTAATTAGCTTTCATTAAGTCTTTAAATATTTCATTTTTGAGATCTGAGAATATTGTCAGAGATAACACTGGCAAGGATCTCTTAATAGTTTAAAGTGGTAACTGAGCTGAGCAGAAGGTAACGTGGCTATTTTGTGAAAGACCTGGTTGGCAGATCCCTGCTGAATATTGAACAGTCGAAGAGATGGTGCTTGTTCTAAACCACACCTGGAGAGCAGGGATGTGTAAATTGAAATTGTGTAATGCTCATTTTAGTAACAGCTCTTGTACTGAAACTTTGTAGTTTTTTTCCAAGCAAAAGATCTCCAGCCACAACACTGAAGTCCCTTAATAGTAAGCTAGGATCTCATTCTTATTTTTGCAATAAGAAGATATATACCTCTCTTTCAGTAGCATATCCTTGAGAATGAAAGTAGATGCACTGACTTTCCTCTTAAAGAGATTACACAGCAATGTTGAAAGCATGTTTTGGTTTTGGGTGTTTTTTTGTTGTGTTGTTGTTTGTTTGGTGTTTTTTAATAAATGGATGGACTGTTTTCTAAATGCTCATAACAGCCTACATTGTAAAGATAAGAAAAAATGAATTTTTGTTCCCTTAGCTTACTATATAATTATTGAAATCCACTTTGCTATTTTGGTATGTATGCTGTTGTTCCAAGCACACGTTTATTTATTAAAACTGACGGCTATATTTAAGAGTTTCTTTATGAAGCATACATTATTACTATTTTAGTGCTAGTACTGATGTAAATTCATTTTCCTCACTATAAATAACAGATTCAAGATACTTCTTTTCTAGTTACTCGTTTGCTTCAGAGATGTCCATGAGGAATGTTGTACCCAAGCAGCTCATTGTGAAGAGCCTTAGATGTTGCTTTGAGGTTTTTTGTATGTAGGAAGCTCTAAAATAGTGGTAGATGAGTAGTGAATCTTGAACAGAGGTAATAAACTCTGTGATCCTGGTTTAAAAAACAAAAACAAAAAAACTGACAAAAAGCATCCCAGAAAGATGTTCCATTGTAGCACTTCAGTGATTCTGGTGCCTGGCATCCTCACAACCATCTCTTTTTTGGCTGCCTAAGTTTCAGAGTCCTCCCTATAGATGTGATTGACACAAATCGGATATTGTTTTCAAAAAACATGTGCGCTAATTACATCGAGGAAGCCCTTGGAAACGTATAACCTATAGCTGTTTTAATTAGGTTATGTTTAGACTTGTCAGCTTTTCTGCAATAGGAATTTAGAATGGATATTTATAAAAAGGTCTTCAGGTTTGTTTCAGTATAAATTGCTTTCAAATGCTGATCTTTATTTAAAAAAAAAAAAGCTGCAGGTAAAGACAAGGATATATTTTATACTCTGGAAAGGAAAAAAAAAAAACCACCACACCAAAAACCCCGCCCCACCCTCACCAGTTCACCAGTATATATATATATCTAAATTTGCTTTATATTTTTAAAATATGAGCCTCATCCTTTCTGGTGTGGAACTGCCTGGTAGTGTTACTTCGAATATTTTCAAAAGGATTCACAGAGTTTGTTTTTTTGTGGGGTATTTGGTTTTTGTTTGTGATTTCCCCTCCCCCCCGCCCCAGCACTGCTTATAACTCTGTATTTGCCCCATAGTTGTGTTCTTCTTTTAGCAAGTTATTGGGTATTCATCCTAATGTGACATTGATTATTAATAAAGTGATTTTATGAGGTAGAACTTGCTGACTGGATTTTCAGCTTTAAACTGAAATCTTAGTAGCTTGACAAACCAGCTTGTAGATTACACTTACTACTTTGTGTTCTGATATTGGCATAGATACTGGATGTGCAGAATTTGAGACTATTCATCTAATTTTCCATATTGTGGACCCTGGAATCCCAGGGAACATGTGATGTTAACCTCACATACATTTCCCATGGCATCTTCTCACAACATAGAATTCTCACTCATGCAAGAAATAGTTATTTGACTATTTAAGCTAGAAAAATCAGTGTATTGAGTGTGAAGAGTATCTTGTTGGGCTCCTGGTAACTAAACATATACATTACTTTGTCTGCTTTGACATTATTGTGACAGTGCTGAAAAATACCTGCATAAAAAGTGACAGTTGCTTGCCTGTTATTACTGCCACTTCGTTGTAAAGGAAAGTAAACAGAGCTTTTAAAATAGGTTCTCTGGCAGTGAAAACTTGAAAGGAATTTAATTTTTTTTAAAGTGCAAGCAAGGTTCAAAAAAAATTATCATAGTAGTTGGTCATGTATGTATTTAAAAATGTACTTAATTATCCATCCTATGGGTTGCAAGTCCTCCTGTGGCTAGAGATACACAAGATCAAATGCATTACAAAGGAAAAAAAGACTTTCTAACAGCTTTCCAAAACTGGCAGTGAAGTGGAACTTTCTCATCATTTGCTTTTGCAATAACAACCACTTAAAACCTAGGGAACTGCAAAGTTGTTTGGATTTTAGATTAGTACAGCAGTAACTTGACTGATGTATAGGCTGTTCTTTGTTCATAGTGACTGTACAGTATAGAAACTCTCCTTCAGCGCAATGCAATACATTTAACCTTCCTTGGACAATTTTAGCTGAAGAATCAAATACGTGCACACACACAGTGTATGATTTAGAAATAGTCTTTGTTCTGATTCTAAAGATATAATATAGATTATTAAAGTTTAACAGCATCTTCATTTTATTAAGCTTTAATGATGGTGTCAGTTGATAGGAAATACTTAGAAGCCTCTTAATTGATTATTTTAAATGTTTTGATGTTTGTATATTTTGGGTGGGATCACATTTTTAGTGTATATAAAAAATAGAATTTGGGGCTTTGGTTTCTGTGTTTACATGAGCTTCTGTACTAATGAGCAGAACATCCTCAAATGGATACACTGACAGCGGGGATTTGGCAGGCAGGCTCCCAGCCACTAATGCTGTTTGCTCCTGGCATGGAACTCTGCCCATAACAATGAGGCAAGAACTTCATATGAAAAGGGGGGGAAAAAAGCCAAACTATGGATCAGAGACAGAAGAAAAGAGCTGCCTGAGCCAAGGACATGCTGCTTTCTCCTTAATGGCACTAATATTCAGGATTTGTGTATTTGGCAGTGTTCCTGGGTTTACAGTTCTTAGTCAGAAATCTTAGAGGCTTAATGCTTTTGCCTAAAAGTTAGGTGTCTAATGCCACTTGAGATACCTTAAAATACTTCACCTGATTTCCAGAAGGGCTTGAGTCTCTGACATGTCATAATTGCAGACTGTGATGAGGTCCCATACCCAAGTGCATCTCAAATAGTGGCAAATACCTATGTTTAAGAAAACTGAAGGGAGTCATTGTCTGTGCTTCTGGAGAATTCAGCTGGGGAAAAAAAATGTTTATGTGCACACACACGCACATATATATACATACATGTTAAAACAAAACAAATGCCAAAGCCTTTCTACGTTTTAGTGGATTAAAAATTCAGCAGAAGTAACCTTGCACAAGAACATAAGGGCCTTTTAACTAATACTGATGTGGTGGAAAAATGAGTAAATTCCTTGAAGAGCAGAGATTTCAGGACAGAGAACAGACCCTCCTTTAAAAAACAGACAGCAATAACCCCCCGACCACAAAATATCAAAAAAACCCAATCACCTCCAAAACAAAAAATTAAAAATAATGAAAACTAAGTTAGTGCTAAACTCTTTTTTTTTTTTTATTACAGTTGATGTGTGTATACTCCATAGAGCACAGTGCAGGTTTAGAAAGCTGATCTCATAGTCCTCACTAGGAGACAGAAGGCAAGAGTAGACCTGGCAATGGTGTTTTCTTACCCAGCTAAATACTTCCTACACACATTGCGCAGTTGAAGAAAGTTAGGAAATGGTATGGGTAACCTTATCAAAAGATTTAGATTGACTTTTAAAGTGGTGTGAGAAAATGAATTTCCTTAGGTGTGCGTTGGACTTTGTGGTCCTTTGACAAACATGAGATATAGTTCTCTGCTTTTGGTGAGCTGGTTTGGCATTTCTGTAAAAATGGGGAATTCATCACTTGCAGCTCTCAAATGTGTATCCCAGTTTATATATAGGCAGTTAGACTGGCTGGTTTTGGCAGAGGAAATGAAATCTTAGCAGGCATTTTGCATAGAAGTTAATGAGGTAAACATTCCCCTTTTTTGTGTGTGTGTTTGGGGTTTTTGTGTGTGGTGTTTTTTTTTTTTTTTTTCCAAATCAGAAACTATAACAGCAAGGTGGAAAAGATCCCATTAGATTGGTTACCTACTGTGAGTACTTGGTGGGTGTATATATATAGACTTGAGAAATTAAGCTTTTTTTTTCAGTATAAGCAATTTTGGCAAAAGAGTGGGTAAAAGGCATAAAGGACAGGAGAAGAAATTGAGCTTCAGAGAGGGAAAAGAAATTATTCATCTTCCATTGGTATTTTGCACAAGGAAATGATGTACAGTTAATGCTGATTTCCAGTGACAGAAAAATAACATTTCCTAATGAGGATTCCAGAAAAATGGACAGAGAGGAGTTAGATTAGACTTCTTTTACCACATTTGCATCCAGTGATCAAAAATACTGGGTAGAATTGGTGAATAATGACTCTTGCAGTGGATGACGGCATCTGCAGAGAGCAAAAATCTGCTGACTGAATGTTGCTTTTATAGAAATCCATGTTGTGCAGAATTAAAAACTATTATGCTGCACGTTGCTATGGTTAATTTGCTAAACACAGAAGGAAACATTTCCTCTCTGCCTTCCTACCTCTTTTCATTTTTTGAAAATGGGATATACTAAAATATATCAGATTGCTAAAAAGAGACGTAAGGAGAATACATAGAGAAAAGGATTTGATTCCTGTTGTTTACAGAGCACAAAAGCCTATGTTCATAAATAGATTCTTAGAATATTTATGTTTAGCATCAACTGAGATGTCTGTTGTTTCCTTCAAAACAAAACCCAAATATATTGATAGTGAATGTGAATTGTGCTTTTTAAAGAATTTTTGTATATTACCTCCTTTTATTAAGCTGCCATAATTTACTGATAAGGTTATTGTGTGTTCTGTTCTAATTTTTAATTGCTTAACAAAATAGAAATTGCATAGAATCCCACTTTCTATATGTAAGAAAATATCGGCATTTCTATTTATTTAAATAATACATAAAACACAGTAAGACAGATTTTTTTTTTTTTTTTTAATGCCTAAAAGAAAACTAACTAGGTAATAGAGAAAATAAGTTTTCTGGGCCTAAATATGCTTTGATGTGAGGAAAAGGAGAGAGACATTCCCTTCTTAAGCAAACTAGGAGGAGGGTAAAGTGGTGTGTGTAGTTGAGATTTATTTTTTTTTTGAAAAGTGGATCAGTACTGCAAAATGGAAAATTTTAGCTATTTAAAGCAGAATATTATAGCTAACAGCGTAGATTAGTAATACTGATATTTATTTCTACACATCTTTTGGGGGATGTTACAAAAGATGAGAATCTTTCCAGGTGCCAACTACTAGGTTAGTTCTGAATCTGAATGAAGGCTTCTAAAGTACTGTAACAGTTAACTGCATTGGCAAGCTAATGATATCTTTCGTCAGCGTATTAATGATAATCATGCTTCTGCCCTCCTCTCCCTTTGTGTGTTAGGATGTGTATGAATATTTGTTTAATCTTATTGGGTTTTGTGGTTTTCTTTTCCCCCTCTAGTTAACTTGATTTTATAGTTGATACCTAGTGCCACAGGAAGAAGTCAAACCCTCAGTTTGAGTAAATACTCAAGTCACTGAAAGTGACAACTGACGTTTTCTTTGCAGCTTTGACTTTGCTCCATTTTGTTGTTTGTTTGTTTTTAAACATTCAATGCTCTTTAAATTTTATTATGTATTTTTTTTTTGTCAGGTGAGATGTTAACGTCTAGCATCCTCTATTCCTCTCATACTACATTGAGGTGATGACCAGAATGTATGCAAGTTCATACATGTGGTAACTTCTGGCATGGGGGAGGTTGTCTCTGGTTTTGAACATGTACAGTAACTAGTTATTTTCTTTGACCTGTGCATCTTTAAAAGGATACTGCCAGAGAAAAAGGTTCTCTAAAGTTCAGTTACATTAGTATTTCACTTACCAGTTGTAAGTTAGAGTTACTTTTCTCTGATGACTTCCATCAAGAATGTCCAAATGTGTTCATGTTTGTATTTTGTAACAAAGCTGTGAAGTAATATTCCATATGGTAATAGTAGGGTTTTTTTTTTAACTTCAGGTGATTTCTTATTTGTCTGGGATTACTGTATTTAAAGGTCTATGGCTTTCAGAATTTTAATTTGAAAGAATGGTTCAGAAGGTGTTATGTTTAAGCAGCAGGTAGACAAGAATATCTTAGTGATTCCATCCTAAGAAAAATATCAGTTATCTAGGAGGGGAAAAAAAAAAAGGTATGTTTTTAGTGTTTACATTGACTGCCATGTGTAAATCCCAGGACAGATGTCAGAATAACTTGGCTAAAACCACAGCTACTAATGTGTCTTTCAGTCCCTGTATCCAGAAAAATCTTTCATAGTCTAAAAACCTTGAAAACTTGTGATGTATCAATATGTCAGGGAGGCACGTTTTACAAAAGAACAGCTAATGACACTTCTTGTTGGACCTGTAGAATATCTATTTTGTAAATTAAATTTGATTTCAAAGCATTTTTTGATTTGTAAATTTTATTTCTAAGCAAAAGATTGATCACAGATGTGAAGTGTGTATGTATATTCATACTTCTATTTTTAATCTGTGTAACTTTTTCTGTGTAAGTAGGTGTTATCTGTCAAGTGTTCAAGCAAGGCTCAGATATAAAAATAACCCTTTCTAAACATAATTTTCAATAAGATAACATATGCAGATAGTTATAGAAAACACACTAAAAAGGCAGGTTTGATTACATAGCTGGAAATCAGATTTTATTAACTACTGCCATAAATTGTTTTGGCATTGTGCCCACTTTTGTCCTAATGGGGTGGTAACTGCTGTGGGGAGGAAATCACACTTTGGTTTCTGAAGTTGGTAGTGCAGTAGGAGAAATGGTTGGCTGTGCTTGTATGGGTGCGGGGTTGTCCTTAAAAACAAACAAAATCCAAATAAATAAATAACCCCCCTTCCCCAAACAAAAAAAACACCAAAACACCAAAAAAACAACCCAAAACAAAAACCAAACAAACAACCCCAAAAAAACCCAAAAACAAACCCTACAAAAAACACCCAGACATGAGTGCACAGTGATCAGAGATCATGAGGAGTTTCTTTGTGGCTTTTTAGGTGTGTCTTCTCAGAAATAAGAACTAGAAAGCACTAGGGAAAAGCACTGTATCTGTGGTTTGGTTGGAGTGTTTGATGGCAGCACCTTAGACTGTGGGTGTTTGATCACTTGCATTTTAAAATAAGTCTCCTTAGAATTTTCAGTGTTTTCAAGAGGAAAAAATCTCGGTAACGAATAGGATATCTGACAGACTAAAGGATGGCAAGTTAGAACTGCTAAGTCAGAAGACAGCAGTTTTCTGGTCAGCTTTGCCAAGATTTTTGTTTTGCTTATCGTGGAAACATACAATAAAGGCATCTTCCTAGAAAGGATAATTAAGTCTTTGGGGTTTTTTGGATGCCACTAATATTTAGAATAAGTCACAAGATTTTTCTTGGAAGAACTATGGATGTTTTAGGTAGCTTGTGTACTTTAGAATTAAATAACCTTTACATTAAGCTATGGTGGGGAAATTATTTTTCTTGAAGCACATACCATGCTGAAGCTTACTGAATCAAGTTTTGTTTTGCAGTTCAGTCTGTTCAGTTCTTCTGAAACTATTTCTGCAATAGAAATCAGTGTAGCTTTCTTATATCAGAGTGTGTGGTTTTACTCCAAGCCTTGATAAAAGAAATGTTATGTATATGTGTATATAACACACACACACACACACATATATATATCTCTCTCTCTCTATATATGTGTTATATGTATGTGTGTATATTTCTATCATTTTGGGATCACAGACATTTGTAAGTCAGGGTCAGAGAGCTCTGTTTTCTTCTACTTCTTGTCTTGTAGCTATGGAGTATGGATTAATGGTAAGTACTTACCTGGCTTCAGACATATTGGATAAAGACAAACTGGAATTTACATCTCCAATTATGTCTTAAGAAATTGCAAATTGAGCTAATGTTTGTAATTTTAATCAAGTGATAATTTCTAAACTAATTTTGTCCCTGTCTGGTGATGTATTTAATGTCGAAGATGGTGCTTACTGATAATTTCTCTAAGTTCCAATTGAAGAAAGGTTTGAAATGTGTTGATAGATTTTTACATATTCATTTAAATGTATTAAAAGTAAAATAGGCTTGTTAAAATAGGCATCTGAGTAGGTGTAATATCTAGGTAGTTTTTGACAGTAATCTGAATAACCTCTGTGGTCCACTAGAAAAAATGGTAAGAAATGAACGATTTTTCAAGCATTGATACCACCTAGTGGTAAAAAAATTGTTACTTGCTTACGTAATACATATTCAAAAGAATATGAAAAGAAAGGGTAATGAAACTATGTCTTTTGTAACATCTACACATGTGAAGTACTGCAAAAGCTTTTGAGAGTGGACAGCTAGAATTTGAACACTCACACTTCATTTCTTGATATGTATAGGAATGGTTTTGGGACAGTTTTAAACGTATTTACTCTGTCCTATTTAAAAAAATTAAATGCACAACTGAATGGGGATAACAGGGACTTTTTACAGGTATAAAAAAAGGGTCCTTTTCTCTGTGTGTGCATACACATCAAAGACACATACTTTTGTTTAAAAAAAAATTATCTGTCTTTGGAATAGATGTTTGAATTCAGGTAACATTAAGTGCATGGATATGGGTTGGGAATTCCTGGCATAGTAATTAATGAAACTTTGCAATGAACTGGAGTGGAGAACTGGTCTTGGGGATAACTGGCCTGGCAAAATGTTGACTTGGATAAGTTCCCAGAACTGGTTCAGAATGGATCTGCAGAGTTCATCCTGTGGGCACAAGGGCGGGGATGGTGCCTGGTGGGGAGCCATGGGAAGAGGCTAAGGGAAGGCAGGGCTCCTGCTTCTGGAGGTGATACCAGTGCATGGCAGGCAATGGGCACTACAGTATTGGTCACTTTGTATAATGCAATCCATGAAGATCAGATTATGAAAAGTACCTTTCTAAGTAAAATACTGCCCACCTACTCTTTAAAAAATGCAAAACTTTAGCCCTTTCAATTAAGGTAGCATGTGAAACATCTTTCATTTCTTATTGCCAGCTGATGTAGGTCCAGTATAAAAATTACATTTATCATTGTAACATCTGTAATGTGACTTTTAATGTATAAGATGGTAACTTAGCTAATTCTGACTGATGCACGTAGACTCTTCTATTTTTCCCTTTTTCATGTATAGGTACTTGTTTCACAGTGGCAATCCAGAGCATCCAGGAGACATACTTCTAAATACAACTGTGGAAGTTTTGCCTTTTCAGGTATGAATTTATTAATTTGTGTCTTCTCCATTATAGAATAAAAGTAAAACCTTCTAATTTTATTGCCTTTTTTAAAAGGGTGAGGGAGACATGAATGGTTCTTTTTTTTTACTATAGGATCTTGATGCTCTGATGGTCTCATACCTCTTCTTTTTTTTTTTAATTGGTTCTGTTATAAACTATTGTAACTATTAAGGTGTTCATTCAGAGTGCAGTCTGCTACAAGTGCTGTTGGTAATTTGGAGGTGAACAAGCTCATTTTCTTCCAATTCATTGCTACTATTTAAAACAAAAAAATAACTACTCTTGGTTCAGGAATTGACACACATCCAAACCTTACTAGATAATGAAATATCTGGACTCTTAAACCTAATGTGTTCCTTTCTCCTGATTACTGATTTATTTATTGTTTCCCCCCATAAATCAGTTCGAGTTCTATCACAGGAGGGCACTACGCTATCTAAAGTATATTCTTGCTTGAAGCCAGACCATGTGGATTTTTTTTCTTCAACTGGATATGAAAGCTAACTATTTATATAACAAAACTGTCACTAAGGTACTACTTCAAACAAGTTTATTTTATTTAGTATTAAAATAGCAAAGTATTTCTATCTTTTCCTATACACCTGGTGTAGGTATCATATGATGAATTTCTCTTTCTTTTCTTTTTTGTTCTTTTTTTTTTTTAATTAAAAAAAGGGTAAGTGATCATGAAAGAGTTCACTTCTCCATTCTTGCAGTCTGCCTTCCTGGGATCGAGCAAAAATAGAAACTTCTGACCACCCTCACCCCTAAAAAGAAGTTTGTCAGTTTTATTCTAATTATATGACATGATATATGAGATAGAAAAATCTTATAATATGATATACTTTCTCAAGACCTTTGGAAATATATTCAGCCACAAAAATAGCAGCAGCCCTCACCTCATCTGGGCCCAGGACACCACAAGAATGCACAAGATAATGAGAAAAAACATGCATCAGGCATCTCTCTTTGGCTGCACTTGGCTGTGAAATGTCCTGCAAACTGGAACATCCCTTAAGGAATAATGCTACTGAGCTTCCATTGATATTTTACAAAATTCATGGAAAGGTAAATGGGAAATTCTATATCTAGCCCATTCCTAAGCTATAGGTGTCAGCAGAAAATGTCGCCAATATGAGGACAGCAGCCACAGAATGATAGGTACTATCCTGAGGGAGCGATTTTTCCACCATGTAGAGCTGGAAGCCCATTCAGGTACTTCAACCCTGATACTCTCTAAGCAGAATTCAGAAAAACAAAAAACAACCCTTAGAAACCACAGTGCCCCAGACTGGATTTGTCTGGGACTCAAGACACACACACAAAAAACCCCCAAACAAACAAAAAACCCAAAATCAACCTCCCCAACATGCCTCCCCACCAAACCAAACAAAAAAAAACCCCCAAAATAAAAAGACCCACCACTCACCCCTTTGTCATCAGCCTCTTTTAAAAGTAGGAATTAAAAAAAAAAAGCTGATGGATTTAATCTCCTGTTTTGTCAAGCATTTTTAATTGATTCCTAGGAAATTCTTACAGCGGGTCTTTTAGTATTGAATCATGTGATTCTGGTTGTAATTTTCCAGCTGTTTTTGAAGCTCTGGTCTACAAACTCATTTTTCTGTGCTTATTAAAGAAACTTATTGATACCCATCCCTTTTTAGGGCAGCAGTGATAATTGCAATGCTTCCCTTGCTGCTCTGATGGCTTTTCATCTTGCCCAAATTCTTACATCAAAGAGCAAGCTGTAAGTTTCATTTGTCCTGAGAGAAACCTCTGGTTCAACCATAGGAAACAGCAGCAAGATCCTGCCTTTGATTTTCTTCTACTGTGTATGCCAGTATCTGCTATGTATTCTGTTCACGTGGCAGTTAACATGCAAGTTATGTGGGGCACTTAAAGTACTTCTTTTTTCTACTTTGAAGCCAAATACTGTTCAGTTCTGGAACAGTGCTGCTGCTTCTTTTTTTGTGTTGGCTTGTCTAAGGCTATAAATAACTGCTCTAGGCTGGTTCATAATTATTTAGAAAACATGGATGCTGAATATATAACAAGAGTGCACACACATTTGTCTTTCCCTGGCGAAGTCATATGTCAAAATAGATGATCTTATTTATGCTTTGTTGTTCTAGAATGAAGAACTGGTATTAAGCAAAGAAACCAAAGACAAACGCTTAGAGGATGGTTACTTCAGGATAGGTATGTCACAGGGGAAAGAAGTGTGTATTGTTACTATTGCAACAGTTAAGACATTTTTTGTTAAAACCAAAATGAACCTAAAATCTGAGTTTTGATTATTCATTTCTGGGTATGTGACCTTGTAAGCCTTCCTTAATATTGTTTCCAATATTTCTTTTCCGAGACTGATGTACTAAACAAAAATCTAGTACGACTCCTACTTGTAGTGCACCTACATCCAACTTCAGTGGCCTAGATTATTGTAGAGGCATTTCCAGGTTGTGTAAGATCACCTCTTCCGTCCTGTGACCACATGAGTGCCTCTGCACGAGCTGTGTGCTTGGCCTGGATTTGAACCCACCCTGCAGACAATCAGCTGTCTCGTCATGGGATGAGATTGGTGTTTCCATAGCTCAATTGGCTGTTGGGGAAGGTGCCAGGATACCTGTTGCCAAGGAGGAGAAGTGTAACTCGTGGATTTTATTTAGCTTGCTGGACGTAGGTTGGGAATTCCTGTTACAATGAAAGCAATTTTTTTTTTTTTGTCTTAATGAATTGCAGTTGCTGTGCATGTTTTAAATGTAAAGTCTAACTAATGTAATTGAAGATCCTTTAAATAGGAATACATTAAGCAGAAATGATATCTCTTGTCCTTAATCCTTCTTGAAAACACATAAACCAGGGGCTTCACGTTTGGTTCCATGATATTAAGTGAAAACCTGTGCCAAAATCTTCCCAGAGTTTGAGGTGCTCATACCTTTAGACAGTTCCAGAGTTTTTATTCTTACGTGTAATCCCTGTTCAGATCGGCGTGCTCTGGTAATATGCCCCATCTTGTTTGCTGTTGCAAAGCTGAATCTGATATCAAAAATTGCTGGCTGTCTTTTGTTTCAGGAATGATATCTGTCAACTCTACAAGCACCAGTGATAGATACTACAGATACATTTTTCTGGATGCAGATTTTGTACTTTAGTTTGTTGAACAGGAGGTAGTTGAAGATATCCTTTTGCTTCCTTTGCAGGGAAATTTGAAAATGGTGTAGCTGAAGGAACAGTTGACCCCAGCCTAAACCCTGTTTCATCATTCCGACTTTCAGTGATACAAAATTCAGCAGTTTGGGCAATTCTGAATGAGGTGAGAGGTGGTACAACCTTGTAAAAATAAAAGCAGTAAATATGAGATTTCTTTATTCTGTCAGTATGTTGAAGCTCAAAATTTTGGCTAATGCTGAAGACAGTTACCTCATTACTGAGAAATGTAATACTCTAAAATATGACTCTCTTTTTTTATTCTTCTCTATTTCAGATTCATATTAAAAAGATTACAAACTGATCATGGAAATCTGCTTTAGAGGAAAAAGAAAGAGTCCTTGAAAACTTTTCCTATAAATTTTGACATCTTTAGCAAGTCACGAATTGAAAATACTGAGCATGCACCTTATTCCAAATTTCTTTCATTTTCACTTGAACTCTACCTCTTGTGAAATCTACTGTAGATGAGAAGATTGTATTTACCCCTTCTTATCTGATCCATCCAGAAACTGATGCTCCACACTGATAATGTTCGTCTGAGGCCTAAGTTGTCCTCCGCTTTAATGTGACTTTACCATCTTATGGTTACAGAACCCTGCTACGCTTACCCTGTACTATTTTGATAGTATAGTAATACAGAGAAGTTGTACATATTGTTACATTCCTTGAAGAAGAAAAAAAAATATAATTATTGTTAAATATGTTTTATGAAGGGGGTACTTTCGGAGTTCCATTTATTTTCTATAACAAGAACCCTCTTTTATAGACTGTCAGGGATATATATTAAAAATGTTAGGGATATTTAATTTATTAAAATAATTTGAAAAGTACATATTTTTATGCAGTAAAATTTTAAATTGATATAGTTTTTTTTATGAATTCTCTAGCTTAAGTTATCTTTCTACATTTTTCTTTGGAGATGCAAACATAAATTAATACCATATTTCAAATATACTGCCATGTTTAAAAAAAAACCAAACAAACCTAGATTAAGTTTCTAAATAATGTGGGTTTGTACACAGAATCTGAATGATGTTCAGAGGCACTACAGAGTTCTGAAGAACAGTGTTCTTTGGGGCTATAAAATTCTACTATCTACAGTTTGCAGCCACATAAAAAGCATGCTGAAACGTCTTGTTTCATATTATGAACTAAATCTGCAGTGATTTTAGATTGAATCCATTGCATTTTAGAAGAATGTTTTCAATTCCAAACAGTTCTTTCTAAAAATCTTTGTAGACATTTCCTAGCCTGGACAAATTCATTTTCTGTACTGAAGAAAATCATTCTCCAGCTTTGCTTTGGGGTGACTGAGGTTACCTTTTATCAAAAGAATTAATAGTAATTAGGTACATTTGATCTACAGAGGTCTCCTTTTAAAAAGTTTATTTTATATATTATTTTAGATACATTACAGTCAGTAGTTGTGGTTTATTTTTATTTTCTTCCATTGTTCAAGAACAAGGTTTCAGTTGGACTCCTTTATTGATCAGTGTCGTAACTCGCACTAACTTTTAATTTGGCCTCAAGTCAGTACCCTGCCTTTTCATTTCAAGGGAAACAACAGTGATCTTAAATGAGTCAGAAACTTGATCAGGAACAGAAAGCAGTTTGGATTAAATCCAGAGCGGAATTGTTGCAGTACTAATGCTGCCGCTGCTTTTAAGAGTCCTTCTGCTTAGGTGCTTATGTGTAAGGACACAGGCATGGGAAGATTTCATTTACCCAGTCAGAAATGGTCAGGAAGAAGAGAGGCAGAAATTCCTCTCTTTAATAGGAACAAAGTGCCTGAGTGACACTGAAGGGAGGCATCTACCCTGGCTTGGGGATTCTCAGCTGTGCTGTGAACTGACCTTCTGGAACAGACATCTCAAAAGCTAGCCCGGTTTTCCCTGCAGAAGCAAACTCTGTTATCCCCAACATCTTTGTGGTCAATGCACAGATGTGCAAAACTTGTTGTGGGATCCCTGATCTAGAGCAGGGGTCTTGAATTCCTGTCTCCGGCATGAAAGTTCAACTAATAGATTTGGCTTCTTTTTCATGACATGTAGGAGCAGAAGCCTAAACTTGACTCTCCAGCACTGCAAGCCTTCACCACTGGGATACAGAGTCAGCCTGTCTTTTCTTCTGCCTTGTTGGAAGATGGTATTGTAGCTTTGACAGTTCAGCAATATTCAAGTTTAAGAGCTTAACTACTTCTACAGGCCATAGTCATTTTGGTTCAGCTGTGCTGTCTGGGGATGCTGGGAAGACAAGATTTGTACACAGAGAAAGACCTTCTGTTTAGACTGACTGGTGTAAGTTGAAGAAAAGTAGAAAGCTACCAGACAGGCCACCTCTAATTTTTTCTATTCGCATCAGATGGCGTAAATAAAATGTTACTTGGAAAGCTCGTCTTGCCCGTAGGGACTGTGGGCATAAGCTAAGCACTGGCCTCATAAATGGAGTTTACTCTTAGATTTAGGAAGGTGGGTGAATAGGCTCAGAATCCTGTGTGAGTGTAGCCTATTGCGGTGCCACAGCCCAGTTCATTACATTATAATGCTATCAAATAATTGCCATGCAATGGCTTTTTATCACGTTAGCTAGCAGAGGCCTAAGAAAGTATTTAGGTTTTCTTCTCTGCTGTGCTCCACTGTGAGTGAATGATGCAAGTAATTTAAACTGTAGCTATTTATTACAATTTAGGTTGCAGAAATATGTTAGATATTGGAGTTCCTTAATATAAGTAGTTTTGCTGACAGTGACTTTCATCTTTTTCCATGAGTTCAAAAGTTTACTGGTACCAGTTATTTAAGCAAGCTGTATGCTTATTCTCAAAGCATCACTGTTCCTGATGTTTCATAGTAGTTAAAATGAATCATTGCTAATATATCTAAACATATAGGGGCCTTACCATGTTGATTGCAGGACTCTGGTTAATGGTATATTTAGTTTCAAAAATGTTGAGATTAAATTTATCGAAGGCAACAAATTAACTAGTGCTTGGTAAAATATGTGAGGTTTTTTTATGAAGATTGTTGCATTTTTATTACATTGTACTATCAGGAGTTGGAAATACCTTGGGCTGCTTTAACACTTTACATATTCCTGAATTTATATATACTCTCGAAATAAATGTACCACATTAATACAAATTACATTTTGTAGATTCAGGTAAATTCAGACCCGGTGTAATCAGAGAGTACTGCAAATTTGCTTGGAAATTCTGCTGAGATACAGAAAAAGCAGCAGAAATATTTTCTATTTAATTATCTCTGCAGACAGCTATTTTGGGCTTTCTACCTTTCAAATTCCAATCCCCAGGTCAGGCCAAAGCGGTGCACGCCTCCGTCCTGGAATTATGGTGAAATAAGACTGCTTTCGCTGTGTGGCTCGACAGTCATTAGCTCAAGCACTGTTTATGACTGGGTATACTCCAGGGCTAGTGTCTTTTACACATCTCAGCTGTAAGTTTCAGTATTACCACAAGAGTTCCTCTCGGCATCTTAAACCTCTTACCTGATTTGGGGAGTTTTTTCCTACATGTATTTAATTTCAAGTTGTTTTTGTTGTGGCCTTAAAAATCCCCTCTAGGCCACTGAATCTTAATCAAATAATGGAAAGTGTTTCAAAATAAACTGCGTTATCCTATGATCCTATTAGCTCCTTCTGATGTTGTTAAAGCTTCAGAAAAGAGAACTTCTGTGAAACCAGGGGCATTACCAGAAACCTTCATTATCTGGGCAAATTATTCGTAACTTCTTATACTGGATGCCAAACAGACCGGCTGATATGAGCACTGGCTTTTCTGAGCTGATCAGGGTTGCTCTGGGCCAAGGAAATACAAGACTGTCAGTATAATCTTGCTTTGCTCATTCAGTGGGTAGTCCTACGGAAAACTTTGTAAATAATGTGAACAGGATGTGATCCCAAATTAGCACTTTTTATTTTTTTTTAGAGTGTTTCTAAAGCACTGTGTATGGCTTTGCACTTTTGCAGGCATCTCAACCATTTATTTGGATTGATAGAAAACACTCCTAGAGATACATTTGTTTTTTTCTTAACTGAAAGATGGCTTAGAAAAATTCAAACAGATAAACATATGATTCGTGGACCAATAAAAGACTGGACTCTTCTGTCATATCGCTGCTTGCCCAGCTGTTTCAAAAGCAGTTTTTAAATACCTTGAGTCAGCTTAGAGCAAAGCAATTTATCCTTTGCCCATGTGATACACGATTCCTTGAATGGGCTGGAGTGCCATTAGTCTTGGCAAAACTGAACAACTGTATAACGTTTTTCCTTCATTTTTTTCCCAAGTATGTATTACCATTTCAGTAATCTCTGTTTTTTGTTGAAAATATTTGCTCCAAATGAAGTATTGTAGTAATTTGTAGTTTGCTTCCAACTTGGAAAATATTATTGTAGTTTTGTGGAGGGGGGAAAAAGAATTAAATCTCTTCAAACCTTGCTCCCCTGAAATAAATTAACCCTAGGTTCTGTATTTGTTCTTACTAGGAAGGATGTATTCTGAAAAAGCTAAAGCAAGTAACTGTAGTAGAAAGGGAAAAAACCCCTATGTTTTTAAATCATCTTTACAATCACCAGCATGATGCTCAGAAGCTATTAAACAACCGGTGTTTTCAGACTAGCATTGATTGCTGATGTAAAAAACACACCCCACACCGACCTGATGAATTAGTCTTTGAGAGTGTCACTTTTCTGACCTTAGTGGTCTCTTAGGGGTTTTGCTGATTTCTGCTCTGAGCAGCTAGAACTTAAAGTAGCTTAGTTTTGAGAACGGCGAAGCCTTCTTTCAAGAGGACAAACTTTGATATCTCTTAAAGGGAAGTATGCAGGCCCTGAGTCCTTCATTGATTTCAAGGGTATTGCACCACAGGGCACTAAATATGAAGTATTTTTACTGTTGAACTGAAGTGGGTGATCACTGGTGCTGGGATTCGTGTTCAGGGAAAAGGTGTACAGTTGGGCTGCAGCTGCCTGCAGGACGGGAGCTTGTGCTGTTAGCCGGGGTGAGAGCAGGGCCTGACTGGAATCCTTCGCCTCCCGTGGATCAGCAGCTCAGTGCTTTCCTTGTTAAAAGGGGAACGTGGCTCAGTGTCTGCTGAGAAGGGAACATGATTCTCTTCAAGCCTTAACAGTGGCTGAAACACACAGTACTGTAAGATGCACTGCCAGCATATTTGGTATTTTAAGATAAATATAGTTTTTCCTTAGAGATCAAATTCTAGTACTGAAATATTAAGTCTTACTGTAACCAGTTTACTCTTGCGTTGTTTTGGAAACTGAATCCTAGTGCTCATGTTTCATACCGAACACTCTGCTTTGGAAAGCTGTCATCTTCATTTTCCAGAAGGTATTGTTTGTGACAGTCAGTTTGTACTCCTGCCTTGTGGACCTTGCAGCTGCAGGCATGGCCACTAGCCCACCCTTATAGCCAAACTTAAACTTGTACTTTCCTTCCATGTTCATCAACCTGCCACTCATAGCGGTGGATGTGATAATACTCACTGGACTTGTAGAGATTGGGTTTCAAAACTTGCTGCTATATTGGAAACCTGATATGGGTCATGTTAATTGTGCCTTTCATCCCTGTTTCTTCTGTGTGCCAGAGTTGTCCATGTATATTTGAAGTAGTCATTCAAATAAATCTGTTCTCAAGTTCTTTCTTAGAGAGGAGGGGACAGTTCTGTATCTAGAGACAGTTGTTGCTTTACCGTTGCAACACAATAACGATCCCTACTTTCACACAGTCCCAGGGCAAGGTATTCCAGTATTATTCCTAAATAAAACTGCTTCCCAGTGTCACTTAAGCTCTACATTATGACGGTTTTATGCCAGTATGTGCAAAATACTGCAGTAAGAGTTATGCTAAATAGACTTGTTGCAGTTAAATTTAAGCTACAGCAATGTTCAAGTAACTGTTTTTAGGAATGTACTGCAAAAGTATTTGAAAAGAATTGCTAACATGTTTACTGTTGTAAATATTTTAATAAAAAAAAGGACACTTCAAACTTTTTTACACAATTATCTACAATAAAGAGAAATTTACAGCCATTAACAAAGAGTTCTTAACTTTTTCTTTACTGCCAAGACAGCTAAGATAAAAACAAAATAAGCATTACATACATGAAGTCCTGGTTTTATTTCACTCTGTATTTATAAAAGGAACAAAGCATCTTGGTGAAGTTCCATCCGCATGCTAATGAGATCAAATAGAACATGACGAGAAGTGCAAACGGATACAAAAGAATAGCTGTGTTCTTCAAAAAGGGCAACGCTGAAACAGAAGCAACAATGAAGCAAGTATAAAGCAGTGCTCCTTCAACACTGGGGCTTCATGTAGAACAGCAAGAAAAAATAGTACAGCTCTGCCAGCCTTGTCAGGAGGGCAGGTCTGTCACCTCTGCCCTACTACTCCTGCCATTAACACAGATGAAAGAGTACTTGAGTTCACTGGTATAGGTAATGCCCTGGGGACACTGTTTTACCTAAAACCATAGCGTTAAACTCGCAACAGAATTTTTATCGGATGCAGACATTTCAGACTAGATTTCCAGAGGAACAAGAAAAACAAGTTGTGGTGCTACAGGTCTAGTACAAGAAGGGAACTGGGTATGGCGAACAATATAAATTCCTTGGTTGAGATGTCCACCCAGCTGGAAACATGGATTGGTAAATTTTTATCAAACTTCTTTTACCATGAAGAAAGAATTACTTCAACACCCTGCTGAGCCTCTGCTTTACAAATTAATAGACTAAGATCAAATTAATAGACTGAAATCACACTCTTGTTTTTTGGTCAAACGAATAGAAAAGAAGTTGCTGTTACTTACCACTGTATCCTAGGAATGTCACATAGATGTAGTAACCGATTGCAATCAGCCATAACGTATTCCCAACAAAATACCCAATGACAGAATCAGATATGATGACATCTGAAAGAGACAACTGCTCTCAGCTGTTGTGATAGAGCATGATTTTGAAGCAGAGAACACAAAATATGCTACTTACAGTTGATGAAAAACAGCTGGATAAAATGCAAAATGACTAGAAGTGGGTAGAAAGCGTTCAGATGAACATCAAAGGCATATCCCCACTCCACATCATAGTCTCTGTTCTGCTGCTTCACCAAGTACTTATTAGAAATGAACCTACACGAAAAGATATTTGAGAATGTTGTTAATGTGAATCTATAAAGCTGGCTGACAAAATGTTGGTTTGAGACAGTAACCCATATGTGGTCCTAACTCTCTACCCCGACAAAGTATCTGGGAGAAAAATATCCAAGAATTATGCAGACCAGGCTATCGTTAAAACATTTCTGTCAAAACTATAATTACATTCCTTGCATTCACTGGGCAGCTGAAATACACTGCTGGTAATACAGAAACATAACTTTTTTTTTTTTTAAAATAGATCGGTGCTACAATTTGTCAATGCAGTTACAAATTCTCAGGCAGTGTGCCACTTCTGTTTGTACACACAAGGAGGTGACTTCAGAAAAGCGCTTGCACACGCTCAGTGCACCTCTCACAGAACAGGTGCGCTGCAAGGATGGGAGGAGGGCAGGCTGGCGCTCTTAAGATGAGCCCATTCTTCTCATTGAAAAGAAGCGGTACCAGAATGCGCAATGCTTGGTGTTACAGACTGCGGAACAAGCCTTGAGACTTTGTTTTCTTTGGCTGAAGTTCTGCTGACATCAGAAAATTAATCCCCTTTAGAAGAGGAAGAAGTCGTCAATATATGCTCAGAAATAAGAAGCTAAGAGACCAGAGCTTTCTTGGTAGCTTCCCCTGACCTACTGTTTGTGCCAAGGGCAGGGTCAGAAAGAGGCAGAGCCTGGGTGCAAGGTGAAACAAGGCAAGAAGGGGTTTAGACTCGTTAGGAATTGGGGAAGTTTTTGAAAAAAAGGTGAGCCTGCACTGGAAGAAGGAACTTGAACCAAACTGGAGCCAGGCGACTGGTGTTTAAGCCTGCAGGAAGCTGCTGACTAAAGGACAGGGGGACACCAACAGTCGCTCAAGTCTTTCTGGTTCAGGAGACTGCATCCAGAGTCACAAATTGCAGGAAGATGTGGGAAGCATTACTATATGCTCTTCCCCAAGCAATTTATGGGTTGCTGTCCCAGACAGGAGCAAGTCAGATGGACCTTTCAGCTACAGTTCTACGTGCCTCATCCTGAATTTTGCAATTAGAAGCAGGAGTTCCCGAGGTTGCAGTTTGAAATGAATCTATCCCTTTTCCGATCAGCATCAGTTTAAGATGTCAGCTCGATTATTAAGGACTCTTCTAAGTGCCCTTGCTTCCTTAAGTTCTTGGTAAAATAAAAATTCTTCCTTTGGTGCCCTCTCCTTGCCACAGTGCAGAAACTGTGACTTCCCGTTGTTTCATGGTTCCCTTGCTGCTGCAGGACACATCTGTAATGTGCTGAGGCCTGTGTTTATATATAAACTGACTCACTGCTGCCTCTCCCCTTCTGTAAGTCTCTGGACATTACAGGATAAAACTGGCAGCAACTACCACCAAAGCAACAAAGGCAACATGCATGAAATAAATAGAACAGACATTGCTTGTAGTGGAAATAGCTACAATCTTCAGCAAGAAGCTTGGGCCAATTGTATATTGCCCTACTTCAACATCATCATCCTCAGCCTTATTTTATTTAAGCTGTTCTACCAAAATAAGGAAAGAATTTATTTATTTTTAATCACCACGTTTTTTATTTGACATTATTGCTGAAGATTAACCAGCTCAAGAAGAAAGAAAACAAGCTGAAATGGTCATCATAGTACAGACTTCTTGAACATTCATCTTTTGCAGGAAATAAATAGTAAAGAAAAAGCAAAGCAACATTTTGAAACAGTTCCCACAACGGCACAAAACCTGTAGCCAATATATACTTTATAGTTTTGCCCCAAACAGAAAACAAAGCATCTTGCAAACAGCAGAGAACTATCCATGTCCAAACAGCAATACTGAGCTCAGTTTCAGACATCACTACTTACCACATCAGAGTAGCAATCAGGAGACCAACGCCTACGCAGTCTATGAATACAACCCAAAGTAGCAGCTTTATTGTTTCAAAAAAACCCATGTCCAGCACAAATCCAAATCCTACAGTAGACACTGGAGGGAAAAAAAGATTATTAAAGTTAACCGTGGAAAAGAAACCAATATGTTTTGTTCAGTACACCGTTACAAAATCTCCAGTTTCCTTATTATTTTTCGCCATGAAATTTTCAGTCCAACAGCTCTTTTTTTTCCGCACCAAATACAAGGTATAATGCAATTTATTCATAATACAATCCCTTTCACAGATTGGAGGACACTCATCTGTACTTGTGCTTAATGATAAAATAGCAAATTATATTGCTCCACCTAAACTATTTTTTAAAAATTCACACAATGCTAATATTGTTTTATAAAAGCTCCTTATTAACCCAAACCGTGTGTGTGGTGATACATATTTTTATTTCAGTATTAACAGTTTTCATACTACTATCATCAATGTGCTACATTAAAGACGACTAGGGTAATGTTTCTTACTGTGTCCTCAATCTAAAAATATGAGATGCTTTGTTTATAGCTTAATTCTGCAACATATGGAATCTCACTAGGGCCTTTATCGTAAAACCAGTGTTTTTTGGTTTAACTATAACATTCAGATAAACCAAATGTTCAGTATTTTTTAACTAAGTCATTACTGTGTGGCATGGGGTTTTATTACTGTCTGTAAAATTACAAGGAACCACATAGTTTGAAACTCAATACAAAATGAATTGCAATAGAGAGATTACTTCAGGACTATGTAGTATTAGTTATGCCTCCTCTGTTTTCTAATTCTCACTTTAACTTACAAAAGGTTAGGCCATTTTCCTGTATTCTACCTTGATTAAAAGATAATCCATATGGATTGGTCATTTTTGTGTGTGCGTGATTAGAAGGACCATGAATGTTCATCCCTAAACCTTCCTTCCTTCCTTCTCTTTTACGCTGCCTATTCCCCAGCACTCACCGCAGAGCCAGATACTGAGAAGTACTAAGAAAGCGGGATCATCTCTCGCCCATTGGTCCTTCGTCTGTTTTCTGTAGTGAAAGTTCCTATAAACCCTCTGTGGTGAAGTAAACAGGTAAAGCATCTGCCAAAGAGCAAATTCAAAGTCCATCTGTCGGAAGTGGAAGAGCCTCCGCAGGTACTTGTAGCGTTTTGCCCCAGCTGTGTGCCTCGCAGCATCCCTGGGGCTCAGCGCACCGTTGCCCTGGCTCCGGGAATTAACTGAAGTGGTCGGCAGCATTCTGCTAAAGGAGGAATTGCAAGAGATGCCTTTGGTTTTGCATGTAACGAGGACTAGAAATAAAATCACGCAATGCAGGCCACACCTGCAATACCGAAGTTACAAAAACTATAAACCATGACACTTACAGGCGAGTTCGCCATGGCCCGGCAGTCACTTTGCTGACTGCTGGAGGGCCGGCAAGTAGGGAACCCGGAGGAGACAACTCCGCTGCCCGTCGGGCAACCCCAGGCCCGCGGCCCCATCTCCTCTGGGACCCTCCCGGCACCCCGCCTCCAAAAGCGCGTCGAGGACGCTAACGGCCGACGGGCTTCGCGGGAGGCGAAAGGCCAGAGCGGGCAGCCCGGGGGCAGGGGAGGGATTACCAGCCTCCCCCGCTTCGCCGTTCAGCCCGACACCGCCCGAAGCGACCTCCGCTACCCCTCACTCCCACAAACAGCCGCCGCCGCCCCCTCAGCGGGAAGCGCCGAACGCCCCCCTTCTCACCCCCCCTCAACGGTCGCGCCCCACCAACGGACAGGCTCGCGCCCTCACCTGCTGCCCCGGCCCGCGGCGCGACCCCCGCCTCGCCCGGGCCCGGCACTGCCGCCGCAGCCTTCCGGCAACGTCCGCGGCGCAGGCGCTCGGGTTTCCTTCCCGGAGCCGCCCCGCTTCCTTCCTCTCCCCGCCGGAAGCGGCGGCAGGGCTCGGGGTGCCAAGATGGCCGCGGCCGGTGGTGTCTGGGTAGGCCGCAGCGAGGCGTAAGAGGCGGCCTCGCCGCCATGCCCAAGTACTACGAGGATAAGGAGGAGGACGGGCGGGCCTGCGGGGGTGTGAGGGAGGACCTGCGGCAGTGCCTGCTGGAGAGCCCCTGCGTCCTGCAGGTGAGCGCTGCCGCCCTCCCGGGAGAGAGTCCTGTAGACCTCGCCCCAACTCCCGGGTCAAACGCTGAGGGAACCGGCGGGCCAGCCGAACGGGAAGCCGCTGTTCGTGGCGGCCCCCGCCATACCCATGGCCCTTCCCGGTGTTGGGGGGCGTCTTCTGTCGGGGGACAGCCGCTCTTCGGGCTGGGGGGCCGGGGTGTGGTTCTGGGCGGGGAGCGGCGGCCTCCCGCTGGCCTGAACCGGCCCTCGGGGGAGAGAAGCTGGTATTTCGTCCCGTTCAAGCCTATTAATTAGTGTTTTGAGTGGCTGAGGGAGTTGGGGTTGTTTAGCCTGGAGAAAAGGAGGCTGAGGGGTGACCTTATCGCTCTCTACAACTACCTGAAAGGAGGTAGTAGAGAGGCGGGGGTCGGTCTCTTCTCCCAAGTAATAGGTGATAGGACATGAGGAAACGGCCTCAAGTTGCACCGGGGGAGATTTAGACTGGGTATTAGGAAAAATTTCTTCACTGAAACTTATCAAACATTAGAACAAGCTTCCCGGAGAAGTGGTGGAATTGTCATCCCTGGAGGTTTTTAAAAGACATGTAGATGTGGTGCTTAGAGACATGGTTTAGTGATGGTTTTTGTCAGAGTTAGGTTGATGGTTGGACTAGATGATCTGAAGGGTCCCTTCCAACCTAGGCAATTCGATGACTCTGTGATTCTAAGAAAGGGTAAGTCAGCATGCTATCGTAAAATCCTGAGTAAATCTGGTCTGAAGTATTTTGATGTCTCCTTGACAAGCTGCAGAAATCCATTAAGTTTTTGATGCTTTATTTTTCATCTTAACAGGAAAACAAAAGCCCTAAGCAATGCTTGAAGGAAGGACACTGTAGGAGTTTGCAAATGACATTTTTTGCATGCAAAAGATCGATGGTAGGTGTTTGTGGTGTGTTTTCTGCTAGCAGCCTGTCCTTTTCTTTGTTTTCAGAAGAAAACCACTTCTAATTCAGTAAAACTCGTGTCATTAAGCAGAACAGGTCTTGCCTTTGAATTCCATTTAAAATGTGGATGTTGTACACTGTTCTAATGAAGAAAAAGTCATAGAGTGTGAACGAGATGGAAAAAAAGCATATTTAAATTGAATTAAGCTTTGTGTGTGACAGATAAATGAGGTAGGTATTTTTACTTTTTTTTTTTTTTTTGGTAAAGCTTTGGTGTAAACAGTATTAGTAGATCAGGTAGTTGTAGGATATTGGCAAGCTTATTTTTGTCTATCAACAAAGAACATTTAGGTGAAAAGGGTGTCCTACTGAAATAGAGTTCCACTGTTGAAGCAGGCTCTTGCATTCAGCAGTTTTCTTGGAGGACTTGAATTCATAAGAAAGAATAGTTTTGGTTTTTTAATATAGTGTGCTATCAAATATGGTACCGAGAAGCCAGTTGTAAAAATGTAGTTAGATAAAGTTTCCCCAATTTTGATGAGTTCCTTGTTTAGAAACATCTTGCTTGTGTTACCATAACACTTAAAAATATTTGAGATGTGGCAAAGATGGTATCAAAACTTTCTAAGCATGAATAGTGCAGGGCTCATTTTTATTTTTAGCCAATGTGATACACAATGAAGGACATACAGATGAAACTACCTAATTTTTTCTTCCGTTCTGTATTTTTGCTTAAGTTATAGCAGCTTTTTATATCTCTCCTATACAAACTATTAATCCGTAAAGTGGCAAATGATCATTTCTGGGGACAGGAAAAAGTACTGTCTGTTTAATGCTTGAAATACCTTTTTGACATTGCAGTAGCAATATATGTATCTCCAGATGATGGGCCTGTATTTCTGTCTGTAGATTGTTAGGGGAGCCTGATGAAACTAAGGTTCATGAAGGATGAGGCCTGGCTCTTGTATGATTCTATTTAATTGCTCCAAATTCTAAAGATGAAGAATGACTTTTTTTTTTTTGTTGTTGTTGTGTTAACTCTAAATTTCAATAATTGCCCCCTGCCAAATTTGCTACTTGGTACAAAGGTGAGGCTTAAAGAGTATTTAAAAACAAGTTAAATACTAAATGTAGATATAACTTACAATATGCTAAAATCATTAGGGATTTTACCTAGATACTACTTTCTTTCAGAGGAATAAACATTCGTACACTTTGGATATTAAAGTAGGAACAAGGTTTAAAGTGGAAGCTGCTTGGTTATTGTATAAGCTGTGCCATCTTGCAGTTTAGCTCTTTACAAATTCTGCTGCAGTTCTGAATCCTGAAAGAGGGTTAATTAGTGGTGGTAAAAGATATCTCCTCAATCTAATATCTGAATATGGCTGAATTGCAATCTGTAACTGCCATCTTCAAGACTGACTAAATTCAGAAGAATTCTCCCAAGATGAAAGTATGTTTTTCTGCTGCACTGGGAAAGAACTTGCAATTTAACTTCAGTAAGTGCTGCACCGTAGCCATAATTTCAGCTTTACTGCCATTTTTTGCCTTCCATTAATTGCTTTTTTGTAACTGCCAAGAAGAAACTTTAAGATTTTACAAGCTGTATATTGTGTCAGTTTTTACTGATTTTTTTTTCAGACACTTGTTGTATTTGAATTATCCCTGTCCTCACTGACATTTGCAGTGACTCCCACTTCAACCCAGTCTGAATTTTCCTCCTTCGGCTTGTCAGTTAAGTTTGGAAAAACAGATCTAAGCAGATTTACACTACCTTGTTTTTATGTGTTCCTTGCCATACCATTATGCTGTTCTACCATTTGTGTTGTTATGCTGTTTATTTCAGAATGCACAGGATGCTTATCACATAATTTTAATTTTGTGTGCAATTTAAGATAATACAATGTCTGTTTCCTTAGAAGAACTGTATGACTTGGTTACATCACTAATTTTCTTTACAGTGACTTCTGCTTTGTTCTGTGTTTTCTTCTGATGTTACAAAGTGCCAAGAGAGCACAAGCACTCTAAAGTAATTTCTTTTGCAAAATGTATGGTTTTAATATGTTGACTTCAATTTTCAGTTGGATACCAGGGCAAGATTCAGAGGAAGGAAGGGATACTGAAGTCCTCATGAAGAGACCCAGCCATGGGAAATCGGGGTTCATCAGCACTTTAAGCAAAACAGAGACTAAAGTAAGATGCTTGTATCTGCTGCATCCTTTTCATGCAGTATTTTCGTGGAAGATGTCTGCTCCTGAGTATTCCAATAGATTGAGCTGGATCTGCATTTAAATGTTAAAAAGAAGGCAAGCATAAAACTGAAAGTTCTGGCCAAAATGGATAGTTGTCACACACTTGAAATAAAAGATGTAAAATCCAGAAAAAGCTGCCAAAGTTATCATTCTATTTTGAAGTGAAGTTGTCTTTTGTGTTTTTACTGCTTCTGATCATGTTTTGCTATTACAAATAGTGCAAGATATGGAGCTGGGTTCACTCAACTGGTATCCCAGAGGATACCTCAGGATAGAGCTATTTTCAGAGATGACGAGTTGATTGAGGTTGTGAAATGTATGTGCAAGCTGCTTCCTC